>OY728151.1:1433283859-1435683859 GCA_963277665.1 Viscum album | reverse complement strand
ATTTTTATAAAATTACTTCCAGGCATAGAGGGCCTTGGAATTGCACATTTTCATAGTTCCCAGCACATGATATATATGTATAGATATATTTCAATGTCTTAATAGAATAAAACCATGTTTCTACACCTTGGAGGATAGTTATACACCATTCCATATAAAACACATCATGAGTGAGTTGGAATTAGATGTCATGCTTGATAAGAAAACTAATATTATGGAATTTCATGCTACATCATAATGATATAACATAGGAATAATGAATTAGATTTATGTGAAATAAAAATTAAATTAAGATGATTCGTGTTATAATATTCAACTATAATAAAGGAATGTGTTGATGGATGAAGAGAAATTTTTCTATAAAATTTTAGAATTAATTTCTTGTGAATGAGAAGTTCTTGGTTTAAGTAAAAGAGGTTCTAAATTTTGTTGAATAAAGTCTGGATGTGCAATGAATGGATATGTACTCTATGTAATAATCATCTTTCATCCACATAGGGACCATATTACTTTCATATACATCATATTTCTTTCATTTATGTCTGAACTAACTCGTGTAAACGTCTTATTTCATCCATGTTTAGATAATATTCAATATATATACATAATATTGCATTCATATAGGAATGATATTCTATAAATAGACATCATCCCGAGGCTACATAGGTATTCTTTGTTCTATATAATCATAATTATATATATACATATCCATCATTCTATATAATTTTAGGAATCATATTTTAGTCTTGTAGAATACATTTCAATTATTTTTATGGATGATAAAAGCATGAATGTGCTTTATATTAGTCGACATAAGCATCCAACATATCTTTATTCACATCAGATATGTCACCATAAAGATAAAATGGGATTCAAATGATGTGATCCATTTTGATAATATTCATATATTCAAAAAATCATGATCAATCATGTGAACATGGTCCAAGATGAAGATAATGGATTAACATCCAAGGATGAAGATGGTTTTCTGAGTTAGTTTCATTCTATATATAAATGTTCCACATCACAAGGGTGGATGGAGAATATGCACAACTGGATCAAGATTATATATTCTTTAAATGGAGAATATTTTTTGGAGGATTTAAAATAGTGGAATAAGTGATCTTTTAGATATTGAAAATGAATTATTCCATTGTCCCATAGTATGACTAGTTGAAAATTAAAATGGGGGGTGAACTAAGTTCTTAAATATTTGTTTACATTAATCCTCCCGCTTCTAGATATGAGAGTTAAAATATTTCCCATAGTCAAAATATTATACGTAAATATAAAATATTAATTTAAAGGTATTGACCATGGGAGATTTGTAGTGGTTAGGGGAAATGAAGTCCCCTAGTACACTATACCAACACGCTACTCCACGATTTTGGTGATTTTCAAAATAACATCAATTTTTATGGGGGATCCTGGAGGATTATAAGTAGTTATCAATTAATAAAAATATATAAGATATTTAAACTAGGATCGCCCTTTAGAAGACCTATCCATGTTCTTAACACACACACTTACAACAAGTGAAAAAAAATATTAATAAAATTTAGAGGAACTATTGTGGATCATTGTTGAAAAAAATAACTAATAGTTGTTGAAGATACATTCTAATAAGATGATTATATTCATGATACTACTCATTATGATATTCCATTTCAGCTGATAGACTTGAAATTCAGAATGCAAGTGATGTATAATATATTTTCTATGTGCATTCATTCTTTATAATCGTTATCAAAGTATTTGTATGTATGTGTGTTCATTATTTATTCTCTCTATATTTTATATAATGAATAACTCTTCCTACTATATGTCCTATTTCATTTTGAACTTATGATGTGAGATAATCATAATGGTCATGTTGATAATATGTAGAGAAGTAAATGTGAGAAGATGTTGATGGAATGTGTACGTTTTTTTTCAAATATGGAATAGGCTTCTACAAAGACACTATTAGATATCTACTTATTAAATTTACATTCTTGGAAAAATGACACTTTTGAAAAATTGATCTATCCATAAATGTAAAACACATTTCCTAATATTATTAAAAACAAGAATAATCTTATCAAGAGATTATAAAAGTAATCATGACATTCTATGTAAAATCTTATTACTCAAAAGATATCCAACTAGTCGTAATATTTTTATAAGACAAACTTCTGATAGAACTCATAAGATAAAAAAGATATTTTTCCTATTTGGAGAGTAAGATAAAATAAATTCAATATTTATTTGGGTAATTCACTTCATAAGATAAGTATGTTACTAAGGTGAGATAAATAGCTTTCAGAATTTCTTCTAGTGTTTGTAAGGTAATATTTTCTAAATATCCTTTTGGTAAAATATATAATTCTTATAAATTCATTCTAATTGAGGTATATGACATTGAACATATGGAAACTCAATAAATCTCTTCAAAAGATAATATATTATATAGTAACATAATCATCCAACAAGTAGTTTTATGATTCTTATTAGATAGAAATATATTCTTTCAAAACACTGATTCTCTTAAGATAAAATTATTTTCTATATATTTAATACTTCACTATATGTAAAATAATCACTTAAAGTCAGCATAAGATAAATTCCTTATAGAAAAAAATATTATATGAAAAAATTGATATAAAATCATTAGAATAAAAGTAGGTATTTTTTGAATCTTCAAAACATATAAAAAATGAGATATGTTGGAACAAAAAAGGTATATACTACAATCTCCCACATTTTTAAGATAAAAAAACCATTGAAAAAAAATTGTGAAAGGATCTATAAAATAGTTTTTTAGATTTTTTATTCTTCTCACCCTTTTTTTTAAAAAATTAAATATT
This sequence comes from Viscum album, assembly GCA_963277665.1. Lineage (NCBI taxonomy): Eukaryota > Viridiplantae > Streptophyta > Magnoliopsida > Santalales > Viscaceae > Viscum > Viscum album. The sequence continues at coordinate 1,435,681,013 of OY728151.1, read as the reverse complement.
TAATTCCTATATTCTCCTTTCTTCTACCAAAATAAAATTTTAAATTTTTTTATTCTCCGTTATTCTTCTATTTTTGTGACATAAAAATGATCAATTATAAATTCTAAGGGAATAAAAATAATATTGCACAAGAAAATGTGTACATAGTTAATGTAACTATAACTGAATTGAATTTTTAATTATGTTGTCTTAGTTAAACTGATAGATGACAATAAAATTACAAAATAATTATGAAACTATAGAAAATAATTCAATATAAGTTTTAATAATAATTAAAAAAATAAATAATAATGAAAGAATAGTGAATATATGATAAAAATAAAATAAAAAATAATGGAAAATATTGATAGACAGATTCATGAAAATAATTACAATATAAGATAAAGAAAAAATACAATGAAAAATGAAAAATAAGAATGAAAATATTCAATTTTTTAAAAAAAAATCATCAAAATGTTTTAGAAATTCCATTCAAACTAACATGATTAAAATTTTAATTAAGACCTATCCCTCTAGGCATAAAATCTAGGAAAGGGTATTAGTTCTTAATCTTCACATGATTTTTCAAAGGTGGATTGGATGTTGAGAGTAGTTTGTTGATCTCTCACCAATTCAAGGAAATATGTTGGTATTAATGATAGTTTATAATCTAGTTCAGGTATATTCAAATATAATTCTTTTACAAACCAATGATTTTACCTTTGATGAACACCAATAAGGTCTAATATATAATTTATTTTTTGAGAAGTAGAGGCTTGGAAATCAATGATATGATGTCCGAGAAGCCAAATCCCTCAAATCTGATATATTTATTCTACACACACATTGATTATACTCACAAGTTCATTCATAAAATAATCTAGATGTGTTGTAAATCCATTTCATATATGTTGTGAAGGATTTCCAAATAAATTCTATACATCTCCCTTATTGATGAATCTGACTACTAACTTTTTCAACACGTCAAACTGATTATCTGACATACTAGTTGAATGATAAAAAAATTATTTTCCTCTTATATATAATTGATAATAAAAAGGCACGAAAAATCATTAGCATCATCTTTGTCCTCTTATAAGGATTCAATATTCAAACTGATTACAACTACTTTTTGTAATTCTTCAAGTTTCTTTTCTAAAAGATCAAAATTATTGAACAAGGATCCATCCATCCATTGTAATCTAATAATGATAAAATATACATAAGTTTTACTTGAACTAAAATAATTTGAATTTTGGGTACCTTTACTTTTATCAAAGAACTGATTTCCATTCCAGATTGATCAATATACACAATAGAACATCGATGAAATGCAAGAAACCTTCTTATTCTGGCCAATATATTCCTTTTAAAATCAAGAACCATTTCTCTGGAAATAATCTCACATTGCATTGATTAAATGGTTGAAGTAATAATTTTTATTTCTTGAGGCACTCACTATAATTTAGAAAGTACACACACCTGATTGGTGGTCTCTCTAGTAGGTTCTACCAAGAATTTCTCCAACACAGACCGAACCAACAACTTTATTTCATTAACTTCATATTTTTTGATAGCATGGCCACAAAAGAGTGATAATTTAATTTCTATACTCTATAAAATAATCTTTTAATTATTCTACCATTGATATTATCTTTGAGAAGCTTTTTATGGATACCTCAACAGCTTATCTAATTCAGTCGTAGGAACTTCAAATCATGCATGCTAATAAAAAATAATATAACAAGTATCTTGATGCACTTATTTGTTTCAATTGTCATTAGATTGTTTATTTATATCAACATTAGGACTATCCTCATATGACAGTTCTACAAATTCTGATCTTACTCTTCTACTTGAATTCAACAGAGTTTCATTCTCTTCTTTTTGTTCTTCTTCATCAATTAAATTTTGACTAACATTTTCAACAGATTCAGTTCCAATTCTACAACTCATATCACCTGATAGCAATATTTCAACCCGGGGAATCACAACCAACACCATCAACATGGTCCTTAAATGTCCACAATTCACTAATCTTGTGATAACATAGAGAAACACTTATCTACCATAAGAAACAGAGATAAAATCAAGTAAAAATGATGTAAATGCATGAGGTGATCTTACTGTAAGAGAATATTATCCTCTAGTCTAAAAAAATGTTTTTCTCATCTTCTTCTTTAAATAAATGAGTCTTTTATCAATAAAAACTTTTATATCAATTGTTTTAACTGTTCTTTCTATTGAAATTGGTACATGTACAAGACATACAAGATTATTAGAAAATCCCATCTGAGATAACCCACTTGTTTCAATGTAGGGAATACTTTAATGTCTTATTCATAACATAATTGAACCAAATTTATTAAAGAGTAATTAAAAAAATCTACTTACCCTTAAAATATTTATGATTAATGTTGTCAGTCCATGACAATTGGTTGTGGGATTTTCATCCAGACAAACACCATCACAATGAAAAACTAATGTTAACATCATTCTAAAGGGATATAAATTTTCTAACCTATTTTGTACATGGACCATGTATATCATAATATATCATGAATGATTCAATGGATTCGCAATCATAAAGATTTAAAATAATGTAAAATTTTAAAATTATTCTTTTTTGAACTCACCATTAAACTATGTGATGGAATATTGAATAAACATTATAAGAACTTTTCTTTTTGGATAAAATTCCTTTACAGTCTTCTTGCCAACATATTTGGATCTAAACAAAGCCTCCATAATATAAGGTGGGTTGACTTCATCTACAAAGAGGAAAGTGGTGCTCAATTATGTGTATCCTTTGTGAGGGAACTTTAATGCTTTATCCATTACCAAGTAGGTTATTGAGAGACATCTATGGTTCACCACTAGAGTAACAAGGTATTCATTACCACCAAAATGAAAAAATCTAGTCCCGTAGAACTCATGAACTTCTATATCAGAAAAAAACTCAGTTTTTCATTTATCCCAAAAATTTATAGCCTTGATAGTTTATAAATTTCATATGAATCATGTCTTTCCCATATATCCATGTAAAATCTATTGATCATACTGTTAGAAAATTTCTTTATGTTCATTGACTCTTAGTTCGTCTTGAGGATGCCCCAACATTTCACTTATTGTTCCCATTATTTACATGATTTAAGAGATTGGAAGGTTAGATAAAAAAGTTTTCTATATTATATAGATGAGGGTTCAAGGGATTGAAAATATTTTATGTGTAAAATTGACAAAAAAAATTATATTTTGCAGTAATTGAAGGATCATGTAGTGTTTTCAGTGTAATCAATATAAAAACTAGATGATGTGTCATATTTTTATGAAATAGAGATTAAAAATATCAAATAGATTGAAATAAATAAAATATTTTCGTGAATATGAAAATATCCAGCTGATAATAAATAAAATAAAATCAATAAAATTTAAAAAATCCAAATTTGGATTTAATAAAATCAAATCTTTCTGTAGGAAAAGGTTTAATAAAAACGTATACTAGTTTATTTTCTAGGAAAAAAAATTCCAAAGTTATATCACCTTTTGGTACATGATCTCTTAATAAATGTTGGCTCAAATCAATGTTCCTTATTATTTAATAGTTCATTTGATTTTTTGATATGTTGATAGCATTAAGGTTATCACATTTGATCAAAATATAGTTAAATTTGAATCCAAAATATATTAATATTTGTTTCATCCAAAGAACGTGATCATAACAACTTCCTACTATAATATTCACTTATTCAAATATTTATGTTTCTATAGAGTGTGGTTTCTAACATGAACAAGACATTAGAGATTTACTAAGAAAATGAAAGGTTTCTGAGGGTTTTTCCTTATCAATTATACTTACTAAAAAATTCATACACTGATGTCATGTAAATTGTGAAAAAGCTATTTTTGGAAAAATAAGAGAAAGAGATATAGTTCCATTTAAATACCTTAAAATTATTTTGGATGCATTTAAAAGTTTTTCCCTAGGATTTGATTGAAATATTTCAAAAAGACATACTACTAACATAAGGTCTGGTCTACTTGTAATAAGATACAATAAACACATAATGATTCATCTATAAAACTTCTTGTCAATTAGTTTTCTAGTCGAATCCATATCATGATTAGCATTACAACTCATAGGAATTCAATAAGTATTAAAAATTTCATGTCTAAATGTCTTTAGTAAATCAAATATGTATTTTATTTTGATTAAACCATTTAAAAAATATTTTTGGAAAATTAAAATTCATAATAAATAGTTTAACCCACCCATCATACTCATTTAAAATTCACTTTTCATATTCCATGAAAATTAATTACATTATTTTATATTTTCTGATCAAAAAATTATACCATCAACATATACTTGTACTTGAAAAGTATCTTAGGACTCAGTTTTCTTAAATAATATAGGATCTTCCATTCCTATTGTAAAACCATTTGATAAAGTGAAATAACTTAATCTCTCATACCATGAACATGGTGCTTATTTAAGTCCATATAGAGCTTTTGTAAGCTTAAAAACAGAATTTTGAAATTGAGGGTCATTAATAGATAAAGTTATTCTACATTAACATCCACCATTAAGAATCCATTTATAAATATTGATTTTACATCCATATGATATAGTTTAAAATTTATATAATAAGTATAATCTCTAAGGATCCTAATTGATTCTAATCCAGTAATTGGGGGAAAGAGATATTTATAATATATTCCTTATTCTTGATTATAACCTTTTGAATCTAATCTAGATTTATTTGTAGTGATTAAACAATCATCATATTATTTATTTCTAAATACTAATTTTCATCTAATAATAGGATATTTATAGGGTTTATTAACTAACTCCCACACTTTGTTCCTTTTGAAATAATTTATCACTTTTTTCATATATAACAACCAAATTTCATCAGATAAAGATTCATATATAGAATTTATAGCTAGTTGGGATATAATGTTAGAGAATTATACTTGACTCCTTATATTTATTTTACCTCTTACTCCTTCATTTAAGTTCCCTATAACTATTTCTAAAAGATTGTCTTTAATATTTCTAGGTATCCTAGTCAGTGCACATTCTAGTTCACTAGTACAAATTCTTACGGGATTTAGTTCAAGAAAATTATTTTCCAAATCACCATCCATATTATTCTTAAAGAGTTGTTTATGTCTGATGTTCTCGATGGAATCACATATCTCATAACTTATAGTAATTTTGTGATCAAAGGGACCACATTAATCAATGTTCACATGATTTTATACTTCAAAAATCATTGACCTTTTTTGAAAACACTATTAGCCATTGAATTTGTTGAATGAAGTAGAAAAATATCCTCATTAACTTTTGGATCAAACTTACCAAGATTATCCATGGCATTAAGTATAAATACCTTTCATCCAATTACATTTAAGTAATCCATGTTTTATTTTATATTATTTCATAAATAATAGGGTGTTTTCTTTAAGATTGATCTTATTAAATATATGTTAATAACATAACATACTATGCTAATAAATTAAACCTAAAAATGATTGGACATGTTATATCACATAACACGGTTCAAGAAACTTATTTCAAAGTCCTATTATTCCTTTCAACTACACTATTATTTGAGCTATCTTGGGGGAATACAAATTATTTTTAATACCTTATTTTGAACAATATGATATCAATTTAGGATTTTCAAATTCACCTCCCTGATCACTTATCAATGTCTTAATTTTAGAATCTTTTTCATTTTAGACAAGATTATTTTAATTTATAAAAGAAAACAAGATTCAATCTTAAGTAATAAAAAACAAACCCATGTAAATATTGAAAAATCATCAAAAAACTCATAAAAATGATTTAAGAGAATTTATTATAGTTTTTCTGGGTCTGAACAGATCCATATGTATATGCTATATAAGTATACTTGTGGAAAATTCATTAATTTATTTAAAATATGACATGAATTTCCTTCCTGTTTTATATGTTTCACATAGTTTCTTTTTATACAAATTAATTTTAGGAAAGTAAGAAATAAAATGTGTTTTAGAAAACTTTTTCATGTAGTGAGCATTAAAATTTCCAAGCCTTTTATGCCAAATCTGTGAGTCATAAATTTCATCATTCAATAAATTTAATATTTTTTTGTTCGCAAAAATTATGATCTAATGAATAGGCCTTATTAGTTCTAGGTTATTTTAACATTAGTGAATTATCTTTGAAATCAAAACATGGATTATTAGAAAAATCAAATAATTAACCATCATCACAAAGTTAAGAAATACATAGCAGGTTTTGTATTAATCCTTCAACATAAAGAACTTTTTTGTGAGAATATGTTTTGGATTTCCAACTGATCTAATGAAAATAATTATTCCTTTTATATTGTCACCCAATGTGATATATGTTCCTTCAATCATGGATAGTGAGTGAATGTTTGAGAAATATAAACTCATATGTCTTGAATTACTATTATCCATAAACCATTCTTAATTTATTTTCTTCCGTAAAATGACTAATCAAACAGTAATATTTTTTGTAACCAAATTCTTTGGGGTCTAGAAAAGTTAACCAAAAAATACATATGGAACCAACTAGATCTGTGTTTTCTGAAAAACATAGCAACACGCATTGAAAATGATTTATAAGAAAAGAATTTTTTATTCCAAAAAATTGAGGATTTTGTTCCTAATTATATATGTTAGCGGGATTTAATATTTCCCCACAATTAGAATAGGTATATTTAGAAAGGTTTTTATTTTTAGAACTTGGAAATAAATGGTTTTTTGTATAATTTGGTAATTTTAACATGACTTCCTATTCCAAATTTTTCTTTTTTGATTGATTCTGACCAATAATTTTGTTTAGGTACTCTTCCCATTCCATGAAAAGACATGCAATATTTTTAAAATTCTGAACCTCATTCTGTAGGTTCTTAATTTTTTTAATTTGTTCATTGTGTGAGGTAGTATACATTTCTAATTTATTTTTCTAATCCAATATTGAAGTCCTACTCTTCATTAAAATTTTTTTTATAGAATTTCATGAGAGCTCTGTTTTTATTTATTAAGTTTTCATATTTAGTTTATAACAAGGTACACTATTCATTTATTTCCTAATACGATCAATTTTGATCTTCTAATTCATTCACATGCTCATGATCAAATGAATATTAAGTATGTACCTCATCCTAATTTTCCATAAATAATATATTTTTATTTTTTTAAGAGCTTCATCTTTTGATTCTGACGATCTACATTCACTAGAATCTTTAGAAGCACTCCATTTTTTCCTTCATCGAATTCTTTTATTTATTATTATATTCATAATTTTTGAAGAGTTTATCATATGTATTATTATTCTCATGAAATTTCAGATAGTTTGGTTTGATGTGTTGAAGCTTTTTGTAATCATAAAATCGTAATTCTTTTGATTTGTGACCAGGCATCTTGTACATATTGAAGGGTATTATGAAACATATTATCTTTTTTTAATTTTGTAATCATTCTTGAAAACTATGAAAGTTCATAATTAGATCAAAAATTATTGGAGGATCCTTCTTCTTTAGATATTTCATTGATTTTTATTCCTTTTTCAACTTTTGATCTTTATAAGTAAAACACTTCAAGGAAACATTTTATTTCCTAATAATTTTATATTCTCCAACTTCATCTTCTATTTTAGATTCATAATTTTAATAAGATATTTTATGTTGAATCTTATGATATCTGTATATTTTCTATTGGAATTTGAGGTTCCACTCCACTTGGGTATAAAAAATATGAGAACATTCAATGCTTTCTTGGGCTCAATGATAGTTGTTCTGAGAGTAGCAACATTATTCATATTGTTAGTGAGTCTTTTATTCATCTAAGTAATTCCTTATCCATCATCCATTTTTGATGTTTCTAACTTATGTTTGTTTGTATCAAAACTAAGAGACTTTAGATTGTCTTCACCTTCATAAATAACTGTTATAGTAGTCCACCTTTCAAGAGTTATTTGACACTAAGAAAGATTATTGGATTCATCTAGTCTTAATCTACATATTATATCATTAATTTCTTCAGAGTTGAAATCACAGTCTTCTGTGATTGTATCATCCAACATTCTATGTTCTATCATTGGCATTAAATAGGGTCTTATTTCATTAAGATAAAATCTACATATAATATTCTTAAAATATATTTCCATGCGATCCTTCCAACATAAATAATTTTCCCCATTAATGTAAAGAACTCAAACCGTTGATATACCTTCTCAGTTATCAGCCATAGTAGCCATTTTAGAATAGATCTTTGGACATCAACCTTTGAAAACTACGAACAGAAGAGTCTTATTCACTAATACCAATTGTTTTTCAAGAGTATAACTAGATTAAAACACAAGGTGGGGGTGAATTTGGTTCCAAGTATTTTCTTTAATTTAAATCACTCCATTTTAGGTATGGGAGTTCAAATATTTCGCTTAATGAAAATAGGTATCATAAATATAAATATTTAATGGAAAGAGACTGAAAACAAGATATTTTTAGTGGGTCATAGAAAATAAATCCCTTAACCCACTCCACCAACACTCTACAACAAGAGTTTTCTAATTTCCCCTATTAAATCCATTTTCCATAGTAATCCCATATATGTACAAGAAGTAGTCACTTATTTCAATGTTCCAAGATATTTCATCTGGGATCTCCATTTATAAGACATATCCATGACCTTAGAACACCAATTTACAATGAGTGCAAACAAAAATATATTTAAAAAAATAATTGAACTATTGCTAATCACAATTGCAAGTAGAAATTGAAAGAAATTGAATATATGTCCTGAGAATATGATAATCATCAAGGAACCTCTCAAGATTATCATTGATGTAAGATAATAGATTTGAAATGAAATAAGAACGTGATGAATATGATCTTGTCTATGTATATTTTTAATTAGTAACAATTTTTAGGGTATTTGTTTTCTTGTGAATTTGGTGATTATGCTTCGATCCTCGACGGTGAGGCTGTGTCGAGCGATTAGTACGGCGACGATGGTGTTGGAAGCTCCAGCGATGTATACGGTGATGATTAAGGTCGTGGTTTCCGAGAAGAAATGGTGACAGAGATGTTTGGTCGAATTGAGGCAGGTGATCGAGTCAACATTTTTGTAATTCAAGGTGGCTCTTGGATCAACTCATGATGGCTGGATGACTCGTGTGATGGTTGTGATCTCGAGGCAGGTGCATGAATGATGGGGGTATTTTAATTTTGAATGTTCTGTTTTTTGGAAGGCGGTGATGACAATATTGATCGGGGTTGGCTGTAGTGTCTGTTTGAATTTGAATGTTGTATGCTTTAATTTTCTTGATGGGTTGAATATTGGTGTATTGTGAGGGTCTACACTTACCCCTTTAAAAGTGTTATCAGAATATACAAAAAATTATGGATTGTGGTGGTGTATGTATGTGAATTAAATATTTTTTCTATCCATATTTTATGCTATGGATAGCACATTCTTTTATATCTCCACTTTTATTTTGATCATAAAAAGCAAGGTAATCATAATAATAGAGTGTGTAATCTACTGAAAATTTTATTGGAAATGTTATTAATGACATGTGTCCATTATTTATAAATTTGGAAAAATCTTATACAATGAAACTATGAGAGATATTATTAACTTGATATTTCCATTCCTAGAAAAATGAAACCTTGTAAAATTGTTATTTCCTTAAATGGAAATGCCTTTTCTAACACAATAAAAGGTATGAAGCATCTTATCAATATATTATGAAAGTAATCATGAAAATCCTGATAATAGAAAATTATTCATATGATATCCAACTACTATTACTGTTCCCATAAAATAAACATATGGGAGACTATATAAGATAATACAAATATTTTCCTTCTTTCAAGCATAATATGAACTGAATCCAACAATGCATAGGATAATATGCTTCATAGGAAAAATACAAAACTGGAGTGTAATACATAGATTTCACAACTACTTCTAGAATCAAAAATAATATATTTACAAATATCCTTTTCATAATATAATGATTTATCATAACATTATTCAAAATAACGTATCTCACTTTGATCATGTGAAAACTCATTCATTCCCTTTGTAAGATAATATCTTATGTTGTAAGATAGCCTTCTAATATGAATTTTTCTAATTCCTATTATATGTAAAGATATTATTTTAAAACATTAATTCCCATAATATAAAATTAGTTTTCATAGATCAAATACTACACTTGACATATGATAGTCACTTGTAGTCATCATAAGATAAATTACTCATGAAAACAAATATTATCTGCAACACTTGATAAAAAATCATTAGAATAAATATATTGAATTTAAAAATGATCAAAATAGATAAAAATGAGTTATGTTAGAACAACAGAAGTATTTACAATATATTAAATAGTGTATAAACAATTTTGAATGAGAATATTTTACCTATCAAATATTGAGGCAGTTTCTAAATTGAAATGGAAAAAACTATTTACCTGATATTATATGAATATTAATAGTATAGGTACTGAAGAAGAATGATGGATATTATTGAGGAAAATCATGAATAAAATTTGTATGATGCATATGAGAGCCTAATACATTATATCAAATATAGATAAGGCATTAAAAGTTGAGATTAATTTGAGGAAGTATCATGTTACGACCAAGTATTCAAAGTGAAAAGGAGAAACAGTTCATGGTAAAAACTGGAGTGATGTGAAATCTTAGTAATCATGCTTTGATGAATCCCTGGGTATATAGACATAAATATATATAAAATAAAACATGTTGATCCAACCAATATTTCGAGGAACATAGATTTACAAGAGGTGTAGAAGAAATTTGGAGATTATAGAGATCATTGTGTTATTGGATAAAACATTGTTTTAGAGAATATATTATTGGGGGTGTATAACCAATCATGTTAAAGAAGAAAATATCAGGTCTATTTATTGATCGTACTAGGTTTATTTATGGTGTAACTGATTACTTCTATAGTGATCAATTCATGATTTTCCCTTTAACCAATCATGAAAATGAGGAGGTATTTAAGGATAAACCTTGTAAATATCATGTATTATGCTCTCTATTATCATTACTAAATATGAGGTGAGGCTATGAGATAATACTGAGCTAATTTAGACCTAAATAAGACCAAGTGTTTGTTTTCTAAAATATATTCAGAAAATAATACTAGTGATTCACCCCTTTATCAGCGTTCAATCCAGCTCGATGCACTAGATGGGGTATCAGAGCGAGGGTTCCTTCTTAGTGATCTAAAAAGTGTTCTGAGTATAAATAATATTAGTTCCATGAATTTTAGGGGTATTCCATCTTTTGGGTGGAATAATTAACTCAATGGTAGGAATATTATGATACCATACCTCTTATATATTCACCTATATGTTTCAGATGTTGACATAATTGGGATTACACAAATTCCTCATAATTGACCTATGTCTGCCATTAAGATGCGATATTTGGAAATTTATGGAAAGGAATAAAATGATTTTTTATTTCTATTTGAGAGATGTTATATACCATGGTCCGGGGTCTTTAAACAACCAATAAGATCTGAGAAAAATTAATGTGAAATTATTAATGAAATATCAAATTCAAAGAATCCAAACATCAATTTTAGAGGAGTATATTTGCAGAGATAAATATGGTAGATAATGATGTCACTAAAGAATACATCATAAGATTAAAATTTATTTTGATTAATATTAAATGGTTTGGGGATAATCTTGATAATTCAATAATTGTTAATAAAAACTAGTGTGGAACTTTCTAGATCACTTATATCAAAAATATCCATCAATATAATCTATAAATGATCCATGAATTGTTAGGTTAAATAATACGATCATTTAATATGGGTTTAAAAAACAATATCATTATTGAAGAAATCCATTTATGGGATGGATTTTGAGTCTTTGAGAAAAGGAAAGGTGAAATGAGAATATATTACAAATTAAAGTTATTTAGATTTTATGGGTGATACATATCTTAATGTGATTATCACTCAAATATAAAATGGTTTCAAAAAGGGAAAGTGGAAAGGCATGGAAAAATAACCATGGTGTTGGAATTGTAATAGCGCTGGAATTGTTTCCACTAACATTCAAAATAAGAAGGTGATTTAATTTAAATATAATGATGAAGATGAAATACCCTCAAAATAGAAAAAGAAAAAATTCATGAATAAGTATTATAGTAGTAAAAGAAGATATTTGGAGAGAATCAAAGAACCAGAAGACTCGCCATCCATTAATTGACCCCATGATGAAGTGAATTTCATTTCTCATGCGGAGAAATGATTTTATTCAACAAGAATTGATGATGGTAGTAAGGAAACAATTGAACTATAATGTATGCTAAAAGAGAATTTGGAATCTACTAATGATTGAAATACATAGCTCTAGAAAGACAAGTAGAATATTGGGTAAGATAATAAGAATTAAATTTTTTGATATAAAAGTGTATGATAAAAATTAGTGGCATAAATTGGTGAGATTAAGAATCACTAGTTAAATATGTATGACCTTGAGATGATGGAAAATGATCTTTAGGAGAAAATATCTTAAAGAGAATTATATTTCTCCAGTCACTCTCCATGGGTCTTGTAGAAAAAATTAGTTAAAAAGGACATAGATTACTTCACTAAATTTGGTGATGTTAAAGTATAATATTCTAAAGTGGGAGAAAGAAGGTGTTGCAATAGTCAGGTAAAATACAGTTCTGATATTTCTCAGTATATATTGGTTACCTCTCATAGTAATGGTTTTAAAAACAAGTTTGAATAATGTTAGACCAAGAAGAATGTTGAGAGACACTCTTCCCCCGTAAAGAAAGAAAATATATCACAATGATCACTAACTCATAAGACATGAGAGGATTTGTTTGTAGCATAAAAATCAGATTATAATTTAGGATAAATTTATATAAGACTAAAATTTCTTGTTTTCTACTACTGCTAGGAAAGGTATGGTCACAAATGCTACTCATGTTAGTATAAGAAGACTTTTCTAGTGAATATATATGAATTAGTAGAATATTGAGTGGAAATTTGAGGATAGTTTTATAGAAAAGAATTGTTTTTTTTATGAATGAATCAAATATATTCACCAAAAAACAAATTTGATTGTTTATAATATATGGGTTGAAAAGATGGAAAGTGGGGAAAAAGATGGGATCTATATGGAAAGTCTACCACGAGAAGTTCCTTATTATATTAAAGAGAAAGAATCAATAAATAAAAAATCAGTAAATCTATATTCAGTTGATACTATCAAAAAATAAAGGTGAGAATCCCTAGTAGAGTGATCATGTCTAGAAGGAGTGCATGATAATCTATCCAAATCAATTAGAGATGGATAAGAAAATGGAGAAATAAGAGAAAAATTATAAGGATGAATGAATGTAAGTGATTTAAATAGATGAAACTATATCAAATGATAACCTATCCACTAGGTAAGATTTGAATGTTCAATAAGTTTTTGTGAGAGGTATTGAAAAAACCAAGCATGGAAAAAAGACTACATGGAAATATTACCAGCCAATGTGGAGAGCATGGAAAGGATGATGAAATAAAGAGGTAATAAAGTATCCTTGAAAATTGAGGTAAAGAAAACTATTTCACATAAGGAATATTCTCATGTAAATAAAGTGAGCACAATATCTATTGAGACTCACAATAGAAAAGGGGTATAAATATCACTTCCTATATTGAGTTTCAATGGAAAGAGAGGAATATATTGAAAGGAAACTCCCAAAACATTGTTTTTTATAAAGAATAGAATAGTCCATACTTATTCCCTATTATTCGTTATTATTTGTTCTAACATTCAAGGAATTTAGGAAGAGGTGTAAAGTAGTCACTATTGGATAATTATGGAGTTTTTTCTCATTGATTTTAAACTTCTGTGTAGTGGAGGAATCTGTTCATTCATTAAGGGGAGAAAACATGAGGTGTAGTTATCAAAATATAGTTTCCCATGATATATGAAATTTCTGGATAGAAAAAAAATCTATCAAATGATGAATTCAAATAATACGTATAACCCTTATTTTTTATTGTTTCTAATATATAATTAAAGTGGAATGTTTATTGATTAAATTATGAGACAAATAGTGAGTTATATTCTTTGAACACGAAGCTTCTAACAGGTTTATTAAGAAATGTACATGATATAATGTATTTCTAGAAACAATTTCTCTAAACATAGTCAGATTAATAAACTGTTTTTATATCACATGCATGGTTATTTATGGAAAACATTGAAAACCTTAGTTATGCACTATGGTTTTCTACAAAGGGTAATTCGACGTAGACTTTTGGTTATCAATCTAAAGGATCTAATATTTGAAATTCATGTTGTGGAACTATCCTTTCAAGTGGATTATGATATATTCTAAATTGAAGGTAGGGAATAAGATGATATGGGAATTACCTATGATTGTATTTTTTTTATTGTCGATAATGTGTAGAAAATCAAGCATATATATTTATATGATAAATGTGTAGAATATGGAAAATTAAATACAAATGTGGAAATTGAAGTTCCAATTAGATGAATTTTATTTGTTGCAAATAAGTTAATATGTGACTAGTATGAGAAATTTGATGATTCTAAATGGATTTTTATTCACACATCCTTATATGACTTTTCAATGTTGAGTTTTAATTGGATGTAATATGTGATAATGAAACTAACTCGATGGTATTTGAGACTATTAAATGAAGATATTACTTAGATATATCGACTTAGATTTAATAAAATATAGTATTTATTAATGATTGTGATTCTTATCCTCAATAAAATCAAATTTATGTGCCGATGGATAAAGTGGAACTATGTATATCATTTCAAAAGTTTTTTCAGTGAATTTGATGCATTTTTTTGAGGAGAAAAGGCAATTAATTAAGTTTAGAGAAGTATTTATTTATAGAGATGACTATGTACTCTATGAAATCATCATCTTCAATCAACTTAGGGACTACCTACCTGTTGTAGATATCATAATTCATCCATGTAGGGATTATTCTTCATGTATATAAATAATCTTTTATTCACATAGGGCCAATCTTCCAGGAGTAGATAGAATATTTAATTTACACAGGGATGATTATGTTCTACATAATAGTCCTTCAATGTCCAAGTAATCATAATTATCTTCTAGTGTTGGGCTCATCTTTGAATTATGTTTTCATTATTTCACTAAATTTTATGGACACGAAACAGTGACTTTAACTTTAGAGAAGTCATTGAAATAATCCCACATGATTTTGTACATATAAAACATGTCACCATAAGGATTAAAAGGGATTATATTAGATGATTATTTTTTATGATCATTATATATTCATAAAAACATGGTCAAGAATTTGGTCATGGTCTAAGATGTATATAATAGAATACCATCCATGGAGGAATATGGTTTTTAGAGTGGGTTCTATGCTACAGAAGAAGGTGCCATGTCATAAGGGTCCATGAAGAAAATTAATTCATGGTTGGAGTTTCTACTGAATTTAAATAAAGATGATTTTGTGGAGGATTTTAAAAAAGGAAACAAAAATTTATTTTGGATCTTAAAAATGAATTCATAACCAGTAATTCAAAAACAATTAAGGAGAAGATTGTTCCTTGTGAAGATTGATGTTATTTCTAAATTCTAATGAAACAATATTCACATGATATCATATAGATAACAATAATAAAGGTACAAAAGAATATTGTTTGAGATTGTTGAGAGATATCACAAACACTAAGTGTAAGAGATGTTAGAGAGCCTGATACTCATTACTATATTTAAGAGAGAGAAGGATTTTGATGTTGAGATCCATTTGATGAAGAAAAATAATTTTGTTCACAATTATTCAATGTGTTGAGCAGAATCAATTTTCATGAATAACTAGATTGATAATCAAGCAAGGAATTCATGTTTTAAAGAATACTTGGATGTATAAAATTGATGTTATACACAAGAATACCTTTTTATAAATATTTTTCATGGATTAATATCATTTTATATGTGGTAAAAAAGTAATTAAGAGATATGAGAGATATTTATTCCTTTAAATCAAACATTATAATGGAGAAGTTATGATTGGTGTGTTGAAGCAGTCACATGGAGGAAGAATATACTATTACTCAATATTGATCAGAATGGATTCTTCCACCGTGTAAGTTATTATGTCTGTAGTGGTTATATTTTAATTAGTGTGTCAAACCAATCATGATAAGTAGTAGGAATTTAATACCAGTCTTTATAAATATCATTTTTGGTGATTTCACATGTCATTATTGCATATCATGGGAGGATTCATGATTATTATTGATTCGACTAGGACTATTCCAAGTCCATGATGTTATGTTCAAACGAAAATTCCAAAAAAAAGACCATCAGTTCACCCCATCTCCGTGGTTAATGAATCTCGAGGAACTACAAAATAAAAAATAATTTCAGTTTTCAAATATATGAAAGAAATCAAAACATGGTTTATTTATTGATTTTGTCTTTCATTAGAATATATAATGTTTTATAACTATTCATAAATTTTTTTTTGATGTATAATTTCTTTTTTATTATTTAGAGAAACTTGAAAACAAATACGGAATTAGAGAATTATTTATTATTCTATAGATGTGTTTAGGATTTATATTTCTAAATAAAAAGATACATATATAATGTTGGGTAATTTTTTAACATAATGTTTTTGATTATATCAGTTAAGTAAATTTTATCACCACATTTATTCAGGTGAAAAAATTATAGAATATATGACTTTATATATCAATATAGTTAATATTAAAGAAATAAATTATTAATATCCATTATGTAGAAAAAATTAAATAAGTTCAACTATAAGACTGTAATTAACACACCATGTAATGTTATAGTAGACAAAGAAAATATAATTGGAATTTTTGATCCCATGTTAGTAGACGAAATTATAACAATTTGAATCCTATTTGACTATTAATTACATGGAATAATAGAACATAAACAAGTAGATCTGCAATATATATTTATAATGGTATTTAATCGAAATAAAATCACACAAGGATATAATGTAAATTATTCCTATAGAGTTAAAAATTTGATTTTTAATCATATTATTTTATTAAAATCATTATTTTTCATTGAAATCTCGTTTCCATAGATGTTTGATGGGAATTTTAATTCATGTGAGATGTCATTGAAATAAGTTGGTAAATTTTAATACATTGTCATGATATTTAACATTGTAAATAGACAATCTAATATGGAATTAGAATATAGGAAATTATTTATAATCTAAATCGTGAAATTTCAAGTTAAATTAAAATTAATCTAACGTTGTTCCACAAAAAACCCCATGGAATATAATAAAAAATTAATTGATATTATGGTAAATGTAATAAGAAAAATGAAAATAATGAATAGGAATTTATATATAATAGAACACAAATGAATATATGATTGTAAAATATTATCAAAAATAATGAAACTTATACATGAGTGAAATCATAGTATACAAAATAGAGGTTATACAATGTTGTCGTGAATTGAATGTATGTTACACATGTATAGAAACATAGTATATTAAATAAAATATTATCTAACTTTTTTCTACTAATAAGACATTTAAAAATAAATTGTACATTGTATAAGATTATAGTTTATTAAATTAAATGTTGTTTATAAATGTTTAGAAACTTAAACCACATTAAATAAAAAGTCTATAATATTAAATTTTCATTTTATATTTATAGAAATATGTTATACTACAAGAAATTCATTATTTATATGGAACATATAAAAATTACTATATTGTTTCTTGGATGTGAAAAAGTTAAAAGAAATAAAAAATTGGTTGTTGGATGGATTTAATTTTTTTTTCAAATATGGGTTTGTTATGGAAAAGAAGTGTCTTTGTAGTAACAATTTAGGATTCCTTACTTAAAAATATGATAAATAGTAACAAAAATCCCAAGGTACATGACCAAAAAGGAATTACTATAATGGTAAATAAAATAAGAAATATATGGAAAATAAATATTATGTTAGATATAAGGGAATAAAAATAAATATTTTAACATAAAAAACACATAAAATAAAAGATCATTATACAATTATTGAAACATATTATAGTAAATTAACATATACAACCCTATAATATATGAACAAAATAATATTAAAGAGACATTTTATTGGTAAATATAAAATTGAATTAAATTGGATATGTGCGAAATTGAAACTTAATTATACATATATAAAACTTAATGTTGATTAAAATGATAGTTAATTATACATATATAAATTTATAGTGCATTATATATGTAAAGAAATTGATAGTGCATTACAATGAATGCACATTTTACATGTATAAACTGAAAGTGCATTATAATGAAGGAGATTTGGACATAAGTATTGGTGATTTCCGAAAATTAGATAAATATATATTATCTATTAATAATTAAATTCAAATATAACATTTTTTCATTCATTTTTAAACATAAGGAATAATAATTTTTCTTATTATTAATCACTACTATTATAGAGGTTTTTACTTCATTAATTGTATGTTATATTCCACCCACTTTTTTATTGAGCCCTGTATCCCTTTTTCGTATTATAATTATTCTCCTAAATCTTAAGAATTAGTGTTAGATATGGAATTATGGTCCAAGAAATATGTTTTTTTACTATTTTCCATTTATGATAACTTTTTCCTTGATAATCAAAACAAAATGAATAACTATTTGTGAAATATCTTTGAGAGTTGTTTTGGTTTGTGTTTACTGAAAAAGTGTTATGGGTATTCATCAAATATAATGAATATATGTATGAATAATTATATGAATCAACACTTTAAGAGTTAATGGGAGAATCCATGAAGGATATAAGTCATAGGGAACAGTTTTGGATGCATTTTAGATTTTATCTAGAAGAGTAGAGGAAATATATTAAAATTTCTAAGTGCACTCATATCATATTTACCATATATGTGAATTAAATAGGCTTCAATGTAAATTAATTTTAATTTTTGATGGATTTCCTTTATCCAAAACGTGAAATGTAAGAGAATTTGACAATAGAGTAAAACAAATATGAAAATATACTGATTTGAGAACATTTAGCTTTGTGATGGAGTCCATGTATACAATTCAGTTGACATAGGGGAATATAGCCTCCTACAGGAATGGAAATATAGGAAAATAAGGATAAATGAGTCATTATGTATGAATTTATTATAATGTAAAATATTTCATATATGAACGAAACCATGTATGTATTTTCTTGCATGTATTTTTAGGGATGGTGATCCATGTAACTAAATGGATTGACATTGGGGGCTTTCTTCTGTAATATTCTAAGAACATCATCCAAAAGAGAAATTAAATTATATAATGTTATAAATATTAATTTGTGTTTCAATAATCATGGAAATTTAAATAGGAGATACAATTAATTCAAAAATAAAGACGGAATACTCCATGCGGTGGTGGAAGAAGTTTCGGTGTTAACTTGTTATTTTGACTAGAGAAACACCAAATCAGGAGATGGTTATTGATAAGATATATGATGAGTTTTTTAGCAATTTACATATCATGTTCCTTAATTTTATTCCATGATATTTGTTGAAATATTGTATAGTTTTGGGTGATTCAACTAATAGATAATGTTGAATTTTAACCCATGCTGTAATAGGAGAGAAAAATACTCCCCGAAGCAGTTGTGGTTTGCCTATGGTTATAGAAATTTTTGGGGAGTTATGGGTGTTATTTTAAAACCACATATGTAATGGAAACGTGTAGTTTAATTAAATTTTTTTCCATTATTTAAATATGAATATCGTCTCATCTTGAGAGTAGATGGGGATGAAAGAGAAAGATTATTATTGAAGAGAGACATAGGGGATTTCCAAAATTACTGGAAAACTGAAAGAGGGAAGTATGAGAAAATTCCAATATATTTTATATCACTAGAGTGACATTATATTATGCTTAATAGAGAATCCATTCCATTTATTTATTCATATCTTTATCTCTTTAATATGATCAAGGTTTTCATGGAAATAGTTATAAGTTCTTCCGTGTGATGAGTGGTAGAAATATTTCTCGATTGTTTGAATAGTGAGGTAGGATGGTTAGTGAGACCTATATATTGTGTAAACCTAAAGAATAAGTGTGATCTATTATTTCATATGCAGAGGCACATTTCCATTTCATTATCCTTATTCTATCCTCCTTATTGTAAACCTTGTATATGTCTTTGTGTGCATTGTTACGTTCACTTCACTGAGAGAGAAAGTAAGGGATACATATAAGTGCTCCACATATTGATAGGAAACCATAATAATAGAGGATTATAGTTTTTTTAAATTCTATTATACTGTTATTCACCCCTAATTTGGGTAATATTCTTGAAAAATGACTAATAATTTATATCAAATCAAGGATATTGATGTGTTGTTCTCTCTCTCGGAAAGAATGGTGGTGTCTAAAATTGTTAAAAAAATATATTCTAATTTATAAAGGTAAATTTTTATAAATATATAAGAATATGATGAAACAAAAACATTAGTTCATTGTGGATAAAATTTTACACAATAAATATGAATGGTATTATTGTAAACATAGAAGTTGGGGGGTTATATGAAAGAGACTACAATGGGAAGAATGTGGATGAGAATGAAATCAATGCATTAGGGGGAGATTTAGTGAATCCTATCTACACCAAAGTAATTTACCAAAAAAATTGATGATATATGAGTAAAACTATTTTATATTTATGGTATAGATTCCAAAATTTGAGAAGAAATCCTACAATTGATATTGAATAATTATGAAGACCTCAGTATGAGCCCAACTAATTCAATTCATGCATTATTTGATCTCATAGATTCTCTTATAGAACACATGCATGGTCTTGTAGAAAATATTGATGATGTAAATATTTTTAAAATAAAATTTAGGATACGACCTGTATGGTCTAGTAATAAGGTGTATGTTCATGAAGATAAGGATATGAAGTATGTTTATCTCGACATGCTTTATAGTTCACCTTTCAAATATGAAATGATAATTTACAACCATTAATCCTTATTAAAGGATAACTCTCAAAAGGTTTCATTCAATGTGAATAAAAAACGTTATATTGGGTAAGATCTAGAAAAATCTATGGTTGATGGAGTTATGGACTTTATATTCAACAATCTTTAGAGGGTGAAAAGAATATTCAAAGGAAAGCTTCTACTTGTCGACTAAATATGTGGTAAGGTTGGAAATCTCAATGTTGTACACTTTAAAAAGATTAAATATGATTAGAATGAAGAATCTGTGAAGAAAACATTAAAAAGTGATAAAATAAAATACCCTATATGAATTTTTTCAGGGAGATAAATATGTTATCAAATTATGATGGAAACTTAGATGAGTCAGAAATGTTATAAGTTAAGGATAATAGGGACCTCAATGAGGATGCTTTAGTAGCAATTTTTGATATACTAGGAATAGATTGTTGTATTGGTAAATATGATGATGTTATGGGGAGAGTCAATATTCAGGTTAAGATTGTGGATACCCTTAAGAAACATGGTAAATGGATGTTTAATACAAAAAAATAATATGCATACATTCTTTACTCAATTTAGTATATTATGAAATATGAAGAGGAGAAGTCATTACTAAATATAGATACTGAAAACTACTATTTTGAACTTC
The DNA here is from genome assembly GCA_963277665.1 of Viscum album. Taxonomy (NCBI): domain Eukaryota; kingdom Viridiplantae; phylum Streptophyta; class Magnoliopsida; order Santalales; family Viscaceae; genus Viscum; species Viscum album. The sequence goes on along the minus strand of OY728151.1, from coordinate 1,435,659,313 downwards.
AAGAAATGTATAAAATGAAGTGGATATGAATATCGAAGCATAATAAAAGGAATTAATCCTAAATGAATTGATCAAAATTGAGAAATAAAGGGTTGAAGGAATTAAAGAAATCAAAGAAGAAGTCATGGTATTATAATGAATGTGTCTGGATTGATAAATACTCCTTATAACATGCATGGTATTGAGTTTTTCCAAGAATGTAACCCCAACTGAATTTATTGAGGTCTCTAGTGTGACTATTGAAGAGTGTGTTCCCATAACAATGATTAATCAATTTTTAAACAATAGAAAATCTATAGTGGATCATTTTCAAAAAGAGAATACAACCATGGACTATGCTCTAACAAAAGCATCAAACCATATCAGAAAGTATAATTGGGAGAGGCATAAAAGGATTTTGTTATAGAAGAAAGGAAACAAAAGATAACACAAAAAATTTGATTTTAATAATTTGTAAATTCATGGAACTCTCAATATGTGATATCTATTGAAAAATTTTTTTAAAGAGAGAAACAAGACTAACAATAAGAAATTTTCAAATCATTTTATATTCATTTTATTGTGATTTCTTCTAGTGCAATGGTTTAAAAAAAGTATTTTATTGTTCCTAAATGGTTCAATGAGAATTTTATAAAGATATCCTAAAATGAGAAAAAAATCATAGTGAACATTAATAAATACATTTAAAAATGAAAACGGATTCCTAGATATGTAAGATGAAGAGGAAAAAATTGAACAGCAGAGCAGTAGAAGTATCAATCATCAAAGAATATTACTAAAAGTTCATGGAAGAAGAAAACATGGTACGAGAAGGTTCATAATACTAATATTTATTGGGTATAAACTGAATATTATTGGGTATGGGTTCCCAATAGTTGGTGTACCTCACACATGACCGAATATAAAATTCTAATCACTGACATCAAATATGAGAAAGACAGAGTAGTCCAGTTCGTTAGTGATGAGGGACTATTAATTATTGGCTTCAGGAAGGCCATTTTTGGGGAAAGGATCTCAAAAATATATATGTTCTATTGTAGGAAGGACTTATCCATAATATGAAATGTTTTATCAAGTTATGGGATTCAGAAAATTTTGTGGAGTTTGGAAAGAAGAGAATCACTATTAAATCTTGATAGTGTTTAGTTATTCTACAAGGAAGACAAAGAAAAGAAAATGTTTATGTAATTGGTGAAATCCATGGTATATTCCTTCCAATAAAGATAAAAATTGGGCTTGTCCTATGAAAATATTGAATTTGGGACAAATATCATTAGACAATATTTTAAAGAGAGAGCACATGATTTTTTCAAACTCACATGTGACAACACACACATATGTGTCTCCTGTTAAAAAGGGGAAATAGTCTAGTAGAGTTAAAATCCATGGAAAAATTACTAATAGTTATATAACTGGTTCAGGTGGATGCTTTTGAGTGAATAACTCATAATGATTTTGAAAATAAAAGGTATTATGATTTTTTTAATTGATGATTTCAATAGGATTTCTTGATTGATAGTGATTACTAATGTTCATGGATTCTGCTAGTAATTATATAATTTTTAAACATAGTTTTAATTTATTAGTTTAAATTTTATTATTATTATTATTATTTTTCTGTATTTTTGTAATGTTGTTATTATTTTTACAGTTCTTTAGTTGATAAAATATTAATATTACTAATTTAGTATTATTATTAGTATATATAAATTTTAATTATAATGTATTTCACTTCTATCATTTTTAGTATTTTAATTAATAATAGTTTTATTATTAGTTTATTAATATTTATTTGTAACTATACTATCTTTTTGTATTAGTATTATATTTTTTTTCTATCATTATAAATATTAGTAGTATTAATATTATTAGTGTCAATATTGCTAGTTTATTATTATTTTCAAATTAGGGAAAATTGTAATAGTAGAATTTTTATTTTATGTATACTTATATAATAATAATTTAAATGGTAATATAGTATATATAATATATTCATATATAATTATATTATTGTTATTATTATATTAATATTATTATTTAACACATGTAGACAATTTTAATTTTGAAATTTAATTTCTTTTTATTCTGTATTCCAATAATTTTCATCATCGAGGGATGTTTTTTCATAAAAGGAAATAGAAGCCCCTTTCTCTATCTGCTCAAAGTAGGAGGAAAACATTATAAATATGGGAGAATCCCCAGCAGAACCAAAGGAGGTTGTGTTGTCCTGAAGGCGGATGGAACATAGGAGGTGCCCCAAGACCGGTGGGTTATATGGCCTCAAGCACATCTCCCGGAATTCCAGAGGCCATCTAATAGTAGTGAGAGCCAAGAGTTTGTGTATGGGGAGACTATACCCTTATTACCTATGTGTATCAGAACAGATCTATATGATAACTGATAAATAGTTGTAGAAGAAATATAAATAAATAAAAGAAGTGAGTAATAGGGAACAATACAGGGGAATCAGACAAGAGTAACAACAACTGAATTATCTTGAATAACTGATAACAATATAAAAAAATTTGATGATGGCGTGTCATATATCTAAAATGATAGAAAGTAGGTACATAATATATAGATAATCTTTTTATACAAAAGTTGAATATTATAATCAAAAACTATCCCAATCATCCCTTGATCTAGCTTGATCATCTATTACTAGCCCCATCCAAAACCAGTATTTAATCAAGTTTCCAAGTTCTTATGCTTCCATTTATCAAAACCTACATAAAAATAGTCTACCCAGGTACCTATGGTGCCCAGATTGGGTGTGAGATAAATCTGTGTATGCCACCACCTATGGTTTCTATAACAGCAAGTCCGTGTGATATAAACTGAAAGTCCTAAAGCATTCATTTATATAAAATTAAATCAGTACAATAATATATATACCCAAGTACCCACTTCATCCCTCATCTTCTGCCTAAACATACAATAATTTTAAAAATTAATTAATTGCCAGTTTATATAAATATGTCATGTGAGACATATACAACACCAAAATTACAATATGATAGTATAGTAGTGGGTTTGAGACGTAACAACGAATCCATGATGATTATACTAATGAATAAGTTCCTATGAAAACACCAAGGAAAACTGTAATAATAATTATAATGAAAGGTTCCAAGTTAGTAACCAAGGAAACATAGACCTCCAGGGTTTCTGACTTAGTAGTAACTATAGCCTAACTAAGGGTAACATTGTAATTCAAGGAGCATTGTCCAAGGAATTCTACAATATCATGATGTAGGTGAGTCTAAGGAGTTCATCGAAGGTAAAACGATATAAAAAATGACAAATCCCAAGGATATAAACATGGAACCTCATGTCCATTGAAACCATGCAGGATCCAAAGATTGTATCAAAGGAATCTTGTAATAGTAATGGTGTGATCCTATGGTTTCGTATCATGAATTCACAGATAGATGAGGATCATTTTCCAAGGTGGGTCTAACCAAGGAAACCGATACCCTTGAATCGGAATGGAAGCTACAAGTTCTCATGGAATTCCCTCTGGAACCCAAAGGGTAACTCAAATTATGAATTTCCTATAAGTATGTAAAGTTACATGAGTACTAGGAACCTTTTATCTAATTCATTTAAATTAATTAGGACTTTTTGAAATAATGAAATTTTATAGGTTAAAGGTTCATTCCATGCCTTTAAAACAAGTTAAAGGGAATCTAAAGACATACAACCATTCAATTAAACTATTTAAGTCATAACCATTTAATTAATGTCATTGTGTTCAATCCTTTACTTTCATTAGATTGAAATGACCAAAGGGATAGAAAATCATTTCATTACTTCATTTAATATATGCTAATTTAACATAGTTCAATCTTTTACCTTCCATCATGGGTGGCAAGGAGGATACGAATTTTGTCCTACCATTGTGATATACAAATTATTTCAAGTTGTAACTATAAAACATAATTTCTATTTACATTCAATTAACTGTCATTAAACTGAGCAGTTACCCTAAGACGGTCAAGTGGAATGGGGCCATGATACTAACCATGAATCATTCAAATTTCCATCTAAATCTTGGTGGATTCCATTAGAATGGTCAATCATGAACACATCCAAACAATCACTCAAATGTTTCAAAACACTATAAAACCAAATATTGCATATCTCACTACATGATGTTGTTAGAGTTGTGGATGTAACCAACAACAACTAATACCATATATGACAAGGGTCATGAAACATGGTCCTAATGACAGTAGTCATGACATATTAATTCAATAAATGACGCCTGATGAAATCGGCGCAACGACACAACAACTACCAAAATGACTGAAATTTAGAAATGAGTTATCGAACAACTATATTATTATTGGATGACTATAATCATCCAGTTTCTGTATTTAGTTCATCCAAAATTTATTTACATATGAAGAATGGTTTAATTCCCATAAATTGGGGCAATAAGACTAAATATAAATAGAATCTTTGATAGAAAGTAGAAGAATATATGTTCGAAAATTAATTAATCACTCTTCAATGAAAATCAATGGAGTTGAATGATGCTTCGATCACACTCTAGATGGACAACAGATCTAAATTCTTACTTTATCTACGCTTTGGGATTCAAAAGGAGAAGTTTTGGGTGATCTGCCTGCTCGAGAAACAAAACCAATGTAGGTTTTAAGAAGGAGATTTTTTTTGTGGAAAATGTAATTTTACAACAAATTTACAATGCCAATGATTTGGCCACACGGTTTTGAAAACCATGATTATATCATGAATGAGAAACTCTAGGAAGGGTAATTGTGCATGATTAGGCCACTCGGTTAGAGAAAACATGTGCCAAAAATGTGAAATTGATATGTTAAAATTACAGATATTATATCATGGTCTTGAAACCCAACATAAATGGTTAGAACAAATATTGCACTCTATTTTAGCCCACTTTCCAGTCTCGCATTGTTTACCCAAACCATTTATGCTACCATGTATGGTTTAAACTAACCATGGAACATGCCATTTCCCAAAAATTTAGGTTCCATGATCCAAAAAGGCCTAGGACACACCCAAGATCTTCACCAACTCATTAGGAAACAATGTTAGGTCCAAAAAAAGATAATTATACTAAAATTTAAAGGATTTTTACTTGGGTTGAAAATTGAGTTCTTAAAGTCATCCCTCATTAGTTGTATTCATCTCTGAGTTCACCTTCCAAGGCTTAAGAAACACTATCTGGGAACAACTCTATCCACTAGGCACGTACGAAAATCTTTTTTTACCAAGTATTTTCTTGTATATGGATGTGCTTATAAAGCACCTTCCATAAAGGGACAGACCAACCTCAAAGAGCCTTTGTTCACTGGTTAATGATGGGTATGGTATACTCCTGAAAGGGGACATCAACATCAAGAAAAACTTCATCTGGATCAAAAGTATGGCATGGGTTGGCATGGTAAAGAAGAATATGTAAATCATGGTAGATTTCGTGCATGGAAAAATACCTATGGGGTAGTATAAACTAATATTCTACAATCCTGACTCTTTTCAAAATCCAAAATGGCCAGAAAACCTTGAAATAGCCTCCCTTATCTCTATATTGATCTATTCACTTACATGGGTGAAAATAGTAAGATAGTACGATCCCCGACCATGAACTCCAAAGGTCGTCTATGGAAATAAACATAATATTTCAATCTACACTGAGTGGAATACATACAATTCCTGATCTGCTGAAAATACTCCAAAGTATGCTACATGAGATGAGGACCTAGTAGGGTTGTCTCACTATCCTCTAGCTAGTATTGTGGTGAACAAAGTGACCTACCATACAAGGCCTCAAAAAAAGCCATCTTAATTGTCCCCTGGAAGATATTATTATAGGTGAACCCAAGGGGAGAGATATGCTTCCCCAAAGAACTATCAAAATCAAGGACAAATTCCCGAATCATATCTTATTGAACATATATTGTCAGTTTCAATTATCCATCATTTTAAGGGAGAAAGGCTATGATCAGATCCACTTGTGTACCCTTAGCCTTCCGTAACACCTTCTAGAACTGTGATTTTAAATGAGCATCCCTATATTAAATGATAGTATGGGGGAACTCATGAAGTCATATAATCTAAAATACATATATTATTCCCATCTCATTAACAATGAAAGTATCCCAGATTGAAATTAAGCAGGAATCATTTTCTGGCCTTTCAATAACTACTCCAATAGCATCACTACTTATAGGAAACCCATGTAAGCCAACTAAAAAGTTCATAACAATGTCATTCCATTTAAATTCTTCGAATGTAGGTGGATATAGAAAGAATTCATGTATCTGGTGCTTCAACTTCACTTACTGATAAGTGGAACACCTAGTAATAAAACATTCTTTCTGACATTTCATCCCAAGATACTAGTACTGGTTCGTATGTCTTGATAAATCTTGGAGATTCATGGATGAACTGAAAATTGAGAAGCATTAGAATCTTGCATCAAATTTTCTCTCACATCTGTAGGGACCCAAAAATATCCATGTATACATTGTATGTTATCTCTTTCCACATAACAATACAGAGATAAGTCATCTCCTTCTATACCTTCATAGTGAAACAAGCCCTCTGGATCTGAAAATTGCATGCTCTTCACCTACTCAAGGAGGGAAGGGGAAACTTTCATGGATGTGAAGAATTATTTTTAATGAATATGTTGAAACTCTATGTGAAGAATAGAAAATAGGGCCATAAAATTCCTATCATCACTGGATTCTCATATGACATGTTTATGATTTTTTTTGGCTTATCACATCCACAACAACATTTCCATTCCCAGACATATAGACAAGCTCAAAATTGAAGTACTGTAGATATTCAACCCATATTCACTATTTGATATAGAATTCATGGTGTGTAAAGATATACTTGAGGATTGTCTGGTCCACATACACCATAAATTTCCCACCCAATAGATAGTGTCTCCAAAAACATAAGGAATAGACAATTGTTTCTAGCTCAAGGTTGTGAATCAGGTAGTTTCTCTCATGAGGCTTCAATTTCTGAGATCCATATGAAATGACTCTATCCTCCTAAAACTTCATCTCTCTAAGGTTGATGCGTCATTCAGCGCATAATATGGAAAACCTTTAACAAGTTCTTGTATATTATTTATAGTTGTTGAGAAAGGCATCACTTTCAACTCCTAAATTGATTTCCCACACTCTTCTAACCATAGGAACATAACATCCTTCTTTGTAAGACTAGTAAGTGGTAAAGAAAGGGGTGATAAGTCCTATATAAAACATCTAATATCACCAATCAGCTCCAAGAAAATTTATATATCAAACAAGTTATTGGGTTACTCCTAGAAAACCATCGTACTAACCATATCCAGGTCAATAGAGACTCATGATTCCTAGATAATTTGGCCCAAGAAGTGAACTTTGGTAATCTATAATTGGAACTTATAAATATCGATATAAGGTTGATTATCTCTTAGTGTACACAAAAAGATCTCAAGATGATTAGCACGATCACTATGAGTGTGAGAGTACACCAAGATGTCATCCACAAATACTACAATTAATGAATCTAAATATGGGTGGAACACTCTATTCATCAGAGCCATGAAAATCATGGCTGCATTAGTGTGACCGAACAACATAATGAGGTACACATACAGAGCTTACCTACAAAAAAAAGTTGTACAAGGTATGTCTAATGTCTTGAATCAAACCTAATGGTAGAATGGTCTTAGGATGATTTTAGAGAACACCCATTCTCCTCATAGTTGGTTAAACATATCGTCTATAAAAGGCAGTGGATACCAATTCTTGAACTTAAATTGGTTCAACAACCTGTAATACAAACATTGATGAAGGGTAGCATCCAAATTATTGGAGAAAATCACAGAAGAACACCCAGAGAAAGTATTGGGAATATAAAACTACTGCCCTTAAATCCATATTCTTCCTCTTGACATCCTAGGCCTGAGTAGGTGCCATCTTGTATGGAGGGATGGACGGTAACACACTGAGATTTCATGAGAAATATTTTTTTAATTTCATTGATGTCTTGTGTTTTATGCTACACCACAATAATCATGAACTACATGAAACACAGAATCATCTTTCGTTATACACAATACTATTCCTTGACTTTATTTCACACAATTTCATGTTCTTTTGATATATTTCATTTCATGCAAGAATCGGTTTAAGAAAACAATGAAATATTATTATATTAACTTATAACCTATCCATTTTAATGGAGAGTATGAGATATATGGACTAAATTATGAAAATATGCTTTACACATGTATAAGTAATTAATTATTCGGTGAAAAATTAATTATAAATGAAAATTAAATCCTTTTTAATTAAAGGGAAATTTTTTTCTAAAAAACAAATTAAATGTAAATAAGTGAGTTTATAGAATAATAAAATCTATCTTTATAGATTTTATTTCATAAATTTATATGTATTATATTCAATATAATATTTAAAATTCATCTTATATGTTTTTTAAATGATATAAGAACAAATTCATATTTTGGATAAAAGAAATATTTTTCAAAAAATGTAGTTATTTTCCTCCTTTTGATGGAGAACCCATTTTAAATCCATATTTTAACACTTTTTTATATTCTATTTAAACAAAACTTATTATTTTATATAGGAGTATCCAAATTTACTTTGGTTTTTTTTGGTATTTTCTGATAAGATTCACGATTTGTTGAATTGTAAAAAAATAATGAATTTTAATTGAAAACTAATTTTTCATTAAATTTATTTGTAGTTTTTAATTATATATTTGAATTGTTAAAAAGTATAAATAGATTATATTTTTATCATTTAATATAATTTACTTCATTTTAATTAATTTTACATTTAATTTATATGTTAATACATATAAATATTTTGCATGTTTTAACTTTTAAAACATGTTTTCTCATTCTGACAACATCATTAATTTAAAATTAATTATTAAAACATTTGTGTTTTTCTTATTAAAAATGATTCCATTTATTTAATTAGTGGGTAAAAATTATGTAAATACTTTTCATTCATTTTTGGGCATTGTGAATTGTAACTTCAAGAATTTTTTTCTTAATATCGTCAAATGTAAATCAGGTAATTAAAGGTAAAAATAATTTTATAAAATTATCAAAACACTTATCCTAGTATAATTGGATGGGTGTGTTTTGGCCTAAATCATCCTTGGGTCAAAATGGTATCCTTTATTAGCCACTTAGATGAGATTAGGATATATAATATATTTTATTTAAAGAAAAGTTTAAGATGACTTATTCAAATTTTAATAACTCTATTATTTTTAATATAAGGTTATATATAATCTAACATAGACTATAAACACTAATTTGAAAGATAAATTTTTTTTATTTATCTTGGTAAATAATTTTTAATTTTTAAGAGATAAATTATTACCATAAAGTCTTTTACAATGATGACATAGAAATTATTTAATTAATAAAAACTAAATAAAATTATTTAAATTAAAATGATAATAACCATTAAAAGACCAAAAAAAATTCCCAAATATTATTTATCTACTATATATCAAATATAATCACCCATGGATCATGTTATCGACCATTCTAAGTCACATGTAAATGAATATGATGCTTATAATAATTTTTATAAAGTAATGTTAATGTTGTCCCATTCAGGTTATATTAAATACAACATTTTTAACACAGGATTTTCTATAATATATATTTGACTATAAATTTTCCTATGAAATATAGAATATTAATATTATTCATGGTATTTTATTTCTATCTTCTAGCAAAAAAAATAATTATATTAAATAATTACACAAAACTGATGCAGTAGTTATTATATTAATGTAAATTAGAAATTAATATTATTAAAAATATTAAAAAAAATATAATTTGGGATAAATAATATATCTTAAAAAACTATAGATTCCATTGAACCCTTATAAACATAATAATTTATTTTTTGATGTTATAATCTTATATTTATATTTCTAAAATTCAAGAAATAAATAGTTTCAAATTTTGATACTATTTATTTTTTGTCAATATAATTTTTTAGTAAATTAATTTTTAATCATAAAATAATTTAAATATATTAAATAAATAAAATATGGTCTAAAATATTCTAAAATTTTCATTTATTGTATTATTGGAAAAATTTATTAAAAATTACGGTTTTAATATTGAAATAATTGATACGTTATTAAAAATTGAAATAAAATAACTGAGGGGTAATTAAAATGATAAGGTATAAATTGATAGAAAACCTTTTCTAAATTTTAATGGTTTTTTATATTACAACCATATATCATCTAATATTATAAAATATAACATTTTTTAGATTTTTTGGATAGGATTCAATTTTATTATAAATTAATATTTTTCAAGATTCCAAAAGTTCCCCTGACCTCAATTATAAAAGGGAACCTCCTCCCTCACTTCTTCACTTCTATGTGATCCATAATGCCTAGACATCCAAAACCCATTTACCTTATATATATCCATATTCATATTATATCAGTTATAATATTCCCAAAATACTAACTCTAGTGGCTTTAAGAGTATATCTAGAGGGAACTCGTCAAAGATGAGGTAATCTCCTCTACCGATTCATTCAAATTTATTTCTTCATATACTTCCTCTTATTTTTTTTCCATTCTAAATTAATAAATCATGTATCAACTATATTCATAGATGTTATTATAAATATATAACAACCATATTCAACTCTTTATCCATCCTATGAAAAACAAAATCATCACACATGCGTGCGTACGACAAACCCTCCCCATGTTCTGGTGTAATCCATTTTTCACAACCACATTGCTTGGATGGTTATAATAAAGGTAGTAAAAACTATATATATTATTATAACATAATATTTATTTTTTAACAAAATATATTACATTCACTAACATAGAATTTTACAATTAAGGGAATGATATCGTTGCTCTTGCGTACATACGACCTACCATCTCGATGATGTGATGTGATTTATTCTATAAACTCTTCATTATAGAATGATTATATAAATTTATCAATTTAATATATATGATATATATAATATTAATATAATTATTGAAATTATATAACAATATAATGGAGACCATAAGTTATTCAACAAAACATGTGTAAGAAAATAAGGTAGTTAATACCTGAAAGATGAGTGACAATGTTATTAAAAACACATAATAATATGATCACATTTGATATAATAAAAATGAATAGAATTATAAAATAAGTTAATTAAACAATTAATATACTTATAAAGAGTATTCATACACATATGAAGGAACTTGGACCTAATGTAAGAGATAATTTCACAATCTCAATATTATCCTAGATTGTTTATATGTAAGTATTTATTGTGATATATTTATTATACATGTCCATGTTTCATAAATATGATTATAAAATATGATTTCTATTCATATAAAAAATGAAAAGTCAATTTTACCAATTGGATAATTTTTACGAAATGGTATGAAAATAATCTTTTTTGGTTTTTGATATTAGGTGATTTTTACCTTATCTGATGAAAGTACAAGACAAAGAATTTCTTTTAACTTATATGGAATGAATTGATTTTTACACATTAATGACATTTTATTTCTTTCAATATTCACTTACAATATTTCAAGGTTATTTTCAAAATATATATATTTTTTCTTTTTAAATTGCATATAACATTAAGAAAATTAAATGTTTTTTATGAAGAAAGGATATTTTCCTTACGAATTAATTTCATGTGTTCTATAAAAATTATTTTCTATCTAGGATGAAATTTCTTATTAGGGAAATATTTCATTTATATTATCCCTATTATTCATATGGTTTATTTTGTTAATGATGGAGTGATATTTATGAAATCCATTCATTTCCAATGGATTATTTTATAATTAATTGATGTTTAAGAAACACATTTTATTTCACGGGTTCAGATAAGATGAATGATTTATGTTTTTGTAGAACCCATATGTATGATTTAATTTTTATATGGGTGGGTCCTATATCTACCTCCAATAAATTGGGTAAATATTTATTTCTAATGATATTGATTGGACTAGAGTTGGGAACGATCTCGATTTAATAATATAGGGGTGAAATTGAAAAAAAATCTAGTTCAATAATACAAGGATGGAATAGAAAGTAAATTTTGTTCAATAATAGAGGGTGGGAATATAAGTTAAACCATGTTCAATAATGTAGGGTTGGAACAAGTAGTGAACTCAGTTTAGTAATGGACTTTGTCCGCTATGATGGTATTGTCAATGAGCCTTGACTATTATGAAATGATTTTCTTTGCTTATGTGTATTCCATAATTCTATGTCTTATGTTAGGCCCCTTGGAAATATGTTCACTGATTATTTAGGAACTATTATGATTTATTTTATGACATGACATCATGGTATTAGATTTATGAGACATGATTTTCAATTGTTATGTTCTTATGTATTATTATTATGATAGAATTTATATCTCCCTTGTTTACCCATACTCGAAACCTAAGATCATGCATTTTTATATTTTTCCCCAATATATGAAAAAGGGTATTAATTATGATGTGTTAAAAAGGATCTCTTGTTATAAAGAAAAAAGTTGGAGATGATGTAGATGTTTTATGAACCAGTCAGTTATGTTTCCTAGTTTCCAAATAAACTAAAATAATACGGTCTTTGGGGGTGAATTGTGTAATGTATTTTGTATTTAGAAAGAGGGATATAATATCATTGTATGCCAATAATGGGCTGTTAGATTTGGTATCAGATATATGTTTTAGATAACCATTGGAAATTAGGATGAGAAAACATAGTGAGATCCCTAATGATATTTCTAAGAATATTTATAGGGATGCCTATAAGTATAAGCCTATGGGGTATTAGATTTAAAAGTATGTATCATGATTTAGTCATCATATAAGAAATTGTCCATGACTATATGGTTTTCAAATATGATAAATGTTTATCACACTATGATTCCTGGTTTTAGTCAATGGTTGGGACCAAAATGAACCACATTAATGCAGGATGTGATGATAAAAGAAATAAATTTCCACATTATCAATAAAATGTTATGGGAGATATGATGAATAATATTTTTTATGACCATAATACCATATCATGCCACAAATCGTTATAGGATTCCAAATTACCAAAGGAAGGAACAACGTTCTCTTGAATCCTTCTTAATGAATCACCCAAATTCTCTTAGTGAAATGACTGATCAACTAGTAGTTCAGAAATGGATCATTACTATTGAAAAGATATTTTTCATTCTACATTATATAGAACATGAAACAGTTATGTTGGGAACTTATCGCTTGTATGGTAAATTAAATTAGTGGTGGAACATTATCAATAATATAAGGGAAAAAGATAAAATTGACTACATGGATTGGTATGAGTTCACGAAGTTATTTTTACATATGTACCTTCCTCATATTCAACTTACAAAAAGGGATATTGAATTTTCCCATCTATCTCATGATGATGATAATAATTGAAGGATATAATTCATATGAAAACTCTAAAAACTATGGTGAGAAGAAAATTAGATATAATTTAAGGTTAATTTGAGGAAGGAAATATGATGGAAATTGTTTTAAGGGGACTTATAAATGTTTCAAGTGTGGGAAATAAGGTCATACTATATTTTACAACCAATGTAATGGGAAAAAGACCTCTAAAGAGTGTGCCTTATAAAAAATAGTGTTTCAATTGAAAATAATATTTTTTGTTTTCGAACCAATGACCAAATCCAATGGATAATGATGATGATCTATATCAACAACTTCTTAATGAAAATATAGAATTGGAATTATCATGAAATCCCTAAGGGTGATGCGGTGTATAATAACGAAGTGGTGCAATTATTGAGTGTATATGTATTTTAATTCATGAATAATGTTATAGAGGTACTTTTTTGGTATTAAGGAATAACAAAACATATATGGATTGGACAACTTTAGTTTTTTCCTTTTGGATTTGAGAGTACATATTGAATGCTAATGGTAACCATGAAAAGTGATTGAGGTGGTAAGGTAATATTTTTGGAAAAAACGTGATTAAGGGAAGGATCACCCTTAATATGCACATGATGTTAGAATAATTAGATTAAGAGATGTTTGATTTTAAATGGGATAGTATTTATTACTTTGGGATAGATAAGATGAAAAGATGGTTAATGATATCCTAGATAGATTTTATAGAATTATTGGATTTATGGTATGATGAAATAGTTAATTTTTAAAAGCATGCTTATTTTCATTAAGGTATTATTATAATTTGTGTTATTACCATGTTTCAAGAGAATACCAAATTAAGGTATTCACATGTTTATAATGTAACAACCAATAACTACATCATGATATATGAGAGGTAAATCTTAATCTAATTTAGTGAATGTATTTATAATGTAGTATACTTTCATCTTTCAGAAGGATTATAAGGATATCAATTTATAGAAAGTTTATGTTCAAATTCATATGATTTGTTTTATAATAATTTATTATCTCACCATAGGTGTACTTATTCATATATAATAATGAATGATATCTTTTTTATTGGGATAATGTCAAATAGAATGACATGTCATTATATTTATGGATCCCAATCTAACGCTTTAGGAATGAAAAACTCAACCTCATTTCTTTGAATAAGATATGATGTGGATTTTTTTCAAGGCATGACCTATAGTGTGATTGTACCAAAATATAGTAAGTATTTCTTCTCATTATAATTTCATAAAATTTAAGGAAAGGATATTAAAAGAAAATATGTTATCCTTTTATATTATAATCTGATGAATCAAATTGTACTTTAGATCATCTTGAATTTATGGATTTGTGATTGTTTACTTCCTCTTAACCATGTTCTATATCACTATCCATCAGAACTTAATAGATATATTTTTCTTCTATATCCATGTTTTCACTTCCCACATATGTTATCTTATGTCTAAACCCAGTGATGAGTTAATTTTGATAATAGTTAGGGTTATGACTATAATTTTTAAAAAATAAGTTTTAGTATTCATTTTTACGATGTGGGTTCGATGAAATAACATTTAATGTATTAATCCTTTTATAACCAAGATGAATTTCAAGGGAGAAATTCATTGTTAGATGGGTAGAATGTTACACCTCAAGAATTTTATGAGATATTTTTTTTTAAATTTCATTGATATATTATTTTTTATGCTACACCATGAGAATAATGCACTACACATACCACTAAATCAGCTTTTGGTATACACAATACTTTTACAGGCTTGTGTTTCACACAATTTCATGTTCTTTTGATAGATTTCATTTCATGGAAGACTGATTTTAAGCGAAAAAATAATTAGTATTATGTTACATTATAACATAGAAATTATAATAGAGAGTATGGAAATTTATTAATAGAATTATCAAAATATACTTTATAGATGTATATATAATATATTTTTTGTTGATCAGTTAATTATAAATAAAAGTAAAACCCTTTTTAAATTAAAAAATATAAAAAATTATTTAAATGAAAATACGTGATTTTATAAATTAATAAAATCACCCATGATATATTTTATTATATATATATATATGTAATATATTCAATATAATGCTTAAATTTTATCTTATATGTATTTTAGAAGTGATAGAATAAAAAAGACAATTTTTTGGAGAAATGAAGTATTTTAAAATAAATGTAGTTTTCCACCTTTTGATTGAGTACCCATTTTAAATATAGTTTTTGAAAAAAATTTATATTATATTTGACAAAATAAACTTCTTATCTGAAATAGGTGTATCAAAATTTACTTTTATTGAATTTCATAATTTTTCAGTTAAGATTCACATTTTGATGAATAGTAAAACAGTAGTTCATTTTAATTGAAAAATATGTTTTCATAAAATTTATTTATAGTGTTAAATTACATATTTGAATGGTTTCAAAGTATAAAATTATTATATTTTTATTAGTTTATATAATTTAGGATTATTTATTTATTTTTACATTGAATTTAGATGTAGAAATATTTCAATTTTTTCCATGTTTTAACTTTTAAAACGTGTTTTCTCATTCCAACAATAAGATTAAAATTAAATAATTTTCTAAAACTTATCTATTTTAAATATTGAAAAATTAATTCTCTATAAGGAATCATTGGGAACAAATTATGTAAATATAATTCGTTAATTTTAGGGCATTATGAATAGTTACTTCAATAATTTCTTATTGATATGGTAAAAAGGTAAATCTGGTAATTGAGTTAACAATAATATTAACCTAACACTTGTACTAATATCACTAGATGAGTGTGTTTGTACCTAAAAAAACCTTGGGTCTAAATTTTATCCTTTGGAAGCCACTTGGATGCAATTAAGACATTGAATTTATTTTATTTAATGAAAAGTCAAAGATCTCTTACTCAAATTTTAATAACTATATTATTTTCAATATATGATTATAATGAAGCTAAATTTGACCACAAAAAAATCATTTAAAATCTAAAATATTTTTATTTATCATGATAATTTATTTGTAATTTATGAAAAAAATAATTACCTTAAATTATTATATAATGATGATGCATTAATTAATTAATTTATGAAAAATCAATAAACTAATGTTAATTAAAAGGATAATATCCATTAAATGACTGAAACAATTGAAAAATATTATTGGTCGAGTACATCACGACCATAATAATACAATTTAATATTTATTGACCATTTGGAGTCACATGTGAAATATTATGACACTTATAATATTTTACCATTAGTGATGTTAATGTTGTCACATTCATGTTTTAATAAATATAATATTTTTAATATTAGATTTTCGAAAAGATACAATAAACAATAAATATTTCTATGAAATATTGAAGTGCTATATCAATCATGGTATTTTATTTTTATTTCTTACCGAAGAAATAATTATATTAAGTACATAAAAAAATTGATGTATTAATTATTTTGTTAATGGAAATATCGAATTAATGTTATTAAATATATTAAAATAAATATAATTTGGGATAATTAATATATCCATATAATTTTATATAATACCCTGACCCCATAGGGATATAATAAAATATTGGGGTTTACGTTATCATCTTATCTACATATTTGTAAAAATCCATGAAATAAATTGTTTAAAAATAGAAACTATTGATAATTTGTCACAATAAATTAATACTAAATGATTTAAAAATAATCAATATTTAAAAAAAATAAAAAAATAAAATATTGTCTTAAATGTTTTAAATTTTTTATTTCTGTTATAATTGACATCAAATTAGTTAAAATTACACCCTTTTAATATTGAAACCTTTGATACATTAGTTAAAATAAAAATAGA
Organism: Viscum album; assembly: GCA_963277665.1. NCBI lineage: Eukaryota > Viridiplantae > Streptophyta > Magnoliopsida > Santalales > Viscaceae > Viscum > Viscum album. The sequence goes on along the minus strand of OY728151.1, from coordinate 1,435,641,981 downwards.
ATAACCCAGGTTTAATTAAAATTATAAGGTCTAAATTGATATAAAAAGGTTTTGAAATTCTATTGGTTGATGATATTATAACCATATCCCATTTCATATACCCAAATATAAAATTTAAGTGGTTTTTGATTAGGATTTTGTTTTATTATAAGTTAATAATTTTGGAGATTCCAAAAGTTCCCTCACCTCAATTATAGAAGGAAACCTCCCCAATCAATTATTCACCTCACCGTGAGCCTTGAATCTAAGCTACACTATACCTATTTACCTTACCAACTTCTCTAGTCATATTATAGAGGTTCTTGTCTTCTCAAAAGACCAGATCTAGTTCTTTAAAGTGGACATCTTGAGAGAGATCGTCAAAGAAGACGCAATCTCCTCTACCGATTTTTACAAACTTATTTCCTCCTATAGTTCCACTTAATATGTTTTTTCATTTATAAAGTAATAAATCAAGTTTCAACTATATTATTATATGTTATTATAAATTTGGATCAACTGTATTCCACTGTAAATCCATCATATCAAAAACAAAATCACCATGCATGTGTACATACGGCTTACCGTCTCCACGTCATGGTGTAATCCATTTTTCACTACCACATTAGTTGGATGGTTACAATCAAGGAATTAATAACTATATATTATTTTTATAACATGATACTTACTGTTTAAAAAAATATATAACATCCACTTCCATACCATTTCACAATTAAGGGAATGATATCGTCGCTCATGCATACATACAACCTACCGTCTCCACGATGCGATGTGATTCATTGTACATGATCTTTATTAAAGTATGATTATATAAATGTATACAAAGAATATATATGATATATATTATTTCTATATCATTTTATTAATGATATAAATATTGAATATGAATCATAATGTATTCTAGAAAACATGCATAAGAAAATAAATTTATTAAAACCCGAGAGACGAGTAATAATTTTATTAACAAATGGGTAATAATATGATCACATGTGATAACATAAAAATGAATATTATTATATAATAAGTTAATAAGAGTATTTAAACCCCTATATAGGATGTTCTAAAATTAATGAAGGAATCCAGACCCAAGGGAAGGTTTAATTTTTCAATCTCTTTATTATCTGAGATTTTTTATATGTAAGTATTTATTGGGGTATATTTATCATCCATGTACATATATCTTAAATATGTATTATAAAATTTTATTTCTATAATAATACAATTTTTTATATTCAATTTTACCCATTGTTGAATTCTTACTAAATGGTATGAATGAAATCTTATTTTATTTTAGATACGAGGTACCTTTGACTTATCAAAAAAAAGTACGAGATTAATTTTTTCTTTTAAATTATATTGAATGAATGTATTTTTACACATTCAAAACACATTATTTACTTAAATTATCCCTTAAAATATTTCATGGTTATTTTCAAAGAAATTATGTTCCATTATAAATGAATGAAATTTTATGAAAAGAAATTGCATTTGAAGAAGAATGTATATTTTTTAATGAGTTAATTTCAAGTGTTATATCAAAATAATTTTACATATAGGATTAATGTTTTTGGATATGTTTCAATTATATTTTCCAAATTATTCAAATTGTTGATTATGTTTATGATGCAATGATATTTATGAAATTTATTAAATTTCCATGGATTATTTTATGATGGAATGATATTTGAGAAACCCGTTTTATGTCAAGGGTTATGATATAGTGAATGATTTATGTTTTTGTGGAACACAAATGTATGATTCCGTTATAAGATAGGTGGTAACTATATCAACCTCCAATGTATTGGGTAATGACTTATATCTCATGAGATAGATAGGACTGGAATGGTAAATGCTTTCAGTTCAATAATAGAGGGATGGAATGGAATGTACACCTAGTTTAGAAATACAGTGTTAGAATGGAAGGTAAACCCAATTCAGTAATATAGGGCTAGAATGGAAAGTAAACCCAGTTCAGCAACATAGGGCTGGAACGAAGAGTTCACTCAGTTCAGTAATGGAATTCTTCCACTATGATGGTCTTGGAAATGATCTTGGATTAATATGGAAAGATTTTCTATACTTATGTGTATGCCAAAATTTCCGTGTCTTATGATATTCCATTTGGGAATATGTTTAGTGATTATTTATGAATTGTTATTATTTATTTCATGACTTAATATCATTATCTTTTATATGAAGGATATGATTTTAAATTTTTATGTTCCTTCATATTATGATTACGATATGATTGGTATCTCCCTAGTTTACCTTTACTAAGAATTTTTTCTCACCCATTTTTATATTTTTCACTGGGATATGAAGATGGGAATTGTGTAGTATGTGTCAAAAGGTTGTTCTAGTTATAAAGGAAAAATCAGGAGAAAATGTAGAAGTTTTATGAACTAGTTGATTATGTTTCCCAATTTCTAAAGACATTAACTAATACTATCTTTGGGCACATGTTGATGTAATATATTGTGTATTATTAAATAAGGATATATTATCCATTTTCGTCAATATTAGGTTGTTATATGGACACCAGAGATCCTCTTGGAACGAGCTCAATCGTAAACTATACTTATCTCTTTGGAGTTAAAAGGAAATTTTTCCAAAAATACATCCCTGAAATGTTCTACAACAAGAGGGAATTCATCCTGATGTAAACCATAACCCTTAATGAATAGATAGGCAATTCGGGAAGTCACTCGACCTAGACCATGATCCATGGGTCTAGATCTTCTAGCCAAGACATCCCACTCACCCTTGTGTAGATAATTGTTTCCCTCAAGTGATGTAAACGACGCCAAATGGTGATAGCAGTCTACAAAGGCATGATATAGAACCAACCAATCCATCCCAAGAATGATACAAAATCCTGTAATGTTGAGAAAAAAGAGGTCCCACATAAAGGTATAACTACCTACCTCAAGGGGATAGTCTCTACATTTGCGTATGATCTCTGACCGTACACCCAATAGTGCTTCCGGAGTCATTACTCTATAGTAAATCTACATATCACATCTGATACTCTCCCTGATAGATAAGGAGATGAAATAGTGTGAAGCACCTATATCAAAAAATATGGATACTATAGTTGAGGATCATATTATAGTTTCTCATACTGTAGGTGATCTTGTAGTTCGGCCCTTAGGTATCTGTTGTAATGCGTACAACTGACCTAATCAATGACCCTATGTAATAGTTGGACTACCATGATCAAAATTTATCTACTGTCACTAATGTTGATTATAATTCTAGCTAACACAACCATGAATTCCATATTGTCCAGCCCTGCCGATGCTCCTCAAACTCCCCACCTAACGTGCATTAAATAACATACCCCTAAAGGTGGAGCTGGTGCAAAACCTCTTCCACTCGAATATCATGGAAAGGTCTAATAGAAGATTTATAGATTCCCCATTCAGTCACAAAAAAGAAACTCAAAATGTTCTCTATCACACTGAGGCTTTACATGCCCCTTTCTTCTACACTAGTGACACACCATAGAGCTGCTGATACGGGTAATCTAGCTTCCATTTATTTTAAGAGAAACCTTGTGAGATCACATCCTACTACTAAATGGATTAATGGCCTATTATAACACTGGTCCTGAAATCCGAATACTGCCATCATCCCTCAAGATGCACTTAGTGATAAGATCCTGATGAATCATTTCAAAAAAAATTAGGTAGGAAAAAGACATTCACCTTAGTCCATATGGAATACTTGTAACGCCCCGACCCCAGTTACCCAGAGTCGGTGCATTATTACATAACATTGGCATGATCATAAGAAAGATCAAATCTCGAAAGACCGATTGGTTTAGTAGCCTTGGAAAATGCCAGATATATTCATAAGTTTTACATTACATTATAAAATGAAAAACTACTACAACAACATAATGTCTCAATAGACCACACTATTATCCCCTCATAAAATCCCTGCAGGTCATTCATAACTTACTTATTCACATCCTGGGAAAAATAAAACATAAAAAAGGGGTGAGCTCAAATGCCCAGTAAGGATAACAATATAGCGGAAAGAATAAACATTTAAGGCAATGTATAACTAAAACAAAAGCCTTTTAAATATGAACTTTCAACATGGTATGGCATAAATAAAATGAAATAATGCCATTTAATTATTCACATGGATATTCTACTAATCAAATAATCACATGCAAAAATCAATAACCACTTTCATAATGTTGGAATGCATAATGCCAGACTATCATAACCACATAGCCAAGGCCTCGTGCCAAGACTACAAATAAGATTTTGTCAAGGCCTTGTGCCAAGACACTAGTTTGTCTCATGAGACCTACCGATGCATCGAGGAGCTATAGCGGGCTCCACCCGTCACTTATTAAGTCCAATGCATTCCCATATGAAAAGGTTTAAACATAACATAAACATTCGTATTAAAACTAGCATACGAAATGTCAATAATTTCACCATAAACTATGAATGGTATAAAAATAGCACATCCACAGTCAAACATATCACAAAACCTTCAATAGAATATAGAAGTTTTGTATCATAATAAATCAACTTCAAATAATCTTAAAATCCATCAAAGGATGTTGACATAGATGAAATCAAAATTATTTTTAAAGAAGTATCTCCTTTTATTTTGAAATCATTTAAGATCCATATAAAATAAAACATTTTCTTTGAAAATATTCTTATAAGCTTGTATGGAAAGCTTCGACGATTTTATAACGGCGGAAAATAACCGCACCCGCCGTATAAGTTAAAAAAACATTCTTACCTCAATTCTGTCGAAAAGGTTAAAAAGGACCTTGTTTTGAAAACGACGGAAAGATTCCTTTATAAACCTCTTATAAAAAGTCAAACAAGGGTATAAATGACTTAAACCCATATTCTTGTAAATAGTAAAAATGTTTTGAAATACATTTTTAAGAAACATTGATGTGGATAATAAAGAGATCCCAGTAGATTATTACGTATAAACAACCTCGGATAATGAAGAGATTGTGAAATAACCCTTACCTTGTACTTTTCCTTGGTTGGGGTAGGTTAACCTCCTGTATAATAGTGAAATAATTGTTACTAAATTATACAAGAATCATATACATTAATATGATATCATATATGATCTTTTAATATTGATTTGATAATAATATCTTAGTATTATCGCTGTTTCGGGTGTGAACTTACTTGTTTGCTTTTGTATGTTTTGTTACGTAAGACATGTTTGTAAAGGATAAGTTGTATATTATTCAAATCCAGAATGGTATCAAGTCCTTAAACATCATTTTTAAATCATCAAATGATAATTATACTTGAATGGATACGATGGAAAATGAATCTCATCGCGTTCGTGGAGACGGTAGTCCGTACGTACGCACGAACGCTACTTCCATTTAATTTTTATTTTAATAGAATTGAATAAAAATGGTACATAGGTATATTACTATTCCATTATAATATAATATTTTATATATGTTACTTAAGTTCATTAACACCATCCTTTATACGTTCCATGTGTGGTATGAACGAGTCATATCATTTTAAGGGGGCGGTAGTCCGCACTTCCTCAAATGAAATTATCGTATGTATATACAACATGAAACGAATAATGGTATGAAATAAAATGGAATTACAGAAGCTTATATATAAAATATATATCATTAACATCATATTTAATTACAGTGCCATCATAATGGCCACCATGAGAGGCGGTAAGATGTATTTGAACAATCATCGTTTCGTGAGGCGTTAGTTTGCCATCCACAGAAACATTATGTTCATCATCCATTAGATGGAGTTGTGTGTATGTGTAGTTTGAATCCTTCTTATAACAACATCCTAGTATATTGAGGATACTGGTGTTGTTACAAAAGAAAGGAAATAAAAAGAGTTTGGGGGTTGAAGAAGCAAAATAAATGAAAATAATTTAAGAGAAATCGTTACCTTTAATTTAGGTAACTCACTTTGGTTGGAACCAAAGGACTTGTTGAAATGCTTTCTGCCTAAGGGGAAGCTTCAAGGAGGAGGAGAGGGATGTGGGGAGCTTAGTTGGGCAGAGTTTGGACGAGCCAAGTGGCTTGAGAGGTGTGAGGAATGAGTAGAAGTGGTCTCCTTTTATAAGGGAGAGGAGGGGCTCTTTAGGAAGGAGTGAAAGTATTACTTTATAATATAATTATATTCGGTTTATAATGGTCCAAAAATTATTGAGGTCGAAGATAAGATGACTCATATTCTAAATAACATCAACCAATAAGAATTGGACAGGTTTTAGATAATATTTTAATCATTATAATCTTATTTATTTAAATGATTTATTAATGAGGTAAACATTGCATCATTATTGTGTCATTAATAATTTAACTTATTTGATGTCTAAAAATTATAAATAAAATATCATTATGTAGGAAATCTTTTTAGCTTTCTAATGAATATTTATAATCGAAAATTCAACATGTATAACCCTATGTAAAAATTGTTCTTCTAAAAGATGTAAGCTTATGCCATTTTTATTTTTATTTTAACTTTATTAATATAATGTGTCCCTACCACATACAAGTGGATCCAAGGGGTCCCCAAATTGACCCAAGGATGCCCATGGTCGGGTATGTGTCCACCAATAAGGTTAGGACACGTTTTAGGGTAATTTTTTATTATTATAATATTATTTTTTAACCCTTATTTACCGGATTTACCCTTTAACCATGGTAAATAAAATATTTACCACAGTAACTATTCAAAATGTCTAAAAATAAAAGTTACCTATTTACACAATTTGAACATCCTGATTCCAAATATGGAATCCATTTTCCTAAATTCAAAACACAGAAGTGGCAGAAATTAATTTAAAATTAATTCCCGCTGTCAAAACAAAAAGCGTGTTTTTAAGAGGTAATAACTATCAAAAAGTTGACACTTGTTTATGTTCGGTTTAATTGTAAAATTATGTCCAATGACCAACATTATATTAAATGGTAAAAATATATTCTAAATATACTTTAAAACCACTCAAATTCACAATTTATCACTATTAATTATTTTGATTAAAAAAGTTGTTTTTAATTAAAATTTAGTAATTTTCACTATTCATCAAAATATAAAAGTTATCCGAAAAGTACCAAAATTTCACCCTAGGCTAATTTTGATATTCCGAATCTAAAAATGAAGTCCATTTTGAAATATAAAATATATATGATTTCAAAAAGTAGGTATTACTATTCACAACGGCTAGTTTAATTAGTTGTGGTGTGTGTTAGAACTCGAGGTTGCGTACAACACACGCTATCGCATTATTCGAAGGGAAACGTACCGTAGAAGCTTGGGGTGTTACATTCTCCCCTCCTTCAAATAATTGCGTCCTCGCAATTTCTAGGGTATTACTGCATAAAAAGACTCGGGTGGTTTTTCATCATAAGTTCCTCAGGTTCCCACGTTGCCTCTTCCATCTTATGATTTCTCCACAAAACTTTTACCAGACGCGTCGTCCGGTTTCTCAGTACTTGTTCTCTCGTATCAAGAATCTTGACGGGCTCTTCGCAATAAGACAGATCGGGTTCCAGTTCTAATTCCTCATAGGTGAGTACATGCGTTGGGTCAGGCATGTATTTTCTCAACAGAGATACGTGGAACACATCGTGAACTTTGGAGAGACTTGGCGGCATTGCCAATCGGTAAGCTACAACCCCAATTCGTTCTAGAATTTCGAAAGGTCCGATGTACCTGGGACTCAATTTACCTTTCTTACCAAAACGTATGACTCCCTTCCATGGAGATACCTTTAGGAAAACAGGATCACCGACTTGAAATTCCAAATCCTTCCTTCGATTATCGGCATAGCTCTTCTGCCTACTTTGAGCTGCTTTGATGTGATTTTGGATTACTTTCACCTTTTCCACCGTTTCCTCCACCAGTTCTGGGCCTACAAGTTTTCTTTCACCAACGTCATCCCAACAGGTTGGTGTACGACATCTCTTTCCGTATAACGCTTCATATGGTGCCATCTGAATACTCGAATGGAAGCTATTGTTATAGGAAAATTCTACCAGAGGTAAATATTGATCCCACATACCCTGAAAGTCAAGTGAGCAAGATCTCAACATGTCTTCTAAGGTTTGAATAGTCCGTTCTGATTGTCCGTCTGTCTGAGGGTGGTAAGCAGTGCTCAAATGAAGTTCAGTATCCAGGGATTTCTGAAGACTTTTCCAGAATCTTGAAGTAAAACGGGGATCACGATCAGAAACAATCGATAGGGGTACTCCATGAAGTCTCACAACTTCATTAATGTATAGTCTTGCTAGACGTTCCAGGGGTAGATCTTCTCTTATAGCAAGAAAATGTGCTGACTTGGTAAGACGATCAACAATCACCCATATTGCATCATTCCTTCTAGGAGTCTTTGGTAGCCCCATGACAAAGTCCATCGTAACATTGTCCCATTTCCACTATGGTATGGGAAGAGGTTGCATGACTCCTCCAGGCTGTTGCCTTCCAGCTTTCACTTGTTGACAAACCATACATCTTGACACAAAATCAGAAATCTCCCTCTTCATGTTGTCCCACCAAAAATGTTCCTTCAAATCTCTATACATTTTGGTGCTCCCATGGTGTATAGAGAAATTGGAACTATGAGCATCATCCAGCAATTCCCTTTTTAGATCAGGTATATTGGGAACACAAAGTCTCTTCCCGAATTTCAAAATTCCATCTTCATACACAAAGTCTCTCAATCTCCCATCATTCACAGCTTTAATCTTCTTCTGAAATTCTTCATCATCGTTCTGAGAACTCTTAATCCTTTCTAGTAAAGATGGTTTGGAAACCATTTGAAAAAGCATTGATGTTTCACCTTCCCTGGTTATTCCCATGTCCATCTTCACTAGATCCATGAAAATTGGATCCCTTTCAATTCTCATCATGTTCAGAACTCCATGGTCTTTTCTGCTCAAAGCATCTGCTACTTTGTTTGCTTTCCCCGGGTGGTAGTGTATCGTGCAATCATAATCCTTGAGTAATTAAAGCCATCTCCTTTGCCTCATGTTGAGTTCTTTTTGTGAGAAAATATACTTCAAACTCTTGTGATCAGTATAAATCTCACATTTTTCACCATAGAGGTAGTGCCTCCATATCTTCAAAGCAAAGATCATTGCTGCTAACTCGAGATCATGAGTAGGATAGTTTTGTTCATGAATTTTCAACTGTCGTGATGCATAGGCGATAACTCTATCATTTTGCATAAGGACACAACCAAGTCCTTTCTTCGATGCATCACTATAAATAACGAACCCATCATTCCCCGATGGTAAAGTCAATATAGGAGCATTGACTAATCTTCTCTTCAGTTCTTCGAAACATTCTTCACACTCTTTTGTCCAAACAAATTTAACCCCTTTACGTGTGAGTTTCGTTAATGGGTTAGCCAATCGGGCAAAATTCTGGACGAAACGTCGATAATAACCTGCCAAACCAATAAAACTGCGTACCTCAGTTATACTCGTAGGTGCTGGCCATTCTTGGATTGCTTTGGTCTTAGAAGGATCAACAGAGATTCCATCTTTAGAGACAATATGGCCAAGAAAAGAAATCTCCTGAAGCCAGAATTCGCACTTGCTAAACTTCCCATATAATTCATGCCTCCTCAGAGTCTTCAAGATAATGCGCAAGTGATTTTCATGATCTTCGTAGGTTTTGGAGTATACCAAGATATCATCAATAAATACCACCACAAATTCATCGAGATACTCCTTGAAAACTCTATTAATCAGATCCATGAACACAGAGGGTGCATTAGTCAATCCAAACGGCATTACAGTAAACTCGTAATGCCCGTACCTGGTTCGAAATGCTGTCTTCGGAATGTCTTCCTTCTTCACACACAACTGATGGTATCCAGATCGAAGGTCAGTCTTTGAAAAGTATTGAGCTCCATGCAGTTGGTCAAATAAATCATCAATACGAGGTAGGGGATACTTGTTCTTTATTGTTATAGCATTGATCTCCCTGTAGTCGATACATAACCTCATAGATCCATATTTCTTTTTAACAAAAAGAACAGGGGCTCCCCATGGAGAAACTCTAGGGCGAATAAATCCCTTATTACTCAATTCCTCTAGTTGTTTCTTTAGTTCGACTAACTCTACAGTGGCCATTCTATAAGGGGTCTTCGATATAGGCCTTGATCCAGGAATCAAATCAATAGAAAACTCAACTTCTCGTTCTGGAGGATGTCCAGGTAAATCTTCCGGAAATACATCTACAAATTCTTTCACAATAGGTACATCCTCTATTTGAACATTCCTTTCCTCACCGACAGTTATTTCATTCTCTTCCTCCCCAATAATTGAATTAAGTTGAGCTGTTGGGGGTGGATCTAAATAAGAATTAGGTGGTGACGATTCTGCTCTAAAAATAAGGTGCTCCTTATCATTATCATCAAGAATCGTAACCTCTTTCTTCTTACAATAAATCTTCGCATCATAGTCTGAAATCCAGTCCATACCGAGGATTATATCAAACTCAATCATAGGTATGACGATGAAATCAGCAGATAAAGAAAATTTATGTGCTCTAATGGGGACTGATTCACAAAACTTTGTTGCAACGATACTTCCCTTAGGAGTTTTAACAGACAACTCCCTTATTAAATCAAATTGGAAATATCTAATTTTCTTAGCAAACTGGGAAGATATGAAACAATGCGATGATCCAGAATCAAATAATTCATTTTCTAAACTTGAGGAAACCATTAAATTACCTGCCACCACGTCTTTCAGAGCTTCTACCTCAGCAGTAGTGATAGCATAAGCCTGGCCTTGATCCCTTGGCCTTTTGTGAGGTAAGTTCTCCTGACGCTTAGGGCATGCATTTGCATAATGCCCCATCTCCCTGCAATTGTAGCACTGAACGTTGGTAGCTTCCTTCTTCCCCTTGCAATCATGAGCTTGGTGGCCTTTTTCACCACACTTGTAACAGACTCCCATTCCCTTCAAGCAAGTACCAGGATGTTTCTTCCCGCATTTACCACAAGATGGATATTCAACCTTTCCCTTCTTCCCCTTATTTCCATTCCCAGATTGATCAGCAGGTCTCTTCTTCTCTTGCTTTGCTTTAAAGTCATAAGACTTAGAGAATTCCTTTTCGGTCTTTATAGCACATGAGACAATGTCTTCGTACGATGAAAAGGATTGTGAGACTAATGCTCGACGGAGAAATGGTTTTAACCCATCAAAGAAACGATCAATCTTACTTCTTGGGTTGAGAATATAATCTCCAGCATACCTCGCTACCCTTGTAAAGTTAGCCTCATACTTTGTGACATTATCATCCTCCTTTTGTCTCAGACTCAGAAATTGCCTTTCCATATCTGCTCGATGGTCGCGAGGAAAGTATTTTTCTAAAAACAGATCTTTGAACTCCCTCCATTCCATGTTTGATACTTAATCATCTTCCTTCATGTTTTGAATCAATGACCACCATTGATCAGCATCTCCAGTGAGGCGGTAAACTGCCATGGTAACTTTTTCCCTTTCACTACTCCCCAAAGCCTGAAATATTTTCTCTAGGGAAAATATCCATTGCTCAGCTACTAAGGGATTTGTACTCCCATTGAACGTTGGTGGTTGTTGTCTCATGAATCGATCTAACATTGATCCTCCACGCTGCGGATCAGGGTGCTCCATACGGGTAAGGTTATTATTCATAACCTGAGTAAGTTGTCCCAGTACGGTGATTAGCTGATCAGCACCAGTTGCATCACCAGCCCCACTATAATTATCTTGAGCAGGAGGGAAATCCCTACATGGAGTGCGTGCATTGATACGGTTTCCAATTCTTCCACTAGGCGCCATTTCTAAACAATGGCATAAACTAGATCAGTTTATGAATCAAAATACATAATCCCATACTTATAAAACACTAAACATAAATTGAACTATCTATGGATATAATCCATAATCATAAATATGTTTTCTTTGAGGAAGTATATACTCATAAACCCTTCATAATGATTTGTAAAGAAAGTGAGAGTTATCCTAAGCATATCCCCCGGGAGTGTCGTAACCAAGAGTGCAGCAAGGCCCGTTGTCGTGCAGCAGTTCCCGTTCGAGTCTAGCTCAAAGCGGTGTTTTCGGGTTTTACCCCTAGGTACATCTGTGCCAGAGCCGCCTCTACCTTCTCGTATCCAGACAGGGATGTATTGCTCGGAAAACTCACAAAGTCTCTACAATACCAAAATTCTAGGAAGTTCTTCTATACTAATCCTCAAAGTTCATCTTAGGTCTATGTGCTCTAATCAGAGTTTATCTAAATCTAGCTTCCAAGGTTTGTACTAAACTTCCTCTGATACCAACTGTAACGCCCCGACCCCAGTTACCCAGAGTCGGTGCATTATTACATAACATTGGCATGATCATAAGAAAGATCAAATCTCGAAAGACCGATTGGTTTAGTAGCCTTGGAAAATGCCAGATATATTCATAAGTTTTACATTACATTATAAAATGAAAAACTACTACAACAACATAATGTCTCAATAGACCACACTATTATCCCCTCATAAAATCCCTGCAGGTCATTCATAACTTACTTCTTCACATCCTGGGAAAAATAAAACATAAAAAAGGGGTGAGCTCAAATGCCTAGTAAGGATAACAATATAGCGGAAAGAATAAACATTTAAGGCAATGTATAACTAAAACAAAAGCCTTTTAAATATGAACTTTCAACATGGTATGGCATAAATAAAATGAAATAATGCCATTTAATTATTCACATGGATATTCTACTAATCGAATAATCACATGCAAAAATCAATAACCACTTTCATAATGTTGGAATGCATAATGCCAGACTATCATAACCACATAGCCAAGGCCTCGTGCCAAGACTACAAATAAGATTTTGTCAAGGCCTTGTGCCAAGACACTAGTTTGTCTCATGAGACCTACCGATGCATCGAGGAGCTATAGCGGGCTCCACCCGTCACTTATTAAGTCCAATGCATTCCCATATGAAAAGGTTTAAACATAACATAAACATTCGTATTAAAACTAGCATACGAAATGTCAATAATTTCACCATAAACTATGAATGGTATAAAAATAGCACATCCACAGTCAAACATATCACAAAATCTTCAATACAATATAGAAGTTTTGTATCATAATAAATCAACTTCAAATAATCTTAAAATCCATCAAAGGATGTTGACATAGATGAAATCAAAATTATTTTTAAAGAAGTATCTCCTTTTATTTTGAAATCATTTAAGATCCATATAAAATAAAACATTTTCTTTGAAAATATTCTTATAAGCTTGTATGGAAAGCTTCGACGATTTTATAATGGCGGAAAATAACCGCACCCGCCATATAAGTTAAAAAAACATTCTTACCTCAATTCTGTCGAAAAGGTTAAAAGGGACCTTGTTTTGAAAACGACGGAAAGATTCCTTTATAAACCTCTTATAAAAAGTCAAACAAGGGTATAAATGACTTAAACCCATATTCTTGTAAATAGTAAAAATGTTTTGAAATACATTTTTAAGAAACATGGATGTGGATGATAAAGAGATCCCAGTAGATTATTACGTATAAACAACCTCGGATAATGAAGAGATTGTGAAATAACCCTTACCTTGTACTTTTCCTTGGTTGGGGTAGGTTAACCTCCTGTATAATAGTGAAATAATTGTTACTAAATTATAAAAGAATCATATACATTAATATGATATCATATATGATCTTTTAATATTGATTTGATAATAATATCTTAGTATTATCGCTGTTTCGGGTGTGAACTTACTTGTTTGCTTTTGTATGTTTTGTTACGTAAGACATGTTTGTAAAGGATAAGATGTATATTATTCAAATCCAGAATGGTATCAAGTCCTTAAACATCATTTTTAAATCATCAAATGATAATTATACTTGAATGGATACGATGGAAAATGAATCTCATCGCGTTCGTGGAGACGGTAGTCCGTACGTACGCACGAACGCTACTTCCATTTAATTTTTATTTTAAAATAATCGAATACATATGGTACATAGGTATATTACTATTCCATTATAATATAATAATTTATATATGTTACTTAAGTTCATTAACACCATCCTTTATACGTTCCATGTGTGGTATGAACGAGTCATATCATTTTAAGGGGGCGGTAGTCCGCACTTCCTCAAATGAAATTATCGTATGTATATACAACATGAAACGAATAATGGTATGAAATAAAATGGAATTACAGAAGCTTATATATAAAATATATATCATTAACATCATATTTAATTACAGTGCCATCATAATGGCCACCATGAGAGGCGGTAAGATGTATTTGAACAATCATCGTTTCGTGAGGCGTTAGTTTGCCATCCACAGAAACATTATGTTCATCATCCATTAGATGGAGTTGTGTGTATGTGTAGTTTGAATCCTTCTTATAACAACATCCTAGTATATTGAGGATACTGGTGTTGTTACAAAAGAAAGGAAATAAAAAGAGTTTGGGGGTTGAAGAAGCAAAATAAATGAAAATAATTTAAGAGAAATCGTTACCTTTAATTTAGGTAACTCACTTTGGTTGGAACCAAAGGACTTGTTGAAATGCTTTCTGCCTAAGGGGAAGCTTCAAGGAGGAGGAGAGGGATGTGGGGAGCTTATTTGGGCAGAGTTTGGACGAGCCAAGTGGCTTGAGAGGTGTGAGGAATGAGTAGAAGTGGTCTCCTTTTATAAGGGAGAGGAGGGGCTCTTTAGGAAAGAGTGAAAGTATTACTTGATAATATAATTATATTCGGTTTATAATGGTCCAAAAATCATTGAGGTCGAAGATAAGATGACTCATATTCTAAATAACATCAACCAATAAGAATTGGACAGGTTTTAGATAATATTTTAATCATTATAATCTTATTTATTTAAATGATTTATTAATGAGGTAAACATTGCATCATTATTGTGTCATTAATAATTTAAATTATTTGATGTCTAAAAATTATAAATAAAATATCATTATGTAGGAAATCTTTTTAGCTTTATAATGAATATTTATAATCGAAAATTCAACATGTATAACCCTATGTAAAAATTGATCTTCTAAAAGATGTAAGCTTATGCCATTTTTATTTTTATTTTAACTTTATTAATATAATGTGTCCCTACCACATACAAGTGGATCCAAGGGGTCCCCAAATTGACCCAAGGATGCCCATGGTCGGGTATGTGTCCACCAATAAGGTTAGGACACGTTTTAGGGTAATTTTGTATTATTATAATATTATTTTTTAACCCTTATTTACCGGATTTACCCTTTAACCATGGTAAATAAAATATTTACCACAGTAACTATTCAAAATGTCTAAAAATAAAAGTTACCTATTTACACAATTTGACCATCCTGATTCCAAATATGGAATCCATTTTCCTAAATTCAAAACACAGAAGTGGCAGAAATTAATTTAAAATTAATTCCCGCTGTCAAAACAAAAAGCGTGTTTTTAAGAGGTAATAACTATCAAAAGATTGACACTTGTTTATGTTCGGTTTAATTGTAAAATTATGTCCAATGACCAAAATTATATTAAATGGTAAAAATATATTATAAATATACTTTAAAACCACTCAAATTCACAATTTATCACTATTAATTATTTTGATTAAAAAAGTTGTTTTTAATTAAAATTTAGTAATTTTCACTATTCATCAAAATATAAAAGTTATCCGAAAAGTACCAAAATTTCACCCTAGGCTAATTTTGATATTCCGAATCTAAAAATGAAGTCCATTTTGAAATATAAAATATATATGATTTCAAAAAGTAGGTATTACTATTCACAACGGCTAGTTTAATTAGTTGTGGTGTGTGTTAGAACTCGAGGTTGCGTACAACACACGCTATCGCATTATTCGAAGGGAAACGTACCGTAGAAGCTTGGGGTGTTACAATACTAATGCCCATCCTCAATGAATTTAGCTCGTGTAAGCTCATCACTGGATAGAAATGTTGTGAGGTACAATAACTAAGTGAAATGTGTTGAATAATTTATACCTAACATAGAACCATGCTCAAGAAGGATGAACAATATGGATCAATAAACTCTTATCATTTGAGGAAAGAAATGATGATACAAACTAGTGTGGAAAAATTACCATACCATGCCCTGATGAAGACCTTCCTGAGTAACTACATCCTGCTAATTCATGGCTGAATCATGTAGTATGTACGTAGAATTCTTGAACCTATGCTTTAGAGGAATCACTAAATGCTCAAAGATAGTCAAGGTGGTCTCCAAACAATATTTATTAGTCTGTGGATAACCATCCCCTGAGATTGTGGGAAGATTATGCAGTTGGAACTCATGTGTCAGATCAGCCATCGTAGGTGAAGCTCATTGAGCACCACACGTCAAATGAATTAAATGTATAAAACTATCTCGAAAATGAGCACTAATTCCCAAATCTAGTAAAATATTTGGTTCCTCATGTAGAACTCTTGAAGGTAAGATTGGTGGATTAGGGCCCACCACTTCTAGAAAATAGTCATAACCACCTTCCCATTGCACAACACAAGCATGTCGTGGGGGAATTAATATGCTATTACCATTAAAACTCCTCAAAAAAAGATTAAAATAATAATGATAGCCACACTATAAGATTCTTGAATGAAAGGAAGTGCTAAGTATCCATAGAATACTACCCAACTACCTATATAGATAGCTAGGAATCGATAAGTTCAAATGTATATGTTACAGTGGTTCTAGTAGATGATAGGTTAATAACAGCTTTCCTCACCATTTACTGGCAACTGTTTCATTTATTTTCAAATTTAATTACTAGGTTCTCTCCTTTATTTTTCATTGACATGAAAATGTGGGATAAGTACATGTACCCTTTTCATTTTAAAAGTAATGTTTCACTTTCAAGTTGCATTTTCTTAATTACACATACCAAGGGTAATTGAAAATTAGTTGTCTGTACTGTTGAATCAAGGCCCATACTTCTTATCATTGAGAATAACACCCATTTGGATTTCTAATTAATGTATTCATTTAGTAAATTTATAATTCCAACACATGAGGGCCCATATAAACTCATGAATTTAAATAGACAATCACTTAGTCACAACCCAAAAGTAGAACAAGAATTTATTCAAAGAAATTTTAAATCAACAGTCACAGGAATTTCAAGCAATGAAACAGTGATATGCTCTTATACGGTATGAAAATATTCCTGATATGTGAATACAAGGCACCTACTATGATGCTTGCAAAAATTCTCTATAACCACATATCATCAGGCCAAGGAAGAAATATAATATCATTTAGAATAATAAACAACAACACAACATAGCATGTGTGCCACCCAATGGTGAAATGATATCAACTTTTATAGGTAAAATTATAACAACAATTATAACTTAGGTAACTTGATATTTACCCTGAACATGGGTCCATGATGCCCAAGAACATCTTATTCCATATCATTCCTAATCCCCAATATATTTTCTCCAAATAGTAAAGAAAGAAAGGAACCACTCTGACACCACTTTCTGACATAGTAGGACTACATGCCACTTGGGAGGTCCCCCGAGTCTGGTAGGCCACATAGCCTCAAGCACATCACCCTAAACTCCAGAGACTTTTGAATCGTACTATGGGAATAGGGTGTGTCTGTGGGGATACTATTCCCTCATTATGAGAGTGCATCATAGTAGATCAGTATGATAACAGGTAAATCAGATGATAAGCAATATGAATAAATAGCGGAAGTAGTGTAATAGTGAACAACATGATAGAAAGAGACTTAAGTAACAACAACTGAATCAACTTTAATAACTAATAACAAAATAAAAAATATAATGATGGAATGTCTTGTATCTAGAAAACTGGAAAACTTGTACACAAGTAGCAGACAAGCATGGTATACAATAGCTATAAAAAGGAATCAAGAACTATCCCAAGAATCCCAAGATCTGGATCATTCATCTCCTACTAGATCCATCCAAAAATTCTAATCAATCAAGTTTTTGAATCCTTGCACTTCCCTTTATCGACACATGTATACTTATAGTATTCCTGGGTACCAGAGGTTCAGAGATAGTTTGTTAGATAAATCATAGCAGGCCACCACCAATGGTGTCTATAACATTCTATCCATGTCATATAAACTTAAACTATTCTAGAATGCATTTATATAAAATAAATGGAGTAAAGAAATGTAAATACCAAGGTACCTTCTTCATCCCTCAACAGATATACAAACATAGAAACAATTCATTAATTAATTAACTTCCAGTTCATTTTAATAGGTCACGTGAAAAACAACCAGCAATAAAATCACATCGTGATTGTAATAGTAGTTTTTACAAGACATAAAAAGGAAACCATTATGATTATACTAATTAATAGGTTCCAAGTTAAATACCAAGTCAAAATTTGATGATAATTAGACATGCCAAATGATATATCAAAAGAACCACATATCTATTGAAACCATTCTAGATCCAAGGTGTGTGTCCAAGACATCCTATAATTGTAAAACAGGGAAACTATAGATTCATAAAGAGAACCACCGAGAGAAGAGGATTGGCTTCCAAGGTGGGTATAACAAAGGAATGTAACATCCTTGAATTAGAATGGAATCCTTGAGTGCTCTTCTAATTCCATCAGGAATCCAAAGGACAACTAAAATCAGGTTCTTCCTATAAGTATTTCAAGATCTTGGAGTAATTAGGATCCTAAAATCTAATTAAATTTAATTAATTATTAAATTTAGTAATTATTCTATTTAATATGTAAAATTATTAATCTATTCATTTAATTAAATTTAAAATTCATCTAAATACTAGAAAACATTTAATTATTCCATTTAAGTCAAAACCATTAAATTAAATTAACTAGGTAAAGGTTTTGTCTTTTCCAAAGTGTTACAAGTCCAAAGGGGAAAGTAACCATTTAATTACATCATTTAATCCGTTCTAATTTTACTTATTTCAGTATGTTACCTTCCACCATGAGTGGAAAAGGGGGATATAACATTCAACAATCAAATGGGGATCATGAATTAGGCCAAGACATACCTATACAATATAATTTTCATTGAAATTTAATTTGCATTCATTAAATTGAACACTTACCATAAGTGGTTCAAATAAATATGGTCCATGATACTATCCATTAATCCATTAAATTGACTCCTAATGCAAGGAGGCTTACCATTATAGTTTTCAAGCTAAAACACATCTAAACGATGGATCCATGATTTCAAAACACTAAAAACCTAACTATTCCATTTAACCCTAAATGAGGTGGTTAGAGTTATCGACATTGCCACCAAAAAAGTGTCACATATATGACAAGGGTTATGGTACACAGTCCTAATGACTGTAAGCATGAAATATTAGTTCAATAAATGATTCCTGATTAATTCAGTGCTACAACAATATAATTTAAAAAATATAGGATATTGAGAAATTATTAATAATGAACATGCCCTAGGCTCATACAACTCTCCTCATCTAGTATCAACCTTTAGTTCATCCTAGATAAGAGTCGATTTGAAGAATGGATGAATAACCTGAAATTGGGGCATATGATCCTGAATCAAAATAGTGTCTTTGAAATAAAGAAGAAAGGTGTATGTTTAAAAAGGAGTTAATAATGTACTGGTGCATATTCAAGAGGATGAATAGCGCTTCGATCAGACTCGTGATGGATGGTAGATATAAATTACTAATTTATCTATGATTTAGGCTTCAAAAGGAGGAGTTTTGTGTGGGTTGTCCACTAGAGAATCCAAACCAATGGAGGGCTCAAGAAATAGATATTTTAATGGGAAAAGTATTATTATCCAAAATTTACACTGCGCACAGCTTGGCCACACAGTTTGGCCAAACCAAGTGGAAATATTGTAATGGAAGCTATAAGATGGGGCATAATTCACAGTAAAGGAAACCATGAGCCAACTATGGAAAATAGCTCTGTTAAAATTGCATACATTCTCTCATGATCATGTGGCCCAACTCCTATGGTTAAATCAATCCATGTGCCCTATTTCATCCTATAATCCATCACAGTGTTCAAACTAACTGGGAAACATGCCATTTCCCCCAAAAAAGCTTCGTTCCAGGCTCTGAACAAGCCATAGACACCCCGAAGACCTTCACCAACTCATTATGCATTCATGGTAAATCCATAAAGGAAATTTATGTGAATATTTAAAGGATCCATACCTGAGTAAAAAAACTGGGTTCCAATATATGTAGCATGTCTATCTCCCAACTCACCATGCTCACTCTGTAGTTGGCCTCCTCCAACTCCTCCATTAGAGGCACCATGACTGGTTCATCTCTCTCCCTTATACTCACCATGGTGGACTCTATCGCTTTTGATTTAAATCATACACACTACCTCATTTTTCATCATGAATATCTGTCATCACCTCTCTTTCAAAATCCCCTATGTAGGGGCCTCCCTCCTTAACTACAACCAGGTAGGGCACCCTCTTCCTAGATGCCAGAGTATTCTCCTTCATTATAGCATCTAAGAAAGTCACACCAACGATGTTCCTCTTCTCTAATACTTTCCAAGATGATCACACCATCTTAGCCTCCCTTCCTCCATGACTACAGGTAGTCACCAACCACCACCTTCTCCAATATCACACAAAAAGACCACCATAAAAGGTGCCTCCTCATTTCACACCACCACCATCCAAGATTACCCTCCTCCCTTATATACTAAAACCCTCTTTGTATAGCCTCACACCATCCTCTTCCACAAAGATGGTTCCCTCCCCTCATTCACAACAGACCCATTGATATCATCGTCATCCCATGTACTGCATAGCCAGTAAGTAAAAACGTATTGTCATGGACCACTTCCATCACCCTAATATCCCCTAGAATCCAGTCAGTTGAGTTCACATTTTACATAATATCATTAGCATAAGTGACATCATTGATACCAGCGATGCTTTGGATTGATATTCCCGTGATATGCAGTGTGATGGTTTTTATTTTGAGGTCATCGATAATAGATTGTAGGGAAAATTATAACGATGTGAACATGGTGATATCCTCTTTTTATTATTTTATGTTTCATGTTTCCATGATTTTGGGATAATTTTCATGTTTTAGAGTTATGATGTACGAAGCAGTGTACGCATGCCATTATTTTTGAACCGTGTTTGATTTCCATTTGAATTATTTTTTAATTGTATTTTTATTTAATTAATTATATTTTTCTTTCATTTAATTTTGTAAGGATTCCACATAAAATTTGTGGTTACCATTCATGTAATACCTAATAAGTAATCATGAGTAGGAGATCAACAAAAAATTTATTTTTCTAGATTTCAATCACACATGTGAGATAATCACAAATCACACATAAGTGAATTCTAAATAATGAAATATATTAATTGTAAAATTAATATATTGTGTGAATTCAACATCAAAATTTCATGGCTTATACCTAATAAGTGAGATCATGTGAGTGTACCTGGAACAGTTAAATACTTCAACTTTGTGATAAATGGGTCGTTGCATTTCACCAAGTGATTAAATGCTAGTTCGATGTGAAAATCATTCGTAAAATCAGAGAACAAAATGATGAATTATTTGTGTTAAACATAGAATACTCTATAACCACATAAAATGAAACATGAAAATATTTTGATTAAATTTTGAAATGGTGATAATTTAATAAATACATATTCTGATGTGGGAATTAAATAGTTGGACCTAAGTGCACATGAATGGACATCAAAACTCAGACACTCCCCTCTCCATCTATTTTCTCCATAGGTAAATTTAATAATATTAGATAGTTTTAGTTAATTTAATTATTTTATTTCAAATAGTTATTTAATTTTTATAATTTTAATTCATTAATCTCATTTAAAACTTTTCTGCCTGCATTTATTTCCAGACGATATTTTTAATTTTTGCGAACATTCTCTCTATGTATTGACTTTTCTCAATGCTTATACAGTACATTGTAGACTAATAAATTATAAAATTTGATGCATCACAATGCCCACATGAAATTTATGTAACCACTATAAGGGAGAATAATAAAATTAATATGTCCTCAAGGTGATTGATTTAGGTTCAAAATAAAAAAATAGAAAATAATTAGTTTACTCCTCCAAGAATTTTTCATTGCAAGTAATTTCAAGACACCCAAAATTTTTGAATATCATATTAATTAAAATAAATCTACAATTAACACACTCCATTTTATTACCAAAAATCATAGAATAATGTATAATTATTCCCCAATTTCGAGTTATCTTGGTATTTTTTTTATTATAATGATTTTTATTCAATTCTATGTGATGATTGTTATGAGAATGCTCCACCATGTTTTTATACACATCCATATACATATTTTAATCAATATCAAATTAAAAGCATACAAAAAATATAGAACTTTTCAATTAATGTGAATTAAATGATTCAATAATTAGGAAAATGTTTTTTTATATAACTAAGACAAATATGAGGTTTTAACTTTAAGATGAAGATAATGAATTTTTTGTTTCCTCAAAAAAAATCCAAATAATAAAAAAATGATGTCAAAAAATAAAATGAATCATATTTTCCAACTAGCTACCTCACTAACACTTAATGATAAAACTTAGAACAATTATGATGAATGAATTATATTAGAGGTTCCATTTGAATGACACCCATTTCCGGATTCTGATAATGATATTAATTTTATTGATCCACATTCTTATCATATGATTGATGAATCCCCTCCATCATAGTTTAATTATTATAATCCAATATCTTTGTAAGAATATGAGAGCTTATACTTCCACTTTTTTTAATATAGTTTCCCCTAAGAAAATGTGATTTCATATTCTTATTTTATGATCATAGAACCCATCCATCACAAGGTGAACAAGGATTCATTCAATTTCTATAAAATTATAACTTTTCAAGATAAAGATAAATTGATATGAGACCGTTATATATTTTTATAGTGTTCTAATCAAATCAAAGTCACATGGATTTACACATGCATGAGAACATAAATTAAAATGATATTGAATCACCAAATTTTGAAAAAAAAATTAGAGTGAAACAATTTCCAAAATGTATAAAATTTGAACATTTTAGCAGTTACGAAATTATTCAGGGATTATGGGGGATAAATCTCATAATATTATAGAAAAAATGGAAGAAGGGGTTGGTCTATTGTGTCTTCAGTTTGGGGTTCCAGATGCACCAATAGAGAAATATATCCAAGGATGTATTGAAGAATCTTTTGACAAATATAAAATTCTTGAAAAAAGGGATTCATTTTCTTCATTTATGATTTCACCATTTTCTTCATACATCAAGGTTAAAAATATTTTTCTTTAAATACCCATATATTTTAGTAATACTCTTAACCTTGGTAAAATCAATGAATCCTTTGAGAACTAATTCTGTTATAAACAAGTGGATTCCCCTATTCCTGTATTTTGTGGTGAAAATGGATTTGTATTGATCATCAACCTGGGTACTACATTCAAGGATATAATTTATATTGTCCTACCACTTAAAAATCATGATAAAGGAATTTATTCTCTTATGTAAATTCAATATTGTAATGTTTTCAATCTTCATGAAGTGGATAATTGTAGAGAAATCCATTTTATGGTGAGTTTTTATACGGATGAGTTATATTCAATCCCTTGTGAGTTGGTCTTTATTTCATTTAATACCACCCATACATTTCTCTAACAAGAATCTGTTGAGATTTTTCTATTCTTTACAGATAAGTTTTTTCTCAATTGATTAATGCAACACTCCCACTTTTACAAATTATATACGTGGAATAAATATTTATTTGATCTCAGCAAAGTGAAATCTATATTTGGATAGAGAGATGTCGGATTATAACTCAATGGGAGGAAACCCATCATTTGTTTATTTTCCTTTAATTTCATTTAGATTCTTTTCATTTAGTTGTATGTAATAAAATGGAATGTATTTACCGCAATAAGTTTTTTCTGGAACTACATTGGAGTTGAATTCATCATTTATATTTTTAAAATCTGCATGTTAATTTGATATTGGTGTTATATTTTTGATATGATGTGGGTATGATCTTTCCTTTTAAAAATATTATAGGTACATCTTTTTTAGAGCTCTATCTAATATCTTTATCTTTTCTATGTCTATTTTCACTTATATAGTAATTTTTTTTATTTTCAATTAATTTTGATACTTCAAAACACACCATTTAAAATTAATTACTAAAAAATATTCTAAATAATGAAAATCGTAATGAACCAACCTTCCTATAATTATTGAACCCACATAAAAGATGATGTATTTCTTTCGTAACATGATTAGGTAACCTACAACTAGTGTATCTAGTTAGTCTGAAAACATGATTCCTATTAAAAATTATTTAATATATGATCTCATGGATTATTTTATTGCTGATATTATTCAATTATTTGAACCAAAAATTGGAAAACTTGTATATTTATAGAAACATATTTTCACTCATGCATAATTGTTCTATACAAAATTGAATTACCTTACTCAGGAGGATTCTGAACCTTTTTTACATCATCTCCTATTTCTATTCTTCATGAGGTAATCTCACCCATGTTATGACTTCTAGAACATTCCATGTTTGTGTATCATAATGATATGAATTTAAGAAGCTCCACTAAAAGGATTGAGGAATTTGTTTGAGATATTTTTCTCCTATGAACACCGTGGTCCACCCATAAAGTTTATCCATCATTTATCCATTAAAATCCCAGAAGAACCCTTTTTAGGATAACCCCACTACTAATACCCTACCCTACCAATTTCTTAAATATTTTCATGAAATTTATTTGACGAACCAGACATTTATTAATGGAATTTCCCTTCTTATAATTATGTAATATTTGAAAACACACATAAAAATCATATATAATCATATAAAAACATAAT
Organism: Viscum album; assembly: GCA_963277665.1. NCBI lineage: Eukaryota > Viridiplantae > Streptophyta > Magnoliopsida > Santalales > Viscaceae > Viscum > Viscum album. The sequence goes on along the minus strand of OY728151.1, from coordinate 1,435,617,048 downwards.
TCTTATATATGAATAATGAAATTATTGGGTTATATAGAAATTAATAAATCTATACCGATGGAATAGTTACCTAACCGTTGGAATAGTAATATGACCCTTAGGAATAGTAATCTAGCCAAAAAAAGAGTAACATCACCTATGTAATTTTAGATAAGCTTTTTTTCATATTATAAATAAAAATAAGAAACATTTATATAATGAAATTACTAAATAATGTTTTTAAAAATGATAAATTAATTGATGGTATTTTTTTTAACATAATTGATTCTATACAATATTATAAATAAAATAATGAAGTAAATGAAACTTTATTCTCAAAAAAATTATTCATAAATTAATATATGTTTTCTCAGTATTATAAGAAAATGTTATGAGACCTTAACTAATTTTTAAAAGTGTCATAAAATTGGTTATAATATTAAAATTGGCATTTTTTTGAATAAATGATGAGTTTAGTTAAAAATTAAATTTATCCTATTTAAAAAATAATTTCTGTAATGTTACTTCCATTTCTGAATTCTATAAGTCAAAATATGGTTAGGGTGTGTGTTTTTTATTTTTCTAAAATAGTCGGATTTTTGGCTAATAGTGAATTATATAGATTTACAATATAAGCTAAATACATGAATTTTTTATTTAGGATAGATGTATTCCTGATTTAAGCACCATAATCTCAAACTATCCATATTTATTTAATATATTTAGTTATATGGTAAATAACTATTTATTTTCTTGAGCAAAAATAATAAAATAATGAATATAATAATAAAAAATACCCAACCCCTATAATTAAAACCCCTCACCACATCTTCTACTCACAAATTTAAAGCCATTAAGCTAGTAAAAATTCTACCCAATAATATTCCCAATTCTCTCCCCCATTTCCAGGGCCCTTTTGTCTCATCAAAAGACTAAACCTAATTTCCCTAAAGAGGTTCTCAAGGAGAATAAGTTCAAGAGGTATAATTCTCTTTCATTTGTTAATTTGTTTTTATATGTATTTTCTTTTCGTATCCTCTCCTCACCTACCTATCCCAAAGTTTCATGATAAACCCATTATATTTTTTATAATAAAATAAAACTGTGTTAGTGGAATAATCCATCATCAAATATATTCCCAATTCCTCTTATTCTAAGAATGAAATCATAATTTGTGGTGTCTCAATTTACCTCCATCCTGGATAATACATTTTCAATTTCTATTACCGCCATAATGGTTGGTCATAAACCCATTAATATGGTTAAATAGTATTTCATTATACATATTATAAGTTTTATAATGTATTTGAACAAATATATAAACATAATATTACATAAAATTATAGAAGTTTTTTGGTCATAAAAACCAAAAATATAAATTAAATCATTTTCATTAGCATTTTATATAATTAATAATCCTTATAATATATATATATATATATATGATATATTAGACCAATTATAATTATATTAGTTCATTAATAGTTTATAGTCTTAATCATGGAGAATAATTCTCATTTTACATGAACTTCAATTCTTGTATACAAGTGAACTGATAGTGAAAAACAAGAAAACGAACACTCTTGGAATGATATAATTTTACATTATATCTCATAATAAAATATTTAAAATAACATAATAAAATTATAATAAATCATGTAAATTTATAAGTGTTTCTAGATTTATTAATAAATGAATCTAATTTTATAATCCATGTTATTAGGTACAAGTATAGAGTACTTTCAGACATAAGTTAAGGTATTCTATCTGAACAACCATATTTACTTCACATTACACTTTTTGTATCTTTAACCTAATGAAAATATTAATTATTATTATGAAATCCTACAAGATTTTCAATGTGTGTTCCAAATATATGTAACTATCTCAATTATTCTTTTGTCTATTTTAATGTCTCTTTAATATTTTCCTTTAAACCTCACTAAAGTGGTGGAAAACTAAAGTGTCTTAAAAACTCTTTTTACGTGATTTCACTCTATATGGACTTCATTTATCATTATCAATGCCCATTTTACCATATTAATGGTCATGTATTATTTAAATCCATTATTTCATGGACACCTTTATGATACACCCATTTCTTATACATTGTTACATGATTATGATACACATTTATTTCCATGGGTTGAACTCATGTTTATTCCTTATGTTTGATTCTTCATGTGAAATAAATATACATGAACATGTTATTATGGGTGTGCCCAGATATAAATCCAATGAATTTGGTATTTTTTAGTCTCATGAAAAGTTCTATAGGGACACAAAGTGAACCTTATTCCATTACGAGACTTTTTCCAATATGTGATATATTCTTGGTAGCTATTATTGAATCATGTTTATGTCATGTTATATATTAATTCCACATCACAATGTTTCCATGATTTTATGATCCCATGTTCTAAATTTTTTGGTTCTATATGATTAATCATGTTTTATTCCTTTTTATGTCATGATATTCCTTACAAACCATGTGATATGATTTTTTCTTATATTTATTCCCATAATGGGATTTTTAGCTCATCCCTTTTGTCTATGTATTCCCTAGGTTATCACATGTATAATGTTAGAGCTCAATGGAAGTTAGGATCTCAATATGGATTATTAATATAAATATGTTTTATTCTATTTCAATTTTTTATATTAATATTACTAATCATCCAAAGACACTAGACCTTATAATCCTTGGTTTGTATTTGATGGTAAATTATTTATAAAATTATATAATAATACGTTTAAAAGGATGGGTACATTATAGTTCGTATCAGATCATGTCCTAGTTTTTTTGGGGATTAGGACTATAATAATTTTGTTAGAACCCTATGAATAATTCTACCACCATGGATAACTTATATTGAAACATAGGGAATCATAAGATAAGATATACTTTACATTTAAACATTTATCCTAATTTTTTCAATTTTTACATATTATATGATTTTTACTTAATTATTCCAGACCCCTTAATTGACATTATTTTTTTAGTTAATGTCTTGAAATAGGAGAACATGTGCCAACCGTTTGTTTGATAGGCAATGTTATGATTGTCCTAATGAAATTCCAAATCTTATGGGAACAAGGGCTCAAAATTTCCTGACATTACTAGCACAACTATCTCATGCTATGAATAATAACATGAATCATGTGGAAAAACCTCCTTCTACTATTAAATATCAACTGGAGGTTGAATACATTATGTGACAACGATCTCGTATCGTTAGTTGATCTTCCAATTTCCCCATTGTAGAACAATTTATTAACTCCATTGAGATGATATTCTCTGTTGTTTATTGCTCAAAAGTTGTGATAGACATTCAGAAATTCAATCATTTTGATGGGGATGCTGATTAGTGATGGACCCGGATAAAAAAGTCTAAGGAGTAAATTGATTCCATAGAAATGGAATATTTCAAGATAATAATTTTCAATAAATATTTCCCGCAAATTATTCTTCTTAAGATGGACAGGGAGTTCCCCAGACTGAATTAAAAGGAATATGAGTATATTGGGGTGTATGAGAAACAAATTACAAGGCTTTCACAATACAACTCTGGTTTTTTCATGAACACTAAAATAAAATAATATAACCTATTTTGAAGAAAAAATACAATTCTACAAAAAAATTTGGTGATTCAATACTTGGAAAGCTTTTTTGAGATTGTTTGTTGTGCCCTTAAAGATGATATGTAGATGAGACACTCTCAGTGGTCTCATGGAATGGGGGATAAGAAGTGGAAAATGGTGTTTAATATTAGAGAACCAATAGATGAATCCCATAATGGAAATAAAACCCAACATAACACTTGTTAATAGTGTGGGAAGAAGTATCTTGGGAACTTCCTAAGGGGAACTAGCAGATGCTTCAAATGTGGAAGAGTGTGGAATCTGGATAATAAATTCCCTAAGGGATTGGAAGAATTACACTAATGTGGAAGAATAAAGGAAGGTTCAGATAAACACTCATCCTTTTGTTCATAGTTTCAACTACAATAAATATGTAAATTATGTGATCTATTTCCCTAATCCAAGGGTTGTTGGGGGAAATCAAAAACAACCTCCAAGGTAGCATGGAAGGGAATATTATATCAATACTATTGAGGTGGATCTAGATAATGATGTGGTGAAATGTATGATTTTTATTCATTAAATGGTAGATAATGTACTATTTGCTTATAGTTTTATACATTCATTCATATATTTCAATTTTAGTAGAACTATTTAAACACCACCTCAAAACATAGAGGTTGAGTTATTAACAAAGATAAAAGAAGTTGTAATTATTCTATCTAGATTATATAACTCCTCCCCAATTAATGTTTGTAGACTAAAACACCAATAAAATATCTTCTTACATACTTTGGTGGAGTTTGATTCAATATTGGGCATGGATTAAGAATTTTTATACAAATCCAACATCAACTGTTAGGAAGGGGAGATCCCTCTTGACATCCTGAGGAATCCTCCAATTCTATACAAGTGTAAGGATAAGGATGAAACTCCTTTAGAATCATAATCTAAATTTTGGGTGTTATTTCTTTATGATCAATAATATGTTTCTCAAATTATTGACACAATAAGGATAATCATTCTCGAAGACATGATTATTATGAGGGAAAACACTGATGTGTTCCATAAATAATTTCTCGGTCATCCTCTTGACTGATAAATTGAATTCTCAATTGAAATTATTTTTAGATCTCTACCTATATCAATGAAAACATATAAAGTAGAAACCATTAAGTTTAAATAATTGAAGAAGTGGTTATAAGAAAATCCATACTAGGGTTTTATACTCACGAGTGAATCGTTTTGGGGTGTGTCGGTTCACTTCGTTAAGAATATGGATAGATAAATGTGCATCTATATTGATTATCATGAGCTCAACCAAATCATGATAAAGAAAATGTATCCCCTACTATGGATATATGACTTGTTCAACCATCTGTGTAGGGAAAATCATTTTTCTATGGCGGATCTTCAGTCAGGATATCAGCAATTAAAGGCGTGGAAGGAAGATAGTCCCAAGAGTGCCCTTTGAATGAGTTATGGACACTATGATTTCATAGTAATTCCTTTAGGAATCAATAATTCTATAGAAATATTCATGTACTTAATGAAAGATATCTTTAGTAATTACCTCAAAAAAAGAATTTAGCCTTTATTGATGATATTATGATACACTCCAAGAGAGGGGAAGAACACGAGGAGAATTTTAATACTGTACTAAAGACTTTTAAAATGGATATAATCAATGAAAAGTATAGTAAGTGTGTGCCCTAGATGGAGTAATTATCATTCTTGGGGCATGTTATCACCATAAAAGAAATATCTGTTGACCCTTCCAAGACAAAGGTAATCGAAGAGTGGCCCATGGAAACATGTGCAATAAAGATCCATAATTTCCTTGGTGTAACTGGATATTACCTAAGATTTATGAAGAACTTCTCATGATTAAAAAACCCAGGATCCAAGTTTATTTAAAAGGGAGTAAATTTTATCTGGATTAATTATTGTGAAGACTGGTTCAAGGTGTTGAAAAATAGTGTTATCACTGCAGTAGTACACACATTACTGAAAAGTGGATAACTCTTTATGGTATATATTAAGGCATAAAAGAATGTATTATGCTATGTACTAATGAATAATGATAATGTGATAGCATATTCCTCAAGGGAGTTGAAAACTCATGATAAAACTATCCCTTACATGATATGGAGTTGCAGGTTATGATCTTCACATTAAAAATATGGTGAATTATCTATATGGGGAGAATTGTAAGATATATACTAATCAGAAGAGCCTAAAATATATATTCAGACATAATGAGATCAATATGCACAAAAGAATATAGTTATAACTCATCAAGTATTATGACTTCTCAATCCACTGATATCCCGGTAATGCAAATAAAATGGTGGATGCTCTAAGTAGAATGGATCCTACAAATTTATCAATGATGAGAGTTGATAACTATCCATTCTTATTAAATTTTCAACGGATGGGCATGGGAATCATTAAGGAAGGAACATTATCAATCATTTATAAACTTATTTCTCAAACATACAACTTATAGAAAACACAGGATGCTTAATAAAATGATTTGTAAATCCATAAGAAGGTGGAATCTATCAGAAAAGGGAAATCCTTGGTGTTCATAATTGATGGGGAATGAGTTCTAATATTTGTTTCATGAATATGTGTACCCTCCAATCCAAAGATAAATAGAGATCTTTTGGATGATGTATATAGCTCAACCTTATCTATTCACTCAGGGATCAAAAATATTTATTGGTTCCTCGAAGAGAACTTTTGGGGGGGATAATATAAAGAAAGAGATCACCAAATAGAAATCAAAGTGTCAGGTATGACAGTACATGAAGGTTGAAAGACAAAATCTAAGAGGATGACGCAACAATTATGTATAGAAACATGGAAATGGGAAATATCACCAGAGAATATACCAAAAAACATCAAAATAATTACATAGGAAACATTGTTATATGGGTTGTTGTGGATCTTATTACAAAGATAGCTCAATTTATCCCAATTTGAGAGGCCTTCTCATTGGATCAACATGCAGGGATATACATCAAATAAGTGTTAAGGATTCATGGAGTACCACTATATATTGTATCTGATCGAGATCAGATATTCCCCTCCATGTTAGGGAAATGAATCTGACATGCTTTAAACATATATTTGAACTTCAATACTTCTTATCTTCCTCAAAATTATGGCCTATTTATGTGAACTATTCATACACTGGAAGACATTTTGAGATCATGTTCTATGGTCTTAAGAGGAGGATAAGACCCACATCTACCCATGGTGGAGGTCTCTTAAAACAATAAATTCACTCTTGCATCCAAATGGATCTATATGAATCCTTTTACAGGAATAAATGTAGAACACTATCATGCTTGGATGAAGTCAGTGAACCTAAGATGATAAGAACTGAAATGGTCAGAGAAACAGTAGAAAAGGTGAAAAACATTCAATAAAAAATCAAGGCGGCCAAAAGTTCACAGAAGATAAATGCATAAAAACATCAATATGACCAAGATTTAAATGTTGGAGACATGGTATTCCATGAATATCTAAATGGAAGAGAATCATGAGATTTTGGAAAGAAATTTATGTCCCAGGTACATCAGCCCCTTCAAGATTCATGATCGTGTTAGAATTGTGGTCTATCAACTAGTACTTCCACCAACTAGTTCTGAAGTACATGATGTACTGCATGTATCCATATTGAGGCAGTATATATCTGATCCCTCACATGTACGGAGTTTAGAGGCGGTATTTTTGGAAAATGATATCTCTTACGATGGGAAGCTAATAAAGGTCTTGGACCATAGATATAAAGTTTTATGCAACAAGACTACTCATCTGGTCAGAGTAATATGATATAACCATAAGTACAAAGAGGAAACATGGTACGTATAGGAAGAAACAAAGGGGATGTACCCTCACAAGTTTTCACATTAGTTTATAACATGTAATTTTGAGGGAAAAATTAAAATCATGGGTAGAATGCAACAACCCGATCTTTTATCAATAGAATTTCTCTTCTTAGAATTATATAATATGTTATAAAACACATATGTAGCATATAGATTCTAAAAACATCATTCTTATATGAAAATAATGAAATAATTTGTATTTTCATAAATTAAGAAACCTATATAAATGGAATAAAAACTTATCCATTAGAATAGTAATATGACCATTAGGTATAGTAATCAAACTAATAGAATACTAACCTCACCTATGAAAGTATAATTATAATTTAGTCATCTTATAAATAAAAATATGATACATTTATATCACAAAATAAATAAATAAATAAATGCTTTAAAATGATAAATTATGTGCTTATATTTTTGTAAAAAATAAATGTTAATTTACAATTTCATAATTAATATAATTATTTAAAAGGAAATTTATATTTATAAAATTTAATAATAATTTAATATGTTTTTATCATGATTATAAGATAATTTTATTAGACATTAATTAATTTTTTATTGTGTCATAAACTTCAATTATAATATTAAAATTGGTATTTTTTTAATAAATGATGATTTTAATTAAAAATTAAATTTCTCATATTTAGAAAATTATTTTCATAAAATATATTAAATATTTCAATTATACACATTTTAAAATTGTTAGGTTGAATTTTTGAATTTTTCTAAAATAGTTGAATTTTTGGTGAATAGTGTAATACACAAATTTACAATATAAGCTACATACATGAATTTTTGTGTAATGTATGATGTATGGATTATGTAACCACCATAATCTCATAATATATTTAATTATTTAATATATATAGTGAAAAGGGTATGAACTATTAATAGTGTTGAGGAAAAATAATTAAATAATGAATATAATAATAAAAAATACCCCTCTTTGCCCCTAAAAACACTACCCCTCACCACCACATTTCCTCACAACATCCAAGCCTTTAATCATATCCAAATTATAAAAAATCCTCTAAAAATGTCTATCCTCTACACCCATGACTCTTTGGTCTTAAAAAAATACCAAGCCCAATTTCCCTAAGGTGGTTCTCATGGAGAAGAATTTCAAGAGGTAAAATCCTCTTTCGATTTCTTTTAATTTATTTTTAACTTATTTTAATTTCATAAAATTTTGTATCCTAAATATGAAAATGTGACATGAAAATTATAGTATATTTTATATACCATAATTTTCTTGTATTAATGGGATAATTCATAATCAAATCTCTTCCCTCTCCCTTTTAATCTTAAAATGAAAACATTGTCCGTGATGTTTCAATTTTTTGCCATCGTGGAAGATGCATTTTCATTTTCCATTACCGCTTTATACGATTTTCATAAAACCATTATAATATTTAAATAATATTTAATTATATAAATTAAAAGTTATATAATGTTCTACAACCAATATATAAACAATATATTAAATAAAATGATATAAGTTAATGATGGTAGTAAAACCGCCAAATTTAATTAAATCATTTTTATAATGTTTTATCTAATTAATCATCCACATAATACATAAAAAATGACATATAACACCAATTAATCTTCTTTTAGTTAAATAATTGAATATAATTTCAATTCTAGAGAATAATTATCATTTTTCATCAACTTTCATACTTGTATACAAGCAAAGAAATCATGAACCACAAGAAAACAAAGACGACCAAAATGATAAAGTTGATCTATATAACTCATCATAATGGATACAAAATTACTTAATAAAATTATAATAATTAAAATAAATGTATAATAGGTTCTATATTTAGTTATCAATGAATCTATTTTTCTTATTTGGGACATTAAGAACAATTTTAGAACACTTTTAGGCATAAGGTAAGTGATTCTCTCCGAACCACCATTTTTCCTTCAGGTTATGAAATATATACTATTATCCAAATATAATTATCAGTTCTTATTATTTAAACATACTAAATTATGTGTCTGTCCCATATATATTTACCTCGGTAAATTATTTTTTCTTTAATGAATAAATGAATGTTTTATAAGATTCCCGATTTAATTCCTCCCAAAAAGGAAGCCCAGCTAAATGTAACTTCCCAATATCATTTTCTTTTTTCAAGTACCATCCATAATATATTTTAAGAATCCATGAGTTTTCTAAAACTACACATATTATCATGAAATTATATCTTTTTTAATTTCTAGTTTTATTAAGAAAATTATTCCTTTTTTTGTTTTAATGTATCTTTAATATTTTCCCTTAAACAACAATAAAATGGATCATTCCTAAAGTGTATTAAGCACTATTTTTTATAAGATTTCACTTTTTTGGAAAAAATTGATCATGATCTATGCCTATTTTCCCTTATTAATTCTTATGTTTGATTTAAATCCATTCTTTCATGGAAACCATTATAATACAACCATTTTAATCCATTGTGACATGATTATGATAACGATTTATTTCCATGGGTATCCATAATGTTTATTCCTTAGGATTGATTACTAATGGGTGACACATATTCATGAACAATTTATAATGGGTGTTCCTAGATAACACCCAAATGGATTAGGTAATGTTTAGTCTCATGAGATGTCATGTTGGGTCTGGGAGTAATCCTAATTCTTTTATATGTTTTTTCCACAATGTGATATTGTCTTGGAAGTTAGCTTTGACTAATGTTTAAATCTTTTTATATGTTTCTACCAAATTCCTATATTTATATATTTATATGATCCAATGTTCTACATGTTATGATTAAATATTATAATTCATGATCCATTACTTTTTATGTCATAGTATTCCTTCTAACATCTTTGTTGTCCTTTATTCTTATGCTTGTTCCCCTATTAGGCTTTTTAGCTCAACCCCTTAATCTATGAATTCCCCAGGTTATCCTATGTATATGTAAGAGCGCAAAAGAAGTTAGGAACCCAATATTTATGATCAATATAAATATGTTTTATGATATCTCTATGTTTTCATTTTTATATACCTATTCTTCCAAAAACACAATAATTTATGATCCTTGGTTTGTATTTGATAGTTAATTATTCTTGAAATCATGTAATAATATGTTTAAAAAGATAGGTCCATTATAGATTTTCACTCAATGTATGGTAAAAATAATTATTCCTAGAGAGGGTTGTCTGATGGACAGTGAGACATTTGATGCACATGGATCGACATTATATCGTCATGATTTTATGTATTATATTTTACATTAGACATATGTATTACATGTATTTTGATATGGGTATATAGAATATTTTTTGTTCTAATAATGAGTACATGTGTGGTCATTATGTGGTAACCCTCTTCGTTAGGGATATCTGTAAAACCGATTACTCATTACTCTTGGATATAGATAATTTTCTATATGACATACTTTCACTGAGATTATACTATGTATGAGATACTTATTTACATTTTCTTGGGATATTGGGTTATATATATTTCATGGGGTTGGGGAGATAATACTCACTGATTTACCTATCCATTATGGTTGCATGAGCTGTGTCCTTTTTCAAATTTGGAGTGATGTTTTTTAGAGGCATTAGATTTTCATATACTTGGGGAGAATAATTGGTTTTAGTGTGGGAGTGGGATTTTGTGGGAGAAATTTTTATTAACACTTTTCATGCATTTATTTTAAGGTTCAACCTTTATTATTCAAAAAACATTCAATTTTTTAGAACCCAAAATCCTATAGCTTCAATGAAATTTTAACATAATGTGATGTCCCAAAGATTGGTGTTTTCATTTTATTTCCACTAGTGGAGGAGTGAACTTCAAGGAAAAATTATAATAAACATGCATGTGTATGAGAATTGAGAATAACATTAGCAATGAACTATCTTGAGTGATGCGAGTAATAGGAAGGTAGGTAAATTGGATATATGAGTGCATGAATTTGTTTATGAAATATTTTGAGTGAAAGAAAATTTGTATTTAAAATTTTGAATTTTAAATAAAGCATGATATGTTGTGGGTAAAAGGGACTAAATAATTTTGAACATGTAATTTTGATGTTTTAATTTTTATATGGATCTAGTTGTTTATTATATATGATTTTTTTTCTAATAGTGAAAATGTTTAAGTGTGGGGGTTTTATGTACCTGGATTTTGCTAGTATATTTATTACTTTCTAAAATAGTTTTAATTAAATTGTTAACTATTTTTAATATTTTTATTTATTTATATAGTTTCATATAAGTGATATTATTTTTATAGTTTTTTTTAAATTATATAATAATATTTGTAATTCAGTATTATTATTAGTATATATTAAGTTAACATATAATATCTAAAACTTTTATTATTTTTATTATTTTAATTATTATTAGTTTTATTATGTTTTATTAATATTTATTAGTAATTGTATAATATTTTTATATTATTATTATATATGTTTGTATGTTATTTTAATTATTAGTAATATTAACAATCGTAGTGCTAATATTGTAATTTTATTATCATTTTAAAATTAGACTAAATTTTAAAAGCATCATTTTTATTTTTTGGTATAATTATATTGTATTAATATAACTTACAATATATTATAGATAATATATATATATATGATTCACTATTATTTTTTATTATTATTTAACCCATCTAGATAATTTTAATTTTGAATTTTGCTTTTTTATCTTTCCATTCTTTCAAGGTATTTTCTTCAGTAGTCGATGTGTTATTCTTTGGAGGTAACAACCATTCCTCTCTCCTTCAACTAAAAGGAGGTGAAATTCCCTAGAAAAATTTTAGCATCACCGGAAACCTCAAATAAGGATGCCCTCCTATCTCTCTATTCAACATGATAAAATAAAATTAGGCCGCCCCATCTCCTACTTTTATATCACCTGGACTAGGTCATTTCTCTCCCTCATCATCACCCTATAAGACACTATCTATATCAGAAAAAACCTTACATGAAACCACTTTTATCACCACACACAACCAATATCACCTCTTTCTAGAAATCCCCAATATATGGGCCTCCCTTCTCTACAACAACCAAGCAGTACACCCTCTTCCCAAAAACTGACAATGTAACATCCTAGCTTTTCATTGGAGGTATGGATACTTATTTATTTTCAGTTAAACCCTTATCATATCTCCCATTTTGGCTTAGATCTGAAAGCTGCTCACTTATGTCGGTTGGAATGGTTTTGAAAGAACGAAACATGGGGCTAAAGCTGGCTATATACCAAGTACATGACATGTAATGAACTATCCCAAGAAGGGATATCATGAGAATTAAAAAATATGTAATGAATTTAAAAACCATTTAATTTCCATGAATCTGTTTTAAACTTGTAGAAACCCTTTTCTTTTTTTCCTCACACTTCATTTCTCATGTCTTATCCCACAAAAATGAGTTCCACCATAAGGGATATCCCTCAATAATAACATAATATTTGAATTTGTTTCTTTATCTGAACTTGATTAGATCACCATTTGTCTCATTGGATTCCTACAGGTAATCTCTCCATCCCTCATGTTTCTTTCATTGTTTGAATTTCTCTTGATAGAGTTATTTTGGTGTGAGATCAAATGCCTATTTTCAAGGTACTCATTTGTTTTTCTATATTATTTCGATCTTGTCATAACTAAAGGAAAATACTAGATGTGTGTTCTACCAGGGGCTTAAGGTTGGTGGTGTATACCTTTTCCCTAAGGATTATGTAGTATATTTGGAAATCACTTTTGTGTCGCACGATGGACCTTCCATTTTTTGCTCCTAAAATAATTGGTTATCCAAAATTTAATCATTTATATGAATTTGGTTCACCCGTGTAGAACCTAATTATGGTTGGATGTCTTCAACCTCAACCTGGAGCACCCATGTGGTGTGTCCCTCATAACCACTATATGTTACACCACACCTTTGGGTGTGTTAGCTCACAAACCTTATAATCGAATCCTTTATGAATTAATTGAATTAGTTGTAGAGGATGATACCTCCTTTAAACATTAATAAATGTAAATAAAATGGATAAATTATTGATTAAATGATAATATTAATTTGTTATAATCACTGACATAGACCCCGTATTTTATTATATTATTTTCTTGATGTTATATCTTGGTATGAAAACGAATTTTTATAAATGCGACACACCTATTACTTATCAGAATGACACTAACCTTTTTTCAAGGTATGAAATCATTGATTCTTGAGTTATGACACCTATGATGATTGAGGTATGGAACATGTACATTTTTGTATGACACCGACTTATTAGAAAGGTATGGAACCCATGACGTCATAGTATGGCGCTGGAATGGATATCGAGGTATGGAACATGTAACCCCTATGTATGATTATTTATAGTATTAAACAATTGAGGATGATCAATGTAAGAAACTTGTGAATTCTGTATATATTTACATTTCTGATATAGGTCGCCCTAGTTATACACCTTGGGACCTGACCCATGTATGTCTGTTACTCTTATCACTTGTGCCTTATAATGAGATGGTCACTAGAAACAATTGATACATTGTATATTTTCATTATCATATTTTTTAGTCTATTATATTACACCATAATCCAAAAAATGGTTATATTTTATAACACTACCTCTTACCTGTTATACCTAAACATGAATAACGTTTATTAAAAATGATAGATTTATTATTCACACCATTGGTGGTGGCCTACTGAGTTTAACTCGCACCATTTTTGGGTGACTAATGGTACCCCGGAAGATTATGTTGATTCCAAGAGGGATATAGGAAAACATCTTTTTGATGATAATTGATTGATTGTATCATCATAGTGGGGATGTATAGGAATAATCAATTTCTCATGATGCAATCTAGAGATAGAATTTTGGTCTATTTGATTCTAGTTATATTCCTGTATGTATGTGTTCATAATTCCACGTTTCCTTTATTTTTTGTTCAAGGACATGAAATTACATCATTATTTATAGTATATTGGTTATTATCATTTATGGATTGTTTGTTATTACTATCTGAATTCTTACCTTCTACTGATCTACTTATTATATATTATGATTCAATTGTTTGTACAATAATTTTTTATACCACTATGTGATTCTAATCATGATGGTACAATGTCACATCGATAACTTATTATAAAGGTATATTTTGTTTACTTTCTATTATTTCATTGCTTTGGGGGTTTCCCATGAATTTTTGGGGAAAAGTGTGGTTTATTCAAGATTTGGTCCAAACCATGAGCTCATTTCCAGAATTAAAAACAATATTTGTTTCCTTTATAACTCCAAGGTTTTCAACATTTTTCACCCATTCCAGTTCCCACATGTCCTAATGTTACATATTCAAAACCCTGTATCCATTTGGACCCATTAGGAACTAATAATAATAGTGGATTTGGGTGATTTATTCAGGCATTGGGGCAACTTGTGAGCCCATTTCTATATTTAAAAAAATAATTTATTTCTATAATAGATCATTTAGTTTTTAATAGTTTTTTTCACTCCACCTCTAACTCGAGAGCACGAACCCTAGGTGCGCCCCCTTGTTCCATCTTACCTATTTGGAGCTCATCATCATCACAGATTATGGATAATTTCTTAAAAGTTTCACAATCATCTATATTTCCAATGGGTATTTGTTTTGTTCATAAATCATACATTTTTTACACTTTTCCTCCATTTCAATGCCCACTCGACCTCCTCATCTTTATTTGAACCTCTTTTTCAATTTTGGATACTTGGAGATTCAAATAATGGTGTATTTGGGGATATTTCTTCAAAGTTTCTCAATTAAGTGAGTTTCATTCATAGGTCCTTCATTTTCATTAAAGTTTCTCCCATGTTTCTTTATGTTAAAAATGTATAAAATATAGGGATTCATACCTAGGGGTTTTTGGAATTATGTGGACAAATATTACAATTTTAGGTTTGTTTCCACTCCCTTGTGGTGTGGCGGTGGTGCGATTGAATTTTCATACAAGGATTTGAGGGTTTTGACACATTTGGTTGGTGATTCCATGTTTAAAAATCCCTTTATGAGTAATATTTGCTTGATTTATAGTTTAGAATATTCCTCTTCCAATTTTTTTGTTGACAAAACTGTTTTTCATAATATTGATTAAGTGGTTGATTTTAAAGTGCCATTTTTGTACAAAAAATTAGTGTTTTTTGCGAGTTCCATGTTGTATTAATTGGGATTATTTTATAGTTCATGAAATGATTTTATTAAATGTTTTTAGGGATTAAAATGATGGTTTGGTTTGATTTTTGTATGAATTTAGTTTCAAAAGAGGGTTTTTAGATGGATTTTAGGTGTAAATCATAGTTGTACTTCTTGAAATTGTTTTAAGAAAATGTTAAAGGATTTATCAGATTACGAAATGGGTGAAAATCATATTTAGCTGCTGTTTTGTGTGTGTATGACCAGTACTAATTTTTTGTGTGAAAAGGATAATTGATTTCATGTGAAACTAGTTTTAGAACATTGTGGGATACCCGGGTATCTTGGTTGGTGAACATGTACAAGTATGCTAGTGATGTAGAGGGGTTTTCCCTATTTCAAATAGCAAGCTTGACACTGAGATAACTAGAAAAATTATAATAGTGATTATTGGGGACAACTAGGTTGTGGGTATGTTCCCTACTAGTGTGTTGTGTGTGAAAACAGTTATTTATTAGGTTATTTTTACTCAAATATATGAGGTGACCAGGTCTCACAACAAACTAGGGCTTTGGGGTGTTCCTGTGTTTAGTTATCATTGAATACATGGTATTTCTATTTGGAATATAGTGTCTTTGGATAAAAAATTCATTAGATTTCATATTTTATATAAATTTATTCATTCTTTAATTCTACCCCTTGAAAATGGTTTTCATTTAAAGGTTTCATTCTTTTGAAATCATTGCGACTAAATCATGTTATAAAAACCTGAATGGTTTTTATCTTATGATGTGTATCACCTGGAATATGTTTGGGTGGTATCCTATTGGGATTATGCTCACACCCTAGTTACACATTTTTTTGTAAGTAGAATCGATTATTTTTGAAATAGGTTAGGGAAAGGCCTTTGGATAAGGTGGATTCTGTTGTTAATTGATTATATGGGACAGTGTTGTGGAGAAAGCTCGTCGGTGATGACCCCTAGTCATTTGATGGTACCTAAGATGTTTTTGATACTACTGTTTGTTGTTTTTGACCTATTTTTTCTTGATTCAAACCATGTATTCAGTTCTGAATTATAATTACAGCTTGTTTGGCATGAATTTCCAGATTTGTTTTGTTCTTCATTATTGGTTGTTTTATGTATACTAACTCAGGTATGCCATTTCCAAACCATTTTTTATGATACCTGAGAACTTATTACATCCCGTGAAGATAAGGAATTCCCATTGGGACATTCTATGGGTTGGATCAAGTGCTGGTTTCAAAGGAAAACATATTTGGTTCATGACATAGAGTCTCCCCACTATACCACTATAGACACTCGCTGCTAGTCGACAACCGTTGGCATACGGTAAGACATGCTTGGAGCCATGTGACCCACTAACTCGGGGCACCACTTTGTGGATTCTAGGTGAAGACATTACAATTTTTTAATATACATTTGTTTTCTTTTCATTACTATTTTGGGTTGGTATAAAGGATACTAGCATGTGTCGGTATTTGGTATTGAGCCTGTTCCTAGAAGTAGCAAATCCATATACATAGGAAATGATAAATTTCCTGGGTTGGGACTTGATGTTCTAGTTTATGTTTATTATAGTTGATTTGATTCCATCATTGGGTGGTACACACAATATATATGGTTATTATTGTTATGATGTTGGAATACATTTTATCCTTCACCTAATATGATAAGGTATCATTAATCACAAATTGTTTTTGGAACTATATAGAATAAATATATCATGCATGATGTCGTTCCATGTCGGATGCAATTTTTGACACCATGGTTGTTGTTTCATGTTCCTTCAATGATATATCAATTATGAAACTAATGTTTCTATAGGAAAAAGAGATTAGATAATGGGTAAGAAATTTGTCTCTATCAACCTAAATAGTGTTTTCCTGTATCATTGAAGGATGAATCCTTAACTAAGAAAATATCTTATGTTTATGTTATGTAACATAGGTCTCATAGACTGAAAATTAGTTGTTTTGAAATTTAATAATGCCATTTGTAATATAAAGAGTGCACATACATCTATAGATTGGGATTCACGATTCAAATAAAAAATTAAGGTGTGTTTTCCTCTATAACTTGAAATTAATATTCTATATATTGGGACCCTTACAGTGAAATAGGGAGCTTTACCTAGATCGAATCATAGTAGTGGGAAGTAGGCAGTGTCTCCTATAATTAATTATAATCATTTTTATCACCCATGCCAGACCATTAATAGAGGAATAAGTTTGTGACATACTAATAGGAAGTCTTGTACCTTTTATATTCATATGTTTGTATTATTACAATTATCAAGTTTTATCTGACGCATGTTCATGGAATTTTTAGAGCTATTCCACCATGAATTCTTCGTATCGTGCACTAGGAGGGTGGTGAAAACCATGCTTTTGAGTTTGTTGGACCAGAACCACTAGTGTTAGCTCCAGTAGTGAAACCTAGGAAACTACCTTTTATTATCAACATAAGTGATAACACCTAGTTTTGAGGGGAATTTCTATGGATTATATATGCTATATAGGGAGCTCTATGAACAACCCCACCACTGGGATAGTTGATGTGAGAGCCTCAACAACCAAATCCACCTTCTTTTCCAGGGGATGGTATCCCCCAGGATATAGAATTATGGATTAAGACTATATTATCTATCTTTGAGCACCCTAAGACACCTCCTGAGTAGAGAGTGAATCTCTCTATGTATATGCTTCATCAATTTAACAAATATTTGTGGGATATTATGAATAAGGAAGGAAAATACCAAGAAGTTATTTAGAAAAATTTCCAATCTATCTTATATGATAGATTTTTCTATAACACCTTGATATCTAATTTTGATAGGAATTTCATGAACCTACAACAAGGCTATACGTCTAATGCAGATTAATCATCACATTTTATATAGCTTTACCACGTGATGATCATCTATATGATTGATGAGTCAACAATAATGAGACATTTTGATTATGTGATTAAGCGTCTAATTCATTCTCTAATGAATGTTTTCTGGTTGGCTAGAATATCTAATTTAGTAAACCAAGATCTCATTTAAAAACACCACATGAGGTAAATATATATCTAAATCAGAGTGGACCTACGTATCAACCTAGTAGTGATGTATCTTTCTATAGAAATCATTTCTTAAAGACCTATCATAAGGCTAGTACCAGTTAGTGTGCACATACTGTATTTTTTTCATTAGTGTAGGATGAAGGGGAATAAGAAACCTTAGTGTGAGAGGGATACCTTTGAGTATCTATCCTATGGTAGGATGGAAAATTTATTGTAGTTTTGTAGAAACTTCACTCAAATGGCTAGTGAGAGAGGATCTTCACCAACTATTGGTCCTTGGGTAATATTAGAAACTCCACAACAGTAATGGAGTTGGAGTGCTTCCAGATGATCAAGCTATGGTAGTGTAATGCCCCGACCCTAGTTACCCAGAGTCGGTGTATTATTACATAACATTGGCATGATCACAAGAAAGATCAAATCTTGAAAGACCGATTGGTTTAGTATCCTTAGAAACACTATATATATTCATAAAGTTTAACATTACATCATAAAGTGAAAAACTACAACAAAAACATATTTTCCTCACAGTCCACACTATTATCCCCTCAGAATATCCCTGCAGGTCATTCATAATTTACTTCTTCACATCCAGGGAAAAATAAAACATAGAAAAGGGGTGAGCTCAAATTCCCAGTAAGGATAACAATATAGCGGAAACATTCATAAATAAGAATAAACATTTAAAGCAATGTATAACTAAACCAAAAGCCTTTTAAACTTCAACTTCAACATAGTATGGAAAAAATAAAATTAAATAATGCTATTTACATATTCAAATGGATATTCTACTAATTGAAAAATCACATGCAATATCAATAACCACTTTCATAATGATGGAATGCATAATGCCAGACTATCATAACCACATAGCCAAGGCCTCGTGCCAAGACTACAAATAAGATTTTTCCATGGCCTTGTGCCAAGACACTAGTTTGTCTCATGAGACCTACCAATGCATCTAGGAGCTATAGCAGGCTCCACCCGTCACATATTAAGTCCAATTCATTCCCATATGAAAAGGTTTAAACATAACATAAACATTCGTATTAAAACTAGCATACTAAATGTCAATAATTTCACCATAAACTATGAATGGTATAAAAATAGCACATCCACAGTCAAACATATCAAAAAACCTTCAATACAATATAAGAGTTTTGTATCATAATAAATCAACTGCAAATAAGCGTAAAATCCATCAAAGGATGTTGACATTGATGAAATCAAAACTCTTTTTAGAGAAATATCTATTTCTATTTTGAAATCATTTAAGAGGCATATATTTATAAAATAAAACATTTTCTTTGAATATATTCTTATAATCTTGTAAGGGAAGCTTCAACGATTTTATAACGGAGGAAAATAACTGCACCCGTCGTATTAGTTAAAAAAACAGTCTTACCTTAATTCGGTCGAAAAGGTTAAAAAGCACCTTGTTTGGAAAATGACGAAAAGATTCCTTTATAAAAATATTATAAAAATTAAAAAAAGGGTATAAATGACATTAACCCATATTCTAGTAAATAGTAAAAATGTTTTGAAATATATTTTTAAGAAACATGGATGTGGATGATAAAGAGATCCCAATATATTATTATGTATAAACAACCTCGGATAATGAAGAGATTGTGAAACAACCCTTATCAATTTGGTAACTTATGAAACATACAACCCATGAAAGAGGTATCATACAATGAATACGTAAATACACATAAATTAAAGTGTATTACACAAAGAATATAATTATGGTCAGTACATACACCACACAAAAGGTAATGGTGGCAATATGGCATGAATCTCACAGGAATAAGGAGTGAGATGAAAACCCCTTACCTTGTAATTTACCTTGGTTGGGTTCAGTTAACCTCATGTATAATGGTGAAATAATTGTTATTAAATTATACAAGAATCATATATATTAATATGATATCATATATGATCTTTTAACATTTATTTGTTAATAATATCTTAGTATTATCGTTGTTTCGGGTGTTAACTTACTCATTTTCTTTTATATGTTTTGTTACGTAAGGTGTGTTTTCATGGATAGGTTATATATTAATCATATCCACAATGATATCAATTCCTTATATAATATTATTAATCATCAAATTAGAATTATACTTGAATGGATACGATGGAGAATGAATCTAATTGCGTTCGTGGAGACGGTAGTCCGTACGTACGCACGAGCGACAATATCATTATTTTGATATTAAAATAATACATAATTGGATTTTATAACATATATAATGAATAATTATCATGTTATATTTATTATTTACATGAGTTACACATCATTATTATACCCATCCAAATTATAATTTATTGAATAACAATTACACCACGACGTGGAGACGGTAAGCCGTACGTACGCACGTATAGTTACATGTTATTAAAAGGATGCATAGAATACTGAATGTGGTTGTACCATATTTATAATAACATCACAATATATATAAGATACTGGAGTTATTATTTTATAATGGTAATATCAAATAAAGAAGAAGTGGAAGAAGAAAGGAACTTGAAAAAGGGTGGTGAAATCATTACCTCTTCTTTGGGTTCTTCATTTTGATTTGATCAAAAGGGCTCCTTAAGTTGGATTTCTGACTAAAGTAATGCCTATAGGATGAAGTGAGGTATGTTGAGAGAGTATTCGGGCAGAGGTTGGGCGAACAGTAAGGCTTTGAAGTTGTGAGTTAATGAGAAGGGAGAGTGCCCTTTTATAAGAGGGGTGAGGGGTACCTTTGGAAATGCTAGAAATATTAATTTATAATAAATTCATATTAGATATCTAATGGCTCCAAAGTTTATTATTTAAATTTTAATGTGGGGATAGATCAAAAACCACCCATGAAATAGAATTTAGACAGGTTTGGGTCACTATATTAACCTTATCATTAAGTATTAACTCTTAGTTAATTTGGTTCACTTTTACAATGTCTCTTTGTATTTTAATATTATATGGTTAATAAACATACTATATACATACAAGAGACCCCAAAGTGGTCCATTAATGATACAAATATCATGATATAAGTCTCCTGTCCGAACCGTAGATTTTTAAGAATTTAATATCAATTAATAACATAATATTTCTTTAAAAACTCTTTTATGTCAATTTTGACACTATTCAATAGTTGATTTTTGTGAAAATCATAACAGAATTATTACTTCAAAAAAAGTAAATTAAATCATTTCTAACATGTCACATTAACCTATAAAATTAGTTTAATTCATTAAAAGTCTCAAATTATATTTATTTGGGTATTTATAATATAAATTAGTTTAATTTTTCAATATTATGGTAATTACTGCATCACTATTGTGTCATAAATAAATTACATTATATAATGTTTAAAAATTATAAATAAAATACCATTATGTAGAAATTCTTTTGATCTTTCTAATGAATATTTTTAGTCTAACATCCAACATATATAACCCTATTTAAAAATTGATTTTCTAAAAGATATATGCTTGTGTCATTTTTGTATTCATTTTAACTTAATTAAAATAAAGTGTCCCTATCACCTACAAGTGGAACCATGGGGTCCCAAAATCGACCCAAAGATGTCCAAGGTCGGACATGTATCCACCAATAAGGTTAGGACAAGTTTTAGGGTAATTTAGTGTTATTATAATATTATTTTTTTAACCCTTATTTACCGGATTTACCTTTAACCTTGGTAAATAAAATATTTACCACAGTAATTATTCAAAATGTCTAAAAATAAATTCTACCTATTTACAAATATGAAAATCCTGATTCCAAATATGGAATCCATTTTTCCAAATTCAAAACACAGAAGTGGTAGAAATTAATTTATAATTAATTCCCATTGTTAAAACAAAAAGCATGTTTTTAAGAGATAATAACTGTCAAAAGATTGATACTTGCTTATGTTCGGTTTAATTGTGAAATTATGTCCAATGAACAACATTGTATTAAATGGTAAAAATCTATTCTAAATATACTTTTAAACCACTAAAATTCATAATTTATCAATATAAATTATTTCGATTATAAAAGTTGTTTTTAATTGAAATTTAGTAATTTTCACTATTCATCAAAATATAAATGTTATCTGAAAAGTTCCAAAATTTCCCCCTAGGCCAAATTTGATATTTGGAATCTAAAAATGAAGTCCATTTTTAGAGATATAATTTATAAAATTTCAAAAAGTAGGTATTACTATTCATAACGTTTAGTTTGATTGGTTGTGGTGTGTTAGAACTTGATGTTGCGTACAACACACGCTATTGCATTATACAAAGAGAAGCGTACCGTAGAAGTTTTTGGTGTTACATTCTCCCCTCCTTCAAATAGTTTAATCCTCGAAATTTCTAGAATACTACCGCATGAAAAGACTCGGGTGGTTCTTCATCATAAGTTCCTCGGGTTCCCACGTTGCCTCTTCCATCTTATGGTTTCTCCATAAGACTTTTACCAGAGGTGTCGTCCGGTTTCTCAGTACTTGTTCTCTCATATCAGGAATCCTGACGTGCTCTTCGCAATAAGACAGATCAGATTCCAGTTCTAATTCCTCATAGGTGAGTACATGCATTGGGTCAGGCATGTATTACTTTAATAGAGATACGTGGAACACATCGTGAACTTTGGAGAGACTTGGCGGCATTGCCAATCGGTAAGCTAAAACCCCAATTCGTTCTAGAATTTCAAAAGGTCCGATGTACCTGGGACTCAATTTACCTTTCTTACCAAAACGTATGACTCCCTTCCATGGAGATACCTTAAGGAAAACATGATCACCGACTTGAAATTCGAAATCCTTCCTTTGATTATCGGCATAGCTCTTCTGCCTACTCTGAGCTGCTTTGATGTGATTTTGGATTACCTTCACCTTTTCCATCGTTTCCTCCATCAGTTCTGGGCCTACAAGTTTTCTTTCACCAACTTCATCCCAACACGTTGGTGTGCGCCATCTCTTTCCGTATAACGCTTCATATGGTGGAATATGAACACTCAAATGGAATCTATTGTTATAGGAAAATTCTACCAAAGCTAAATATTGATCCCACATACCCTGAAAGTCAAGTGAGAAAGATCTCAACATGTCTTCTAAGGTTTGAATAGTTCATTCTGATTATCCATCTATTTGAGGGTGGTAGGCAGTGCTCAAATTAAGTTTAGTATCCAAGGCTTTCTGAAGACTTTTCCAGAATCTTAAAGTAAAACGAGGATCACGATCAGAAACAATCGATAGGGGTACTCCATGAAGTCTCACAACTTCATCAATGTATAGTCTTTCTAGACGTTCCAGTGGTAGATCTTCTCTTATATCATGAAAATGTGCTGACTTGGTAAGACGATCAACAATAACCAATATTGCATCATTCCTTCTAGGAGTCTTTGGTAACCCCATGACAAAGTCCATCGTAATATTGTCCCATTTCCACTCCGGTATGGGAATAGGTTGCAACACTCCACCAGGCTATTTCCTCCCAGCTTTCACTTGTTGACCAACCATACATCTTGACACAAAATCAGCAATCTCCCTCTTCATGTTGTCCCACCAAAAATGTTCCTTCAAATCTCTATACATTTTTCTGCTCCCAGGGTGTATAGGGAAATTGGAACTATGAGCATCAACCAGCAATTCCTTTTTTTTGATCAGGTATACCAGGAACACAAAGTCTCTTCCCGAATTTCAAAATTCCATCTTCATACACTAAGTCTCTCAATCTCCCATCATTCACAGATTCAATCTTCTTTTGAAATTCTTCATCATCGGTCTGAGAACTGTTAATACTTTCTAGTGAGTATGGTTTGGAAACCATTTGAAAAAGAATTGATGTTTCACCTTTCCTGGTTATTCTTATGTCCATATTCACTAGATCAATTAAAATTGGATCCCTTTCAATTCTCATATAGTTCAAAATTCCATGATCTTTTCTACTCAAAGCATCTGCCACCATGTTTTCTTTCCCCAGGTGGTAGTGTATCGTACAATCATAATCCTTGAGTAATTCAATCCATCTCCTTTGCCTCGTGTTGAGTTCTTTTTGTGAGAAAATATACTTCAAACTCTTGTGATCAATATAAATCTCACATTTTTCACCATAGAGGTAGTGCCTCCATATCTTCAAAGAAAATATCACAACTTCTAACTCAAGATCATGAGTAGGATAGGTTTGCTCATGAATTTTCAACTATCGTGATGCATAGGAAATAACCCTATCATTCTGCATAAGGACACAACCAAGTCCTTTCATCGATGCATCACTATAAATAATGAACCCATCATTCCCTGATGGTAGAGTAAATATAGGATCATTGACTAATCTTATCTTCAGTTCTTCGAAACATTCTTCACACTCTTTTGTCCAAAAAAATTTAACCCCTTTGCATGTGAGCTTAGTTAATGGGTTTGCAAATCGGGCAAAATTCTAGACAAAACGTTGATAATAACCTGCCAAACCAATAAAACTGCGTACCTCAGTTATACTCGTAGGTACTGGTCATTCTGGGATTGCCTTGTTCTTAGAAGGATCAACAGAGATTCCATCTTTAGAGACAATATGTCCAAGAAAAGAAATCTCATGAAGCCAGAATTCACACTTGCTAAACTTCTTATATCATTCATGTCTTCTCAGATTCTTCAGGATAATGCACAACTGACTTTAATGATCCTCTTAGCTTTTAGAGTATACCAAGATATCATCAATAAATACCACGAAAAATTCATCGAGATATTCTTTGAAAACTCTATTCATCAGATCCACGAATACAGAGGGTGCATTAGTCAATCCAAAGGGCATTATAGTAAACTCGTAATGCCCATACCTGGTTCAAAATGCTGTCTTCAGAATGTCTTCCTTCTTTACACACAACTGATGGTATCCAGATCGAAGGTCAATATTTTAAAAGTATTGAGCAACATGTAGTTGGTCAAATAAATCATCAATACGAGGTAGGGGATACTAGTTCTTTATTGTTATAGCACTGATCTCCCTATAGTTGATACATAACCTCATAAATCCATCTTTCTTTTTAACAAAAAGAACAGGGGCTCCCCATGGAGAAACACTAGGGCGAATAAATCCCTTATTACTCAATTCCTCTAGTTGTTTCTTTAGTTCGACTAATTCCACGGTGGCTATTCTATAAGGGGTCTTCGATATAGGCCTTTATCCAGGAATTAAATCAATGGAAAACTCAACTTCTCGTTCTGGAGGATGTCCAGGTAAATTTTCTGGAAACACATCTACATATTCTTTCACAACAGGTACATCCTCTATTTGAACATTCCTTTCCTCACCCAAAGTCATTTCATTCTCTTCCTCCCCAATAATTGAATTTAGTTGAGAAACTGGGGGTGGATCTAGATAAGAATTAGGTGGTGATGATTTTGCTCTAAAGATAAGGTGTTTCTTATCATCATCATCAAAAATCATAACCTCCTTCTTCTTACAATAAATCTTCGCATCATAGTCCGAATGCCAATCCATACCTAGGATTATATCAAACTCAATCATAGGTATGATGATGATATTAGCATATAAAGAACATTTATGTGCTCTAATGGGGACTGATTCACAAAACATTGTTGCAATGATAATTCCCTTAGGAGTTTTAACTGACAACTCCCTTGTTAAGTCAAATTGGAAATATCTAATTTTCTTAGCAAACTGGAAAGATATGAAACAATGAGATGATCCAGAATCAAATAATGCATTTGCTAAACTTGAGGAAACCATTAAATTACCTGCCACCACATCTTTCGAAGCTTCTACCTCAGCAGTAGTGATAGCATAAGCTTGGCCTTGATCCCTTGGCCTTTTCTAAGGTAAGTTCCCCTGATGCTGAGGACATTCATTTGCATAATTTCCCATCTCCATGCAATTGTAGCATTGAAAATTGGTAGATTCCTTCTTCCCTTTGCATTCATGAGCTTGGTGGCCTTTTTCACCACACTTGTAACAAACACCCATTCCCTTCAAGCAAGTACTGGGGTGTTTCGTCCCACATTTCCAACAGGATGGATATTCAACCTTTCCCTCATTCCCCTTATTTTCATTCCTAGATTGATCAGAAAATCTCTTCTTCTCATTATTTTCTTTAAATCCATAAGACTTAGAGAATTCTTTCTCTGTCTTGATAGCACATGAGACAGTGTCTTCGTATGACGAAAAGGATTGTGAGACTAATGCTCGACAGATAAATGGTTTTAACCCATCAATTAAAAGATCAATATTACTTCCTGGGTTACTTATATAATCTTTAGCATACCTTGCTAACCTTGTAAAGTTAGCCTCATACTTTGCAACATTCTCATCCTCCTTTTGTCTCAGACTCAGAAATTTCCTTTCCATATCTGCTCGATGGTCACGAGGAAATTATTTTTCTAAAAACAGATCTTTAAACTCCCTCCATTCCATATTTGATACTTCATCATCTTCCTTTGGGTTTTGAATGAATGACCACCATTGATCAAAATCTCCAGTGAGGTGGTAAATTGCCATGATAACTTTTTCCCTTTCACTACTCCCCAAATCCTGAAATATTTTCTATAGGGAATTTATCCATTGCTCGGCTACTAAGGGATTTGTACTCCCATTGAACATTGGTGGTTGTTGCCTCATGAATCGATCTAACATTGATCCTCCACGCTGCGGATCAGGGTGCTCCATACGGGTAAGGTTATTATTCATAACCTGAGTGAGTTGTCCCAGTATGGTGATTAGCTGATCGGCGCCAGTTGCATCACATGCTCCACTATAATTATCTTGAGTAAGAGGGAAATCCCTACATGGAGTGCGTTCATTGATACAGTTTCCATTTCTTCCACTAGCCACCATTTCTAAACAATGTCTTAAACTAGATCAGTTTATGAATCAAAATACATAATTCCATACTTATGAAACACTTAACATACATTGAACTATTTATGGATATAATCCATAATCATAAAAATGTTTTCTTTGAGGAAGTATATACTAATAAACCCTTCATAATGATTTGTAAAGAAAATGAGAGTTATCCTAATCATATCTCTCGGGAGTGTCATAACCAAGAGTGCAGCAAGGCCCGTTGTCGTGCACCAGTTCCCATTTGAGTCTAGCTCAAAGCGGTGTTTTCGGGTTTTACCCCTAGGTACATTTGTGCCATAGTAGCCTCTACCTGCTCATATCCAGACAGGTATTTATTCCTCAAAGAACTCACAAAATCTCTACAATACCAAAATTCTAGGAAGTTCTTCTATACTAATCCTCAAAGTTCATCTTAGGTCTACGTGCTCTAATCAGAGTTTATCTAAATCTAGCTTCCAAGGTTTGTACTAAACTTCCTCTGATACCAACTGTAATTCCCTGAACCCAGTTACCCAGAGTCGGTGCATTATTACATAACATTGGCATGATCACAAGAAAGATCAAATCTCAAAAGACCAATTTGTTTAGTAGCCTTGGAAATACTAGATATATTCATAAATTTTTACATTACATCATAAAGTGAAAAACTACTACAACAACATATAGTCTCTATAGTCCACACTATTATCCCCTCATAATATCCCTGCAGGTCATTCATAATTTACTTCTTCACATCTTGGGAAAAATAAAACATAGAAAAGGGGTGAGATCAAATGCCCAGTAAGGATAGAAATATAGCAGAAATATTCATAAATAAGAATAAACATTTAAGGTAATGTATAACTAAAACAAAATCCTTTTAAACTTCAACTTCATCATAGTATGGTAAAAATAAAATTAAATAATGCCATTTACATATTCACATGGATATTCTACTAATCAAATAATCATATGAAATATCAATAACCACTTTCATAATGATGGAATGCATAATGCCAGACTATCATAACCACATAGAAGAGGCCTCGTGCCAAGACTACAAATAAGATTTTTCCAAGGCCTTGTGCCAAGACACTAGTTTGTCTCATGAGACCTACCGATGCATCGAAGAGCTATAGCGGGCTCCACCCTTTACATATTAAGTCCAACGCATTCCCATATGAAAAGGTTTAAACATAACATAAACATTCATATTAAAACTATCATAAGAAATGTCAATAATTTCACCATAAACTATGAATGGTATAAAAATAGCACATCCACGGTCAAACATATAAAAAAACCTTCAATACAATATACAAGTTTTGTATCATAATAAATCAACTTCAAATAATCTTAAAATCCATCAAAGGTTGTTGACATAGATGAAATCAAAACTCTTTTTAGAGAAATATCTCTTTCTATTTTGAAATCATTTAAGAGTCATATATTTATAAAATAAAACATTTCTTTGAAAATATTCTTATAATCTTGTAAGGGAAGCATCGACGATTTTATAACGGTGGAAAATAACCGCACCCACCGTATAAGTTAAAAAAAACATTCTTACCTTAATTCTGTCGAAAAGGTTAAAAAGAACCTTGTTTGGAAATTGATGGAAAGATTCCTTTATAAAACTCTTATAAAAAGTCAAACAAGGATATAAATGACTTTAACCCATATTCTAGTAAATAGTAAAAATGTTTTTAAATGCATTTTTAAGAAACATGGATGTGGATGATAAAGAGATCCCAGTAGATTATTACGTATAAACAACCTCGGATAATGAAGAGATTGTGAAATAACCCTTACCAATTTGGTAACTTACGAAACATACAACCCATGAAAGAGGTACCATACAATTAATATGTAAATACAAATAAATTAAAGTGTATTACACAAATAATATAATTATGGTCAGTACATACACCACACAAAAGATAATGGTGGCAATATGGCATGAATCTCACTGGAATAAGGAGTGAGATGAAAACCCCTTACCTTGTACTTTTCCTTGGTTGGGGTAGGTTAACCTCCTGTATAATGGTGAAATAATTGTTATTAAATTATACAAGAATAATATATATTAATATGATATCATATATGATCTTTTAACATTGATTTGTTAATAATATCATTGTATTATCGTTGTTTCGGGTGTTAACTTACTCGTTTTATTTTATATGTTTTGTTATGTAAGCTATGTTTTTCATGGATAGGTTGTATCTTAATCATATCCAGAATGATATCGAGTGCTTAGATACTATTATTAATCATCAAATGAGAATTATACTTGAATGGATACGATGGAGAATGAATCTCATCGCGTTCGTGGAGACGGTAGTCCATATGTACGCATGAGCAACAATATCATTATTTTGATATTAAAATAATATATAATTGGATGGTATAACATATA
Source organism: Viscum album (assembly GCA_963277665.1). Taxonomy (NCBI): domain Eukaryota; kingdom Viridiplantae; phylum Streptophyta; class Magnoliopsida; order Santalales; family Viscaceae; genus Viscum; species Viscum album. The sequence goes on along the minus strand of OY728151.1, from coordinate 1,435,587,097 downwards.
TAAATAATCATTATCATGTTATATTTATTATTTACATGAGTTACACATCATTATTATACCCATCCAAATTATAATTTATTGAATAACAATTACACAACGACGTGGAGACGGTAAGCCGTACGTACGCACGTATGGTGACATGTTATTCAAAGGATGGATATAATACTGAATATGGATGTTCAATATTTATAATAACATCACATTATATATAAGATACTGGAGTTATTATTTTATAATGGTAATAACAAAGAAAGAAGAAGTGTAAGAAGAAAGGAACTTGAAAAAGGGTGGTGAAATCATTACCTCTTCTTTGTGTTCTTCATTTTGATTTGATCAAAAGGGCTCCCTAAGTTGGACTTCTGAATAAAGTAATGCCTCTAGGATGAATTGAGGGAAGTTGAGAGAGTATTTGGGAAGATGTTGGCCGAACAAAAAGGCTTTGAAGGTGTGAGTTAATGAGAAGGAAGAGTGCCCTTTTATAAGAGGGTTGAGGGGCACCTTTGGAAAAGCTAGAAATATTAATTTATAATAAATTCATATTCGGTTTCTAATGGATCCAAAGTTTATTAATTAAATTTTAATGTTTTGATAATTCTAAATCCACCCACGAAATAGAATTTAGACAGGTTTGGGTCACTATATTAACCTTATCTTTAAGTATTAACTCTTAATTAATTAGTTTCACTTTTACAATGTCTCTTTGTATTTTTATATTATATGGTTATTAAACGTAATATATACATCCAAGAGACCCTCAAGTTGTCCATTAATGATACACCTATCATGATATAGGTCTATTGGCCGAGCCCTTGATTTTTATGAATTTAATATCAATTAATAATATAATATTTGTTTAAAAACTATTTTATGTCAATTTTGACACTATTCAATAGTTGATTTTTGTGAAACTCATAACAGAATTATTACTTCGAAAAAAGTTAATTAAATCATTTCTAACATGTCATATTAACCTATAAAATTATTTTAATTCATTAAAAGTTTCAAATTATATTTATTTGCGTATTCATAATATCAATTATTTTAATTTTTCACTATTATGTTAATCACTGCGTCACTATTGTGTCATAAATAAATTAAATTATTTAATGTATAAAAATTATAAATAAAATACCATTATGTAGGAAATCTTTTTATATTTCTAATGTATATTTTTAGTCGAAAATCAAACATATATAACCCTATGTAAAAATTGATTATCTAAAAGATATATGCTTGTGTCATTTTTGTATTCATTTTAACTTAATTAAAATAAAGTGTCCCTATCACCTAAAAGTGGCACCATGGGGTCCCAAAATCGACCCAAAGATTCCATGGTCAGACATGTATCCACCAATAAGGTTAGGACATGTTTTAGGGTAATTTATTGTTATTATAATATTATTTGTTTAACCCTTATTTACCGGATTTACCCTTAACCATGGTAAATAAAATATTTACCGCAGTAATTATTCAAAATGTCTAAAAATAAAAGTTACCTATTTACACAATATGAAAATCTTGATTACAAATATGAAATCCCTTTTCCAAATTCAAAACACTGAAGTGTCAGAAATTAATTTAAAATTAATTACCGTTTTTAAAACAAAAAACGTGTTTTTAAGAGATAATAACTATCAAAAGATTGATACTAGTTTATGTTCAGTTTAAATGTGAAATTATGTCCAATGACCAAAATTGTATTAAATGGTAAAAATATATTATAAATATACTTTAAAACCACTCAAATTCATAATTTAACAATATAAATTATTTTTATTAATAAAGTTGTTTTTAATTAAAATTTAGTAATTTTCACTAGTCATCAAAATATAAATGTTATCCGAAAAGTTCCAAAATTTCACCCTAGGCCAAATTCGATGTTCCAAATCCAAAAATGAAGTAAATTTTCGGAGATATAATTTTAAAAATTTCAAAAAGTAGGTATTACTATTCATAACGGCTATTTTCATTAGTTCTGGTGTGTTCGAACTTGATGTGGCGTACAACACACGCTATCGTATTATTCAAAGAGAAGTGTACCATAGAAGCTTGGGGTGTTACAGGTAGACAAACAACATTTTCATAGTGTAAGTATAGCAGGCTCGATCAAGTCATCCTTGTTGAATATTAGGTCCACGGATCATGCCATGTCTTTGTAGTCTGGCATGTTCCAAGGGAGTAGAGTCCTCGACCTTCTATGGTTCAATGAATGATTTTACAAGAATCTACCATGGTATCGACTTTCTTTGACATATGCTCTTTGAATTATTTAATCTATATGGATTTAATGGAAAGTCTCATGCTTGAAATTCAGTACTTCTATGGGATGATGAACCTTGAAACCAATTTGGGTATACATTATGAGAGTATATGCCAATTTAGGGAACATCCCCTTAACATAGGAGAATATTTTTTTTCATGTAAATTCTTCATCTATGAGATGTATCATTTTGAAATTATTATGAAGATATAATAGTTAGTTCATTTTCATTCCTTTAGGGACTGTCATCTCCAAAGGGTGTCATTTACATCACCAGATGGTGATAGTTATATTCACAAGGCTGAATGGGATGTCCATGCAGGTATAGTTGGACTAGACCATCATGGGATGGGTGTTGTGACAACCCAAATTACTTTCTTTTATATATATGATAAGGGAATAAAATAGGTTTAATTCCATCTAGTAGTAGTTTATTTAGGTCTGTATTCCCTAATTAATCATCTGGTTTACATCCTAAGAAAGAGGTGGAGTTTTCCATTTTGATGGTTCCAGGGTATTCAAAAATGAATATTCCTCATTACAGGATGGAAATTCTATGTTGTAGGAGATGAAGTGATAGATGGTTTACTTAGAAGCTAAGGGTTTTATATATCCCAGTACATTGCCATGGGGTTCACTAGTCCTTTTCTTTAAGAAGGCGGACGGAATCCTTATGAATTGTGTGGATTACTGAAAGTTCAATATTCTTACTCTAAGGAACATATAAACATTAACTCACATATATAACCTCTTTCATCATATATAACGAGTTTAGAATTTCTCCAAGAATTATTTGAGATCCTGCTATCATCATGTACATGTTATAATTTCAATAAATACCGCATAAATTGTTATGTCCAAGGAATGGTAATTATAAGTATTTGGTCAGGTCGTTCAGTCTCACAAACACATTATAAATTTTCATGGATCTGATGGAACACATTTTCCACCAGTATCTGGATTCATTTATTGTACTCTTTATAAATGAAATCTTATTGTATTATCATATTTGATATGACCAAGCTAAACATATTGAGATCATTCAGACTACACTAAGTGACCACAAAATATATTATAATATAAATAAATTCCACTTTTAGATTGATAAATTACACTTCCTTGGTCATATTATATCCGTGGAAGGAGTATTAGTTGACCTATAGAAGGTGAGAGTTATAGTCACCTGGGAGTATCCCAAGAACGTCATTGACATAAAAGTTTCTTGGGAAAATTTGATTATTATAGGTGCTTTATAGAATTCTTTTAATTTCTATAATCACCTCTTATGGGATGGACTAAAAATTGTGTAATGTTTAAATGGTTAGAAGACTGTGAGATAGCCTTTCAGAAGAGGAATGTGAGAATGAATTCAGTATTTATTCTCATTATTCCATCCTTGGGATAAATCTATAATGTCTATTGTGATGCATCATGTATTGGTCTTGGAGTATTTCTAATATAGGAAGATTTAGTCATTGAATACGGTTCTCGGTAGCTGAGGTCTCATGGGTGTAATTACATGATGTGTGATCTTGAGTTTGAATTCATTTTTCATGCCTTTCATTTTTGGAGGCATTATCTTCATGGAGAGATTTTTATGGTGTTTATGGACAATTAAAGCCTTTTTTAATTCATTACAAAATGTTTCTTGAAACTAAAGTAGAGAAGGTGGGTTAAATAACTACAATCCCTCGATTTTGATATTTTATTAAGGCTTAGGAATGTCAATGTAGTTGTGGATGGTATGATTTAGAGGATTGAAACACAAGTAGTTCAAGAGGCTAGTAGTGAGTGGTAGGTTATGGATCTATTTTTTGAGATTAACATGGATATTTAGGACCATCATAGAATGTATGAACATGAATTTTTATCTATGACATATTCACTTATTGTGAGAGTGAATATGAGGATGTTATCGGATCCAAAGGGATTGATCCTATGGGAGTGTTTTAGGAAATGATCCACTGCCAGGATAGATCATTGATGAAGATGAGGAGTTCCATACTAACATAAATGTGTAGGATACTATAGACAACATGGGGGGATTTTTGTGGGAGTCTCATGCTTCTTCTTTTGTTGTGCATCCCAGTATTATGAAGATGTATCTTGACATGCATCTCTTGTATTGGTGACCTGATATAAAAAGGGAAATAACTAGTTTTGTAGCTCGGTGTTCCACCCATTATCTAGTGAATGTAGAGAATTAGTTACCAACATGTATTTTTATATGTTTTACCTTCTTAAATGGAAATGGGATGATTTCATGATGGATATTGTGACTGGTTTACTAAGATCACCTCGAGGTAGTGATGCTGTATTTCTGATCATGAATTGGATCAGGAAGATCACTCATTTATTACCTATCAAGGAGACCTCCACCGTACATAATATTGGTAGACTACATGTCACTGAGAATCTATAAATACATAGGTTCCCCTGAACTATCATTTAATATTGGGATTTTCATTTTTCATTGAGGTTTTGGAATGGTTTATAGAGTGCTTTTAGTATGTAGATACATTGGAGCACAAACATTCATCCTCAGCCTGATGGTCTGTTGGAATGGATGATACATGTTTTATAAGAAATGTTCTAAGCATGAGTACTTGACTTTAGAGGTTCATGAGGGAAACATATTCCTCTTTTCGAGTTCTCCTTCTATAATAAATATTAGGAGATGATAATGATGGATCCCTACGAGAAATTATATGGAAGGAAATTCTGTTTACCATTATGTTGGTTATAGATAGGTGAGGCAGTGCTACTTGGACTACATCTCTTTTAATATTCTTTACAGTAGGTTAAGTTAACCATGAAGAAAATTACTACATCTCATTTTGGGACGAAGTCATAATATAATCATCATTTTCATCCACTAGATTTCAAGGCCAAGGATCATGTATTCATATATGATTTAACAATAATGAGTCATTAACAGTATATATGTTAGGGGAAGCTTTCAACTCGATCTGTTCAACCTTTTGAGGCTGTGGATAGAGTCATGATGGTAGCCTATTAGTTGTAGTTACCTCAGAAGTACTAGTCTATGGATGATGTTCTCCATGTTTTAGAGATTTATTTGTAATATTCAGATCCAAAAATATCATTCTTCTTTATAAGGTTGATATGGAGGTATATGTGTCCTTTTGAGGAGAAAAATTATCTCCAAGTTAGGTCGGTTCCTCAAGTACATGTGTTATGGAAGCATGAAGGTGTACTATAAGATACATGGGAGTAGGATGCTGATATACGACCATAGTAGTGAGAGTTATTCTCTGATGATGTTTTACCACCCTTGTAAGGGAAACATGGGAATCAGTTTCTTGAATAGGGTAAGACTATAGCATCTCTTCTTTTTATGTGAGGTACATTTCCTTTTTAATTATTAGTTAAACCCTTATCAAAACAATATTATAGGCATAGATTCAAAAGTTGATCCCTTACGTAGGTTTCATTGTTTTGGATAGAAGGAAATAAGGGGCTTCTGGATTGGTGGAGGCCGTGTAAATAAAGGGTATTTTGTATACACAACATGTATTCAATAAAAAATTTATTTTCTTGGGCAGGACAATTCATGATGTGTATTAACCTTTTCCCATTAGGGAATTACTGAGAATTACACGATGTCTAAAGGCTATGCATGACATGTAAATTCTGTGAAACTATTTTAAACAGGTTTAAACCCTTTTCTTTTTTTCCGCACCCATTATTTCTCCTCTCTTATCCCATGCATCGGTGGTCCATCATAAGAGATCTCCATAAAGCATAACCATGTATTTTTATTTGTTTTTTTATTTTACCTCGAATCGGATCATTGTTCATCTCATTGAATTCCTGTTATTATGCTCTATGTTACCCATGAACCTTTTGTTGTTTTGCTTCCTCTTGATGGATATATTTAGGTGTGAGGTCATATGCCCTTTTTTTATGTCATTCTTCCGTTTTACAATTTTTTTTGATCTAAACAAAAATAAAATTTGATACTAGATGGATGTTCAACCATAGGATTATATATGTAGTATATACCTTTTACTTGTAGTTTTTCTATTTATTTGAGTATCAACATTATTCTGCATGATGAACCTTTCGATTTTTGTACCAAAATTAATTGATAATCTCAAATTTAATCATTGTTTATTATTTGGGTTTCCCTTGTAGAACCTAATCATGATTGGAGGCTTTCAACGTCAACCTAGACTACCCATGTGGTGTGTTCCTCATATCTACCCTATGTTAAACCACCACATTTGGTGTGTGGGCTCACCTCCCAGTTAATGATTGATTTTATAAATTTAATGAATTAGTCAGTGAGGATATTTCCTCCTTGACACATTATTTAATGTTACTAAAATGGTTTAATGGTTTATTAAATGATAATTGTAACTGGGTATGGACACTAACAAAGCCTTAATCTTTTACTATTTTATTTTCTTGATGTTACATCTTGGTTTGGCACCAACATAGTATGATGGTATGTCACATGTTACTTATCGATATGGTATCAACCAATTTTTGACTTATGGAACTTGTGATTATTTTGGAATGGAACCTGTGATTATTAAGTTATGGGACCTATAGATTTCAGTAGGGCACTGACTTATTAGAAAGGTATGTCACCTATAAATTCATGATATAGAACTTGCTAGGGTATCGAGGTGTGGCACATGTTACCCCTATGTATGATTATTTATGGTATAAAACCACTAAGGATGATTTAAGTATGGAACTTGTGACATATCAATATGTTTACATATCAGGATATAGGTCACTATACTAATACACCTAGGGACCTAACCTATATAGTTCTACTAATTTTACCATTTGTGTCTTAGGCGGACCTGGTTACTACCTACCGTTGATACTTTTTATATTTTGATTCTTATCTTTTTACCCTTTTTATTACAACATATTCCAAAGATTGGTTATATTTTACATATACTACTACTTAACTATTATACCAACACATGTATATAGTTTATTAAACAAGAAAGATTTATTGTAGAGAGCATTTTTAGTGACCTACTATGTTTATCCAACACCCTATCTGGGCCGCCAGTCGTACCCAAGCAGATGATGTAGATTTAGGTAGTGATAGATAAAATTTCCTAGTTGATGATACTTGAATGATAGTTTCCTTGGATTGTAGAATCATAGGATTGAGATACAGATCATGATTCTATATTTATATATTCTTTTGGACTTTTTTATTATTTTGATATCATTATATTTATGTGTGAATACATCTATGAATACTCATTTCATTTTGGTTTAGATTCATGATATTACATCATTATGTGTATGATATTGGTTGTTACCATTGATGGATTGTTATTTTATTGTTATCTATTTGTTTTACTTATACATATCTAGTTAACATATGCTTCCATTTTTTATAATTCCATTTATTACACCACTGTGTGACTCTGATCATTAAGGTACAGTCTCCCAACTATATGACCATGGACCCTCAATACTATTTAGAAATATCTGGAATATTGGGAGGAACACAGGAATCTATGTGACACAGTGTCTTGGGGAACCATGTAGTGGATTCTTGGTCGGGGTGTTATAGGTGACTTATCCTTTTTTGTAACATCCAGGTGCACCACGCCAGTGGTGAACCTCCTCTTTACTTAAAACCAAGCAAAGCACACCACCACAACCTCCCATCCTACAGAGGAACCATTAGCTACTAACCACCCTCCTCATTCCATTACACACTGATAGACCACCATAATAGGTCCCTCCTAACTCCACCCCACCACCATCAAATCCTCCCTCGCTCCTCTTGAACTGCATCACACTAGGGATAGCTACAGTCTACCCTTCTCCCCCAATATGGTTCCCTCCATTCTCTGGCTGAAAACCAGTCGATGAAATTGGCCTCTTCTATACTGCATCACCAGTGTGAAAGAACCTCTAATCATGCACTACCCCATATCCCTCATATCCACTAGAATCTGAAAGTTTTATTTTGTGTTTTATGGAGAATTAAACACATCAATGACATCAATGACACATGTAATAGTTCAGTTTGATAGTTTAGTAATAAGAATAGTGATGGTATTTATTTTTTGATCATCGATAGAATCTTATGGTGAAAATTTCAATGAAACACACATGATTATATCCTCTATTTCCTATTTTATGTGTCATGTTTTTATGATTTCAGGTTACATTTAATGTGTTAGTGTTTTGAGGAATGCAATGGTGTATGCATTCCCTTATTTTTGAACCATGTTTGATTTCCTTCTGAATTATGTTTTAATTGGTTTCTTATTTAATTAATTATATTATTTTGGTTTAATTTAGTATTTTCCCCACACCCAATATGAGGTGTTCATTCAGGACATACCTAATAAGTAATCATGGATGGGAGATAATCAGAGAATTTATTTTCCTTGACGTTTATCACGTGCATGAGAGAATCATAAATCACATGAAAGATAATTCTGAATAAATAAATATATTAATTGAAAAATAAATATTTTGAGTGCATTCATCCTAAAATCGGTATGAGTGATACCTAATAAGTGATATCATGTGAGTGAATGTGGAAAATATAGATACTTAGACTTTATGAGAAATCAGTCATTTTATTTTACCAAGTGATTTGATTCTAATGTGACATGATTTTTTAAATAATAGAATGAAATGAAGGATGACTTGGGTGAAATTTAGAATACTTTTTAACATGAAAGAATGTGACATGATATTTTATGAAAAAAATTGAAATTGGAGATAATTTAATAAATAAATATTCATTTGTTGGAATGAAATAATTGGCATTGCATGCACCTGAAGAGACATCACATCTTAGACACTTCCATCTCTGCCTGTTTTCTCTATATATTAATTTATTTTTATTGGATATTTTTAATTAATGTAATTAATAATGTTTAAATTGGTTTTTATTTTTTATAATTCTATGTCATTAATCACATTAAAAAATCACCTTTCCCCATATTTTTTCCAAAGGATATTTCAAGTGTCCATGCACATTCCCTTTGTGGTTAATCCATGTTCACTACATCTTGAGTAGTTAGTAAGTTAAAAAACTTGAAAATTTGGTATTTCATTAAACATGTACCAATTACCTATGTGACTAAAGTGTAAAAATGCATCAATCAATATCTAAGAGAAGATAAAAACATATTTAGTGTAAAAATTCAAAAGGTCCACACCCAAAATAATATTAAATTTACAAATACCCAAAAGAGATAATATCATGAAAACCATGGGACTAATCATTATGTGTTAGCGGTGAGTAATCCACATAAGAAAAAATTTACAAAAAGGATAAATTAAATCGTCAACAAGAAGTCTTGGACTGCACACATTGAAAATTATCCCCAGGATAATTATTGGAAAGAAGAGGTTCTTATAGAAGACTATATCCCCAATTAAGATTTTTTATCTCCAAATAAAGACAAAACACTTCCAAAAAATTGGTATGGAAATAATTCCACACATAAATATTTCCATGTGTGTGGATAGAAGTATTTTATTCTCAATAAATAAAATAATATAATGTTTGATGTTTATCAATATGAATGGATATTTTATATATATTCATCCAAGAGAGAGGCATATTGATTCTATAAAAAATGGAGGGGTTTAATATATAATATCCATGATTTAAAATTGAATAAAAATGAGGAGAATTTAAATTCAGTCAATAAGGTTTAGATAGTAGTGGAGTGTAATTTTCACAAAAAATAGTCTTGTTTTCAAGGAGGAATGTGATAATGATATGTCATGATCAGGGTGAGTTCAAAAGAATGAAATAAAATATAATAAAATCTTTAATGATGTGGAAAACACAACAGGAACAAATTTTTCAAGTATAAATATATGTAGAGCAAAAAATCACTGATTACAATATAGTTGGTGACGAGATATTATTTATTTTAAACAAGAAGGGTGGAAGGAAAATAATAAACCTCATTGTTGTCTTTGGTGGAAAATATTTATTTAGTGACATTTCTATAGATTTATGTGGGTTAATTAATGATTTAGGAGCATGAATTGATTGGAAACACCCAGACATATAAAATTTTCCCAAGGATGAAAAATAAGAATGTGATCAGAACCAAATGGGTTTTTTGAAAAAAATTCAATTAATATATCATAGTAAAAAGGAATAAGGTATGATTAATGTGAAAATTCTATTCCCCAATCCATGGAATTAATGTGGATGAAACATTTTCACTGATGGCTCTACATGAAACCATTATATTGGTTTTATATAAGACCATGATAATAGGTTTAAAATTCTACTCTATGGACATCAAATTGGCATTTAGTAATGAATTCCTTGAAGAAAAAGTCTTCAACATTCAACCTGATGAGTTTCTTGTTCATTATTATAAGATAAAATATTGTCGGAAAAAATGTCAATATGGGATAAAAAATACCAAGGGTCAATTATTCATGACTAGATCAATACCGAAAGAATCGTGGTTATCATATTGGAGGGGTTGATTATAACCTCTACCTCAAGGAGTTGGTGAAATAGATAGTGGTTGATGTATATATTTATGACATTGTTTTTTGAGTCTCAAATGATTCCCAATATAAGTAGTTTTCAAAACATATGACGTGAAAATTCAAGATGTCATTAATTAGTGAATTATTCATATTCCTTGGTTTTAAGGTGACTCAAAGAAAAGAATGAAACATTTATATCAAAAACAAAATATTCCATAGAGGTGATATAGTGGTTTTATATGGATTACTCCAAATCAATTGATACTCCAATTTATATCCCAATGAAATTGTGCAAATATGATAAAGGTATGGAAGTTTATGTGACACTCTATCGGTAGATTATCGATAGTTGGATTTATTTGGAATATTCCGATATAATGTTTTTGCTACATGTCAATATTCTTGATACTATAGTTGATTAAAGGAAAGTCACATCATCACTATGAGGTAAATACATCACTATATAGACCAAATAGATGACTAAATACTATATTATTTCTAAAATTCATAGTATTAGTTGATTTAATATATGGATTCATTTTTATTGGTTTGATTGATGAAAAAAAATATACTTCTATTGGTGTATTCTACCTAGAAAAATATTTCATTTTTAAACAACAAATAAAATTGGACAACATATCCTTGTGCACTGTATATGTCGAATAAGTTGTAGCAATAAAAGGATTCACTCAATTGGTTTAGACTAAAAAAAAATTTGAAGATATTGGAGTTTCTTTAACAACTCAAATTCTGATTATATTTTAAATCTCAAGTTATATAAACTTTAGAAAAAATCACACTCAACACTCAATGATGATGCATATTGAGATTATGTTTCATTTCGTAGTGGAGAAAGTGTTAAAACGTGCACTAATTTTGGAATATTTACCTAATCAAGATCATGTTGAAGTTATTATAAGAAAATCTCTACCCATGTAAGATTTTGAAAAGAATTTATTGTCCCTTAGTGTCCAACAAAATCCATCTCTTTAGATGGACCTAAATATAGGACCCACCCCCCTATGGAAGTTCTACTTTGAAAAAAGTTTGATTTCTATCCTCTATTCTATTCTTGTCTTTATAACCCTCTATTATGAATATTTAGGGATGTTCAATTTAGGTTCATTGAAAAATGTGGGAGATTTTATGATGGACTTGTTGGTTATAAATTATTCGGAGAAAGTACTCATATTGATGTATCTAATGTGTTTGGAGAATTGATCTCCTCTATTGATAAAGGTAGAGCATCCAACCAAGGGGTGAGTGTTTTTTTGAATATTTGTGGTTTAAACAATTGCAGGTTTGGAGTATGTTATTCAGTGATGTGTTGTTAACAGAATTATATCCTCTAACACTTCTGAATTAGATCTCTTCTCATGTGATATTATATTTTATGATTTATGAGTCATTAAAGATCTTTTTAAAGGATGATTAGCAACAAGTGGCTAAGGTATTGTTGTAAAGGAATTTTCAATCAACCTAAAGGGGTAAGTTGTTTGTGAATATCATTGAGTGGTGTTTTTTGATGTGTTTCTTGACAATTTATTATGGATAGTAAATAGATATGATGATCATATGTTTAATTAAGTCCATGTTCTATTTCATGAATAATCCATGGGATAATTCTTGAAGTCCAAAATTCATGGGAAATAAATATTGGTGTATTTTAGATCTTATCCTTGGTGAAAAAAATAGCTAAGGACCCACGTAAGGGATTTCAAATATATGTGAAATTATCCATGAAAATGTAAATGAATTTGGATATATAAGTTAGTTCATGTATCTAAAACAAGAAATATAATATAATTTGTAGAAAGAGAAAAGGACGTATGAAAATATAATAATTTTTGGAAATTCATCAGTGTGAGGAAGTTCGGACATGTAATTTAGTCGACATAAGAAAATTTATCTATATACTAGAATGGAATCATATGTGAATATGGATTTTTGAGGATTTATGTGTGGAAGTATGGCCTTGTAAAAATATTTATGTATGAGAGCCACAACATAAGGATTTTCTTGTATGCATTTTCAGAGTGGATGATCCACGTAATTAAATGAACTTACAAAAGGGGATTTCTTATATGATTTTTTTTAAACATCATATAGTATAAGAGTTACATCAGGATACACATAAACTATTTTTGAATATTTTTAATGATATTTAACTTCAAATGGAAGATTAAAATGATGAAGGAAGCCTCCAGGACAGGGTGATAGATGTTTTGGCATTTAAATGGGTGTTTTAGTTGGAGACACACCACATCAAGAGATGCTGGCTCAGAAAATTCTTTAATGGCTTGTTAATGATTCTCATATCACATGTCCCTATTTTTTTCTATGTTCATAGTTGAAATATGAGAGATTTTATAGCTATCAAACAAATATTTTAAGAAGAATTTAAATCCATTTTGAAATATTAGATAGAAAAAGGTATATAAAGTGGTTGTGGTTGGATCATGGTTATAGAAATCATGGAGTAATGGGTTATTTTTAAGACCCATTCTGGAATTGAAAAGTGTAATTTAATTTATCTTGATTATCATATTTCAGTAATGGATATCATTACATTTATACAGGATATAGGGATTAATGTGAGATGTTCTTAGAGAAGAGAGACACATGGGATTTCTATACATGATGGAAGATTGGAAGTAGAGATGGTGGAAATTCCACGATATATTTTCTCAGAAGAATGAAACCATATTGTGATGAAGAGACACACCATTCAAGGTGTTTATTCATATCCACATCCAAAAAATAATATCATGGTTTACATTTAATTAGAAGCGAGTTCCTATATGTGATGAGAGTAAGTGATATTTCTTATTGGTTTTCACAATGAATTTAAAGGGTTACTGAGACAACTATATTTTGAAAACCAAATTAAGTAGTGCACTCTTCTGATTTAGGTTCATAAGAACACATAATTATCAAGATCATTATAATCTCCTTGTTAGGGTGTCCCATGTAAAACTATATGTGTGATTTATCGCTTTCATCAGTCATAGTGTGAATGTACGAGAGTAAAAGAAGTGTCCTTCACATAGAGAGAACAAGATCACAATCAGATATTCAATTTGTTTTAAAATATATGCTACCCTTATTCACCCCCACCTCTCAGGGAATTCTCCTTGAAAATATACATACAATAAAACACTTATAGAAACTGATAAACATCATGAGGCGACATAGAAGGGACCACCTCCCAAATAATACCTAGAAAAGTTAGCCTCTATTAACTATGAATGGACATCAACAACAAAATTTGTGTGATAGATTCGATAACTATATTTTCATAAAAATAACATAATATAAATAAACACTTTACAACACATGATTAAGAACTTGAAGTTTCTATATAAGAGGGTAAATAATAGTAAAGTTCACTTTCAAGTACTCTAACACATGCATTTTCTCTATATAATCAGATTCCTACACCACTTTATTCCATGAACACATGCATACCTGCTGAAACCCCAAAAAGAAAAGCCCCTAATTTTTATTCAACATCATAACCATATTTTAAACCATACTCTATTTCTATAACAATTCCTATAAAAAGAAGAGTCAAAGATAATAGAAGAAACAACAATAAAAAATTAGGGAAAAACTCATTCTAAAGTATAATGCTACAACATTTTCAATGAAAATAAAAATATAATAGATATAAAAATTAATCAAACATATAGAGTTGTATATATGTACTTCTAAATGATGGATTAATTTAATTTTAAAATACAATTATTTGTTATAAAAATATGGAAAAAAATATTAAACATATATGTGTAATATATAAGATATGTAATGAAACTAACATTATTAGAATTTTTCATCATTCTGGAAGTAATTATATCATAAATGAATCAAAAAAAATAACTAACACATTAACAAATTTATTTTTCATGATGGAACTATAGTTTTTAAAAAATAATTTCAAAATAAAAAACAATATTGATATTTGAACCAAAACTATTCTGTAAACTATTATAAATGGTATACTATGAATAATTAAAAATTAATTTTATTTGACCTATTTTTTTACAAGTGAACCATGTGAAACATTATCCATGACCTATTGGATCTTTATAAAACCAAAACATAAGTAACATATACTATTTATTTTTGAAGAACTAATACGGTAGAATAAAACTAACATTCCTATAATTTCATTGATTTTTTCATTAATATCACCAAGTAAGTAGCATAACCAATTTGAAATTAATTCATGGGGGAATAATTCTCATAACATTCAATGTCCACAAAAATAGAAAATTTTTAGATGAATAAATATGTAATAAAATGTAATGAATTATTATATAAGTATTATTTCCTATAATGAAATGGAAAGAACTGACCTAAACATCTATATTTGTTAATATTTGGAATATATTTTTAATTATAATTCTATTACAAAGGTATTTAATAACATTTGAAATGTTTTTAGGATCCATCAAACCATAAACATATGATTTATTATCTGGTATGAAAATAGTGTATTGATTCCTAAATAGATGATTAATAAATTAAATCACTATGTGTTATATTCAAATAATGAAATAAACTATTAAATATAAATATACTTAAATAGGGAAAACTTAAAACACGATTATTTGGAGATGATCACTAACCATAAGATCCAAAATATCTTTAATAAATATAGTAAATGTGTAGTTTCTCCCATATATGTTTGTATTCATTAAAAATATATAATATTTCACTAACATAAATTAATTCATTGATAATTTCACTAGTGTAAGGTAATAATGAGTGGTATTTAAATGTGATGGTTCCCAATATATTTGTAATGATTCAGTAGATTTTTTATGATTCTATTAATGGTAATTACAAGAAAACATTAAATTAATTTGAATTATAATGATATAAAAATATAAAAACAACACAAATATCTTATTTTAATTGTCGAACAAGTCTAGTTTCATAACCATCCCCCAATAGGAACCCCACAAGGGCAGACAAGGAAGACAAGTGTGACCTTCAATTCCGAGCACTATTAGGTCATGTTTTATAAACATTCACTAAGGGTATAATGATAGAAAAATGGGATGAATTTCCCTATTAACCTAAGGAACACAAAAAAACACCAATCAAGTACATATAATATATCATAATTCCAAAAAACATAATTAATGAAAATTTTATACATAGAAAAGGCCTCTAAAAATACCAATAAGTACTCCTAATGTAGAGAGATCAAATCCAACTATGATCTCTGTGAGATATTAGAACTCAAATTGATAATAAAATACCTATTAGAAACCTATAAAACAGATTTATATGTGTTGGAGTCAGCATTGAATTATGATATATAGGATCTACCTCAAGACCTCTAATGAAAACGTGGAAGAAGCATACAAATACCTCAATGGAGAAATTGTATAAACAACTTGCACCTATTCCAAGCCAACTATCACTCAACCTACCCATGGATAAATAAACCAATAACACAACCATTTATAATAATATAATATCAAAACAATATATCATGAAGAAACCCCACATTCACTTCTCGATAGGTTATTCACTGTAATTGTCTAATGGAAAATTTCTGGCTGGTTCCATCCCTCTAGCAACCATTCCATAAAACATAATATTCCTTATCACAGCTATACAACATATAAAATATACATATCATCATCATAAAATATCAACCAACACATACCACCACATATACATAAACACACAATCCACATATACCATATTAGAAATACTCATCATAGAATTATTATAGTTTGGTAAAGTGTATACAAAGGACATCAACTATGTTCCCTCCTCTTACCATGCACACCCCCACAATATAACATCATCACATAAAATAAAAATATGAGATAGTATATTATGTAATAAATATTTATATCATTATAGATCATGTGTATATACCCACCATGATCAATAGTATCATTTAATGAACCTAAATGAGAGAGTAGAGAAGATGGTGTAGTTAGATATCCATTCTCTTTCAATCCTTGATATTGGGGAAAACACATGAAACCCAAAAACATTTGGGATTTGGAAATATTATTCAACAACGTTGGTGGTGTGAAATAAATAATAATAAAATATAATGAATATCATATAACCACACATGCCCAGTATAAGGGTTCACACCAAACCAATGCTACCAAGAACCAAAACAATCATCACATTTTTATTACCAAACACTAATAAATACTTACATTTTTTAGGACTTAAATAACCCCAATAATCAACAAAAAACATCCATAATAATAAATAACTTCCTATATAATCATGTTTCAACATCTCGGCCAGACTTACCAATAATATGGTAGCATAACTAGTAGGTCACATGGCCTCAAGCACACCTGCCTGTATGCTAGAAGCTGTCATCTCACAGTAAGGGAAGGAGGTGATAATGGGGACACTATACCACCATGATTAGAGTAGCGTAATGGTGTAATAGATAATAATAAATAGGATAAATTATAATTAGTAAATAATGAAATACAGAGAAACAAAATTATAATAATAAACAGAAAACAAAAATTGTACAACGACAATATACAATAGATGTATGCATGTCCAGATAATGATACACAAATTCTAACACAAATATAATACAAGCAGTTATATAGTAAAATACAATAATAAATAAAATAAATCAATGAAAATCCCAAAGGTAGGTCTCTACAAGCATCCTGATCTCTAGCTCATTCATGTGCTCCTAACTCATAATTACTAGCTAAACAGCTCAAGTAATCATTCATGGTCCTCCAAGAGTATGGTCTACTTGGGTACCCCAGTGCAATGGAAGCCATAGCAGGGTTTGAGATTATAATCCTAGTAGGTTCACACCCAAATAATCAATGACTAAATCTATTCCGTGACATATAATTTAAATCAGTTTGTATTTATAATCATAAAGATAAACAAGCATTTCTAAATAAATAAGCATTTTCTCACCCAGGATCCTAAGGGACACCATAAGGCTATATGTTCTTCATATCATAGCCCAAATATGATGTATGAATAGTATCTAAATGTAAATAATATATATATATTGTATAGTAATATATTTCATCCATATATATGAACCAAGTATGTGCGGATGTAAGTGCCCATATACATAGAAGACTAGTTGCTGGCTAGACATGGGAAAAACATTAACATCTATAACCATTATTAACAATCCTATAATCTCAAGAAAAAGGTAATGTGAACTACATCATAATAGAGTGAGATAAAACATGAAACAACACTCAGTATGGAATGTGATCCACCATGGCATCACTCTAATCAGGGTACATGGCGCATAAAACCCAATGCCCAAATAGTATCACTGGGGTGAGACGTCATTCTCAACAACTGATGTAAGGGAGCATGATGTCTCTATGCTCAATAGTACCCTTACAATCATTCCCAAATATACATAATGGTGTAATAACATTTATAGTAAATTTCCATGAGGAAATATCTATCATTACTTACATTTATCAAGCCCATATAATGGCATCATGATATTTATAATACAATCCATGAGGAAATACCACTAATTATTTTCATTTAAATAACCCATTATAATCAAGGGAATTCCAATTTTAACAATTCAAATTAGTCATGATCTAAATTTCTTGGAATTACCACCCTTTAAATTTAATTTCAAATCAATAGTTTAATGCAATTAACATAAGCCAAACTTATTAAATTATAACAACAGGTGTGGTCATACCCCCTGTTCAATTCCATTTAATACAGTAAAAATATTTCATCAATACCATTTAAATAATTCAGGGAATGAATCTCATCATGAATATCCATTCAACTTAATTAAATCCATTCACATTACTAAAGAAAGAAAAATCAATTTATAAAGCTCAACGAACAATTGGAAGGTGGCATTGCAATTTGGGCATTTACTTGCTTTGGAAAATCCAATTTATAAAGTAATCCATTAAATTTATAATCATGAAAAACATTTAAGAATATTTTTTGATTAATTAAACATTTATATAAAAATGGGACACAATTATTTAAGACAAACAATAGAGGACATGTACTATCATGCCATGTTAAAAAGCACTATCACAAAGGCATATGAAAATCTCTAAAGCCATAAACCAATAGAGATTCAATTAAATCATTTCCACTTTGAAATTTCAAGTAATGTGAACATAAATTGAGGGTTTTTTATAAAAACATGACATTATTCATAACAAATTAATTTATCACATTTGTGCACCAAGTTCAACAGTCACAACTCAATTTATCACCATATGTATTTTATGAAAAGACCACACATGGAAATTCAATTATATACAATTCAAAATGGAAATTAAGAAGTACCATTACCATTTAGACCAAGTTATATAAGTTTTAATTCCATATTTAGTCCAAGATGAATTATTAAAAGAATTTAAAGCATTTAAAACTATTATTTATAAAGGGAAATTCACATTTTCACACCCAAGGGTTGTCCATAGTTGAGGGAATCATCCTATATTTTTCTAGAAAAGGACCATAAGGAGTGAATCTAGGTTATATGATCTTTTTCTATGAGGGGACAAATTATAATAAATTCACAAAAAATGTTTTCTTATGATAAAACTATAAATCGATGAAATGTATGGGAAAAAGTTATAGGCCACCTACCTCATAATTAGGATAAGTTGGTCCTCCAATGTCATGATCTGATTCTGAATTGTTTGGATGTGATTTAAGACACATAAATTCACCATAAAAATATGGAAAATAACCTATCACCAAAATAGCACAATCGAGAGGATATTAAATAAAGAAACATTCAAAAGGATTTGAGAGCTTACCGATGAAGATCCAAAGAGTCTAATGGCGATCGAATCCAGCTTCAGATGGAGGAGTTAACACAAATCCTAGGATAAGCATGGGGGGAAATCCCAAAGAATTTTGTAGGGAAAGATCATGTGAGGGGGGGTGGAAGAAATAAAATAAAATCAAAGACCAAATAATTATGTTCAGTTCAGTAATTTCACCCTCAAACTCGGATCACATGGTTTGGCTGAACATTATGGCCAAACCGCGTGCCAACAGTGTGGAACCCCTCGCTTAGAAAACCACCTTGGAAATTTTGTGCCACATGGTTACCCTAATTGTGAAACAATACTGTGATGAATAGTGTAAACTTTCATCCCCAAATGGGAATATTGCTGTGGAATAAGAACATGATTTTGGAAGACCTTGTGAAGCATGTGTGAGGCGTTTATGCTGCTTTGCTGCAGCCACACAGTTTGAAGTTGGGGGGCACATGGTTTTACAAAAACTATGTGCCATGTTAAAAGAACCCAAACCTTTGATTTTCTGGCAAATGTGCACTTTGAAATCAACGAGACACCAGATAAACCACTCAAGCCTTTACCTAATTCTAAAAACAACACATTAAAGGGTTATAAACCTCATAATTACATTCTTAAGCTAGATTTTAAAAACGACGCATCCAGTAAATTTTGAAATTAAAATTCCTTTTTATTTTTTTCCATTCCAAAAAAACAAAAGTCATTACAACTTCCTCACCTTATAACTTCTCATCCCTGATAATCCTTCATGAATAATGAAAGCAACACCCGACCGATGAGGGTCGTGAAGCTTCGTTCATACGGTCGCATGACATTTCTAAATTCCTAATGCACCTCGAAGGATTCATCTAATCACACAACACATAATCTAATGAGACCTGAGGAAACACTCATTTTTCAAAAAAAAACACCAAGATAGTCCTTATCTAATCATGTTTAGTTAGAGAAATGATCACATCATCATCTCTTTAAAAATCTAGCCAAAGGTTCTTCCCACCATGGGATTTAATTTAAAAGGGACCAATTTTGAGCCACAGTACCTCGACTATCTAAATTTTGTTACGAAGAAAATTATAAGAATTATAAAGATGATCCAAACATGTTTTCTTTAGAAGGGAGAACCTAATTACATATGTTGTCATATAAGAGACCTCATAGAGAAAAATGGTCAAATCCCAATTGTCCAAACAAAACTGGTCACACACACTTTCCATGAAAGACATATCTGACCCTTTGAACCACACACACCTTAACCTGGAAATGTGCCTTAAACATTTTCATACTAAAGCACCCATTAAATATAAAGGATTGTGATTCAAGCCACTCTAGCTAAATTACCTTGAATATTCCCGACTTAGATAACTAATTCATTTAAAACAGAACAGCAATGCCTTCCTTCAAGGAATGTTTCATTTATCATTATAACATCCTCAGAAGTCCACACCTAACTTTTGATGATGTTCCTTGGTCAAACCATCACCTAATGAATTCATTATCACGCCTCATCATAAAAAAGGGTTTAATCTAGTTCCATCTGACTGGAATCAATACACTTTTAAGCATCAACTCCATGCCCGAAAATAAGTTCAGGATAACCTCTGATCCAACTAAATAGAGTCCTAGGAACTATCCAAGGTAGTACATACCCCATTACTACTAGTGATAATTGGTACAATGCCAAAATATCAACATTAGATCATTGACTAAGCCTATAGTGGCATCATCCTAAAAGCAGAGTTAAGGGAACGACTAGTATCCAAGAGTATGTCCAAGGAGTTCCTACATGGGAACCCAAGCATCACAACAGACATACCAAATATCGATAGGAAGCATGCATCCAACATAAACCACTTAAAAACAACCTAAATAATGAGAAAATATATTAAACTCTAGTCTAATGTAAAACCGATGCTCTCTTAGCGTATCAAGTATGACTTCAAGATACGGGCCATTATTATCTCTTTCAAAAGAGTACACTAAGAGGATACCATGGAATCCAAATAAGAATAACCAATCCACTACTGGTTGAATTCTTGAAATAATATTGTCTTCACCTGAAGATGCACTTCCATAAACCAATCACAATACTTCACCATCTGAGGTATATCATGCACATTCTAACATAACCACTATAGTCATCCAGGACCAATAGTATTTCTTAGGGGTTACATACAAAAGCCCATAAAAACATCATGCTACCAAGAATTCTCAATCATTTACCAGCCTCACCCACCTATAATGAATTCAGGAAAGATCATTCATTTCCCAGTGGTCCTCTTGGGTTGTGCTCATTCTACAATGAAGGGCACAAAACCACTATAATAAACATGATGCTCTCCACCTTAAGAGTTTCCAGGCCATCAATATAAGAGAGAGGAAAACCACTAATAAAACACTAAGTTATACCCACCATAAACATACATGGGAAACTCCTTTGAGTCATGATCACAATCTCACATTAATTGAAAATTTGGCATGAAATCCAAAACCATCCTGACCGGCATGTCAAAACACCCGAGTGTCAAGGATGAAATCCATAGAATTGGGACAAACTTGATTTATTTTAAAGTATTTCTCTCTCTAATATTAATATGACTCGTGACCATACACAACATATCAATGTTCAATGATCTCACAGAGCTCAAGTAGTTTGATAAAATATTTAATACATGATGGGTACCGCATACATGAACACATTCTTACTTGAGGTTTCTGAATCTAGATGAAACATCCCTGAAACTATCCATTGGTTTTCCACCATATTGAATTAAGAATCAAATATCTCATATAAGATATTACACCCTTAGTCATATTTCCTTATATGACCTTTAAACTACAAGATGACATACCAAAACATTCATCACTAAAAAAGAAGAGGGGGTCACATGACCTACGAAGTTGTTGACTTTAGCCAAGGTATGTCAAACTAGCTAAAACTGAACATTTCCCAATTCTCAAACCCCTAATAAGGGTCAAGGATAACATGACCACCCATTAGAAAAGGGTTTCATATTGAAACTATATGTCCTACAAAAGGAAATTGATCCCAAACGACACTAAATGATTGAAAACTCACAACATATATCAAGGCACAAAATAACTATGGTTTTTAAATACCATGAGCTATCCCCTTACAATGAAAAAACATCAACCCTATCACCCGGTCACACAAATATATCACACTAGCCATATGCATATCATTTAGTCCCTAGAAAAAAATTATAAAGGCCTATAGAAAATGATCACCTTTACATTCTAATGAATTTTAGAGACATTAAACTTCCAATACAAGAGAGTTTAAACAAGGGAAACCACATAGGGTTCCATTTTATAGTCTCTAAATTGATTCTCAAACAAAATTTATGTTTTAAAAATATTAAAGACAAAAAAAAGCACCAATTATAAAATAAGGCCCTTAGTACCTGATTTAACCCACTCCCCAAGGGGAAAACATGAAAGGTATATCAAACTTACTTTTTAAAATTGAATCATTTATTGAAATCCCTTCATAATTATAAATTTTATCATATATATTTCTTTTTTATTGATAATGAGACCTTTGAGGGTCCAATTAAGAAAATCCAGATTCTCTAAAAAAACCTAATAATAGTTTTTCAATTACTAAAATTTGAAAACACACAAAAAAGTCATCTCATTAGAAACATTCCCCAACCAACCTACTTGGGACTGTTTTCACATTTTAGTATTTAACCAATTAAAAAAATAAAATCACACTAACTTTAACTTTATAATACTTTTAAAATATATACCATGATCATATACAATTATTCAATTACATGGGTTGACATTATCCCTATATATTAATAACCAAAAGAATTTATAGACCGAAGTATATATCTCATTTAATCAAGATGAATTTAATTTTAGAATATAGCATGTTCATTTATAATGCTTCATTTATAAGGGTGGAAATCTACCGATCTATAAAGCACCCATACACCTTACATTTTGGAATTTCTCTCCCACTAATCAAAACAAATTAACCTCATCATTTAAACTTTAATATCCTACCATTTCAAAAAAGTCTTTTAAACATGAATAAATCTCAATGATGGTTCAAGTATAAGGGTTACCTTTTCCCAATTATAAAGACCTCATACACCTTACAACTGAAAACTCATTCTTATTTAATCACAAACACTGTATTCGTCCAATGAAACTATTTACATATAAAAAACTCGAAAGTTATGGTAAACTAGAAACACAAATAAGCGTTATAATAATCATAGAGTGAAATATAAGGAAATAAATTCTATGTAAATAGGTAGAAGGACATATAATCACCTAAACAGGATGTAGATGAAGGCATTATATGGAAAACAAGACCTCGGAACATCATATAGTAGGTATGATAATGAGTTAACTAAACATGTATGAATATAATAATGTTACTAAAATATATAAACATGCATAATAATAAAAAAATATAATACTCTCAAGGCACACAATCATATCAGTAGGAAGCTCTACAAATGCAACTACATGGCATGGAATATGCATGAAATGTTAATTTCTATGTACCTATAGTGATGCATGAAATGATTCTTCCTTTCTATACTAGGAAAATGGAAAAATATAATAAATTCCATACATCAATATGTTGTGGACATTAAACCAATCCCTCAAAGTGAAATCACATCAACTGTTATAGAAAACAACATGAACATCATCCCAATACCTAGTCACTGAGTCATTTCCCTATGGGTGGATTGATCAATCCCAAACAAGAATATTTATCTAGAACTGACACATTCCTAGTATGTTGTCAACCAACCCAAAATAATTAGTCAAAGGAAACCAAATTCTGACACCATTTTGTAACATCCCAATCTGGCCAACCAAATATATGGCAACTGGACCAATGGATAACATGGCCTCAAGTGCACCTCCTCATACATTTGAGGTTTCCAACTAGCAGTGAGGGTGGTAGTAGGTGATAGTGGGGAGACTACACCCTCATGATCAGAGTAGCACAGTGGTATAATAGATCATAAGTAAGAGGCGACAGAAGAAGAAATAAATAATGAAATATAGATAAGTAATATAATAATAATAAACTAAATAAAAAAATTTTCCAACTCTAATATACAATAGATACAATCATGTCCCAAAAATGATACAAAAATTCTACCACATATATATAACATGAAATTGTATAGTACATTACAAGAATAAATAAAATAAATAAAATAAAATTGCCAAGGGAAATTCCCATGAGAATCCTAAGCTCCAGCATAGTCCTGTGCTCCTAACACACATGTACTAGGTAAACGGATCATGAAGTCATTAAAGGTCCTCTAAGCATATAGTATACATGGGTACCCTAGAGTAATGAGGACGTGAGCAAGGTTTTAGATAATTTACCAAGCAGGTTCCCACCCACTATGTTTTTGACTGAATAAAATCTGTGAAATATAATATAAAGCAATGTGCAGGTATAAGAAGAAAGATAAACTAGAAATTCTAAATAAATAAACAACAACATGTCTGGGTTCCTAAGAGATACCTGGTGGCTAAACCTTCTTCATCTCATAGCCAAGATACGATGTCAGAATAGTAACCATATGTATATATTAAAATATATACATAATATAGTTAAGTATTGTATCCACTTTTATTTACCAGGTACGTAAAAAATAAGTGGCCATATTCCTAGAATAATATTTGTTGGCTAGAATGAGGCATAACTCTAACATCCATATTTAGTATGTAAGAGGCAATAAGATCAAGCTATAGGATATATTCCTTAAATCCAAATAGATTTAGAGGCATCATGCAATAATACTCTGAATGGTAAGTGATTTTCCATGGATTCACTCTTATAATAGCACATGGTGTGTAATCCCCAAACACTCATACATTATCACTAGTGTGATATGTCATGCTCAACACCCAATGTAATGGAGAGTGATTCCACCTTTCTCAACAAAACCATTACAATAATTCTGTAACTTATGTAATAAACACATATATAGTGAATGTCCTTGAGGAAAAACATCTCATGCTTTGCATTTATTAATCCCATATAAAGGCATCATCATATTTTTAATACAATACATGAGGCAATACCTCCAATGATTTTCATTTAAATAATCAATTATAATCAGGGTAATTCTATTAATAAAAATTAAAATTAACAATTTGATTCACGGGATAGCCTTACCACCCTTTACATTTCATTTCACATCAACAATTTAATTTAATTCACACAAGACATGCTTATTATATTATAACAAAAGGCAAGGTCATACCACCCTATTCAATTCCATTTAATATATTAAATCCTTTTCCTTAATACCATTTATGTCATTCAAGGAAATAATCTCATCATGAAAAGAAAATCTATTTAACTAAATACATTCACATTACTAAATTGTGACAAATCAATTTTTAAATCTCAATGAACACTTAGCAGCTATCATTTCCATTTGGGTATTTACATAATTGGGATCCCAGTAGTAAAAAAAGTCCATTCTATTTATAATCAAGAAAAATGCATAGAATGTGATTTGGTTCATTAAAAATTTATATTAAAGGGGGTAACACTATTTGAGAGAAAAAAAAGAGGCTATATAATAGCATTACATGATAAAAAGGAAATATCTCAAAGGTATAGGGATAACTCCAAATCCATAAATTAAGAAATATGAAATTGAATCATTACCACTTTAAAATTTTGAAGACAATACAACACATCCAAGGGGATTTATTATAAAAACATGACATTATTCATAACCAATTCATTTAGCTCATTCATGCAACAAGTTCAAGAGTGACAACACAATTCATCATAATAAACAATTTATAAAATGACAAAACATGGAAATTAAATTATATTACAATTTAACATGGAACTTATGGGGTTCCATTACCATTTAAACCAAATCATACAATGGGTAATTCCAACTTTAGTCTAAAATGAATGATTAAAATACATTCTAGAAATTTAAACCATTCCATTATAAAGGGAAATTCACATTAGCACACCCAAGGGTAGTCCATAGTAGAGGGAATCATCCCCTAATTTACTAATAAAGTGATTATGAGGAGGGAATATACGTGTGTTGATAATTTTGAAATGCGGGAAATAATTATAATGAAATTCACAAAAAAGGATGGTTTTCATCAAAAAGGAAATATATATAAATTCATGAAATGCTAGGGAAAAAGTCATAGACCACATACCTCATATATAGGATGACCTACTCATCCAATATCATGATTTTGTTCGGTATGGTTGGGAAGATATCTAAGAAAATGACAATCTCCCAAAAAATATGGTAAATTAGATCGAACAAAAATAGTACAACTGAGGGGATATTAAATGGATAAATATTGAAAATTAATCAAGAGCATATCTATGTAGATCCACAGAGATAGAAATTCATTGAATATTTCATTATATGGAAGAGTAAACAGAAACCTTGGGTGGTTATGGAGGAGAAGCCAAGGGCACTTGGTGGAGGAGATCATGTAGATTGAGGAGAGGAATAAAAAAAGAAAAGAAAAAGATAAAATCAATAAAGATAAATTATTTATTTTAACCCTCAAACTGGGGTTTTGTGGTTGGGCTACATGGTTTGACCAAAAAGTGTGCCAACCGTGTGACACACCCTACTTAAGAAACCAAATCGCATGTGTCATGACCCGGCCCAGTGAGGCCGGAGCCGCAACTCCCCAATCCCACCTCCAATAGGCCAGGGGCTGGTGACTAGCACCGAGTATGCATGCTAATAATAGGGGAGGAATTGCCTAAAAACCTGTACACACACACGCACATCTCCGTGCCCATAAAGCTATAAGTAAAAATTCAACTAAATAAATGGAAATTCATTTATACACTAAAACCCAACCAACAGAGTAGACAGGAAAATAAAGTACAAGAAAGTAAAACCCTGCGCCAAAAGTACATGCCCACCAAAAGAGAGTCTCTAATAATGTCCAACTTGTAAAGAAAGGTGCTGAGACTACTGTCTGTAGCCGTAGGAACACACCTCGGCCTGTCTAATCTCACTGAGTACCGTCCGGTCCTGGTCCGACTAGAATCCTGTCAAATGCTTGCTCGTCTGCACAAGACACGACACGTGTGGGCAAAGCCCGTGTATAAGTGAGTATAACAATACCCAGTATGACACCCCAAAACCACAAAAGAAATACAACAAGGGAAATACCACATAATAAAGGTACAATTAGCTCTAAACAGTATATGTCTACTGAATATATAACAAGAATATACAGATATACTCATACCTGATCGACTATCAAGAAACCCACCACTAGGATCCAGTTCGATGATTTTCGTGAAGTACTCATATCTAGAGAATACACACCACGAGTCTGAAGAGAGAGATACAAAGTACTCGTTCCGGGATAACACACTCCACAAGTCTGAACAGAGAGATATGAAGTACTCATTCCGGGAGAAAATGGTTCTCAGGTGAGGATCACAACCAAGTCATGGGGTGATTCTGGCAACTCAGTCTAAGGTAATCTTCTATGCAGAGGATTGGCGCCTGGGTAAAGTTGGTCAAGTCATACCAAGAACTCTACCTAGGGTTCCAGGAATGAATAGAGAATCCGGATCTAAGTCTCAAAGAGGGGATTCCAACAACTCTATTCAGGAAGTTCCGCTGAAGGGATCATACTACTGTATAAAGGACATGATACCAGAACCTTCGGGGAAAAACCAAGGGTACGAACCCTAATAAAACTAGTCAAAGTCATTGAAGACAAGTGGCAAAAGGCATGAAGAATTGGTTACACGGTGTGTAGTATGGTTACACGCAATGTTCCTTGACCCCGGGTACTGCCCATGTAAATGGCCTATGTCATCCATTCATGATGTGTAAAACCAAACTACACGGCGTGTTGAAAAATTACATGTCGTGTTCCTTGACCCTGGGTACTTCTCGTGTAACTGGCCCGTGTCATTAGGATTTTTGGATATAAAGTAACTGCACGGCATGTAGAAGAATCACACACCGTGTCCGAGCACCTGGGGCTTGCTCCACGTACGCTGGCCATGTGCCTGTACACGGTCTATTCCCATGTCGCATGCCCGTGTGCCAGTACACGGGGTATCCCGTGTGTCTGGTTGGGTCTAGCTGGGGAGGGGTATACATGGTGTGTCCTTGGCCATGTACACTGCCTGTGCCCGTGTAATCCCAGAGTACACACCATGTGGTCCGCTGATGAACACACATCGTGTAGCCCAAACAACACGTCGTGTAGTCAAGAAATTTCTAGAAACTCTGCCTTCTTCCTCGCGCTTCATCTGATCATCCGGATCACGTTTTTATGGTCCGTTTTCCACAAAACTCAAGATCAAGGGTTTCCTCAACATCGTGATGCCAAATCCAAGCGTTTTGGGCCTTCGATCTGCACCAAAATCCGATCTTGTCCATCCAAGCGGAAATCATTCGAAGAACGATATCTTCTGATCTACTTCGATCCGTCCGTCGCCACCGTAGTCGCACCTCCGTGGGGTTGTACCGATGCCAAATCATCAATTTGGGATCATTGCATCGCACAAGCAAAATTGAGTCCCAAAAGCTTCCTGAAATACCTTCCACAACCGGGATGTGAATCGAGCATCACGGTCTGAGATGATCGTGGATGGCACTCCATGAAGTCGAACTATCTCCTGCACGTAGAGGCATCCCAAGCTCTCTACTGAACTCTTCTCTCGTATGGCTTGGAAGTGGGTCGAATTGGTGAGTCGATCAACGATCACCCAGATGGCATCGTGTCCCTTGGATGTACATGGTAAACCAGTCACGAAGTCCTTGGATATCCTGTCCCACTTCCACTCTGCCACCTCAAGGGGCTGAGTCAGACCTGCTGGCACCTGGTGCTATGCCTTTACTTGCTGACAAGTAAGGCACTGACAAACAAACTTTGCCACACTCTTCTTCATTCCTGGACACCAAAACTGACGTCAAAGGTCCTGGTACATATTTTTGACTCCTAGATGCACCGCAAAAGGAGATGTATGGAACTCTCTCAGAACCTCCTCATGTATGTCACTGGTACTAATGTACACCCTCTGAAAAGAAAAAAGTGATCCCCACCTTCTGAATATTCATCAGCAACAGCACATGTGGATATCTGCGCACATAGAGTCTCACAGCTAGCATCTTCGAGTTGTGCTTCCCTGACTCACTGTATGAGTGGAGGGGTAACAAGCATCGACTGAAGTTAGGCACCCCCATCTCTATCAATGTAGGATAACTATAAAGAGGCCAATATCCTCGTCACCTCATCCAGCAACTATGAACTGTATTTCCTACCGAGGGAATCTTCCACCACGTACCTCTTCCCAGGAGAATAAATGATATCGAATTCGTACTCTTGGAGGAACTCAAGCCATCATCTTTTTCTCAAATTCAAATCCTTATAAGAAAAGATATATCTAAAACTCTTGTGATCATAGTAGATGATAAACTTCTCTCCCATCTGGTAGTGCCTCCACATCTTTAACACAAAGACTACTACTGCCAACTCAAGATCATGGTTCGCGTAGTTCAGCATGTGTGGTCTCAACTGATGTGAACCATAGGCAATCACCACTTGCCTCTGCATCAGGACACAACCAAGCCTGGTTCCTGATGTGTTGCAGAGCACTATGTACTCGACAACCTCCTCCGATAATCTCAAGATCAGGGTGCTCATCAAAATCTATATCAACTGCTGGAAAGCCTTCTGGAATCTCTCGGTCCACACAAAATGCTGCTCCTTTCGGGTCAAAGATGTCATGGGTGCTGCAATCCTGTAGAAATCAAGGATGAATCTCTGATAGTAGCCAACTAATCCAAGGAAACTCTACACCTCTATCACGCTCTGGAGGGGCTCCCATGCTAGCACTTCCTCCACCTTGGCTGGGTCCACTGCTACACCATCTGCCAAGATAACATGTCCCAAAAAGTGGAACTCCTGTAACCAGAACTGACACTTTGAGAATTTCCCATACAAGTGGTGCTCTCGGAGTGTGTCCAGACCCATCCTTATGTGTCTAGCATGCTCCTCCTCAGACGCAGAGTACACAAGGATATCATCGATGAAGACCACTACGAACTGATCTAGATAGGGCTAAAAGTTCGGGTTCATGAGTCCCATGAACACGGCCGGGGCATTCGTCACGCCGAAGGGAATCACCAAGTACTCATAGTGACCGTAGGGACATTGGAAATTCTTCTTTGGTATATCCTCATACCGTACCCACAACTGGTGATAGCCTGATTGTATATCAACCTTCAAGAACCATCCTGCCCCTCTCAACTGCTCAAAGGGGTCATTGATCCTCGGTAGTGGATACCGATTCTTCACGGTCACCTGATTCAAGCGCCGGTAATCCACACATAGCCTCAAGCTCCCTTCTGCCTTCTTGGAAAACAATACTAGGGACGCCCAGGGTAAAACACTAGGTCTCACAAAACCCTTCTTCTTCATGTCATCCAGCTGCACCCTCAACTCATGAAGCTCTGTAGGAGCCATCCGATATGCTGATGCTGATATTGGTGTCGTCTCGGGTTGAAACTCAATATAGAAATCTATCTCTTGACAGGAAGGTATCCCGAGGACATCCTCTGAAAAGAAGTCCTCATACTCAGGCACTACTGCTGGAAACTAGAAACTCGTAACATCTGTTGCACCAAGGGATAGGGTAGCCAACTGAGGTGAAATCAGTTGTGCCCTCCTATGCACGAGTCCATCCTGCGCTGCCCGGGTCTCTCTTTCACCAAAAAAAGAGAACCTCGTTCCATCACTACAGACACACCGCACCCTTCTCCTAAAACAGTCGATCTGGGCATGAACTGTGGATAGCCAATCCATACCAAGAATGACATTATAAGGCCTCGACACAACCACCAAGAGGTTACAACAGAAACTCTCTCCTCCAAGGGTCAGGTCACACTATCTACAGAGGTGTGAGATCTTTGAATCTTCTCCAGTCGGTGTTTCTAAGCGTAAGGGATGAGTCAACGGCTGAACTGGAATCTCAAGGACTCGAACAATATAAGTAGCCAGAAAAGAATTACTAACACCTATGTCTATCAGTACTGCATCCAAAGTAGAAAAGGCACAGATTGTACCTCTAATCATTCCAGGAGTACCTGGTTCATAAGCCTCGGCCGCCTGCAGTTGTCCCTGCATCTGTCTACCAGCTCCCTAAGCCTGTGGTGGACCTCATGGGGGTGGTGGTGGTTAAAGGTAAATACATTGACCACCTCCAACTTCTCTCTCGGCTCCCTTACCACGTCTTTCGCCCCGTAGATCTGTCTTCCCTACACGTTGCCGCTGCCTTGGTGGTCTATCCACTGCTCCCGTGTTAGTAGTACAGTG
The DNA here is from genome assembly GCA_963277665.1 of Viscum album. Taxonomy (NCBI): domain Eukaryota; kingdom Viridiplantae; phylum Streptophyta; class Magnoliopsida; order Santalales; family Viscaceae; genus Viscum; species Viscum album. Next base: position 1,435,555,177 of record OY728151.1, on the reverse strand, counting down.
GGTCGGACAATCTCAAGCAAGATGTCCCCTTCCATCACATGAATAGCATTGCTTCTCTCGAGGCTAGATGGATGTCCCCTGTAAACCCTATACGGAAGATCCCCTGTCCTTGGATCTCCTATGAAAATGTCTCCCACTCCTCGGTCCCTGACGTCAGCTCCCTGCTGCCAAGGTTGCGGCTCCAGCTCACCCACTACTGACATCTTCCAGTTGTCTCTGCTATGCCAAGAAGCTCTTGACCACCAAAGCCAGCTCGAGCACCCTAGCATTAGTAGGAATTCTCATAAGTATGATGCTAGATCAGATATCTATTTGCAAGACCTGCTCAAAAGTCTGTGCTCTAAAGTACTGATCTCGAACCATATCCATTGAGTTCCACGAGAGGTCGGTAAACCTCGATGAATAGTCATCCATAGTCATGGTTCCCTGCTAGAGATGAAGAAGCTCTTGTATGAGTACTTCTCTTAGGGTAACCGGTGGAAAATCCTCTTTGAAGAGACACTCAAACCCCGACCATGAAAGTGTCACCTCATCATGGGTATGGATAACCAAAATCCACCATCTTCCTACCATGCCTTGAAGAAGGCTCGCTGCTAGGACCACCCTCTGGTCTGCTGGTGTCCGGACCAAACAGAAGACTCTGGACACTACCTCAAGCCAGTCCTCTACTGCCTGAGGTTCAGGCTCACCTCGAAACCTGAGGGTTCTCTGTCTTTGAAACTTGTGGAGTGATCTCAGCCTGCGCTCCTCCGCACTGGTACACCAGGCACTAAACCCTACTCCACAGGTGGTAGGATAACCGGCACACCACATGATGGTAAAATTGGGGGATCTGGTCCCTGTATTGAGGCTTCATCACTGAGGGGGTCATCATCATGATCGAGCTACTTGATCCTAGCGGGTGCACGTCGAGGAGGAACCCTGTAAAGATACAAGATGTATCTCAGTTAGTGAGTATATCTGGAGGGCTGACTGATGAAGGACATGGAAACCACAACACATTCCTATATGATGTTAGTACCATTATTTTTTCCCTACGACTAGTGTTCTCGTGTTCCGAGTCGAAAATAAAGTTTACAGAGTCTTGGTGTATGGATACGTTGGCCGCCCGCACTAACACTGGGGTCCCTTGCCTGAAATCCGAACGCGAAACACTTAACACTGTTGCCCCAAACCAACACACAGACTATCGGTCCTAAGGTAGAATTGACCACCTCTGAAACCACTCTTTCATGACCCATCCTAGCGGGGACCAAGCTGCAACTACCCATGACCGCCTCCAACAGGCCAGGGGCTGGTGACTAGCACCAAGTAGGCATGCTACTAACATGGGAGGCATTTCCTAAAAACCTATACACACGCACGGACATCTCCAAGCCCACAAATATTAAATTAAAACCCACTAAATAAATGGAAATCAATGAATACACTAAATCCCAACCAACAGAGTACGACAGTAAAGTTATGTACAAGAAAGTAAAACCCTGGGCCAAAAGTACAGGCCCACCAAAAGAAAGTCTGTAAAAAAGTCCAACCTATAATGAACGGTGCTGAGACTGTAGTCTGTAGCCATAGGAACCTCGACCTGTCTGATCTCACTAAGTACCACCTTGTCCTAGTCTTCCTAGAATCCCATCAAAGGCTTGCTCGTCTACACAAGACATGACACATGCAGGCAAATCCCATGCAGGGGTGAGTATAACAATACCCAGTAGGACACCCCGAAACCACAAAGGAAATACAACAAGGGAAATACCATAGAAGAAAGGTACAGTCAGTTCTACACAATATATGTCTACCGAACATATAACAATAATAACCAAATATACTCATACCTGATCGACTATCACGAAACCCACCACTAGGATCGAGTTCGAAGATTTCTGCAATGTACTCATTTTGGGAGAACACACTCCACGAGTCTGAAGATAGAGATAATAAGTACTCATTCCATGAGAACACACTCCACAAGTCTGAAGAGAGAGATACGAAGTACCCCTTCTAGAATAACATGGTGCTCAGATGAGGATCACAACCAAGTCATGGGGTGATTCTAACAACTCAGTCTGAGCTAATCTGCTAAGCAGAGGATCGTCACCCGGGTAAATTTGGTCATGCCGATTCCAAGAACTCTACCTATGGTTTCAAGAATGAATATAGGATCCAACTATACGTCTCATAGGGGGGATTCCAACAACTCTATTCAGGAAGTTTTGCTGAATGGATCATAATCCTGTATAAAGGAAATGATACCAGAACCTTCAGGGAAAACCCAAGGGTACGAACCCTAAGAAAACTAGTCCAAGTCATAGAAGACAAGGGGCTCAAGCCATGAAGAATTTGTTACATAGTATGTATTACGATTACACGCCAAGTTCATTGACCAAGGGTACTGTCTGTGTAAACAGCTCGTGTCATCCGTTCAAGTTGTGTAAAACAAAACTACACGGCGTGTAGAAAAAGTACACACCGTGTTCCTTGACCCTAGGTACTGCCCGTGTAACCGGCCCGTGTCATTCAAATTTTTGGATAGAAAGTAACTACACTGCCTGTAGAATAAACACACACCGTGTCCGAGCACCTGGGGCTCACTCCATGTATGCTGGCCATGTGCCCGTACATGGTCTTTGCCCGTGTCGCCTGCCCGTGTGCCAGTAAATGGGGTATCCCGTGTATCTAGTCGGGTCTAGCTGGGGAGGGGTATACATGGTGTGTCCTTGGCCGTGTGCCCTTACCATGCACGTGTACACCCGGAGTACATGCCATGTGGTCTACTGACGAACACACTCTGTGTAGCCCATACAACACGCCGTGTAGTCGGGAAATTTCCAGAAACGTCGTCTTCTTCCTCGCGCTTTGGATGATCTTTTGGATCACATTTCTCTGGTCTGTTTGCCGAAAAACTCAAGATCAAGGGTCACCTCTACGTCATGATGATGAATATGTGGGTTTCATGCCTTCGATCGACTCCAAAATCTGATCCAGGCCATCCGAGCAGAAATCGTTCGAAGAACGATATCTTCTGATCTGCTTTGATCCGTCCATCGCCACCATAGCCGCACCTCCGTGGGGTTGTACCGACGCCAGATCTTCAATTTGGGATCGTTTCATCGCACAATGGGTGCACAACTATTTGTCGTTCATATCCCCGTGAAGAACGCATAGAACGTGATGAAGAACGTGGTAATTTGGGGAAGAAGAACACAACAAATCGAGAGGGATGAACCTCGATCGATGTTCGTGTCAATATTGGTCCATCACTGTTAGGAGGTTTAATGAAACCAAAATAATTCAAAGCATCAAATCCCCAAAATCCCCGCAAAATCTCATCCCACAAGAACGATTGATCCTCGGGCTAATCTGTTCGTGGATTAGTCCGTGTTCATCCTGGAAATCTAAAATGGGGAAGAAATCATCAAACAAACATCCTACCTGGATTCCGAGGTGTTTGTTGACGAAGATCTGGTCGCCGAGTCATCATCTCCGGTGAAGCTCGTCAGGAACCCCATCGCCACGTTGGGAGGTTTCCTCCAGAGCTCTCCAGGGAGATTCAGGTTTATGAGAAAAGTAACCCACATCCCTTAAGATATCTCTTTTTGAAAAGTGAAAGAGATAATTCACCGCAAGAAAGAATTAAATAAAATATTTTAAAGTAAATATTTTATTACGGTTACGCCCGAATCCCAGATTTCGCCACCGACCTGTGCTAGCCGATGTTAGGCCTCACTGAAGGTAAAATCACTGTTCTGAACGCAATAGTACCCTCGAATTTCCACTCCGAGCACCCATTCAAGAGTTATTACACTTTTTCAGGAAAACCGCACGTGTGTGTAATTTTATTTTTAAATTAAATTCAAAATTTTGTTATGTGTTCACCGAGCCTCGGAACTGCACACCTTCTCATAGACTGGTCTTGAAATAATTCCCATATAATATTAAAATAATACATGGAAAAAAATCTGTTCCATTACAGCATGGTTTTTGCCGCATGGTTACCCTAATCATTTACCAACTGTGTAATGAATAGTGAATGGGTACTACCCTAAATAGAACTATTTATTATCGAAAGGTGCATGGTTTGGGAATACCCTATGTAGACCTTGAATGGTGTTTCTACTCCTTTTTTATAGCTGCATGATTTTCTACTAAGGGTTGAATAGTTTTAGAAAAACTGTGCTTCCTATTCAAATTTCCCTAACCTTTGATTTTATAACCTAGGTGCAACCGAAACTTGATGAGACACACGGGAAACCTCTCATGACATTACCCAAGTATAAAAAATACATTAAAGTGTTCTAACCATCAAAATTATGTTTCAAAGGTCAATTTTAAAAATAGGCTATCAATTAAATGGAAAAATTCAAATTTAATTGTAATTCTATCAATTCCAAAAATAAGGGTCATACACATGTAATTATTTTAGGTATCTATAATTACCATATTGTAGCCTTATTAAATTCATTAAGCTACTTTTTATCCAATATTTAATTTCAAATCATTCATTATAAGTTATTCACATTTATCTCATCCATTTCCATTTCATTTTACACTTACCTTACAAATTACTAAACAACTATCCACTATTAATTTTCCTATTACATCAATAAACAATTTCAGTAATCACCATTAATAATTTGAAAGCCTATTTTTATCAATACCTGACCGTTATGACATTATAAATTTCACTTATTTTAAAAACATTCCATTATATTAGGAAACTATATGCTGGAATATCTTTGTTTTATTGGTCACAAATTATGTTTGTTATGTTTTTAATGAGACTAAATTTTTATGATCGTATACGATTTTATAAAGTAAATTTTATAATGTATAGAAAAGAGTGACCTTTAGTTCAAATATTATACCATTAGTAAAAATGTTCCACCATTACTACAAATGTGTTATCATTAGTATAAATGTGCTACCATTAGTTCAATCTTTCTACCACCAAATTGTATTCCATTAGAGTCGTTCCACCAATAGTTTAACACATGCCATTTCTAGGAACATTCCACTACAAAACATTTCTACCACTAGGATATGCTACCATGAGGCATAAGCCACTACCATAATGGCATACCATCATCTCCCAACATTCTCCCTCCATGAGCTACCACTGACTCTATTCCACCATCAGAGTCCTGCTACCACTAGAGTTGTGCTACTGTTAGGTCGGATACCACCAGAGTTATTCTACCTCCAGATTAATTCCACTTCCATATGTATTTCCATTAGTTAAACCATAATACCACCTAGTGTGATACTATTGGATTGTGCAATCATTGTTCTGTACACCCACCAGATTTGATTTTTCATCAATCTTCCTAACATTGGTGTTATTTCTATTGTTATAATTTAATGTTTCCAACTGCTAGATTATGGACATAATGAACACAGTGCCATGTGGATTTCTTTAATGGTTATTCCTAATCCACTCCCCTAATTCATTGATGAAAATGTTATATTTGCCATAATTTTCTACTCAGTATGAGGATTCTATATATCATTAAATAAATCGTACTAATATTTAAACAGGCATTGCTATATATTTTAGAATACCTCCCTCATGCATGTGAGAGAAATTACATGATAAATACATGAAAATATGAAAGAGTGAAATACACATAATATCAAGACACTTTCATGAACTAAATCATCAAATATGTAAAGAATATTCAAAAATAATCTAATGATAAGAAAATCCAACTCCAAGAAACATTTTTTTCAAAAATATTTAGAGAAATCTATTCGAGATCCTCACTAAGAAAAAATCTGAGGACTATCAAGAATCTGAAGAATTAAAGACCAATCAAATCTACGTTTTTCACTATCTTTTCTTATCTAGTCCCTTTTTTCATAAATTTTTGTACTGTGATAAAATCCAAATCTCTAAACCCTAAAACCAAAAATCTGAACCCTAAACCAAAAAACATCTTCACCTACCCTAATCTCAAAATTATAAACCCTACTTATATATTTACACTAATTGTTTCCTAATATTAATCCAAAGAATACCCATATGTGATAGTGGGAAATAAAAATAATATTAAGACCATTTCATGAAATAAGTCAATAATTCCATGTAGTAGATTCCCAGAAAAATACATGGATAGAAAAAACAAACTATAAGACACTATGTTTCTAGAACGTTTAGAGAAATATGTTTGAGCTCTTACCTAGTCAAATACGTGGACTCTCGAGCATCTAAAGTATCAAAAACTAACAAACACTACTTATTCCAATCTATTCTTATTTTCTCTTTCAATTTCATCTTACATTTAGGAATTGAAATTTTTTTAACTATATATTTAAACACATAGTATCTTGTGCTTAAAATGGAGACAACATTATATTCTATCAAACCTCATTTATCTATAAACATATAGATTATGTGGAAGGGCTATCATGTGTTATTCCTTATTTTTGTTCCCATGTATATCTATGGAAGAGACTTTGAGCTTGTACATCCTATGTTCTATAATTTTTATTATTAATCTAGGTTGTGAATTAAATAATTTATTATTATAATCATCTTGGCAGTAAATGATTTCAAAGTGGAGGTGATTGGGTCATGAATTGAGACCAAACCCCTTGTTTATTCTTACATGTTATCTTTTAGTTTTTTTTCTATTTATTTCAGAGCTGAAAATACATTTTTTTTATAATATGTGAAGAAAAATTATACATTGATAGTAAATGTTATATTTTGATTATATAAATTATTTTATAATGTAAATGTATTTCAAAAGTGAAATTTATTTCAAATAATGTTTTAAATAAGGCCCAATCATGCTTTGATAAATCTTTTAAAAGATAAAACATATTTTATCCTACTATTTTTATTGACTTGCCATTTTTAATTAAATAGGGGGATTTTATTTTAAATTTTTTATAATATATTGTGTATTAGGAACTCAGTTCACCCACATCTTGAGTTACTCACTCTGACAAGAATTTATAATCAAAGATTCTTTTTATATATATTTTAAACTATGGTTTAGTTGACTTTTAAAGATTTATCTAAAATTTTTGTTATTTCTAAATTTAGTTCTTTATGGAAATTAATAGAAAAAATGGATTTTATATAAAAAATCATTAATTTAATGTCACTAACTATGAATATTTGAACATTAAAATGATGATTCAAAAAGAGTGTTTGGGTTTTGATATCTAGATAGTAATTTATGATCAATATTAGAAACATAAAACTACTAGATCAACCTGGAGTAATAATACTAAAACTATATATGAAAATAATTATAAAAACATGAATGATTTATATTGTGATTTGGGTAATGATAGTTTTAATTGAATATATATCTATAAAACATCATATGAAATTTCGGATTCTTTAGCTATTTCTCCTAAAGAAAAATCAAATTTAAAATAAAATCATTTAAATATTTATACTATTAAGTATGATACTTTTAAGTTGAAATGTGATGAAACTACTACTGATAAGTATCTAAACTTCAATGATATAATGAATACAATTCATTCTTTTGGGAAACCTATATCTAACAAAGATAAATTAATTTTCCTATTCAGGTATCTACCAGACTGTCGGAGAGGAACATTAATGCCAACCAGAGGATCATGTGATGTAAGAAATTTTCATATTAAGGATATGATATGAAAACTAGTGATGTTAGAGGAAAAACCAAAAGTGAATTGAAAAGTGGAGGATGAACCAAAAATGAAATATGTTGCCTTAAAAAATACATATTCAAAACAAAAAGTGAAAATGAAGCTATTAGTTCAAGTGATGAGGAGTCACCAGTTGACAGTGATGAAGAGATAGCCCATTTGGCTAGAAGATTAAACAAATTCAAAAAAATGTATAATTTATTTAAGAAACATAGTTAAAATGGGAAATTTGATAATTGATGAAACTATAGAAAATACTGGAAGAAAAACTATTCAATGAATGAAATATTTTTTTGTGAGTACAGGAGAAAAGGTCATGTCAAAGATGAATGGCCTAAGTTAATATTTAATAAGAAATAAGATGATCAGGATAAAAGGTATAATGAAGATATAAAATCAACCTGAAGTTCATCTAAAGATAAATCAATTGATTTATACTCAAACCAAGAGGATAATCATGACAGAACTAGCATTTTTTCTGATGAACACTTCTGAGGTACTTAATGATTTTCCTGCTTCTCCAATTAATATTTATAATAACTCTAGTGGTGAAAATATGAAAAGAACCTATCTAATGATGGATTTTTTGAATATTCTAGTATGATTGAAGATACATTTATTTATCTTATTAATAAATATTAAATATTTAATAAGAATCATTTCTTATCAATAATTCAAAAATTGATATTAGTAATGAGAAATATAAAATTATTCAACTATTAAAATAGAGAAATGAGTTGAAATTGTCTAATGAGAAGCTAATTAAATTTCTAGAATGATTTTAAAATGGGTGAAAGACTCTTAACCGTATTTTGGGAAAGAAAATAGCTACCTAATACACCATTGGAATAGGGTATCAACCAAGACAGTGGAGGATTGTTAAAAATGAATTCATTTATAGATCCAGTTAGGAAAAATAGATTACTATTTTTTAAATTTTTGGACCTAATAAAGTGTTTATTTATAAAAGTATATAATCTAATTATAATAAACCTATTAATACATTATGAGTTTTTAAATCATTTATTGTTAACATCTCCAGTCACAATAAGATTTGGTTCCAAATCCATTTTTTGTGTTAAATTTTTTTTGTAGGAAACCTACTTGAAAAGATACAGTTTGAACTTATGGTATTAGGATAATTGCTATTCCAGACACATGATTGGAGAATATTTAGGTTTCAAGAATCTAAACAATGTGGATGGTGGAAATGTCATTTTTGGTGAAAATTCCGAAGGAAACATTATTACACATATCTAAATTTTTAATTCTTATACCATATTAATTTCTAGGATTTTATTTTTATAGGTATTAAAACATAATCCTCATAAAATCTCATAGTTATGTGATGGTGGTTTTCAAGTTATATTTGAAAATAATTCCTATATTGTTTTTTATTCTAAATAATTGTTCAGTTTATAATAATTTAATAAATGATAATTTTTATGTTGTTAATTAAAATTCATTATCTTATGAAAGTACTTTCTATCTAAGTTCCTCCCACAATGATTATTATCATTGTATTTGGAGACTAGGATATTAAAACATTAATTCACATAGAAATATAACCAAGGAAGGGTATTTAAAAGTTCTACCTGAAATAGATTTCCCAAATAATAAAGTCTATAACCCATGTATAAAGGGAAAATAACAGAAAATAACTTTCAAATAAAATAATGATGTTTCAACTTCTCAACATCAATATTTTTTTCACATGGGCTTCTTTGGACGTTATTTTATTTCCTGATTAAATCTAAAGCCTTCTGTTTATGTTCTTGTAGACATATTTTCTAGTTATAATTGGGTATTCTTTCTATCTCACAAAATACAAGCCTTATTTTATTTTACCAAGTATACTAAATATGTAGAGAATATTATTAGACTTAGAAATAAGCCCTTAAGTGGGGATCTTGTTTGTTAGTTTGAAAATAAATATTTTAAATATTTTCACTAAAAGAATGGCTATAATCATAAATTTTATACACCTAGGAACCAATAATATAATGGTATTGTAGAAAGAAGAAATATAACCCCTCACCAAATATCCTGGACCATTATCATTTAGTATTACTTACCTATTCATTTTTGGGTAGAAGATGTAAATAAATGTTGTTATATAATCAATAGATTTTTAATTAGACCTCTCTTAAATAAAAATCCTTAAGAATTTTATATTTGTATAAATCTAAATGTTAATTAACTTAGAGTTTTTTGATGAAAAGTCTTTATTCTTAGTACTAAAACAATCTTATTAAAATTTCTTCCAAGAGGGATTGAGGAATTTTCCTTGGTTACTAAATATCTTGTAAATCATATAGAGTTTTTAAGAAAATAACAATGATTGTGGAAGAATCTTATCATGTAAAATTTTATGAAATGGATCCATATGAGCCAAATATCCTTCATAAAACCTTTAGGATATTTCCAATGTTAATATCAACATCAATCCTTTATAAAATATTGTGAGTCAAACTGAATAATTATATTATTATAAGGAACAACCTAAAACTATCTTATAAAAGAAAATGTGATATCCCACACTTCTTTTCCTAAAACTATTAGGACTCATAGATATAATCCTATATCTACTATAGTTTTAAACCTAGATATAAGAACAGAAACTAGAGCCTCTATTATAAATTTGGATAGACATCATGAATTCTTCTCATAAGTTAAACCTATTAAGATCAATGATGCAATTAATGATTAATTATGGGTAATGGAAATTCAACAAGAACATCATAAATTTTAAATAAATTGATTGTGGGAACCATTTGATAGACCTAAGGAATATATAACTATTATAACTAAGTGGGTGTTTAGAAACAATGTTGATGAGTTAGGATCTATAGAAAGAAATAAATCTGGATTTGTTGCATAAGGATATATCCTAGAAGTGGGTATTGACTATGATGAAACATTTTCCATAGTGTCTATACATGAATCCATCAAAGCACTACATTCCTATGCATCACATTTTGATTTAAAACTATATCAAATGGATGAAAAAATTTCATTCATAAATGATTCTATAGAAAATGTGGTTTTTGTTAAACAACCCCATTCATTTAAAAATCCTCATTTTGAAAATATTGTTTTATATTAAAAAAATCCATAAATGGTTTAAAACAATATCTAATATATGGTATGCTAGGATTAGCTCTTTTCTAATTTCTATAGGTTTTTCAAAATATATAGTTGATCATATTATTTTTATAAAAATAATTTCAAGAGTTTTTTGGTATTTTAAATATATTTTGATGATATTAATTTTAGGACTTCTAAAACATCTCTATGTGATAATTTTTCGAAAAAAATTGCATTGTGAATTGGAAATGAGTTTAATGGGATGATATAAATTCATTATTGGTTTTAAAATTTTTAGAAATAAAAATGCAATTATTTTAAATCAATGTACGTACACCATATCCCTTCTAAATTTCTTGGGTTAGATAGAAAAAATTGTAGTGGTACTCCAATGGGTACCACCTGTAAATTGTATGATAATGAAACTAGAAAGATAATGGATTAAACCAATTATAGAGGTATGATTGGAGCTTTCTATACATAACTATTAGCTGATTTAATATTTTTTATGGATCTTTTTGTGATCATTTTCAGGAAAATCATAAATAATATAATTTACATGTTGTTAAAATAATTTTCATATATCTCAAATATATAACCAATTTAGGGTTTTCTTACCTTATAGGTCATGCATTTTACATATTGAGTTATTTAGATGTGGATTTTTGTGGTTGTAAGTAAGATAAAAAATAACCTATGGATCATTTAATCTTTTGAGAAAGTCTATAGTATCTTATTATAGTAAGAAAAATAAATTGTTGTACTTTCTAATACTAAGGCGGTGTACATTGATGTATAAAGTTGTTTGGCATAAATTCTATGGATGAAACACACATTTCTAGACTATAGATATCAATTTAGTCATTTCTCTATAAATTGTGAAAAAATTTGTTATATATAATTATAAAAAATCTATATCAAATTCTTGGACTAAATAATTTGATGTGGGGAATAACATTTTGGGAGAATATTTCCAAAATGGTGATATTAATCTTGAATTGATATGAACTGAAAAAAATGTTACAGATATTTTTACAATGAACCTGAATTATGAGAAATTAGGATTCATCAAACCTGAATTTTGAGTGATGAATTTTGATGAATACTTAATTTTAGTAATATACTATTGGATAAGCCACCATTCACCAAGACTCTATTGGATAAGCCACTGTTGGGTGAAACACCCTTGGTGAATCACCATTGAGGTGATCCACCATTGATCCAATACACCATTGAGTTGATCCACCATTGTGTTAATCCATTTTTAACCTGATCCACCAATTAGATGATCTACTATTTAGCTAATTCACCTCTTGGCGGATCTATTATTGGAATAATTCAATTTTGGAATGATCCATCATTGGAATGATCCACCATTAGAATGAGCTATCATTTCGTTATCTATTAGTCTCTATTTTTATTACCGATTATAATTTTCTATGATAATATTTTTATTCGATTCATTTATTTATATATTATTATATTTTAATATTCAAATTCATAATGTATAAATCCAATTTGAAATCTAATTTCAAGTCACACACACACACACTCTCTCCCTCTCTCATGCCTACTTCCTCAATCAATTTGGAATTCTCATTATCCCTCAAACTTCAGCCTTTTGGAACCCTTTCTTCACTATTAATTTGGAAACAGTGGTGAGAGAAAAGTTCCATTAGATGTTTTATTTATATGGATTGAAGGATGTGAAGAAATATTGATGAGAATTGATCAAAATAACAATTATCTAAAAAACCCCAGCATACGAACCATGTCGTTGTTGCATATAAACAAGTAGATGTGGACTGTGTATTATCAAAAAAAATTGGTACTGAGGGTGATCCAAAACTATGGATGAATATATTGGTCATCAATTAATGACATGCCGTTTTATTTTAAGGTTATCTCATCAGTTCTACCAATACATATAGTATTGTTTTGTAGACAATAATGATTTCATTCATATTATGATAGACGGTAAATATATTACCTCCTTTTAAAGATAGTGGGATAAATGTATAAATGTACCTCCAGGAAGAATCTATTATGACAATCAAGGTTCAATACGAAGTGATAGTGAGTTGTTTGTGTATGAGGATTCACTTTTGGATCTTACTGGAGATAGTATAGTGAAGAGACAAGTTGTTACATAATAATATGGGGAATATAGACTTCTATTTAATTTCATTCAGTATATGTTATGTAATAGGAAAGGGTATTTTATTACTATTATTTGTTAAGATGGCTTTCATTTATTCCTTATTAAACGAGGTGTTAAAATAAATCTTTTTAGATACTTAAGGTGAACATGATGGATATGTGAATGTCATCTTCTTGGAGAAATTGATTGATTTACCCTAATGTTGAAGATACTAGCTTAGATCTAGATAAGACTATGGTTTATTAGTATGAATATGATGAAGAAGAAGTTGTATATGTTAAAGAGGATGTTGGTTCCTTTAAGTATGGTAGTGATTTAGTCATTTAAAAGGGCCTATATGTGTATTTTGGACTCGCAAGTCAGCATTCTTCTCTCCCTACTTTATAAAGTTTCTTGAGTGAGGGAGAAGATGAAGAGGCTGAAGTCTTTGGAGAGGAACATATTTAGGGTTATTAAAAAACCTATAAATATGGGGTGGAATTTATAATTATGAGAGTGGATATAATTGGGATAATAGAGATGGTGAAGGAAGTTATTATTTAGAAATACATAGTGATGTCGTTGATGGTGGTGGTGATGATGATGTTAAGATGGACCAGTCATATCAACCATCTACTTTTATTTTTGATTCTTCTAGTTCTCTGGAGAGAACATTTTTTGGTCAGACTGTTGCTGATGATGCTACCTCTATCAGAGGTCAGCTGAGGGAATCTACTGAGGGGTAGGAATCTTTAGGTCTTGATATCCATAGATTGATTTCTATATTTTAACCTTCTATTTATGTTGAGGTTAGAGATAAATCAATTGGGGAGCCTTCAAATAGATCAAAGATACTTTTACTTACTTTTCCAGTGTCAGATGAAGAGGAAGATAGAGATGATGACCACTATAGTTCACTAGAGCTTGGAGGACTTATAGTCTTAGTTACTATTGGGATAGATCATAAGGGATATTAGGTTGGGAAGATTGATGATTCTAGTGATATTCATTTCTTTACTACTAATATTCCACCTGTTAGATCAAAGCATGTAGTGGCAGTTATCCTAGTATTGTAACGACCCAAAAATTTTAATAATGTTTGTTTCCTAAATTTTTTTTTTATTTCATTTTATACTCCACAAAACTATAACCTTTAATTAACGAAGTCATACCATTTGGTTTCGACTGTAGTATGACCATTGTTCAATATGACTACTGGAAAATAAACTCTTACCATTATAATTATTTTTTATAAAAACAAGTGATATTTTTTAATTAATACAGAAAGAAGAGTCGATGGACTCATCCATTAGACTAGAGCCATACGAAGCCCATATTTCAGAACGTGGGTAAGATGTAGTATCTCTGGGCTTTTATGTGGACGAAGCCCATGCCGAACTCCAACATCTGATGCTTGAATGCAACTGCCTAAGGGAGAATTTCAAGCTGATAGAAATCACCACTCGGGAAATGTTATCCGAGCCGCCCCAAAATTCTATCACCAAAGCACACCTTACACTTAAGTCCTTTGCAGGTGTTATAAGTGGCTATGTAACGATACCATAGTTACATTGTGTGATCCTTTTCTATAAATACATTTATTATTTCATATTATGGTAAATTTTGAGATATTCAAATATCTGGATAAATGTGGGATGAAGTTCCATATTATTGATGAATTTTGGAAGAAAAGTGTATTTTAAAATACTAATGTAAATGTTAAATAATTAATAATGTGAAATGATTTTTCAAAAATTGTCTTCTATAGTTTTTGAAAAGTATGAACTGTAGAGTCTAATAAGATCAACTTGTTTTTTAGTGAATAGTAATGTACGAATAGTAACATACCATTATGAATAGTAATGAATAGTAATGAATATAAAATCTTCCAAAAAAATAGAAACCTTCTCCATGAATGTATTAATATAACGTCGACATATTAAAAGTTAAAAACGATCATAGTATATGTTTTGATATTTTTGTATGACATAAATATTTTATTTACAAATTAATTATTAATTTAATAAGTTAAAATTAAAATTTATTTTCATAAAATGTAATCATAAATTGTTACATTATTGTCTTATATTTTTATGATAATTTTATGGGACCTCGATTACTTTTTCAAGGTGTTACAAAACATGTTATAGTTTTAGAGTTGTTTTTTTGAATAAATAATTATTTTATTTAAAAATTAAATTAAAATTATTTATAATATTATTTTCATTAAATGGAGTTGGTTTTTTAATTTAGTTAATTTATATTAGGTTAGGGAGATGTTTTGGGATTTTTCTAAAATAGTTGAATTTTAGATGAATAGTAAAAATACAGTTTTGAGTTTCGGGTGTTTAGTGACATAATTAATGATGTAATCATGATCTAATCAATTTGGTCGACTTTTTAATAGTATGATACGTTATGAGGTGTCCCAAGAGGCTAATACCTTGGGAAAATACCATGGTCAATCCCATGGCTTTGCAAATACCATTGATAAGGTGCCCTTGAAATTAATTAAATATTCCCTCACTTTTCCTATAAATACCATGTCATTCCTTCATTAATTTCATTCCAAAATCCTACTCAATTAATTTATAGTCTTTATACCTCCCAAGGAGTCCTCCCAAGGTTCCCTCAATCCCCCCAAGGTCCCAACATTTGATCTTTCGAAGAAACTCTTCAAGGTAAGGGAACCTTTCACCCTCTTCTTTTTAGTCATGATTTCATTTATGTTATGTCATCTAGTTTCCATATTCTTATGTGGGGGTATGTTTTTATATATAATTATTACATTATATTTCATTTCCAAATTATTAGAGACCCTTTCCATCCTCATCAATTTAATTTCTGAATTTTTTAGCAACGCAGTTAGGCTAATGAATTTTTCGTAAAAGAAATAGTGTCTTATCTTTTCTTTCATGTTTTCTTTTCATGTTTTATCTCATTCAAATATCCATACCATGATTTTATTATGTACCCATACTGTATTATGAATTATTGATGAGTGGTTTACCCTTGCCCCCTATTTTTTAATGTTTTCTAAAATGATGTTATGTCGCTGTTATGCTGTAGAATTTTCATCTCAATGTCTCTCTCTTTTTCTCAAGAAATTCTCTTTTATTATTTTTGTGAATACCCAAATATATTTATATTTCCAAGTGTATTCATAAATACAGAAAATTGATCTATTATATTATTAAATTGACATACATATAACCCTCATTCCCTTTCCATGGTTTATAAATGACATAATGATCTTATTTTTAAGTACATTTATAAACGTCACGATTACAACCTGAACACCATTTATTTGATTCTATTTGGGTTATTTATGAGATGTTTTATTATGATATATTTCTATAAAAAGAAAATAAATACATATTAAGGGTGCACCCTGAGAGCTCTCTAATTCATTGGGTAAATAATTAATCTCTATAGATGATAATTTTTTCGATACTTTGGTGAATAAACATGTTAATTTTTATGACACCTTGGGGATGAACCTTGGTGATATGTTCATGAATGTATAAATTATATATTTTAGCCACATATTCAAATTATGAATCAAGTTATTTTTATTATAAGATGCTTCTAAATCCATTTCTCATGTCTTTATGATTTTTATCATGTTCATATTGATTCCACAGCTAAACTGATTCCATTATTTTCCTTATTGGGCCTTCTGCTCACACTTTCCACTGATTTATGTCTCTAGGTTATGAGATGCCATAATTGTACTTAGGATGAACTTATTATGAAGCACTAAAAGTGGAATAGAAGAATTTTTTATGTTTTCATGTTTTATGTTCCTGATTTCTATGACACTAGACTTTAAAGATCATATGTTTGTAAAATGTGATGAAAAGTTATGTAATTTAAAGGTGGGATGCCGTAGTTGGTATCAAAATAAATTTTAGTTATTTATGGAAATTATGATTTGAATACTTTATAAATAACCATATAGAAAAGTTTAAGTATAGATATACTTCATGGTAATTTGGGTAGTATCAAGTAAGTGGTTTATCAAGGAAATACACCCTTGTCTAGATACAAGTAGGTAGAGGTGGCTCTAGCACAGCTGTACCTATGAGTGAAAACTATAACACGGAGTTTCGGGTTTGACCTACTATATCTTGGTATATGACAATGGTCCTTTCTTCACTCTTGGCTACGACAGTCCTAGGGGATATGTTTGGTCAATGATAAGCTTTTTATGAATCATTCTGAATGATTTATAGAGAAATGTAACTGTTTAATGCATGGAGTTTTAAGACATAAAATCCATTATTGTTAAAAAATTTGAAAATAAAATAAGTTTCTCACTATGGTATTATTATTTTAGAAAATGGTGAGAAATAAGAGGAACTGTGCATCTGGTGACCGCAATGGACCATGTGCTGACGACCCTCCGATGGAAGCCCATATGGAAACTCTCATGTAAATGATGAACCAACTGACTCAAGTTATTGGAAATAAAATGAATCAAACTAAGAGACTGATCCCACCACGAAGGGAATAACATTATGTTGTGTCATTTATGCATCAACAGCCACCAACCTTTAGTGGATCGACTGACCCATTGATTGATGAACAGTGGATCAACTCTATAGAGAAGATCTATTGTGTGCTCTGTTGTTCAAACAAGAGAAGTTCACCCTGGCTGTCTACCGCATAGAGGGAGAAGCTGATTAGTGGTGGGAACTAATATAAAACATGATACCAAGAGTATAAGTTGATGATATGGAGTGGGAAGAGTTCATAGGTATAATCTTCAATAAGTATTCTCCTCGATCGATGAGAACAAGAATGGAGATGGAGTTTCTCGAGTTGAAGTAGAATGGGAATGAGTCTATGGGAGGCTATGAGATGAACTTCACCAAACATTCTTGATATACCTCTTGATTTTTCTTGGATCCAAATGTTATGGTTGATAGATTTTTCGGTGGACTGAGACCTTATCTACGGAATAATCTATCCAATTGAGTTTATGATAGCTATGAGGAGACTGTGCGGAGTGCGATGAAAGCTGAACTGGAGTTTGGTGAGACAGAGTGGTCTCATAAATACAATAACAATAAGATATAAATGGAACCAAACTTAGGGAGGATCTTCGATCAAAGAAGAGGAGGCAAGAAAGTGAAACGTCCCATCTGTAATAAATGTGCGAAGAAGCATTCAGCAAACTGCCTACTCAGGAGCGGGAAGTGCTAAGAGTTTGGTAGAGATGACCACATTTCACGTAATTGTTGTAGTGAGGTAAATATACAAATTCCTAACACTAACGAGAAGGGGAAGATGGTGTAGGACCTACCTGATGTCCAATGCTATAAGTGTGGACAACTTGGGCACTTTTCTAATCACTGTCCAAATCCGAGGGTAGTGGAGTGGAATCACCATCAGCCTCAGCAACAGCCAATGAACAAGGTCATGATATTGAAATCACTATGGCTGAAGTTGAATCACCAAATGATGTTGTGTATGGTACTCTTTTTTCTCTCTCAAAGCTAGCAAGTACTCTGTTTCATTTTGGTTCTACGCATTCCTTTATTTCCTCCATGTTTGCCCAGAATTTAGAATCAACCCCCAATTTTCTAAAAGTAGAGTTATCAGTCAAGACTCCTGGTGGGATTAACCATGCATCATTAGTGTTTAGAAACTTTATTATTTACTTTAGTAAGAACAATCTTATCGCATATTTAGTAGTCATTACCATGCTAGAATTTGATATTATACTAGGGATGTAGTATCTCTCAATGTATAATTCTAAGATAAAATATAGAAGCAAGTAAATCTCAGTAGTCTTGAATGGAAAACCTACAATTATCTTCCAAGGAGAGATATCTAGACCTGGTCTATGCCTGGAAGAACATCACAAATCCTTCTTTATGGAGTTGATCAGTGATGAAGAATAATAAGATGAGAGTTTAAGGATATAAAATGTCCCCATTTTCCAAGAATACATTGGCATATTTCCTGAGGAGTTTCCCGAACCTCCCCCAGAAAGAAAGTTAGAGTCATCTATTAAACTCGTACCTGGATCTCATCTGATAACAAAGACTCTGTATAGGATGGAAAATGTGGAGCTAGAGGAATTAAAGAAGAAACTCCAAGATCTTTTGGATAAGGGTTTTATCCGACCGAGTGTGTCTCCTTAGAGATCACCAGTTCTCTTTGTGAAAAAGAAGGATGGATCAATGCAGTTAGGTATTTATTATAGAGAACTGAACAGGGTCACAGTGAAGTACAAATACCCTCTTCCAAGAGTAGATGAATTATTTGACCAACTTTATGGGGCTCAATAATTCTCTAAGATTGATCTTCGATATGGTAATCATCAATTGATGGTGGAGAAAGAAGATATTCTAAAAACTGTCTTCTAATCAAGATATGGGCATTATGAGTTTGTTGGTATACCCTTCTGACTAACCAATGCACCTGTTGTTTATATGAATTTGATGAATAGAGTATTTAAGGACTACCTTTATAACTTTTTGGTAGTTTTTATTGATGATATTTTGATATATTCCAAAAGTTTTAAGGAGCATGAAAATAATTAAGGCTTATTTTGAAATCTCTATGGAAGGGGTGGCTTTTTGAGAAGTTTAGAAAATGTGAATTCTGGTTGCAATAAGTTTCTTTCTTGGGGCACATTGTAACAAATGAAGGAATCACTATTGACCCTATAATGATAAAAGGTATAGAGGAGTGGCCTCACCGAAAAATAATAATTGAGATTCATATTTTCCTTGAATTATTAGGATATTAATGGAGGTTTTTGAAATACTTTTCATAACTTTCTAATCTTTTAACCAAGTTAACTAAAAAGGGGGTCAAGTTCATCTGGACAATGGAGTGTTAGGAAAGTTTCTAAGAGGTGGAGAAGAGATTAGTTACTGCTCTCATGTCAACATTTCCCTCAAGTGAAGAAGGATTCGTTATTTTTAGTGATATATCATTTGAAGACTCGTGAGAAGAATTATCCTACACATGACATCGATATGGTTGATGTCATTTTTGATGTAATGATATGGAGGTACTATATTTATGGGGAGAAGTGTGATATATACAAATAACATCAATGTTTGAAGTATGTTTTCACAAAAAAGGGAATTTAACATGAGACAAATGAGGTTGTTGGGTCTTCTAAATGACTATGATTGTTCAATTCATTATCATCATGTAAGAGCCAACAAAGTCGATGATGCATTAACCAAGAAAGGCCCAGTTGTTCTTTCCATGATGAGGATTCAAATAGATCCTTTTATCAATGAACTATTAAAGCTAGAAATGATAATTATAAGGTAAGGTACATTATCAACCCTAACCCAAATGATTTCTCAACCGTCATTACTAGAGAAGATCAAGAAAGCTCAGAAAGAAGATCCTTTGTTAAAGAAGAAGTTTGAGGCTATGAAGGATGGGAGTTTTATTGAGTTCAATATTGATCAAGAAGGTGTACTGAAATTTTTTTCAAGACTATGTTTCCCATCTATTCCAATAATAAAGAAGGAGCTGATGGATGATGCTGATATCTCTACTTGCTCTATACCTCCTGGAAGCACAAAAAACTATAGGGACTGTAGACCCCGGAAAACACGTCCTCAAAATTTTTCAGATGCTTCTATACAAAATCCAATATCATAGAAATTTTCATTAGATTCAAATTGATAGGTTGCAGGGCCCGAACAGAGTTATGGATTAGGAGATATGGACATTTGAAGTTCGGCTAGAAAACTGGTTCGCGAAGCCCATTCGCGAAGCCCCCTCCGCGATCACGGAGCGCCACCACGAAGTAATGAGACGAGTGGCTCCGTGAACCCGTCTGATGTTCGTGACGTGCCGCGAAGACCCACCGTGAAGCAGAGGAGGCCTGGACTCTCCGTAAAAACCCTGACGTTCGCAAACCTTCTCCGAAGCAGAAGAGGTAGTAACTCTCAGCGAATCAGGTTGACGTTCGCGACCTAACGCGGAGCATCAAAGTCCCCTTCGCGCTGCATGAGATCTGCTTCACGGTGCCCCCACCTATAAATATCCAGATTTCCCCCATTCTCTAGATCGCCATTTTTCTTCCCCTAGGGCGGCCGATCTCCTTGTCCGCGGAGCTCCGCTTTACGACTCCGCGAGGCCATGCACTGCGATCAACTTCGTTAGCATTGCTCCTCGACGAGCCGATGCTCTGCAAGTCCGTGCTTCGTGATCCAATGCTCTACGATGCTGCTCCATGAGTACTCTGCGAGCCGCCCTTGTTCTGAAAGAGGGACATGCTCAGTGAGATCCCTCTACTCTGTGAGACTTTGCTCCATGAGCCACCCTTGCTTCGCAAGAGGCCCATGCTCCTCGAGATCCCTTTTCTCCGCAAGACCTTTCCTACATGTTGCTACCTTGTGAAGACCTACCCTTTGTAACTGTCACAAACACCCATGAAAATTGGAGAGTTTCACCACGAACTTTTCGAGCCGGGACGTCAGGATTTTCCATTGCGCCCTTATGCGCTCCCTTCTTCCACCTATGGAATACCATGATTTTAGATACTCCTCCACACACCATGCGACACCTCGAGTCAAGATATTCCTCTTGGTTTCATTCCCATGTCGTGAGTTGAGATTCTCATCATCAATTCCCCAAATACCATGAGTCGAACCATTCCTCAGACAACTCCTCCAAACCCCAAACACTTGGCTCCTATTCCAGTTTGAACCAGAAAGGGTCTCCCTTGCGTAAGTCCCAAAACCAACCATTTCTAGGAACCTTCTGCCTAACAATCCTATCTACAAGACTCTAAACATTAGTACTCCCTATGATCCAATCATAGGATTCCTCTTACTCAATATGAGAGATTCCTCATGCTCCAAGCATGAGATGCTAATAGTCCTATCTACATGACTATAAACTGTAGTACTCCCTATCTAAAAAATGATAGGATGCCTCTTTCCCTATACGAGAGATTCCTTATGCTCCAAGAATAAGATGCCAATATTTCTGTCTACGTGACTATAAACTGTAGTAATCTATATCTAAAAAATTGTAGGATGCCTCTTGTTCCTCGCGAGAGATACATCATGATCCTAGCATGAGATGCTAACAGTCCTATCTACATGACTATAAACTGTAGTACTCCCTATCTAACAAATGATAGGATGCCTCTTTCCCTATATGAGAGATGCCTTATGCTCCAAGCATAAGATGCCAATAGACCTATCTACAAGACTCTAAACTTTAGTACTCCCTATGATCCAATCATAGGATTTATCGTACTCAATATGAGAGATGCCTCATGCTCCAAGCATGAGATGCTAATAGTCCTACCTACACGACTCTAAACTGCAGTTCTCCCTATGTGCCAAATATAGGATGCCTCTTGCTCCAAAAAAGAGACTCCTTGTGATCCATGCATAAGATTCATAATGCCATGATTACAATGGCATGATTCCAAACCCCCTTGGCGCTATCCCACTTGTGCACTAGCGCATAGGTGAAAGCCTCAACCCCCTAGTGAGTTGGGATGCCCTCATTACTGGAGATGAGGAAGACATCACGGGAAGCTTCTTAGCACAAGCCCCATTCACCAGTGCCGCTCCATAGCGGCACCCGGGCAGCTTCCTTGCGTAAGCCACATTCATCGATGCCGCTCCATAGCGGCTCCCGGGCAGCTTCCTTGCATAAGCCGCATTCACCAGTGTCGCTCCATAGCGGCACCCGGGCCGCTTCCTTGCAAAATCCCCATTCACCACTGTCGCTCCATAGCGGCACCCGGGAAGCTTCCTTGCATAAGCCCCAATCCCCATTACTGCTCCATAGCGGCACTCGGGCAGCATCTTCACGTAAGCCCCATCCACGATTTCTGCATCATAGCGGCACCTGGGCAGCTTCCTAGCGTAAGCCCCATTCACCATTGCCGCTCATTAGCGGCACCCGGGTAGCTTCCTCGCATAATCCCCATCCACTGTTGTGATCTCAATCAGCAGTAAGCCATTGTGACTTATGCAGTAGTGAGCTGTTGACATCTTTATCCAACGGTAAGACGTTGTGACCCAATCCAGCGGCAAGCCGATGTGACCCAATCCAGTGGTAAGCCGTTATGACCCAAGTCAGCGGCAAGCCACTGACATCCTCATCCAGCGGTAAGCCGTTGCGACCCCATTTAGTGGTAAGCCATTGAAACCCCAAATTGGCGGTAATCCGTCATCAGGAGAACTACATGGACTTTGATTCCCTACCACGAGGATACATAGGAAGCCTCTTCAAGGCTCAAGCCCGAAACCACCATCATCCTTTTCCTTGGACCTCCATCATGGAGTATGTCCTGGAACCATGGGTCTTCTAACACGTAAGCCCCTCTTCATTTATCATGGATGCACCCTTCAAGACTTGATCATCAGGTCTATGATGTCTCTTGTTTCTCACACCGAGCACGACTCATGTGGGATTAGAGTAAGCATTGGCCTTGAAAATACCTCATCCAGAATGAAGTTAAACTGTATGCCCACATCCAGCATGATGTTAAACTGTATGCCCCGTCCAGCACGACATAAAACATGATGATGTCCCGCATGACATTAAACTGTACATCCATTTGAACTACGAGGACTTTGATTCATTTCAAGGCATGGTACGTAAGAAGCCTTCCTGAGGTTCAAGCCCATCTCCCATCAGTTATTCACGTTAGGGTTCACTCTTGTCCCACATAATGTTAAACTGCATTTCGGCCTAGTGGTAAGCCGTTTTGACCATCCAGAACTATGAGGACTTTGATCCATGCTATGGAATGGTACGTAGGAAGCCTCCACGAGGTTCAATCCCGGCACTAGTGGACTCCCGGGTTCACATTCATGTCAGTTCGCCGACAAAACCCAATTTGAACTATGAGGTCTTTGATCCATGTCGAGGCATGGTACATAAGAAGCCTTCATGAGGTTCAAGTCCATCACCTGTTGGTCACTCTGACCTCCTTCACGTCAGTTTACTAACACCTGTGTAGCCTAGTGTGTAAGCCCCACGCCATCTAGAACCGAGGTCTCTTTTCTTTCACGTCGGTTCATTGACACCCACTATTTTCACCCGAACTACGAGGACTTTGATTCATGTCAAGGCATGGTATGTAGGAAGCCTCCATGAGCTTCAATCCCATCACCCTATCGTTCTGACCTCATTCTCGTCGGTTCACCCCCATCTCGCATGACGTTAAACTATATTCCACATCTCATCTGAACTACGATGACTATGGCCCATATCAAGGCATGGTACGTAAGAATCCTCCATGAGGTTCAAGCCCGCCACCATCAGACCAAGTTCCACCTTCACATCGTCTCGCTATCGATGCCCATCGGACCAAGGTCCACCTTCACATCGGTTCATTGAAGATCCCAATCTGACCAAGGTCCACCTTCACGTCGGTTCACCGGCACCATCATCGAACTACGCAGACTTTGATTCCCTGCCACGGGGATACATAGGAGGTCTCTTCGAGGCTCAAGCCCAATTTCATTATCGCCCTTGCGATGGTACCATTTCATTCCACCTCCAGTTCATTCATCCATTCAACACCCATCCTGATTCTCACCCGGGCCACCACATCCTGGTAGGATCATGCCATCCACCTCCTCACTACTCCTAGCGGCGCATGGGCCACTTTCCATGTGTAAGCCCCAACATGTCCTCGGGTCATTGTCCTCTGTGTAAACCCCGATTCATCACCCCTATGAACCACATGGGTTTTGATCCCTGTCCTCTACACAGGGTACATAGGAAACCTCCAAGAGGTTCAATCCCAGCCAATGGTAATCCATGGTGTCCCCCATCCTGGGGCGCACATCCCCTGATCCGCCCTCAGTGGTGTTCAGATCATCCATTACAATGTGACATCCCCCATCCTAGGAGCGCGCCACCTCAGATCCTTCCTCATTGGGCGTCCTAATCTATCCATCTTTCAGGTATTCCCCCCTTGGGATATACCAATCTGATCCGTCTCTATTGGACATTCTGATCACCCTCATTCCATCTCTGAAAGACGTTAAACTTGCGGCCTACCTCGTGATAAACACGAGTTGCCTGAGCAAAACCTCAGATGACACACCTTTGGCGTAACCGTCTCTGCAAGATGTTAAACTCGCAGAATACCCTGTGTTAAACATGGGAAGTTGTGGAAAACCTTAGGAACATGCCTATGGCATATGATTCCTCACATTCAACATGGGATGCCTTGGGTTATACACCCTTGAGATGGCCTCTCATGAGGAAGAATACAGGTTTCCCAATGTCCATGCACCCACAGATGCCCTGACATGCCTGATGTTATCATCTACTCTGACCGAAGGTCGCTACCATGTCAAGATCCCATGGAATGTCTTGACAGAAGTAGTGTAATTAACCAGTGTCCATGAAGATATGGCACCGGGAAGGAGATTCAAGAACAACCTATTAAATCTATGAGGGAGACTCGGACTAGGTGATGAGTTCTAAGGAGGAATCCACGGAAGGAAGAACCGACATCCCATCATCCCGGTTTTGATCAAGGAGAATACGTCCCTTAATAAGGAGGGGAGGCCGCCTGCCTTTGGAAAGTGCGAATGTTGGGAAATAGCTGCACGTCCTCACAAACGGACGTGCGCGCCCCGACGAAAACGTCGGAAATAGGGACCATTGTGATCATTATTGCTGGGATAATATGAAAAGGGAGATTTTTTACTACACTTCAAGGGGCCTAATATATCAGTAAGTAAAGGAAGAGCGAAAGCTTCCTAAAGGGGTATTTCAACCACTACCCATACCAGCATGGAAGTGGGACAATATCACTATGGACATCATCATTGGTCTTCCGATAACTTCCAAAGGAAACAATGTCATATGGGTTATTATGGACCTTCTCAAAATGACTGCCCATTTTATCTCTATTCAGGATGATTACTTTCTAGATCAAATTGCCAGGATTTACGTGATTAATGTGGTAAGGCTGCATTAAGTCCCATTTTCTATCATATATGATCGTGGTCCAAAATTCACATCAAAATTATGGAGAAGTCTTCAACATTATCTGAGAACTGAATTGGTTTTCAGTACGGTCAATCACCCCCAAATGGATGGCCAATCAAAAAGAACTATTCAAACACTCGAGGATATACTGAAAAAACATCTCAACAGAATTTATAGGTGGATGTGATAAACATATCCCTTTGGTTTATTTCTCTAAAGAAAACATCTTCCACTCGAGTATTCAAATAGAACCCTATGAAGCTATATATATTATGTGATGTAGAACTCCTACTTGTTGGAATGTAGCTAGTGAGAGAAATATTTTTGGGCCTAATATTGTGAAAGAGATGACAGAAATGGTCCACGCTATCTAGAAACACATTAAGGCTACTCAAAGTCATTAAAAGAGCTATGCCAACAACTGTCGAAAGGATAGGGAGTTTGATGTCTGTGACAAAGCCTTTCCTCAAATTTTACCTTGGAAGAGAGTCATCAGGTTTGAGAAGAAATGGTAGCTTTTCCCTAGGTACATTGGCCCCTATGAAATCCTTGACTGTGCAGGAGTAGTGCCATGTCGACATGCACTCCCTCCAAATCTCGCACACGTTCAAGATGTCTTCCACATATCCCACTTGAGGAACTACATACTTGACCCTTTACATGTAATAAATCCAGATGTGGTATAGCTGGAACATGACCTATCTTATGAGGAGGAACTGGTGGAGATCTTTGTTTGTAGAGACAAGGTTCTACACAACAAGACTACCTATCATGTTAAGGTGTTGTGGGGGAACCACAAATGCAAAGAAGCTATGTGGAAACCAAATGAGTCTATGAGGTATAAGTACCGAAATCTTTTCTATTTTGAGGGTACAAGTTAAAATTTCAGGGATGAAACTTATTAGTGGGGGAAGAATGTAATGACCTGAAATTATTAATAATATTTGTTTCCTAAATTTGTGTGTTATTCCATTTTATAATCCAAAAAACAATAAAAATTAATTAATGAGGTGATATCGTTGGGTTTTGATTGTTATATGACTGTTGGTCAATATGACCATTAGAAAATAAAATCATAACATTATAATTGTTGTTTATAAAAACAAGGGATCTTGGTTAATTAATACATAAAGAAGAGTTGATGGCCTTATCTTGTTGACCCGGGCCATACGAAGCCCATCTGTCAGTGCTTGGGAAGGAGGTAGCATCTTTAGGCTTTGCTCTGGACTAAGCCCAAGCTAAACACACACATGTGAAGCATGAACAGAATTGCCTAAGGTAGATGTTCAAGCGGATAGAAATCACCACTCGGGCAATGTTTTCTGATCCTCCTTAAGATTCTATCACCATTGAACACCTTGCACTTAGTTCATATGCATGTGTTATCGGGGGCTATGTAATGGGACCTTAGTTATGTAGCAGGACTATAGCAGTATTGTAGCAGACATTGTAGCAGTACTGTAGCAGAGACTGTACACTGTACAGGTACTGTAGCAGAACTGTACACTGTATTGGTACTGTAGTAGAACTGTACACTATACGGGTATTGTATCATTTATTGTAGCAGTTACTGTAACTGGTATTGTTCGGTACTGTAGCAGCTGAAAATATTCCCCTTGGGCCACCGGTTTGGGCTTGGAGTCCTGAAGGATTTTAGGCGACCTAGGCCTTCGGGTCAGAAGGGCTTTCAGTCCACCTTTAAGGCCTTCATGCTACCTTAAGGCCTTCAGGACCCATGTAGTTTCCCTGGACACACTACAAAAAAGGAGCATCCCCAGAAGAGGATTCAGTGCAATTACACTCACCAGAGAAGAACCAAATGAATTTTTCAGAATGAGAGGGTATGGTTATGTCATTAGGACTAGCCTATGCTTTCAGGAGAAGCCTATCCTGATGTCCATGCGAAGGTGGAGAGCTACTATCATGATACAGATATTGGGGAGGGGCAGTTTCTTGTAGATAGTCTAGTTGAATTCCCTCTGACCTTAGGCCATGTAATCTCCCAATCCTATGGGCCATGTAATCTCTGAGCCTATGGGCCTTGTAAGGGTACCCCCTTTTCCCTTCAAAGGGGGGTTATCAAAAATCAAAAAGGTATTTTGAAATATTAATGTAAACATTAAATTATTAATAATGTGAAATGATTTTCAAAAAATGGTCCTCTAGAGTAGTGATCAGTAAGAAATTTAGAGTCCAAAAAGTTCAACTTGTTTTTAGTGAATAGTAACATACCCTATGAACAGTAATGAATAGTACTGAATAGTAAATCAGCCAAAAAAATAGAAAATTCACCCATGAATGTATAAATATAATGTAGACCTCTTAAAAATGAAAAACAATCATAGTATAAGTTTTGATATTTTTGAATGAAATGAATTTTTTATTTACAATTTTATAATTAATTTAATAATTTAAAATGAAAATTTATTTTCATAAAATGTAATCATAAATTTTTACTTTATTTTCTTATGGTTTTATGATAATATTATGGGATTAGGATTACTTTTTCAAGGTGTTACAAAACAAGATATAGTTTTAGAGTTTTTTTAATAAATAATGATTTTTTTTAATAAATTAAATTAATAAAATTTATAAAATTATTTTCATAAAATGGAGTTCATTGATAAATACATAGTATTGATATTTGGTTAGGGTGAATTTTTGGGATTTTTTTGAAATAGTTGAATTTTTGATGAATAGAAAAATAAGGTTTTGAGTTTTGAGAGTTTAACGACATAATTGATGATGTAATCATGTTGTAATCAACATGGATGACTTTTGAATAGTAATAAATGTTATTAGGTGTCCCAAGTGGCCAATATTAATGAAAAATACCATGGGCAAGCCCATGGTTTTGCAAATACCACAGATGAGGTGTCCCTTAGAAATTAATTAAATATGACCTCACTTTTCCAATAAATAAAAATCCATTTCATCATTCATTTCATTCCAAAATCCTTCTCAAATAATCTCTAGTCCTTATAACTCCTAATAAGTCTTCTTAATATACCCTCAAGCCCCCCAAGGTCTGATCCATTGATCTTTTGAATATACTCTTCAAGGTAAGGGAACCTTTCACCCTCCTCTTTTTAGTTATGATTTAATTTATGTTATGTATTCCAGTTTCCATATTATTATGTGTGGATATGTTCTTATATATTATTATTATAGTTAATTTCATGTCTAAATGATGAGAGACCCTTTCCTCTCTCATCAATTTATTTTCGGATTTTTTTGGTGACGTCGTTAGGCTGCCGAATTTTTCGAAAAAAAAATAGTATCTTCTCTTTTCATTCATGTTTTATTTTCTTGTGGTATGTCATTTAAATATCCATAACCTGATCTTATTATGTAACCATAATGTAATATGAATTATTTTTGAGTTTTTGACCTTTTTCCCTTTACTTTTTAATGTTTTCTAAAACAATGTTATATAGCTGTTATGTTGTAGGATTTTCGTCTCTAAATCACTCTTTTTTTCTCAAGAAATTCTCTTGTATTATTTATGTGAATACCCAAATATATTTTTATTTCCAATGGTATTCAGAAATACAAAAAATTGATCTATTTTATTCTGGAATTGACATAAATATTACCCTCACTCCCTTTCCATGGGTTATAAAAGACAAAATGATCTTATTTTTAAGTACTTTTTTAAACGTCACAATTTTGACATAAAACCCATTTCATTGATTCTATTCGAGTTATTTATGAACTGTTTGAATATAATCTATGTTGATCATATGAAAATAAAGACATTTTGAGGGTTCACCTTGATAGTAATCTAATGCATCGGGTAAATAATTAATCTCTCGAGATAACATGTTTCACAATACACTAATAAATAACCTTGGTAATTTTTATGAAACCTTGTGGAAGAAACATGGCGATATGTTCATGAATATCTAAATTAAATGTTGTAGCCACATATTCAAGTTATTATTCAAATTATTTTAATTTTTAAATTTCTCTACTTCAATTTCTCATGTCTTTATGTTTTTTTATCCATCTCTTATTGATTCCACAAGTAAACTTATTCTTTTATTTTCCTTACTGGGCCTTCTACTGACCCTTTCCTTTGATGTATGTCTCCGGGTTATGAGATACAATAATTGTTCATTGGAAGAACTTATGATGAATACCTACAATTGGATTAGAATAATGTTTTATATTTTCATGTTTTATGTTCCTGATTTCTAAGACACTAGATTTTAAAGATCCTCTATTTGAAAAATGTAAAGAAAAGTGATGTAATATAATGGAGGGAGACCATAATATTGAGAGAGTTTCTTCTCATATTTCTATCGTTAGTTATGTTCCATTAGAGTTTGTGTCTAGAACTGATTTGGATTCCTTTAGATAGAAATTATTTTCTATTTTTAGTGGTATCTTGAGATATTAGGACCCTCATGTTACTCAGATTAGTGAAGTTGATACCTGAAATATTTTTGAGTTGGTTATATTTCATATTCATTCCAAGATGATATTAAAGTTTCAGAAAGTTGAAATTGGGAATATAAGAACATCTAGTGTAATGGAAGCTATGAGATCTATTATAGAGGAGATGAGAACCTCTTTCGATACTGGCCATGCTACTAAGTTTTAGTGGTTGGAGAGAGTACCGGCTGTTTCTTTTACATCTTCTATTCTAACTCATTCTGCCTCAGTTGATAGTGAGATGATCGGATCCATATTCATAGAAGAGTTGCATTCCATTATCGGAGATGTTTATTCATCTCATCTAAAGGATATTCTCTAGATTTCAAAACATAGTGGAAATATATATAAACTGGTAGGGAGTATATGAATGATCCCTAAAGTGATAGGGAAACCATCACCAAGGATATCAAATAATTCCTTTCCAGGGTATATACAAATAAAGAGTTGAATTCACATTGATTGCTTTTAAATGAGATATTAAGGATGCCACATGATACTCGAGCCTTCAAAGAACTGGTAAACCAGGTCAAATTTATGAACCCTCTTCTAAAGATATTTATGAAAGAGAATAAGAACATATTTAGTGTCATAGAGAGAGTTGGAAAGATAATCGTGGATTTTGTGAACCTCAGGACTCTGTTTTTGTATGTATATGGTATAGTAGTTATGTCACATCAGGTTATCCTCTTGTCATCCCTCACAACTTCACCTTCTTCTGATCCTCTAGTATCTTAGTATCAACCAATATGTTTCTCTGCAACTGAAGTGGTTAGACGTCTAATAACAGTGTTGATCAAATAGATACCTTAGACTACCTCGGCCCCCTCAACATATCCATGAGCATCTCCTACCTCTAGAAAAGGTAAAGGGCTTGTTGATCCTACCATATGAAGAGATGAGAGTAACTCATATTGGTAATATTTTTTGATAGGGACTCTGTCGTAATCCCTTGTATTTTTTTTGTGGTAATATAATGAATTTTGTTCTTAATGAATATTTTATCTTATTGTTCTTCTATTCTTTGATTATATTTACTCTTTATTATGTTATCTTTTTGATAATCCCAAAAGGGGGAGAATTTATGTTTATAAATTTATGATTTCTATTTGAGGCTTTCAAATCTATTACAAACATTAAAATTTGTATTTCACTTTTGAAATTTTAAATGTTAAGTATACTAAAATTAATCTATTTATACCTAAGTATGTTTTATATGTGGTTTATAAATTTCCATGATTTTTCATCATCAAAAAGGGTGATATTGTTGGAATATCATTCTTTTAAAGCTCATTGATCATGTTTATTATGTTTTTAATGAGAATAATTTTTTATGATAGTATATCATTTTATAAAGTAAATTTTGGTAAATATAGAAAAGGCATGTCGTTATTTCAAATAATCTACCATAAGTATAAATTTTCAACCATTAGTATAAATGAAATATCCTTAATATATATGTTATACCTTTAGATAAATCTTTCTATCACTAGATTTAATACTATTGGGACTATTATATTGTTAGTTAAACACATTACACTGTCAGAAGTATTCCACCCTCCATACTGCACTACCACCATGTTATGCTACTGTTAGTAGTACGCCACCTACTAAATGTTCTACCATAAGCTATCTCCTACTTCCAGCCATGAGCTAATACCATCATTGTGATACCATAAGAGTCTTGTTACCACCATATTTATATGAATTCTATGAATAAAATCTCAAAAGTTATACTACCATCATATTCATTAAACCATCATATGTTCTTCCATTAGGTCATCCTTGCTACCTCGATGTGTAATACCATTAGGTTAGGCTATTGTTGGTATGTGCTACTATGAGAGTAGATGTACCATCATTCATGATACTATTGATTTTATTTCCTTCATTCGAATTTAATTCTTCTAATTTATTGTTTATAGAGTTAATCCACACAGTTTCATGTGTATTTCATTATTAATTTGACAAAAACCACTCCGCCAATGCATTGATGACCAAGTTAGAAGATTCATGATTTGATGATCAGTACGAGGAATCTGGATATTTTTAATAATCTTTTTCAACTGATATTTCAATAAGAAAGGATTTATATTTCATAATACTCCCTCATGAATGTGACATCAATAACGTGATGAATACATGTGAATTCTAGAGAGTGAAATACACGGAATATTAAGACCCTTTCATGAACTAAATCAAGAAAGTTGGATTGAAGATTTCTATAAAATATGTACAAGGTAAAACCAAACACTATAACACTCTATTTACCAAAACTTCCAGATAAATATTTTTGACCTCCTCACCCAGTCAAATCTGAGTAATCTCTAGCATCTTAAGCATCATTAACTGAGAAACAATATTTTTTCCAATATCTTCTTTTTTCTCTTTCCATGTCTTCTTATATTTGAGTGTTTTTTTGTATTTACATATATATTTGGGAAAAATATCTCTTATGCTTAAACTGGAGAATACTCAATATTCTCAAAAACAATCTTTATCTGTATATCAATGAAAAATGTGTAAGAGTTCATGTGTG
The DNA here is from genome assembly GCA_963277665.1 of Viscum album. Lineage (NCBI taxonomy): Eukaryota > Viridiplantae > Streptophyta > Magnoliopsida > Santalales > Viscaceae > Viscum > Viscum album. The sequence continues at coordinate 1,435,522,361 of OY728151.1, read as the reverse complement.
GCCTATATTGGTTTTCTTCCCACATATAACCGTGGAAGATTCTTTGAGACTAGACAACCTATATCCTATTTTTATAAAATAGATCTAGGTTTTTGATCAAATTATTTGTTATTATAATCTTCTTTTTAATAGGGAATTACCATGTGGAGGGGGTTTGGACTCTTCTTGAGACTGAACCCCTTGTTTATCTTTCTACATGATTATTATATTTTATTTCTATTTATTTCAAAGATTTAACTACATTATTTTTATAATAGGTAAAAATCATTATACATTGACATTTAAACTTAACCAGAGTTTATATAAAGGATGTGATTTGGTAAATCAATTCAAATGTTAAAGTACTTTAAAAGATTTTTTTAACGATTCCAGAATCCCAATTTGAGAAATATTTAAATACATAAATCTTATATTAAACTACTGAATTTATTAATTTGTTGTTTTTAATTAAATTGGGGTATTTTATTTTAACTCATTTTTTATATAAATTTTACTGGGAAGTCAACTCTTCCATTCTTGGATTACTAAATCCATCCAACACAATAACATGACCCAACACAACCAAACAAATCACAATGAAAAATTCCATTCATACCTTACTAATAGTCATCAAAATAGCTAAAAAACTACTTAGTTTCTAGAAACATAGCCATGATACCATTACCAAAACCACACAAAATCCCATTCATCACTGCTGCATCAACAACCACACCATATTGTTCCTATAAGGAATAAAAATTATCCATAATCACATTAAAGACAAAAATAAAGATCCCATATATAGAAGTGAAAAATTGAAAGCGAAGCAACAAATCACATTAATGATCTCCCCCTTTAATCATCATTTATTAATGAAGAAATTTTTTATTCAAATTTTATTACCATAATTACAGATTTCCACAAAACCAATTCATTACAAAATTTATGTGATTAACCCATAATTAAAGGTGATTCCAATATTTTAATGACAATAAATTGTGTCTTCATAATATAAAACATAATCTATTCTAGAATAAATGTGAACAAACCATCATAATATGGGAAATAATAATTGATTTAATAAATCACATAGAAATGACCCTCATCCATTCAAATCATAATAATATGGTTCATTTTTTTAGGTTAATCTATTCCATCCACCCATTGAAAAACATAGAATGATAGTTATATAATTTACACATAATCAAAGAAAAACATTCAAATCCCCTACCTCAACTGGATTATTTCCACTATGAGGTTATTTATTATATTTACTGACAATAACTACTAGAAATCTTTTTGAATCTTGAGGATAGTGAAGGGAAAGGATGAAGGACTGGAATTATTATTCTAGAATTTTTTATTTAGAAACATGGAATTAGAGGAAGTTGATTGTAAATAGTGGAAGGTACTAAGATGGTTAGATATATAATACTCAAGAGAAAGGGACACTCCATATATTTTATTATCAAATGGAGACAATTGAAATAGATAGAGAGTAATATATTGAATAGATTTTGTATGTAGGATATATAAAGGATTGAAAATAAAATCTAAAGAGTTATATTATTATAACTAAAATTCCCATCTTGTAATTTTTGTCAAAATTCTAGATGGTGTGACATTACAAATAATTATTTAGAGACTGGTGGGAGAACAAAAAATATCATTGTGATATTTTCTATATCAAGGAGTATCATGAAAATATATAAAGATACTATGTGTCATTCGTAATCCATTACATCCTAGAGTCATTTCTATTTGAGTTGACCATTATGATTAGACCATTCTATGAGATTACATTGAGGAGATAAAACATGTTGATTATTCAAGTCATTCCATAATCAAATAAATTCAATGGAAAAAAATGATATGTAAATATAACAAATATAATATGTAAATGGAATGAACTATTATGAAGGAGTACTAATCTAGTATACTAAAAAAGTGGAAAAGTGATAAACTGCTTGGTTATATATAAGAGTAATCTGAGAAATGTGTAGTAGTAACATTTTCGGATGGAGTGGAAACATGGAAATGTACTTAACTATACTATAACAAATATATTTATTTCATAATACCTGAAAAAGAAGCAGTTTAAGAATGAGTAGAAATATGGAAACGTGTAAAGTCATGTTGGAATTTGTAACAGTAAATATAGATCATATGTAAAAGGAATTCTGGAATATACAATGGTTTTCTAGATAAGAATTTGTCAAAATATTAAACCCACTTTTATATATATAGGAAACTATGAAAATATGATATGGTAATGATTTTTAAGAATTCTATAATGCCCCATATGCAAGATTCATTTACTATGATACACAAAAGTCATTTGGAACTAATCATACTATGTTGGGAGTTTAGAATAGTTATTGAGAATAATAACTATGACATATAAGTTTCATCAACTCAATATATAAATATAATTTCCAGACATATAGGAAATTCAATTTCCATAACACAAGGTGTTCTACATAAAAGTAACTAGGCTAAAGAAAGATGATACATAAGGTCCATTATCAATTTTAAATTATGAATGATATAGGGCTAGCCAGCATTTTTAACACACATTATCAATCATAAAATATGAATGGTAATGTGGAAATATGGATATATTTACATTTTATATTGGACAAAATCATGCCATCAGAAAATAAGTATCACACGGAGATTTTCCATTTGATTAAATTTTAGATTTGAATAGATTGGGTATATCTGGTTGTTTACTGGGAGTCTTTCATTAAATAATGATAACACGTCATGATCTATAATTGATATTCGAATAAAACAACATGATGAAGGGAGCCACGGTAAGATTATATGTTTTCTAGAATATATGGAAGATATAATTATAATTTAAAATAAGGTTATATATATAAATTTCAGCATGCTATGTTGTATTTAAATAAATTTGTTGACCACACTAATCTTGTCGACACATGGAATAATCATGGATCAATGATGTCTATGAATTTATCAAGATAGGGGGAAAAAGATCCATATGTAATCCCTCCATTTCTATGAAAAACATTAATATAGGTTACATGAATTTTATTTATAATTTTAGAAAATAGATTTGCCGTATTAGAGGAGAATATGAATGGATCACAATGAAGGGTACATATGTAACACCCCAGGTAAATAAAGAATATGACATTTTCACATTTATCCATATTTTTGAATAAAATATTAATATTACTTTAAAGGGGACCCTATTCGCGATGGCGTACCCAATACGCAACAACGAGTTTCTTGGAAATCTTACGTTGCACTCTAATAATAAAATAATATTATTTTAAATGGAAGTTAACGCCTAGCCGTTGTAATGGCGGGAATGAACAGAACTAACTAAAAAATGATTATATATGTTATTCAAATATTTTTACTCTTTACAATAAATTTTAGAGGATTTAAAATGCGAATGAATCCAATTTTAAGCATAAACATTCTAATATTCTTTAAAAGGTCGATTAACCGCCCTTTGATGGCGAACCACTTTTAAATCCACTTTTTGAAAATTTTATGTGTTATATTTGACAAAATAAAATTCTTCTTTGGAATCGGGACATCAAAATTTACTTTGTGTAAATTTTTGGTATTTTACCGATAAAGTTAATTTTTTAATGAATAGTGAAAAATGTTGTATTTTAATTCAAACCCGCTTTTTAATCTAATTTATGTATATTATTATATTATCTTTTGAAGTGGTTTTAAAGTTAAATTAGAATATATATTTACAATTTCATCCAACAGTGGTCGTTGGAATTAATTTCACTTTGAAATTGGACTTAAACTAGTGTCAATCATTTGATATATATTGTTTCACAAAAACACGCTATTTGTCATGACAGCGGGAATTAATTATTAAATTAATTAATGTGACTTATACGATTTTAGTTTTTTAAAATAGACATCATTTTTGAATTCGGAATATCAAATATAGCTTAGGGTGAAGTTTTGGTATTATTCTGAAAAAGTTCAATTTTTGATGAATAGTGAAACCACTAAGTGGTTCTTAAAAAACTGATCTTTCGTTTAAATGAATCTTTACAACTTAAGTGTTTTTAATTTCAAAATCTGACATACATGGTTGTAATTAGGAAGTAAAATGTGGTTCAATGGGATTAAAATAATTTTTTGGTGAATAGTAACTTTTATGTTTTTAATCGCGATTAGAGGTAATTAGTTTAATTTAAGGTAAAAATAATGTTTTAATAATATGAAATGAACTTGAAACATGTCCTACCCTCATTGGATGTATTATGGCCGACGAAGACAATCCATGGGTCAACTTGGGGACCCCACGGAGCAAATTTTGTTGTAAAATGACATAAATACCGTTTTATTTAAAGTTAAAATTAAAATGTCACAAACATGAGATGTTTTACTAAAATTATTTTTTAAATGTGGTTATACAAGTCATATTTCTGACTATAAATATTCATTAGAAATATAAAAAGATTTCATACATCATGATATTTTTTTTATAATTTTTAGAAATTAAATAAATTAAATTATTTATGACATCATGATGATGCAGCAATTACCTCATTAATAAGGGTTTTAAATAAAATGAAAAGATAATGTTAAAACTATAACATACACTTGTCGCAAACCTATTGGATGGGTGTGTTTCGAATACTTATCACCTTATCCTCAAAAAATATCCTTTTGGGACCTTTTAAATCCGAAAATCATTTTATAATAAAATAATATTTTATCTTTCCAAGAGTTCCCTCCTCTCCTCTTATAAAAGGCCCCCACCTCTACCACCTTACACACACCTCTAAAGCCTCTGTCTCGGCCAACCCCTGGCCATTACATATCTCCACATCAATCTATTCATCATTGAAGCGTCACTTTGGGTTAAATCCTTTCCAAGGAAGCCTTTGAGCTCAATTCAAAGGAAGTTATCCGATTTAATGGTAATGTCTTCCCTTGTGTTCTTTTGTTTTATTTGGCTTCTCCAGCCCCCTAAACTCTATTTATTCTTTTCATTTGTAACTAAACCAGTATAATAAATATACTATGATGTTTTTATGTGAAATATTCAGGCTTCACTTACACACACCTTCGTCTAATGGTTAAAGAACATACTGTTTCTGTGGATGGCGAATTACTGCCTCACGAAACGATGATTGTTCAATATTATTTTAACACCTTCAATGGTGGCCATTATGATGTCAATATATTTATATATGATATATAATATTTTTATTTTTTCCTTACGCTTCTGTATTTTTCATTTATGGCATACCTTTATGGTTTCCATTATGGGTAAACGTGATATCTTCATTTTAGGAAATGCGGACTACCGCCCCCTCAAAGTGATTTGATTCGTTAATGCCATATGTGGGACGTATAAAGATGTAATTAATGGTATTACATATGTTATACTACTGGAATTATAATATTTCTTTATATCATTATTATTTAATTCCATTAAATACAAAAAAATAAATGAAAGTAGCATTCATGCATACGTACGGCTTACCGTCTCCATGAACGGTACATTTCATTTCTTATCTCCAAATGTTATAAACTATTATAAATACATATATATAATAGATATATATGTAATATATTACATCTAAATTATGGATATCATTCTGGAATTATAATATATATATCTCTCATTTTTTTTAATTCTATTAATATGAAAAAAAAATGAAAGTAGCGTTCATGCGTACGTACGACCTACCATCTCCATGAACGGTACATTTAATTTTTTATCTCCAAATGCAATGGAATAGTATAAAATGAATATATACTGGATATATATGATATTTAAAACATAAATACTATTATTTAGATGATTTAACTATAACTACATGGAAAATTCTTTTCCAACAAGTTTAATTTTTACTCATGTACTGAACATCGACAAAAACGTCTGATATGAACACACTTTATTAACCAATTATTATAACATTATAATATGCGATATGAACTGAATAATAATATTTAATGGAGGTCCTTAAGCAACTATAAATTGACCAAATTTTATTATTCAGGAGATTAAAGAACGATCGAGTCATGTAGGAAACGATGTAAGGGATATGACCCCTCTGTTTCTTTTAAAGTACACTCTTTTATGTCATTACTTTTAAGCTCATATTTCTTATGATTGGGATGTTATTTTGTATTAATATTACTTTACTTTTTATTTTCATATTATGAGATACCCTCTTTTCTCTCATCAATCCATTTTGGATGTTTTGATTGGCGTCGTTAGGCTGCTGAATTTTCGTAAGAGATCCAACCTCTCTCTTTCTTTTTAAGTACTCTCCATTATGTCACTTCTTTTAAGCTCCTATTTGTAATGGTGGGATATGTTATTTTATATTACTATTTCTTTACATTTTATGTTAATATGGTGAGATACCTTATTTTATCTCATCAATCCAGTTTTGGAAGTTTTAAGTGGCGTCATTAGGCTGCCGAGTTTTCGTAAGTGATTTTTCATCTCACTTTTATTCCCGTGAGATTCATGCTACAGTTTCCAATATATTTTTTTGAGTGGTGTATTTACTCACCATTATTCTACTTTTTTGTAACATACTTTCGTTTATGAGTATTTACATCAATGGTGTATAGTCCTTCTTTCATGGGGTGTACGTTTCGAAAGTTACCCCAATCGGTAAGGGAACCTTTCACCCTCCTCTTTTTAAAATACTTATTTTGTTATATCTTTTAATTTTCATCTTATTATGTGGGGATATGTTATTATATATCCTTATTTCTGTAAATTTTATGTCCAAGTGATGAGATACCCTTTATCTCTCTCATCAACTCTTTTTTTAATATTTGATGTGACGCCGTTAGGCTGTCAAGGGAACTTCTTAACCCAATTTCGATTTCTTTGGGTTCAACATGTTGTTATTGAATATGTCATCCTTTGAATATGTGTGAATGACATTTGATTGTTTTACACTTAATATCCAATTATATTGGGTGTATTTATATTTTTCACACATAATTATGAGATTGACTTATCCTTAATTTAAGGATACCTTCTTTACAGGGGATTTCATATCATTTTACATTTCTATTGAGACTTCATTGTTGTTATGCACCAATTCATTCTTATAAGGTGTATATACTGTCCTTTGGAATATTATATCATGAATTTCTTTATTCTCATGATATTATAAAGTTCTGATTAAATGTTATTCCTCAATTATTGTATTCAAGTGTCTCTAATTTTGTTAAAAACCCTTTAACTAATATATGGTTTTAAATGTTTTAATGATTTATTCTTATAAATATTTTTCGTTAATACCCCTTTTTTCAAAAAAAATTATGGATTTATTTATATGGATATTAATGGTTTAAAATGTTAAATCCTTTAAAGTGGTATGGGACACTTTGATTCAAATATCTCTTTATTAAATGTTTTAAATGGCTTCGAAAATGGTTTTTAGAGTGGATTTATTATTTCAATATCTTAAAATGTTATATTGTTATTTAAATATGGGAATGTTATATTTCCTTTATGGTTAAGTTATGTGTTATGATTATGTTATGGTTTTTGGGCATTGATTATGAAGACGGGTGGTTCTGTGATAAACTATGGGTAGGTGAGCCCGATATAGCTCTCTAATGCATTGGGTAACACGAAGGGGTTAAAAATAAAGGTTTCTCAGAAGAGATTTAGGGAGGATACTGTGATGGGTATTCTAAACATATCCAATAGGGTTACTCCCTACGTAAGAATGTTATGAATGCCTCAAGTTACCTTTATGTCTTATGATTTCTATGATTTATTCCCAATTTTATGAGGTATGTTAAGGTGCTTATGCTTTATGGGTAAAGGATGATTTCATTCTTAGGTATATATGTACTCATGTTTCCTTTCCATAATTTTTATAACCCATACTGAGCTTTTTATGCTCATCCCAAGTTTTTGAAATTTTTTTCACAGGACAAGGGAAAGGTACATGATGTGATGGTAGTGTCAAGGAAGTGTCAAAAAATAATCCATGTTTTATTTTAAATATGTTTTCATTGATGGAAAAAATTGAATACTGTTTTTTATGTAACCACTTTGTTTAAATGTGGAATGTAATGCAAGTTTCATGATCTAATTCTCTAAAAATCTAAACCTAAAAAGAGCCTCAATGTGTAATCGTGTAATAACTCAAGATTAAGTTATGTTAAGGCTGGGGCCTTATAGTTGGTATAAAAGGTCTGTTTAGATAACTTTAGAGGTTAGGGTATTCATTAAACATAAGTGACATTACCATAATGGTTAAGATTTTAGAAAGAGTCATAGTTTTTAGATAAAGTGAATGAGTAATTATATCTTCCTCATTAGTACATGATGGTTTTGTTGATACAATCACACTGAAATTTTTGTTTTTAGTGAATTGATGGATCTAGCAGGCACCAAAGTGACAATAGGTTTGAAGGAAACTGTGGTGGTTCTCTGATTAAGAGACTAGATGAAATGGGGGATTCAATGAGGAAACTTGTGGTTGTTCTAATCCAATATCAAGGAGTCATGATCAACCACTTGAACCTTGGTATGTTCTTTAATGCATCATGTACGAGATGACAAATCGATGTGGAAGTTCAGGTAATAATTATAAAGGTAACCATTAGGGATTATATGATCCTAACTTTTGAGGTTATTATGGGTTATTATATTTTATGATGGAAAATGAAAGGCATGAGATATACTTGAGGTTAAAATATGTTATGATTATTTTTGAAGATTTCATCTCGTTTTGGGGAATGTTTTATGAATTATATAGTTTTGGAAAAAGGAAAACACGTAGACCGTGTGACAACCTGTCGCGTCGGACAAAGCTGCGGGAATCGAACCCACAACCAAAGTGCGACTGGTATTTATCACCTACCACTGGACTACGTGAAGTCCCTGGTTAGTTTGACTAATTCATTTTAGTTAGATTATTTTAGGAATCAAGAGTAAGTTTATTTTGGGTTATCTATGGAAATGATTAACCTATCATGGAGGATATGTTATTAGGTTAATTACTTTTCAATATGAGAATTTAAGAGAAACTGAGGTTATTTGGAGATAAAAGTTAATTTGTACCTTGGAAGACTATGTGATTAAATCCTTAAAATATTTGGGTTTCAATCTTATTTTGGTTTACTTTGAAGAATTTTATGGACAATTGGTTATCGAATGGTCTTTGTTGAACTTTTGGTTTTTTTGGGACAAATTTTTGAGATTAAGAATAGATTTTCTTTTTATAAAGGATTATACTTTTGTGGATTATCTGACCTCATACTAAAAAATTTGGTTTTGGATTTTTTCTAAAGACATGGGAAATATATAGTTCTCTTTTGTGGATTAGGTGATTCTCAAGAAGTTGATTATAGTACTCTTAATGCGAACAAGTATTCCTAGATACACTTCTTTTGGAGAAAATGTGAGTTTGATTAAGGAATCTAGTAAAATTTGAAAGTCTATGTGACAAGTAAGTATGTTTCATTATGATTTAGTTAAGCTCAAAAATAAATTCCTCAATGAAGAGTAACTTAAAACAAAAATGTTTTCTGTTAACTTTTCCTACTGTGGAATCAAATATCATTTAACCCATCACAAGTTTGTGATTTTCTTATGGTTAACTTTCTCCTAGACATGTTTACTATCACTCTCCATAAGAACATGACCCTTTGTTTTCTCCTCCATATCCATATTTTCATACATGGAATCCTAGTATGGGTTAACTGGGGTGACCTTTGTACTTCTTTTTCTTTATTTTTAGGTGATTGTTTTATTGACTATTGTTCTGATGTGGGATTTTCAATGAAGTTTCCAAGCCCAATTTTAAAATTGCGACGACGCAATTCCCAAAAGGGCAGAAGGATGTAACACCCCGGGTAAATAAAGAATATGAAAATTTTTACATTTATCCGTATTTTTGAATAAAATATTAATATTACTTTAAAGGGGACTCTATGCGCGATGGCGTACCCAATACCCAACAACGGGTTTCTTGGGAATCTTATGTTGCACACTAATAATAAAATAGTATTATTTTAAATGGTAGTTAATGCCTAGCCGTTGTAATGGCGGGAATGAACAGAACCAACTACAAAATTATTATATATGTTTGTCAAATATTTTTACTCTTTACAATAAATGTTAGAGGATTAACAATGCGAATGAATCCAATTTTAAGCGTAAAAATTTTAATATTCTTTTAAAGGTCGATTAACCGCCTTTTGATGGAAAACCTCTTTTAAATCCACTTTTTGACAATTTTATGTTTTATATTTGACAAAATAAAATTATTCTTTGGAATCGAGACATCAAAATTTACTTTGTGTAAATTGTTGGTATTTTTCCAATAAAGTTCATTTTTAATGAATAGTGAAAAATGTTGTATTTTAATTCAAACCCACTTTTTAATATAATTTATTTATATGATTAGATTATCTTTTGAATTGGTTTTAAAGTGAAATTAGAATATATTTTTACCATTTAATCCAATAGTGGTCGTTAGAATTAATTTCACTTTGAAATTGGACTTAAACTAGTGTCAATCTTTTGATATATATTATTTCATAAAAACACGCTATTTGTCATGACAGCAGAAATTAATTATTATATTAATTAATTTAACTTATACGATTGGAATTTTGTAAAATAGAAATCATTTTTTTAATTCGGAATATAAAATATAGCTTAGGGTGCTGTTTTGGAATTATTCTGAAAAACTTCAATTTTTGATGAATAGTGAAACCACTAAGTTGTACTTAAAAAAACCGATTATTCGTTTAAATGAAATTGTACCACTTATATTTTTTGAATTTGAAAAATATAACATACATGGTTTTCATTAGGAAGTAAAATGTGGTTCAATGGGATTAAAATATTTTTTGGGTTAATAATAACTTTTATGTTTTTAATCACGATTAGAGTTAATTAGTGTAATTTAAGGTAAACATAATGTTTTAATAATATGAAATGAACTTGAAACATGTCCTACACTCATTGGATGTGTCATGTCCAACCAATAAAATCAATGGGTCAACTTGGGGACCCCATGGAGCCACTTTTGTTGGAAAATGACATAAATGCCTTTTTATTTAAAGTTAAAATCAAAATGTCACAAACATGAGTTTTTTTACTAAAACAATTTTTTAAATGAGTTTATACAAGTCATATTTTTGACTATAAATATTCATTAGAAAGATAAAAATATTTCCTATATCATGATATTTTTATTTTATTTTTAGACAATAAATAAAATAAATTATTTATGACATCATGATCATGCAGCAATTACCTCATTAATAAGGGATTTAAATAAAATGAAAAGATAATGTTAAAACTATAACAAAAACTTGTCACAAACCTATTGGATGGGTGGATTTCGAAACCTTATCACATTATCCTTGAAATAAATCCTTTTGGGACCTTTTAAATCGGAAAAGCATTTTATAATAAAGTAATATTTTATATCTTTCTAGGAGTTCCCTCCTCTCCTCTTATAAAAGGCCCCCACCTCTACCACATTACACACAACTCTAAAGCCTTTTTCTCGGCCAACCTCTGCCCAACTCATCTCTCCACATCCATATATTCATCATTGAAGCCTCACTTTGGGCAGAATCCTTTCCAAGGAAGACATTGAGTTCAATTCAAAGGATGTTACCCGATTTAAAGGTAATGTCTTCCCTTGTGTTCTTTTGTTTTATTTTTCTTCTCCAACCCCCTAAAATCTTTTTATTATTTTATTTTGTAACAACAACAGTATCTAAAATATACTAGGATGTTGTTATGTGAAGGATTCGAGAAACAATTACACACACCTTCGTTTAATGGTTAAAGAACGTACTGTTTCTGTGGATGACGAATTACTGCCTCACGAAACGATGATTGTTCAATATTATTTTAACATCTTCAAATTTGGCCATTAAGATGTCATTATATTTGTGTATGATATAAAATATGTTTATTTTTTCCTTAATCTTATTTATTTTTCATTTATGGCATACCTTTATGGTTTCCATTATGGGTAAACGCGATATCTTCATTTTAGAAAGTGCGGACTACCGCCCCCTCAAAGTGATTTGATTCGTTAATGTCATATGTGGGACGTATAAAGATTTAATTAATGGTATTACATATTTTATACTACTGGAATTATAATATACCTTTATATCATTATTATTTAATTCCATTAAATACAAAAAAACAAATGAAAGTAGTGTTCATGCATACGTACGACTTACCGTCTCCATTAACGGTACATTTCATTTCTTATCTCCAAATGTTATGAACCATTATAAGTACAAATATATAATGGATATATTTTTAATATATTACATCTAAATGATGGATATCATTCTGGAATTATAATATATATATCTCTCATTTTTTTAATTCTATTAATATGACAAAAAATGAAAGTAGCGTTCATGCGTACGTACGACCTACCATCTCCATGAACGGTGCTTTTAATTTTTTATCTCCAAATGCTATGGAATAGTATTAAATGAATATATACTTGATATATATGATATTTAAAACATAAATACTATTCTGGAGATGTTGTACCTATAACTACATGGAAAATTCTTTTCCAACAAGTTCAATTTGTACTCATGTACTGAACATCGACAAAGACGTCTGATATGAACTCACTTTATTAACCAAATTTTATAAAATTATAATATGTGATATGAAATGAATAATAATATTTAAATGAGGTCCTTAAGAAATTATAAATTGACCAAATTTTATTATTCATGAGATTAAAGAACGATCGACTCATGTCGGACACGGGGTAAGGGATCTGACCCCTCTCTTTCTTTTAAAGTACACTTTTTTATGTCATTCCTTTTAAGCTCATATTTATAATGAATGGGATGTTCTTTTATATTAATCTTAATGCACTTTTTATGTTAATGTGATGAGAGACCCTATTTTCTCTCATCAATCCATTTTGGAAGTTTTGATTGGCGCCGTTAGGGTGCCGAATTATCGTAAGAGATCCAACCTCTCTCTTTCTTTTTAAGTACTCTCCTTTATGTCACTGATTTTAATCTCTTCTTTGTTATGTTGGGATATGTTATTTTATATTCATATTGCTTTAAATTTTATTTTAATATGGTGAGAAACCCTATTTGATCTCATCAATCCATTTTTGGAAGTTTTTAGTGGCGTCGTTAGGCTGCCGAGTTTTCGTAAGGGATTTTTCATCTCACTTTTATTCCCGTGAGATTCATGATACATTGGAAATATTTCCTTTTTAGTGGTGTATTTAATCTCCATTATTCTACTCTTTGTGCAACATACATTCGTTTATGAGTATTTACATCAATGTTGTATAATACTTCTTTCATGGGGTGTACGTTTCGAAAGTTACCCAAATCGGTAAGGGAACCTTTCACCCTCCTCTTTTTAAAAGACTTCTTTTGTTATGTATTTTAATATTCATCTTATTATGTGGGGATATGTTATTATATATCCTTATTTATGTAAATTTTATTTCCAAGTGATGAGATACCCTTTATCTCTCTCATCAACTCTTTTTCTAAAATTTGATGTGACGTCGTTAGGCTGTCAAGGGAACTTCTTAACCCAATTTCGATTTCTTTGGGTTCAACATGTAGTTATTGAATATGTCGTCCTTTGAATATTTGTGAATGACCTTTTATTGTTTTACACATAATATCCACTTATATTGGGTGTATTTATATTTGTCACACATAATTATGCGATTGTTTTATCCTTAATTTAAGGATACCTTCTTTACTGGGGATTTCATCTCACTTTACATTTCTATTGAGACTTCATTGTTGTTATGCACCAATTCACTTTTATATGGTGTATATACTGTCCTTTGTAATATTATATCATGAATTACTTTATTCTCATGATATTATAAATTTATGATTAAATGTTATTCATCAATTATTGTATTCAAGTGTCTCTCATTTTATTAAAAACCCTTTAACTAAAATATGGTTTTAAATGTTTTAATGATTTATTCTTATAAATACTTCTCGTTAATATCCTTGTTTTCAAAATGTTTTTAAGGATTTATTTATATGGATATTAATGGTTTAAAAAGGTAAAACCTTTAAAGTGGTATGGGACACTTTTATTCAAAAATATCTTTATTAAATTTTTTAAATGGTTTCGAAAATTGTTTTTAGAGTGGATTTATTATTTCAATATCTTAAAATGTTATATTGTTATTGAAATATGGGAATGTTATATTTCCTTTATACTTAAGTTATGTGCTATTATTATGTTATGGTTCTTGGGCATTTTATTTGAAGACGGGTAGTTCCGTCATAAACTAAGGTCGGGTGAGCCAGATATAGCTCTCCAATGCATTGGGTAACGCAAAGGGGTTAAACGTTAAGGTTTCTCCGAAGAGATTTAGGGAATATACTGTGATGGGTACTCCAAACAAAACCAAGAGGGTTACTCCCTATGTAAGAATGTTATTAATGCCTCAAGTTACCTCTATGTATTATTATTTCTATGATTTATTCATGATTTTATGAGGTTTGTTAAAGTTATTATGGTTTATGGGTAATGTATGATTTCATTCTTATGTATATATGTACTCATGTTTTCTTTTCCATACTTTTTATAACCCTTACTGCACTTTTTATTCTCATCCCATGTTTTTGAAATGTTTTTCACAAGACAAGGGAAAGGTATATGATGTGATGATAGTGTCAAGGAAGTGTCAAGAAAGAATCCATGTTTTATTTTAAATATGTTTCTGTTGATGGAAAAAAATGAATATTTCCTTTTATGTAACCACCTTGTTTAAATGTGGAATGTAATGAAGGTTTCATGATCTAATTCTCTATAACTCTAAACCTGAATAGATCCTCAATGTGTAATCTTGTAATAACTCAAGATTAAGTAAGGTTTAAGGCTAGGGCCTTATAACATAAATAACCAATGATGGTACATACACAATAGCCTTTATATAAATAATGGAAGGAAATTTAAAAGAAAAAGAAAGAAGGTACTCTAGCTATGATAAATATGGAAGTGCATTTGAAGAAAGACGCACAAATGATGAAAAGTTACAAGGTTCCTATAATGTTAATTTTAGGGAAAATACATGGATAAATATTTGGTGGCTTCATAAATAATCAAAAGTAAATAAGTGAATACTATTAAAATATCCCTCCTACGATGGAGGATTCATAAATAACAATGAAATGGTGGTGCATCAAAGGAAGAAACATCTAAAAGTGGTATTTTTCTCAAAATTTTGGTGACAGCAAAGATAAATAATACATAGAACTATAAATCACTTATAAAAAAGGAATTTTTATTAAGTGGTTCAATCTATAGATGAACCACTCATATGGCTTGAAAGGAAGTTTAAAAATAATGGTTGGATTATCCTGAAAAACAACATTCCTAAATATAAATATGATTACGAAGTAACCCTCTCCCCATGTGTTGAAATGTTATTTACCTATTGAAAAAAATTATGTGTATTTTTGGGGTTAATATGATCTATGGCGTGTGATTATAAAGGAAATTAAAGGAGAAAAATGAAACAAGTGAAGTTATAGTGATATATTTTATTAGTTGATATCAAGACTAAATAGAAGGCTCAACATGTATCAACCCCTAACGGAATCAACAAGTGGTTTTGATAAACACCTTTGAATTTAAAATGTGAATGTAGAATTCTATTATGAAAACATTAAAATATTAAAGGGTCAAATCTATAATTAAAGTGGTGTTAGATTCTTAGCTAAAATACTAGTGGTTTCAAGCCATATTTGTTGATCCAGACAAATAAATTCAATCTATACCAGAAGTGGTTTCTTCATGAATGAAAATTATCTCAATATTTAGTATCAATGATTAAATTTATTCTATATGAGTTAAATATTAGTGATTAATGTATAATAAGACATATTTATAATTTAATAAACCCTATAAATATTGGATTGATCATTGTTTTCTAGTGGTATGAAAAATGTATCTTGAACAAGTGGTATCAGTTGATACAACATGTGGTGTAATTCACACACACTATTCCTAATTGATTATTATATAATGTTTTTTCATTTTTTTGAGATCAATGGAATAAATTTTTCAATAAAATTAAATTCTTAAGTTGAATTGATGAATGTGGTTGTGGAAATATGTGAGTAACATGTACAACATTGTTATTGTTTACCTATAATTTTTTTCCTGCACCATTATTCAAATTAATAGACATAGTGAATTTGTTAATGTCTCATTTATATGTGGTAAATTTACTAAATGAAAATATTTTAGTGAAATGTTGTTGGAATGAGAGAATGGTTTGGTGTTTAAAAGTTGAAAATCATCAATTTTTATATTCAACAAGTTGAATCAAGGATAAAGTGAAAACTAAAGTTTCCCTGGTGGAAAAAGTGAAATAGGTTTAATCAATAAGTTGTTGGTACAACCTCAAAGTTTAAAATATGGATAAGAATAATGTTTTATTTTATTAAAAAAGGGAGAGTTAGCACATGCATCATAAACCCATATTTTTTTATAAGTAATTTTAATTTAAAATGTGGAGAAATATTAATGTTAGTTCTGGTAAGAATATAATATGGGGGAGAATGATTAAATAAGGTGGCTTTGTGATGGAATTTTTTATAACAAATGTTGGTAGGCCAATTGATTCTTGAGGGTAGATCGGGAGAAGGATAATTGTTTGGGGGAAATATTCTTGGTATTTTTCTTGAATAAAAATGAAGTGGAGGAATTTTTTTTGGAACAGTAGAAGTTTTATGGTATCTTAGATATGGAAAAATATCTAGAAGGATAAACCATTTTTATTTTATTATCAAATAGGGGAAATGACAAGTTAGGGAGATTCATACACAATAGAGACTTTCTATAATGGCGATTTGGAGGATTGATAACAAAATCAGATGGGGGATAATTTTTCAACCATTGGTTTTCAAGTTGGGTTTATTTTAAATATATTTTATGGACTGATCGTACAAAGTAAAAAAATTACAAATGGTATAATTTGGGTGGGGGAATTACTCACCATACCCTCCCGATATAGAATATATTGTAGTGAATCAAGAAAGAACTAGTTAAAAAAATATGTGTATGTTTAGGTAGCTATTCTATTTTAGAGTCATTTTTTCTTTTAATGACCCTTATGATTACTCTATGGTAGATGACGTTTTAGATGACATTAAATGGGGTGTTTCTTTGAGTTACACCATAATAGAAGAAGTTATCATGAAAAAAGTATAATTATATAAAATTGTAGTAGAATCAATACCTAGAAGTAGCCAACCAATATTTAAGGGACACTGGCCCAATATACATGAAATGTGGCAAATTGCTCAACTATAAGGTGATGGGTAAGAGTAAACTATGTGATACGTAAATTTATAAATTTCTTCATAAGTAGAAAAATTAAAAATTAATGAACTAACCTATGATACATAACAGTAATACATAAGATATGTAAATGTAACACTTTTTTAAATAGAAGAAAAATGGAAATTTTTGGATATTTATGGAATATGTAAGTGTAAATCTAGATAAAATGAAAATTTAATAATAAAATACATAAGGGTTTTGTAAAAGTGATGTTCAATCCAAGAAGAATTGAAATTTTCTTTACAAAGGGGATCATAAGTTAATGTAAATGGGCCTATGGAATATGACATGTAAGTGAAATTATCAATTACAAAATATGTTTGATAATAATTATATCTTTAGTTTACGATATATGTTATTAATCGTAAAATATTATTGATAATGAAATATGTTGTTGATAGTGACATGTCATGATAGAGAAAATAATTTAGTGAATAATGAAGGATCACACCAAGATATTTTTTTAATTCAAGTTTTATTTTTGAATGTATTTATTAGATCCAATAATTTCCATAAAATCGTTTAATGAAAAATGAGAACACATCGTGATTAGTAATATAAAGTAAAATATAATGTTGTGATATAGTCCTGACTTGAATATATGATTTCTAAAAAAATATGGAAGATCAAGTTATAATTTAAAAGGAGTATTTGTATTAAGATTTTAGGAGGGTGAATTTGATTTGAATACATTTTTTAGCTCACAAATCATATGTACACATGTTATATTCATGGTGAATTGAGTAATATTTATCCCCATCCTCATATCAAAGTGGAAATGTTTTCGAAAATAAAATTTTGTAAAATTTTTGGTAATATTTTTATTTTATTATTTAATATCTTAAAAAAGAAGAATACATTAATATATCTGGTTTTTAGAAGAAGAATAAGAGAAGATATCTATAGACAATTCCCACAGTATTATTTTTTTCATTCAAGAGAGAAGGATCAAGGACAAAGAGTGTGTTCCAATATTATATCTAGCTACTTATGTAGTAAAATATGATTATCCAAGAAGAGACTAATCTTTTTCCAGAGGAAGAGTTTCCACTACTATATTTTATGGGATACAAAGACTCAACCTTTTTATTGAGTTGATAATCTCTTATTACCTTGGAGGATTCAAAGGGAAATAAATGTTGACTTCAATGAAACATAAAATATGGAGTTATGTTCCAAAATAATTTATATTTTAAAATATTAAAGATACCATCATGTCAATTAACTAATAATTAACTTTATCAAAGAAGTGTATAGATGATAATAAAATGTATTGTTCCTAGGATAAAGAGTGCATCATTACCAAAACCTATAAGTTTAGTTTACCTTTTCATAGAGTGACTGTGAGCTGAACACACACATCTATCAAATATGAGTATAATGTATCATGGTACCGAAAAAAAATTCTATGTGTATGAAACTTAAAATATACCTTAGTTGTGCTTTATATAAAACACTGATGTGCTTGTGCTTTATTCTCTTGAACATTCTTCAATTATATTTTTTGTGATCAGAAATGGGTGGAAGAGAGATTGAACTTGTTTCTTAAAATAATGGGAACATATTTGACTAACCTAGGTAGAATAAAAGAAATTATATTTTTTTAATTTGGTATGAACACAGATTCACTCACCCCCAAACTCATGGTTCTTTCAGTCAGATTGGTCCAAACATAGATCTCCAATAACCACTGCATTAGATGAAAAATATTGCTCAAATTAATAAAATTTCAACACTCGATGATCTACCAAAAATAACAATAAAGACCATTACCTATTAAAACCATAATATAAAATCACTAATTCTAAATAAAACGATTTTTGTATCCTTACCAAGGTGAATTGAGAGAATTATAAATAAGAATAAGATAATATAACTCACCTTGGATCATAAGGAGTTGATCTTTTTAAGATGAGGATAAAAACTAATTAAATTGTTACTAAGGATATCTAGAGATGAACCTATAGTTTCCTAGAGTTTGAATGAATTTATTTAAATAATAGATATTTCTATATAACGCCTATATTTATAATCATCTTAGAAAACCAATGAATCGTGGAATGAGATGTGGTTATTACACCATAATAAGGATAAATGGATCATTGCTGTGAAAATCATACTGCAATATCCCGTAATATCTCTCCTAAATACATTGTCCAAAACCACTTTAACTCCTTACATATAATGAATATTGTTGAAAAACTATGGAATCCATGACCTAATATATTATCCTCTATAAAACATTATATAAACCCTCACTTTAACACTATCAATATAAAGTTCCTCAAACCAAACCACAATATAACAACAAACCCATGGTGAAAAAAACATTAAAAATACATAACCAAGGAAACATACCACCTTGGACATTGTGGTGAATCATGAACATTCACGGAAAAAAGATCCTTACAAATGGTGAATTTAAAACCTTTTTTATATTAAACCTATAATCATTATCACATAAGAAGAACCCATAGTCATCCACACTCAAACAGATACTAATGAAGAAACAACTAATCTTGTAGAAAATTAAACCAAAGAATACCCAAGACCCTTTATTTTATAAACAAATACTCCCATCAATAACCTCCCTCGTGTAAGGTGATCTCATAAGGGTTTATGTAATAATAAATAAAATTCATTCTGTAATTGGACTTTTAACTCGAGATAAATAAACACTTAAATTCTACATCAAAAGCAACAGGTCCAGACACAAAAAAATACATGCTAATCCCAATCCTCCAACTAATCCCTCATTTCACAAAATAGATGACCATTCCATAATAGACTTCTCCTTCTAAAATATCATGTATAACTCTATATTATGTGTTTCAGAATCGCTTTGATGTTTCAAATACCAATAAAATAAATAATAATGGACTAAAGAAGGTTTTTCTAAATATAATATAAACATCTCAAATGATTCTCATTCTTGAGAACCAAAGCAACCTAAAAAGGGAATATTTTCAAAAAAACACAAACATACCTAGGATTTACCTCTAAAACATGAACAATACCATCACTAAAGAATATATAGATCAATAATAAGAAATCTTAATCAATTCAATATTAAATCAAGAATCTTAACTAAAAAATATCAAAGTTCAAAATATATCAAGGAACTGATTTCTCATTTACATCCCACATTCCCATGAACATTCATCTAAACCACCATACCTCCACAAGACATGTATCAAGAAAATGTGATTCCTAAGAAAAACCCTCTCTCTATGATCTTAAATATCAATAGGCCAGTCCATGAAAGTCATTTCATCCTACTCGTCTGACTTACCACATTTAATGACTTTAGATTGATCGTTAAGATATCAAGAAAGTTATGATGCATAGATTACATCATGGATCAAATCTAACTATGGAGGAAGGTAAAACCAATACTCCACCTCATTAATATTCACCAAAACCTCAAAAGGATCAATAAAATCTGGGGAAAAATACTTCCTCATCCATCATATTATACCAACTATGGGGATAAAACTTCATTTACACATAGTCTCTAATATTAAACTCAAAGGGAATACTCCTATAATATATATAAAACTTTTGTTGGTAATTCACTATATCTGTTTACTCATGGACCATATAAGCCTTCTATATCATGATATTCACAAAATTTAGACACTAAACCATTTTCTCTCCAACATCGTTATATCATAAGAAGAATATAAAAGAAATATCATTCCAAACTTTGAATAAATCCATACAAATGGAAGAGTGGTATTTTTCATTCTAGGAAAACTCAAAAAATGTAAGTGATTCACCCTTGATCGAATAACAATTTTGAACACATGAACACATCATATACTCCAAAGTCTAAATAATATAATCCTTCTAACTATATATCTGAGGATGGAAGGAAATTTTAAGGTGTTATTAAGATCCCAAAGCACTATAAAATCCTCTCGAAAATCATGCAGCTATGTGAGAACCATGATCTAAAATGACAGTTCTTGAAACATGATGAAGATTCATTATCTAGTCCATGTGTCACCTCACTAAAACAACAATAGAACTTGAATCAGTCATCACTTAAAATGATCAATATTTATAAACATACCCTGATTCCCATAGAATCCCATCCTCTTTGGGATCTTGGTAAACTGATTTTGAAATAAATTTAAATATCCTCCATTTTCCACTTGGGGATATAAAATGTCTTCAAAAACCCACCAAGTACATGATACCCTGCCTTTACCTACTATCAGAACAAACACCATGGCATGAATTACACCATATATCACTTTATCCCAAGCCACCAGAGATGAAATCTCATGGAATGTTACATCATATATATTCCTAGATACAAAACTACGGGTATGTTATGAAACTCACAAATAAACACCTCTATTATCTTCGATGGTACGAACAACTTCCCCAGAAACAACACATGATTCCAATCATAGTGTAACATCCCAGGTAAATAAAGAATAAATAATTTTCATATTAATTAATATTTACGAATTAAATATTAATTTTATTTTAAAGGGGTTGCTATGTTCGATAGCGTACCTGATACGCAATGATGAGTTTCTTTGAAACTTACGTAGCACACTAGTAATAAAATAATATTATTTTAAATTTTAGTTAACAAGTAGCCGTTTTACTGGTGGGAATGGATAGAAATAACTAAAATATGATTAGATATATTTTTAAATGTTTATACATTTACCCAATAAAAGATAATGGCTTAAAACATGGAAAGAGTTCAATTTTAGGCATATATACTCTAATTTTCACTAAAGGTTCACTTATCACCTTTTAATGGTGAACCGTCATTAAATATAGTTTTGTTCACTCTTAAACATTATTTTGGACCAAATAAAACTCTTACTAAGAATCGGGACATCAAAATTTACTTTGTGTAAATTTTTGGTATCTTTCTGATAAAGTTCATTTTTTTAATGAATAGTTTAAAGTGTTGTATTTTAATTAAAAACCTCTTTTTAATCTAATTTATTTATATGATTAGATTATTATTTTAATTGGTTTTAAAGTGAAATTAGAAAATATTTTTACCAGTTAATCCAATGGTGGTTATTGGAATCAATTTCACTTAGAAATTGGACTTAAACTGGTGTCAATCTTTTGATACTTATTGTTTCACAAAAACACGCTATTTGTCATGACAACGGGAATTAATTATTAAATTAATTAATTTGACTTATATGTTTTGAATTTTGTAAAATGGACTTCATTTTTGAATTCGTAATATCAAATATAGATTAGGGTGAATTTTTGGTAATTTTCTGAAAAACTTCAATTTTTGATGAATAGTGAAACCACTAAGTGGTAATCAAGCAAACTGATTTTTCAGTTAAATGAAAGTTTACCACTAATGTGTATTGAATTTTGAAAATCCGACATACATGGTTGTCATTAAGAAGTAAAATGTGGTTCAATGAGATTAAAATAATTTTTTGGTGAATAGTAACTTACTAAGTTTTTAATCGCGATTAGAGGTAAATAGTGTAATTTAAGGTAAAAATGATATTATAAGAATGTGAAAACACCATGACACTTGTCCTACACCTATTGGGTGAGTCTTGGCAGACCAAGACAAGCCATGGGCCAACTTGGGGACCCCATGGAGACACTTTGGTTGGGAAATGACATAAATAACTTTTTATTTAATGTTAAAGTGAAAATGACACTAACATAAATTGTTTTACTAAAATAATTTTTGAGTGGGGTTATACAAGTCAAAATTTTGATTATAAATAGTCATTGGAAAGCTAAAACGATTTCCTACATCATAGTATTTGTTTTATAATTTTTAGACATTAAATAAATTAACTTATTTATGACATGATAATGATGCAGCGATGACATCATTATTTGACGATTTAAATAAAATAGAAAGATAATGTAAAATCTATGACCTACACATGGCCAAAACCAATTGGATGAGTGGCTTTCGAACCCTTATCACCTTATCCACGAATTATATCAATGTGGGACCTTTTAAAACCGAAACACATTTTCAAATAAAGTAATATTTCTTTACTTTCCAAAAGTGCCCCTCCTCTCCTCTTATAAAAGGCCCCCACCTCTACCTCATTTCACACACTTCTCAAGCCTTTGGCTCGGCCAACCCCTGCCCATTTACTCTATCCACATATCTCTCTTCATATAGAGGATTCCCTTTGGGCAGAATCCTTTCAAAGGAAGCCTTTAGGCTCAAATCAAAAGGGAGTTACACTTTTAATGGTAATTCATTCTCTCTTGCTCATTTGTTTTATTTTTCTTCTCCAACCCTCTAAACACTTTTTATTTACTTCTTTTGTAAAAACACCAGTATCTTCAATATACTAGGATGTTGTTATAATATTTATTTGAGCTACACTCTCACACAACTACATCAAATGGTTAAAGAACATACGGTTTCCGTGGATGGCGAAATTCTGCCTCCCGAAACGATGATTGTTCAATACTCATTTAACACCTTAAAGGGTGGCCATTATGATGTCACTATTTTTATATATGATATATAATATGTTTATGTTTTCTTTACGCTTCTGTATTTTTCATTTTTGGAATACCTTTATGGTTTCCATTATGGGTAAACACGATATCTTCATTTAAGGAAGTGCGGACTACCGCCCCCTAAAAGTGATGTGATTCGTTAATGCCATATGTGGGACGTGTAAAGGATGGATTTAAAGTTATTATATATGATGTTATACTGGAATTATAATATACCTCTATATAATTATTATTTCTTTCCATTAAAGTATGAGATAGAAATGAAAGTAGCGTTCATGCGTACGTACGGCTTACCGTCTCCATGAACGGTGCATTTCATTTCTTATCCCAAAATGTAATGTACTATTTAAAATTACATGTATATAATGTATATATATAATTAATGATATATCTAAATGATGAATATAATTCTGGAATTAAAATATACATACCTCTCATTAAGTTTTAATTCCACTAATATGACAAAGAAATGAAAGTAGCGTTCATGCGTACGTACGGCTTACCGTCTCCATGAACGGTGCATTTCATTTCTTACCTCTAAATGATTATGTAATATTATAAATACATGTATATGCTGGATATATATGATACATATTATATCCAAATCGGTAATTTCATTCTGGATATAAAGAACTTTGGACCACATGAACAACATGTAATTGTAAGAAGTCAACTTTTGACTTAAGAACCAAATATTGACAAAACAAACATTATTAACTTAAATGGTTACATAATGTTTATAACATGGCAATAAGTGATATAAAAAGAATAATGAACTTTAAAAAGGTTCTTAATCAAGTATAAATTAACTCAAGTTTATTATTCAAGACGTTAAAGAACGATCGAGTCAAGTCGGACCCATGGTAAGGGACTTCGTCTCAATCTCCTTTCATTGAGGAATATTTTATTTTATACACAACTTTATTTTATACGGTGTATAAAACCCTTTGAATTTTACTTTTATACAAAAGGAATCTTTTTTCTATGAAGCGTTTTACAAAACGACAAAAATGAATGTTTCTTTTAACGTACGCGGTGACAACGACTTTTTCCACCGCCGCGAGTATTATTTGGTCTTTGGCTTCCTCAACAAGCCGTATTGTTTTTAGAATAAAATAAATACCATATACTCTTTTATGTATTTTGGTATTGAAAATGGTTTTGATAAAGGATTCTATTATGTCAATATATTTATGTTATATTATGATTTAAATGTGGAAATGTTATCATTCCGTTATATTGGTTTTATATTTTATGATTTTATATTGGTACTTGGACATTTTAACGGGTGGTTACGTTATAAACCATATGACGGGTGGTGCCGTGAATACCAGGACGGGTGGTTACGTTATAACCTCCAATGCATTGGGTATGGAAGTCGACCGTATGGCTATTCCATTAAGTATGTATGGAAATTGGCCGTATGGCTATTCCATTAACTGATATGTGTGGAAGTCAACCGTATGGTTATTCCACATAAGTATGTTTATGTCCCAAGTTAACTTTATATATTCTATGTGTTCTTTATATGGGTTTTATGGTAATCCTTTGGTTACAAAAAGGTAAGTAATGATACTTTATTCAGTGAAGATTTTTTTACTACTTCATGAAGGTGAAGGTATTACTTTGATATAGTATACATGGTTTACTTGATGTTTGAAAAACTAACAGTTTTCATTCTTTTTGTATCCCTTACTGAGCTTTTTATGCTCACCCCAAGTTTTTAGAAATGTTTTTCACAGGACTTAAAGTGGAATAAGGTCAAGGATGGGATCAGGGGAATTTCATGCTATCTAAAACATGGAATCTAGACATCTTTATTTTTAAGAGTTTTTATTTTATGGAGACTTAGTAGAAGTGTCTACTTTGTAATCTTTTAAGATGTAATAGTTATGTTCTAATTCTCTAAAAATCTAAACCTGAGAAGATCCTCAATGTGAATTATTCATTTAATTCAATATTAAGTAAGGTTTAAGGCTGGGGCCTTATAGTTGGTATCAGAGGTCGGTTTAGACAACTTTAGGAGTTAGGAAAGTGTTAAATTATAATATGATTGAAATGATATAGCATTTACGGATTACCATGTTACTTCGCCTAAGATATTTCTGTGTTCAGAATGGTTTTCCACAGAGGAAACAAATCAGCTATGTTGGGACGACATCAGGAGGAAGATAACCTTCCAAATCAGCAACCTGAGATGGTCGGAATCGGAACTGAACAGTTTGTCGCAGTGATGGCACAGTTGACTCAGGCTATAAATGGTGGTGGTATCCATGCACGAGATCAGCCAGATCAACCGCAGAGGAACATGTCAGTGGTGGAACATTTCATGAGGCAACATCCCCCATCATTCAGAGGATCATCTGACCCTGTGCAAGCTGAAGGGTGGATTAAAGCACTGGAGAACATTTTTGATGTCATGGGGTGTTCATAACATCAAAAGGTTAGTCTTGTTGTTTACCGTTTTGAAGGTGAAGTTGATCAGTGGTGGTAGATGGTGAAAAATATAAGGGATAGTGATGAGATTGAGGATCTTCACTGGGACAAATTCAAAGGTATGTTTCTTGAGAAATATTTTCCTAAGGTGGTTCGTCTTAGGATGGAAAAAAAAGTTCCTAGAATTGAGGCAGGAGGATGATTCAGTGGCTTCTTATGAAGAAAAGTCCACTCGATTGGCATGGTATGCTCCAAACTTCATACGAGATCTTGATAGTAAAATAAACCGTTTTTACTCAGGGTTAAAGCCAAATTATCGAAGGGCTTTTGCTTCTCGTGAATTCAAAAGTTATGAAAAACTTGTTCGATGTGCGGAGAAGGTAGAAATGGAGTTTGCCGATGATCAGGTGTTCTATGACAAACAACAGAATAAGAGGTCTAGATGGCAGGAAAAGGGGAATAATTCATCAAAGAAGCAAGGAGGTAAGAAAACCAAATATCCATCCTATGAGAAGTGTGGTAAAATGCATCCTGGAGAATGTTTATCCAAGTCTGGTAAGTGCTTTCGGTGTGGTAAGTCTGGTCATATTGCACGTAACTGTAAGGAAGATGATCAAGCAGGAAATGAAAAGCCAACGGTAAGATGTTTTAAGTGTAATGAAATGGGTCATTATGCAGACAAGTGTCCGACAAGGAGCTTGAGTGATGGGAAGCAGTTAGACTACAAGCAGAAAAGGGTGGTAAAATCCATTGCAACAACTTCAGCAGATGTTGGGCCATCGAATGAAGTGGTATCAGCTCCAGGGAGCTCAGTATTTTTCGAAGATTGACTTGAGGTCGGGGTACCATCAGTTGTAAGTAAAAGAAGCAGACGTTCCGAAGACTGTGTTCCATACTAGATATGGCCATTATGAATTTGTAGTTATGCCTTTTGGGTTAACCAATGCACCTGCGGTATTCATGGACCTTATGAATAAAATTTTCCATGAGTTCTTGGATAAGTTTGTGTTTGTGTTTTGAGGTTTGGGAAGAGGTTATGTGTGCCTTGTGATTCACAGTTGAAGAATGAGTTGTTATGTGAGGCTCATAGTTCCCCGTTTTCAGTTCATCCTGGCAGTACTAAGATGTATAGAGATCTGCGGGAGTATTACTGGTGGGATGGAATGAAAAGAGACATTGCTGATTTTATTGTGAAGTGTTTGACATGTCAACAGGTTAAAGTAGAGAGGCAGGGATGCTTCAGCCTTTACTAGTGCCAGAGTGGAAATGGGAAAACATATCCATGGACTTTTTTGTGGGATTACCGAGGACATCTCGAGGTAATAATGAAATCTGGGTTATTGTTGATTGCTTGACCAAATCTGCTCATTTCCTTTCTATATGAGATACTTTCTCTCTTGATCAACTTTCTCGTCTATATCTTAAAGAGATAGTCAGGTTACATGGAGTTCCTCTCTCCATTGTATTGGATCATGATCCCAGGTTTACTTTTAAATTTTGGAAAGGCCTTCAGAAGTCGTTGGGTACTGAATTAAATTTTAGTACAGCTTTTCATCCTCAATTAGATGGGCAGTCAGAACGAACAATCCAGACATTGGAGGATATGCTACGAGCTTGTTCTATGGATTATCAGGGAATTTGGGACCAATATCTTTCTTTGGTTGAATTTTCTTATAATAACAGCTTTCATTCTAGTATACAGATGGCACTATTTGAGGCATTATATAGGAAGCGGTGTCGAACTCCAGCATTTTGGAATGAAGTGGGTGAAAGGAAGCTGATGGGACCAGAATTGGTAGAAGAGATGGCAGAAAAAGTTCCATTGATTCAGAAAACACATGAGAACAGCTCAGAGCAGGCAGAAGAGTTATGCGGATAACCGGAGGAAGGATCTATCTTTTGAGGTAGGTGATCATGCTTTTCTCAAGGTTTCTCCTTGGAAAAGTGTGATGAGATTTGGTAAGAAAGGAAAGTTGAGTCCATGGTTGGTTGGACCATACGAAATTCTGGAAAGAGTTAGATCAGTTGCATACCGAGTGGCTTTACCTCCGAGTTTATCTCAAGTACACAATGTTTTTCACGTTTCGATGTCAAGAAAGTATATGCCAGATCCATCTCATGTTTTGAGCCCAGAGGTAGTTCAGCTAGAAGAGAACCTATCTTATGAGGAACAACCGGTCCAGATTCTTGACCACATGGATCAAGTGTTACGGAATAAGGTGATTCATTAGGTAAAGGTTTTGTGGAAAAACCATGTGATTTAAGAGGCAACGTGGGAATCTGAAAATGCTATGAGGGATAAATACCCCCACTTATTTTGATAAGTGAATAAAATTGCGAGGACACAATTCCCAAAAGGGGGGAAGGATGTAACATCCCAGGTAAATAAAGAATAAAAAATTTTCATATTAATTAATATTTAAAAATTAAATATTAATTTTATTTTAAAGGGGTTGCTATGTTCGATAGCATACCCGATACGCAACGATGAGATTCTTTGAAACTTACGTAGCACACTAGTAATAAAATAATATTATTTTAAATGTTAGTTAACAAGTAGTCATTGTACTGGCGGGAATGGATAGAAATAACTAAAATATGATTAGGTATGTTTTTAAATGTTTATACATTTACCCAATAAAAGATAAAGGCTTAAAACATGGAAAGAGTTCAATTTTAGGCATATATACTCTAATTTTCACTAAAGGTTCACTTATCACCTTTTAATGGTGAACCGTCATTAAATATAGTTTTGTTCACTCATAAAAATTATTTTGGACCAAATAAAACTCTTGCTAAGAATCGGGACATCAAAATTTACTTTGTGTAAATTTTTGGTATCTTTCCGATAAAGTTCTTTTTTTAAATGAATAGTGTAAAGTGTTGTATTTTAATTAAAAACCTCTTTTTAATCTAATTTATTTATATGATTAGATTATTATTTTAATAGGTTTTAAAGTGAAATTAGAAAATATTTTTACCAGTTAATCCAATGGTGGTCATTGGAATCAATTTCACTTTGAAATTGGACTTAAACTGGTGTCAATCTTTTGATACTTATTGTTTCACAAAAACACGCTATTTGTCATGACAGCGGGAATTAATTATTAAATTAATTAATTTGACTTATATGTTTTGAATTTTGTAAAATGGACTTCATTTTTGAATTCTTAATATCAAATATAGCTTAGGGTGAATTTTTGGTAATTTTCTGAAAAACATCAATTTTTGATGAATAGTGAAACCACTAAGTGGTAATCAAGAAAACTGATTTTTCAGTTAAATGAAAGTTTACCACTAATATGTATTGAATTTTGAAAATCCGACATACATGGTTGTCATTAAGAAGTAAAATGTGGTTCAATGAGATTAAAATAATTTTTTGGTGAATAGTAACTTATTAAGTTTTTAATCGCAATTAGAGGTAATTAGTGTAATTTAAGGTAAAAATGATATTATAAGAATGTGAAAACACCATGACACTTGTCCTACACCTATTGGGTGAGTCTTGGCAGACCAAGACAATCCATGGGCCAACTTGGGGACCCCATAGAGACACTTTGGTTGGGAAATGACATAAATAACTTTTTATTTAATGTTAAAGTGAAAATGACACTAACATAAATTGTTTTACTAAAATAATTTTTGAGTGGGGTTATACAAGTAAAAATTTTGATTATAAATAGTAATTGGAAAGCTAAAACTATTTCCTACATCATAGTATTTTTTTTATAATTTTTAGACATTAAATAAATTAAATTATTTATGACATGATAATGATGCAGCGATGACATCATTATTTGACGATTTAAATAAAATAGAAAGATAATGTAAAATCTTTGACCTACACATGGCCAAAACCAATTGGATGAGTGGATTTCTAACCCTTATCACCATACGCACGAATTATATCAATGTGGGACCTTTTAAAACCGAAACACATTTTCAAATAAAGTAATATTTCTTTACTTTCCAAAAGTGCCCCTCCTCTCCTCTTATAAAAGGCCCCCACCTCTACCTCATTTCACACACTTCTCAAGCCTTTGGCTCAGCCAACCCCTGCCCATTTACTCTTTCCACATCACTCTCCTAATCCTAGAGGATTCCCTTTGGGCATAATCCTTTCAAAGGAAGCCTTTAGGCTCAAATCAAAAGGGAGTTACACTTTTAAAGGTAATTCATTCTCTCTTGTTCATTTGTTTTATTTTGCTTCTCCAACCCTCTAAAAACTTTCTATTTACTTCTTTTGTAACAACACCAGTATCTTAAATATACTAGGATGTTGTTATAATATTTATTTGAGCTACACTCTCACACAACTACATCAAATGGTTAAAGAACATACGGTTTCCGTGGATGGCGAAATTCTGCCTCCCAAAACGATGATTGTTCAATACTCATTTAACACCTTCAAGGGTGGCTATTATGATGTCACTATTTTTATATATGATATATAATATGTTTATGTTTTCTTTAAGCTTCTGTATTTTTCATTTTTGGCAAACCTTTATGGTTTCCATTATGGGTAAACACGATATCTTCATTTAAGCAAGTGCGGACTACCACCCCCTAAAAGTGATGTGATTCGTTAATGCCATATGTGGGACGTGTAAAGGATGGATTTAAAGTTATTATATATGATGTTATACTGTAATTATAATATAACTCTATATAATTATTATTTCTTTCCATTAAAGTATGAGATAGAAATTAAAGTAGCGTTCATGCGTACGTACGGCTTACCGTCTCCATGAACGGTGCATTTCATTTCTTATCCCAAAATGTAATGTACTATTTAAAATTACATGTATATAATGTATATATATAATTAATGATATATCTAAATGATGAATATAATTCTGGAATTAAAATATACATACCTCTCATTTAGTTTTAATTCCACTAATATGACAAAGAAATGAAAGTAGCGTTCATGCGTACGTACGGCTTACCGTCTCCATGAACGGTGCATTTAATTTCTTACCTCTAAATGATTATGTAATATTATAAATACATGTATATGCTGGATATATATGATACATATTATATCCAAATCGGGAATTTCATTCTGGATATAAAGAACTTTTGACCACATGAACAACATGTAATTGTAAGAAGTCAACTTTTGACTTAAGAACCAAATATTGACAAAACAAACATTATTAACTTAAATGGTTACATAATGTTTATAACATGGAAATAAGTGATATAAAAAGAATAATGAACTTTAAAAATGTTCTTAATCAAGTATAAATTAACTCAAGTTTATTATTCAGGACGTTAAAGAACGATCGAGTCAAGTCGGACCCAAGGTAAGGGACTTCGTCTCAATCTCCTTTCATTGAGGCATATTTTATTTTATACACAACTTTCTTTTATACGGTGTATAAAACCCTTTGAATTTTACTTTTATACAAAAGGAATATTTTTTCAACGAAGAGTTTTACAAAACGACAAAAAGGAATGTTTCTTTTAACGTACGCGGTGACAACGACTTTTTCCGCCGCCGCGAGTATTATTTGGTCTTTGGCTTCCTCAACAAGCCGTATTGTTTTTAGAATAAAATAAATACCATATACTCTTTTATGTATTTTGGTATTGAAAATGGTTTTGATAAAGGATTCTATTATGTCAATATATTTATGTTATATTATGATTGAAATGTGGAAATGTTATCATTCCTTTATATTGGTTTTATGTTTTATGATTTTATATTGGTACTTTGACATTTTAACGGGTGGTTACGTTATAAACCATATGACGGGTGGTGCCGTGAATACCAGGACGGGTGGTTTCGTTATAACCTCCAATGCATTGGGTATGGAAGTCGGCCGTATGGCTATTCCATTAAGTATGTTTGGAAATTGGCCGTATGGCTATTCCATTAAGTGATATGTGTGGAAGTAAACCGTATGGTTATTCCACTTAAGTATGTTTATTTCCCAAGTTACCTTTATATATTCTATGTGTTCTTTATATGGGTTTTATGGTAATCCTTTGGTTACAAAAAGGTAAGTAATGATACTTTATTCAGTGAAGATTTTTTTTACTACTTCATGAAGGTGAAGGTATTACTTTGATATAGTATACATGGTTTACTTGATGTTTGAAAAACTAACAATTTTCATTCTTTTTGTATCCCTTACTGAGCTTTTTATGCCCACCCCAAGTTTTTCGAAATGTTTTTCACAGGACTTAAAGTGGAATAAGGTCAAGGATGGGATCAAGGGAATTTCATACTATCTAAAACATTGAATCTAGACATCTTTCTTTTTAAGAGTTTTTATTTTATGGAGACTTAGTAGAAGTGTCTACTTTGTAATCTTTTAAGATGTAATAGTTATGTTCTAATTCTCTAAAACTCTAAACCTGAAAAGATCCTCAATGTGAATTATTCATTTAATTCAATATTAAGTAAGGTTTAAGGCTGGGTCCTTATACATAGTCCTTTTAAAACACCACATAATCGTGAAAATATACCTCATGCATCCAAAATCAATAGTTTGATAACTTAATATAGATATATTTATGTTTAAGGACCTTGAAAATCATCCTCTGATTCTCAACATGATACTCCCCTACTTTTAACATATGGAAATTTCATCAATGAATGTAACAAAAAACTAATTAGGTAACACATAAATCATAGAGTTTGTGGGTCCCATCAAAACAGCTGGGGTGTTTATTAAAATAAATAATAGAACCATGAAATTAATGTTACCATATTGAAAAATTAAATCATTCTCTAATATATCATCAAAATTTAACATCTTTTGATGATACCAAATAAAAAAATTTATCTTTAAAAACTAGATGGATCCATTTAACTAATCGAACAAATAATCAATTCTTAAGTGGGGTAAAATTTCTTAAATATCAGAAGATTATTCTATCTTCAGTATATTAACAACCTCACACCACAATCCACATTATTAATTAACATCATCAAATCACCCCCCAAAAATACACTATGTTGGAAGAAATATTTCTACATTAATTAATCGATTCGAATTCCCAACTCCCACAACTCAAAAGGTGTTATCTATAAAAAGGAAAAATTAGATAGACATCAAGATAAAAAAATATCACAAAATCAATACCAAATTAAGGGAAATATGTCACAACATCTGAGGGTAAAAAATTATTAAACCACTTGATAACCACAGAAAATACCACCATTGAAACCTCTAGTGAACAAAAACCCACCTCTTCGAGTTCATAATACAGGGGCTTCAAATGCTTATAATATATTTGATGGACACAGACACCAATGGTAACCATAATCTATCCAGAAACATCAAATAATTCAACTCTCCTCTAGTTTTAATCGATGTATATGTAACACCCCAACATTTCATAGTACATTATCTCGTCAAAGTAATTCAATAACATGTGCAACAAGCAACACCGAGTTTGAGCGCAGCACAACTTACTAAACTAGCCGTTCAAAAAAAGATTTAGAATAGTATAAACAACATTTTGAATTCTATATACTACATATATTTTTAACGTCCATATTATTATTTTCTTAGACATAATATAATAATACATTCAATTTTTCAGATAAAGGAAGTATTTTTCAGAAAATGAAATTTTACCGTCTTTTAATGGAGAACCATTTTAAAACCAAATATTTGACACTTTTATATATTAAATTTGACAAAATAAACTTCTTATTTATAATAGATACATTAAAATTTAGTTTCGATAATTTTTTGTGCTTCTCTGATGACTTTCATATTTTGTTGAATAGTGAAAATACTATATTTTAATTGAAAATGACATTTTAAATCAAAATAATTTATAGTGTTAAATTATAATATTGAATTGTTTGGAAGTATAATTAGATTATATTTTAATTATTTAATAATAATTTTGTCATTATAAGTAATTTCACAATTAAATTTGACATAAACACATAATAATATTTTAATTGTTTTTACTTTTTAAAAACCTATTTTTTGGTTCTGAAAAACGAGAATTTATTTTAAATTAATTAATGAATATTATATGTTTTTAATTTGATAAAATATAATTAATTTTTTTATTTGGAATATCAAAATTATCTTAGGGTGAATTTTTGGTATTTTTCTGAAAACATTCAATTTTTTGACGAATAGTGAAAAACACTGTGTTTTAGTTAAAAACTAACTTTTTATTTAAATAATTATTTATTTTATTTAAATTTATTTTAAGTCAAAATATATATATAATACCTATATAACATTAATTTAATTCATTAGAGTTATTTTATAATAAAACTAGATGTATAAAATTTTATTAAACTTTTTAACATCTTTTACCCACCTCCTAGGAAAATTTGTAAATTTGCATAAAACATAATTTTACCATATCATTGAATTTAATTTCAAAAAACCAAGAGACACTGTTGAAATCATTAAGTAAAATTATCTTCAATAAGATGAAAATAAGTTTTGCTGAGTAGTAACTTTGGATTATTATTTACCACGGTTAAAAGTAAATAGTGTAATTAACGGTTAAAATGATGTTATAATTATCCTAACACATGTCCTAATTCTATTGGATAACTGGTTTTCAAACAAAATAAACCCGAGAAATATAATATGATCCTTTTTGACCCACTTCGATTAGATTATGAAATTTATTATTATTTTATTTAAAGGAGAGTTAAAAGTGTAATATTTAACATTTTATAACTAATTGTTTTTTAATATAGGGTTATAAATAAGATAAATTTGATTATAAATATTCATTAGAAATATAAAAACATTTCCTACATCATGGTATTTTATTTATTGTTTTTTAAAATTAAATATTTATATTTATCTATGCCACAATGATGAGGCAGTAATTACCTTATTAATGAAAGAATCAAATAAATGGTATTATAAATATTAAAATAAATATAATTTCAAACTTTTTATGAAATCCAAGAATTTTCTAGGTGAATATGAAATTTTAGGGTTGATTTAATGTATTTTCATAGAAGTAATAAAGTTGTGATGACTTTCACAAAAACCAAATAGTAAATAGTGTCAAAATTGACATAAATGTGTATTCAAAACAAATACTATTTTATTAAAGTATATAATAGTCCAAAAAACTATTGTTCGGACAAAAAAACTTATATAATGATAGTTATTTCATTAAATAACCAATTGGGATTCTCTTGTCTTTTAATTGTATTTTTTTTAACAATTTATTATAATAATACAAGAATACATGGTAAAAGTTAAACTAATTAACTACGTGTTAAATATAAAAGATATGGTTAATAAGGTGACCTAAACATGTCTAAAACCTATTGGTTGAGTGGGTTTTGACCCATAACCATAGTATACTCGAACTAAATATTTTTTAGCCATTATAAATAGAAAATTATTTTATTATAAAATAATATTTTAATCTTTTCCGAAAGTGACCCTATCCACTCTTATAAAAAGGTACTTTCACTTCTCTTAACTTCACACCTCCAAAGCCATTTGTCTTGGCCAAAACCTTCTCAAATCTCCTTTAAACATTCCTCACAAAAACCTAGAGGCCTTCCCTTGAGTATAAATACAACCTAAAGAGCTCTTTTGTTCAAGTCAAAAGGTAACACCCAAATAAGTGGTAATTATTTTATCCCCTCTTTCAATGATCATTACTTCTTCCACTTTCATTTTCATTGTTATTTCCATACCAAAATAATAAATCCAGTACCTTATAAATACTGTGATTTTATTATGAATATGGTACAACCATACTCATTATTCTATACATCCTATGAATGACGATGTCACTATGTGTGTGTATGTACGGTTTACCGTCTCCACGTTGTAGTGTAATTTGTTATACAAAACTATGTTATTTGGATGGATATAATGATGAGTAATATGTATATAAATAAAGAAAATAACATGATAATTTCTCTATAAAATTAATATACCATCCAATTCCACACAATTTAATCATTAAATAAATGATATTTTTTTCTCATTTGTACGTACAGCTTACCGTCTCCACGAGGCGATGAGATTGATTTCTAGGTTCACCATTCAATGATGATTCTAAAAAATATATATTACCAATATGTATTTAATATATGACATAATAATGCTACTGGATATATATATATGAATGTATGTATGAATGTATGTATGTACTTACATATATCTTATTCACTTACTTCCATTCAATACGATATGAAAACAGAAACAACGTTTATGCGTACGTACGGCCTACCATCTCTATAAACGATGTCTTCCATTTCATTTATCTATCTATTATATATATTTATATTCTAAATATACATTATATATATATATATCATGTTTTATATTATTGAATTTTTTAAATCATGATCTAAATGATATGATCAAGAATAACAAGTTAAAACATTTAAGATAAAAAAAGCGATAATTACCCGAAATGTTAATTTAACATGAGAATAATTATTAAATGGGTTGTGTAAAGTCATAAATGAATCATTTACGATATAATAATTATTAATATGGTTTTGGTAAAATTTAATAACATACTATTGTCATTATACAAGAGATTAAATGT
The DNA here is from genome assembly GCA_963277665.1 of Viscum album. Classification (NCBI taxonomy): domain Eukaryota; kingdom Viridiplantae; phylum Streptophyta; class Magnoliopsida; order Santalales; family Viscaceae; genus Viscum; species Viscum album. The sequence continues at coordinate 1,435,485,553 of OY728151.1, read as the reverse complement.
ACCATCAACCAAAGGAATGTTCAAGGTAAGGGTTAATTCCTCAATATCATTATTATCTATGATTGTTTATGTGTAGGTATTTTCTGGGGAATATTTATTATCCATGTCCATGTTTCATAAAATACATTTCAAAATGATTTTTTATGGTACTATTTAACTGAAACATCATTATTAATGTTTCAAATATTTATTCTTCTAAAACTTTCTCATTAATGGTTATGTTTTCAAAATGGTTTTAAGGATTTATTTATGTGGACATTATTGGTTTAAAATGTTAATTCCCTTAAAATGATTCAAATTGGAATGGGAAACATTGATTCAAAAATATCTTTTAAATCACATACTTAAAAAATATGTGGCTTTTAAATAATTTCACAAAAAGGTATATTTCTCTCAAAAAGATTTACTGATTATTTTCAACTACATCATCATCATTTACTAGATATTATTCTTGATTAAGGTTTATTTATTATAATTAAATCTTCCATATTTTATTTCATGGGTTATGATATGTTTTATTGGGTATGGGATATTTTTATACCCTTCATGGTTTATGGTTAATGTATTGAAATTTTGTATTCTAGTTTTAATATGAATGTTTATGTTATGTTTCAACATTTTCATATAAGGAATGCAGTGGACTTAGTATGAGACGGGTGTGGCTTGCTATAGCCCCTCGATGCATCGGTATGTCTCATGACACAAAATAGTGTCTTGGTATAAGACATTGACAAAAAATGTATTTTTAGTCTTGGCACGAGGTCTTGACTATGGGGTAATGATGTCTGGCATTAGGTATTCTCTCATTATGAAATTAGTTATCACACGTGATTTTTTCACTAGTAGAATATCCATGTGCATGTCTATATGGTAATGTTTGATTTATTTTCTCCATTTTATGTTTATGTTTGTGATTAAAAGGCTATTTTTATTTATTACACATCTTTTTTTAATTGTTTATATCTTCCACTAAATTATTTACCCTTACTGAGTTTCTGAGCTCACCCCTTTATTTTGATGTGTTTTCCCAGGATTCCAAGAAGTATATTATGATTGATATGTGGAGTTAAGCTAGGGGAATATTATTTTCTAATGGATTATTTAGGTTGTGAGTTATTTTTAAATGTTTAATGTAACATTCATGTATGTAATATTTTTTCCAAGACTGCTAAACTGATCGGTCTTTCGGGACATGATTCTTTGTAATCATGCCAATGTATTAAAATAATGCACCAGCTTCAGGCTTTTGGGGTTGGGGCGTTATAGTTGGTATCAGATGAATTTTAGCAATAACCTTGGAAAATATATGTAAATAAACTATGATTTGAGAACATTTCCCAAATATAGGCATTGAGGATTAGTATTGAATAACTTCCTATAACATTGGTAATGTAGAGATTTTGTGAATTTTACAAGAAATATATCCCTATCAGGATATGAGAAGGTAGAGACAGCTCGGGTACATATTTACTTAGGAGTGTAAACTCCGAAACAGTGTTTCGGGCTTGACCCGGGGTATCTCGGTACACGACTACGGGCCTTGCTGCACTCTTGGTTACGACACTCCCTGGGGATATGCTTATGATAAATTTAAATTTTCATTACAAACCATTATGAAGGATTTATGAGTAAATATTTTTTCAAAGAAAACATTTTTATGATTATGGATTATATGTATATACTTTTAAATTTAAGTTATGTATTTTACATGTTTTTAATTATGCATTGTGATTCATATAGTAAACTAGTGTACGCCATTGTTTAGAAATGGTTCCCAGTAGAAGGAATGAGAACTCCATCAATACGAATGGTCCAAAGAGTAATAAGGATCATATCTTTCATGGTCATAAGCCAATATCTAGAAAATAAATAGTCTTCGTTGTATTATCATCATATGAAGAAATAATATCATGTATCAATAAGATATGTAAAGAAGTCAATGACTCCTATAGATTTGAAATGAAGCCAGAGAAGAAAATGATGGCAGAGGAAAAGATGGATAAGGGGAAGAAGGGAAAGAAGGATTTTTCCCATATGTGATAACTATTGAAAGAATAAACCTGGAAAATTCATGAAGGGAATGGGAGTTTGTTATAAGTGTGGGAGAAAAAGGACACTAAGTATGTGATTTAAAGGGTAAGAAAAAGGTTTCAAATGTACAATGCTTCATCTGGAAAGAGTTGGGACACTACGAGAGTCAATGTCCAAATCATCAGAGTATGCCCCAAATAATGGTATAGGATAATAATCAAGTTATGTTACTACCAAATATGAATAGTAATGACTACTGTTCTTATGTTTTTATTAAATAATTGTGTCATTTGATTACAAGTTATAAGAATTATAATGTATATATGGATTGTACTGCAGTACTATTTCATTAAGAATTTGAGATTGTATGGTACATTGTAATGTGACACTCTTTCAGGTTAATCTTTTTGGAAAATACATGGTTGAATAAAAGATAAAAATTAATATACATTTGATACTGATGTAGTGATTATGGAATAAGATATGATTGATTTGGATAAAATATATTCGATATTCTTTACTACTTTGAAACTATATATTTTTTTGTTTATTCCATTATTATTGTAGTTTACAACTTTTTTGGATATATTGATTATATCTAGTATACTATAAGTAATAAAGGATCATGAATGTAGTCAATAATTTTTTATTTTAATTCAAGATGTTACCATGTTTTAAAGGAATAAAAGATGACGGTATTCACATGTTATTTCATGGAAAAAAAGATCTTCATTCAGTTTACCTTCCTTATAATTTTTGTTTGTGAATTTGGACAGAAGTATTTTGGATAACTCTAAATATTTGAATGGATTAAGTTTGACATTGGATTCAATTTTTAAGGATAAATAATTTCTTAAGATTATTTTTGGATTGTTATAAAAAATACAACCTAGAGGTCGGGGGAAAACCTGTCACGTTTGACAATGCCGCGAGACTTGAACCCACAACCAAAGGGAAAAAAGGTAGCAACACCTACCACTAGCCTATGTGATGTCCTGGTTTTTATAATGTAGTTTTTTTAAATAGTATGACAAATGAATTATAAATTTATTATTTTTGTAACCCTATATGAATAGTATATATAGAATATTTATGAATTCTATTATCATTTGGAGTGAAAGATGATTTTGTGGTAGGAATTATTTGAAGGACGAAACTCCATATGTCAAGTAAATTTTTTTCCTCTTATTTTATGAATTAATTAATTCTTAAATTTTAGGGAAGGGATATTAAAACCAAAATTTTTTTATCCTAATACCTTATGATTTGTTGAACCGGTTATATTTTAAATCGTAATAGATTAATTGCTTTAAGTCCCTCAATTTTACACTTGTTTGGGTTTTATGACCTCAATCACTCCCTATAAATATTTTGTTTTTCCTCAAATTATGTGGATATAATTTACACCAATTTTCTCCTATTCAAAACCCCAATTTGGTGGTTACTTTTTAATTTCCCTTTCCCTCTTATCAAGACTAAATTTTATTAACCCTATTTCTGAGGTGGGTTTTCCACAAAGGTATTTTCTATTTTAAACCTTTTATTTTCTAAGAACAATTTTAAATTTCGAGGACTCAATTTATTGATGGATGGGATAATGTAACACCCAAATATTTCATAGTATATTATCTATTTCAAGTAATTCAATAACTTTGGCATAGGAAACATTGAGTTCATGTGCACGACAATTTACCAAACTAGCCGTTCAAAAAGAGGACATGAATAGTATTAACTCCATTTTGAATTTGATATACTTAATATAATTTTAACATCCATATTATGTGTTTCTTCAACATAATATAAGAACAAATTTAATTTTTTAGATAAAGGAAGTCTTTTTCAGAAAATGAAATTTTACCACCTTTTAATAGTGAACCCTTTTTAAATCCAATATTTGACACTTTTATATATTAAATTTGAAAAAATAAACTTCATCTTTAAATTTGGAACATAAAAATTTAGTTTAGATAAATTTTTTGTGTTTTTCTGATAAATCTCATGTTTTGGTGAATAATGAATAATAATAAATTTTTATTGAAGATGACTTTTTTAATAAAAATAATTTCTAGTGATAAATTTTATCTTTGAATAGTTTTGAAGTATAATTAGATTATATTTTTTATCATTTAATACAATGTAGTCCATTATAAGTAATTTCACATTTAAATATGACATAAACACATGTCAATCTTTTGATAATTTTTAATTTTTTAAAACCCCGCTTTTTGGTTTTGAAAAATGGGAATTAATTTTAAATTAATTACTGAAACGTCAATTCTATTAATTTGGAAAAATAGAATTCATTTTTTAATTCGGAATACCAAAATTTGTTTAGGGTGATTTTTTGGTATTTTTATGAAAATTATCAATTTTCTGATGAATAGTGACAAACACTACGTTATTGTTTAAAACCGACTTTTTTTTTAAAAATTATATATTTTATTTAAATTTATTTAAAGCCAAAATAGATATATAATACCTATATAAGTTTAATTTAATTCATTATAGTCATTTAATTATAAAATTAGATGTATAAAATTTTATTGAACTTTTTAACCTCTTTTACCCACCTCCTAAGAACATTTGTGAATTTGCATAAAACATATTTTTACAGCTTCTATTAATTTAATTTCAAAAATTGTAGGGACATGGTTGACATAAGTAAGTAAAATTTGGTTCAATAAGATGAAAATAATTTTTTCTAAATTGTAAATTTTGAATTTTATTTACCTTGGTTAAAAGTAAATAGGGTAATTAAAGGTAAAAATGATGTTATAATTACCCTAACACAAGTCTTAATTCTATAGGATAAGTTTTTTCAACCAAAATCAACCTTAGGAATAATGTATGATCCTTTTTTACCAATATTTATTAGATTAGGACATTTGTTATTATTTTATTTAAAGATGAGTTAAAAGTGATAAATTCAAATTTGATTAACTAAAACATTTTTAATATAGGGTTATACTTTTGATAAATTCGACTATAAATATTCATTAGAAATATAAAATCATTTTCTACATCAAGGTATTTTATTTAAAAATTTTAAACATTAAATAATAAAATTTATTTATGACACAATGATGATGTAGTAATTAAAATATTGATGAAATAATCAAATGAATTGTATTATAAATATTATAAAAATATAATTCATACTATTTTAGGAAATCCACGAATTTTATAGGTGAATATGACATCTTATGGTTGATTTAATTTTTATTTTATGAAGTAATAAAGCTTTTATGACTTTAGAAAAACCAAATACTAAATAGTGTCAAAATTGACATAAATGAGTTTTTAAAAAAATACTACTTTATTAAATTATTTAATGGTCCAAAAAATCTATGGTTCAGAAAAGGAACTCATATAATTATATTTATTCCATTAATGAAACACTTGGGGTTCTCTTGTCTTTTTATAGTAAGTTTATTAACAATTGTTTATAATAATACAAGAATACATGGTAAAAGTTAAACTATTTAACTAAGGTTTAAATCTAAATGATATGGTTTTAAGGTGACGTAAACTTGTATAAAACATATTGGTAGATAGGTTTTCTACCCATACCAATTCTAGACTTGAAATAATTATTTTTTTATTCATCAAAAACCGAAATGTATTTAATTATAAAATAATATTTCAATATTTTCCTAAAGTAACCCTCACCTCTCTTATAAAAGGTTTCTTTTCCTTCTCTTAATTTCACACACCCAATTCCATTTGTCTTGGACAAAACCAACCCAAATCTCCTAAAAAATTCCATAAATTCAACCTAATGGCCTTCTCTTTATGATAAAGCCAACCTATGGATCCCTTTTGGTCAAATAAAAAGGAAACACCCAAAGAAGTGATAATTGATTTATCACCTCTTTCAAAGTTCTTTTCTTCTTCAAGTTTTTCTTTCTTTGTTATTTCCATACCAAAATCATAACTCAAGTAATTTCTACATGCTTTTATGTTATTATAAATATGGTACAACCATACTCATTATTCTATCCATCCTATGAATGATAATGTCACTATATGAGCGTACATACGGCTTATCGTCTCCACGTCTTGGTGTAATTTTTATTCAACACTATGTTATTTGGATGGATATAAGTATGAGTAATATGTTTATAAATAATTAAAATAACATTATAATTTATCTGTAAAATTTATATACTATCCAATTCCACACCTTTTAATCATTAAGGATGTGATATTTTCACTCGTGTGTATGTACTGCTTACCGTATCCACGACACGAAGAGATTCATTTATAGGTTCACCATTAAACTGTGATTATAAAAAATATATATTATTAATAAGTATATAATATATGAAATAATAATGCTACTTGAGATATGTATGTATGTATGTATGTACTTACATATATCTTATTCACTTACGTTTGTTCAATACGATATAAAAATAAAAACAGTGTTTATGCATACGTATGGCCTACTGTCTCCAAAAATGGTGTTTTCCAATTAATATATACATCTATCATACATATTTATATTCAAATTATAGATTATATATAAATAATTTTTTATATTCTCGAAGTATTTAAATCATTCTCTAAATGATATGATCATGAATAACAAGTTAAAACATGTACGATAAAAAAATCAATTATTACCTGAAATGTTAATTTAATATGGAAATCAATATTAAATGGGTAGTATAAAATAATAAATGAATAATGAATGATATAATTAATATGAATATGGTTCTAGTATAATTAAATAACATACTATGGTCATTATATAAAAGGTTAAACGTACCATCGACCAAAGGAATGTTCAAGGTAATGGTTAATTCCTCAATCTCATTATTATCCGAGATTGTTTATGTGTAAGTATTTTCTAGGACATATTTATTTTCCATGTCCATGTTTCATAAAAAACATTTAAAATGATACTTTTAAGGTACTCTTTAACAAAAACTTCATTTTAATTGGTTAAAATATTTATTCTTCTAAATCATTCTCATTAATGTCCATGTTTTCAAAATAGTTTAAAGGATTTATTAATATAGACATGATTTTTTAAAATATTAATTCCTTTCAAAAGTTTCAAAGTGGTATGGGACACTTTGATTCAAAAATATCTTCTAAACAACTTACTTTATAAATGTGTGACTTCTAAATGATTTCACAAAAAGGGATATTTCTCTTCAAAAATTTTACTAATCATTTTCAACTATGTCATCATCCTTTACTGGATATTATTTAGATTAAGGTTGATTTATTATAGTAAAATCTTCCATATTGTATTGAATTAGTTATGATATGTTTGATTGGGGATATTATATTTGTTAACCCTTTATGGTTTATGGTTGAAGTATTGAAAATTTACATTCTAGTTTTAATATGAATGTTTATATTTTGTTTCAACATTTTCATTTTAGGAATGCAGTGGACTTAGTAAGTAACTAGTGGGGCCTACTATAGCCCATCAATGCATCAGAAGGTATCATGAGACAAACTAGTGTCTTGGCACAAGGCCTTGACAAAAAAAAATTATTTTTAGTCTTGTCAAGAGGCCTTGATTATGTGGTAATGACGTCTGGCATTAGGCATTACCACATCATGAAATTAATTATCAAATGTGATTATTAGACTAGTAGGATATACATGTTCATGTTTATATGGTAATGTTTGATTTATTTTATCCATATTACTTTAAAATTTATGTTTAAAAGGTTTTTATTTTTATTACACATCTTTCCTTAAATGTTTATAGATTCTACTAAATTATTTACCCTTACTGAGAAACTGAGCTCACCCCTTTCTTTTTTTCCCATGATTCTAAGAAGTACATTATGTGTGATATGTGTAGTTAAGCTAGAGTAATAATGGCATTCTCAATAGATTATTTATGTTTTGTATTATTTTTTAATGTGTACTGTAACGTTTATGTATCTAATATATTTTCCAAGACTTCTAAACAGATCTCTCTTTTGGGACATTATTCCCTGTAATAATGCCTATGTAATAAAACAATGCCCCAGCTCCGGGCTTTTGGGGTCGGGTGTCTATAGGAAACATGTACCGACTACAAAAAAAATCAATGAAAAGAATGAAATCATATGGTTGTATCTATTGTAAAATTATATATCAAAATGAATGATGCTTTTCCATCATTATCTCATAACCCTAAAACACATAAATTAAACTAAAATTACTACTATAAGGAATAGATAACAAAAGGGGCATTGTAAGTATCTCCAAATGGAGTCCAAAAGTGCATTCTTAGGTGGGTTTAATTATGGAATGTGGAGACATCATATCAATAAATGTGGTGACCAAGGAAGAGGATATATAGATAGTGCCACAAAAAATATTTGGACCACCTATAATTGGTATATACATTTCATTAAACAGACAACACCATTATCCTCTACGTCGCCATACCTATGGATTTCTACCTCCATGACCATGCTAAGCCCTATGTCCAGGAGGAAATGGCATATTATAGGCACTTTACTGTAATTTTATATCTCCTCTTCAAAGAATACAAGTCTTAATAAATATGTTTCTGATAAGTCCTTAGAGTTATTTTATATTAAAAATTAATATGTGGTTATTTTCTTCTGTCATAATCCACACTATTTTTTGGAATTGAAATCAATAATGAAGGAAACCTACACAGGAAAGAGAACAGAAATGGAGATCTAGAGAGATGCATGAGAACTAAAATTTCAATGAAATGAGATGAATAACCAGTAAAAAATAATTATAATAGTGATGTACATACATACTCTCTATGAATTAAACCCTTGAGTACCCTGGCATCTGAGATCCCCCATCTATAGATGTACTACTTAGGGATTTAAGATGAATTCCCACTCTATATGATCTCAAGTATGCATGAATCATCTTAATCATATCTAGATTCTCAATTACCTACATATACATTCTAAATATAAATATATTAACCAGATATAGAATATATAGGTGTTATTTCTTCTCAAAACATTCTCCTCTGGCCTCCTTATCTAGAAAATACTCTGGAAAAAATAGAGAAGTTCATAGAGTTGAATCCCAAGATCCAGAGTTCTCATGATCTCCTATCGTGGAGAAAGAAACTATTGCTACATCACTAAATTAATTTTTGTGGAAAGAAACTATATATGAAATTTTATATAAAAATCATCCCATGAAACTAATGACTCCATGTGCTCACTAAATAAGAGAAACCACCACTGATGTGAAACTCCACTCATCTGAATAATAGCTAAAAAATCCATTACTACTTCCATGAAAATATTGGATTAAAATTGATATCTATCACCTCAAACTTGAGCTTTATCTCCTTATTAGAGACTCTATCCTCATAATTCACCGAACCCTATTGTTGGAACTCATGAAGTATCTTCCTCAATGACTCTCCCTCCTTATTTTAGTCAAACATACTACAATTATCTAGATCATCCTACCGCACTGCATCAATCTGAATTACTCATAGATGATAACAAAAAAACAGCAATACAACTGGAAAATGTTCATAATAGGAAAATGGAATTAATTTTAAATTTTTTAATATATTCAATTTATATTCTATATAATAAACCTAATTCAACCAAATTAAGAATAAAACATGATGCATATACTTCACCTGTGATTTTATCCCACAATACATATTCTCTTTAATAGGATATTCAATTAATATAAGGTCCTTATGTTAAATCATTGGGGTCCTTAATCACCTCTATCCTAACACTCATCCATTACCAAATCACAAAATATGTTCGAATAACATTATTTACCAACCAAACTCATACTATCCATACTAGAGCCTTAATGGAAACCCCTTCATAACATTTATCTATATCTTTGATACTAATCTATCTTAACCAAAATCCTCTCTAAGATGACAATGATTATAAGTGTGAACCCCAAATATCACCATAAATATTTTGTGAGTTAGTGACTAGCATTAAGGGTATAATCACACACAAATTAGAGGACATAGCCTCATAATAATAGGAACATAAAAAATCACCAATTAAGTCTATATAATATAAGGTAAATCCCAAAACCATAATTCATGTAAATATAATCCATAAAAATATCCCTAAAATAAAATAACCAAAATCAGTCCTAAGGTAATGGAAATAACTCAAACCAAGATCTCCCTGAGCCAGTAAAGTGTGGCTTAGTTTCCAAATTTCTATTGGAAACCTATATTTTTTTATATTTATACAGACTATAATCATAGTATAGATTGTTAGATTCAATTCAATAACTCTTATGAAAATATGGAATAAGTATACTAATGACTCAGTGGACAAATAGAATAACCAAAACACACATATGATCTTTAAAATATCACACCACATAACTATGGCTCACTCACCTGATATCAAATCCATGAATAATAATATAATATCAAAAGAATGTATCAATAAGGAATCCCAAAACCTCTTCCACACTAGTTTTACACCCTAACACTCTAATAAAAAAATCTTTGTTCTTCAATGCCTTTCACAATTTTACAATCAATCATCATATCTTGTATCATAACCACAAAAAATATACATCCACCATATCATTATCATAATCACATATCCACCACCACATACCACCGCAAAACCATAACCGTATAATCACTACATATAAGTAGAAAAATGTAAATTAATGTATTATTATAATAGTATAATGGTTATAGGAAGGGCATAAATCTCCTTCCCTTATCCTACCATGCACTTCCCCCACCATATATCATCATCACAACCACATAACCAAGACATCCCACAAATTATATAATAAATTATTAATCCATTATAGCTCATATTCAAATACATATTATGAGCCATCATTTCACATATTTTTCATAAAGGAGGGAAGGAGGAAGAGGGTTTGGTCAAATATTTATTCCCTCATCATCTTAGATGTTTGGGAAAACAACCATATCCCCAAACCATATGGGATACGGAAAGGTTTTACAAATTATAAGGTGATCTATATGAAATAACTGGACTTACATTACCATAATTACTATATAAACAAACCCAGATATCCCTAAAAAGAGAACATAATAATCAATATATTCTCATTTAATCATGATACCATTTCACTTTTCCATAATTACTAACTAATATCCTCATTATAATAATTGTTTAATTCATTTATAAACATTTAATATCAAACCATTAATTATCCATTAGCCACATTTCCCCCATTTATTACCACTTCATTGTGTAATTTCCAATAAAATTACCATAACACAAAATATAGTATCTTCCCAAACTACCCAACTTATGATGCCTCAAGTGTAGATAACTATTTTTAGAAGGTTTATAATAACTAAGAACCATATTTTTATGTAAGCATAATTTATAATTCATAAATCCCATTCACAAATAATCCCAAACTACCAGACACTCACACTAGACAATTGATTTTAACATTAAATAATAAATGGTAGTAAAATAAACACAGTGAAAAAAGATATTATAAGAGAATTATTAGCTCCAAAGAATAATATAACATAAGATTAAGATTTAAACCAAAACCATCAAACAATAATAATAACCACGCTACTGTTTTATAGAAGTAAGCTTTTATTAATTCTTATTTCACTAACATCCAAACCTCATAGACCGAATGCCTTTAGGAACCATTCTTCATAGACATCCATTAAGGTAGTCCAAGAAAATTTTTAACTGATCTATTCCTTAAAGTTAATACTAATTTCTTCTAGAATCAATTTTTAGTTTACCTTATGAAATATCTCAAGAATATTTTCTATTGACTTAAAAAACCTTCCAAAAATAATCTATACTATTTTCACATTCTTATAAATCAGAACCAATTGCCACCATTTTACTACTTAATCCATTACATTGATTCCATCATTTTATCATTCCCTTATATCCACCACACTCCATTATATAAAAGTTTCTTTCACCATCTATTCATTATTCCCAAAAATATTCTTGTTACTGGTTCCAGATAGCTAGATTAGTCACTACCTTATATCGAATATTGGTATTATGATATATAAATTTATACTTTTTATATGTTTTAGAATTTATATAATAATTATCATCTCAAAATAATCCTAAAAAATTCCAATTTAAAATCATTTTTAGGCTTCATCACAAAGTCATATGGGTCACAATTATATCGTTCTACAACTCTCTTCCATAGTTCCCATACTTCCAGTCTGTTGGGGATTCTATGATCCTATGACCTCCAAGTTATCAAAAGCATAATTAAGAACAGACACACTCTATATTTTCATGAGATATATCTTTTGATAGCATATTAACTATATTATTATTCACATCAAACATCCATAATTCCATTTTCCCAGCTTCCAGAATCTTTTAGATAGAATGATATTTTAGTTCAATGTGATTATTCCTAGAATGAAATGTCAAATTATAAGAAAATTGAATCATTTTTTGTCTATCATAGTTAGAATTAAAATAATTTTCTTGCATCTTATCTCCATAATTGGACCCTTAAACAATTCTAACCCCTTCCTAGATTTGAAAACTATAATGTACTTTTATTCTTGGTTGACAATGCAAGTCCAATTTGTAACTTGGATATGTAGCTTAGAGTACTTCCTCTGAAAGTAAAATAAAACCATTGATAAACTTCAGGAATCTATATATACCACAAATTTAGAATATTAAAACCCTTTCAAGGGATCATTAGTTTTGAAATATATTTATATATATGAAAAACATTTATGATACCAAAAACCCCTCATAAAGGTCTCCTAATGTTCATTTCCATGATTTTTCTTGAATCTACCAACAAAACCTCCTACATGATTGATTTATGGAATTTTATAAACCAAGGAATACATAAAAATATCAATAAATAATTCCTAAATAACCTTTAGTGTTTAATTGGACTACCTATCTTTTTTGGTCACTTATATTTTGATAGAATAAAGCCTCTTTCCTGGAGAGTACTCACTACCGTGACTCACATATTCTGAATCTTGAAAATATTTTATTGAAATATTTAAACTAAAAAGGAATAATGTTAGATATTACATTTCCATTACAATCCTTATCCCTAACCATGAACTTGGATATACCAAATCATTCATTTAGGAACTTCTAAATATTAGATATGTTACACTTCAAGGTTTTCTATCACATATATTTCCATCATTAATTCAAATAAATATAGAATAATAGTGTTGAAAATTCCATAATCATACATATTAAAATATTATATTATATTAATTAATCTAATAAAACATCAATTATTTTTAAAATTTATCAAACATCGAATTCCATTTCGTTGGTGCATACTTAAGAAAATATAAACATTGCATGAATTTTCACACTAGTAAATTGTTTTGTACTAGTATGAAATCTTTTAGTTGTTGTTTATTTATTTCTATAAATATCCATGAAGGAAATAGTTTTTTACATCAAGTTTAAAAAAGAATAAAATATTCCACAAAAACCATACGGAGAAAAATCAAAATAGTTCTAGGTTTCACATCTGGATAAAAAATCACACCAATTTTCACTCATTTCAATTGTCAGAACCCCTTCACAATAAGTCTTCCCATATATCAAACTCTATAATTTAATTTTTCTTTAGAAAATTAACCCAATATTTATGAATTAATTTATATATTTTTTGACATTTGAGTGAATAAAAAATCTCACCTCTATAAGGATTTTATATTCCCCATAATTAAATGTGAAGTATAAAGTTCATTTAAGAATCAAACAATTGAAATGGATTTTAAACCTAGTTAACTACCTCAAATATTGAGGTTCAACTCCTTAGGGTGGCTCCTTTTATACCTCATACATTCAAAAATCATTCATAAGATTTTACATTCCTTAAGAATTCTTGTAAATCATATCCTTGTACTTCTAGAACATGATTAGAGATTTTCAATATGAAACAATCTATTACCTATCAAATTTCTTGTTTTATGCTCCCTGAACAACCTTCCACCACCCGAATTTACATAAATTGACCATAGAATTTATATTATATCCTTATTCCCAAGATCATCATAATCCTTTTTCAAATATATCTAAAAGATTTCCTCATTTATGAAGACATTCTAGAATCTAATAAGATTTTTATGAGGGTTATTCTATATTTTTAATCAAGAGTTTTCATTTTTATTTCTATTTAAGAAACATATCTAAAATATATCATCCACTTATCCCAAACCTTCAAATACATTGGGGTATAAATGATACATCATAAAACATTTATATGAGTAAAATATACCCTTATTACATATATGATTTCCTCTAGAAGTTAATTTTTCAATGGTTTAGAAGGACTCCAATTCATGTGATAATCCAAACTGTTATCTAATTTGGCCCAAAATTAATTTTGGAAATTGGAACATAACCTCATAATTATGACTATATAATTTTGTGTATGATTAAACCAATATAGAATATGATTATACATATGATCTTTTGGAATATTCAGCTATATATAAATTCTATATTCTATAAAATGCCCAAAACTCTATTCCTGTATACATAACTCTTTTATCAGACTGAAGAAATTTTAGATTAATTCTATTATTGTGTTCCACCATGTATCTGCCTTCGATGAATGTCTAGAACACATCACACATGTGCTTGTAGAAGAAATCACACACCTTTTTTATATAATATTTTTTGAAGGGAATGGAATAGAATGATCAGCTATGAGATCAAAAAGGTAAGGGAAACCATTGATCTCTCTAAACCATTCATTAAATAAATTATTTGGGGCCCTTAATCCCTTTTTGGTTCACACCTTTAGTTTCTAGCCTTATATGGAAACCTCACATGTTTCATACTCTTTTTGATCGACATTCAACAATAAATTAATAAGAAATTTCCATTATATTTTCTCACAAATATGATGAAGCTAGTTATGTTATATCTTTTTGGTTATGGAAGTTGTCTCTCTAATATGAGTGATACCTTCCATAACTCTTTCCACGTACAATGTTCCATTCCTTAAAACATGGTCTATAATCATGGAAAGATTTTTTATTTCCACACTACAACAATAAAAATAGTATATAATACAACCTCATAAATTTTATAAAGGAAATTAAGTTCTTTCATAGACCTATGATGTGTTGGATTCCATGAAAATAAAATAGATATATGTTATTTGTTTTAATTCTAACATTTTATTTTCCCAAAACCATAATCACCTATCTATATTGAAGGTGAAACTTTCCATGGATTTTTTAAAAATAATTTCATATGAAACATCTTTTAAATAAATTGAAATAAAAAACAAGAATTAATAATCAATGAATTCATCGAACATGTTAAACATAGATCCAATGTTACATAAACACATATAGTTACAATGATTTTGGATTATTTGGGTACATACTTTATGGATTTTACATGAGTCTCATGGAATTTCTTATTTAAATGTCCCATATTTCAATATTGGTGGAATTCAAAGTCTCCTGGACCATAAAACATCGAAACACTATTATCTATTCTATTTTTTATTCTTTTCATCCAAGATCATTGGGTCGAGTTACCCCTTTATTCCACAAATCAATTACTTTTGAATGCCCTAGAAACCTGTTAATTTTGGATGTATACATTTAATATTATATCACCAACCTCTAAAAGGACCACATATTTCATTCCACTAGAATTATTCATAGAATTCACGATCATATCTATTAATTTTGTATGTGATGGAATAAGAATTAAGGATTCTAAATCATTAGTTAAATTCACACCAATTGAATCCAAAATTCATGTATCCAGTTGAACACATTCTAATAGTCATTATAGTGATTCATATTTTTTATACAAAAAATATTACATCTTATTTGATGAATATTAAATACATACCATTATTATCCATGTAATAATCTTATAGGTCTAGTGTCTTTGGAAAATTAGATATTTAATAAACTCATACATAAAAGATCAATATCATCTCCCAAATATTTATTAACAACTATCACCCTTTAGGACATATCATACTTAAAATATTTCTTATATCTCTTTGATGGTAAACTTAAGAAAGGGTGAGATCAGATGCTCAGTAAGGGTATGTAAGGTAGATATCAATGATCACCTAAGCATAATGTCAGATTATTGTAATGAAAACATGATTTTAAAATTCAAAAACCATAACCAACATACCACATATCATAGTCTTGAATCATAGAGAAAATATTTCTATTTTATAAGACATGAATCATAAAGGAATCAAATAACATTAACCATGATATTATAACCTTGGCATAAGACATATGTTTTTGGAATACACATAGTCCTGGAAAATAATTTCATTATTCAGGGATCACATCCATGATTATAATAGTGTTTTGTGTTTACTCACAAATACACCATATCATTATTCAAGGTTCAATCCCAAGATTTATCAAAATAGATAAAGTCCCTTACTGAAATGGGACTACTCCCCATTCCCCTCCTTATTATCTCATTGGATATACATCTTTACCCAATAAATTTTAGGGATATGTAATTATGTTTTCATGAATAAAATAATCAAAAACCATTCATATTTGTAGAAGAAGATCATAAATCATTCATCATATTTCATATCCTGAGAAAAGGAAATAAGTTTCGTCAACATTTCAAAAATTCATCAATACATAACCCATGTAAAATAAATGGGTATTACAAACATATCATCATCATAATAATAAAACATACAAATAAAGAATAAAGATATAATACAGGTATAATATCTCTTGTAAATTCATAGTAACATCCATGGATGATATCATAAATGAAAATTATATTACAAGATCACATGGAATATTTCATGATGAAAATTCCCTTTTCATTTTAAAATCACTAAATTAAAATCATGAAATTTATAAAATATTATAGAAAAAATTTTATTTGAAAATAACTATGGAAACATGTAAAGGAGGCTATAAAACATTAATTGTTTATAATGAAGGAAAACAAATTTCATCCCATGTATGTTAAGACAAAATTCATTTCATATTTTTGGTAAAAAATAAAATATACCTTGTTTGGAAATTAAAGGAACATTACATATAAAACATTTTATAAAAATTAAATTTTGGGTAGAAATGACTTTAGACAATTATATTATAATATTAAACCATTTTTTGAAACATTTTTATAAAATATGGATATGTAAAGAAAATATTCCTCACCAAGGAGAAAATAATGTCTATTTTTTAAAAAACATTTTTATAGTCATTTTAAGAAAGAAAATAAAGAAAAATAAAATCATCTATGAAAAAATAATTGAGTAAGCAGAGGAAAATAAAATTTGGTGATATTTTTTAAATGAAAATCATATTATTTCCTAAATGGAAATCTAAGTAGGAACACTCTAAATTAAAATGGGATTAAGGCATGAATCAATTTCCATTTTGGTATCTTTCGAATCATAATACTCATGTACGAATAACATGAAATGAAACATTAAATTTCATAATAAAAAAGAGATTCAATATATAACATGTCCAGGGGTCTGCATATACACATAACATATGAAGATGTTTTCAAAACAAAACATATGTCCCAGAAGAAGATAATTTGAGATGATATGCCCTTATAATAATGGTAATATCTGAATCAAATACCCATCAGTGAGACCATCTTATATGGATATAAATATGTAGATAATTTCATGTGAATAATCATAAAAAAAATTATTGGTAGTATATACACAACAAAAAATAAAAAATTGGGGAATGTGAAATGTGTCTCCTAGAAATAAAAGTGAGTTGAAAATACTATACATCATATCCACACATGATATATAACCTTTAATGAATATATAATAATATTCAATAACCTATTTAATTAATTAATAACCTTTTTTATTTTTTAAACCTTATCCTTAAACCATTTCATTAAATTAGAAAACCATTAATGTAAAATTCATAAAACAAACTCTTTACAAATACTAGTTTAGAAATAAATAATATTAAAAACACTTTTCCTTTAAAAGAAATGATTTTTAAAAAAAATGATTATCTATTACAATAATGGGGTTTCAATTAAATATTAAAATATATTTATAAAATTATAACCTCTTATAAGAAATGTTTATGTAAAATATAAAATTAATAAAATCATTTTTCTTTTACATCAATTGCAAATCTAGGATGATTTCCCCCCATAATATCACTTTATTAGAGTACTTGGAATAATATTTATACACATATCTAAATATTGTATTCCAAAATAAATGTATCTCTCTATCTTTATATATTTCTCTTATTTTTGAATTCATTCTTCTAAAATTGAGGACTGAGAAAAAAGATGAGGGTTTTTGGACAGTGAGCTTGAAGGGGCTTGGATGGTTTTCAAGTAGAATAGAATGTTCAAATTTTATAGATAAATTTAAATTGTATATGAATAAATGAGTGAATAATATAGGTTCATATATCTATGGTGACTGATCATGGACGATGATAAAATCACATTTAAAGGTAGAAATAAAAAATCACCTCTTATTTGTATATTATTCTTCACCACTCAACACTTCATATAAAACATCTACAAATAATATTCACGATCATTATTAGATTATACCCATTTAATAAACCATAAGTATCTAAATGTGATGCTTTATGGAGGTTTAACTCCTATAGAATACTGAAATATCCTTAAACTATTCATAGTTTATATAGAGGAAAAACATGGTTTTATAAATTCTGATGTCCATATTCATGTCATGATTCATTAATATTGATCTTATTTTTCAATTAAACCTTCATGTAAACCAATAATTACATATTAAATAAATAAATTATTTGATTTTATTTATAGGTTTCATGTGGGGAAGAAGATGATGCAACATGTTGAAATATTAGAGTGTGTTCTTACCTTATATGATACTGTGTTTAACATTAGGGGGGTTTAAATCATGGTCAAACCCTTTTTTGAGTTCCTTTGAAAATTATCTTCCTCTTTTTTACACTTACGTATGTTTGGGTTACCCTTAAATAGCTTGTTCATTGAGTGGAATACCCTTATAGAAGATAGGGTGTACCTTTACATGGGAAGTGCGCTTGTAGTTATACACTTACACATGTTAGGTAGCACCTTTACACAAGTGGAATATGACCCTTATGAAACCACATTGACCTAAACAAAGTCATATAATTACCTTTAAATGAGAAATAATCATGAAATCCACCCTTACTCAAGCTATAAAATCCATCAATGACCCTTATTAAACTATTAGATGACCCTTACGTGACATTGCTAACAATTACATGAGTCAAGATAATTCATACATACACTTATATATTCATTAGGATACCATTACATGATATTTGAAATTGGAAATTAACTTTACATAGTGTACAAGGACTTAGCTTATGATTTTGTAATGTTTGAAAACCGTAGCTTACCCTCACACTACTCAAAGAAAACATCAACTACCCTTGAAAAACATTCAAAAAATATACCTTTACCTTACATATATTCAATTGTTTTGTAGAATAATTTTTTTTATTATATTACATAATTATAATTCTGTTTATGCACATATAATACTTTAATATATCCACTTATTCTTTCTTAATATACTTCTTATGCATCATAAACATAATTTTTAATTTTTCAATGATAAAATTTTTATATAAGATATTATTTCATCATATTAATTTATTACAAAAATTTACATTTATAATTTACTATAATATATCATAGTTTGTATAAATAATTTATAGTTAATATCACAAACATTAATTTTGCATAATATATTTTAAAATTTTATTTCTATCTTTTTATAATTATATTAATTTAAAATTTTATTTATGAGTGTAAAAACCCAAAATTTTATTAATTAAAATTACTCTTGATCTAATTAAATGACTTATTATGTAAAATGGTTACATAAAACATATTCACATACTTGGTTTTATGTTTTTGGAATTTAAAATACCATTATGAATTGTTACCATTGCTAATATAACTGTTGAACAATGATCACATTATTTGTTTAAATATAAGGCATTGACAAATCAAATTTACTTAGATGAAATAATTGATGATCCAATCTAGTTGAATTGCTCTATACGAAGCAAATTATTGGATCTCAGAAAGGAGGTAGCATCGATTGGATTTTTTCTTGACCAATCACAAGCTGATCTTCAATACATTATGATTAAACCGAACCACCAATGGGAGATGTGTATGTTAATAGAGATTACCACTCCAGTGATGGTATCTAAGCCACCCCAAGAGTCTATCCCCATCACACACCATACCATTAGGTCTTATTTGGGGGTTATTAGGGTTTATGTAACATGACCCTAGCACTATGATTATGTGCATTGTTTTTTTTGAAAAATAAATATTCATTTAATTATTGTTACTTTTTAAGTGGGGTTTTAAAGCATAAATACTATATTTAGTTCATATTCAATTAAGAAATATATTTGGAAAAATTAATGTATTTTTTAATTAAATAATATTTAAAAAAATATTATTAATAAATAACTTTTTATTAAATATAAATGATCATATAATTTTTATACAATTTTAATTCTTATTATGGTTTCAAAGTTGTTTTTGTGAAAACCCATGAATTTTTTATAAATTTGGGTTTTTATTTTTAAAAGAGGAAATTAAAATATTTTGAAAATTATTTTTATAAAATTTATATTATTTTTGGATTCAGGACATCGAAATTATCTAATGGTGAATTTTTCATAATTTTCTAAGTCAGTCAAATTTTTCTGTAAAAAATAAATACCATTTAAAAATATAATGTGTTTTTTGACATCATAATGACCCAATAGTGATGTATGAAATACTATTAAAGTGATATTCTTCTAATATATGTTTTTCCTTTAAAATAATTTGATTTTAGATTTTTTTGATTAATTTTATGGTGCCTTAGTAGAACCTCCAAGACTTATAAAATATTTTAACTTTTTCAAAGGATTTCCATGCTATTGTCACTCATTTCCACGCAACCAATCCTACTCTTTTAATATTTTCGGCCATTGGAATTATAAAATAATGTTATCACTCCACATTGGAAAAATCCTTGGGCAAAAATCATGGGTTGGTTATTCATTTTGAATATTTAATTATATATATTCCAAAACCTATGTTTGTGAAATATTAATGAATTCCCCTCTATTTACCAAAATAAACCCACCCATGATCCCACTTATCTTCACTCAATACCCTTGGATCACATATCTACCCTTTCCTCCTCTCTCTATAATCCTCCCATGGTGCCCCAAGCTCTCAAGAAACCCCTCATCAAGCTCTTGAAGTCACACACTTCCAAGTAAGGGATCCACACTTTCTTCCTTCCTAATTTAGGTCCAAGTTTCCTTATATTTTCATGCCCTTTATTTTTCAATTATTAATGTTGGGGCTTGATTTTTCACCTCCCCTAAAAATTACCTACTTATTTTTTAATGATGATATAACATTTTCTCTCTCATTAATGCCTCTCGTGTACACCTACTACCATGGTGAAATTCCATAAGAGATTTATCTCTACTCATTTATATTCAAACTATTATTTTATATTATGTATCTAAAATCCATTACATATGTCAGATATTATGTTCCATGATCCTCTTACTACCCATTTCATTTATAAATGATGAGATACCCCATTCTCTCTCATCAACCCGTTTTACGATTTCTATTTTCCATCGTTATGCTGCCAAAGTTACACCAAAATTTCCCATTCCAAAATCATCATGTAAGTGAATACCATTTCAATTTCCCTATCAAGGGTACTCAAGTTTATGCACATGTACATGTTGATTGAGGACTTACATTTATGTATTCCACATCTCTTATTTTTGGAATAAATTATGATGTTTAATTTATTCAGGATGTATGATCTATGTGGCATACTTATTCATGAAATGAAATGTTTATAAAACGGTGTGCCCTGATATCACTCCAGTGCATTGGGTAAAGAATAGTATCATGATAAATCATGTACAATGAGTGTTTACTCATGATAATTCTAGTGAACTGAGGGTTTAATCATTCTAATTCAAGTGAAATTGAGGTTTACTATTGCTCTATGTGCAATTAGCCTTGGATCATTCTAATATCATGTTAAATGTTATTTCCCAAACTCCAGGTTTTTCTAATCATGCTATATTAAGACTTTATATTCATTTTCCCATATGAACCATTGATATGCCTGTTACTTAACTTGTATTTTATTTCTAATGTAATTCCTTGTATACTCCCTTACTAGGTTTTATATCTCAACCATTTCTTATGTATGTCCTCAGGTTATCCCGTGCTATGCTAATTATGAAGGAATGTAGTAGTCATGTAAATGAAGTTTTCCAAAAAGATGTTGGATTCTTATGTCTTAAGATGTGATGTAATGGTCCTAAGACCAAATTAAACTAGACCTGTTGATCTAATGTGTTATATTAAATGAAATTTTATGTAATGAAGCATTTTTAAATGTGTAATAAAGAGTAGGGTGGTTATAGTTGTCATCAAAGGAAGGATTTGGTGATTTTTGGATTAGGATTAGAAAACCCAAGTGAAATTCTTATGGATAAGACTAATTATAAAAAGAATATCTCTAAATTTTTGTGAGTATAGAGTAAGTGCCTTATCATGAAAATACATCAATTTCATGACACGAACTTGTCGAGGTGGGTGTGGCAAATATTTATCTAGAGGTAAAACCTGAAAACACCACTACGAGTTAGACTCGAATCGAAACTCGTCCCAAAAAACAGGCCTTAATGAACTCTTATTTTAATAATCTTGAGGGATATTCTTTGGTAAATTCATAATATTATTAGGAAACATTATTAAGGGAATAAAAAAATTCCTCTATGAATATATGTTGTGAAGTAGATCATAGATAACATAGATTGAAGCCTATAAATTCCTATGTTAAGGAAATGAATGTAATATATAGGTTATCACTTTTTTACATTAAATTACCCTTTATGTGTTACCCCTAACTGTCGTTTTATTCTATACAATGGCTGAAAATAGGAGTACATGGGCTAACAACTATTTCAAAGATCAATGTGATGACTATTCTAAAGATATTCCCAATCCCATGGGAGAAAGAATTGTAAATTTTTTCATAATACTCTCTCAGTTAACTAATGTTTTCTGTAGAAACATGGGTCCAAAGGAATGTCCAACCCCCCCCCCCCAATGAAAGAACAAGCCCCAATTGAAAGCCTCATAAGATAAAGGCCTTGAACTTTCAATGGATCATTGGATCCCACAATTGCTAAATAATTGAACAACCCCATTGAAAGGATCACCTCTACCCTTCAATGTTCTGAACTAGAGATGGTTATTATGACTGCTAATCATATGGAGGGTGAAATAGATAAATAGTGGAAATTGATAAAAAATTACGAAGCTCGGGGAAGGGATCAAGGTGTTGGAAGGGAATGATTTCTATAAAATGTTTTTTGATAAATATTTTCCTCACACCCTCTGACTTAAAATGGAAAGAGACTTCCTTTCCATCAAGAAAAAAGAAAAGAAATCCATCAGAGTGTACGAGGAAAAAATTACAAGGCTTACAAAATATGCCTCTATATTGGTCGTTACCCCCAAATTCAAGGTTTACCACTTCATTGGTCAGATAAAATATAGCCTACATAAATCCCTAGCAATCCATGACTTCGATATTTATGAGAAAATTGTCTGATGTGCCCTAAAATTCGAAATGCAGATTGAAGAATATTAGGGGTATCATGGTCATAAGAAATAGAAAGTGGGATCTAATTCTATCAGTCTTATGGATAAATCCGATAGTGCTTGGAAGTTACCACACCCCACTTTCCAATGGTGCAAAAAGAATCAGCATGTAAATCGCCTGAAGGGGACAAGGAAATGATTTAGGTGTGGAATAGTGGTACATGTGGACATTAATTGGTAAAAAACATGCTACTAGGATAGAGGAAAATAAGACTCCATTTGTAACGAACCGAATTGTTTTTGAATAAATTTTTTTCTTAATTTTTGTGGGTAAATTATTTTTCATTTAATAAAATTAGTATAATTAAAATGAGACCATTGGGTTTCAACTATTATATGACCGTTGGTCAATATGACCGTTGGAAACTAAATGTTAAAATTACATTCTATAAATACAAGTGATCGTGATTAATTTATATAGAAAGAATATTCAATGGCCCAATCCAGTAGTCTCAGGCCGATCTAAGCCCATCTGACGGAACTCGGGAAGGAGGTAGAACCATTGGGCTTTTCTTTGGACCAAACCCAAGCTGAACTTCATCGTGTGAAGCTGGAATGGAATCTCCTTCGCGATAAGTTCAAGACGATAGAAATAACTACTCGGGCAATGTTGGCCGGTCCACCCCATGATTCTATCACCCTAGCACATCTTACTCTTAGGTCCTATGCTGGTGTTATAAGGGGTTATGTTACAAGACCATAACTACCTTGTGTAATCCTTTTATTTCAATTAAAATTGTGATTTCTTCTTATGGTGATGTTTGTGAATCTCAAGTATCCGGATAAATATAGGATGTAAATTATTGATCAATTTTGGAAAAAGGACATTTTAAAATATTTATGTAAACCTTAAACAATTAAAAATTTGTAATGATTTTCAAAAATGGTCTTCTACAGTTGTGTTTAGTATAAAATTTAGATTCTAATAAGATCAACTTAATTTTTGATAATTGTAAATTATGAATAGTGATTTTATGCTTAGGATTAGTAATGTGACCAAATGGATTGTTAATCTATCTTAAATAAAGTATTAATATAATTTAGGCACCATGATTAAGTAATATGATTCAATAAAATAGATAAATAATTATTTCAAAAATTATTAGTCAAGTATTAGTTTTTTCAGGTGAATGGTTATTTTTAAATAAAAATTAAATTAAAATTATTTAGAAAATTATTTTTATAAAATGGAGTTAATTTTCTAATTCATAGCAAAGATATTACGTTATGGTGATTTTTGGGGATTTTTTCTAAAAAAATGAATTTTTGGTGAATAGTGACAATACATTTTTTAGTTTCAAGTGTTTAATGACAACATTAAGGATGTAATCATTCTGAAATAATTCTGGTAGACTTTTGAATAGTAAGATAAGGTATTAGGTGTCCCATTTTTCCAATACCATGGGAAAATACCATGGGCAAGCCCATGGTTTTTCCAATACCACCGATGATGTGTCCCTTGGCAATTAATGCTTTGTCCCCTCACATCTCCAATAAATACCAAGCCTTTACATCATTAATTTTATTTCCAAATCCTCCCCATCGAATTTCTGGCGTCTTTATCCCCCAAGGAGTTCTCCCAAGGTTCCCCCAAGCCTTCAAGGTCCCGACCTTCGAGTTTTAAGAGTTATGTTTTAAGGTAAGGGATCCTACCTCTCTCTTTCTTTCCATGTACTCTCTTTTATCTAATTTCTTTTATGCTCCATGTTCTCATGTTAGAGGATGTTCTTTTATATTAAACATAATTTAATTTGTATTTTCATATGATGAGATACCCTCTCTTATTCTCATCAATTCATTTTATGAATTTTTAAGTGGCGCTGTTAGGCTGCAGAATTTTTATAAGGGATTCTTTCACCCTTCACATTTTCAAAATTCTATTTTCATGTCAAGTATTTCAAGTTCCTTTTTCTTATCTTGGGTTATGATATATATATATATATAATACTTTCCTTTTACTTTCATATGATTAGAGACCCTATTTTATCTCATCTATTCATTTTTTGAAGTTTTAAGTGATGTCGTTAGGCTGCTGAATTTTTATAAGAGAAATCTTATTTTTGTCTTTCTTTCATGTTTTTCATTTCAAATGGTATGTCTTTAAAATTTCATTACCATGTTCTTATATGCTTTATATTCTGCCCCTCTACTGTTTTTGGATCATTTATGAGTGGGTAACCCATGTCCCCTCTCGTTTCAATGTTTTCTAAAACCCTGTAACATAGTCGTTATGCTGTATAATTTGCGTCTCAAAATGTCTCTCTCTTTTTCTAAAATTCTTTTATTTTATTAACCGAATATTCAAATACCTTTATTCTACAGGGTAATTCACATATATATCAAAATTTTCTATTTTAATTCGGTGATTTACATACATAAAACACGCTTTCTTTTTCCGTGGGTTTGAAATGACATAAAAATCATATCTTAAAAGCAGCTTTTAAAACATTATGACTATGAAATGAAACCAAATTATTTTATGCTATATGGGTTATTTATGAAATGTTTGATGATGATACATCTTTATCACATGATAATAAATACAAATTTAAGGGTTATCCACGATAGCGCTCCAATGCATTTGGTAATGATGTAATCTCAAGGGATTACAATTTTAACGATACCTTGGTGAATAACCATGGTAAAAAATTTTAATGAAACCTTAGGGATGGACCTTGGTGATGTGTTAATTATTGTCTAACATAAATTTGTATACACATATTCAAGTTTTGAATCATGTTCTTTTAATTATGATATGCCTCATGATCTCTTCTTCAAGACTTAAAGTTATTTATCATGGATTTATTGATGTATCTCAAGTTCACATGTAAAATGTTTCACTTGTTTCCCTTACAGGGCATTCTTCTCACCCTTTCCTTTGATGTATGTTCCCAGGTTATGATATGCAGTAATGAAAATTGGATGAACAAAATAAGAATCCTTTCAAGTGTTTAAGATTAATTTTTTTTGTGTTGTTATGTATTAAGTTCCTGATTTCCAAGACACTAAACCTTAAAGATCCTTAGTTTTGTATAATGTAATGAATGTTTTTGTGATAAAAAGGTAGGATGATATAGTTGGTATCAAAGGATGGTTTAGTTATTTGTGTAAATTAGGATTATAAAACATTACAAGGTTTCATAATGAAAATATTAAATATACGAAACCATCCTGGTATTTTGGTGAAGTGTTGAGTAAGTGGTTTCCAAACAAATAAATCCATTTCTAGATACGAACAAGTAGAGATGTTTCTAGCACAGATGTACCTAGGATTGAAAACTATGACAAGGTGTTTTAGGCTTGACCCGGGGTAACCTGGTGCATGACAACGGGCCTTGCTGCAATGTTGGTTTGACACTCCCGGGGGATATACTTTGGTAAATTCATAAGCTTATAATGAACCATTATTAAAGGAATAAAGATAAAATAAAATAAATATTTACATAAGAATATATGACCATGGATAAACTAGATTGGAACCTAGGTGATCACAAGTTAGGATATACTTTTCTTCTACATGTTTATCCTTCTAAGCTTAAAGTTTTTTTTCATGATTATTGGATATGTATTTAAGCCCCCTAATTATACTTTCTTTTCTTAGTTAATGGCGAGAAGTAGAAGAACATGTCCCAATAACCAATGTGATAGGAAAGGTGACAATTTCCCTATTAATATGACATAGATAACAAGAGATCACGTTAAACTTATTGTGATTATGCCAAACTAGCTATCAAAAATAAAAATTAATAATTTTTACCTAGTTTAATGCCCAAATTCATCTCGTAAGAGGAAGATGAAGTCTCAATGATGTTCTTCTGAAAAAGGTGATAAGGGAAAGAAGACCTAGTTTTCATTATGAAAAAAGTGTGGAAAGAGGCACCAAGGAAAATTTCACAAAGGAACCATGAGATATTTTAAGAGTGGGATGACAGGGCATAAAGTATCCAGTTTTTTTAAAAAATAGATAATGTGATGAATGGAGATAAGGTTAAATCTAATGTACCTTATACTATTCAATGTCTTAAATGTGGAGAAGTTGGACATTATCCAAGGAAATTCTCTCTTGTAAGGGATGAGAAGCATGATGAGGATCCACAATCTTCAAGGACAAGGGAACAATGCAAGTCCTATGCTGAGATGGATCATGATGACTGGAGTACAAGTAACTTCTTCTCAATAATTGTCTATGTCATGTTGTATTTTAGTTCATGCTCTATGAGAATATCTTTAATGTTTTTTAAGAACATCGAGTCACTACATAATATGGTTTTATGTCATTAAGGGAAACATCTATTGTAATGTATCACATGTTGATGTTGTGAAGCTATTCTTCTTGAAAAAATTATTAGGGGATTAAAACATTAATATTACTTTGTAAGATGTTCACTAATTTGGGAACCGTATATGATCAAGGTAAATAAATTACTATGGTATTTTCTTTGAGAAATAAACATGGACTTATATTTTGATGAATCGATGAATTTATTGTGATCTTATGGTAATTTAGGTTACTTATGGAAATGATTAACCTATCATGGGGAAAATGTGATTAGGTTAGTTACTTTTATTATAAGACATTACGAGTTGTTGATTTTGTTTGGAGATGAATGATAAAGTTTATCTTGGAAGACTATGTTATTTAATCCTTCTGAGTTTTGGGTTCCAATCTTAATTTCGATTATTCAGAATAACATTAAGTATGATTGTGTATTTAATGGTCTTTTTGGAACTTCGGGTACTTTTGTTGAATTTTGGAGATTAATAGTCATATTTATTTTTATAAAGGATTATCCTTTTGGGGATTATATGATCTCGTACTAACATTTTTGTTTTAGTAGGTGACTAAAGAAAAGGGAAATATATAGTTATTCTTTTTGGGATTAGGTGATTCTATAGAAGATGATTCTTGTGATTTTGATGAGACCAAGTCCTTTTGAATGCCCATTGTTTGGAGAAAATATTAGTCTTGGTGGAAACTTATGAAGGGATGAAACTCTACTTAAGGTAAGTATATTTCCTTATGTTTTTATTCTATGTAGTAAATGATTTCCACAAAATTATGAAAAGGAACGTAAAACAAAAACGTTGTGGGGTTACGTTTCTTACCAGGTAATCAAAGACCGTTTAACACATCTTAATTTTGTGATCTTCTTGTGGTTAATTTTCTCTTAATAATGTTTTCTATCACTCTCCATCAGAACTTAACCCTTTGTTTTCTCTTCCATATCCAGGTTTTTCTACATGGAATCCTTGTATGGGTTAACTCGGGTGACCTTTGTACTTCACTTTCTTTCTTTTAAAGAAACAGTTTTACTGACTCTTTTTCTGATGTGGGACTTTCAACGAAATTTATAAGCCCAATTTTAAAATAGCTAGGATGAAATTTCTTAAGGGGGGAAGATTATAACGAACCGAATTATTTTTGAGTAAATTTTATTCCCTAATTTTTGTGGGTTATTTTATTTTTCATTTAATAAAATGAGTATAATTAAAATGAGACTGTTGGGTTTCAACTGTTATATAGCTGTTGGTCAATATAACTATTGGAAACTCAATTTTAGAATTATTTTATATAAATACAATGGATCTTGATTAATTAATATAGAAAGAAGATTTTATGGCCCCATCCAGTAGTCTCGGGCCGATCGAAACCCATATGATCGAACATGGGAAGGAGGTAGCACCTTTGGCCATTCCTCTGGACCAATCCCAAGCCAAACATCATCATGTGATGCTGGAATGGAATCACCTTCACGAGTAGTACAAGTTGATCGAAATCACTACTCGGGCAATATTGGCTGAGCCACCCAAAGATTCTATCACCCCAGCACACCTTACTCTTAGGTTCAATGCTGATGTTATAAGGGGTTATATAACGACACTGTAACTGCCATGTGTAATCCTTCGATTTAAATAAAAATTGTGATTTCTTCTTTTGGTGAAGTTTTTGAATCTCGAGTGTCCGGATAAATATAGGATGTATATTATTGATTAATTTTGGAAAAAATACATTTGTAAATATTTATGAAAACCTTAAATAATTAATAATGTGTGATGATTTTCAAAAAATGGTCTTCTACAGTTGTGTTCTGTATGAAATTTAGAGTCTAATAAGATAAACATAATTTTTAATCAATAGTTAATTATGAATAGTGATTTTACGCTTAGGATTAGTAATGTGACCAAATGGATTAGTAATATCACTTAAAGAAATTATTAATATAATTTGGGAACCTTTATTAAGTAATTTGATTCAGTAAAATAGGTAAATAACTGTTTCAAAAATTATTAGTCAAATATTAGTTTTTTTAGGTGAATAGTGATTTTTAATTAAAAATATTTAGAAAAGTATTTTTAGAAAATTGAGTTCATTTTTGAATTCATAGAATCTATATTATGTTATGTTTATTTTTGGGTATTTTTTTAAAAAAATGAATTTTCGCCGAATAGTGAAAATACAGTTTTTAGTTTCAAGTGTTTAATGACATCATTGAGGATGTAATCATTATGAAATAATTCTGGTCGACTTATGAATAGTAATATAAGGTATGAGGTGTCCCAAGTGGCCAATACCATGGGCAAATACCATGGTCAACCCCATGGTTTTGCCAATACCACCGATTAGGTGTCCCTTGGCAATTAATGCTTTGTCCCCACACTTATCCTATAAATACCAAGTCTTTACCTCATTAATTTAATTTCAAAATCCTCCACAAAGAAGTTATGATCTCTTCACCTCAAAATGAGTACTCCCAAGATGCCCCCAATCCCTCAAGGTCCCAACCTTTGAGTTTTAAGTGTTACGTTTTAAGGTTAGGTATCCTACCTCTCTCTTTCTTTTCAAGTACTCACTTTTAATGTTATTTTATATTCACCTTACTGTAATTTGTATTTTCATATGATGAGAGACCCCGCCTTACTCCCTTCAATTCATTTTAATAATTTTTATGTGGCGTCGTTAGGCTACCAATTTTTTATAAGGGATTCTTTCACCCTTCAAATTCTAAAACATCTATTTTCATGTCAAGTCTTTCAAGTTTCTTTTTTCTTATGTTGTGCTATGATATCTATATCCATAATAATTTCTTTTTATGTTCATATGATGAGAGACCGTATTTGATCTCATCAATTCATTTTTTAGAAGTTTTAAGTGACGTCGTTAGGCTGCTGAATTTTTATAAGAGAAATCTTATTTTTGTCTTCCCTTCAAGTTTTTCATTTCATATGTTATGTCTTCCAAATTTCATTACCATGTTATTATATCCTTTATATTCTGTCCCTATACTATTTTTTGGATCATTTATGAGTGGGTAACCCATTTCCCCTCTCTTTTCAATGTTTTCCAAAACCCTGTAACATAGTCGTTATGCTGTCGAATATTCGTCTCAATCTGTCTCTCTTTTTATCCAATTCTTTTATTTTATTAAGTGAATACTCAAAGATCTTTCTTCTATAGAAGTATTCACATATATATCAAAAATTAATATTTTAATTCTTGTATTTACATTCATGAAACCCGCTTTCCTTTTCCATGGGTTTGAAATGACATAAAGATCATGTCTTAAAAGAAGTTTTTAAAATGTTATGATTATGAAATGAAACCCATTTATTTTATGCTATATGGGTTATTTATGAAATGTTTGATTATAATATATGTTTCTCACAAGATAATAAAGACAAATTTAATGGTACACCCTAATAGTGCTCCAAAACAATGGGTAATCATATAATCTCTAGGGATTACAATTTTAACAATACCTTGGTGAATAACCTTGATAATGTTTTTTAATGACACCTTGGGGATGGAACTTGGTGATATGTTAATGATTGTATAAGCTAAATGTTGTATCCACATCTTCAAGTTATGAATCTTTTTATTTTCTTTATGATATGCCTCATGATCTTCTTCTCAAGCCTGCATGTTTTTTATCATGACTTTATTAATGTATCTCTAGTTCACATGTAAAATATTTCCCGTGTTTCCCTTACTGGGCCTTCTTCTCACCCATTCCTTTGATGTTTGTTCCCATGTTATGAGAAGCAGTAATGAACTTAGGATGAACAAATGAATAATCCTTTCAAGTGTTTAAGAAGAATTGTTTTTGTGTTGTGATGTAATAAGTTCCTGGATTCCAAGATAATAACCATAAATATCCTCAGTTTTGTCTAATGTAATGAATGTTTATGTTATAAAAAGGTAGGATGCTATACCGTTCATCCCACAACACATTTTTCATTACTTCAACTACAAAATTACCATGGAACTTTGAAAACCAATTCCCTAAGATAAGGTTTTCGAAGGCAACCAAAACCTCTAAGGCAGTAAGGACGAGCATTTTCCATCCCTACTGTCAAAGCGAACCCCAATAAATAAGTGGTGATATGTACATTAGTTATTAATTCAAGAATATTGAACTTACATATTGATTCTAGTTATACACATTCTTTTATATCTCAAAATTTTAGTAGAATAATCCGAACACCACCAAAAATCATGGAAGTGGAGATATTGGTGAGAATGGAAAATGGGGAAATCATTACATCCCAAGAATATAACTCCTCCCCTATCACAATCTGGGGATTTAACTTCTCATAGAACCTCATTATACTCCCTCTAGGAGAATTTTATGAAATTATTGTCATGGAATGACTTTCCCTATATAGATTCAACATAAATTTCTGTGAGAGGGAAATCACTCTCCATATGGTGATTCGACCCCCAACTTTGTTCATGTGAAAGCAAGAGTGTGAATCTTATATAGAAACATCATCTAAATCATGGATATTACTACCCTATGAGAATGAAAATATTTCTCAGATAATTGGGTCTAATGAAACAAAAATCCTTGAATACATTCTTATTGTGACTGAATTCACTAAAGTGTTTCCCAAAGATTTTCCTAGAATTCCTCCTTGTAGAGATGTTGAATTATCGAATGATACTGGGAGTGTTGCCAATAACCAAGACTCTTTATATAATTTATGTTGTGGAGCTTGAGGAGATAAATAAACAACTATAGAATAATCTGGATAAAGGTTTTATTTTCCTAAGTTCTTCACAATGGGGTGCATCAGTTCTCTTCGTCAAGAAGAAGGTTGGGATAATGCACCTTTTCATTGATTATCATGAGCTCAACAAAATCACAAAAAAGAAAAAGTATCATACTCCATGAATTGATGACTTCTTCGATCAGCTACAGGGATCACAATACTTATCCAAGGTGGATATTGTGTCAGGATATTACCAAGGGTGAAGAAGGAGGATATCCCCAAAACTGGTTTTTGTACAAGGTACGAGCACTACGAATTAATAGTAATTCCTTTCAGACTCACTAATGATCCATCAATCTTCATGTAAATGATGAATAGAGTATTTATAGATTACCTCGACAAATATTTGGTAGTCTTTATAGATGATATTCTAATAATCTCAAAAACCAACGAGGAGCTTGGGGAGCATCTAAGAACTATAATAAAGACCTTTCAAAAGAAGAATCTATATGCAAAGTATAGTAAGTTTGAATTCTCGTTGAAGGAAGTATCATTATTGGGTCATATCATCACAAGAAATGGAATATATGTGGATCTATCCATGAAAATGCAATTGAGGGATGGTCAAAGCCAAAATCTGTGATAGATATCCATATCTTCCTTGGGATAGCTGGATATTACCTCTAATTTGTGTGAAATTTATCATGATTTTCAAACCATTTTACCAATCTAACTCGGAAGGGAGTCAAGTTTTCTTGGAGTGATGAATGTGAAGATAGATTCGAGGAGTTGTAAAGGAGGCTTATCACTGCACCCATTCTCACACTACCCATAATTGGAGAACTTTTTGTGTTATTTAGTCTTGCTTCGAAGAAGGGCATGGACTCTGTGTTGATGAAAAATGAAAAGTCGCTGTCTATGCTTCCATTCAATTGAATGTTCATGAGGAAAACTATCCAACACATGATCTGGAGTTGGCTGTAGTAATATTCACTTTAATGTTTTGGTGACATTAACAATTTGGGGAGAAGTGTGAAATATATACATATCACAAAAGTCTCAAATATATATTCACATAGAATAAGTTCAATATGTACCAATGAAGATGGTTAGATCTGATCAAAGACTATGACTTCTCAATCCATTACCACCCTAGGAAAGAGAACAAGGTGGTGGATCCTCTATATGGAAAGGACCCAACGCTTCTATCATTGATGAGAATTAAAATGGATCCAATAATCTTAGATTTGATGAATATGGACATGGGAATCATAAAGATAAGAACATCATCAATCCTTTCAGAAATTATTGCTTAACCACGTCTTTTTGAAAGTTAAAGGATGCTCAAAATTATTGTTTGGGAATTCAGAAGAAATTGGAAACTATCAAAAAAGGCAAATCCTTAGAGTTAAATGATAATAAACTTGGAATTGTGATATTTTTGAAAAGACTATGTCTTCCATCAAAACAGTAGATAAAAATTGAACTTTGGGATGATGCACATTGTTTGAATTTCCCCATTCACCCAGGAAACACAAAGATGTATCAAGATCTCCAATATCTTTATTGGAGGGATAAAATGAAGAATGAGATCGCAGAGTATATTCCAATGTTCCTGGAATGTCAGCATATGACGATTTAGAGGTAGAAGTCTAAGGGGATGATGAAACAATTACCCATACCAATATAGAAATGGGAAAACCCTGCCATTTAATTTTTCACCAAACATCCAAAGTCATCCATAGGAAACAGTGTAATCTGGGTTTCTGCAGGTCATCTTACAAACACTGCATACTTCATTGAAATCCACGAGGGTTTCTCATTGGATTAACTGGTATGAGTATACATTTTAGAAGTGGTTAGGATGCATGGAGTACGACTATTGATTGTATCCAATCGAGATCCAAGATTCATCTCTATGTTTTGGAAGAGTCACCAATATGCTCTGAATACAGAGCTGAACTTCAGAACGACTTATCATCCTCAAACTAATTTACAATCTTAGTGGACTATCCAAACACGCAAGGAAAAGTCGATAGAATGATCAATGGACTTCAAAGGAGGATGGTATCAACATATTAAATCGTTTGAGTTCTCTTAAAATAATAGTTTCCAATTAAACATCTAAATGGATTGTTATAAATCCCTTTATAGGAAGTGGTGCATAACCCTGACATGTTGAAATGAAGTTGGGTAGTAAATGAATATTAGATCCAAAAATGGTCGACAAAATGGTGGAGATGGTTAAGACCATCTAGAATCACATTAATGATGCTTAGAGTCGGCAAAATAGCTATGTTGATAATCATCGAAGATACCTAGATTTTGATCTTAGAGAAATGGTATTCATCTGCATATCACCATGGAAAAGAGCTATGAGATTTGGGAAAAAGGGAAAGCTTAGTCCAAGGTACATCGGCCCTTTAGAGATCCTTGATCACATTGGAGTAGTGGCCTATTGACTAGCACTCCCCTCGAACATATCTCAAGTACACAATGCATTCCATCAATAACTCTTTAGAAGTACCTACCGGACCCATCACATGTACTCAATCTAGAGTTCGTACCATTTGAGAATGACCTATCATATGAAGAGAAGCTGGTGAAGATCTTAGATCGTAAGGAAAATTTTCTACGAAATAAGGCAATTACCCTCATATGTGTTATGGAGAAACCTCAAGTTTTAAGAACCAATGTGGAAATTAGAGTAAGTGATGAAGCAGAGTTACCCTCATCTATTTTAGTGTGGGAAAAAGAAAATTTGAGGGAAAACTTCTTAAGGGGGGAATATTGTAACGACCCAAACCATTATTAATGAAAATTACTCTTGATCTAATTAAATTACTGATTATGTAAAATTTTTATATAAAAAATATACACTTTCTTGGTTTTCTGTTTTTGGATTTTAAAATATCATTAAAAAATTTTACCGTTTCTAATATATTCGTTGAACAGTTATCACATGATTTGTATAAATATAGGGCTTTAAAAAATCCAATTTACTCCGAAAAAGTAAGTGATGACCTCATCTAGTAGAATTTCTCTATACGAAGCCCATTTGTTGAAGCTATAAAAAGAGATAGCATCACCGGGGTTCTCTCTTGACTAATATCAATCTGAGATTCAATACGTTAAGCATGAACGGAACTGCCTATGGGAGAAGTGGAAGATAATATATATTACCACCCGAGCGATGTTATCTGTGCCGCCCGAAGAGTCTGTCACCATTGCACACCTTACCCTTACATCTTGTGTACGTAATATAATGGGTTACATAACAAGAACCTATTATAATTATTATGTTCATTATTTTTTAATAAGTAATATAAATTCATTTTATAATTGTTACTTTGTAAATGGTTTTTTTAAAGTAAAAATAGAATTTATAGATAATATTTAATTAAGAAATATATTTTGAAGAATTAATTGATTTTTGAATTAAAGAATATGTTGATAAAATATTACTACTAAAACAGTTTTTATTAAATATATATCTTAATACAATTTTTATACAATTATAATTTTTATTAAGGTTTGAAAGTTGTTTTTGTCAAAACCCATGAATTTTGGATAAATGTCGGTTAATGTTTTTAAAAGTAAAAATTCACATATTTAGAAATTTATTCAGATAAAATGAATATTATTTTTGGATTCAGGAAGTTGAAATTATCTAACAGTGAAATTTTCATAATTTTCTAAGACAGTCGAATTTTTTGTGTAAAAATTAAATAATATATAAATATATAATGTGTTTTATGACATCATAATGAACCAGTAGTTATGTAATAAAATAATATAAAAAGGATATTCAGACAAGATATTTTTTACCTCTAAAATAATATTATTTTATTTTTATTTTTAAATTTTATGGTGCCTTAGTGGACCCTCCAAGACTAATAAAATATTTCACATTTTTAAAATGATTTTCCTGAGAGTATGACTCACCTCCAAATAAGAAATATTAATATTTAATAAGTTCATCCATTAGAGATATAAAATAATTTTTTCCATTCCCCTTTGTAAAAATCCATTGGAAAAAACCATGGTTTGGATTCGGGTTTTGAATATTTAATTATATATATTCAAAAACCTAAGTTTGTGAAATATTAATGAATTCCCCTCTCATTTCCTATATAAACCCACCGAATATCCCACTTTTCTTCACTAAAAACCCCATTTAGAACATCCCTAATCTTCCATCCTCTCTCTATAATCCCTTCAAGGTTCCCCAAGCTCTCATTAATCCAATTATCATGCTCTTTAAGTCGCACACTTCCATGTAAGGGATCCTCACTTTCCTTCTGTCCTTATTTTGGTCCAAGTTTCCTTATATTGTTATGAAATTTTATTTTCAATTAAAAATGTTGGGGAATAATTTTTGACCTCTGATATACTTTACTAATTATATTTGAATGATTATGGACACCTTTCTCTCTCATTAATGACTCTCGTGTACACCTGTTACCATGCCAAAATTCGGTAGAGGATTTCTCTCTCTTCATTTACATTCAATCAATTTTTTTAAATTATGCATCTAAATTACATAAAATACATTGGTATATTATGTTCCATGACCCCTTTATTATAAATTTAATTTATTAATTATTATAGACCCCTTTATCTCTCATTAACCCATTTTACAATTTCTATTTGATGTCGTTATGCTGCCAAAGTTACACTTGAATTTCTCATGCCAAAATAATCATTTCACTGAATACCATACCCCTTTCTCTATCAAGGTTATTATCCTTTATGCACATTTACTTATTTATTTAGGAATTAAATTTATATATTCCACATATCTTTTTCATGGAATAAATTATGATGTTTATGATTCCATGTTGTTTGATCTATGTGCCACACTTATACATGAAATGAAATGTTTATAAAAGGGTGTGCCTTGATAGCGCTCCAAAGCATTGGGTAAAGATTAGTATCATGATACATCATGTAAAATGAGTGTTGAATCATAATAATTCATGTTAAATGAGGTTTTAATCAATCTAATTCATGTTAAATGGTGGTTTACTCATACTCCATCTGCTATGAGCCTGGGCTCATGCTAATATCATGTTAAATGTTGTTGCCCCATCTACATATTATGATAATCATGCTATATCATGCAATTATTTTAATGTTTCTCTTATGCTCCATTGATATGCCTATTACCTAACATGTATTTTATTCTTCATGTTGTGCCTTTTTTAATCCCTTACAGGGATTTATAGCTCACCAATTTCTTATGTATATCCTCAGGTTATCCCATGCAATGATATGTTCGAAGGAAAGTTGTGGTCATGTAAAAGAAGTTTTCAGTAAGGAT
Source organism: Viscum album (assembly GCA_963277665.1). Taxonomy (NCBI): domain Eukaryota; kingdom Viridiplantae; phylum Streptophyta; class Magnoliopsida; order Santalales; family Viscaceae; genus Viscum; species Viscum album. The sequence goes on along the minus strand of OY728151.1, from coordinate 1,435,447,534 downwards.
GTTGTACTTTTTTGTATTAACTTTTCAGGTTATGTTCTTAATCCCCAAATACAATATACATCTTGATCTTATGGTTTTTATTAAGTGAATGTTTATGTAATAAAAAATTTATAAATGTGTAATAAAGAGCATGGTTGTTATAATTGGCATCCATGTATAGTTTTAGTTATTTTTTGGATTAGGATTAGAAAACCATTGTGAAAGACTTAGTGATAAGACTAATTATAATAATAAAAAATTCCTATTTATTATTATAGTTTATGTTTTTTATAGATAAAATGCATCCCTGTCTAGATTCGAACAAGTAGAGGTGGCTTTGGAACAGATGTATCTTGGGGTAAAACTCCAAAACACCGCTTTGAGCAAGACTCAAACAGAAACTAGTGAATGAAAACGGTAATTTCTACACAATTAGTTTGACACTACCAAGGGATATAATTTTTTAAATTCATAATATTATCATGAAACATTATTATGAGAATAAAAAATCGCATGTGAATATATATTCTGAATTAGATCATGGATAACATAGATTGAAGACTATAAATTCATAAGTTAACGAAAAAAATATAATTTATAACTTATCCCATTTTTTCATTAGATTCCATTTTATGTGTTACCGATAAATTTTTTTTTCTATCCAATGGCCTGTAATAGGATTGTAACACCCCGACCCCAGCTACCCAGAGTCGGTGCATTACTTCGTAACATTGGCATGATCACAAAAGATCAAGTCTCGAAAGACTGATTAGTTTAGTATCCTTGGAAACACTAGATACATTCATAAATGTTACATTACATCATAAAGTAAAAAAACTAATAACAAAGTCTTCATAGTCCACACTCATATCCTCTTATGACTATCCCTGCAGGTCATTCATAAAATACTTCTTCACATCCTGGAAAATATTAAAACATCGAAAGGGGTGAGCTCATATGGTCAGTAAAGATAACAATATTGCGGAAGCTTTCATAAATAAACATAAACATTTAAGGAAATGTATAACTAAAACAAAAGCCTTTTAAACAAGAACATAAACATAATATGGAAAATGTAAAATGAGATAATGTCATTTACTTCTTCACATGGATATTCTACTGGTCGAATAATCACATGCAATATCAATAACCACTTTCATAATGATGGAATGCATAATGCCAGACATTCTGAAACATTTTGTCAAGGCCTCGGCCAAGACGTCTAAAATGATTAAGGCCTCGGCCAAAACCATAAATCACATTAGAAAAGGGCCTCGACCAATTCCACATCTAGTTGTCTCATGAGACCTACCGATGCATCGAGGAGCTACAGCGGGCTCCACCCATCACTTATTAAGTCCAATGCATTCCTCATATGAATAGGTTTAAACATATCATAAACCAAAACATAATCGTATCACATAAAACATGCATAAAGAAAACATAACATTTCCACATTTCAATCACAAGATATCAATAAAACACATTGATATAATAAAAATGCTTTCAAAACCATTTTCAATACAAAAATAAATGAAAAGTATAACATGGTATTTACTTTTCAAAAAAAAAGTATGGCTTGTAGAGGAAGCCGAAACTCAAATAATGGTCACGGCGGCGGAGAGGTCGTTGTCGCCGCATATGTACGGAAAGAAAAACATTCCCTTTTTTTTGTTTAGTAAAACGCTTCGTATAAAAAAATATTCCTTTTGAATAAACATAAAAGTCAAAGGGGTTTATACACCGTATAAACGAAAGTTGTGTATAAAACCAAATATGCCTCAATGAAAGGAGATTGAGACGAAGTCTTTAAAAAGATCATTTTTAAAATAAAATAGATCTATTATGTGTATTCACTATAGATACACATAAAGAAAGTAAAAATACAAAATAGGACATAATAATATCATGACATAATTTTAAAGTAGGAGATTAACCCAAAGAATGGAAATTGGGTTAAGAAGTTCCCTTACCTTGCGTCTTTTCCTGACTCGATCGTTCTTTAACCTCCTGAATAATAAACTAGAGCTAACTTATATTTACTTAAGAACCTTTTTCATGTTCTTTATTCCTTTTATATCACTTATTACCGTGTTATGAACATTATGTAATTATTTAAGTTAATGACGGTCGTTTTGTCGATCTTTGGTACTTGAGTCAACAATAAACTTCTTATAATTACAAGTTGTTTATGTGGTAGAATATCCATTATATCCAAAATTATATACATTATTTAGATTTCATATATATCATATATATCCAGTATATACATTCATTCATAATATTACGTAACATTTAGAGTTAAGAAATGAAATGCACTGTTCATGGAGACGGTAAGCCGTACGTACGCATGAACGCTACTTTCATTTCTATTTCATATTTAATGGAATGAAATCATAATTATATAAAGGTATAATATAGTTCCAGTATAATATCATATATAATATCATTTACTCCATCCTTTATACATCCCACATATGGCATTAGCGATTCACATCACTTTGAGGGGGCGGTAGTCCGCACTTCCTAAAATGAAATTATCGCGTTTACCCATAATGGAAATCATAAAGTATGCCACAAATGAGAAATACAGAAGAATAAGGAAAACATAAACATAATATATATATCATATATGAAAATAGTTTCATCAAAATGTCCACCATTATAGGTGTTAAAAGAATTTGAACTATCATCGTTTCGTGAGGCAGTATTTCGCCACCCACAGAAATAGTATGTTCTTTAACCATTAGACGAAGGTGTGTGTAAGTGTAAACCAAATCCTTATCATAAAAAAATCCTAGTATATTGTAGATACTCGTGTTGTTACAAAAGATAGGAATGAAAAGAGTTTAAGGGGTTGGAGAAGAAAAATAAAACAAAACAACATTAGAGAAGACATTACCTAAAAAATCGGGTAACTCTTTCTGATTTGAGACAAAGGCTTCCTTGGGAAGAATTATGCCCAAAGTGAGGCTTCTTGTAGTAAGTTAGGGATGTTTTGAGAGTATTTGGGCAGAGTTTGGCCGAGCCAAATGGCTTGAAGGTGTGAATAAGGTGGGAGTGGTGGGGGCCTTTTATAAGTGGAGAGGAGGGGCACTTTTGGAAAGTAATGAAATGTTATTCAATTATACAATGCTTTTCAGATTCTAAAGGTCCCACACTTGTATTATTCGAGGCTAAGGTGATAAGGGTTCGAAATATCCTCATCCAATAGGCTTTGTACAAGTGTAATCCTTGGATTTTACATTATCTTCTCATTTTATTTAAATCGTTAAATAATGAGGTCATCGCTGCATCATCATGATGTCATAAATAATTTAATTTATTTAATGTCTAAAAATTATAAAAAAAATACTAAGATGTAGTAAATCTTTCTAGATTTACAATGACTATTAATAATAAAAAATATGACTTGTATAACCCCATGTAAAATATTTTTTAGTAAAACATTTCATGTTTGTGTCATTTTTTACTTTAACATTAAATAAAAGATATTTATGTCATTTTCCAACTAAAGTGGCTCCATGGGGTCCCCAAGTTGACCCATGGATTGTCTTGGTCGGCCATGACTCATCCAATAGGAGTAGGAAAAGTGTCAAGCTCATATCATATTATTAAAACATTATTTTTACCTTAAACTACACTAATTACCTCTAATCGCGATTAAGAACTTAAAGGTTACTATTCTCCAAAAAATTATTTTAATCTCATTAAACCACATTTTACTTCTTAATGACAAACATGTATGTCAGATTTTTGAAAATCAAATCACAGAAGTGGTAATATTTCATTTAAACAAAAAATCAGTTATTTAACTACCACTTAGTGGTTTCACTATTCATCAAAAATTGAAGTTTTTCAGAACAATGCCAAAATTTCACCCTAAGCTATAATTGATATTCCGAATTCAAAAATGATGTCTATTCTACAAAATTACAAACATATATGTTGCATTAATTTATTTTTTAATTAATTCCCATTGTCACAACAAATAGCGTGTTTTTAAGAAACAATTTATATCAAAAGATTGGCAATTGTTTATGTCCAATTTCAATGTTAAATTTATTCTAATGACCACCATTGGATAAAATGGTAAAAATATATTCTAATTATACTTTAAAACCACTAAATAGTATAATTTATCACAATAAATTATTTTGATTAAAAAAGTTGTTTTAAGTATTTTTCACTATTCATAAAAAAATTGGAAGTTCTCAGAAAGTTACAAAAAATTCAACTTAGGATAATTTCAATATTACAAATACAAAAATGAAGTCCATTTTGAAATATAAAATTTCTATAATTTTAAAAAGTGGTTATTATTATTCATATCGGCTACTTTGATGAGTCGCGGTGTGTTAGAACTCGAACTTGCGTACAATGCAAGCTATTGCATTATTGAATGAGAAGTGTATCATAGAAGCTCGGGGTGTTACATTCTCCCCTCCTTCAATAAATTGCGTCCTCGCAATTTGAAATTTTTCTTTGAAAATAAAAGGTTGAAAAGAGAAAACACCTTTGAAGAAAACCCACATCGGAAATAAGATTAATAAAATTTAGCCTTAATAAGAGGGAAAGGGAAATGAAAAAGTCACCCCCCAATTATGATCTCGATTAGGAGAACATTGGTGGAAATTAGAGACATATAATTGGAGGAAAAACCTAAATATTTTTTGGGAGTGATTGAGGTCATCAATCACAATCAACTGTCAAATTGAGGACCTCAAAGCCTTCAATCTATGTTGATTTAAAAAATCATCAGTTCAACAAGACATAAGGTATTAGGATAACACATTTTTTTGTTTTAATATCCCTTTACAAAAGATTAAGAATTAATTTATTCATTGAATAAGAGATAGGTATATATATATATATATCTTGACAATTAGAGTTTCAACCTTCAACTCATCTTTCACTCAAAAAGATAATAGAACTCAAAAATATTATACTTATCCTAATTGAATAAGGTTCCGAATGTTAACACATACCATTTAGATTAGTAAAATTATTTTGTAATAACCAGGGACTTCCTGTAGGCTAGTGGTAGGAAATAAAGGCCTGTCACACCATGATTGTGGGTTCGATTCCTACAGCTTTGTCCGACGCGACGGGTTATTCCCCACCCTGCAGGTTGTCCTTTTCCTAAAACTATAGTATCATAATATTCCAAAAATAATCTTCATAAATTTTTTAACCTTAAATAATACTATCCAAAGATCAACTTAATCCGCTCCAACCATTATAATTATCCAATATACCTCTATCCATACTTTCTCTAAAAGGTCTCTTAATTCCAAAATCAATTTATCAGATTCCCCAAACAAAGTAAAGTTTATCTTATTGTCACATACTAAAAATATAATTACCTTCATCATATTAAATCCTTACTGAAATCAACAAGTACTGCAGTACAATCCTTATATATATATCACATTATTCTAATAACCAGAATATAATCCATGAGTCCAAAAGCACCATTACATTAGTTATTCTGCTTCAACTGTAGTAACAGCATAAGATTGTCCTTGATCCCTTGGCATTTTCTGAGGTAAGTTTCCCTGACGCTTAGGACATTCATTTTCATAATGACCCATTTATCTAAAATTGTATCATTCAAATTTGATAGCCTCTTTCTTTCCCTTGTAATCACGAGCCTGGTAACCCTTTTCTCCACATTTATAAAAAACTCCCATTCCTTTTAGGCAAGTACCAGGGTGATTCTTCCCACAATTATCACATAATGGAAAATCCTTCTTTCCCTTTTTCCCTTTATCTGTCTCTTGTTCCACCGTTCTCTTCTTCTCTTGCTTTACTTTGTTGTCATAAGACTTAGAGAATTCCTTTTCTGTCTTGATAGCACACGAGACAATATCTTCGTATGATGAGAAGAATTGTGATACTAAAGCTCGACAGAGAAATGGTTTTAACCCATCAAAGAAACTATCAATATTACTCCTTGGTTTACGTATATAATCTGCATCATGCCTCACTAACCTTGTAAATTTGGCCTAATACTTTGTGACATTCTCATCCTCCTTTTGTCTCAGACTCAAAAATTGTCTTTCCATATCTTCTCGATGGTCACGAGGATAGTATTTTTATAGGAAAAGATCTTTGAACTCCCTCCATTCCATATTCGATACGTCATCATCTTCCTTTGTGTTTTGAATCAATGACCACCATTGATCAGCATCTCCAGTGAGGCGGTAAACTGCCATGATAACCTTTTCCATTTCACTACTCCCCAAGGCGTGGAATATTTTCTCTAAGGAGTTCATCCATTTCTTAGATACTAATGGATTTGTGCCCCCATTAAATGTTGGTGGTTGTTTCCCCATGAAGCGGTCTAACATTGATCCTCCACGTTGCGGATCAGGGTGCTCCATACGAGTAAGGTTATTATTCATAACCTGAGTGAGTTGTCCCAGTATGGTAATAAGTTGATCAGCACCAGTTGTATCTCCAGATCCACAATAATTATCTTGAGCAGGAGGGCAATCCCTACATGGAGTGCGTGCATTGATATGGTTTCCACTCCTTCCACTAGGCACCATTTCTAAAAAATGGCATAAACTAGATTAATTTATGAATCAAAATACATAATTCCATACTTGTAAAATATTTAACATAAATTGAACAATTTATGCATATAATCAATAATCATAAAAAGGTTTTATTTGAGGAAGTATATACTCATAACCATTCATAGTGGTTTGTAAAGAAAATGGGAATTATCCTAATCATATCCCCCGGGAGTGTGGTAACCAAGAGTGCAGCAAGGCTCGTTGTCGTGCACCAGTTCCCGTTCGAGTCTAGCTCAAAGTGGTGTTTTCAGGTTTTACCCCTAGGTACAGCTGTGCCAGAGCTGCCTCTACCTGCTCGTATCCAGACAGGGATGTATTGCTCGGAAAACTCACAAAATCTCTACAATACCAAAATTATAGGAAGTTCTTCTATACTAATCATTAAAGTCTATCTTCGGGCTATGTTCTCTAATCAGAGTTTATCTAAATCTAGCTTCCAAGGTTAGTACTAAACTGCCTCTGATACCAACTGTAACGCCCGACCCCAGCTACCCAGAGTCGGTGCATTAATTCGTAACATTGGCATGATCACAAAAGATCAAGTCTCAAAAGATCTATTAGTTTAGTAGCCTTGGAAACACTAGATACATTCATAAATGTTACATTACATCATAAAGTAAAAAAACTAATAACAAAGTCTTCATAGTCCAGACTCATATCCTCTTCTGACTATCCCTGCAGGTCATTCATAAAATACTTCATCACATCCTGGAAAATATTAAAACATTGAAAGGGGTGAGCTCAGATCCTCAGTAAGGATAACAATATTGAGTAAGCTTTCATAAATAAACATAAACATTTAAGGCAATGTATAACTAAAACAAAAGCCTTTTAAACATAAACATCAACATAATATGGCAAAAGTAAAATGAGATAATGCCATTTACTTCTTGACATGGATATTCTACTGGTCGAATAATCACATGAAATATCAATAACCACTTTCATAATGATGGAATGCATAATGCCAGACATTCTGAAACATTTTGTCAAGGCCTCGGCCAAGACGTCTAAAATGATTAAGGCCTCGGCCAAAAACATAAATCAAATTGGGAAATGGTCTCAGCCAATTCCACTTCTAGTTGTCTCATGAGACCTACCGATGCATCAAGGAGCTATAGCGGGCTCCACCCGTCACTTATTAAGTCCAATGCATTCCTCATATGAATAGGTTTAAACATATCATAAAGCATAACATAATCGTATCACATAAAACATGCATAAAGGAAACATAACATTTCCACATTTCAATCACAAGATATCAATACAACACATTGATATAATAAAAATTCTTTCAAAACCATTTTCAATACCAAAATAAATGAAAAGTATAACATGGTATTTATTTTTCAAAAAAAAAGTATGGCTTGTAGAGGAAGCCGAAACTCAAATAATGGTCACGGTGGCGGAGAGGTCGTTGTCACCGCATATGTACGGAAATAAAAACATTCCCTTTTTGTCGTTTAGTAAAATGCTTCGTATAAAAAAAGATTCCTTTTGAATAAATGTAAAAGTCAAAGGGGTTTATACACCATATAAAAAAAAGTTGTGTATAAAACCAAATATGCCTCAATGAAAGGAGATTGAGACGAAGTCCTTAAAAAGATTATTTTTAAAATAAAATAGATCTATTATGTGTATTCACTATAGGTACACATAAATAAAGTAAAAATACAAAATAGGACATAATAATATCATGACATAATTTGAAAGTAGGAGATTAACCCAAAGAATGGGAATTGGGTTAAGAAGTTCCCTTACCTTGCGTCTTTTCCTGACTCGACCGTTCTTTAACCTCCTGAATAATAAACTAGAGTTAATTTCTATTTACGTAAGAACCTTTTTCATGTTCATTATTCCTTTTATATCACTTATTACCATGTTATGAACATTATGTAATTATTTAAGTTAATGACGGTCGTTTTGTCGATCTTTGGTACTTGAGTCAACAATAAACTTCTTATAATTACAAGTTGTTTATGTGGTAGAATATCCATTATCTCCAGAATTATATTCATGATTTAGATGTCATATATATCATATATATCCAGTATATACATTCATTCGTAATATTACATAACATTTAGAGGTAAGAAATGAAATGCACCGTTCAAGGAGACGGTAAGCCGTACGTACGCATGAATGCTACTTTCATTTCTATTTCGTATTTAATGGAATGAAATCATAATTATATAAAGGTATAATATATTTCCAGTATAATATCATATATAAAATCATTTACTCCATCCTTTATACATCCCACATATGGCATTAACGATTCGCATCACTTTGAGGGGGCGGTAGTCCGCACATCCTAAAATGAAATTATCGCGTTTACCCATAATGGAAATCATAAAGTATGCCATAAATGAGAAATACAGAAGCATAAGGAAAACATAAACATAATATATATATCATATATGAATATATTGTCATCAAAATGGCCACCATTATAGGTGTTAAAAGAATTTGAACAATCATCGTTTCGTGAGGCAGTATTTCGCCACCCACAGAAATAGTATGTTCTTTAACCATTAGAAGAAGGTGTGTGTAAGTTTAAACCAAATCCTTATCATAAGAACATCCTAGTATATTGTAGATACTGGTGTTGTCACAAAATAAAGGAATGAAAAGAGTTTAATGGGTTGGAGAAGCAAAATAAAACAAAACAACATTAGAGAAGACATTACCTACAAAATTGGGTAACTCTTTTTGATTTGAGACAAAGGCTTCCTTGGGAATAATTCCGCCCAAAGTGAGGCTTCTAGGAGTAATTGAGGGATGTTGGGAGAGTATTTGGGTAGAGTTTGGCCGAGCCAAATGGCTTGAAGGTGTGAATAAGGTGGGAGTGGTGGGGGCCTTTTATAAGTGGAGAGGAGGGGCACTTTTGTAAAGTAATGAAAAGTTATTCTATTATACAATGCTTTTCGGATTCTAAAGGTCCCACACTTGTATAATTCGAGGCTAAGGTGATAAGGGTTCGAAATATCCTCATACAATAGGCTTTTTACAAGTGTAAGCCTTGGATTTTACATTATCTTCTCATTTTATTTAAATCGTTAAATAATGAGGTCATCGCTGCATCATCATGATGTCATAAATAATTTAATTTATTAAATGTTTAAAAATTATAAAAAAAGACTATGATGTATGAAATCTTTCTAGCTTTCCAATTACTATTTATAATCAAAAATATGATTGTATAACCCCATGTAAAAATTGTTTTAGGAAAACATTTCATGTTTGTGTCATTTTTTACTTTAACATTAAATAAAAGGTATTTATGTCATTTTCCAACTAAAGTGGCTCCATGGGGTCCCCAAGTTGACCCATGGATTGTCTTGGTCGGCCATGACTCATCCAATAGGAGTAGGACAAGTTTCAAGCTCATATCATATTATTAAAACATTATTTTTACCTTAAACTACACTAATTACCTCTAATCGCGATTAAGAACTTAAAAGTTACTATTCACCAAAAAATTATTTTAATCTAATTGAACCACATTTTACTTCTTAATGAAAACCATGTATGTCATATTTTTGAAAATCAAATCATAGAAGTGGTAATATTTCATTTAAACGAAAAATCCGTTATTTAACTACCACTTAGTTGTTTCACTATTCATCAAAAATTGAAGTTTTTCAAAACAATGCCAAAATTTCACCCTAAGCTATAATTGATATACCGAATTCAAAAATGTTGTCTATTTTACAAAATTACATACATATAAGTTACATTAATTAATTTTATAATTAATTCCCGCTGTCACAACAAATAGCGTGTTTTTAAGAAACAATTTATATCAAAAGATTGGCAATTGTTTATGTCCAATTTCAATGTTAAATTAATTCTAATGACCACAATTGTATAAAATAGTAAAAATATATTCTAATTATACTTTAAAACCACTAAATAGTATAATTTATCAAAATAAATTATTTTGATTAAAAAAGTTGTTTTAAGTGTTTTTCACTATTCATAAAAAAAATTGTAAGTTCTCAGAAAGTTACAAAAAATTCAACTTAGGATAAATTCGACATTACAAATACCAAAATGAAGTCCATTTTGAAATATAAAATTTCTATAATTTTAAAATGTGGTTATTAATATTCATAACGGCTACTTTGATTAGTCGCGGTGTGTTAGAACTCGAACTTGCGTACAATGCAAGCTATTGCATTATTGAATGAGAAGAATATCGTGGAAGCTCGGGGTGTTACAAGGATTACTTGGTCTAACAACCATTGCGAAGATCAATGTGACGACTATTCTAATGAGATGCTCAATCCGATGGGAGAAGGAATCACAAACTTGTCACAATACTATATAACTTAACTTATGTTTTGAATAGAAACATGGGTCAATAGGAATGCCCATCCCCACTAATAAAGAACAACGTGCAATTGAGAGCATCATGAGAGAATTTCATGATACTTTTAATGGATCATCTGATCCCTCAATCATCGAACAATTGATCAACTCCAATGAAAAGATCATCTCCACCTTTAAATTTTCCAAACAAGAGAAGGTTATTCTGGATGATTATCATATGGAGGGTGAAGCTGATCATTTCTGGACATTGATCAAAAATATGAAGACTGAGGAAGAGATCGATGCATTGGAAGTGATGTATATCCTGAAAGGTTTTTTCAATAAATAATTTCCTTTCACCGTCTGACATAAGATGGAAATGGAATTCCTTTCCCTCATGAAAAAATAAAATCAATCCATCTAAGCATATGAGGAAAACTTCACATGTCTTTCACGATACACCTCTGGCTTTATCGTTACCTCTGAAATCAATGTTTACCACTTCTATGGTGGGATAAAACCTTGCCTACAGAAAGCCCTAGAAATCTGTGACTTTGATAGTTATAAGGAAATTGTTCGATGTGCCCTCAAAGTCGAAATGGAGATCAGAGAATCGTAGGGGTATCATGGAGATAATAAGTGGAAGGTGGGATTTAATTATGGTGCTCTGATGGATAAATCCAACCATTCTATGAAATTATATCACCCTACATTCCAAAGGTGCGGAAAGAATCACCCCAGAAATTTGATGAAGGGTACGAGGAAATGCTTTACGTGTGGACGAGAAGGGTATCTAGCCATTAATTGATGACAAGGAAAACATGTAACTACAATAGAGGAAATGAACACTATATTCAACACTCAACCCATTGTTTATTTCTTCAACTGCAAAGAACCAAGACACTTTGAAAACCAATTCCATAAGATAAGGGTTTTTTTGAGGCAACCAACAACCTCCAAGGAAACAAGGGAGAGCTTTTTCCATCCCTACTACTGAAGCAAACCTCAAAAACAAAGTGGCATTAGGTTTGATTGTTATTCACTCAATAATAGTGAACTTACTTTTTGATTCATGTTATATTAATTCTTTAATATCCCTAAAGATTGGTATTATAATCCCAACACCCAAATAATAATGGAAGTAGAGATGTCACTGAGAATTGAAAATGGGGAAATCATTGCATCCAAGGAATATAACTCCTCCCTTATCACAATCTGGGAATAGAAATTCCCAAAAAGCCTCATCATACTCCCTCTTTGGGAATTCAGTTAAATTCATGTCAGGCATTGGATTTCCCTATACAGAGAAAAAATAAATTGTTGTGAGAGGGAAATCACTCTCCATATGGTGAATCAACCCTTGATTATGTACATGTTCAAGGAGGGGTATGAATCTTCTTTAGAACCATTATCTCAAGCATGGATATTACTTCCCCATGAGAACATGTATCTTCCTCAGATGATTGATTCTAAGAAAGCAACCATCCTTGAATACATTCCAATTGTGAGGGAATTCATTGAAGTGTATCCCGAGGAATTTCTTGGGCTTACTCCAAGAAGATATTTTGAATTCTCGATTGATCTTATAATGGGAGAATTTCTAATATACATGAATCCATATAGAATGGTTATTGTGGAGCTTAAGGATATAAGGAATCAACTACTATAGAATATGGATAAAGGGTTTATATTCCCAAGTGCTTCACCATGGGGAGAACCAGTCCTCTTCATTAAGAAGAAGGATGGGTGAATGTGCCTTTGCATTGATTATCATGATCTCAACAAAATCAAAATAAAGAACAAGTATCTTATGCCATGAATTGTTGACTTGTTCGATCAGCTATTTAGAGAATAATACTAATTCAAGGTGTTTTTTCATTCAATATATTACCATTTAAGGGTGAAGAAGGAGGACATCCCCATGACTGCTTTTTGTACAAGTTACATGCACTATGAATTCATATTAATGCCTTTAAAACCCACTAATGCTCCTACAATCTTCATGTACTTGATTAATAGTGTATTTAGATATTACCTCTACTAATTTTTGGTAGACTTTATAGATGATAGTATAATATACTACAAAACCAAGGAGGATCATGTGAAGCATCTCAAAATAGTACTAATGACCCTGAAAAAGGAGAATCTCTATGAAAAGTACAACAAATTTGAGTTTTGGTTCAAGGAAGTCTCATTGTAGGGTCATATCATCACTTGAAATTGGAGGTCTATGGATCCCTCCAAGAAACATGATATTAAAGGATGGTCAAGGCCAACATTTGTGACAAATATTTGTAGCTTCTTTGGGATAGCTGGGTATTACCACCAATTTGTGAGAAATTTTTCATGATTTCCAAATAGTCTTACCAATCTAACTCAGAAGAGAGTCATGTTTACTTGGACTGTTGAATGTGAAGATAGGTTCAAGGAGTTGTAAATGAGTCTTATCAGTATTCCCATTCTCACAATACTCATAAGTGGAGAACTTTTGGTGTTATTTAGTGATTCTTCAAAGAAGGGAATGGGATTTGTGATGATGAAAATGACAGTCATTTCCAATGCTTCAAGGAAATTGAAAGTTCACGAGAAAAACTATCCAACGCACAATCTGGAGTTGGCTTTAGTAATCTTCACCTTAAAAATTTTGTGACATTAACTTTTTGGGGAGAAGTGTGAAATATATAAAGATAACAAAATCCTCAAATATATCGTCACACAGAAAGAGTCGAATATGCGCTAACGAAGATGTTTAGATACAATCAAAGAATATGACTACTCAATCTATTACCACCCTAGGAAAGTGAACAAGGTGGAGGATGATATATGTATAAATGAACCAATGATTCTATCATTGATGAAAATTGAAATGGATCAAATCTTCTTAGATTTGATGAAGGTGGAAATGGGACTCATAATGAAGGAAACATCATCAATTACTTCACAAATGATTGCTCGACCATATCTTTTGTAAATGTTAAAGTTTTCTCAAAGTGATAATGTGGGAATTCAGAAGAAAGTGGAAACTATTAGAAAATGGAAATCCCCATAGTTCAATGTTAATGGAGAAAGAATTGTGAGATTTGGTACAAGACTATGTGTTCTATCAAATATGGAGTTAAAGAATGAACTTTTGGATGATTCATATAGTTGGAATTTTTCCGTTCACCTGGGAAACACAAATATGTATCAAGATCTCTTAGAGATCTATTGGTGGGATACAATGATGAAGGAGATCACTGAGTATATATCAAAGTGTCTGGTATTTCATCAAGTGATGGTGGAGAGGCTGAAGTATAAGGGGATGATGAAACCATTACACATACCAATATGTAAATAGGAAAACACCACCATGGACTTTGTCATAGGACTTCTCAAGACATCCAAAAGAAAAAATGTTATATGTGTTGTTTTGGATCATCTTACAAAGACGTCACACTTCATTTCAATTCACGAGGATTTTTTATGGGATCAACTGGTATGGGTATACATCAAAAAAGTGATAATGTTTCATGGAGTACCACTATCTATAATATCAGATCTAAATCAAAGATTCAGCTCTATGTTCCGGAAGAGTCTATACCATGCTATGAATACCAAGGTGAACTTCAGTATGGCTTATAATCCTCAAAGTGATTTCCAGTCTGATTAGACTATAAAAACCCTAGAGGAAATGTTTAGAGAAAGCTCAATGAACTTCAATGGAGGATGAGATCAACATCTTCCACTGTTTGAGTTCTATTATAATAATAGTTTCCACTCAAGCATCCAAATAGATCCTTAGGAAGCCCTTTTATGGGAAGATGTGTAGAACACTGGCATGTTGGGATGATGTTGGGGAGAAAAAAATCATAGGCCTAAAAATGGTAAAAGAACTGGTGGAGAAGGTTGAGAACATACAGCAACACATTAAAGATGGTCAGAGTCGAAAAAAAGATTTGTGTTGATAATCGTCGATGAGACCTAGAGTTTGATGTTAGAGACATGGTATTCCTTCAAATATCACATTGAATGAGTGTTATGAGATTTATAAAGAAGTGAATGATTATTAAAATTTACATCTTCTATTTTGAGATCATTGATCGCATTGGAGCAGTGGCCTATCGACTAGCACTCCCACCAAACCTATCTCAAGTACACAATTTATTCCACATGTAAATCTTAAGGAAGTACATTCTTAACCCATTGCATGTACTCAATACTAATGTGGTACCATTTGAGAATGACATCTCTTATGAAGACAATCTAGTGAAGATCTTAGATCATAGGGAAAAAGTTATACAAAATAAGACAATTCCCCTCATCAAAGTGTTGTCGAGAAACCTCAAATTTGAAGAAGCAATGTTGGAATTGGAGGAAGTGATGAAGAAGAGTTTCACTCATATGTTTTAGTGTGGGAAAAAGAAACTTTGAGGTCCATATTTCTTAATGGGGGACATTGTAATGACCCAAAATTTTATTAATGAAAATTCATCTTGATCTAATTAAATGAATTATTATGTAAAATGGTTATATAAAACATATGCACTTCCTTGGGTTCACGTTTTTGGATTTTAAAATACCATTAAGATTTGTTACCATTTCTAATATATCCAATTAAAAGTGATCACATGATTAGTATAAATATAGGGTTTTAACAAATTCAATTTACTTAGGGAAAGGAAGTGATGACCTCATCCAATAGAATATTTGCAGACAAATCCCATTTTTTGACAATCGAAAAGGAGGTAGCATCAGCAGTGTTCGCTCTGGACCAAGCCCAATCTGAGCGTCAACACATTAACCCTGAACGGAACCACCTACTGGAGAAGTGGAAGTTAATATAAATTACCAACCAAGCGATGTTATCTGAACCTCCCCAAGATTCTTTCACTATCGGACACCTTACCCTTAGGTCTTATATTGGTGTTATAAGAGGTTATGTAACATGACCCTTGTACTATGATTATGTGCATTATTTTTGTATAAATAATCTTCATTCATTTTATTTTCTTTACAATGTAAATGGTTTTTGAAATAACAAATGGTCTTTTTAGTTAATATTCAATTATGAAATCAATTTTGAAGAATTAATAGATTTTTTAATTAAATAATATTTTAATAAAAATAGTATTACTAAATAACTTTATATTAAATATAAATGTTCATACAATTTTTAAACAATTGTAATTTTTATTAAGGATTGAATGTCATTTTTGTCAAAACCAATGAATTTTCATTCAATGTTGGTTTTTATTTTACATGTAAAAATTCACATATTTTGGGAAATTATTTAGATAAAATGAATATTATTTTTTGGATTCCTAACGTTGAAATTATCTAGTTGTTAATTTTTAATAATTTTCTGAGATAATAGAATTTTTGGGTAAAAATTAAATATTGTTTAAATATATAATGTGTTTTATGAAATTATAATGACCCAATAGTGGTGTAATAAAAATCTATAAAATGGATATTCAGCCACTAGATTTTTTAACATTAAAATAATTTTATTTTAGAATTGTTTGATTAATTTTATCATGCTTAGTCAACCCTCCAATACTTATAAAATATTTTAACATTTTAAAATGATTATCTTGAGAGTATGAATCACCTCCATATAATAAAGTCTAATATTTTAATAAGTTCGGCCATTGGCCTTATAAAATAATGTTTTCTAGTCTTTTTTATCAAAATCAATGGGTAAAACCATGGGTTGTTTTGTGGTTTTGAATATTTAATTATATAGATTCTGAAACATATTTCTATGAAATATTAAATAATTCCCCTCTCTTTTCCTATATAAACCCACCCAATATCCCACTTATCTTCACTCAAAATCCTTAGAGCACGTCCCTAATCATTCCTCATCTCCCTAGAATCCTCCCAAGGAGCCACAATCTCTCAATAATCCCCTCACAATGTTCTTCATGTCACATACTTCCAAGTATGGGATCCTCACTTTCCATCCTTGCTTATTTTGGTACATGTTTATTTATATTATTTTCCCTTTTATTTTCAATTACAAATTTTGGGGTATGATTTTGAAAATCCCCTATACATCCCTCAATATATTTTAATGATGATAAACCCCTTTTCTCTCTAATTAATGCCTCCTGTGTACACCTGTTACCATACCAAAATTCTGTAAGGTATTTCTCTCTCTCTTCATTTACATTCAATCAATTCCTTTATATTATGCATATAAATTCAATTAAATATGTCGGGATATTATGTTCCATGAACCCCTTATTTTAAATTTAATTTATAAATGATTAGGACCCCTTTCTTTCTCACAACCCATTTTATGATTTCTAGTTGACGTCGTTATGTTGCTGAAGTTACAAAACAATTTCTCATGCCAAAATCGTCATGTAAGTGAATACCATAACCATTTAACTATCTAGGTAAATCACCTCTATTCACATGTAATTTTTGGTTTAGGACTTACATTTATATATTACACATATATTAATCATGTAATAAATTATAATGTTTAATGAATATATGTTTTATGATCTATGTGGCACATTTATGCATGAAATGAAATGTTTATTAAAGGGTCTCCCCTAATAGTGCTCTAATTCATTGGGAATAGAATAGTATAATGATACATCATGTACAATGAGTGTTGAATCATGCTATTTCACATGTAATTAGGGTTTACTCATGATAATTCATGGTCAATTAGGGTTTAGTCATGCTCCATGTGTAATGAGCCTTGGCTCATGCTAATATCATGTTAAATGTTGTTGCCTCATCTCATTATTATGAAAATCATTATATATCATGCCTTTTTGTTCATGTTTATATTATTATCCATTTATATGTCTATTACCTAACATGTATTATATTATCCAGGTTATACCTTTTTTACTCCATTACTGGGCTTTATAGATCACCCCTTTCTTATGCATGTCCTCATGTAATTCCATGAAATGCAATGTACGAATAATTGTTATGGTCATGTTAAATAATTTTTCAATAAAGGTGTTTTATTTTTATGTCTTAAGTTTTTATGTATTTTTCCTAATCCCCAAAGACACTAGTCCTCAGGTTCTTATGGTGTGTATTAAGTGGATGTGTATCTAATGAAGCATGTTTAAATGTGTAGTAAAGAGCAAGATTGTTATAATGTCAATGTTTTCTTTTATTAGTAAGAATTATACTAATATTAAAAATTAAATATACTCATATCAAATTAATATTTTACTAATAATAGTACATGTATTCTATTTAAATATTATTTCACTTTTAATAATTTATTATATTCATACTAATGATATTATCTATCTACCCATAATATTTTTTTAATGTAAAATGAGTATAATTACTATGTCTTGGGATGTTACAATCATCCATCAAACAGCCATATGAAATCCTTCGGCTAAAAGGTCATGACCACATGAACACTTTTGTTTATTGGGAAAGGATTCTAATAAATTTTCAAAATCATATATATAGATCCTTTCATTTTTTCCCACACCAAATATGTCAAAGGCTGCATCCTAGGAAAAATTCAAATAGACAACACATATTATTATCCAATAAATGGTTTCCCACTTTTTTTCCATTGTGTCCACCTTATTTCTGATTAATGGAAAGATAAGATCCTCCTATAGGAGGTATCCATCCCCCCTATCTTCTAGAATCCATAGTCTAACACAATGAAGTTATATAGCCATAAATTGAGGTCATGCAATTCAATCATTTAAAAAAATACCACTAAATAATAAAAAGATAAAGTATGAAATAAATAATGTGTTCCAAAATTCGTTGTCTAAGATATACTTCAAAACCATGAACCAATCTATGACATCTTTTTTTGACTAAATGTGGTATGTTCTTAAACTAACAAACTTTTGGAAAATTAAATTTAAAATCCTTGACTAACTCAATGGAATGTATCAGTATATCAAAAATCAAGTGTTCATGAACTTCAACCAAGAATGTTCCAAAACCCCCAAACACTCAAAAAGGTCCTAAAAATAGAATTATAGAAAATAACATATGTAAAAAAACACCATAAAAGGAAAAAAGAATTTATATGGTTCATAAATATTCCCAATCCATGGGAAATAATAATATTACTATAGGATTGATGAATAGATTACAATGTAACGATTAACTACAAAGCACAAGATAAAAAACATAGGTTATGATACTCTTTGGGTTATCTTTGTTCTTAATTATGGGATTGGATTATCTAGATTGAGGTTCTAGAGGCATTCAAGATTTGGGGGTTAAATATTTGGATTATTAGGGAAGGAATTATAGAAACATGGTTTATGCGCCTAGTTTGTAGTAACTATGTGGTTATAGTGAAATATGACTCTATTGTTTCCAGTGCTGATTTTCACATTTTTTTGGGTGTTTTTTATAACCATGTGGGTCAAAAGGAAAACAACACAAGAGGACGGGTTTGGTCCAAAAGCTACTATATGACTTCATCATAGTTTTTCAAACCATTCCTCTAATCCCTGAAAACCAGCCAATATTTTTTTCAATGGATAGTGAAAAATAATTTGTTATCAAAAGGTATGTATAACCGTTCATCCTAATCATACAAATTAATCAAAACATCTTAAAATGTAATATTAACATGATTACTTAGACTTTTTTAACAAAACACTTCACCTAATACCTCCTTATCTTAAACAATCCCCCCTTTGACACTCTAGATGACTCTCTCCTTGATTCCTAGGTGATCCTCTAATGATTTGGGTGGATCTAATCAAGGTAAGTTCAAATTTCCTATTAGTTACTTCACCTATCTTAAGATATTCTCTTGATCTCTCATTTACTTGTCTTTCTTGATACCTTCTGGTTTTTTTGTTTCAACATATATAGGTTTTTTAGGAATTTATGGAGTTTTTATTTTATAGACTTCTGAGTACCCAATATATTCATTTCCCACCCCCAGTTTTGAGGGAAACATCATTTTATATTTTGGAAAGGAAGGTGACACAATCCATTTATCACTCCCTTATCATGATTTTTATTTTTTGATGATCTTTTTTTTTATGATTTATAAAATTTAATGTTTAATTTATGATGGAAAATATAAGAGTTTTCAAAATGGGTTTTCTTTAAAAATATATTTTATGCACTTGATATGTATTATAAAATACATAAATGATGGTGATGAATGGGGAATGGGTTTTCACGTATGGATGTAGGGTAGACTCCCTATAAAAATCATTTTATAAAATGTGAACAAGGATTTCATGAAACATAATTAAGACTTATAACACATTATGATACCATGGGGTATGGGAAAAGGCTAAACGTATGAAAACCTATGTGGTTTATTCTCCCAAAATTGTTGGTTCACATGATTCCAAGGTTTTTAGTGGGTAGTGTTACTGAGGGATCATGGTTCCCAGACATATGATTCTCTTATGTCATCTAGAGTTCCTTTTTCTTTCTTAGTTTTTTACACCTCTTTGTCTTGGATTTCCCCTTTGCGGTGCTCTGGATATATTATGTGTATACTTATTTAATATTTTTATTTTTCCTAGTTAATTATAATATTAATGCCTGAAAACATTTGTTATTCAACTTGTAATTACCCATGAATTTATGTTATGTCATATATATTTTCTTATTAAAATATGGAATTTTTTTATAAATATAAGCAAATGATTATTTTATATAAAAAAGACTTTTATGAAATGTTTTGAAATTTATTTAATTAAATAACTAATGGATTCCCATAGACATCCATTTTATAGAATATTAAATGGAATTCTACAAAAATTTAGTTATCACGCCGTAATTTTTCCTTTGGGAATTTATAGAATTGGTTCAGTAGGATATAGGTAAAGGAAATAAAAACATTTAGATAAAAAATATCCAAGATCATGTTTCCTTTAAGTGGGTTGGGATGGTGCTAACAAAAGGTCCTATAGATATAGACCCATGATTTACTTCTGGTTACATATTTATGGTCTTTTAGTATTATTATCTAGAATTTATTAACTATTTTTTGGATGTTACCTTTATGGTTAGTTGTTGTGACATAAGATGTGTTTTGGATATCTGAAATGATACTCTGATTTATTTATTTTATAGTACGTTGATTGAGAGTTAAATCATTCCCAAGAATCCTTATATGATTCTATGGGGCATTTTTCCTATCTATGGATATTGGTAACACACTTTGGGCCTTGTTGTAGGCCAATTTGGATGACATTATGCAATGACCAGGGTTGGTTTGTTACAAATTAGTATCATAGATTTATCTTATCAATATAGACATCCATCATTCTTCAATATAACTATTTTCTATCTGGGGGATATTTTTTGATTACATATAAAAAATTTGGAACTCGAGTGGTAGTGTATGAGCGTTCTTGGGCATCTCACATTCTCGAAAAACCATGAGTTACCATAGGAGGTGTATGGTTGCATCCTATACATGCTTATAGTTTAATCCTTTTGGATTTTATTCTCCAAATTTTTTTATGATAAGGGAACTGAATTATATTACCAGAGGTTTATGTATTTGTTTTTATAGAATATGGAACATCTTATAAAACTATCTCCAAATTATAGAGAGGAAGCTACATAGTGAGTCTTATAGAAGAATACTCTACATGAATCTATCTTGGTGGTAACTATAGTATGAAAAATCTAATATATAGGACATGTATCCAATATTGAAAAAAAACTGAAGATTAAAACTTCTCTTTAATTGACTAATAAGAACCCTTTTTTTTTAAAGGGTCCATGAGAATCAAAATAATGGGTCGAGAGGTTTGAGAGGAAAACCCACATTATGAAAAACATCACAAGACTCCAAGGTTGATTTTTCCACTTATATTCGTAGGGATATGAGAAATTAATGGTGGAAACATATTATTCAAGACATGTTTCATGATTTTATCACTTGTACTACTTTCAATAATGTCTTCAGTCAAAAAAATTATCCTGAAATATTGGGGGTTGTGAAGAGTTGGTAATTTTTCACCTTGGAACAAAGGGATTGTTTTTTATGGAATATTATAATCGTTTATCCAAGTAAGTACACCTATCACCAATGTTTTTTTATAAATGAATACCCTAAATATTTGTTATTTTAGATGTATTTTATGTATTATATTAATTCGATGCTAATTTTGATATGCTTTCCCACCTTCATGGAGGTTGTAGACAAGGTGTCCATGATTAGGGTAGATAGAGCTGGGAATACATGAAATCATGAGGAATAAATGATAATTATAGATACGGTGATTACATTTTCTTTCCAATAGAGTAATAAATGCGACCAGTATCGAGGTGGGTGAGGTTGTGTGCAATAGATATCAGGGTAGGGATTGGTGGCTAGATATCATTGTGGGAGAGGGATACCTCAAACTAGATTTTAAGGAAGAACCCAATGTGTGTAACTCTTGTGCGAAATATTATAATGTTTTGTGATTCTGTGAGAGGGTATACTGGGGTAGTAGAGCTATATCCACCTTTAAAAAGGGATCTTATTTTATTTATTATTTGATAAAAGGGGTGGTATCTCAACCCTGTGCTAAGGGTGTGCTTAGTTTGTGAAGAAAGGATAGGATGTGGGTATATGTATCTATGTAGCAGAGTGTGAACCAGGGGAGTCAGATATAGTAATAGATACCATGGAATGTGTGGGGTTTATTGTGTCCTCTATGGTATTGAAATTGTTTGAAAATGGGGAAAATAATTCCCTTATGACTTTAATTATTCTTGATGCTTTGGTTTTTCCTTCGGAGCTTATGCCTTTAACAAGACTCTTTCCAATCCTTTAAGAATGATTTTAGTGGAAGGTTTAAGATTTTCCAACTGTTGGGTGGCAATTTCTGAACATAAAACTATATTGAATTTTTTAGTTCTTGTCCTTTAGATATTTCATATTATCATTGTCATGGATTGGATGATTAACTAAAAGTCATTGATTGATTTTTATCATCATTGGGTATAATTTCTCTTTTCCAATGGAGTCACCTAGGTATTTTAATGTTGGTTGGATCCCATATATAGGAGATAAGTTCATTTTACCCATAGTTTTGAGATGGTATCATACCATTTTTTAGATATGTTCTTTCATGTTGTTGATCCAAAATTTGGTGGACCTCTTCCAGCGGTGGTGAGTACGTATCCTGACAGTTTTCCAGATGATTTCTCTATTTTTCACCCCAAATAAAAGTCAAGCTTATAAAATAATTTCTTCTAGGGATGAGGTCCATTAACTTATCTTTATACTATATGAAACCTATAGAATTGAAAGAATTGATGTTTCAAATTAAGGATCTAGAGTCTAAGAGATTTATTCTTCCTTATGTTTCCCCTTGGGAATCAGAAGTGCTCTTTATAGAGATGGTGAGAACGATTCATTATCTTTGTGTTGATTATCAAAAAATAAACTAGGTGATAATTAAGTATATTTATAACTTACCCTGGATTGATGAATATCTTGATTATATTAAGGGAACCCTGTGGTTTTCAAAGATTGATTTAAGGTTATGGTACCATTAATTGAGGATATGGGAGGATAATATTCTTATGATTGAATTCAATAGTAGGTATGTGCACTGTTAGCATTTGGAAAGTTTTTTTGGTCTTACCAACACTCCATCAGTATTTAAGGATTTAATGAATCAAATACTCCATGGGTACATTGATTGTTTCACAGTGATATTTAAGAATAATATCATTATTTGTACTAGATCATAACATGTCCATGATGAGAAACAGAATATCATCCTTGAAATTATAAAACATTATCATATATATGTAAGGTAATCCAAACTCCATTTTTGGTCTCTAAAGGAGAAATTTATGGGAAATGTTATTTCTAAGAATGGTGTCTTAGTGGATCCTATAAAGATATGAGTGGTTATGTCCGAAGAGTACCCTATAAGTTTTCTCCATATATAGAGTTTCTTGGGATTAGCTAGTTATTGCAAGATATTTGTTTAATAATTTTATAATATTTGATCTCTTATGATAGAGTTAAATCATAAGGTTGTGATGTTTATTTGGCATGATCTGTGCCAAAGGTCTTTTGAGGTGTTGAAAATGAAATTGAATTCAACTTCAGTATTAATAATTCCTAATCCATTTTTGGGATATCTGGTTTACAATGATGCCTCAGTTACATGTTTGGGTAGTGTTTTGACATAGGAGAGACATATCATATCTTTTTGTTCATGAAAATTATTTCGTCAAGACAAGAACTACCAAATTCATGATAATTAATTGATAACTGTGATGCATGATCTTAAGACCTAGAACCACTACCTCTCTTTGGATGGGTTTATAGAGTACCTATACCAAAATATTATGAAGTATTTTTCCCTCATAGAGATCTAAAATTGATATTTAAAAATCATGTGGAGTACCTTTATACAATTAATCTTTATATTGAATAAGCCCCCAAGAAGTAAATGTTTTAATAGATTCCTTGAGTTTAAAATAACCAACGTTGTTAATGATGGAATTAGTAGAATAGTGGTGTTTGATATACTATTTTTTTGAGATACACTTATATAAATGAGAGATGATATACATGTATTCTTAGCCCATTATTTAGATAGATCATAAATGGATGATTAGATTCAAATTAGAGAGGCTAAGGATGTATATTGTTATCGGTTTAGTGGAAATATTTATGATGTCCATACCTTCGGAGTGTGGTTTCAGTCTCCCAAATAGGTTTTTTACTTTCATGGAAGGATGGTTGTTCTGATATACCCAAGAAAGGAATTAATGTATAGTGTAAACTAATGTAATTTTTCCATACACCCTGGAGATACAATGATGTATGATGACTTGAGATAACATTAGTAGTTGAAAGAAATGAGATGATCGATTGTGGATATTCTCTCAAAATTCCATACATATTAGAGAATTAAGGCGGAACACCGAATTGTTTCTAGTTTGATTCATATTTTACCAATTATATTATAAAAATGGGAAGACATTGCCCTATAATTTTTTATTGGGCCACCTTATAATCCTAGTGGTAAGGATGTGATATCGGTGATTATTGATCAACTCCAGAAATCTATACATTTCTTACTAATCAATTAGTCAATATTGGTTGAGTATCTTGGTAACTTTTATATATGAGAGATTTTTAGTCTCTATGGTGTTTCATCAAATATTATTTTAGATAGGGACCCTGCCTTCAAATCTTTATTTTGATGTGGATTATAAGAAGTGATGAGAACTCAGTTGATGTTGATAATGATTTATCATCCCCTGATGGATTTCTTAATTGAGTGAGACATAAAGAATCATGAATACATGCATCAACCTAATTAATTGAATTAAATATATTATGGGACTAAAATATTCCCTTTGTGGATTTTACATATAAAAATAGTTATCAAGATTCAATCATGATGGTTCCATTTTAGGTGTTGTATTCTAAGTCTTGTAGATAACCTCCTTATTGGGTAGAAATTGGATAATGACACTTAGTTGGACAAATAATTCCTTAATATATAATGAATGTTGTGAAAATTTTCAAGAGAAGGTTCATTATAGATTAGAGTTGCTAAAATCATATGTTTATATGGGTCATTTTCTGGTTGAATTTGATGTAGGTTATTAGGTTTTCCATAGAGTTTCGCATCAGTTCGGATATTGAAGTAAGGGGTGGTAAGGAAAGTGAATAACTTGTTATGTAAACCTGTTTGACATTATTGGTTGACTAAGGAAGGTGAATTATAAATTAAACTGACTTGATCATTTGAATTCTATCAGTAAAGTAATATATATTTCTCAAATAAAGAAGTAACAACCATATCATTACCTTGTGATTAAATGTAATTATTTTGAAATTGAACCTGACACCTCAGTGATATTGATGGCACGTTCCGATAGTGGAATGGTAGGATATGGTGCTTCATGAAAAGATGATCTCATTAGTTCAACTGATATGGAAATTTGATAAAGAAGACCATACAACATGGGAGATTGCGGGCTTGATGATGCAGCAATGACCTTATCTCAAATCAGGTTCATGATTATGAGCCTTTTGAGGGTAAACAATTTCATGGTTGGGAGAATTCTGATGCCTTAGGGTTACATGTGTGCTTAATTTTTTGCCTGTTATATCTATTTTCGATTTCTATAGGCTTTAGGAGTCAGAGGGTGAAAATTTTTTGTTTTAGGGAATGTGTGATCAGTGTATGGTTTAGGTACACAAATGATAGTAACGTGTGGTAACCATGCGATATGGATCTATTATTTTGAGTAGAGATTAACATGGTTTTGACTAACGTTGGTATAACCATGTAGATCACCAAGAAACCCATTCAAGGGGGTGTGTTTTGTCCAAAGTCTTTCATAGAGCCATAGTATGGTTTGTCAATTCATGTAGCTAATCCTAGGAATCCATATAACTTGTCTTTTTGTGGAAAATGGAAACTTTTTTGTTAGTTCATTGTTTGTATGATTTGGTGGCTTACCCATATGACCCAGAACAATCTTCTTAAAATTTAGAATGACCCCATTTCCTTTAATTTATTTTCACTCTAATATCCTCATAATTCCTTATTATCTCAACCAACCCCGCCATGATGATTTAGAGAAATCTCCCTAGAATTCCTTGGTGATCCTTGATCAATTCGGGTGGATCTCATCAAGGTATGTTTGGGTTCCCTCTTGGTTTCTTCTTCTTTACCAAGTTATCCTTTTGATATATCTCCCATTATCTCATTAGAACCCTTATAGGCTATAATTTCTGGTTCTATAGGGTTTTATTGTAATTGATATTTTTTCTCTTGAATAATTTCTTGTGAGGACATGATCTACGCATTTCCCATCACCAGTTTTAATGGAGACATTATTTTCATCATTGGTGAGAATGGATTCTTTATCTAATGGTATATCCATTAACATTCCATTGTTCTTTTGATAATCGGATTTCATTTTGATTTATGAAACTGAATGTTTGATCTTTGGTGGAATTGGAACTTTTTTTCTAAATGATACTTATTTTAATGGTGAATTTTTTTCACGTGATGTGTTTGATAGAATACGTTAAATATAGTCTTAAATTTGAAACAGTATCTCCAGCATGGAACGAGTGTGGTATCACTATAAATTTTTTTTATGAAATGTGGGTTTTATTTTTATCAAATTTAATGATGATATACTGTATATTATGATACCTTGGGGTATAATAAAATAACAAAACATATGAAAACCTTAGTAATGTATTATAATAACTGTTTAGGTGCCTGTGATTATATAGTTTCTAATGTGTAACCATATTAGGGGACCAAGGTTCCTGGTCTTAGGATTCACTAATACCAACTAGTTTTCCTGTTTGTGTCTTAGTTGTATACACCCTTGTGTTTTTTATTTCCCTTTTGGTGGTTTGTTGTAACATTATGTGCATGTTTATTTGTTATTATTTTTTCCCATCTTGATCAAGATATTGATAAATGAAAACCTATTTTATTCAAATTCTTGTTCCACATGGATTTTTGTTAAGTTATATCTATTTTATTATTAGAATATTTCTTTTTATTGAATAGAAAACTAAATGATGATTTAATATTGGAAAAAACATCTTTTGAAATTTTATGATATCTTTTTTATATTAGAACAACGGGATGAATGTTGGTTAAAATTGTATAGATTGTTTTGTGTTATCTTATAGATATTTAGTTATCACGTCATAATTTTTCGTTTTAGTGTTTTGGACTTTGAATTTCAGGGCACAGGTAAAGGGAAGAGCATCGTGTAGAGGATAAATTTCTTAGATCATTTTTCCTTCCATTTGATTGGGATGGTGGTGATATATAGTCACATAGAGATGGGCCCATGGAATTCTTTGGATTCTAAGTAGATGGTATTTCTACTTTTTTCTAAACCTTGTTATCCAAATGTGGGACATTACCTTTATGGTTGGTTTCTACGAAATATGATTTATTTAATATGTTTATAGTGTTACTCTGATTGATTTTATCATATCCTATATAAATTGTGGGTGAAATTATTCCTATGTTTTTGTGTATGATACATTAGTTCTTTATTATAGACCATGGTGGTAGGGTAAACACTTTGGGACCTATATTAGGCTAATTTGGATGATTTTAGGGGATGACCTAGGTTATTCGGTAATATGTGTTTAAAAACAAAACCACCATATAGTACAAATGAACATGAAACCATTTTATATTATCTAACATCATTTCAATTTATGGTTTGTCAAAATTGAAACTTCTTAAATGTAATGAACCAGATTATTTCAACCAAATATATAACACATAATACTCTTCCAAAAGGATCAATGTATTTAATTGATCACCTTGGGTGGGTGAAAAGTTCTGACAATATCAAAACACCTTCATTGGGGATTATTTCAGCCTCCGAAATACCATAGTTCACATAACAGTTTCTAAAAAGAAACCCAATGATATTTATCCAAATCCAGGATAACAAAACTAAGTAAATAAAAAGCTATTAAAATAAGATCCACCCAAAAAAAGGAATATTGATAAGTATAAATATAAAACTCTAAAAAATATATTAAATATCTAATTTATAATTCTCCATAAAAATATTGAACTAAAAAAAGAAACATTGGGGACAATGTGGATGATACCGAACATGAATCCAAATAATAAAATTATCACAAGAAACTGACCACATGGCCGCTATACCAAGTCACCACCATTAAATAATATCAACTGGCTTATAATTGGAAGGAAGTGTCAATCTAATAAAGAAGACATGACATGAGTAGTATATATAAAACATGAGGACTATATACCTACCATGTTGAGTCTTTATGGGGTGATCCCACACCATGTAGGATAACACTAAGATTCTATACCATTCCTATTAAAAGGGAAAACAAGTACACTAGTTTTAAAATTAAGGATAAAAATAGTTTTATTTTATATTTACATGATTTAGAAAAAAATAAAATATCCCAAATTCCTTTACTAAAAAACTATTCATATAAAAAACAAAACCATGTCCTCATTTTAATTAAGTAATCCCCCTTTGAAAATAAATCGATCAAAATGGTTAAATACTTGTTCATAATCAACCAAACCTATGAAATTTTACATCCATACACAAAACTCAAAAATAAAATAAAATAAAATGAGAAACAAAAAATTTAATTGACCTTGGATAATAATAACAATGAAAAATAGATTCTTCACATAAATCTCAACCATAATCTATTTATCACATTAAGAGTATGATTAGAAAAATAAAGTAAGTAACTTGCATTCCAAATAATACATAACATATTATTAATATAATAATCATCACGGGGCATCTATATAGGCAAAAATGAAACAATATTAGATGATCCTAACTGGAACCAACTATTTTTATGTCATACAGTCCTACACTAACCACCCAAATCTATCTTAACTAGAATCATCGGTGGAACACCCCAATCACTATACAAACCACAACTATGGATTACTATCTAACAAAAACACTAAACTAGTATCACACCCACCTCTTGACTTCTAACATAATCACCCCATGATTTCCCATGGAACATCCTGGTGATGGTGGTTTACATTTATCAATCATCAATCACATAATAATAGTGAAACAAATTGAAATTTGACACTAAATACCTCTATGTAATAATGTTCCCTTAAATCATGAAATATGACTACTTTTCCAAAATAAATCAGGAAGAAATTATGGGAATACATTGACACATTATTTCAAGATAATATTTAAGAAACCTATATAGATCAAAATGATTTTTAAAACATCAATAACCCATAGTTTTCATAAATAAAATTGAAATGATATTGTAATATCCACCTCAACTGATGAAATATTTTCACCATCAACTATTTAAACTAGATTTGTTCAAAATAAGGCACATAATCCATAGGACCCCCACAAAATTTTAGAAATACCTAAACATGAGTTGAAACCTCTGTGAGATCTAAGGTTAGAGTGGGATAGGTAAACACCAAGAAAATTGAAATGATTAAGGAAAATTTAAATTGGTTCTTATGTTGAGATTTAGAAAAGGAATCAGTAATTAATCATCAATATACCTCTATGAGAGGAGTGTAGAAGGGGTGGGATAGATGGGAGATGCCCCTAGGGTTTCGAGTTCGAAATAGGTAATCTAATAGAGGAGAACCAATTATAAATAATATGAAATAAAAAATGAACACAATAATATGGTTTTATGATTTATCTATATGATTCGAAAAATCATGCAGAAATTGTGTGACATCCTTTTGTCACTCTGAGGTGTGGTTACATAGTTTCTTTAAAGCTCAACATGGGTAATCTAAACTGTACAATAACCATGCACAAACATAAAAGAAAACATCCTCACCATTGCATGGTTTGGTTTCATGGTTTGTAACAACCATGTGTTAAAAAATTACAAAGGTCTGTCTCCCAAAATTTAAAATATTTGAACCCAAACTCCCCAGAGCTCCAAGAATAAATCTAATAAGAAAGAAAGCTTAAAATAATATCACAACACTTAATGCATTTGTGTACAAATTCTCCACACCATTTCATTTTATTCCCTTAGAAATTAATTAACAAAAAAAAATGTGGAAATCTAAAACTACCTTATCCTGGACAAGAGATCAGTTTCCCACATGACCCAATAGCCTCGTGACTGAAAATATGAACCAACCATTGGAAATCTAAATTTTATGGTCAATGAAGACACAGAATCTACTTTGGTGGGAATATGTAGGAGATAACCGCGATGAAACAGACCAAAATAATATACAACAGGGTATTGAACCCCTCCAGTCCATTTTAATTAGGGAATAACAGTATATCATGACACACTAAAAAATCCTAAAATTTATTCTTGGCCAGATAACTAAAGAAAAATCAATGCCTTAGAAACATATAAGGCCTCCCAAATTGAAAACTAATGGAACATCCTAATAAGAACACAAAATATAATGGATAAATTTAGAAGAAATAAAATTTAATATCAAGACCTATTATAGATACTCCAGCAATTTATAAATATCTTAGTGAGGACGAACCAGAAAATATTCACTACACCCGGATCAAAACACCTCCTTCCAAATTAATCAAAAAAATAGGGAGAAAATGAACAAGCAACTCTATTAGATGTAATTGATCTAAAATACCAAAAGATAATTTCTCCAATATAACAGGAAACATGATAAATCCCCCCTAAAAGACAATTATTCTATGCCAAAACTCTTTTATCAATTAGAATCAAAAGAAATGTGGTACATATATGTTGTTGAAAAGGTTTAAATAAAACAATAGTACAACTAGGGATACCCCCATAACACATTTCTGCTCCCTATTATTCAAATTAATGACCAAAACTACATCATAGATTAAATCTAGGTGTAAGATATTTTCTTATATCCACCATTTAATCTGAAAACCAATAGAAGGTGATCAATATAGACACACTGATGACATTTCCTCATGGATATTAGACATTAGGGATAATAATTCCCACAATAGAAGTATACTTCCAACTTAATCTTCATTAGAGTGGTGATAGTAGGTCAGGAGGAAAATTATACACCAACATGAACTCCCAATTTATGTTATTTTTCCTTATAATCCTCGCAATCCAAATTATTTTCACCAAATCTTTATGAAATTTAAGAACTACTTTTCATTGGATTCTCTAATACGTTTTCTTGAATGATGATAACCTTTTAAAAAACATCTATATATATAGTCAGGGAAAAATAAAACTCCTCCGATTTGATATCCATATGAAGGAACATTAAATAAACCAAGCCTACTATGATTCATAAATAACCAACTCAAGGGAGAAATGAATTTTATAGTGACATGTTTGACATATTCCCTCATTTATTGATTACCATTATAAAATCCCATAAAATCCAATGATTTCTCAACTCTAACCCCATTAGGGAAACCCATCTGGAAGATGATGACCCTGATGCATCCCCAAGACATACTCTAAAATTGTTGACAATGGATAATGGCATCCCACTATTCCAGACCAGAACCTCTGCATAATGGAATAGTGCACGTCACTTGAGACAATATGGGAGTTTTCAAAGAATCAAGAGTTTCTTCGACTATACATATCCACTTCTTCACCTATTGTGATCCTTGATCACCACAGAATACTCATGGATAGTATAACGGCCAAATATTTTTGATCCATGAAAAGACGTACTATGTTATATAACTTATGTCACACTCTATGACCAATATAAAACAAGACACAACATATTAATAATATATCACTGATAAATATATAATAAACACTAATATGGTAAATCATTAATATCTATGACCTTTAGAAGGTAAACAACTAATGTGGGCTAATATAGAAAATGTTATTTTCTATAAAATATATTTTATTTAGATTATATACATTCATTTAAATGATATATTTACTAATTTTTGAATTTAATTTGATAAAGTAAAATTATTTTTTTTTAATTCCTAACATTAAATTTTTCCTAGAATATGTTTTTTATATTTTTCTAAAATAATCAAATTTTAACTGAATATTAAATAAATACATATTTTATTAATATAGTTAGTTTTATTAATACATTTATATTTTTTAAACCTTTTAAAATAAAGTTTTAATTATAAAGTTTAATAAATCATTTCAAAATACTATTTTGAATTTATAAACCCATGATCAACATTTTGAAAATTTATTTTTCATTTCTAAGAAAACAATTTTATTATTGACTTGTTTAAATAATTATAACATCCCAAAATTATTTTTTTGTTATATTTTTACGAATAAATATATAATATATAAAATATAATAATAATTTCCAATTCCTTAGAATCAATTTCATTGATAATTATATCTAAATCATAAATTGTTTTTCTTAAAAATTCTTTTTTTTAAAATGGTTTTTACGCAATTCATGCACTAAGGTTATGTTTAATTTTTATACACATAGAAATAAAAATTTAAAAGGGTTATTATATTTGAGATAATATTTATTATATTATTTAATACGGTAAATTTAATTTTTAGGTGTAAAATTTTAATTATTAGGATTAATTCTAATTACCATGATAATGGTGAAATAATTTTTTAAAATTATCATTTTGTTAATATCAATGAAGTTATATTTAATTATTTAAATTCAAATACATTAAATATTTAATATAATATTATTCTAAAACTCATAAATAA
The DNA here is from genome assembly GCA_963277665.1 of Viscum album. Lineage (NCBI taxonomy): Eukaryota > Viridiplantae > Streptophyta > Magnoliopsida > Santalales > Viscaceae > Viscum > Viscum album. Next base: position 1,435,414,540 of record OY728151.1, on the reverse strand, counting down.
AAATATTATCCCTCATTTAATTAGAATTAAATAATAAATAATATTTAGAATCCACACTAGTCAAAACATTATTTTTCTACTAAAATAGTTTTTCTATACATTATATTTTTAAATTTAAAAGTAATTTTTATAATATTAGGAAATTTTATTGGATTAAATATATTAAAAAAAATTTCCATCACACCCTAATTTAAATATATTTATTATGTTATATTTTTAAGAAAATATAAAATGAACTACATAAAAACTAGTTACCTAGTTTAAAAGTAAAAGAATAAAATGTGAGAATATAATACTAAAAATAAAATAACATGTTTAAAACACTTGTGGAAACACATGGTTGAGACTTTAAAATTAAATGTACACCCTAAATAAATAATTTTTAATCTATGGAGCCATTTACTTTGTAATAGTGTCGTGGAATTATTAAATTATAAAGGGTGTTTGTAAAAGTTCCATTTTACTCTATTATAAAGGGGTTCACATAAATCCTTTCCAATAAAAACATATTTTCAAATTAAAAATATAAAATATACCCTTTTACTTTCCCTTAATCCCTCTTCCCCAATTATTATCCTCTATTCACCCATTTTTAGCCTAATATGTTCAATGTCAAGGGAACATCCAATGTGAAAATCTGGTCTCCAACATAACTGTTATATCATTCTTAATATTTTTTCTTGAACTTACTATTCCAAATATCATATCATCACAATAATATTTTAAATTTACTATCTTTATTTTAAATAAATTTTGTCATGTTTGTGTTAAATTTTGGATCAAGATAGATGTAAATAATAGACTAGAGGTTGGGTGAATAGTCTTTAAAAATTTTTAAATCACGTAATTAATTATAGGTTATTATTATTTGAATTAAAAATGAAGTAAAATGTTCAAAATATTTTTAAGTGGATATTAAAATACTAGCATATTATTTTTATAGTGGTTCACATCACCAAGATTCCAATCCAGCCTTAAATCTTCTCTACTCAACAAGAAGATTGGTACCCACTAATAAAACTTTTTTTAAAGGTATGATAACTTGTTTATAGAAATTACCTTTTACAATCCCCAAAATAAAAACCATGAATTTATATAGTAGTTATAACCTATCCTATATTGACCATTATTCATAAATCTCAACCCATGAACCTTCCTTTTGGTCCATATAATACCTAATATTGAATTGATTTTTATTGGAAAAATAAAAAACGACAGTAAAAAATAAATTTAAATTAAAGAAAAAATGACATGAAGGAGAATAGAAACAACGAAAAAAATAGAGATCATAAGTTATTGAATATGATGAACCTTGATGATCATTGAATGATTTAGCAGTAATGAATGGAACAATTTTAGTTTCTTCGTGATTATAACATCTCTATATTTTTTCATTTAATGATTTCAAATATATCTAGTAATATTTTCAGAGCCAGGAGCTATGATGATGGAGAATTTTAAGGACTGAAATTATGATTTTAAAAACATTTAAAATACAAATATCATGAAGGATATTTTTCCTATAAAAGAGGAATAATTCAATAACAGAGAAATAGATTGTATATCTGAGGTTGTAACTGAGTTCAAATCATGAGTTTTACCATAGGTTTGATGTAACCTTTCTTGGAATCATGAATTTTGGTAATGTTCCAATGTTGTGGAAAATAATAAAATAAGTTAATAAATAAAATTTATTTATTTATTTTTATTGACATAGTGAACTAACCCTCTCCAATATAAACCCCATTATATCTAATTCACTTGTTGTTCTCATAATCATTAAAATTTATATGGGACCTTAGAGGAGATCATTGGTGGATGAAAACATATAAAAGTATTAGATCAATATCAAAAGTATCATCTCCACAAATAGAGTTCATGGATCACACAAACGACTATGATGTATGATTTTTCTGGGTTAGTGATCAAACCGAACTTGAGGTAGGACATTTGAATTATATTTATTCCTACAATTTTGATATATTATGACTAATACAAATCAAATTCTTAAAAAATAATTGATTTTTTAATTTATGGTGGATTTATTATGGGTGACTTGATTATTTATTAGTTAATTTATTCATCGTTCTAACAGAAATGGATTGGGTCCATCCCAAAAAATGGATGATGTTGATTCATCCATTTTTTTCTTGTATTTCTCTCCTATTTCATCACACATTCATCATTATAATAACAATGGATTGGGGCCCTCCCCAGCAATGGATGATGTTCGTTCCTCCATTGTGTTTCTTGTATTTCTCTCATGTTTTGTCACAAATTCATCGCGAGCAATTACTTTTTCCCGTGGTTCAAAAAATACCCAGTATTCGATTATTGAAATACCATTATCCAACACAAAATATCAGTACCATGAGTGTGGTTCTTAATCGAGGATATCATCATGGTATGAAAATTATGGGGGATGATCGTAAGTGGATCTGATTAGTCCGGTGATTCCCATTCATCACGATTTGATGCGCACTATGGTATAGGTGACAACGATGGTCTCGAAATTTGTTTGGATGGCCTAAATAATATATATGTTGACAGAAAGGCTTGTATGGATGATATCTACAACCCCTTAGTGTGATTAATATTAGAACTCTATGAAACGATGGTGTTGGTGTATGCAGAGAAGAACTGTGGAAATCTAGAAAATTCTATGTTATATGTCATGTAATCTGGAGATACATAACTTGTCGGAAAATTGGATATGATGCCTAGGATTCTATAGAATGTTAAATATCACATGTCATGTGAATCATGTAACACACCAAGTTACCCAAATATGGAAGTTCAACATGTACATTGGAAGTACATGGGAACAAACATGACTATGTACATGGGAATTGGTAGGTTACATGGGTATGACATGATACATGGACATGTCCCAGTAGACATGAATTACCATAGTACATGGGCATAACTAGGTGAATGTAGTTATATGAATAGGAACATGGTCAAGGACATGGGAATTTCAAGTGTTAGAGGTACATGTCATGTATCCTCTATAAATGTTGTGTATTATCATTGAGATGGATTGGGAAACATTGTTTCCTCAATATAAACTAGTTTTAGTTTTTTGGTTCCTTGGTCCATCCCTATGAGGATATAGTATGGCATTATGTCCTTAACAAAAGAATGTGATACCCTGTATGGGTTTAATTTTGGATAGAGTTCATCGTATCTCTCCAAGAGGATTGGGATTAGATCCTCTATCATACACTTTATTAGTGGGTTGTGAGGTATTGTCCTGACTACCATGCATAGGGTGTTGATCCCTTATCTATATTATTGATATAGAAGGGTTTTTGGTATCCCCTAGTGATCTTAGGTCTAATATCCTATTTTTATAGTGTGATATTTGGAGATCCATTGAGAACATTCATGAAATGTCAGATGAGAACAACCTACCAAATGACTGTAATCAATAATAATTTCGATCATGGAGTGAGTAACCCTTTAACAAGAATTGCATTGAATCCTTAGGAAGAATCCTATGTCTTGAAGTTTTGATTGATACCCCTTGATTCTGGTAGAATTTTATCTGTATAACTGGGTGTTTTATAATCTCTATATCTCTTATCTTTTTAACATACTTGTTTGTTGATGTGATGACTACTCTTGATGCTTTATGACTAGTGATTTCGTGGTGGCCTACTGTGTATTGTTATACTCACCCACACATGGGATTTTTCTACACATGACATGTCTTATAAAGTTGAAAGACCATTTCATGGAGTATTAGGAGGAACAATAGAAGGTGGAGCATAGATTTGGGCCAAAATTACAATGGTCTTTTCCAGTTGTTTCATTTAAAAGCATTTCCCTCTTTCTAAGTAATTTAGACTCCTTTGGAATTTGGGATCTGGCGTTTATTTGTCCCAATTTTCTCTTTCCAATACTTATTTTCATACTTTGATGTGGTATAGTTTTTGTGCATGTATTTATGGTATCATTTATTTTTCATTTCATCATTGTATGGCATTAGCGATGTGTGGATGTGTATAGTTACATTTGGATAATTCCTCCCATGTGTGTGATATACTTACTCGGTTCTAGTAACTATCCCTTTTCCTATTAGAGGCGGGCTTGTGGTAGTTTAAGTTTGCTCATCACTGGACTAGAGGGACTTAGTGGGTTAGTTTATGAAAGAGATGAATAAGAACATGTTTGTAAATTAGTTGTAGAGTTAGGAGTGTTTATGGCTATATTAGGTCTAGACTTATTAAAACCATTTTTATGTTTTTCAATTTTGGATTTCAGGATAGAGACTCTAGTGTTGGTGCAACAACAGATTTATCTATTCACCAAGACTTCAATAACCTACTCGTTGAAAAGTTATATGTGGAAATTGGTTATAGAGAAAATATTGGTCCAGTCATCATATAGGAATGGGTTTTGGTTTCCATTTCCTTCTTAAGTATGATCCCAAGATATACTCATTAACCATGGTGAGTCTTGTTTGTTTTAGGATTCCTCTACAATGAAAACTAACTAGGATTCCACTATGTCATCATAAAGATGATATTTACTGTGGTGAGGCCTCAGTATAGGGACATGTACATAAGGTAGTACCCCCTTGTGGTTTTCCAGTTATCCCACCACCCATTTAGTAGAATATAGTTCCATTAGAACTGGTGAAGGATTCATGTCAGCTATGTGCACTGCATGAGTTTTAGAGGAATAAATCATTTAGGTTTATGTGTGACCCAGACTGACAAGTAGTGGAGGACTATCTAGAGGCAACCACTAATGTTTTTAGCCTCAGGAAGACACATACATATCATAAGAGTGGTGGGTTTTCTTCTATGCTCTGTTAGGCAGGGGTGGAGTTCGGTGACTAATCATAAAGGAGACAACTCACTCTTGGTGAAATTTTATGCATCTCTTTATGGAGTATTTTTATCTTTCTACATTAGAATTAGTGTGAATAAAATAGGTTATTAATTTAAAATAGTTTAGTATGATCGTGGTATAGTATTCACTGATGTTTATTATCCCCTTGTTGTACTACCTAGATATAGAGCATGATGAATTATTTAGGGAATATACCTTCAAGTGGGATTACACCAAGATATCATGGATTCAATGACATATATCTACATTAGAACGTACGATCGAATGATTGAGTTGTATTTAGTAGTAGATATATTCCAGGAAGAGATTACAACAAAAGTGGGTGCTAGTAGCTAGAACACAAGATCTGAGACCTTAGTAGCAGGTAGTTGACTATGCTCATAGGGATTTGGGAATTAATGATTATTCATAAGATGATACTTATATAGAGGATCAATGGTTCTTGGATCGCAGGATGGCTCATGTCCTCCTAGGGGTAGGCAATGATTCTATTACAATGGTCACGGACTTCTTGCTTGATATTGCATAACCTGTCATAAATTGATAGAGAGTTGGTCAATGGAACACCTAGAAAATGATAGAGGCCATAGTAGGGAGGTTTTTAGGGTGGAATATGTGGATAGTAAAAGGTAATGTAGTGGGAGGTGGAAGGTATTTTTACTTATTTCCACCAAAACCCTCAAGTGTTATGTTACAGGTTCTAAGAGATGGTGGTTAATGGAGGGGAAAACTATAGGTAGTAGAGCACTTTGATCCTAAGGCTCCTAGGATGATAAGAGAAAAAACCTATGTCTTCCCTACATTATTTTCCCCAGTAATATATATGGTTTTGAGACACTCCTTCCTTTCCACTTCTTTGGTTAGATACTTTGACATTCCATTTGAGCAGTTAGCTTGACCCTTATTTTGGGAGACTCCTACTAGAGGTGACTCAGTGATCGCACATTTTTTTAAATTGTGTAATATGAATATTGGAGGTGAGTGTTTATTATGGGATATATTTTTAGAATATATGAGTCCTTGTGTCATTATCCTAGGTATGGACACACTACCACAGTTCTTTCCCATATTGACTATTTTAGGAAGAAGACAGAGTTTATCCATGGAGATATTTTGAGGGTTTTTTTCTTGGGTATGAAGGAATAACAAGAGGAGTGGGATGCGATCATGTGTGTGAGGGTATACCTGATTACTCACCATTTGGTTAGTATTACCCATGGGCCAGCATATTCTATGGATTTTTAATTTATATTAGTACCAGTAGAGTATAGGGATGTCTTTTCTAAGGAAGTGTAGAGCTTAGCTCCCCACTGAGAGATTGAATTATGTATCAAATTAAAACATGGTATGTAGTTGATATCTATGTCAGCATATCATATGGATCCCTTAGATATTCAAGAGATAAGGGTATAGTTTGAGGACTTTTATAGGAAGGGATTCTTGAGACCTAATGTTTCCCCTGGGCAGCCCAGGTGTGGTTCACAAAGAAGTTGGATGGGAGGTTGAGTTTTTTGTGGATTAATAGAGACTTAATTGTGGATTGTGTAGAATAATTATTTACTATTGAGTATTAACAACAACTTTTATCAGTTTAGGGGGGTGTGATTGTTCTTGAATATTGACGTCAGAATATTAAATCCCCATCTCTGAGTACAGGATGAGGATATATCGATGATGGAATTTTTATGTCACTATGGGGACAATGAGTACTTGGTGATTCCATTTAAAATAAATAAAACACCAAAATTGTTCATGGCACTCATGAACCAGATATTTTATCCATTATTAGACTAGTTTTTGGTATTCTTTATCAACAATATCCCCGCGTACTCGTCATCAAAGCAGGAGGAAAAATAAACTAGAATATGGTCTTGGACGTATTCCAAGAGAAAACCCCATATTGGAAGAACTCAAAGTGTTATTCAGTGACTTAGGAGGTCTAATTTCTATGAAAAATCATCTCATTGGATGGTGATGTAGTGAACCCAGAAAAGATCGTTGTAGTGTTAGCTTGGGAGCCACCCAAGAGGGTGAATGAGGTACGAAGCTTTCTTGGTTTCACTGGAAACTATAAGAGATTCATTTCTGATTTATCTAGGATATTAGTACCTCTGACAACATTAACCCAAAATGGGTATACATTTATTTAGATATAGAGGTTCCAGTATTATTTTTAGTGTTTGGGAGGAGGTTGACAAGCACCCCCCCCCCATCTAGAGATTTACAGAGGAGGGTTTTGAGTAAATAGTGTTATGCGATGACTTAGGTACCAAAAATGGTTGTGTACTGATGTCGAGGAAATCTGTAATTTCCTATAGGTCATGGAAGTTGAGATAGAATGAGATGAACTATGTGACCCATGATGATTATTTGGAAGTGGTAGTCTTCCCCATGAAGATATGGAGACACTACCTCATGGGATATCGGTTTATCACCTCCTATAACGATAATAGAATAAAGTATATCTCCTCTAAAAAGTATCTTAACCTATGATAAGAGAAATGGACATAGTTTTTCAAGGATTGTGACTTTGAGATCGTCTATACATCGGGGAAGGGGAACATGGGTTTAGATTCTCTCATCATGATATTTTTCTTACAGTTTTTGACAACGTCTTCAGAGTAGTTATCTTTATTGTAGTTTTCGATAGTGGAAAAGGATTGTGATTGGTATATATAGGTTATGGATGTTACCCCACCACTTCTATAATGTTTTATGGAGGCTCAGTGTGGTGAAACTGAATGTGAGACCACACAAACTTAGATATCTATTTGATGCGCACCTGATCAATTTTCTAAAGGTAGAGAGCTTGGCATATTTTTCAATAGATGGGATATTGTACTAGTGAAATTGCGGGATGAGGTGAGGAGGGAGTTTCATATAACCCCTCTATATGTACATCCTGATGTGGAAAATATGAATCAATACATATGATGAAATTTTTGGTGGCTTGGAATGAAGAACTGTGTATCATATTTTGTCTATTTATGCTTCTCTTATCATCAAGTAAAGGTTTAGAACCATGTTCTAGTGGATTTATCTCAATCCCGTGATGATATATAGAAGATGTGGATGGTATATCTATAGTCATTATATTGAGGTTACCACATACTTCTAGGGGACTCAATTTTATCTGGGTGATCATAGAGAGACTCACCAATTTTCCAACATCCTAACTATCTGGGAGAAATGTTCTGTAGAGATATTGGGATATATTTACCTACATGATATATCACTTCTTGATCTAATTCCATCATTTACAATTTCATAACAAGTTTTTCTCTTCAAGTCGTAATTATGGCTAGGATTATAGGATTCTTTTGAGATAGAGTTGTGTTTGAGAATGGTGTTTCACCATCATAATGATGGTGAGATTGAGAAGATCATTCAGGTTCTAGAGGATATACTAACAGTATCTAGGTCAGACTTTGGCCATCATTGGGATGATAACCTACACTTTCTGGAATTTTTATACACTAACAACTACACTCCACCACTATTATGGCACAATTTGATGCTTTGTATGGGTGGAACTATAGGTCAACTCTATGTGAGACTGATCCAGGTGAGTCAGCACTCATGGGAATATAGTTGGAGTGATTTATAATAAAAAATATGTATATCATCAATGATTGGATGAGTAAAGTATGAAGCCAGCACAATATCATGTGTACTAATGAAGGAGGCCTTTGAATTTTGTGAAGGAGGACCATGTGTTTTTGTAGGGATCCCCATGATGTGGATTTAAGTGATTTTCACAGGGAAAAAAGTGTCTCTAGGATTCATTGTCTCTTTCTAGATATTACATAGGGTCAGTGTTATGGTGTAAAAATTGGATCTACCATCACAGTTAGACCAATTACATGATGTCTTCTATGTTTCAAAGTTGAGAAGATACACACCTGACCCATCACATTTTTCCATCGAGGTAAATATTTCCATCGAGGATGGTGGTATGTTCATGGTGTACCTAATGAAGATTGAGGATCATCAAGAGAAGATATTCCATGGCCGAGAAATTCTCTTAGTGTGTGTCTAGTGGTAGCAAGATAGTCTTCAAGGGTGCATTTAGGAGAAGGATAACAATATGTGAGCTCAATACCCACAAAAGTTTGAGTATTCCTTTTCAATTTTGAGGATGAAAATCTCTAAGGTGGGGAGAATGTAATGTCCCTATTTTTACATGTAATGATTTGAGATATATATAGTATTATTTTCATATCCCAGAATTGAGATGATATTAAAATTCGTGTCTTGACGATCCAGATAATGATAATATTAAAATATTAAATATATAAATATCATACGCAAATAATTTCCCTAAAAAAGTTTAATAACTACATAACAGAGACCTAGATAATAAATATAAGGCTAACATTGAGTTTATAGTGTAGGTTTGACCCTAGGTAAAACGTAACCATTATCGGTGTTATCTTTTTGGTAAAGTGTCATCGCGAGAGAAAATAATAATTATTTAATTATTTAATTTTTTAGTTATTTATTTATTGTTGATGTAGAAACCTATACATCTCCTATTTAAACCTAGTTATATACAATTCTAAATGTTAGCATCATAACCCCAAGAATATAGAGGAGATATTGTAGGTGATCATTGGTGGACGATAATGTATAAGAGGATTAGTTTGACACCACAATGATCCTTATACCAAAATAGTTCATGGATCATGCTAAATACTACAATGCAAGATCACTCTTCATCAATGATCGAATAGAACTCATGGTAGGACATTTTATATATGTGGATTAATCCCATTTTGAAATTCTGTGTTGAACATGAATTAATTCCACTAAAAATAATTGATTAGAACATCAACAGTTGATTTATCAATGTTGATTTGATTATTTTGTGGTTAATTATTTCATAATTCTATTGAAAAAGTATAATAGTTAACCAAATAAATATGTGAGGTCCATTCATCTCTTTCGTCTCATGGGTTTCTCCACCATTTCTTCACATGTTCATTGTAGCCATTTTATTTAGCCTACAGTTCGATGAATACCAGGTATTCAATTACTCTATGGTCGTTCTTTAACTAAAAGGATCAATTTTTTTTGGGAAATTTTTGATTGAGTTTAAATGATTATTAGGGATGTAAGAAGGTGGATCAAATCAGTTTGGTGATTCCTCTTTTTCATGGTTTAACACGAAACAATAGTACGAGTGATGAAAATTCTTTCCAAAATGATTTGGATGGACATGATTAGATATATAATGATTTAAAGTATCATCTAGAAGAGATCTAAAAATCTGTGGGAGAGATAAGCGGTAGAACAGGAGGCAATGGTGGAGTGGGCATACACAATGAATAAATAGGGGATTTAGTAATATCCCACATAACATGGAATATAATCTAAAGAAAAAACATATGTGAGTCCATTGGGTAAATCATTGGCTTTTTTATAGAATGTTATATATCACACGCTTTGTGACATGCATCACATGTAATGTGACCTGATTATGGAAACCCAACATGTACTCTGAGAGTACATGAGAACAGAAAAAAAAGGTACACATGAATGGGTAGGGTACACAAGCATGGTCCAGAACTAGAACATAGCTAGGTACACGGGAATGAAAATAGAAAATGGACACAACTAGGTGTACATGGTCATAGGTTGAATAACACAGACATAGACGTGAGCACTTCTAGGGTTAGAGGTACATGTTGTGTACCCTATATAAATGGTGTGTACTTTCACTGGGATACCTTTGGAACTGTAAATTCCTTAGTATAGAAAAACTTAATTTTAGTATGGTTCCTTGGTCCATCCCGATGAAGTTACTACACAACATTATTTCCTAGAAAAAAGATTGTGATCCCCTCTATGGTTTCTATTTTAGATAGAGTTTCTGGTATCCCTCTGTGATGCCTGGGATGACATCCTTTATCATATGCTCCATAGGTGGGGATCATTGAATTGGTGTGACCACCATGTATAGGGATTATATACCTTATCTATAATATTGATATAGTAGGGTTTTTGGCATCCCATAGTAGTACTCAGTATGATCCCCTCTCCAGTTAGTGTGATCCTTCAAGATCCAGAAAGAACATTCAGGGAAAGTTTAGATGATAATACCCTTTTGGATGACTGTTTTTAGTGAAATTTTCTTTTTTGGAGTGAGTTATATTTGAATTACCTTTACCTATATTCCTCTGAAGAAACTTGTGGTTGGAAGGTTTTTTTGAGACTCCTTGAAAATAATTTTATATTATGAGAATATACGGTTGTTTTGTCACAAATTGAATCCGGTCTCCATCAAAACCGGCCCCAAACCTGGACCGAGACAATTCATAAAGGGCGTTCCAGATCCCCATGTGCTGGCACAAGTTTTTGGGTATCATAAAACAAAAATTGGTAATGATTTGACTTAGTTTATAAACCAAAAAAGGCAAACAACTCAAATAAAACAAATCTGGATTTTTCAGACAAAAACATCTTTTACAAAATTTCAAAACTGGATTATATGGTTTTAAAAAACTATAAAATTATTTAAAAAATGATTAAAACCAAAAAGTATATCCTTAAAAACTCCAAAATGTGAGAGGAATTTCCCTCAATCTATCTTCACAACACCGCTTCATGATGGACCGCTAAAAACCCAAGTGGTGGGCACAAAAGTTACACCCAAACCTACGGAAAAAAGAACCAAGTCTACTTACTCCCAAAGGTGTAAGTAGGGTGTGAGCCAAAGCCTAGTATGATACCACAAATAATATATTACATGTGATTAACATTCAAGTAAAAAAATCGTGCAAGTTTTCAAGATAAGAAATTCCAGTGAAAATTTCTAAAAAATGAAAGAAAACTAAAAGTAGTTTTCAAGTGGGACATTTTAAATATTCAAAAAATTTAAAAATAATTTTAAAGCTACTGAATTTTCCATCCAACCAGACCGTATGCCAATGGTGAGCACAAAGTAACTAATGAGCATAATCAATGGGAATGTAATCACAAGGCACTAGCTTGTTGTGGTCCCATTTACCTCTTATCTCGGTGAGAGTAACTATCACAATATCCATTCTCATGCACAAGATCCACATGTAGGGAGAATAACTATAACCTAGTGGCCCCCATCATCATCATCATCATCATATTATAGTTCGTGTTGTATGAGTCAAACTTTCTTTGTGAAACTAAGGCCAAACCCAATGTGATCACAAGAATACTAGTACACGTCCACCAACCAGGTTACATAGGTTTTCATTTTGTGATCAAACCAGTCCAACAAATAAAGAAATATAATTTTCTTATGAAAATACCACTTCCAAATCACAGATTCACCAAACATCCCACATGTGTATCACACAAGTCACAAAATCTACTTTTTTATTCAAATGCATTTTGAAATCATACTCACAGCAAAGGAGCCCATAACACTTTCAAATTTTTTTACCTCTTTGAGAAATCATTTAAAAACATTTATAAAACGTTTCCTAGATACTCCAACCCACATAATAGCCCACAGACACATCACATAATACTCATTCATCAACAGAATTAATTTTTCACATCACACTCACATAAAACATCCCATAAACATCTTTCGCCCCTCTCATTCCATTTGATAAAACATTTTAGCAATTTATAAAACATTATAATATGTTTAACATCTTAAATCACCACTTTACGATTAAAACCCATATTAGGTTAACACCCTAACCCAAACAGTACATATACACCCTTTTCTGACATTTTTTAACCAAATAAAACATTTACAATTTTCACAAAACAATCCCAAAGGGTATAACTGTGTCTTGCACACAAAACCCATTTCCAACCCCCATTTCAAGGAAAAATCACACCAAGACAATACCAAAGTATAATTTTCTTCCCTTGAAACATTTATTAAACCATTATCATGTATTATAGAATCACCTCAAATTATACCACTAAAGACACACATGAAAAACACACATTTTCATAAAACACTTTCAAGGACTGAAAAAAGGTTTCACACATAAAACCTATTCAAAAACCATATTTTAAACCCTAAATCACAATAATATCATAAACATTATAATTAGAAGCCCAAAACATATTTAAAAAACCACTTTAATATGTTATAACATCAACCCAAACATTACCATAAGATTTACACATGGAAAACATCCAACTTGAAACAAAGTGAAACTATAAAATTAAATGCTTACAAAAATACATCAAAATGGTTTCTCCACTATTCAAAGAAAATGAGGAACATTAAAAATAAAAAAATCATGCATGATAACTCATCAAAAAATTATTACACATGGAATCATGTGCCTTTGATTTAAAACCCCCAAATCTTGGTATGAAACATCAACTACACCACAGCTTCACCTTGCGGAAGTGAAATCAAAACTAAAAACCAAATATTTGATGAAATATACACAAAATAAAACCCTTGGTTCGGACCCCAACTTCTAGAAATTTTATAAAATCATGAAAGAGGGAGGAAACCCTAAGGAGAAGGAAATTAATGAAGAGAGAAAGACTTGAAGAAATCTTGATTAAATCAGCCCAAATCCACCAATAGTTTAATCTTGAAGTGACCAAAACTGGAAGGGAGGCCCAAAGGAGTCATATTAGGTCAAGGTGGGAGTGAATTTGGTGAAAATAGTGAAAATTGAAGGAGTTATGAATGAAACATTTTACCTATTCAAATCTGGACGATTTGAGAATGATTAAGAAAGATCTCCCTAATATGCGGGGGAGATGAGCTCCAATAATAGGGAGGATAGAATGGGAGCATGCCTTTGGTAATTGTCTTGGGTAAGAGTTAGAATCACAAAAAAAACCATAAAAATTGAAAGATATATTAATGATTTTTTTAAAACAATTAATGTGGGAAATGGGCTTTCAGGTTGGCCCAACACCTTAAAAACTAAAATCCATCATTATTATGTATTCCAATGGGGTCCAAATTAATATAGTGGGTTTAATATACCAGGGTATTACAATTGGTACATGTAATGAGTTTAAAATTTTGAAAAATTAAGGATTTATAAATGAAACAAAACGTATTTTTTTAATCTAGAAATGGGCTCACGGTTTGGCCCAAATTTTGAAAAAACTCCATTTCCACCCAAATGAATGGGAAACCTTAAAACCAATAAATAATGGAAATTAAATGAAATATACCTTCAAAAGAAGTCATGTATATGAAAATTATCTCCACCATAAATCTTTCCACCCTAAAAACCCCACAGCAACGCCAAAGGAAAAAACTAAACCCAACAGAAAGGCCAAAATGGACTCGTTTTCCACATTCCACCAGCCCCCAATGGACAACATGCCTCCAATTGACCAATAAAGGAAAGAATACTCTAACCAACCAAAACATACACTACTTCCTGAAATGATCAACTAATGTAGATTTTATCCCATAAGAAAACGCCTTAAACACTATCTGAACAAGATTCCAGCAATTTACCCAAACGAACAACAACCATGAACAAGGTTACACTTACCTTGCTTTAACCAGACCATTGGGAATTATCCACTCCTAACATTTACATAAGGAAGATTTTGGTATTTAGAGAGCTCTAAAAAAGAAAACCTACTAATAAGACAAGACCTAGGACCAATCTGAGTTACTAGTACGGGGAGATACAATTGGTATCCCCATCATAAGAGACAATTAAAAGTTTCTCAAGACATGATTGGAATAATAATAAGGGGAGGCATGAACGGAATCCCCAATACAAGGGGTAGACCTCCATTATAAATTTCCAAAGGAACATAAATTTGAATCATAGTGGGTCTCCCCACCATTACAACCAACAATCTTAATCGACCAGCATGGGCCGACATAGGAAGAACACAAATTTAAAGAGTTGGGATGGTCGCACGGTTCATCTGCATAGTTTGAGATACCATGTGATAAGCATGTGTATCCTTCTAATTTCATGGTTTTTATGGGGCATGGTTACTACTAACCATGTAAAAACTATGTGATCAACCTGTCTAGCCAAATTCCCAACCATACTCCAAAAACTCACTAGAAACCAAAGGGGAAAATAATAACATTGGGCGATTACATGGGCACGAGGCCCTCCACATATTTCCACTGAGCAGGATCAACAGAGTCAAGATGATGAAACTAGAGGTTTGAACTATTCACATATTTAATACTATAGATAAGACTTTGTACAAGTGTTTGAATGACCTCAGGACTTCCCCTGACTATGTGCCAGCTTCACTCTAGGGCCTAAGGCTGGAGCATAAAAGATTGAAGCATCTTTAGCCTCACAGTTAGGCTTTAGAAACCCATGTATTTAACATCTTCTCTCTATGCCACAAACAACTACACAGCAATCCCAGACAGTTTTACAAATACATAACACACTGCAAACAAATTTTTCCTTAACTCAATATTTCAATGAAACAAGGGCTTAGAATATGCAGACACATCACCCCTTATTTCTTCAGATGAGAAATGGAAGGAGGAAAGGATATATAGAAACACCTTCCTCTAAACAAAGTATGTCAATATTTCATGAAAGGACACACCCTTCTGACAAATCAAATACCCACAAAAGATTGTACAACTTCACCTTTAAATTCAAATGAGCATGCAACATCATAACACATCACCGAACATGAACAATGTGACTGATAGAAACAATAAATTGAGTGGGACCTTATACAAAATCACCAAACATCACAAAATTCTAGAAAATGGACATAACAGCCTCTCATGACAAGATTTCCCACATTTGTGGTTTAACGTAAACCCCTACATCAAAGAGATTACGAAGGACCCAGAGGCCCTCTTAGACACCATCAAGATACTCATCCTCACGAACAACCCCAGACTACTTCCACCATCAACAAATTAGGTAACTTAAGAAACTAAGGTCTCTTTCAACCTTACATGAGAACTATCTCACTACAAGAGGATCTGTAAAACCAAAAAAAAGGGTTTAGACTCATTCTAAAAAGCTCAAGAAAATATTCCTTATATTAATAAACTATAGGATTTATCTAATAGAGAAACAATTAGGGTTTCACTTCAGCAGTGCACTAACCCTTAACGGGGCATACCTTATTCAATGGTAAAACCAAAGGACCTAACCAAGATAGACCATTGGTCAAGACGCGCCACAAAATATATCTAAACACAAGAAGGGCGCCATAATAAAGGAATCCCAAATCATATCTTAGAAGAGACCACTAATCGGCCCTTCAACCCAGCTTACGGACCAAACAAAAACACAAAACATTGTTCAAATAAGAAGGGTTGTTGGACTCAAAACATCCCACAACATCACATTTTCAAACACACATAATACACACCATCGTAAACCAATCATCAAGACATCAATTTTCCCATTAAAAACATTTCTTTGAAAACAAACGGTTCAACGGTTAGTGTATCCATGGATGGTACCCCATGGGCCTCACACATGCTTGTTTCTGTGCCACACTAGGTACCCTCCCCATATTCATCCCTTCACTCATCCATTCATTCCATTAACCAACCATCATCCCATATAACCCCATGCATGTGGTCACTCATGGAAAGACCAAAGGATAAAACAAAAAATCTTTCCACTTTTCAAAACCAAAGCGATCAACTAATACTTTTTTTTCTCAAGACTCTAACCATGAAATAAAAATCCAAATAATTCAAATTAATACTCACTTTCAAGTTATATAAATCATTTTCAAAACATCTTATCCCATTAAAACAACATTAAATACTTTATAAACTCTATTGGGAACACTTTTTCAAAACCAACTTTAACATAATTTCCTACTTTCAAAAAAGGTGTAAACACACCATTTTCCACTTCAAAAAAATTCTTAAAATTTAGTTCCTCGATTTCAAAAATCAAACCATTCCCTTTTTATAAGAAAAGAATTTCATAGAAACATTACACTTCCTAAGGCCAAGTCATTTTTGCTTTTATACCAAACTTCCAAGATCTCAAAACTAAAGAAAACAAGACAATGCAAGAAGAAACTTATTCCAATGGGTGAACTGGACATATGGTTGGCATCCATACACCAATAACTTCACCAACATAGAGAGTTATCTAGGGAAATATCCTCAGCTTCACACAACTTTTCAGGCCCTACAAGCTCGCTGAGACCATTAACCCAACTCACTTTTCATTTCCCCTAATCATCATCAAACCAAGAAAACCAAATGACACAGAAAAATCCTGACATCCCCTGTCAAATTGAATCCCATCATGGGGTGTGATATATAGGAACACTACTCATAACTATAATATCAAGTCCCAATAGTCCTAACTCTAGAAAATCCGGATTATTCCCCAAATAACATGACCCAAAAGAGAGAACTTCCTCTGATACCATTTTGTCACGAATCGAATCCGGTCTCCATAAAAACCGGCACCAAACCCGACCCATGACAAGACCCAATGGGAATTCAGGATCTCCATGGGCAGTCACAAGTGACCAAGTATCATAAAAAAATCTAAATAATTTACTTCAGTTTATAAACATACAATGACAAACAAGTCCAATAAAACCAATATGGATTTTTCAAACAAAACCATCTTTTACCAAATTTCCAAACTGAATTTCATGGGTTTAAACTACTCTCATGGACTATAAAAAATGAATAAAACCAAAAATTATAGCCCAAGGACCACCACATTGCAAGACATACCATCCTCAATCTATCTCCACAACACCGCATCACGATGGACCACAAAAAACCCGAACTGTAAGCACAAAAGTTTCACCCACACCTACGGAAAAAATAGCAAAGTCTACTTACACCCAAAGGTGTAAGTAGGGTTTGATAAAAATACTCAGTAGGATACCACAACTAACAGATTCACATGTGATAAATATTCCAAGGTTAAAAGCATGAAATTTTTCAAGACATCAAATGCTGGTGTCAATTTCGAAATAATGACACTTAAATAAAAGCAGTTTTCAAGTGGAATATTTTAAATAATATACACTTTTACAAATAATGTCAAAAAAAATAATTTTCAATCCAAACATTTTGTATGTCGACGGTATGAAAAATGTAACTAATGAGCACAAGCAGTGGAAATGTAGCCCCTTGGCACTAGCTCATTGTGGATCCCAGGTAACTCGTATGTCAGCGAGAGTAATTGTCCCAATATATGTTCTCGTGCACATGATACACTACTTGGGTGAGTACCAATAACCTTATGTTCCCCCATCATTATCAACATCATAGTATAGTTAGTATTTTATGCTACAAACTTTCTATATGAAATTGAGGCCAAACCCAAGGGGATCACTAGCATACTAGTACTCATCCACCCACCTAGATACACGAGATTCCCAATTATGATAAAAAAAAGGTCAAAAAGTCATGAAATATAATTTTCATATGAATATATAACTTCCACATAACACATTCACCAAACAACCCACATTTATATCATGAATGTCACATAATCCACTTTTTCATTCAAATGCATTTTGAAAACATAATCACCCAAAAATAGCCCAAAACACTTTCTAAATTTCTTTACCACTTCCACAAATCCTTTAAACAACTTTATAAAACCTTTACATGTTATTCCAACTCACATAAAATCCCACACACTCATCACCTAATACTTATTTCATTATCAAAATTCATTTTTCACATAACACTCACACAAAACATCCCACAAAACGTTTTTTGCCCCTCTCTTGCCATTTTATAACACATTTCAGAAATTTATAAAACATTCTAAAAATGTTTGACATATTAAATCACCAATTTACCATTAAAACCCCATATTAGGTGAAACAAATCACCAAAACAATAGATATACACCCTTTTCCCACTTTTTAACAAAATAAAACATATAGAATTTTCACAAAACAATCCCAAAGGGTATAACTATGTCTTGCACACAAAACACATTTCAAAACCCCCTTTCAAGAACAAAATCACACCAAGACCCTAATAAAGTAGAATTGGAATCCTTTTCAAAATTTGTTAAACCATTCTCAAGTACTATGAAATCAACTCAAATTATACCACAGAATATACACACGAAAAACACACATTTTCATAAAATGATTTCAAGGAGTGAAACATTGTTTTTCACATAAAACCTATTCCAAAACATTATTTTAAACAACAAATAAAACAAATACCCTACCAAAGTAGAATTTTAATCCCAAAAAATATTCAAAAAACCACTTTCAAGTGTTATAACATCAACCCAAAGATAACCACAAGGTTTACACATGGAAACACTCAATTTGAAACAAAGTGAAACTATAAAATTAACCACTAAAAAACTCCATAAAAATGGATTTTTTATAATTCACAGGATATGTGGAACATTCAAAATAAATAAATCAATCTTTCTAACTCATCAAAAAATTATCACACATTGAATCACCTACCTTTTAATTAAAACTCCCAAATCTTGGTGTGAAACATCAACTGTACCACCACCGCACTTAATGGAAGTGAAATCCAACCTAAAACCCAAATATTTGATGAAAAAGACACCAAATGAAACCCTAGGTTCGAACCCTAACTTATGGAAATTTTTGAAAATCATGAAAGAGGGAGAATACCCTAAGGATAAGGAAGGAAATGAAGAGAGAAACACTTGATAAAATTTTGAATAAATAGGCCCAAATCCACCAATAGTTGAATCTTGATGTATCCAAATCTAGTAGGGAGAATCTATGGAGTCATAATAGGTCAAGTGGGGATAGAATTTGAGAAAAATAGTAAAAATGGAAGGAGTTATGAAAGAAACATTTTACCTCTTGAAATATGTATGATTTGAGAACGATTAAGAAAGATCACCGTAATCGGCCAGGGAAATGAGCTCCAAAGACTTGGTATAGAGAATTAGAGCACGCCGTGGGTAATTGGTATCAGGGGAGAGTTTGAACCACCGAAAAACCATAAAAATTGAATGATATATTAATGAATTAAAAAAATTAATGTAGTAAATGGGCTTTTGGGCTGGCCCAACACCTTAATTAAAAACCCAAATACATCATTATTATGGATTCCTATGGGGTCCAAATTGATATGGTGGTTTTAATAATCCATGGGATGCCAATTGAAAATTCAAATCAATTTAAAAGGTTGAAAAATGAATAAATTATAAAAGAAAAAAAAATTATATTTAAATCTGGAAATGGGCTCACGGTTTGGCCCAAATTTTGAAAACTCTCCATTAACACCAAAATTAATGGGAAAGCCACAAAAAAAATAAAGAATAGATATTAAATGAAAAATAAATTTAAAATAATTCATGTATGTGACATGTTTTATCATTGAAATTCCTACTATCTTATTTACACACCTTTGTATTGATGAGATAACTACTCTCGATGCTATATGGGAAGTGATTTTTGCGTTACTTAAGGGTTATAGTTATACTCACCCCTTGATTGGTTTTTCCCACACATGTCATGTATAATATAGATGATATACCTATTGAAAAATTCCGAAGATAACTGGGATTAAGAGGAGCATAGTATTGGCATAAACAAGACAAGGTGTTTATTAAGAGTTCCATTTGGCACTAGTCCCCTCTTTATAGTAAAGTTAGACACCTTTCCAGTTTTCATTTGTTCACATATTTGGAACCTTTTTCTCTTTCTTGTATTTATTTTCTCACATTGATTTGGGATAGATGTAGTTCATGCATTTATAAAATCAGTTTTTTTACATTTCATCATATTGCAGTCTTGGAGATGTGTGATAACATAAAGGTAAATTTTTCTAATATCTCACGTGTGTTTGATATGCCTACTCAACATGCATAGATAGCCATTATCTTATTGGAGGCAGTCTTAGGCTAGTCACACTCAGCTCATCATCAACTAGGTTGGCCACAGTGGGTTGGATCATGATAGTGATTACGCTAATGTAATAATAGTCACAGAATATCTTCTATGTGTTTAAAAAATAAATAATTCTTATGGTAAAATACTCAAAAATTAATTAAGTACTTGGATGTGTATTCCTTGGTCTCCATTTATCAACTAATCCCTAATATTTATCTTCATTTCTCTTTTATTAGGAGTTTCCTAAACTCATCATCAATATTTAATGGTTAGAAATATTTAAATTATGGAAACACATCATTAAAAAATTAATATTTACATTTATTTAATAATAACATAGAACCTCTTTAATTAGATCATTAAACTCATTAAAAAACTTAAAATATGATCATTAGAGTAAATAATATTTTTTAAATAACTAGAATGATAAAAAAATATTTGAATAAATTTTCAGTTTACCAAAATATAAAAACATCATTAAAATAAAGCATATATTAATAACATTCAAAAGAATAATATCTATAATATTTTCATGATATTATTATATAAAAAAATATAATATAGTTTTTAAATTATAATTTTATTATTCAAAGTAATAAAAAAATATGAATTATTATTTATACATGAAGTAGAAAAATTTGGAATAGTAGAGTATGAAATGTATTCTTCCAAAAACTATTTCTATAATATTTTCACTACCAATATATTTACACATAGTTGATCTATTATATATTTATATTTCAAAGAAATAGGATGATAAAAATAATATAAATGTAATATTAGTTATTTTTTTTTGAAATAACAAATAAAATGATCATGCTATGAAAAATAAATATTTTCACAAAATAAATTAAG
The DNA here is from genome assembly GCA_963277665.1 of Viscum album. Classification (NCBI taxonomy): domain Eukaryota; kingdom Viridiplantae; phylum Streptophyta; class Magnoliopsida; order Santalales; family Viscaceae; genus Viscum; species Viscum album. Next base: position 1,435,393,048 of record OY728151.1, on the reverse strand, counting down.
TAAAGAATTACCCATAAATTATAATCCTAATTGATGGTTAACATGCACTCAGTATACTAAACTTGTGCACAAATTCATCTTGAAATAACTTACTTGTAAGGATGGAAATAAATCATGCGGTATGTTGTAGTTCATGTGGTTTCTTTAAATATATGCATGTTGCCACATTGAAATATACCTCATGTGGTCACATTGAAATATAGCTTCCTGGTATATTCAAAATGACTTCATGATCACATTAAAAATACATACAGTCACAATAATATTTAACCCATGTTCAAATAAAATTATACCTCATAGTCACATAAAAATCAGTCTCATGATAACATAAAAAATACAACTCATTTTAGGTTGTTGTTTCATGGTAAGTTCAAATTGTGATTGGAGTAATTTAAAATAAGATTCACAGTAATCTGAAAATCGATTTGTAGTAAAATAAAACTGGATTCACGGTCACTTTAGAAAAATAGTCATGGTAGGTTCAAGTAGTGATAGAAGCTATTTCCATTAAGAAAGTGTGATGAACACACTGGTTCTTTCATGATTGAAACCCAAGGAAAATATGAGATGGTTGGTTCGAGATGATAGTGAACTATTGGTGCTGGTGTGTCACATTATTTTGTAGTTGACGCATGGAGATACAGTACATGGAAAAACTACCCCTGTAAAAAATAAGAGTAAACATAGTTCATGAATTAACTGATTATAACACTCCTATAAAGGATATTGAAGAAGGAGTTCTGTTGATTTTCATGCGCAGTATAATTGATACCTAGATGATGGAAAATATAAATAGTGAATATTGTATATATATTAATATATTAATATATAAATATATATGTTGGTCAGAGTGAATACTAAATAGGGGGGTGAATTTAGGTCATATTAAAAATTTATGATTAAAATATTTCTATTAAAAACCCAAATTTAACAAACAAGATAAACTGTAGTGAATTTCTAAAGATTATAAGTGTTTAATTTGTTTCTCAAATATTGATTATTTCTCAGTTAACTTAATCTAAAGAAAAGGTTATCTTTAGAAACTAACTTACTAGCTAAAAATAATTACAAAAACTTGCCAGTTCAACTATCACAGTTACTTCAAAACAGATTTGGATTTCAATGTAATTAGCAGCAGAATATTGAAAATAGATTCAACTAAGAAAAGATGAACAACGGTTTTAACCAATAGGATCAGTCTCAAGCTGAGACATAGTCCTCCCAAATAGTTCATATAAAATATTTATCCACACCCTAGATCGGGGTTTACAATAGAACTCATACTGTCCGGGTCCTCAGACCTCTACCACAGTTCTACGTGGAAAAGAAACAACAACCGCACACAGGCTGTCTAGGTTCTCATAACTCTACCACATTTCTACCTGGGAAAGAAAAAGGTAATAAGATATTGAGTATGAGGATAGTTTTACATACTCCAGTTATGCTTAGGAGATATTGTGGGTTATACAAACATATATACACAGTGCTCAGATAGAAAATATAAAACACAACAATGTTAAGAAAGAGAATATAGATAAGAATTCTCTTTGTGTTGTGAAGTAAAGCTCTAGACTCAAAGAATGTTGAGAATATGGTATTTGAGTCTTGTAATCAATGTTTTATTTAGAACAGAGTGTCACATTTTTTGTAATCCAGCTTCTAGGAGTGAAAAGGTTCAACTCTTTTAATTTCTCGATGTATACTGAATCCCTTTTTGGAGAAGGTAGCTTGTTCCAGTCTTCTTGCAATCTCAAGTTCTTAGTTCTTCTCTTTTTTGTATTTTCACAGTCTGTGTGTCAGGGTATACTACTACTGTCGTATCTTTAACGTGAAATATGAGGTCCTTTTATACTCCACGATCCTCTAGACATAAAGATCTTCACATGTTCATGTACCTCGTACTTGTCTATGGATACTCCTACAGAAAACATTAAATAATGTTAGAAAAATTAATTTGTCTACATATTACAGTTGTAAATAAATTTGAATTAATAAAATGGAAAGAGTTTTTATATCAATTGGTGAGTCATCTTTGGTGTGTCAGCTTCGGTTGGATAACATCGGTCTGTCATCTTCGGTGTTTCATCTTCGGTGTGTCAACTTCGGTCTGTCATACTTCGGTGGGTCGACTTCAGTGTGTCATACTTCAGTGTGTCATATTTTTGTGTTTCATATTTTGGTGTGTTGTATTTTGGTGTGTCGTATTTCAGTTTTAGTGTGTCTAATTTGGTTTTGTTGTATCATATTTCAGTTTCATTGTGTTGACTTCGGTTTCAGTGTGTCGCGTTTGGTGAGTCGAACTTCGGTGAGTCATCCTTAGGTTTGTCGCTCTTCTGTGTGACAACTTCGATTTCCAGGAATCCAACAATGATTATGAAGAGTCTTTCTTGCATATACCATTATAATATTAATTTTTAATAAAACTATATGTAAAAATACACTTGTAAATATATTAATTCATGACTTATAAGAAATTTACTTATTAATGTATATGTTGTTGTATGAAAAAATTGATTCACATAGAGATATTAAAATTGCTTAAAAGACTAGAATATGTATATTGAAATACTTTGTGATTATGAAAACTACAATATCATGGAGGTTCCAACAATCTCCCCATTTTTTATAATCACAAATTATGACATACATGCAAATATATAGAATAAAGATAGCTTTAACATAGCTCAATGAAATTTTCCAATTTAACTACAGTTTTGCATTGCTAGAATGTATTTAAAACAAGTATCCCCCTCACTTATATTCTATACTAATTTTTCCCCCTTTTGGGATTAACAAAAAGCAGTAATGGAAAAAAATAAGATAAAAGAAAGACAGCATAAGAATTTGTATTCAATGTCATAAGAGTACATGACAAGTAAAAAAGAGAAAATCCCTATCAAAAAGAAACAATCCATCTCTAAGGCTTGGGATGCATAGGATATTTTCATTATTCTGAAGGATCCTATAGAGAAGGAGAAGGTTTGGGAGGGGCAGAGGATGGAGGTGATCTGATTACAACACCAGGCATAGTAAGACATGTAGGAACAGTAGCAGCAAGGGTAGGCCTTCTCTATCACAACACACGACTTGGAGACTGCTCAGTAATGATTGGTCGAATAAGAGTAAGAGCTTGTGAGACAGTCATTGGAGTAGGAGGCCAAGAGGTAGTACTAATTGAAGTAGCTGTATGGACCACAATAGCCACAACCTGAACATGCTGATAAGGCTTAAGCAGTTTGATGAAGTCATTAATGATTTCTCCTCCATATTGCATTACCTTATCAAAGTTATCCTTATTCTCCATGAATTTACTCAGTAAAGGTGTAAACTTTTTCAATTGGAGAAATTTTCTTTTGAATGCTTCTATGACTGGGGGAATTCTAAGATTTTCTGCCAGGAACTTGAAATTGTTGATGAGGTCATGATTGGTATATATCTTAGTGAAATACTTATCCACTTTTTCTTGAATTTTTTTCAGAGCTTCAGAGGATTCATTGGTGCAATGTCTGACCATATTGTACACAAGATCTGTATTCCGATGTAATTTTTCAAGGGTTTCCTTGTCTGAAAAAATTTGAAGTTTTTGAGTCACTTCTCTCATCATGGCCTTGAGAGAATCAAAATCTGCAATAGAACTTTACCCAGTCCTGGAACTAGATGGTCTAGTCATTATTTTTTCAAGCTATTCTTTTAACTTTTTTAGATCTACACTATGTATATGAGCTACCAAGTTCCTAAGAACTTCCATAACCCCACAAAAGAAGGTTTTGAAGTTATAGGTTAAGGAATTCAGCTCATTTTTAATCTTTCAAACTTCCTCTCTTAGCAAAGTTTAGTGTCTAATAAAAGTTTCAGTTGTAGTAATAAGATTAGGCTGATTCTCCTAAATCACAATTCTAGAAATCATTGTTGCATCAATATTCGAGATACTTATTGAGGTAGATTCATATCTAGATCACATTGAAGCGATCACAGACTGAAGTATTTCATTCTTAAACTTTTCCAAATCAGCCTTACTGACATAGTCACTGGGCACTAACTGAGCACCAGGGTTTACTGCTAGAAATGCAACTGGTGGAATAGGTGAAGAAGTCTTTGGGTTAGCATGGACTTGTGGAATAGGATGATGAGGTACCATCTCCTCATCTGAGTCATATTATAAACTAAAAAAATAGATCCTGGATTATTATTCCACTCTCTAGCACAGGTCCAATATCTTGGATCAACTGTATCAATTCATACCCTTATTTCCTAAGGCTCAGGAATAACATTAATATCATCAATTTCTTCATCCTGGTCTCTGGCCATAATGCCTTGTCTGGGGATAGGAACCAACCAAACACCATGTTTTTCCTGAGCTCCAGCTTCATCAGCTTCACCAAGTAACTCTTTAATTTGAGGCACTAGAACTACATCTTCATCCTCCTTTCCAGTAGCCATAATATCATTCAATTCCTGAATGATCTCTTGGTTTTTATCATTGGGATAGATTGATCTATCCTCATATCCAGCATCTCTATGATCATCAGCCTTTTGATCAGCAGGCTCAATTCTATCACCAGATCTATGAATAGATTCCCCACTCGATCTGTCAACCACTTCTTGTCCCTCATTTAGAGATTCAGACAAATTCTCAACACTTCCTCAATCATAACCATTATCACAGTCATCATCATCATCCTCATCATCATTAGATTCCTCACCAAATTTTATAACATTACCTTCAACTCCAGTAACATCGGTTTCTTCTTCTTCATCACCTAGAGTGGTTTCTCTTGAAGGAAACTACCTATGAGGACTAACAGGACCATAAGTCATATTTTTGGGACATTTTTCAATATCAAGATCACTCTTATCATCAAAAGGAGATCTTTATTCCCTAGGAACTTCATCCTCTGCTTCCTCGTCAGAATAGATAGGAACTTATCCTAGTTTGAAACCTGGATCAACTTGGTCCTTTGTTCTAGAAGGATGGTCAAACGGATTTAAATCCTCATACAACCTTTCTTCATCTCCTACCCAACATCTTTTCCATGGGCTCCATAATATTTTCATCATTTTAAAAATGTCTTTCTAAAGACAAAAACCACTACAGGTAGTTATCACTTTATCTCTATCTTCTACACAGCCTAATTTTCCAACATGGAAGAAATCATTCTCGCATCGTATAAGTAGGTTGCCTTTATAGATCGCTTAATCAAATTAGAAATATGTTCCATATGATATCTGCAGAGATTTTACTTTATTCTTTGTTTCAATAAAAATATCAAGAAGACATCCTGATATTTCACAATAGAGATATCTCCCTTACATGGGAAGATTTGATGTTGTATGAACATAAAAAGCAATCTCACTTCTCCTTTGTATTCATTTTCAACTGTTCTTCTGGATTATTCATTTCCAGTAAAATCCTTCAGAGAAACTTCATATGAAAATAAATTTGATGAAGGTGGAATATTACAAGGATAGTCAGCCTAGACACCTACATGAGGTACCTCTAAGCATTCACCCCATTCCTTGGATGAAAAGTATACTTCCATTCCTTTTACCATATATTTCATTTTTGTTGCCTTGGCTTCATCCTGTGTTACACTCAAATGCTGATAAAACTCATGCACTAGCTAGGGATAATAAGGACTTTCATTGTTGGTAAACCAACTGAGCCACCCTTGAGATTCCAGTACCTTTAGCAGAAAATATTTTCTTGATAGAAGCCATTCAGAAGACACTTCCTTTTTAGCTGTAACTACTTGAATTTCTAAGCTTGGTTTCACAGTAACAAAGGTTTCACCCTTCAGACGCTTGGTAGGAAGATGTTTTTGAGGTTCTTCCATTGCGTGCTTAGTCCTTTCCATGGTGATGATTCAGATTCAAACTGTGTTGAGAGGTCAAGAGTCAAGAGAGAGAGTGTCTAAATGTAGAAGGATTTATGGATATCGAGAAAGTGAAATGTCATGATGGATTGGACTTAATATATCATTTAGGGATTGTAAATCGGAAAACATAAAATTTAAAAGGAAATTTTAAAGAGATAAAACTGATTCATTTCAGTTAAAGTGGATGAAATTTACAAAACATCACTTAAATATATCGGTGTCAAAGAATCGGTTTTATGAAGATTGGTTCCACAAAAATTGGTTTCACAAAAATCTGTTTCACAAAAATCAGTTTCACAAAGATCGGTTGCACAAAAATCGGTTTCACAAATATTGGTTCCACAAAAATCGGTTTCAAAAAATACAGATTCCCAAAAATCGGTTTCACGAATATAGGATTCACAAAATTTGATTTCATAAAGATCAGTTTCCCAAAAATCAGTTTCATAAAGATCAGTTTTAAAAATATCGGTTTTATGAAGGTTAGTTTTACAAATATTGGTTTAACAAATATCGTTTTTACAAAGGTCGGTTTTACAAAGATCATTTTTACAAGGATTGGTTTTACAAACATTGGTTTTATAAAGATCGGTTACTAATTTATCATTCCTAGTTCATGTTTGATTTAATTCATTCTCTCAGAATCTAAGGGTTTAGTGAATATATCAGCAAGCTGATGTTCACTCCCAATAAAATCAAGAGTTATATCACCTTTTTTATAATGATCTCTCAAAAAGTGATGTCTTACATCAATATGATTTGTTCTAGAATGATATATTAGATTCATAGAGATATTGATAACACTAGTGTTGTCACAGTTAATGGATACATGTCTGGATTTATATCCATAGTCTGATAGAGTGTGTTTCACCCACAGAATTTGTGCACAATAACTACTAGCAGCTATGTACTCTGCTTCAGCAATAGACAATGCAACAGAATTCTGCGTTTTACTACACCATGACACTAAGGACTTACCTAGAATATGACATGTTCCAGAAGTGCTCTTCCTATCTATCTCGCAACTAGCAAAGTCAGCATATGAATGACTTATTAAATCGAATGATTGTCCTTTGGGATAAAATAATCCAAAATTAGTAGTATGTTTTAGATATATGAAAATCCATTTAACAGCAAGCTAGTGAGACTCTTTTGGATTATCTTTTATTCTTGCACACATACACACACTAAACATAATATCCGGATAACTAGTATTAAGATAAAGTAAACTCCCAATAATACCTCTATAATTGATTTGATCTACTGGTTTCCCAGTTTCATCTATATCCAATTTACAAGTGGTACGCATAGGTGTATCACATTCCTTATTACTATCCAAACCAAAATGTTTTAAAAGATCATTTTTATATTTACATTGATTTAAAATAATAACATTTCATTTCTAAAGACTTTAAATCCATGAAAATATTTGAGTTCTCCCAATAAACTCATTTCAAATTCGCTTTGTATACTCTTTGAAAAATCAATACATAAAGTCTTTTTAGAAGGTCCGAAAATAATATCATCAACATAGATTTGTACTATAAAAATATCTTTGTAATTCCTTTTGATAAAAAGAGTTGGATCAGAAATCCCTTTAATAAAACCATTGGAAATAAAAAAATTACTAAGTCTACCATACCAAGCTTGTGGAGCTTGTTTTAAACCACACAAATTATTAGAATATTTAAAAACTCGATTTGAAAAATGAGGATTTTTAAATCAAGGTGGTTTTTCAACAAAAACATCTTCAATTATAAAACCATTTAGAAAATCACTTTTAACATCCATTTGATATAACATGAAATTCAGATGAGCATCATAGGAAAGTAGAATCCTAATAGATTCTATCCTAGATATAGGTGAAAAGGTTTCTTCATTGTCTATTACTTCTTCTTGACTATATACTTGTCCAACCAACCTAGATTTGTTTCTAACTATATTTCCAGACTCATAAACTTTATTTCTAAAAACCCATTTAGTGCATATTGTCAAAGTGTCCTTAGATCTGTCTACTAATTCCCAGACTTTGTTTCCTTCAAATTGATTTAGTTCTTGCATATCCACCACCCAAAATTCATCATGGATAGCATCATTGATATTTTTAGGTTCTAACTGTGAAATAAAAGCTTGATGTTCAACCTGATTTCTTATAGAAGCCCTAGTCTGAGTTCCTCTATCTAAATCTCCAACTACAGCATCAAAAGGATGGTTTTTAAGGGTCCTAGTTGGTCTAGTAAAGGTAGGGATAGAAATTGCAAGTTCATTTATAGATTTGGGTTCATCAGAATCATGTTGTGGAAAATTTACAGAACTGGTTGCCTTAAAAACAGGCTCACTATTTTTTTCACTATGGTTTAGAATTGACATATCTTCTTCGAGATTTTTATGATGGGTCTTAGGTTTATGTGGATCAGTTTCATCAAATTTGATGTGTATATATTCTTCCACACATTTGGTCCTCTTATTAAATACTCTATAATATTTTCTTTTTATAGAATAACCTAGAAAGATTCCTTCATTTCTTTGGGATGCTAACTTATTGAGATTATCTTTAGTATTGATGATGAAGACTTTGAAACCAAAAAATCTAAAGTAATTAACCTTAGGATTCCTATTATTCCATAGATCATAAGGGGTCCTTTTGAGAATTGTTATAATCAAGACTCTATTAATGGTATAACAAGTTGTATTGGCAGCTTCTTCTCAAATTTAAATAGGTATATCATTTTCATTAACCATAGTTCTTGCAATTTATAGATGTGTTCTATTTCTTCTTTATATGACTCCATTTTGTTGAGGTGTTCGAGGAGCATAGAAATTGTGACTATAGCTATTGTGTTAGCAATAGGATTCAAAATCTTGATTTTCAAACTCACAGCCATGATCACTTCTCATGGTCTTGATTCTTTGTCCACTTTGGTTTTCTAAAGACATGGAGTGTTTAATAAAATAAAAAACAATCTTCACTATTGTGAGCTAGAAAGTATACCCATGTATATCTAGAATAGTCATCCACAAGAACATAGACATAGTGCTACCCATTTAAACTAGAAACTCTAAATGGTCTAAATAAATCCATATGAACCAACTTGTGCGGTTGAGAAGTTGAAACTTCTTTCTATGATTTGAAAGAAAGTTTATGTTGTGTTAATTATTAACAAGGATAACAAACTTTATCTGTTGGGAATTCTAGTTTGGGTAGGTCTCTAACTAAAACATTCCTAGTCAGTTTCCTGAGTGAATGAACATTGTATTGTCCTAATCTTCTATGCCATAGCCAAGATTCTTTTTGAAAAGCATTTAGACAAGTAACATTTTATTTAGTTAAAGAATTCAAATCTACGGCATATACATTCTCATTTCTTAATGCCGAAAATACCAAATTATTTTTAGAATTAAAAACATTACATGAAAGATTTTCAAATTTTACATTGAATCCATCATCACACAACTAAGAAATACTTCACAGGTTATATTTTAGTCCATCAAAAAATTGTACTTTAGAAATTAAAATTGATCAGTGTTACCAATCTCGCCTAAGCCGATGATTTTTTGATTTCAGTTATCCCCAAAGGTGACATGTCCTCCATCAACATTCATTAATCTCTTAAATCATGAGTAGTCTCATATAATATGTCTTTGACATCAACTATCTAAGTACCACATCTTCATATAGTAACTTTTCAATAAATCTTCCTACAAAATAGATTTAGACAAAAGTAAATTTTGGTACCCAGATTTTCTTGGGTCCAGAAAGGATAACTAGTAAAACTTTAGGCACCCATATTTGTCTAATGGGTTTCCTATAATTAACAGATTCAAAATATTTTTATAAATAAACATTTTTTGGTTTTTAAGAATTTGAATACCTAGATGAAGTATAAGAATTTCAATAATTTGAACTAGCATAATACTATTCAGATTTTGGAATAAATTTATTTTTAACAATCTTTCTCTGTCGAGGTTGGTAGCCTAAACCAGTACTATACTTTGGTGCAACCTGTTTTCCAAGAGATTGAGTGAGATTATTCTTTACATTTGTGAACTTCACTATGTCTTTTCTAAGTTGCTCATTGGAAAATTTATGTTCAGTATTATCCTTTAATAGTTGAGAATTTTTTTCGTTTTCTATACTATGATCTGATTTAACAACACTAGTCATGGCATACAATTTCTTCAATGATTTATTCTTATCATTAATCTCATTACATGTATCTTCTAACTTATTACAGTATCCAAATAATTTATCTTTAGAAATATTATCATCATTATTTGAATCAATTTCATTCCCATAATAATAATCATTGTGCATACGGGAATCAACTGTAACCGTAGACGTTTTTGTCATGAAACACATGTTGGCATGATTCCTTTCATCAGAATCAGAAGCTTCATATCCACATTATTTGTCTTTTGAAGCACTCTATGCAGCTTTCATGGATGTCTTGTTTTTATTATCCTTATAGTCATACTTTTTATTAAATTTCAGTTTTGGACAGTCATATTTGACATGACCTTTTCTTTTTCACTCAAAGACAACTATTCCTTAATTTTTATTAGTTTTCCTCCAGTCTTTATTCCAATTTCCTTGTTGATCATACATACCCTTATAATCATATTTTCTAATGAATTTTTTCTTTATATATAATTTCTTGAATATCATGGATATCTTATCCATTTCTTCATCACTGTCAAAGTCATAATTTTTACTAGATAAGCTTTCTTCAGTTATCTGAACCTTCTCTTTTTCCTTGCTATTTGAATTAGTCGAATTGAATTCCACTAACTTCTTATTGGGTTCATCATCTTCCTCTTTGTTTAACATTACCTCTTTTTCATACTTCATCAATTTTCCAATCAACTCTTTGATAGATAGCTTGCCAATGTCACATGATTCTCATATAGAGATAGAGGTTCCTCTCCATCTATCTCGTATGCATCTCAGTATCGTCATGATTTTCACTTTTTTTGGAACATCTTTTCCCATTGAGCTCATTGTCTTAACTATCTCATTAAACCTAAGATATATATCAGAAATAGATTCTTCATATTTCCTTTTAAAATTATCATACTTAACAGTGTATGTATTTAGTATCATTTTCTTAACATTGGTTTTTCCCTCATGGGAAATAGCCAAAGTATCCCAAATTTCATAAGCAGTCTTACAAGAAGATATTCTATTAAATTCTTCATCTCATAAACCACAATAAAAGGCGTTCATTTCTTTACAATTATTATTGTAAGCAGCTTTTGTAGGTTCATCCCAAGTAGTTCTAACAGTCTCTGGAATCGTATACCGAGTCTCTATAGTAGTCCAGAGGTCAAATCCCATACTTTCCAAATGAATTTTCATTTTTATTTTCCATTAGGCATAATTGACCCCATTAAAGAAGGGTGGCATGTTGGTAGCTTCACCGTCAAATATGTTATCCATACTAACTAAGTTCTAAAGGATATATATAAAAATATTAGAATTAATAGAAATTTAGAGATCTTTAAAATACAACTAAAATCAAAGTTGAAAACTTTTCACAAACAGAGTGTTTTGAAAAATGTTTATCACCAACCATATGATACCAATTGTTGGTCAGAGTGGATACTCAAGAGGGGGGTGAATTGAGTTCCTATTAAAAATTTATGATTAAAAGATTTCATTTAAAAACCCCAATTTAATATACAAGTTAAACTATAGTGAATTTATAAATATTGTATGTGTTCAATTAGTTTCTGAAAGATTTATTTTTTCTCAGTTAACATAATCTGAATATTAAGTTAGCTTTTGAAACTAACTTACTGGCTAACAATAATTACAAACACTTTCTAATTCAATTATCGTAGTTACTTCAAAATAGATTTTAATTTCAAATTAATTAGCACTGGAATATTGAAAAGGGTATAAACTAAGATAAGATACACAACAGTTTTAACCAAGAGGTTTAGTCACAAGATAAGACTTAGTCCTCTAAAATAGTTTATAAAAAACATTGATCCACACTCTGGATCGGGGTTTACAACAGAACTCATACTATTCAGGTCCGTAGACCTCTACCACATTTCTACAAGGGAGAGTAACAACAACAGCACACAAGCTATCCGGGTTCTCAAACCTCTACCACAGTTCTACATGGGAAATAAAAAGGTAATAATAAATTGAGTATGAGGATAGTTTGATATCCTATAATTTTTCTCAGGTGACAGTGTGTGTTATACAAACAAATATACACACTACTCAAATAGAAAATATAAAACACAACAGAGTAAAGAAATAAAATAGAGTTAAGAATTCTCTATGTGTTGTGATGTAAAGCTCTAGACTTAATGAATGTTGAGAATATGGTATTTGAGTCTTCTTCTCGAAGTTGTCTTCAGAACAGAGTATCATAATTTTTTTAATCCAACTTCAAGGAGTGAAAAGGTTCAGCTCATTTAAAGTAGCGATGTATACTGAATCCCTTTTTGGAGAAGGTATCTTGTTACAGTCTTCTTGCAATCTCAAGCGCTTAGTTCTTCTCTTTTCATATTCGCACAGTATGTGTGTTAGTGTCTACTACTACTGTCATATCTTTAACATGAAAGATGAGGTCCTTTTATACTCCATGATCCTCTAGAGATAAAGATCTTCACACGTTCATGTACCATGTACTTGTCTATGGATACTCTTACAGACAACATAAAATAATGTCAAAAATATTAATTTTTCATCATATGACAATTATAAATAAATTTGAATTAATAAAATGGAAAAATTTCTTTATATCAATCGGTGAGTCATCTTCGGTGTTTTATCTTCGGTTTGATAACATTGGTCCATCATCTTCGGTGTGTCATCTTCCATGTGTCAACTTCAGTCTGTCATACTTCGGTGTGTCGACTTTGGTATGTCATACTTAGGTGTGTCATATTTTGGTGTGTCTTATTTTGGTGTGTTGTATTACGATGTGTTCTATTTCGGTTTCAGTGTGTCGACTTCAGATTCTATGTGTCGTATTTCGATTTTGGTGCCTCGACTTTAGTTTCGGTGTGTTGACTTTGGGGAGTCGAACTTCGTTGAGTCATCCTTTGGTATGTCAAACTTCGGTGTGTCAACATCGGTTTCGAGGAATCCAAAAAAGCTTATGAAGAGTCTGTCTTGCATATACCATTACAAGATGAATTGTTTATCAAAGTACATGTAAAAATACAGTTGTAAACATATTAATTTATGACTAATAAGAAATTGACTTATTAAATTATATGTTGTTGTATGAAAAAATTGGTTCACATAGTGACATTAAAATTACATGAAATACTAGAATCTATATATTGAAATAATTTTTAATTATGAAAACTAAAATATCATGGCGGGTCCAACAATATATATATATACATATATTTATTTATTTAAAATAGATGAACATAATATAAAATACGAATGTTAACATTTTAACATTATAAAAAACATTACACATAATTAAAAGGCATATAGATTACATTAAAAAACATTATCACATATGGTAATAAAATAAAATAAAATAAGATAACATATCTATGTGAAATAATAATAATGATGTGATAAAAAAGTTAATCCTAAATTTTTATAACTTATTATTGAAATATTTCAAACAATAACACATGTTATAATATGATTAAAAAATAATTTTAAATCAATTAACATAAATCAATTAAAATGATAAAAATATAAAATTTTATAAAATTTTAATATAAATAATTATGAGGTAATTTTAGTTTAACAAAATTTGAATATTAGATTATAAAATACAATTTTAAACACTATAAATCTATCCCATTTGGTAAATTTATAAACTGAACATTTGATTAAATTTACAAAAAAAACTCCCGCTTTTTGAAATTTATAAAAAATTTATGAAAAAATTAAATCCTCAAAACATTATACCCAATAAAAAAACACTTACAAATAACCAAAACAAACATAGAAGAACACTTTTAGAAAAAACAACATTTAATTATAATATGCATGTTAGCAGATATTCTAACTATATCCCATTTTAATAGAGGTAATTATGATAATCAAGAGATCATCTTTCTAACATACCATGTTAAAACATGATTTTCTCAAATTTAATAGAATCTAAGTGTTTAGTGAATATGTGAGTAAGTTGGTTTTCTATTCAACAAATAGTAAACAAATATCTTCTTTATTTACATGATCCATTATAAAATGTAATTTAACATATATATGTTTTGTTTTAGAGTTTTTAAAGGATTTTCAAAAAATATAAATTTCAATAAAATTATCATAGAAAATTAGAATTTAATAAAAGATAATATTAAAATCATGAATGGTTTATTTAATCAAAATAAATCAAGAATAACAACTAGAAGAAATATATATTCATCCTCTAATGTAGATAATGATACTGATAGTTTTTTCTTATAACTCCATGAAATTAAATTTTTACCAAAAAAGGAAGCATACATGTTTTTCTTTTCCTGCCAAGCCTAAAACTTTATGATCTTACGTATTGAATTGGCAGAGAAATTCTAAAGGAATCGGAACATTCATTTGGTGGAGGGAAAAAATATCAAGCTGATCATCAAAATAGAATTATGATAGTTGGTACACTTAAACATATTGTTTTTAGATGGTGTTTCAATTCCATTAGGTGTCTCAAGAGTCCAGATGAGTTTCGAGAGTGACGGGCTTTGAAAAATAATTTTTGAGAGAGAAATTCTTAGGTACACGGTTGGTGAAAGGTTAGAACTGACGGAGTAGCCTACATTGTGCAAAGACACGGATTTGTTAACCATATTAGGTAAACGAGACAACCATTAAAAATTTGTAGTGGTGTTGGGGGAATCACATGGTTTGTGCATAGTTTTTTAACTGTGTGTTACAAATGTTCCTGGCTTTAGTTCTTGGGGTAGAATCTCAACACGATTGGCGTACTATTTTTAAATCATGTGAGGAAATCATGGGGCTTTGAGGTTATTTTGATAGTGTCACCAAAAAGTCGGAACATGGATGTCCAAAATATGTTTCCTAACCATGAACATATTAAAAAGAGAAAATTACTCCCCCCCACACTTTAAAATATTTTTCCCTTTTTCCCTCCTTTGTTTGGTCAGGAGGCCCCTTATGTGTTTCCTCCTCCTCTTCCATGGAGTGGATCTCCATTATTTATAGTCATAATTTAATTTCGTTCATCACATTATAATCCTATTAACGAGTCTACATTTTCACTTACACCATTTCTATATATTCTTTTCTATCACATATTCAATTTCTATGTGAGAAAATATGCCCAATTTTTAGGGTATTTGTTGGATTCTTCATTATCTCTTGTTTCAACTTAAATATATGTTTTCTAATAGATTGGTAAAGATTACATAGTATAATGTCAGTGGTATGTGAATTTTACCTCAATGTATCACTGCTTATTTTATGTTACCGTTGAGCCACGGTATAATAACCTAATATTTTAAAATAAGAACATAAAGTTCAATAGCATATTTGACATGGAATAGTCAGTTTAAAGGAACCTCAAGATATAAAACCTTTATACGCCAGACCATTAAATAGAGGATATAAATTGTATTAAATAATTTATGATATATATATATATATATCATTCTCTTTATAAATTTATTGATAAATTCTTAGTAAATAATCAAACAATTTTTTGGAAAGCATTTTTTCTTCAAATATTAATTATATTATTTTTATGATGAAATATTATAGTTAATTTATAAATAATTAAAAAAAATTGATAAAATGAAATTATTTTTTAAAATTATCATATCAAAAATAACATAAGGTGAAATTTTGGGATTTTTTTGAAAATATTGATTTTTCACTTAATAACGAAAATACTTATTTTTGAAAAACTATCATTTTTAATTAAATATTCAATTTAAAATTCCAATTGTTGTTTGAATTTTATTTCAAGTAATATAAGTATTATATATTTTTATTAATTCCAATTAATTAAATTTAAATCATCTTTGTATCTTATTTTATTATAATTTTATTTTTTGGTTTAAAACACATTTTTTAGAAAGGCATTTTAAAGTGAATAATGTTTCTCCATTTTAATTAATTAAAATAAAAGATAATTAGTAATGATTTAAATAAATCTATATATATTTATTAATCCATATAATTATTATTACTATTCATAGTGTTTATATGAAATCATATTATGCATAAAAAATACATTTCTTGAAAAAATGTTTCTTCATAATGTCTATGAGTTTAAATTTAAATTAACTCATGCTACTTTTATGAATTAAATCAAGTAAGAATATTCCATATTTTTAATTATAATAATTCATAATATAAAATATGTTCAAATTAATTTTTAGTCATAATTAATAATAAAAATAGTAAAAATAAGTTTCTATGGTTGAGGTTAAAATGGATTTACCAAGGTTGAACATAAATGAAAAGCATTAAAATTAAGTTAAGTATTTCATAAATTCTATTATATAGATATACTTTGAAATTATATCAAATAAATATCTATAATGGTCAATTTTATATCCTTCTATAAAGTAAAAAATGTTGGTTCACCTTTTTGTTTTCAAACATTACTTGTGTGTCATCTTCCCCACTTATAAAAGGATAACCCAATCATCTTCTATTCACACTATTAAAACCTTTTATTTTAGAAAATAACTACACAAATACCTTAATTAACTCAAAAAACACATCCAAAATTCCTTTTTTAATTAAAAATTCATTTTAATAATGTTTTTATTGCTTACTTAAGGAGGTTTTCTAAATAAGAGGTACAATGCGTAACAGGGCTTTTTTATATTATTTCTTTTAAACTACTTCAATTATTCTTCAATTATGATAATAAATAAACACCACTATTTAACATATAATTAATATTAATTATTTTAAATTAATAAACTAAATCCACATCGTCTTCCATAAAATGGGAAACAAAACCATAAATGTTGTGCACAGTGAACTACCGCCTCACAAACATAAGAAATTCGTTTTTCATCATCGCCACTCAAAACATGTTATTTTAATTAATTTAAAGTATATAAATTATATTTTTGGAATTATTATTCTTTATTAATTATTATAATAAATATATATTCTTACATTCTTTTTTTGGGGGTTATAATAATGTCGCTTGTGTGCATGACAGACTACTACCTCGTGAATCGAAGTGATTCATTTTTCACTAACTATTTTCATAGAAAGTTATTAGGGTTAATTTAATAAATTTATATTATTTATATAAAATAATTATATTATTAAATAAATATTTATTATTATAGAAGGATAAGGTGTCATTAAATTTTTTACCTTTCTATTAACTGAGAAATTATAACGTCGTTCAAGCGTATGTGTGGATACTGCCTCCACAAAGCGATGATCTTATTTTTTCATCACCACAAACATGAATGATATATATATATATATTTAATGAAATAATATGATATTTAGGAACATATTATCATTTTATTATAGCTAAAAAAATAATTACCTTCTTTTCAAAATGATCATTGAAAAATGGAAACGTTACCCATGCATATGTACAAACAACTATCTCAATGATCATAACATAGTTCGTTTTTCATAACCATTATTAATGGTTGATTTTAAAAATATAATTGTTTTATAAAAATTATAATTATTTCATGAATATTCTAGTAGTTTTTTTGGAAGAATGACCTAATTTACAACCATCAATCCACTGAATTTGTTTTGAAATAATGAACTGAATAACCTCAAAACACATGATGTGGACTTAACCAATTAAGTATTTAAATATGTCATTAAAAATAAATAAAATAAGGTATTTATGTATAATTTATTAAACCTAAAAAGTTTTTTTTATAAATAAAATAATGTATATAATTTTATTATATATAATCTAAAATAAAAATAAGGAAATAACAAACTTGAGGTAAGGGACTTCATCTTAATTTTATTTCATTGAGGTGTATTTTAAGGCTACAAACCTAATTTATTTTATATGGTGTATATAATGCCCCTTTTACATGTAACATCAAAAATCCTTCAGAGGTTATTGAATTTTAATTTTCAATTGGAATTCATTCATCTAATGGTATTTGACTTGAAAATTACCAAGTGGTGAATAATTTCGTAACTCAGTTTCTTTTCATATGGTGATATTAATTCTTCATTGAATTTGATATTCTATAATTATTTGAGTAATGAATTTTCATTATATAATGTTTTATTTAACCTGTTTTATGTTTATTTACATTTTATACACATAATTTATTCATTTATTAATTCTCACTTAAACATTATTATCATTGTAAGGGTTGTTTGTCTCGAATTGTCTTATTTGAGACATATTTTATGTTATAAACCTACATTATTTTATCAGGTGTATATACTACCCATTTGATATGTTATATCATAAATATACTTATTTTCATGATATTTAATGTTTCATTCAATGTTATTCATTCATGGGGATTATTGTTGAGGAGTTACCAAAGTGGAAAAGGATTAATGAGAGAATCTCATTTCTTTTTGAGATTATTTATGTTGATTGTTCTATTGGAGTAAATAATATGATCATACTTTCTTGAAACATGTATAATTTCTTATCCTCTGGTTATTAATGTGTATTATATGTTTAATTTACATTCCCCCCCTTATTGATTGAATAAAAATCAACAATGTTGTCTGTATTTAATATCGATCTTTTACTTTTCATTTATATTAGAGATATTTCTCTTCCATATAAATGTTTTCTTAAATTTTTTAAAAGGTATTATTTTCTAAACATAAATGATTTACATAAACAATTTTTAATTATATTTTAACAAATATTAAAAGATTTTAAAATGGTTATTTCTTAATGTTTTCCAAATGAGTAATTTTAACCCCATTTAGAAAATGTCTGAAAATAATATTTATTTTTATCATTTACCACATTAATAGATTTTCTTACTTTCATAACCACTCAATATTTTAAAGATTAATTTTATTTTTCAATTACTATTTTCAAATAAAAATATTTCTATAGTGTTTTAGAAGGTTTTTTATTTTAAATAAGTATTTTCCAAATGGAAAGCATATTTTCCTCAAGAAATGTTCCCTGTGATATTTCAAAATTATTTCCCATTTAGGATGACATTATTGATGGTACTCAAATTGAAAAAGATATTTTACTCGATAATGTATCTAATGATCTTTTAATTGTATTTTTATTCATAAAAATCAATAATTATTAATGTTACATATTCTCCTCTAGGATATTTTTAAATTATACTATCATTATTTTGTATCTATAAGGATAATGATTATCTCAAAAGATTATCATGATAATCATTTAATTCCCCTGGTTTAATAAATTTATAAAGGTAATGATTGTTGTTTTATGAATTTTATAGTGAAATTAAATATTTATAAACTTTTTCCATGATATAGTTCTTGTATATTGTTCATGAGGATGTCTGGTTCTATTAAAAACCAAGGACGGGTGGTTAGGTTATAAACCAAAGATGAGTGGACACATTATTAAACATAGAAGGGTAGTTATATTATAAAACAAGGATGGATGGTTCTGTAATGAACCTCAAATGCATTGGGTTCTTTAGAGATTTAAGTTAACAATATTGGTTATTCAATTAGTAAGAGTGATATAAAGATGATGTTCTCAGACACCAACACATTTTATTTATTCTTGTTGTATAATTTATTAATTCCATTTTACAATATTGAAATTAAACGGATAATGATTCTTGTTTCTTATGAAAATTTCTGTTAAAAATGCTTTAAGCCATGTTTCATGATTTATGAATTTCTGTTAAAAATGCTTTAAGCCATGTTTCATGATTTATGATCTAAATAATGATTGGTATGAATATTCTTATGTTGTTCTCAAACACTTTGATTATGTCATCACAAACTTATTCTCTTCTCATACTCACTGATGGAATTAATATTTTAATTCTTATGTTTACCCTTACTAAGATTTTTAGCTCACCCTTATTATGTTTCCTATTCCCCAGGTTATGAAGAATAATTATTAAATGATGTGTTAAAAGAAACATTTCTAATGTGATAAATTCTATGGGTGATATTCCAGATTTCTTACAAAATATGAAAAAATAGGTATAATGGTATAAATAATCCCTTTAATTCATGGGATGATTTTATTTAAGAGATAATTTTAATTTTCTAAAACTATATACCTAAAATTTATTTTATTAGGTTATTGATCCAATATTTCATTTTAATGTAAAAATTTTTTGATGTAAAAAACTGGGTCAACTTATTCAGTAGTAAATCCATAAATGTAGGTTTTATGATTTTAGCACTGAATCTGATAGTTTATGTTCAGGGTTGTTATACTTGGTATTAGATAAGGGTCTAGATAACATTGGAGATTATGAGGTTTCATGTGAGGATATCTTAATAGTTATGGATTACATCATTGGTTTATATGTTTGCGGTTAATAATAAGCTAAAACTCACAAAAAACACCTTGATGGATTTAATTCATACAGATATTAGGTTGTTAATGACATTTTGGTTGTTAATTTATTATTTTTTGGTTTATATAACCCCTCTGTTCAATATGAAGTGTTATTTGTGGAGGAATTTTATTTTCACGCGTTTAAAGGTATTGGTAAACTTAACATTTTATTTGATAATTTATGATTAGTGTTACATTTAAGGATGTTCATCATATCTTTTTGAAATTTATAATGATATTGTTTTAGGAAAAAGGACAACTCAAAGTTAGGGTGAAAACCCACCACATCCGGCAAGGACTTAAGGCTAGAACTTGAAATTAAAGGGCGACAAGGGTAAAATCCCAAACACTGACCTGTAAAATTTCTAGGTTATCATAACTCCATTTTTTTACGTAAATTATTTTAAATGTAGTGATTAATTTTATTTTTAGAACATATGGTTCATCATATAGATGAACATGGGATTGAAAATTTATTTTGCGACTAAGTGATTAATTTATTTTCAAATCAATATCGGTATATTTTTGGGCATATAAGATGAGATTTATGATATAAGCTTTGGGGATAAAAAAATCCCCATTTTTTAAATTATTTAGGTTATTTGGGATATGGGGTCATTTATTTATGTAATTATTTTGTTTGAACAATTTGTATTACTTTTTAATTTTGGAGATTAATGTATTAATTTATCATATGATGGTTTATTCATTTTGGAAATAACATTATCTTGTGCTGAATTTTTTGGTTTTGGTTAAAATATAATGATATGAGGAATAGATAATTATCCATTTGTGTATTATATGATATTTTTTAAGTTGATTTCAGTGCTTCAGTCATAAAAGATTTATCTTTAATACTCATCATTTGGGAAAAAAGATGAGATTATAGTAAAAATTGATTAAAGGATGGAATTCAGTATGTAAAGTAAGTATATTTTCATTATGCTCTAAGTCTATATGGTAAGTAATCTCTCAAATCTATTAATCGTATCATGAAACAAAACATTGTCCAATTACAATTATTCTTGATGAAATCGATGTTCTTTTTCACACAACTTTGGATTATGGTTTTGTGGTTTCTCACTCTCTCGTGAACATGAAATTTATTTTTATCAGTGGTCTTTGTCACTCTCCATCACTATTTTTGAATTATTCTTTTCTTAAATGTCCATATCTTCAATTCCATCTAATTTTTTCCTACTTATAAACCTTGTTTTTATTATTCTAGATAGCCTTTATGCATCCCACACCCTCTCTATTTTTTGATTTTGAAGACTTATTAACCCTTTTTATGATGTCTGAATTCAATAATGGTATTTTTAAATATACAACTTTTGATTACCATGATAATTTGAAAATTTTGATGATGTAATTTATTAATTGTAGGAGACTGTAAAAACATTATATTAAAAGAGAAGAACATTATTTTCGATAGTATATTCGACAAGAAACACCCAGCTTAAACAAACCATGAGATATATGACTCTTATAACATAGAAGTTAAATTCATATGAATGAAAAATTTTAAATATTTAAGATATATATATATATCAAAATTTACAAATAAATATAAATTTATTTATAAATTAGTAATAATTATCAAATAATTTGTAGTAAATTAGTTTTATTTCTCAAAAATACGCTCTCTTTAAAAACAATTTCTACTAATTTTTATGAGAAAATATTTTTGAGAATTTTTAGTGAATTTAAAATTTTATTTTTTAAAATAAGAATAATTTTTGAAATAATCATATAAAAATTAATTTTTAGAAGAAATATGTTATTTTTTCAGAAATTTTTTAGTTTTCACTGAATAGAGAAAATTACAATTTTATACAAAACTATCACTTGTTTTCAATAAATTAAGTAATTTAAATTAAACATTGTTATCTGAATTTTATTTCATGTAAAATAAGTATTATTTATCTATATTAAATAAAACTAATAACATTTTTATCATTTTTATTTTGGATTCCTGTATAAGATTATTTTTTGGGTTTAAACACACGTTTTTTATGAAAATTGTTTTCATGTGAAAAATATATCACCATTTTAATTAATTAAAAAAACACCTAATCAACAATTATTTAAATTAAATTTATATTTTATATATATATAAATATTAATTTAAATTAATGTAATTATAATTAATAGTCATATAATTTCTAAAACATCATCAAATTATTCAAAAAAACATTTCATAAAAACTCGTTTTTTCATCACATCTTTGGGTTTTATTTTAAATTAAATTCTACCAATTATTTTTATTAAATTTTACAAAATAAAATAAATATTTGGAATAATCATAATTTATATTATATAATAATTTCATATTAATATTTAATCATAATTAATAGTGAAAATAGTAAAAATATTTGAGTAGAGTTAATGTAAAAATTAATTTACCTAGTGTTAATCTAAAAAGATAAGGGTTAAAAGGGACTAAAAACATATCTAAATTAAATTATATAGAAATATTTGGATCTTATATAATATAATTTATGTGAATTATAAAAAAAATTATTCTTTTTCATGTTAAAAATGTAGGTACACTATTTTTCTTTCAAAAAGTTCCTTGTGTGTCCTCTCCCCAACATTCAATAGGCCACCCACTCTCCTCACCTATTGAAACCATAAAATAATATTGAATTGGGAAATAAACATCAAAATTCCTTTCGTAACTCAATACCCACATCTTATAATCCTTGTTTTGATCAAAAAGAAATCCTAATGTATATTTTTGTGATAACCTAGGGAGGTTCACTGTAGATGTGGTATCGTGCATAACTAGGCATTACTTTTTTTTCTTATTCCAACCCCTTAAAATATTATTAAATAATAATAGTATAATAAAAAAATTATATTCAATATAATTTGAAGTTATTATGATAATTTAATGACATAAATTATTTTCCTCTTCAAATAAATGGGAAACAAAATCATCATTCATGTGTATGGAAGACAACTGACTCACAAACCAATGTAATTCATTTTTCATCATCACCTATCATGTATTTTTATAATAACAGATTTAAAGTATATATATATATATTTAATATGATTATAATTTTTTAATTATGATGTATCAAATACCTTCCCACCTTCCATTTCAAGGGGGATATGAGAGAACATCACTCGTTTTACAATGGACTACCACCTCGAGAAGTGATGTGAGTATTTTTTTAATAACACTTTCCATGGAAGTTAATAAGGATAAATTTCATGAATATATAAGATTTTTATTACCTATGTATTATATTCATGAAATATTTAAAAAATTTTAAATATAATATATCATATAATTTTTTACATTTCAATTCACTGAGAAATAATAACGTCCTTCATGCATACATGTAGACTACCCCCTCTACCCATCGATGTGAATATTTTTAAATAACCACACATAATCGACAATATATATAATTTTATATAAAGAAATAATATTATATTTATTATATTTTTATCATACTTCGAAGATAAAATAATACATACATTTTTTTCAAAATGATTTTTTAAAAATGGAAAAGTTACACATGCATACGTACATCCTACTGTCTTCATGATTGTGATGTATTTAATTTTTTATGACTAGTATTCATGGATTATTTTTAAATTATAATTTTTTTATAAAAAATATGATTATTTAATGATTGTTATTCTATATATAATGAAACAATGGCCACATTGACCTTTCTCAACACACTAAATCCCTTTTAAAATAATGAACTGAACATCCTCCAAACACCTAATGTGGAATTAACTGATTAAGTATTTAAATATTTCATTATAAAGAAAGAAAAAAATATTTATTTATAAGGTGTTAAAACATGAAAATTTTGTAAATAAATTAATTAATTGATATATTTTTTTATACATGGGTTAAAGGAAATACATGGAATGTCAAAACTCAATGTAAGGTGCATTGTCTCAATTTTTATTCATTGAGTTTTATTTTAATGTTATACAGCTAATTCATTTAATATGGTGTGTAAAATATCCATTTTATAGTTAAAATCATTAATTTTTCATTCATCATGGAATTTTATGTTTTATTTTGAATTATTTCATCCAAGGGGAATTGACTCTAAAAATAACTAATAGTAAAGAGTTTCATAACTCAATTTATTTTAATTTGTTTATATTAGTTCTTCATTTACTTTGATATTATAAGATTATGTGTGCCATTAATTTTTATTATCTTATGTTTTATTTCAACTTGTTTTATGTGCATTTAAATTTTATTCACCTAGTTAATTAATTTATTAATTCTCACTTCTACGTTAAGATCATTATAAGGGTTTCTCACCTCAATTTATCTTATTTGGAATATAAGTTATGTTATGAAACTATTTTCATTCATTATGTGTATTTACTGACCATTTGATATTATATATGATGAATCTATTTAAGTTAATTTTTTTTTATGTTTTGTATGATTTTATTCATTCATGTGTAATACAATTGAGGAGTTACCAAAGTGGAAAGTATAATCTCCTCTCTTTTCAAGATTGTTAATGTTGATGGTTCTTTAGAAGAAAATAATCTAATAATATTTTCTTAAACCACATATATTTTCTTCTCCTACAATTATGAATTGTTTTTATATGTTTAATTTTGGTTTCCTCTCTTTTTTATTAAATAAATTTCTAGAATTTGGTTTGTAATTGATACTTATATTTTATCTTTTTTTCGATCAAAAATATTTCTCTTCCATATTAAATTTTTCAAAATTTGTTTCAAAAGTCTTCTTTTCTAAATATAAATTATTTCCAAAATATATTTTTCATGATCTTTGACCTTATTTTAGAAGGTAGTAAAAACTAAATTTCTTATCGTTTTCCAAATGGTAACTTTGACTCCAATTACAATTTTTATGAAAACTATGTATTTTTTACATTAAAAAAATTAATATATTTTTCTTCTACTATGAACACTCAATATTTTAAAGATTAGTTATTACTTCCTAAAATTTAATTTCCTAGAAAATTATTTCTTTAATGTTTGTGAATGTACTATATTTTAGATAATTAATTTCAAAATTTAAAGAATATTTTTATTGAGAAATGATCCAAGTGATCTTTAAAAATCATTTTCCATTAAAAAAGAAATCCCTAATGTTTTTAAAGTGAAATTTTTATTTCAATTAAAAAAATTAATGGTATTTTAATGGTATTTTATTTCATCAAAATCAACAACCATTGATGTTAATTTTTATCCACTAAGATATTTTGAATTGATACAATCCATTTTATTTCTCTAAATGTAATATTATTATTTCATGAAATATTGATGGAACATAATTCATTACTATGGTTTAATCAAGTTATTAAAGGAATGATTCTTTTTTATGAGTTTTATATTGAAATTAAATCAGCATGTACTCTATTCATGATACGGTTATTTGACATTGTTCATAATGATAAGTGGTTCCATTATAAACCAAGCATGTGTGGTTATTTTTATAATCCTTGGATATTTGGTATTGTTATTAACCTAGGATGGTTGGGTCATTTATATCCCTCTAATTCATTGGATTCTTTAAATATGTAATTATACCACATTGGTTATTCTATTTTTAGGTGTTATATAAAAATTATTCTCCACGATACCAATATGTTTTATTTATTTTTTCTATGGGTTTTAATGAATCATTTGATAATGATTAAAATAACATGGATCGTGATTATTGATTCGTATGACACATGCCTTGGATAAATATTTATCTAAAGTATCATGATTGATGATCTAGGTATTGATGGGAATGAGTATTATTTTTTTATACTCATGCACATCAATTATGTCAGCATACCCTTATTCTCTTCTTTTTCTCACTGATTACATTCAATTTTTAATGATTATGTTTACCCTTACTGAGAATTTGGGATCAACCATCATATGATTCATATTCCCCAAGTTATTAAGAATGATGATTAACTTATTTTTTTTCTAGAAATGATTCTAATGTGATACTAAATATGATAAGGTGTGAATAGGAGGAAAAATACTCCATTAAATTCATGGGTTGTTTTTGGGTAGAAGATTATCCAAATTATTAATAACTATAAACATATACGTTTTTTGTGAAGAAAGGTAATACAATATTTTCTTTTGGTATTATAAGTTATGGATTGTGAAAATTGGGTCATCATATTCAGTATAGAATCTATAAAGGTATTTTTTATGAATTTATCTCTATAATAAGGAGTGCAGGTCCAGGGTTACTATACGAAAACTGGACTTTCCATGCATTACTCCTAAAATATTAAATACATTAAATATAATGTCTAGACCATAACCATAATGTTCTTTAGAACCATTTACATGTATGAAGGATTTTTACCTCATCGTATAACTCCACATTAGGTGTTTCCTATTATTTTACCTCTTTGGATTATATTTTTGACTAACTACAACATAACTAAGGTGTTTCTGGGATGTCACATGAAACAATAATTGATTTAATGATAATAAATCAATTGATTTAATTATAATAGTAAATATATACTTTGTTGGCCCATGTAAAAGTATAAAGTATTCCCTTGGATAAAAAGGGAATTGATTGAGTTATGATAC
The DNA here is from genome assembly GCA_963277665.1 of Viscum album. Taxonomy (NCBI): domain Eukaryota; kingdom Viridiplantae; phylum Streptophyta; class Magnoliopsida; order Santalales; family Viscaceae; genus Viscum; species Viscum album. The sequence continues at coordinate 1,435,366,155 of OY728151.1, read as the reverse complement.
TCCTATATTTAAATCGTATTGACTATGAATATGAGTCCCTTTAATCTAGTGGTGGTTGATGGCCTAGGTTTAACTACCCCTTAGGGTGTGTGATATTATATGTTTTATATGACCATACCTTACATATGTTACCAAATACCCACTTAAGATGAGTTGGATTATCTATACAGATTAAAAGAATAAATGGAGTTGATTAAGTTGTAAAAATAGTGTGGATAACTTATTTAATCCTTTTATTATTCTCACCCTATATTTGTGCCTATTTTAGTATCTATGTAATGGATAAATGATACAAAAAATTTGAAAAATGTGGGGACTATTCACTTGAACTGGGAACCCTTTATGTGATTTACATTGTTAATTGGCCCATTTGGGCACTTGAAAATCAAATTATTAAAGGTATACATTGATAGTAGATTGGAATATATATTTTTCATGTCCTATATTAATTATTTAATACAATATTTCTTCTTATTATCTTGGCCTTAAGTAATAATTTTATTACCATTTTTAATTCCATGTAAGGGTATGTAATGAATATTGAAATCAATGAACTATGAATTATTATGATATGTTGGACATTAAACTCCAAATCATTTAATTGAAATTATTTTATGTGGTTCTTATTATAACATTTTTGATATTATTGGATATGGAGTTCCTCAATTTTGATTGATTTCATTGGAAAATATTTTCCTCATTACTTATTTAAAATTGATTGTCATGGAGTTGGTCAATAAGTAATTTGAAATCATTAGATGTGGAATTAAACATTAAATTAGTTGAAAGAGTTGTATATGGGGGTCCTCGCCTTTTATCACTTATTGGGAATTTGTGGGTTCGATGCTTCACATTATCCCTTGATTATTCTTAGTTCAGTGACCTTATTTACATATGAACCCTTTTATGGTTATATCTATGAATGGAATCCATGGTTATGAACCACAATTCCCATGTAGATTTATATAAATCATAAAATTCTCATGAAATCCTACTTAATCTAAAATAGGTATGATCAACCAGGTGTCCCATAAAGAACCTATGGATGACATGGTTATTTATACACTGTTTTTTCACTACATTATTATTATACCTACACACTTATTTATTTTATATTCTTGATCGGGATTTCATTAGACAACATTGGAATTGAACTACTGTGTTTTAATCACACCCTACTTCGACCACCATTTATTTCTGATACATGTCTCTTGGTTACAGGTTTAGACTTTGGATTTTTTTTCTTTTATATAAATCATATTGGACAAGGTCATGACATGGAGTTGGGTTCTGATCATGTACTTGGTCTACCTATAGGTGTTATATATATTTTTATTATTTGTATTTCTTATCCTATTGTATGTACAACGATGTTGTATTTCAGATGCCCTGTATTTTTTGGGCATAACATGTTTATGCATGGTTGGTGTTGTTAGAGCTTGCATGGTCTCCAGTTTATTATTAATTGTTAGTTATTATTACCTTCCACTAACTTTATATTTTTTACATTTTTACCAAATTTCATACTGACCCAAAAAATTTAGTCTCCTAACTGTAAAAAATTTAGACCATCAGTTTTAGTCGGTATCCTTTTTCATATCTAGAGGTGTGGTTGAGGCCTTGTTGCTAATTGTTCTGGTAACTATTTATAAAGTGAACTGTGTTAGGAAGTTATTATGTGGTATCATATCATCTTTTTCTTACCTTACTATTTTGGGATGGTAGACATGAGACTTGGAATAGGATGACCCTCAGTAAATAGCTTCTATCTAGGGATGGCTAACCCACATATGGGGGAATACCAAGTGACCTGGGAAAGACTATTGTTCATGATTTTTATTATTATAGTTTAATAGTTTTCACCTAGAGTTATTATTGTATTTCTATTGATTGATTATTTATGGGATTTACCTCTTGGTCTGGTATGGAAAGGGTTGATGTGTGTTCTTGCATGATTTTAGGAATATAGGATTTACATGTCATTAGAAAAATTATTTGTAATCCATGTTTGTGTGATTATGTGAAATAATTATCTGTATTCCATGATTGTGTAATTTTTCCTATGTTTTCCAATGTTCACTACTGATGGGATACATTTTTACAGTATAGTTATGTAATGATTTATGGTTGGTTAAATGAAGATTCTCCATCAACCTAAATGTTGTTTTCCCATATAGATTTATTGAAGCATTCTTTTTAATTAGTCTAGAATTAATTAAAGAAATGAAATTGTTCAAAATATGTAAATGAGTTAACTTCGATGGAAATACTGAATTTTACGGAAATAGTTTACTTTTAAATAAATTCATGTTGTTACTTAAGGATGTCATTTAAATGGTGTGTCAATAGAAACTTATATAGTATTATACCTTCATAACATGGGAATGATGAGTTGTATTACTAAATCATTATTCTTTACTGAACCTAAGTAGGGAGGTCTTAGCATGTCATGACTATGGGATAAAGATGACTCAAACCATCTAATTTTGTATTAGCATTGTATACCTATGAGATAAACCCAATAAGGTTGTTCTAAAATTTGGATAAATTTAACTCTTATGGTTTGAACATCAATGGAATGCCAATTGTAATATATAGAGCCATGACTCTATAAATTAGGGATGGAAACCCATATAACTGAACCTAGATTGGAATAATGGGACCCTCATAGGTAGAATTTTCTTCCTTTTCATGCGTAGTGGTTAACCCATTGTGGTATATTCATGATAAATGCAATGGTTATTTAATATTTCAACAACCACTCATATGGTGTTACATATAAGTGTATGGTAGAATCTTCCATAATTAATCCCCCATTAAAATTCCTAATGATATATTGTCTATTTTTAATATTTATGTATATGTGGAGTCAGTTAATTAAAATTAAAATCACATCATGAAGAGTGTTTTCTTCTATAACATTGAGTTTACATTCTCATCAATCAATATAGTTCTGAAAACATTTACATAAGTAATGGTTAAGAAATATAACTATGTGATAATTTCCCAAGATTTATTTGAAACAATAATTAAAAAATTACAAATTAAATCTAGAAAAATGTTTTCTTATTTTACTGGTACTTGTCTTTTCAGTAATCTAAGAATATATAATTATATAATGAATGTTAAGTTGTGTAAATCCTTGAATGAAACCTTTTAATTGTTTTTACTATGAAAAACCTCTTAGTAAATATTTCTTTTATAATTGCATTGAAAAAAGAATGAATGGGTATATGGATTCTTCCCAAATTATTCAGAGTAATTATTCTTTTTCTTTATATTTAAATAATTTATGATAGAACATAGTTCCCTTTATGGTGTGAATCTTGTTTAAAAGAAGATGATTTATGTTAAAGTGAGGGGAAAGCCTAGTTTTGGTTCAACCTTGGAGATTGAAAATCGAGAGAACATTGGGCCGATTTTATAGGAATGTTAAGTATTCTTATTTGACCATTTGAATTAGATAAGACTCTTAGATAATGAAACAACACCCCAGGTAGATGGGTGGTTATCTATCAAGTAGAACCTCATCGGGGTATTTCTATATACAAGTACCTAGTGAGTGTCAGCTATTATCCATTAACACTAGCATTGTAACCATCCTAGTAGAACTCCCCTATAATGGTGTTTATAGAGGATCAAGTCTTGGTAGACCAATGCTTGGTATGTGATATTAATACATCATTTTATACTAGTTTTAAACCCTATGGGTTGATGATAACCTTTCCTGATTTTATTTTTACCTCTTTATAAATATTTTATAGTTCATTAAATTCCATGTAATATAATCCCTTATATGCAATATGGATATATTATGAGAGACAGTAGGGAATAGTGGGTGGTCATAGTGGCTCTTTTTTGAGTTTTGAATGGTAGCGCTAGGTGAGACACATAGATGCCCCTAGTATGGACTCAGATTGATCATGGGAAACTAATGAGAGAGGTTGTCTAATGACTCTAATTTTTCAATGTATTTCATTGTAATATTATATGGATTACCTTCAGAGCTATGTAATGAGACGGTGTGAGATTCTAAGGGCTAGTGTTCATGAAATTACTTTTTGAAATATAATAAATATATTAAATATCACTCGAGTGTCGTTTTCTTAAAAATAGTGGAATATCTACTAGAACAAGACTGGGACTGGAAATCTATGGTTATTGTTGAGTTTATAGTGTGAGTTTCACTCTAGGTGCGATATAATATATTTCAACATCATGCATAGGGCTTGAGCACCTTCATGGGTGAATAATTAAGCAATTTTAATTATATTTATATAAATATTTAATAAAAAGACAAAACATAACTTTTCATTACAAATAATCTTCTATGGAAAAAATTTAGGGTCAGTCGCATAACCCTACAAATCAAGAGGATCCATTAGAGAGTAACATTGGAGTAGATATTGGCGAATGAAACTTGATTAGATCCGGATCAAGGATTAGTATTATAATGAAATGTGTGGATCTTGCCAATGACAAAGATGTGATATCATTTTTCACTAGTAATCAATCAACCACGAGGTATTAAATTTATATTAAGAGGATTTATGCATGTTTTATTATCTTATGACATATAAAAATCAATCAACTTGTAGATTAATTAACATTTCAACCATATTTTCGGTTAAGTATTATTATAAGGGGATTATGGGGAGAATTGTTTTATATTAATTTAAATCTTCATTCATTATTATAATGGAAACAAATCAGTGTCAACCCCAAAATGGATGAGGTTCATTCCGATTTTTATAGTTTATTAGATTTATCCCAATGTTCATTATTCATTCATCACTCACATTCTTTTTGGATGGTGATTTGAAAAATACAGAATAAACAATTTTTGCTCAGACATTTCTTAGAACAAGTGATTTTCATCATTGATACAGTTTTGGATTGATGATTGGATTGAGATGTGATGAAGTGGATTATAGATCAGGGCTGTATTTGAGTTCCTTGAATGATTTTTTGATGATAAAATACTAGGTGACGTGATGGATGGTTCTCCTATGAGATTCGTTAGCTTGATTCTAGTGAGTAATGATAAATAGGCTTGACAATACCAGATCTATACTCTTTAGTGTGATTCATGGATGGATCGAATGTCGTAGTAGCAACTGATTATGTGTGAGGAAGATCTATAATTTTTTAGATATTTTAATTTACATGGTGTGCACTATGAGATCACAAATTTTGTGGGATCCCTTGTGTGGAAATAAGGTTTCTACAGAAGAGGTAAGTATCACACTATATGTGATGTGTGTCACATGAACTGTGACATTTATCTGGTGGATCAGAATGTTCCTTCAAAGTTACATAGAAACATCTAGGATTAAATGCTCTCTGAAACACAATGTAATGAGACATGAATATTTCCAAACTAGGTACACACAGTCTGAGCTGTGTACTAAGACACTGACGCAAATAAGGGCACGGGCCGTGATACATTGGAAGAACCTGGTGTTGAAGAGACATGACATGTACTACTAGTACACACTATATACTACCAGTACACACTGTTTACTCTCTTGGAGATAGCATGGATCCCTTTCCCTCTACATCTTGTAAAAATTTTGTTATGTTACATTCCCTTTATCCTTTCCTTTGTTTTTGTTTTGCAATCGTGTCCATTGCATAGGATGATGATCCCTTCTAAGGAACTTAGGTCTTGGATATAGTTTTGGAATCCATTCGTTAGGAATAAAGTTAGATCTACTATAATATTTTCCCTAGTTGGGGTTCTTGGTATCATTTTGACCAACACTACGTTGTAAAAATTCCATAATTAGAGGGTTAATCTAGAATAGGTTATTGGTAAACCCTATGGCTCGAGGAGTGATCCCTTTTTGTGTATCTATCTCTTCAGTATTACAGTGTGTAACTATTATGGATAGACCCAATGAGTATGAAATATTTTCTGAACACCATTAGTGTTATCTAACTCTTTTAGTGTGTTCTGTCAAATGAGTTCTATTTGGAACCTTCTAGTAGGAATCCTCAGCTGTCTTTATAGACATGATGTTACCAGAGATTGTGTGTCTTTTTTGAGTATATCTAGATATTATTTTTTATGTTCTATTGACATATACCTATTCTGATATGAATTTTATTGTTCTTGATTTTATTTCTTAGTGATTTCATGGTGTCTTATTGGGTATTGTGATATACACCCATGTATGGGATTCTCCTGCATATATTGTCTCTAATGTAGATGACCGACCATTTGATATAGTATTAGAAGGACTAGGATGAGGATGAGATTAGTGATATGAATAAATTTATTTGTTCTCCCATAGTTTCATTAACAACATTACTCACCCACTTTATAGGTTAGAGTTGTTTTTAGTTTCTTTATGGAAGGATTGTATTTGGAACTTTTGTTTTCCAGTACTTGTTGTCATACTCTGATGGATGGGATTTTAGATGAATGAATCTATTGGTATCCATTTTTTACATTTTATGATTGTATGGCCTTGGAGATGTTTTCATGTGTACAAGTACATTTGTACAAGGCCTCCCACGTGTATGATATGCCTACTTGGTACTGGCCACCATCCCTTAACCTATTGGAGGTGTAGCACCCTGAGTTTTTTGGATTTTTTTGTACTATGCTTAATTTTATTGATGGATTATGTTACATGATACACCAATTAAATATTTCATTACACAAAAAATGGGTTATATTTTACTACATGAAATACTCTATAAGCTTTCCTGACACACAACACTGAGTTTTAACAAAACCTCAACATATTAATAATATAGTTATTTATACATGACCATTGTGACCTAGTCATTAGACATAGATAATTGAATCGTAAAAACTAATTTTTAAATATTAATTATAATATTTCTAAAAATTGAATCATATGACTAACAAAATATATAATATTCCGTAAAGTCATTGTATATTTGAAAATACTATTTTCTCAAAAAAAACTAATTTTTAAGTCTTTTTGTTAAAAATAATAAAATTATTTTTTGATATTTTCGAAATTGAATTTTATAAAATAAAAATAATTATTTAATTATGAATGTAAAAATTATCCTATGGTGAATATTCAGGATTTTTTAAAAGAGTTTTGTTTTTTGATGAATAGTGAAAAATATTGAATTTTAATTGAAAGCCACTTTTTCTTCTAAATTATTTATATAGTAAAATTATACTTTAAATTTATTTTAAATTATAATTATTTAAATTATAAATCAATTAGCACAATTTAGGTCATTTTAATCAATTTTATAGTGAAATTGGATAAAAACGTTTCAATCTTTTGAACAGTTTTACTAAAAAAACACAATTGTTTCCTCTCATCTGTATGATTTATTTAAAATTATTTTCTACCACTATTGTGAAATGAATTAGGAAAAATTGATTTAATTTTTTAAATTATAATAATTTATTTTTTCTAATAATTAAAGCATAATTTTTTATAAAATTTATTAGTTAGAATAGTTAAAATTAATGACATTGATTATAAGAAAAACTACATTACTAGGGGACTAAACTTTAGACATAAAGAAAAAATGGACTATAAACTTTTAAAACAGCCATTTTATGCCCATAATGTTCCCTTATCTCTTATATGATTGATATTGGTCTATTATGGGAGCCACATGACATGGAAAACATAGGGGGGTCTCTCTTTCACAAATTCACAAGTTTTCCGCTCTCCTCCCTAATAAAAGCCCACCCATTTTCCCCTCTCTTCACACCATAAAAAAAAATTTCATCTGCCAATACCTACCAAAATAACTTCTCCACATATATATAATCAACCTATGATCCATACAATAGATATAAATCCAACCAAATAAGTCCATTGGTGAAAATCAAAAGGAGATACCTTAAGAAGAGGAAACATTCATCAACAAACATTTTCATTTCATTTCTTCCAAAAACCCCTTAAAATATATTTATATCATGATTATATAATAAAATAATTATCTCAAATATACTTATATAATGTTTTGTTAATTATAATTCCTACATCTACACACTCCTCTATAAAATGGGAAATGTAATCATCATTAGTGTGTACGGAAAACTACTGCCTGACGATCTGATATCGCTCGTTCTTCCTTTACAACCTTTAATGGTTGGAAATAATTTTTTATTTAAAGTTTATATATGATATTTATTATTTTTATGATTTTATTTTTTTTAATTTTTCTATGACACAAAATGTCATTCTTTCCATTTTGAGGGAATATGATAATGTCATTTGTGTGTCTAGTGTACTACCACCTCACAAAATGATATGATTCATTCAAAATTTACAAGAAATATATTTAGTATAGGTTAAAATAACATATATGATATATATAACATAAAACTTATTCTTAAATAATAAAATCTCATACACTTTTCTTTCATTCAATCAACCAAGATAATGGAAACAAATTCATGTGTACGTACGACCCACTTCCTCCATGAACATTGTATTTCATTTACAACTTATATCTTTAATAGATTATTCTAAATAAATATATACTGAAAGAATATTATATTTATATCATATATATCATTATATAAATAATGAAATCTTTTTTAAAGTAATAACACAAAAAATATGACAAATCAAAACATATATGAAAAATAAAGGGATTAATACCAAAAATTTCACTTAAACATGGAATTGTTAATATATGAATATTGAAAGATAATTATAAAATGACATATGGTATGATATAAATGAATTTATTTATATAATATATTTATTAAAAAATTAATTATTTATATAGGAAGCTTTAATGAGTACAATGAATGTCAATGTTTGAGGTTAAGGATTTTCATCTCATTTTCCTTTTTTATGAGTCACACGCCATGTTCACCAACTATTTTCTATATGTGGTGTGTATAATGACCATTAATATATTTTATCATACATATAATTATAATTATTGGGATTTAAATATACATTTTAGGCTCTATCTTTCAAGGATTTTATGGTTAAAACATCAATAAAACAGCAATCAGATTTTGTCTCACTTTTCCTTCATTGAGATACATGTTGTGTTATGCAACTATATTCATTCATGACATGCATATGCATCCCCTTTGACATGTCTTATCAAGAATTTTTTTCATCATCATGATATTTTGAGTTTCAATTTTATGGTAATACATAATGGGGTTTATTATTAAAAGTTACTAAAGTGGTAAGAGTGTTTTCCTATTGTCTCATCGTTTATTGAGATTGTATATTATGTTGCTTAATTTGATGAAATATTATGATTCATATATCTATAGTTATCATTAATTTTATTCTCCTCTAGAAATTCATTATATCTTCATATAATGGTAGCAATTTTCCACTCTTTTTTACATAAGATAATTAAAATATTTGTTTATGAAAATCCAAATTTATTTTTCTGTTCATTCAGAAATTTATTTTCATTCAAACCCATGTTTTATAAAAAACAATATATTTTTGTTACTCTAATATGTTTTTTAAAAATTCATTTTTACCCATGTTTTACTTTTTAATTTTTTTTTAAATGAAATATACCTATTGTTTTCCAAAACAATGCCTGTTTTTTTCTAAAGTGTGCAACAAATCTTCATTTTAATGTGTATGATAAGGAAAAATTCTCCACATCCATGAATGATCAATGTTTTGAAGCTTAAATTATATTTTTAAATGTTTATTTTCAAATAAAAATCTTTTCAAAAATGTTTTATGACTTAAAAATCATTTTTCAAAGTGTAAAGGATAATTTTCTTATTGAATGTTTTCAATAATAATTCAAAAAAATCCATCTAAGATGGCATTTGTCGGTGTTAATCAATACTTACTGAGTTTAGGAACCAAGGGTACCATTTATAATATATCTCTAAATGGTTTAGGGTTTGATAGAATGATGTTTATGAAACCAATTTCTCTTCAATGTTTATATTCTTATAAAACCCACTTCTTTTAATGGGTTATGGTATGATGAAATTATTATGAAACTTTTATCTTTTCCATAGGTTAAAATATTAGGAATTTTTTATGATACCCATTTTATTTCATGGGTTATGATATGAGGAATATTTATTATCATATAGAACTCATATGTATGATTTCATTATGTGATAGGTGGGACCTATATCTCACACCAATACATTAGGCAAGGAATTATATCTCATGAGATAGAAAAGGGTGGAATGGGGAGTGAACCCAGTTTAGTAAAGGATGTTGTATGCTAATATGGTCTCGGGACTGAACCTTGACTACTAAGATTTCTTAGGGAGTGAACCCATTTTTACTAAGACATCATTGTTAGTGATCCTTTACTACTATGGAAATAATTTTATATATTTATGTGTGTTCCCCAAATTCATGTATTATGATAATATTATGATCTCATGGCTCATATAAATGAGTCCTATACGATTCATGTCTTATAAAATACCAATCAATATTCCATGAATAATATTTATGATCTTTGATATGCAGGGTATAGTTTTCAAATGTTATTCTAATGTTATCATACCCTTATTTTCATGTTATAGTTTTCTATCTTTGTTGTTTACCATTACCAAGCATCTGAGCTCGCACTTTCTCATGTTTCATTTCCCCTAGTTATAAAGATATGTATTATGTATTATCTTTCTAATAATTGTGTTAGTTATTAAGATCGTAGATGGATATGATGTAGTTCACTTATGGACTAGTGTTTATGTTTCCATGTTTCCAATGACACTAAACTAATATGGCATTTGGGGGTGTTTTATGTAATGAAATTCTACAAGAATGACATTATTTCAATATATGTTAATCTAGGGTCACTATATTTTGTATTAGAGAAAACATTTAGTTATCATTTGAAGACTAGGATGATAAATCCATAGTTATATCCCTTATGACATGTCTTCAAATAAAACTAAGGATGAGTCAAAGTATATGAAAATGTATTGGAATTTTAATAATGGATGGGGAGAGTGGTTTCATATTAATACATCCATGTATAGATAATAAAAGTGGATGTGGATCTATCTCAGATTTATAAAGGTGTACCATCCCAAAAACAACTTATTGAGAAAGACATGATAGGGAACTAGTGCACGAGAATGGGTCATGATACACACCAGGTTTGACAGTCCTTGGGGATAGGATTTTGAAATTCACAAACTCTTTACAATCCATCCTCATGGATTTAATTATAAGATAGATATGAATGATCTAGGATAAACCTATGGTTTCATAAATTAAAGAATGTGTGATAATTTATAATCCAATATGTGGTTTCCATGATTATGTAGTTTCCCACTATGATTATTATTTATTACATTATGCTTTTTGGATTTATTCATAGGTTTGAACCTGAAAGAACCATTTTACTACTGAATGAAATGAACAATGAAATTATTTACCTTCTAAGAAATGGAATGATATGGGATATGGAATGAATGATATTTTTTCTATTATCACAAAACCTTCTCATGTAATGGATCATGCTGGACTCGCAAATAATGAAATACGAGAAAAAAATTTAGTTGAGTCTTTCATGAGGTGACATCCAACATCATTCAATGGGTCTTCTAATCCACTAGTGTCTGGGAAATGGATTAGTACCACTGAAAATAGATTTTCTATTATCCAATGTTTCGAATAATACAAATACATTTTGGTTTTCTATCATTTGGAAGTTGAATCAGATCAGTGATGTACTCTTATCAAGAATATAAGAAAATAATATGAAATTGAATCCATAGATTGGGATGTGTTTAATAACTTAATTTTTAATAATCACATTCTTTGTATTATTTTTATAAATATGGAGAAATTGTTCCTCAATCTATTTCAAAAGAATGATGAATCAATTGGTACCTACAGGTCTAATTTTACATGACATGTGAGGTACGCTTCTGGTATTATCATCTGACCTGATTGTAATGGGGACTGATTCATTAGTGTCTTAAAACAATGTCTCTGAAGGTTGATATTCATAATAAACATAAAGATATATAATGAAATTTTCGTTTGTTCCATTAAGGAATAAATTTAGGTTAGATTTACACATTAATATCATTAGTTTTATAAGAAGATAAAGATAGAATGCAATGGGAAATCCCATAACCATGTGGGAAATAGGATGAGATTTCCTTTATACTCAATGTGTGGAAATAACCATGGAGGAAATTTTCTTATGGGGTCTTGAAAATGTTTTAAGTGTAGGATAAATATCCATATATCATTTTAATGTAGAAGTGATGAGAAAAAGTTCTCTAATAATATGAATAGAGAGAAAGATGAACAGAATGTACCACCCACACTTAAGTTCTTTAAGTTTAAGGAGAATGGGAATAATTCTAACCAGTTCCCAAATGAGAGGGTTAATGATCATGATCAACATCAGCAACCTCTTAAGCTGAGGGAAAAGTGGAAATATCTGGCGATCACTGTTTTTGATGAGGGTTGAGATAACAACATTGTGAAAGGTATACTTACTACCCACTCAAGAATTTATAATATGTTATTTTACTATCTATGTACCCATTCATTCATTTCTAAAGAATTTTATAAGGCGGTTATGATTCCATCCAAAAAATAGATATATAATTAGTAGTAAAAACCCCTAATGGTATGATGATAACATCTCAAATCTATGATTCTTCTCTAGCTGATGCTGGTGGGAATGTCCTTCTTGTAAATCTTGTGATTCTTCATATGGGTGATTTTGATGTCATACTTGGCTTAGATTGAATTTACCTACATAAATCCCAAATAAATTGTCTAGGAAGGGATTTTATGTTTGATATTCCAAACTAACCTATGATCATTAATCAATGTGATAAAAAGTAAAAACTTTTAATGGAGATTTCATCCATTGTATGTGTCTTAATTTCCATTTAACATGGGTATTTATCTCAAATGGTTGGATAGAAACTTGACATAGATGATAATCCTATTGTTCCAAAATTTGTGGATGTCTTTTGGGAATAGTTTTATACCCTTTAACCAAAATCTGATATTGAATTCTCAAGGGAACTTATAACTAGTTCCAAAAAAATTTAAAAGACTCCCTATAGAATAAATCATATTGAGTTTAGTAATTGAAGAAGAAACTCCAAGACAACCTTGATAAGGGATTAATTTAGACAATTGTGTCACCTTAGGCTACACCTATTCTTTTTTTTGAGAAAAAATAATTACGGATCTATGTTACTATACATTGATTACCAGTTGTTGCACAAGATCATAATTAAGTATAAGTATCCTCTTCCTTTTGTTGATGAATTTTTTGATCATCTTCATTGAGGTCAATACTTTTCCAAGATTTAACTTCATTAAAGATATCATCAATTAAGAGATAACAAGGAGGATATACCATGACGACATTCTATACAAGGTATGGGAACTATGAATATGTATTATGTCACGAACCGTCCTCGTGGCCCAGGTCGTGGCTACCCCAAGCCCCTCCTTCCATAGGCCAGGGGCTGGCGACTAACCACCAAAGGCGTAAATCTAGATAAAAAGGGAAGGCATTGCCTTTATATAAGTAAAAAAACACAATAGAGTACGCAACCAGGAGTAAACACAAAGTATAATGAGTACAGAAATAAGTGCTTGAAAGTAAATGGGCTGGTATACAAACCCAACTGAAAGTACAGTACAACTGAGAAAGAAAGTATAATAGCTGAATTGTAAAGCAGCAACCACCAAGTCATTCTCTGGCAATCCCACCTGAATGGTGGGTACAGATAGTCTCGTCGGTATCACGGGTCCGTCTGTCCGCTCCGTGTACGTCTGCCAGCTGGTCCACCTCCGGATACCGTCCAACTCCACAGACCTTGACCACGATCAGTGATATCTGCCGTCTGCATACAACACAACGTAGTGCGGGCAATGCCCGTGCAAGGGTGAGTATAACAATACTCATTAGCGACCCCGAGACCATCAAAGGTCTCCCAGAATCCCCAAGGATAAACCACAAAGGAAAAATACAAACACGAAGTATCAACCAACTCTACTTAGGTATATTCCCATACATATACCTAAGTTATCGATATCAGTACGGCTCCAACTTCTAAGAATAAGCCCAACCAGTCCACACAAAAAAGATTTCAATCATACCAATGATATTTATTGAAATTCATGACTCAGCTCACACAGGTATACTACTCACAAAGAGGGATGGAGATTATTTAATGTAGCCTCTGAATCATCTCTTCTGTCGAACCCACATAGGATCCAAGTACAGAAGTCGTCGATGCTGAACCCACGTAGGATCCAAGTACCATAACCCTCGCTGCCGAACCCACGTAAGATCCATGTACAGTCGTCATCGCTTCTGAACCCACGTAGGTTCCAGGTACAGTCATCCTCGCTGCCGAACCCACGTAGGATCCAAGTACAGTTGTAATCGTCGTCTCATTCACAGCCACCTCTAGGGTTCCCGCACATAGCATACTCATTTCCAGAAGGGTCTTCTCCACGAGTAAAAGGGGTCGATACATCAACAGTTACAAATTCCCAATTTGATGTATCTCATAGTTATGTCTCATAAAAAGGAACTCAACGTGACAGACAATGTGTCAAAAGGACACCCAGTCTGAGAGATATTGGCTTTTCCGTTCCAGGGGCCCGATTGAAAATATGCTCGTTCCAAACCCTGCTGTTTACCAAAGTTCTCCAAAACTCACTTAGAGTATCGCAAAAAGACCGTCTCATTGAAAGAGTCCCAGATCCGCAGACGGCGCGTCGATCGGACATGCGGTCTTTAAGTTATTCATGTTTAAGTGAATAACGGGCTCGGCCCGTTTAGCCCAGTGCGCCGACGGGTCGGGTTAACCCAGTTTGACGGGTCCGACCCGGTGGGGTGTCTGACTGATCTAAAGGAAAACGAAACCTGGCCCGAAGGGGCGTGGCCTGGCCCGAATGGGCGCAGCCCGGCATGAAGTGCTGCGGCCCGGCACAGACCGACGGGGCGCGGCCCGGCTGGCCAAGCAGTTCTGAGGGGGGGGGCCTAGTTGTCTGCACTGGCAGTGCCAAGTGGCGCTGCCCTTACCAAACCAACCGGATAGGCCAGTCGGCCTTCTTGTAAACACGGCCTACACGGCGGGCCGCTGCTTCTTCAGTGCGGCACCCTCCTGGTACTGTGGTCCGGCTCCGCCTGACCGGCCGGTTCTCTAGCACGGCGCCCCCCTGGCGCCACGGCTCCTCTTCGCCCAGCTGGCAGACGGGCTTGCCAGTTCTTCCACCGAAGCGGCCTAGGTAGCGGGCCACAATTCTTTCCAGACAACTGGCATGAAGACACGAGTTTCCTTCGCTACGTTCCCGGCACAGCGCGATGGCGCCAGTTTCCTTCGCCATGTTCCCGGCACGGCGCGACAGCATTGTGCTTCCTCCACCTTCGATTTCAAATTACAAAAAGATCAAGCTCTAGCGGATGGTCGTCGGGCCATGTCTTTTCAGCCCACTCCCTCCGCGTTATGTGGTAACACATGAATAAAAATCATTTCGGAGAATTCAATGAGGAACAAGTACATTTTAATTCGTCTAAAATTGTATAATTTTACCTACATGGATAAGGTATGCGGTTGACAAGCTTCGTGGATCGCAATGTCATCGCCGTCGTCGTCGGAGTGCACCCGAGGAAGTGACGTCTCCTCTCTTTCCAGAGAGAAAAGAAAATAAGGTGCATCGTCGTTGGTGAGTTCCCCATGTCGGTGTCTCCTCTCTTGTTATGGAGGAAGAATAGGATGGATAACCGTGGTCGCCGAGACGTTCTACGTTGAAGGTAAGATGTCCTTCGTCAAAGAAGAACCATTCTTCTTTGAGGATGATTTTCTTCAATGAAAGAGTAATTTCCTTCTTCTTCCACACAAAATCTCTCTCTCCAATATTCCCTACACAACAAGCCAACCAAAATTAAATAAGTCTACCCCTTATTTTAATTAAACTTGTCATGCATTCCAAAATTTAAAATTAAAAAACATAATTAATTGAAGAGGTTGAAACAATTAATTATGGTGTGAATTGGAAAGAATTAAAGAGAGAGAGAGAGAGAGAAAGAAAGTGGAAAGGTTACACATTTAAATTCAAGGGGTTGTCAACATTAAACTAAGGAGTTTAATGGGGGGGTTTAAGGGGTTTTGGGAAGATCAAGGGTTTAGGTCACGTGTTGGCCCCACCCCAATAATATAATCCCATGGGAGGTTATGTGGGTGTGGGACCCACCTTCAACTCCCCTTGGGAGGAATTAACCACCAACCATAAAAATAAAATCCATCCACCAATTTTATTTATTTTAAACTAATTCCCAAAAAAAAATCTCAACCTACATAAAACGCGACTGTAGTAAAGGTCCCCTTAGACAATTACCAGTCCTACGAGTTCATCGGTGCCTTCAAATTTAGATTCTGAGAACCAGTTGAAAATATAGAAAAACCAGCTCATTCATTTATTGAACGTACCAGAGCTAAACTTCGGAAATTGGTTCCGAGCACACCGGGCCTCAGAATCAAGTGTCTTCAGAAGCCACAGACTCGTAAAATTCTAAAGTATTTATTAAAAAAATTCCTTCAAATTTCTGGGTCTTTACATTACTCCCACCTTAGGTCTTTACATCCCCATAAAGCTACAACAAAACTAGGGAAACAAATGAGGGTATTGTGCATGAATCTGAGCCTCTTAATACCATGTGCCCTCCTGGAGGTTACTGCGCTACCACAGAATGCACACCAGAAGAATCAACCAACCATGTAGCACCCAATCATATCGATCCTCAATCTCTACCGGGAACTCCGAAAATGTCACCCTATCATCGATGTCCAACTCCTCGTCATCAATGATGTGGGTCGGGTCATGCACGTATCTCCACAGCTGAGAAACCTGGAAGACATCATGCACCCGGTACAACTAAGGTGGAAGAGCCAAGCAGTAAGCCACCTCGTCTACCTTGCTGAGGGCCTGGAATGGCACGATGAAAAGCAGAGATAACTAGCCGCTCTAGCCAAATATTCATAATCCACGTCAAGGTGAGACCTTTAAGAAAATGTGGTCTCCATCCTTGAACTCCAGTGGTCTCCACCTCCTATCAGCATAGGACTTCTATCTACTCTGTGCAGTCCTCATCCGCTCCAGGAAGATCTGAACCTTCTTTGTCATAGCATAAACCATCTTTGGTCCTACAAGTGCTGACTCCCCAGGGCTAGTCCAGCATAAGGGTGATCTGAAAGGTCGGTTGTACATTGCCTCATAAGGTGTCATCCTGATGATCGAGTTGTAGCTGTTGTTGTATGAAAACTCCAGCAAGGGCAGGTGATCCTCTCAGTTTTGACCAAAGTCAAGGACACATGCACGGAGCATGTCCTCAAGTGTCTAAATGGTCATCTCTGTCTGGAAATCCGTCTGAGGATGAAAGGCGGTGCTCTGGTGTAGCTGCGTCCCAAAACCCTCTTGCAACCCCTTTCAAAGTCGGGAAGTAAAGCGAGTGTCTCGATCAGAGACGATAGACGATGGCACACCATGAAGCCGTACAATCTCCTGAACGTAGAGGCGTCCCAAGTTCTCTACTGATCCCAACTCTCTCATCGGTAGGAATTGGTCCGACTTGGTGAGTCGGTATACGATCTCCCAAATGGAGTCATGTCCTCTGGAAGTACGTGGAAGCCCCATCACGAAATCCATGGATATCTTGTCCCACTTTCACTCTGGAACCTCTAAGGGTTGTACCAAGCTTGTTGGTACCTGGTGCTCCACCTTCACTTTTTGGCAAGTGAGGCATCGTGAAACGAACTTTGCTACAACCTTTTTCATACCCGGCCAATAGTGTTGTCGTCTGAGGTCCCGGTACATCTTCTCCACTCCTGGATGCACCGCTAGAGGGGAAGTTTGAAACTCTCTCAAAAATTCCTATTGCAGTGCAACTGGTACCATGGTACGTCCCCTAAAGAGGATAACGTGCTCTGCCCCTTCAGAAAATCCATCAGGCGCCTACCCTGTGGAAATCTGAGCATGTCGTGTCTCACAGTAAATGTCTCCACGATGTGCCTCTCTGACCCGCTGAAGTAGTGGAGGAGTGACTGTGAGAGACTGTAGAAAGGTATCCCCCTCTCTACCCACAAAGTATATCTAAAACACGGCTAGCTTCTTCATTGCCTCTCCATGTAGCTGAATGCCCGATCTCATGCTAAGAGCATCATCTACTACATTCCCCTTCCCAGGAGTATACACTATCTCAATGTCATAGTCCAGGAGGAACTCGAGCCATCGCCATTGTCTCAGGATTAGGTCCTTCTACGATAAGATTTACTTGAGACTCTGTTGGTCAGAGTAGACTGTAAAGCGCTCTCCCATCAGATAATGCTGCAACATATTCAAGGCAAAGACCACTGCTACTAACTCCATGTCATGGTTAGCGTAGTTATGTTCATGATGCCTCAACTGCCGTGAACCATAGGTGATCACTTCTCACTCTGTCATCCGGACACGCCCAAGTCCGGTCCCTAATGTATCGCACTAAACTACGTACCCTATGCCCTCCTCCGGTAGCCTAAAGATGGGCACACTGTTCAATCTCTGTCTCAGCTCCTGGAAGCTCTGCTGACATCTATCTGACCACACGAAGGGTTTCCCCTTCGTCGGCAAAGCTTAAAGATGTGCTACAACTCTAGAGAAGTTTGGAACAAATCTCCGATAGTACCCATCCAGACCTAGGAAACTCCGCACCTCTGTCACGCTCCTGGGTAGCTTCCAAGAAAGTATTGCCTTGATCATTGCAGGATCCACAGCAACTCCCGCCTCCGATATGACGTGCCCCAAGAAGTGAACCCCTTGAAACCAGAACTGGCACTTCAAGAGCTTACCATAAAGCTGGTGCTCTCGAATTGTGTCTAGTACAGTCCACAATTGTTAGGTGTTCTCCTCCTAAGTAGTAGGGTAAATCAGTATGTCATTGATGAAGAATATGACAAAACGATCAAGGTAAGGCTGGAAGATCCTTTTCATGAGACTCATGAACAATTATGGAGCATTGTTTATGCCAAAGGGCATAACCAAGAACTCATAGTGTCCATACAAACACCTGAAGTCCTTCTTCTGCACATCCTTAGCTCGAACTCTGAGCTGATGATAGCCTAGCATGAGTTCTATCTTCGAGATCCATCGTGCTCCCTTGAGCTGATCAAAGAGGATGTAAATCCTCAGGAGTGGATACTTTTTCTTTACCATCACCTGATTTAGGAGAAGGTATTCGACACATAGTCGTAACCACCCATCCACCTTCTTATCGAATAAAATCGGAGAAGCCCAGGGTGAAACACTGGGTCGGATGAATCTCTTTCCCTGTAAATCCTCCAATTGTAACCGAAGCTCACGAAGCTTGGCAGGAGCCATCCGATATGCTTGAGTAGATATCAGTGCTATCCTGGGTTATAGGTAAATGTATAATTCTACCTCTCTTCGAGGAGGTAGTCCTGGAATGTCGTCAGGAAACACGTCCGCATACCGATCCACCACAACAGGAAAACTCAGACTCCACACATCAACTGGTCCTAGGATGAGACAAGCCAACTGATGGGTTATCGGCTACCCTCTACTATGTGTAAGACCATCCTACACTAAAAAGGCTCCCTTCTTGCTGGTGAAGGTGAACCTACTCCCATCTGTGCAGACACACCGCACCTTGCACCTAATATAGTCGATTTGGGCATGGACTATAGATAACCAATCCATACCTAAGATGACGTCGTAAGGCCGCAACGCTGCTACAACAAGATCACTACAGACTCTCTCGCCTCCTAGAGTAATCTCACACTACTGGAACCAGTGATTAATCATCAAGTCTGCTCCCGTAGGAGTTTCTATACATAAAGATTGAGCCAACGGCTCCTTCGGAATCTACATGATCCAAACAAGGGCAGCGGAAATAAAATAATGACTCGCTCCTGTGTCTATAAGAACTGCAGTAAGGGTGGAGTAGACACAGATAGAACCTCAAATCATCTCAGGTGTGCCATGGTCATAGGCCTCGACTGCCTGGAGCTGAGCCCGCCCCTGTCTGCTAGCTCCCTATGGTTGGGGAGGTCATCTTGGTGGTGGTGCTGGTAGAGCCTCGAAGCGTCGTTCACCACCTGCTGCTCGGCCAGCTCTTCTTCCTCATCTGCACGCTCCCTGCGGACTACCAAGGTCGAACCTCTGCCTCTACCTTGGAGGTCTCTCCACTGTCTGCTGCTCCTCTTCATGGCGGGTCAGGCAGTCACAAGCCATGTGGCCCTACCCTCCGTATACATAGCACTTCCTGCATCTCGTATGGCTGGCTCTGTTGTGTGTTCCCCTCACATCTAAACCAGAATCCCGAGGTCTCCCAACTTATGGCCAGGTTCACTTGGACCTCTGCAACATATGTCTACTGCCGGCTGTAGAAGACTCTGCTACGTGTCGCCCTGCGGTAGGCCTCATTGCAGGCATAGTCTTAGGAAGAAAGACCTCCACAAGAAGGGCTCACTCCAGTACTCCTTCCTATGTAGGAATTCTGAGGGATATCATCGAAGCCCGGATCTCATGCCTCAGTCCCTACTCAATGGTCCAGGCCTGGAAGAATGCGTCTCGTACCATGTCTGTGGAGTAGTGTGAGAGGTCGGTAAATCTCACCGAGTACTGGGCTTACTGATATGCTGCACTACCGCAACTATAGTAACTTCTGGATGTGCACCGCATGGAGGTTGGCTAGAATAAAATCTGAGTAGAAGAGTCTCTCGAAGTCCATCCAATGTAATGATTCCTCTTCATCCACCTGGAGCATCAGGCTCAACCATCTACCTGTCGTTGCGTGCAGGAGA
Source organism: Viscum album (assembly GCA_963277665.1). Classification (NCBI taxonomy): domain Eukaryota; kingdom Viridiplantae; phylum Streptophyta; class Magnoliopsida; order Santalales; family Viscaceae; genus Viscum; species Viscum album. The sequence continues at coordinate 1,435,345,379 of OY728151.1, read as the reverse complement.
CTTGCGGCAAGGATCACCATAAGGTCAGCTGGTGTCCCGACCAATCTAAAGTCTCGGCCGATAGCCTCTATCCAATCCTTGGCTCCCTGAGGATCCATCTCTCTGCGGAACCTGGGTTTCCTCTATCGTTGAAACTCTTACAACGCACTTAGGAGGCATGCACTCTCCATAGCTAGGGCTGGTGGTATCGGTGGTCCAGTGGGTAGTGGTACCACTGGTGCCTCCGCTGTAATGGGGCACTACACTGAGGCATCGTCTCTCGGTGAACTGCTATCTCTCACTTAGCTCAGAACCCTAGCTGGCTGCCTACATGGGGCCATCCTAAAAAACATAAGGTGCGCCACGGTTAATACAGTATAACTTGTGAGCTGACACAAAGTAATCACAATGAAAAATTTTGAAACACACATGAAATCAGTGTTTCGAGCACTGAGTCAGCAATCATAAGTCAGGGTCCTGGTGTATGGATATGTCGGCTGCCACACTAACACTGGACTCCCTGGACTGAAAACCACACTCAATATTCTTAACACTATTTTTTCACAAAGAAGAAATTATCAGTGTCCTGAGTTCTGCTATAGAACCGACTCCTCTGATACCAATTTGTTAGGACCCATCCTCGAGGCCCATGCCGTGACTACCCCAAGCCCACCTTCCATAGGCCAGGGGATGGCGACTAGAACCAAAGGAGTAAATCCCAATAAAAAGGGAAGGAATTGCCTTTATATTTGTAAACAAACACAAAAGAGTATGCCAGCTAGAGTAAACACAAAGTTTACTGAGTACAAATGTATGTGCTGGAACGTAAATGGGCCGGTATACAAACCCAACGGAAAGTACAGTACAACTGAGACAGAAAGTACAACAGCTGAAAGGTAAAGCAGCAACCACCGAGTCTTCCTCCAAGAATCCCACCTAAAGGGTGGGTAGAGATAGTCTTGTCGGTATCATGGGTCCGTCCGTCCGCTCCGTATACTTCTGCTAGGTGGTCCACATCTAGATATCATCCAATTCAACAAGCCTCGACCACGTTCAGTGTTGTCCGTCTTCTGCATTCAACACAATGTAGTGTGGGTAAAGCCCATGCCAGGCTGAGTATAACGATACTCAATAGGGACACCGAGACCCACGAAGGTCTCCCAGAATCCACAAGGATAAACCACAAAGAAAGATACAAACACAAATTATCTACCAACTCTACTTAGGTATATGCCCATACATATACCTAAGTTATCGATCCCAGTATGGCTCTAACTTCCAAGCCCAAGCACAACCAGTCCACACAGGAAAGAAGTAAATAATACAAATGAAATTGTTTGAAATTCAAGACTCATCTCACAGAGGTATACTACTCCCGAAGAGGGATGAAGATGATTAGATGTAGCCTTTGAATCATCTCCTCTACCTAACCCACGTAGGATCCAAGTATAGAATTCGTCAGTGCTGAACCCACGTAGGATCCAAGTATAGTCATCAATGCTTCCGAACACACATATGATCCAAGTACATTCATCCTTGCTGTCGAACCCACGTAGGATCCATGTACATTCATCATCGTCGTCGCAGTCACGCCAGCTCTAGGGTTCCTACACACAGCGTACTCATTTCTGGGAGGGTTCATTCCACGAATAAAAGGGGTCGATACATGAACTATCACGAAGTCCAAAGTTGATGTATCATGTAGTTCTGTCTCGTCAAAAGGAACTCAACGCGATAGACGGCGCGTCAAATGGACCCACGGTCTGAGAGATATTAGCTTTTCCTTTCCAGGGGCCCGGTTTGAAATATGCTTGTTCCAAACCCGGTCATTTACCAAACTTGTCCAAGACTCACTTAGAGAATCAAAAAAGGATCATCTCATCAATAGAGTCCCAGTGCCACAGATGGATCATCGATCGGACAAGCGGTCTTTAAGTTATTCACATTTAAGTGAATTATGGGCCCGGCCGGTTTAGCCAAGTTGACCGACGAGTCGAGTTAACCCAGTTTGACGGGTCCGACCCGGCAGGGGTTTTAGACCGGTTCGAAGGAAATCACAGCTCGACCTAAAGGGGAGCGGCCTGGACCGAAGGGGCACAGCCCGACCCGAAGTGCCGCGGCCCGGCCCGGTGGGGCGCAGCCCAGCTCGGCCTGGTGCGGCCGGGCCCCGCCTGGCCCGACCTGGCTGGCTCAGCCTAAGGCCGAGCGGTTATGAGGGGGGCCCGACTGTCCACATCGACGGCGCCACGCAAGGCCGCCCTTCCCAAGCAGGCCGGCTTGGCCGGCCGGCCGTCTTCCGTACGCGGCCCGCACGGCGGGCTGTGACTTCTTCAGCGTGGTACCCTCCTGGCATCGCGACTCCTCTTCGCCCATCCAGCCGACGGGCCAGCCGGTTCTTCTGCCAAAGTTTCCCATGTAGCAGGTCGTGATTCCTTCTGCACAACTGGTGTGATGGCACCGGTTTCCTTCGCCGCATTCTCAACACGGCACGACGGCGCCGGTTTCCTTCACCACGTTCCCGGCACGGCGTGACAACGTCGTGCTTCCTCCGCCTTCGATTTCCAATTCTAAAATAATTAAACTCTAGCAGAGGGATTTTGGGCTGTGTTGTTTCATCCCGTGCCCTCCCCGTTAGGTGGTAACACATGGCTAAAGATCTTTTTGGAGAATTCAATGAAGAACAAGTACGATTTTACTCAACTATAATTGTATAATTTCCCCTACCTTGAAAAGGTTCGTGGTTGAAAAGACTCATGGATGATGGTGTCGTCTCTATCATTGTCAGAGTGCACCCAAGGAAGTGAAGTCTCCTCTCTTATCACGGAGAAAAGAAAATAATGTGCATCATCGTTGGTTAGTTCCCCACGTCGGTGTCTCCTCTCTAGTCGCGGAGGAAGAAGAGGATGTAGAACTGTGATCGTCGAGTCATTCTATGTTGATGGAAAGACGTCCACTGTCGAAGAAGAACTGTTCTTCGTTGAGGATTATGTTCTTCAATGAATGAGGAATTTCCAACTTATTTCACACAAAAGCTCTCTCTCCAACATTCCCCACACATCAAGACAACCAAAATTAAAATAAGGCAACCCCTTATTTTAATTAAACTTGTCATGAATTCCAAAATTTAAATTTTCAAACACTTAATTAATTGAAGATTTTCAACCAATTAATTAAGGTGTGTGTTGGCAATAATTAAAAAGAGAGAGAGAGATAAAGTGGAAAGGTTACACATTTAAATTCAAGGGGTTGTCAACATTAAACAAAGGAGTTTAATGGGGGGGTTTAAAGGGTTTAGGGAAGATCAAGGGTTTAGGTCACGTGTGGTCCCCACCCCACTAATATCTTCCCATTGGTGGTTATGTGGGTGTGGGACCAACCTTCAACTCCCCTTGGGAGGAATTAACCACCAACCATAAAAATAAAATAGAGCCACCAATTTTATTTATTTTAAACTAATTACCCAATAAAAACTCTCAACCCACTTAAAACGAAACTGCGGTAAAGGTCCGTTTAGGAAATTACTAGTGCTACGAGTTCATCGGTACCCTCAAATTTTGATTCCGAGCACCGGTAAAAAATATAGAAAACCCCACTTGTTTGTTTACTGATCGTACCCGAGCTAAACTTCGGAAATTGATTCCGGGCACACCGGACCTCGGAATCAAGTGCAGTTAAAAGCCACATACTCATAAAATTCCTAAGAATTTATGAAAAAAAATTCTTGAAATATTCGTATCATTACATATTGATTCTACTTTGTCATTTTAATTCCCCAGATATATTCATGGATTTTATGAATACAGTCTTTATAGTTTATCTTTATTAGTTTTTGGTAATTCTTATAGAATATTTTACTCTCTAGTCAAAGTGAAAAGAAGAGCATGTAGTTTACTGTATATTACTACTAATGAACTTAAGGAAGGATAAATCATATGAAAAATTTATGATGTGTAATTTTTGGCTACAAAAGTCTTCATTTTCGGTCATATAATCTGAATGAAGGTTATATTAATAGATCTATTAATGAATGAGGATATTGAATATTGTCCAATACCAAAAATGGTGACTGAGATCTGATGTTTCCCTGGTTTGGCTAGATATTACTAATGCATTGTGGAGATTTTATCACGACTGTATAATTCACTCAACAAGTTAACTCAGAACGGTTCCATCATCCTTTATATGGATGAATGTCAAGAAAATATCAAGGAACTAAAGATAAGGTTTCTCAGTGCCCCTAAGATTACATTACCCTTTAGTGGAGAAGGTTTTTTTATCTATAGTGATGAATCCAAGAAGGTATTGGGATTTGTTCTTATGATGAATGGAATGGTTATATCTTATTCCATGTAAAAATTGAAGGTTCAAGAGAAAAAGTACCCATCTCATGATTTGGGGTTAGCTACAATAATTTTCACATTAATGATATGGAGGAATTATCTCTATTGATAAAAGTGTGATATATATATTGATCAAAAAAGTTTAAATTATATATTCACATAGAATGAGTTGAACATGAACTATAGAATATTGTTATAGTTAATTAAGAATTAGGACTATTGAACAAATTACCACCATGGGAAAGTGAATAAGGTGGATGATGGTTTGAGTCGAAAAGTTCATTATTTATTATCCATGATGAGGATCACAAAAGATCCAATATTACGGGATTGGTAAATTTTGAATATATATATCTTGAAGGAAGGGGGAAATATTATCACTCTCAATTGAGTGTTCAACCATCTATCCAAGTGAATATTGAAGAGGCGTAGATGTAATATGTATAGCTGAAAATGAATGTTTGAATTCTTCTTTATTTTATCTTTGACTATGATGGGATGATAATGTTCAGGAACTATGTATAAATTCCTTTAACACCATATTTGAAGAAGTATTTTTTAAATTAATTCCCTAGTTATTCATCATCTATTCATACTGGATGTATGAATATGTATAGGTATTTGAAAAAAATACTTTTTGTGTGATAGAATGAATATGGATATTGCATAACTTATATCTCAATACATGGTCTGCCAACAAGTTAAGGGTGAATGAAAAAAGTCTATGTGGTTGTTTCCTCCATTACCCATACCAGAACTGAATGGGATAACATCGCCATTGATAATTTCTCTCAAGTCCCTAAAATTTATAAAGGTAATAATACTATATGTGTAGTATTTGATCTCATTACAAATTCAGCACACTTCCTCGCTATCAGAGTATATTCATATCTAGATTATCTTTCTAAGATATACATTATGTAATTAGTATTATTTCATGGAGTACAACTCTCAATTTTATTTGATCTAGATTCTAGGATGACTTCATAGTTCTGGAAAAGTCTTCAGTAGGATATGGATATAGAGTTAATCTTCAACACCTTATTTGATCCTCAGATAGATGGTCAGATTGAGAGAACAATTCAAACTATAGAGAATACACTGAGATTTGGTTCTATGGATTACAAGGTGGTTGAAATCGAGACCTTACTCAATTTTAGTTTTCATACAACATTATATTTAATGTGAGAATTTAGATGGGTTATTATGAATCCCTATATATAAATAAGTGTATAGATCTAATATTATGAAAAAGTTTTTGAGAAAGAAAGATGTTGGGAATTGATCTGGATAAGGAAATTGAAGATAAGGTTAGCTCCATTTAGAAACACATCAAAAAAGATCAAAACTAACTGAAAGGTTATACTAATAATCTTCAGCATGATATATAAGTTGAAGTCAATGAGAAGGTTTTTCTTTGAATATATCCCAATAAAAGGTCATGGTATTCAAAAATTAATGGAAGTTGAGCCCTAGGTATTATTTCCCTTTTGAGATCCTTGATTAAGTAGGGATGGTTTATTATCGCTAGGAACTTCCATTAAATCTCTATCAAGTCGATGAATTTTTTCCCATGTATGTCTCATGAGGAAGTATATTCCTAACAATTTACATGTACTGAACTCAAAGATGATATAATTAGAGTAGGATCATTCTTATGAGGAAAAACCGATGGAGATTCTGGATCATATAGAGAACGTTCTATGAAACAAGGCCAATAACATGTTCAATGTCATTTAGAGAAACCACTAGTTTGAAGATTATTAAAGGGGGCCATAAAATATGATGAGGCAAGAGTATCCTAATATATTTTTTTTTTCAGAGTTACATATTTCGAAGGTGGAGTTCATTTTAAGGGAGGTAAAATACAATAGGCCAAGTTTTTATGTACATTTTTCGAATAAATTAAATTTATTTGATGGATTTAATATCATGATAAACCAAGTAAATATATAATTACATGAAACCTTGGGTTATCTTGGACAATATGAAATACTCAGTAAGCTTTCATAACACATGACATGGATTTTTAACAAAACCTCAACATATTATTAAAATAGTTATTTAAATGTGACCATTGAAACATGTCCATTATAATTAAAAAAATAAATATTGATAACTAATTTATATAAATTAATTATAATTTTTATATATAAATTAAACATATTTATAATTAAGTATATAATTTTTGGTAAAGTCTTTATATGTTTTAAAATAAAATTTTCTCCAAAAAGATCTTTTTATGACTTTTTTAGAACAATATTTAAATTAATTTTTAAAACTTTAAGAAAATTAATTTGATAAAATAAAATTAATTTTGGAGTTTATAATTTCATAATTATCTTAGGATGAATTTTGGGAATTTTTTTGAAAAGTTTTATTTTTTTGATGAATATGAAAATTACTGAATTATAATTGAAAATTACATTTTCACCTAATTTATTTAAATAGTGATATTATATTTTCAATTGGTTTTAAAATATTTTTTGTTGAATTATATATCCCAATTAACCAAATTTATGTCATTGTAATAAATTTCACAATTTAATTGGATATAAAAATGATTCAAGCATTTTAACATTTTCAATTTAAAAAATCGTTGTTTCATCCCGTTTGTGAGATTAATTTTAAATTAATTTAGGACACTTATATGAATTGAATTTTGAAAAATGTATTTCATATTTTTTATCATAATAATTTATAATTTCTAATAATACCACCATAATTTTTTAACAATGTTATTTGTGAAATCAGTTAGTCTTCATCATGGCGATTAAGAGAGAATTGATTTTACTAAGGGACAATAAATTTAACTTAAAGGAAAAAATGACCTCAAAACATGTAGAAACCCATTTTTTAGATATATTTATACCTTATATATTCTATTACCCATATTTTTACTTTATTTTAGGGAATTAATATTGAAAATTTTAGGTGTAATTCTCTCTTTAAAAATGTTACATGTTTTCCACTCACCTCCCTTATAAATGGTCACCCCATCTTCCCCTCCCTTCACATGTTAAGAATAACTTTTTTCAGCCAGTACCTTCCTAAATAACTTATACAATTTCCTCCATTAATTATATATTACTTCCTATGGTCATAAATTTAACCAAATAAGTCCTTTGCTGGAAACTAAAAGGAGGTTCACGAAAAAGATGTAACATTCATCAATGAAGGTTTTTGTTTTATTTATCCCTCAAAGCCATTAAATTATTTTTATATAATAATTATATAAAAACTAATTATTTTAAATATAATTATATTTTATTATGTTAAATCTATTACCTAAAAATTCCCACACTTCCATCAAATGTGATACACAGTCATCATTCATGTGTAAGACAGACTACCATGTTGCGAACCGATGTCATTTGTTCTTCCATTACCATATTTAATGGTTTGTAATAATAATGGATTTATAGTTTATATATGATATTTATTATTTTTATTATGTTATTTTTATTATCATATTTTTATATCATACATACCATCAAGCTTTTCATTTGGTGGGAATATGATAATGATGTTCTTTTGTATAATGGGATACCTCCTCATAAAGAGATGTGATTCATTCATGTTTAAAATATAATGTATTAAGGGTTGGTTTAAAAAATTTATATTATATAGTATATATAAAAACTATATTTTAATCTTAATTTATCATATACATTTCTTTCTTTCTATCTGATAATAAAATGGAAATAACTTTTATGAGTACGTATTGTCTACTGTCTCCATTAATAGTGTATTTCATTTCCTACATATATCTTGTATAGATTATTTTAAATATATATATATATAATGAAAACATATGATATTTATATCATAGTTATCAATATAAAAATAATTAAATCATTATTAATGTAGTAGGACTGTAAATATGAAAAATCAAAACATATACCAAAAACAATGTGGTTATTGCCTGAAATGTGACAATAACATTGAATTATTAAAAAATGGGTCATAGTAGGTTATAGAAAAATTATATATGGAATGATTTAAAATAATTTATTTATTTAATATATTTATAATAAACATATATTTTTTATACATGATGATTAAATGATATGGTGTGTATGGTGTGTACACAGTAAAGGATTTATTTTATGATATTTGTAATGATAATTATTTGGATTTACATATCCATTATAGGATATCGATTTCATTGAGTTTATGGTTAAAACTTTAACAAAGTATTAAGGGTATTTTGTCTCAATTTCCCTTCTTTGAAACGTACATTTGTTATGCACCTATATTTTTTCTAAAGGTGTATATCCATATGCTAGGACATGTGATATCATTAATTTTTTGATCCTAATGATATTTTAAGTTTTATTTTTATTATAATACCTCGTGTTTTTTATGATTCCAATTAACCAAAATGGTAAGAGTTTAGTGCTACAATCTCATCTTTTATTGGTATTATTTATGATTAAGATTCAATTGATGAAATCTTATGATATATATTTAAATAATTATCATGAATTTTATTATCCTTTTTTAATTCATGATATCCTCAAATAATGGAACCATTTACTCACTCTTTGGTACTAAATATAATTAAGAAATTTTGTAATGAAAATGCGACATTATTTCTCTATTTTTTTTGGAAATATGTTCTCTTTAAAAACGTTTTTTATAAAAAATGTTTTCATAAAATATCTTATTACTATATTTTGAATTTTAAAAATAAAATTTTACCAATGTATAAATTTTTTATAAAATTTTTTTAAAGGAATATTCATTTCATTTTCCAAAATAATTCACATTTTTATTTTAACAAAGTGTGAACCTAATATTTATTTTAACGTGTATGTAATGGGTGGAATTATCCTACACCATGGATGATCACTAATTTCAGATAAACTTATATTTTTTCAACGTCATTTTCTAAGAAAAAGGTTTTAATTTTTTATGATTTCAAAATTATTTTTAAAATAATAAAGTATATTTTCCCCAAGATATATTTAATTGATCTTTATAAATTATTTTTATCTAAGAATACATTAATTGGTGTTAATCATTCCTTACTGGTAATTTGATCCAATGGTTCCATTCATACTCTTTCTCTGAATGATTGATGTTTTTATGGAATAATGTTTATGAAACTTGTTTCTCTTCTATGGGTTATATGCTTATGAATCTTGCTTCTTTTCATGAGCTATGAAATGATTAAATGATTACGAAACCAATATCTTATCAATAGTTTAAGATATGATGACATATTTATGATACCAATTTCAAATCATGGGTTATGATATGATGAATGTTCATGATCTTATGGAACACATATGTATGATTTCAATCCTAAAAATTCAATATGTAAAGAACTATATCTCATGATATATACATGGATGGAATGGGGAATTATCCTAGTTTAATAAAGGACATTGTCTGCTAAGATGGTCTTCAGAGTAAAGCTTTACTACTAACATAGATTAGGGAGTGAACTTATTTCCACAAAGATAGCCTTGGATGGGATCCTTCAATACAATGGAAATAATTTTATATTTTTATGTGTGTGCCAAAAATTCATGTCTTGTTCTTATTTTATCCTCTCTTGGATAATATCCTTTTATTACTTTTTAATTCATGTAATATGAACTGCAAATATTTATTCCATGACAAATGATTATAATCTTGGATTTGTAAGGTATGGATTTAAAATTTTGGGTTCATGTTCTCATATATTTATGTTCACTTTATACTTGTGTATCTCCATTTTTACCTGTAATTAGAATATGATTTTTTAATACCCCAATATTTTGTGGATTTTTTTCAAGTTAATTTATACTTTTTGAAACTAGTCATTTCACACAATTCTGAATAGAGATTTTTTTATACAAAAAACAATATTTTTGGTTTGCATTATACACAACACCAAGTTGATATTTCACTACACACAACACTTATATTAGCTTTTCATATATGCAACACTATGATTGGTTTGTGTTACACACAATGTTGGGTTCTTTTGATACCTTTCATTAAATGTAATGCCATGTTTTACCAAAAAATAATATATTAATAAAATATTATTATTGGATAAATTAAGATATAAAATAGTCTTTAAGTTAGTGAAATTGAAAAATATCAACTAAATTATGAAAATATAAGGTTTATAACATGAATTTATTGTTTACTGAATACTTTGAAACAAAAAATATATACCAACTGAATAAAAAGGCAATATGTATATTTTTATGCTCCCAAAGTCATTTTTTTATAAATAAAATTAATTTCAATTAGTGAATGATATTAATGAAATATATATTTTATATATTCAATAAAATAATTTTTATGTTCGTCCAACAGATTTTATAGGCACAAGATAAAAACAAACTGAATTTTACTCAAAATCCCTATATTTTTCATAAGGGTAATTTTACCACCTTTTAAGGGACAACCCATTTTAAATCAAAATTTTGACACATATAAAAATTTTATATGAATAAATACAGTTATTATTATAAATATAAGTATCAAAATTTATTTTATATAAATTTTTATATTTTTATTCAATAGATTCATTTTTTGATGATTAGGAAAAAATAATAAATTTTAATTGAAAATGGATTTTTTCATCAAAATAATTTATAGTGTTTAATTATATTTTTCAATAGTTTAGAAGTATAATTAGATAAAAATATTCTTTTTTAAAATATTTTAGGTCATTCGAATCAATTTTACCTTGAATTTAGATATAAAAGTTTTTCAATATTTTGCATGTTTTATCATTAATAACCCGATTTATCGCCATGTCTGCACGATTAGCGTTAAACATAATTTTTTCTCTTTGGTGAAATTAATTTTGAAATAATGAAATAAATTTTTTTATTAGAATGATATTTATATTTTAATAGCACCAAATTAATCATGTTACATTATGAATAATAGCATTATCAAATTTTTATTTACCAATGTTTAGATAAAATTGAGTAATTAGGGTAAAATTTATTATTATAAATATTATAAAATTACCACAACACGTTTCATAATTTTATTGGATTAGTTTTTTTATTCTAAAATCTTCATTGGGATGAAATTATAACCTTTTTAATCTACTTCGATGAGATTAAGACATTTATTTAAATCTATTTAAAGATAAGTTAATGATGTCATACTCATATTTTCAATAACTATATCATTTTTCATATTAGGTCATATAGAATATAAATTTGACTCTAAATATTAATTTTAATTCAAACAATTTTTTATAAATCATGTTAATTTATTTAGATTTATAGTGATAACATAATTACCTTAAATTTTGACACAATCATGATGATGGAGGAATTGTTTAATTTACGGAAGAATCAAATAAATGATATTAATGTTTTTAAAATAAATATAATTTTATATAATTAATGTCATCAACGAATTTTATGGATTAATTTTACATTATATGGATAAGGTAAATGATTTTTGTCGTAAATATCATGTTGTTATGACATTTGTAAAAAGTCAAGTAATGAATAGCTTCCAAATTTGCATTTTTAATATTTAAAAACAAATAATATTTTATTAAATGATATAAAAATTTATAAAAATATAATATTCTTCCAAATAATTGGTATAAGTCCTAAAATTTCATTAATTACTCATTTATGGTTATTTTGGTATTATATATTCACTATATTAACCCATAAGTAGTAAAAACACATGTTGTCATGGTAAGAGGTAGAGTGCATAATTAAGGGTTAAATATAAAAGATAAGAGTAAATATATGACCTAAAAACGTATTAAATTACTGGTTGAAAGTATTTCAAGATGTCCTCATCTTATATTCTACATAAATCTCCCATTATCAATTTTAAAAAAATTAATTTATATTAATTTAATATATTAGGAGATTCCCAGAGGGCCCCTACCCTCTCTTATTGAAGGGAACATGTACTTCCCTTTTATTCACAAATATGAATCCATTTTTCATGTCCAAACATTCCCAAATACTCATACAACTTTATTCCCTTAATACTAGATGCCTTAATTTGATCATAAATCCAACCAATGTAGTCCTTTTGTTCAAATCAATATGTGATACCCAAAGAATCGGTAATTATCATCATTGATGTTTTTATTATATTTCTTAATTGAACTCCCTAAATTGATTTTATTAGATTTTTACAAAATAACTTCAGTATCATAAATATACTTGGATTTTATTATATTAAGGGTTTCACCTAAACTCTCATAAAATTCCATCTAATGGGTAATAAACATACCATTTTTGTGTACGATGAACTATCGGCTCATGAAATAATGTTTTTTGTTTCTCCATTACCACCTCTTAATGTTGGGAATTATGATGGAAAAATATTTTAATGTGATATTTATAATATTTATGATATAATTATACTTATTTAATGATAATATAATTTCTACCTTTTACCATCAATTATTTTTGGAAAATGATAACGTCGCTCGTGCTTACGTAGGGATTAACATCTCTATGATTTGATGTCATTCGTTATTCACCTATAATTCAAGGATTGTAATAAGAATGAATTTTTATGAATATGTGTGTGTGTGTGTGTGTTTTATGACATATAAATGATTTTTTAATGATAATATATCATATACTTTTATTTAATTTAACCGGAAATTAAAATGGAAATAGTGTCCATGCATATGTACAACCTACCATCTCCATGAACGGTGTATTCCATTTCGTATATCTATATTTTATAATATTTTTATAAATGATTATATAATGAATATATATGATATATAAGTCATATTTTAAATTATTTAAATCATTAAATTAGGATATATATATATGAAGATCAAGAATGGAATGTCAATATATGTTTGATAAACATAGTGGTTATTACCAGAAAATGTTACTTTACCATATGAATTGTTAATAAATGAGTAATAGATGGTCATAAGAAAATAATATATGGTATATATATGTGACTAATGTAATATTTCACATTTATAATAAACATATATTTGTTATACATGAGGTTTTAATCTGTTTGAAGCAAGTCAAGACTTAAGATAAGGTAATTTTATCGCACTTTTTATTCCCATGAGATACATGCCATATTCACCACTCGCTTCTTTTATGTGGTGTATATGCTGACCTACGACATGTTATTTAATTATTTTAATTTATTTAATGATATTAAAAGCATTAACAGATTTTATTATTTCATGGGGTTCATAATTCTAAAGTTACTCAAGTATTAAGGGATTTACGTATCACTTTTATTCTTTGGGACATATGCCTTATACAATAATTGTTTCATGTACATAGTTTAATTCCCATGAATGTATTTTATGAGTCTTATCCATAATATTATATCATTTTCCTATTCATATAATTTTATTTATTTCATATTTCATATGATTATACTGATTATAAAGTGATGGGTATTTATTTCACAATCCCATCAATATTTGGTATTATTTCAATTTATGTATCAGTTGGGGAATAAATAACATTCATGTCCATATTTTCCATAAAAATTAAAATGATTTTTTGTATTATCCTATTTTTTTAAAGTAATTTTTCATAATTTTATACTTTTCAATAAATAGATTGAAAGGAATATTTTTGTCATTTGACCAATGAGGTATTGAGTGACTTTTTTGGAAAAAGTACGAAGGAAATGATTCTTATTAACTTATACGACATGAACATAATTTTCCATTATGTTGATGAAATAATTCCATCAATTTTCCCTCATAACCAAATGAATTTATTTTCAAATAATTTTTTTATATTGTGGGACAATTTAATAAAAGAAAACATTTTCAAAGAAAGGATATTTTATTTAATAATTATTTACAAGTCATATATCAAATTTTACTTATGATTTAATGGGGATTTTTTTCAAGGATGATATCCCTATTATTCAAATGATTATATTATGACTAATATAGAATGAAATTTATCAATCCAATTTCATTCCATAAGTTATTTTATGATTGAATGATATTTATGAAACACATTTCTGTTCATGGACTCTAATATGATGAATCATTTATGTTCTTGTGGCACAAAAACGTATGGTTTTCATTATTTGATGCATGAGACCTATATCTTCCTATAATTCATTGGTAATGATAAATGTTTTATGATTTCAATGGTTACATGGGATGGAATCCCAATACCTCAACAATAGAGTACACGGGAGGTCATCCAAAGGATGCAAAAAGATGGTACATGTGAGGTCATCCTAAGCCCACAATGAGAGGGTAAATGAGAGGTCATCCTAAGCACGCAACAAGAGGGTACACAGGAGGTCATCCTATGCCGGAAACTAAATGTTACATGGGATTCAATCCCATGTCTGAATATGTTACATGGGTGGTAATCCCCATCCTAACATGTTATGAAGTTCTTGGAATATACCCTTGACATAGGGTTTTTATAAATTTATGTGTATGCTAAAATTCAATGTCGTATTCCAATGTTTTACTTTCATGGATTATGATATTGATTTCCTTATGATTCATGACTTATGAACTGGAAATAATTGTTTCACAATTCATATTTATGGTCATGAATATGTAGGGTATTATCTTCTAATTATTATGATCATGTTATCATACCCTTATGTTCATGATATGATTACATATTTTTTTTATTTACCCTTACTAGGCATTTGATCTTAGCCTTTTCTCACATATACCTTCCCTAGGTTATGAAGGAAGGTTTTTAATTAGTATTACTAATTGGACATCACTTTATTAGAGATGTTGGAGACCTTTCACTAGGTTATAAGAAATTGTTCTAATTTTCGAAAAGAACTAAACTATTATAAACTTTGGGTGTCTGTTTTTTGTGAGGACTTAAGTATTCCACAGTAGTCATTTAATGTCTATATACTCCAAGATTGGGTAGTTATAGTTGGTATAATTATGATGGTTTAATAATCCTTTGGAAACTATGATGAGAAAACTTTAGTGAGATCCCAAGGGATATTTATAAGGACATGTCTAGGGGTGTCTCTAAGGATAAGTATAAGGATGAGTTAATGTTTAAAAAAATTTCCTAGAATTTTAGAAAAGGATAAAGTGAGTGGATTCCTAGAATTACATCTCTATATAGATACTACAAGTTTATGTGGATCTGACATAGATGTTTCTATAGGTAATTACTCTAATAAGGTGTATTGGGCTTCACTCGATGTAACTCGATACATGACAACGAACATTACTGCACACCTGGTTTGACACTCCTGGGGGCTATTCCTTTGGAATTAATAAACTCTTTATTAAACATCATGAATGATTAAAATAGAAGTTATCTACTAATGAACTAGGATAAACCTATGTTTCGATATATTAAATAATTATGTTTCGTGATTTGTACATCTAATAAGATATTTTTCATAATTATATGGTTTTCTATTATGATTAGTGTTTCTCACCCTATGCTTTCTAGTTATTTCCAATTGAGGGAACTATAAGGAACCTGGTTAACATTAAATGTTTCACATGTGGATAGTATGGTAACTATATAAATTTATGTTCTAAGTGGAAACCTCCTGAAGATAATGTAGATGGTGCTATGGGTATTGGATTTACTGCTAAAGATAAAGAGACAGAAAATGACATGTTAAATGTATTGGTTGTTCTTATAGTATTATTTACATTAAACATTAGAATATGATTATATTGATGTTGAGAAGTATTCATATATGATTCATATTTCATATTCTAGGAAATGGGTATTAAGGAATATAATTATGATTCCTAAGTAATTGTAAAATAATAATGTCAGATGATTGAAGTGTATATGTAATATAAGTCAAATATAATGTTATATGAATGATAAAGTATATAAGGATTTTTTATAGAAGTTTTTATTTAAGGATTTATATGAATTTATGAAATAATACTAATGACCTAGGAATCTAATTAAATTGAAATCTTACATTAAGGTAAGGCAACCCTTAACATGTTTTTGAGAATGAGAAAATGATATATTATATGGATAAAGATATGATGATATGGATAAAGTAAATTGGATAGTATTTAAATGATCAGAAACAGTACGGGATTTGTCAAAAAAATGATTTATGTTATCATGGATGAAGTTTACAACTTCTTGGATTTAAGGAATATGTCCTGTAATCTTTGGAATAAAGAAGCATGCATGTTTTACAAAACAATTTTTGGAAATTTGGGTTATTGCAATGTTTCAAGAGATTATGCAATGATGGTATTCACATGTTTGTAATGTGACAACCAATAACTAAGTTTTGATATATGAGGGATATATGATAAAATGAATTAGTTACCTTCTTTCTAATGTTTTTGAATTTTTATCTTTTGAAAGGGTTAAAAGGTTAACTGCTTGGAGAATTTATATTTTAAATATTATTTGATGTCGGTAAGGAAAAAGTTTCATCTCACCATATGAGGATATATGAATATTGGATAGCATGTTCAAATAACCATGTGTTGATGATAACTGAATATAAATGGGATGGAATATCATGGATATTAGTCTCTATAAGAACTCTATGAATGAAAAATTAACCTTCACTTCTATAAGTAAGAGATGAAATCAAGAAAGTTACAGCCAAAGGAAGAAATTGAACTTTGATAAGTAATTAAACCATGTATATTTCATCAAGTTAAAAAATACTAAAATAATCCTTTCGGTCTAGGAAAATAATATTGAAAAAATATTTATTCATTTTGATGATGTGGGTTTCTCTAAAAGGAAAATTAAAGTATTAAAGCATTGATAACCTAGAAACAATTTTTTGGGAGAAATTAATTTTAAGGAGGGTACAATGTAACTACCCCATATTTTGTGGAATATTTTTTCATGTTATTAAATATTTTTCATCCTTTTCCTTTCAAACAATTCTGAATATAGATTTTGTTATGGTAAAAACACAATGTTTGGCTTGTATTATATGGAAAACCAATTCCAGATTGCACTACACAGAAAACAAAAAATAGATTGCAGTATACACAAAACAATGTTGGGCTTGTGGTATACACAATGTCAAGATTTTTTGATATATTTCATTACACATAATATTGATTTTTAACAAAAAATAGTATATTATGAAAATGTTATTATTTATTACAATAAGATATAACCTAGAACTTAAGTTCACTATTATGAATAATATTAAATAACTAGTAATAATTTCAGGTTTATATGATTAATTTATTGGTTACCAATTAATTTGAAACTGAAAATATATATTGATTGAATTTAAATGTAATATGTTTACTTTTATGCTCCCAAAGTCATTATGTCTTAATAAATTAAATTAATTACAATTAGTGAATTATATTAATAAAATATATATTTTTTATATTTAATAATTTTTTTCTATTCATCTAATATATTTTATAGGAACAAGATAAAAAACCCAAATTTTATGTATAAAACCCTATATTTTTTAAAAAGCTAATTTTATCCCCATTTTATGGAAAACCCATTTTAAATATAATTTTTAACACCTTATAACTTTTATAGGAAAAAATTAAACTTCTTATTTGAAAACATAGAATCAAAATTTACATTGGTTTAATGTTTGATATTTTTTTGAAAAGATTCATTTTTTGATGAATAGGGAAAAATAATCAATTTTAATTGAAAAATGATTTTTCATCAAAATAATCTATAGTGTTTAATTGTTTTTTTTGTTTAAAAGTATAATTTGATAATATTTCAATCATTTAACATAATTTAGGTCATTATTATCTATTCTACATTGAATTTAGATATAAAAATGATTCATTTTTTGTACGTTTCAGCTTTAATAACCTACTTTCTCACCACATCTGTGGGATAAGCGTTAAACTTAATTTTTCCACTTATACAAATTGAATTTAAGAAAATATAAATACATATCTATAATTATTATGATATTTATAGTCTAATATGATCAAATTTATTTTTTGACATTATGAAGAGTAAATTTAGTAATTTCCCATTTACCTTGGTTAAAGATAAATCGAGCAATCATGGTAAATATTAATATTATATATGTCATAAAATTACCCTAACACTTGCCATAATTTTATTTTATTAGTTTTATTCAAAACATATTTTCCTTTGGATAAATTTATAACATTTTTAAGACACTTGTATGAGAGTAATACATTTATTATATTTTATTTAAAGAAATATTAAAGATGAAATACTCATATTTTCAGTAACTTTATCATTTTAATATATAGTTATATTGGAAATAAATTATTCTATAAGTATTAATTTTATGTAAATTTTTTTATACATCATGGTAATTTATTTATTATTTTTAGTTATAATATAATTACATTAAATTGTGGAACAATGATGATACATTAATTATTTAATTAATGTAAGAATCAACTAAATGATATTAAAAATATTAAAATAAATATTTTTTGATATAATTAATTCCAAAAAATAATTTTTTGGAAGAATTTGAAATATTATTGATACGTTAAATGTGGTGGTTTCAAGATATGACATTGTTATGATATTTTTATAAAGTCATGTAATGAATAGAGACAAAATTGACATTATTGATATTATAAAATAAATAATATTTTATTAAATGATATAATATTTATAAAAATATATTATTCATCCATCTAATTTATCATATTCCCAAAATTTCATAAATGACTCATTTATGGTTATTTTTTCATTTTATTGTATCTATATTATACCTTAAGTAGTAAAAGAACATGTTGTCATGGTTGGAGTTAAAGGGATTAAATAAGGGTTAAAGACAAAAGATAAGAGTAATTATATGACTAAAACATGTATAAAATTATTGGTTAATAGGATTTAGATATAAAAGAATATTATCATGGACATAACTCAATATGGATCCATTCCAAACAAAAAATTATTTTATATTAATTTAATATTTTTGGAGATTCCAAGGGTGACCCTCCCCTCTCTTATAAAAGGGAACCTCTCCTTATCTTTTATTAACACCTCTAAAGCCCTTTGTATTGGAAAAAATTTACCCAATTATCTTCCAAACATATTTCAATTAATCCTAGAGTCCCTACATTCATCATAATTCTAGCCAAATTATTTCTTTTTGTGTAAATCAAAAGGTCATACCCAAAGAAGAAGTAATGTTCGTCAATGAACATTTTTGTATTTCTTACTTGTAATCCTTAAATTTATTTTATTCCATGTTTATATTGTAACATTTATATCCATAATATACTATTATTTTGCTATATTAATGGTTCTTCATACACTCACACACACTTTCATCTAATATGTAACCAACTTACTGTTCTTGTGAAAAATGAACTACCGTCCCATGAAACGATGTTGGTCATTTTTCCTTTACCACATATCATGGTTGGTAAATATGATGGAAATTCTATTT
Source organism: Viscum album (assembly GCA_963277665.1). Taxonomy (NCBI): domain Eukaryota; kingdom Viridiplantae; phylum Streptophyta; class Magnoliopsida; order Santalales; family Viscaceae; genus Viscum; species Viscum album. The sequence goes on along the minus strand of OY728151.1, from coordinate 1,435,325,730 downwards.
TTATGTGATATATAATATATTTATGATATAATTATACTTCTAGAATGATAATACCATTTATACCATTTTATAATCTAAAATGTTGGAAAATGATAATGTCACCCATGCATAGGTATGGATTTCCATCTCCATGATGCAATGTGATTTTTTATTCATATGTATTTCACAGATGGTAATAAGGGTAATTTTTTATGAATATATATATGTTTTATATGACATAAAAATTATTCCTTAAAGATAAGATATCATATATTTTCCTTTCTTTTATCTTGAAAAGAAAATGGAAACAATGATCATTCGTACGTATGGCCTTCCATCTCCATGAATGGTGTATTCTATTTCATATATCTATATTTCATAATATTATTTTCAATTTTTATATTCTGAATATATATCATATATATTTCATGTTTTAAATTCTCTAAATCGGTAAATCATTATTTAAGTAAGAGGATCAATGATGAAAAGTCCAAACATGTATGATAAACAAAGTGGTTATTACTCGAAAATGTTACTCTACCATGGGAATAGGTAATAAAAAGGTAATATAATGTCATAATAAAATCATATATGTTGTATATATATTACTATGGTTCTATGGTAGATGTGTTATGAACATGTATTTATTATAAAATAGGTTTTAACATGTTTTTTGTAATTCAAGACTTAAGGTAAGGGAATTTTATCTGAATTTTAATTTTCATGAGAAACATGTCATATTCACCACTCGATTATTTTTTCTGGTTTATATAATAACCCATGTTATATCAATAGATTAATTTATTTAATGATATTAAAATATTTAAGTGATTTTATTATTTCAAGGGGTTCATATTTCTAAATTTACTCAAGTAGTAAGGGATTTATGTCTCACCTCTATTCTTTTGGACACATGCCTTAAAGACTAATTGTTTCTTATATGTTGTTTTTATACTTCCCATGAATTTATTTTATGAGTCTTATATATATTATTATGTAATTTTCATATCCATACAATTTTATTTCATTCATAGGGAAAATGATTCTGTTGATTATAAAGTGATGAGTATTTATTTAACAATATCATCAGTATTTGGGATTATTTTGTTTTAGGTATCTATTGGGGATTATTTGTCTTCCAAGTCCATGATTTCCGAAAAAATAAAAAATGTTTTTAATTTTATTTCAATGTATTTTTAGATACATTTTTAACCTTTTTTACTTTCTACTACAAGTATTTAAATGAATCTATTCATAGATTTCCTAATGAGTTACATTGGGACTTATAAAGTAAAAATATGAAATGGATGTTTCTTTCTAACTTATATGGTATAAACTAAATTTTCCACGGTCATGAAAGAATAATTCCAGGAAACACCCACTAAAATATTAAAATTTTGTTTTTGAAGAAAATTTTTTCTTTTCAAATTCTGTTATATATTAATAAAAGAAAACTTTTTCAAAGAAAGGATATTTTCCTCAAGGATTATTTACAAGTCCTATCTCAAATTTTAATTATGTTTTAAGGGGTATATTTTTTAAATATGATGTCCATATTATTTATATGGTTGTTTTATGATTATTATGGAATGATATTTCTGAAACCCATTTCTTTCCATGGTAAATTTTATAAATGAATGATGTTTATGAAACCCATTTATTATCATGGATTAAGATGTGATGAATCATTTATGTTCTTGTGGAACAAAAAAGTATTATTTTACTTATTTGATGGGTGGGAACTATATATCATTCCAATAAATTCTATAATGATAAATTTTTTATGAGATCAAAGGGTACATGGGAGGGAATCCCAAGCCCACTACAAAATGGTACATGGGAGGTCATCCAAATCCCGCAACGATAAGGTACACGAGAGGTCATCCTAATACCATTACAAGAGGGTAAATGGGAGTTCATCCTAAGCCCACAATAATAGGGTACATAAAAGTTCATCCTAAGACTAAAACTAAAACCTAAACTTGAGTCTGTCATAAGCCTGAAGTGGGTACCCTGATTGTTAGTCCAATAATAACATTTTATGAAGGTCTTGGAAGGTATCCTTTACATAGTGTTTTATATGCTTAGGTGCACACTAAAAATACATGTTTTATACCTATGTTATTCTTTTATTGAATATTCTATTGATATCCTTACGATTCATGTCTCATAAACGTTAAATCAATATTCCATGATTCAGGTTTATGATCTTTTATATGTAGAATATGAGCATATAATTATCATGATCATGTTCTCATACACTTAAGTTCTTGACATGCTTACACATTTTTTATTTACCCTTATTGACATTTAGATCTCACCACTTTCCTATGTTTCCCTTCACAGGTAATTAAGGAAGTTTTTTAAGTAGAATTACTAAAGGGGATATCATGTTGGGATATGTTGAAGACCTATCACTGAGTTAGAATAATGTGTTCCAAGTTTCCAAAGGAACTAAAGAATTACAATCTATGGGTTCCTGTTTTTGAAGTGTTTTATGTATTATCCAAAAGTGATGTAATGTAAATGTATCTCAAGCATGGATCATTATATAGCTCCATCTTTATGTTTCCTTTACATAGATTATGAAGATATGTATTATGTATTATGTTTCTTAGACGAGTGGCAGTTATGAAGAATATAGTAGGAGATTATGTAGTTCACTTATGGACCACTGTTTATGTCTCTGGGTTTCTAAATGAAAAAAACTAACAATGTATATGAGAGTGTGTCTGTCTAATTTAATTCTAAAAAAATTTTGTATTTTCAATGTTTGTTATGCCTAGATTTATATAAGTGGTGGGCTTGGGGTAGTTGTGACACTTTCCCCATTGGGATGAGCCATGATAGAGTTTTATAAGAGGAGTCAATTCAACCCTATGACTGGATAATTTGAGATTGGTTTGGGGACATAACATTATGTTATTGGAGCCTTGGATCATAGGCTATGGAAACCAGTGTTGGTGTGGCGACCAACATATCCAAACCTCAGGACTCTGAAAACCTACTTATTCAATCATTACATATGGACACTGGTTGTGGGGGGAAACTTTGGTATATGCATCATATAAGAATTGGTTGTGGTTTAAATTCCCTCCATGAGTGAGTTATCCAGATATAATCATTGTTTGTGGTACATATTGTTTATTCCATGATTCCTCCATTATTTTTTCTAGCTATGTTTTAACAGCAGGATCATGAGGATGATCCCCTCAGTGATGAGTCTTCGATACTGGGTTCAGTTTTAGAGGTGTTACCTCCAGGTAGTTCACCAGTCATACCACCACCCATAAATTAGTAGATGGTAATAGTATTCCTAGAAGTTGAGGTTTTTAGGATGAGTGTTCTTAATGAGTTTTAGTTATAGTGGACCATTTGGTTCTAAGGTGAGCTTGACCCACATGCGGGTGAGGAATGTCTTGAGGTATTGAATTGAGTCTTCCTTCATTTTAGGACACCAAAAAAATATATGGTGGACCTCAAAGTGAGCCTTCACCATGGATCTGTGGCATGATGTTGGGGATTAGATGCCCATTCATATTTTGAGGATACCTTAGCATGGTTATAATTTAAGATCCTTTTATAAAATGATTTCTCCCCATATATCTTGAGGGATGTGTGCTTCAAGGAGCTCCTAAAAGTTTAGTAGGGATGAAAAATTGTGATTAAGTATTCATCGAGGTTACACGATGGATACGATATGTAATTAGTTCTTTCAAGCTCGAAACATCAAGTAATGAATACACAGTGACACCTGAGCTAGCATGATACCTATATGGATTCCAACCTATGCTAGGGTGATTGATAATGCTTTGGTGGTAGCGAGTTTCATAACTAATAAGACACAAATAGTAGCTGCTATTAGTGGGAACACATGAGATAAATATTTTTAATTTTGTAGAATACATTAGAATCAGGGACCTAAATATTTGAAATGTTTTAGGAGATGATCCCAAGATAGATGGTCTATGCTTCAGGGATCACATGATGGATCTAATCATCATAGAGAGAGGAGTTTCTACACATGTGACAATCTTTGAAATCGTGGATGAGATTTTATGTTCTATCATATGGATGATAGGGAGGTAGTGGATGGCCCACCTAGGAAGACACATCAGTAAGAGAAAGTATGTCCATATGGGGGCATCTGTGGTAGAGGATATGGGAATGCATCTGGAGGTGGAAGACATTATGAATTGTTTCCTCCACCACCCCCAAGTGGTCCACACTGGTCTCAGGGAGCCGGGGGGAAAGCGAAAGGGTAGATACAGGTAGTCGATGCTTATGACCCAGAGGCCCTAGGGATGATACGAGGTATGATTATTTTCTATTATACCTTATATGCAGTATGGATAGACACATGTGTGAGTTATTCCTTTATTTACAATTATCTTGTATGAGACTTAGATATTATGAATGAGCCCTTTGCTCGACCCTTATGCTTGGAGACTCCTACTAGATCGATTAAATGATTACTCACATTTGTTGGCAATGTGACCAGAATTTTGGATGTGAGAGTTTCTTTTTGAATAATTTTGTATCATCAATGGGGACCTAAAATTTCAAATTAGGTAAGGACTGAATATCAACATTTCTTGACCATATAGACTGTTTCAGGAAGAGGATGCAGTGTGTTCATAGTAATTGGATGAGGTTTTACTTTTTGGGTGAAAAATAAACCTAGGTATAGCATTTTGGAACAATATATAGTAGATTATAGAATATTACTCATCAGTTGGATAGTATAACCCTTTTTTAAATGGATTCTTTGAGTTTTCAATTTCATGTAGTGGTGGTAGAGTATGAGGACTTATTTACTGAGGATGCACTAAGATTACCTCCCCATTGAGAGATAGACTTATTTATTCATCTATACCATATTATGGCCCTGATAACTACAATAACATATTTGATGGATCCCATAGAGCTTCACATTATGAGGGTGAAGTTATAGGACCTACAAGAGAAGGGATTTTCTATACTTAGTATTTCACCCTCAGAATCCCCAGTATTGTTCTCCATGAAGGTGGATCAGAGTTTAAGGTTGTGTTTAGATTACTATTTCTTAAACTAGGCGATCATGAATAAAATTTATACACTTGGAATAATCTATGACCACTTTTATTATTTGAGAGTTGAATGGTTGTTCTTGAAGATATAACTCAAATCTGGCTATCATCAGTTGTGAGTATGGGATAAGGATACAATGAAAATGATATTCAGTTGTTTCTACCATCACTATGAGTACTTATTGATTCCAATCAGCATGATGAATGCCCCAACAGTGTTTGTGGGAATCATGAACCAGATCTTTGGGCCTTTCTTAGACTGGTTTATAGTAGTATTCATTGATGATATCCTAGTGTACTCTATTTATGGGGAGGAGCCCGTAAGACACATAAGGATGGTCTTGTATGTACAATGAGATAACCTTCATTATAGGAAGTAATTGAATTTATAGTTTTGGATTTAGGAGGCCCAATTATTAGGAAATGATATCTCAGTAGACAGTTTAGTATTGGACCCAGCAGAGGTCATGGAAATGTTAGTGTGGGACCCACCTAAGAGTGTGACAAATGTGTAGAGCTTCCTTGGGTTAGTTGGATACTATTGAAGGTTTATACTTGATTTCTCTCAGATATCATCACTCTTGAGTGATTTTACCCTAAATTGTAAAACTTTCATGGGGATAGAGAGTTTTCAATAGGATTTCTAGGAGTTGAGGTAGAGAGTGACAAGAGATCCCATCTTGAGATTTCAAGAGTAGGATGTCGAGTACATAGTATTCTGAGATGCATTTGGGACCAAGATTGTATGTGTTCAAATTCAAAGTAAGGTAGTTATTTCATCGGTTTTACATAAATTGAGTCCACATGTGAAAAACAATGTTATCCATGATCTAGAGTTAGTAGTGGTATCCTTTTCAATAAAGATGTGGTGACTATACCTGATGGGTGAGAAGTTTATCTTCTATTATAACTAGAAGAGTTTCTATTATATCTTCTCTCAAGAAGAATCCGAACCTGAGACTAAGTTTGTGGATATATTTCAACTAGTATTATTTCTTAAATATTTTCTATACTGTAGGGAAGGATAAATTGGAATCATGATCCCTCTGCAGGAGATTTTTTTTGCAGTTATAGAGCATGGAGCCAGATCATTAAAACTCATTACAGTTATCCTTTGTGGATTGGGGTGGAGTGGCTTAACTCTAGTAGATGGATGTCACCCCTCTTCTTTTATAGTGATTTGGGGAGGAATATGTTTGTGATATTTAATATGAGACTCTACATACTTAGATGTCCATTGGACAAGCTCCTGATGGATTTTTTGATGGTTGGGAGCAAGTGGTTCTTTTAAGAGGATGAAAGATGGAACTAGTTTCTCTGAGAGATGTGGTTCTCAGGGTACTCCACACGTTACCTATAAAGAACCAGCCTTAAACATTACATAATATTGAATTAAATTAATAATTCACATTGAGGATCTTTTCAGGTTTAGAGTTTTAGAGAATTAGGACCTAACTATTACATCTCAAAAGATTGAAAAGTAGAAACTTCAACACAGATTCTATTTTTCTCATAAAATAAAAACCCTTAAAAAAGAGTCATGTCTAGTTCTTTGTTTTAGATAGCATGTCTTTTCCTTGATCTCATCCTTGACCCTATTCATCTTTAAGTCCTGTGAAAACATTTCAAAACTTTGGATGAGCATATAAATATCAATAAGGGTTATAAAACAATGAAAGAAAAGATTTGTTGATAAATACATACAAAACATGAACTATTTTACTTACCTCATGAATTCATAATATTTGATTAATAACACATAGAAATCATAAATCGTAAATGTAAATTTTGGCATCCATATCATACTTACATTGTAGCTATCACAGCTACATAGGTAGTTAATTTGGAATTCCCATCATAGTATATTCCCTAAATCTCTTAGGAGAAACATTCATGTTTACCTCTGTCACGTTACCCAATGCATTGGAGAGCTATCTCAGGCTCACCCGCCCTAGGTTTATCACATAACCACCCATATACATAAACAATGCCCAAAAACCATAACATAATCATAACATATAAGATGACCATAAAGGAAAGATAAAATTCCCACATTGCAATAAAAATATATCATTTTAATCTATTGACATAATAAATCTATTATCAAAATAATTTTCTATACCAAAATTTTTAAAAAGAGTAAATGATATTTATTTTCGTTTTTAAAAACATTACGGCTTGTTAAGGAAGCCAAAAGATCAAATAATACTCGAGGCGGAGGAAAGATCGTTGTTACCACGTACGTAAAAAAGAATTCCTTTTTTTCATTTCATTAAACGCTTCATATAAAAAGGTTCCCTTTGAATGAAATGAAAATTATAAGGGGTTTATACACCATATAGAATAAAGTCGTGTATAAAACTAAATATTCCACAATGAATGGAGGTTAAGACAAAGTCCCTACCCCCGTGTCCGACTTGACCTGTTTGTTCTTTAATATCCTGAATAAAAAACTAAAGTTAATTTCTACTTTCTTAAGAACCTTTTTCAAGTTTATTATTTCTTTCATGTCACTTATTACCATGTTATAAACATTATGTAATCATTTAAGTTAATAACGTTCATTTTGTCCATATTTGGTACTTGAGTCAAAAATGAACACCTTATAATTACAAGTTGTCCATGTGATCAATAGTCCATTATATCCAGAATGACATTAATTATTTATATATCATATATATCATATATATCCAGTGTATATATATATTTATAACACTACATATCATTTGGATCTAATAAATGAAATGCACCGTTCTTGGAGACGGTAAGTCGTACGTACGCATGAACGCTACTTTCATTTCTATTTATTATTTTAATGGAATTAAAAAATAATGATACATAGGTATATTATAATTCCAGTATAATGTAATATATAATATCATATATAATATCATTAACTCCATCCTTTATGCATCCCACATATGGCATTAACCTATCATATCACTTGGAGGGGGCGGTAGTCCGCACTTCCTCTAATGAGATTATCGCGTTTACCCATAATGGAAACCATAAAGGAATGATATAAAAAGAAATTAAAAAAGAATAAAGAAAAAATAAACATAATATATATCGATTATAAATATAGTTCCATCATAATTGCCACCATGAGAGGCAGTTGGAAATATTTGAACATTCATCGTTTCATGAGGCGTTAGTTTTCCATCCACAGAAACATTATGTTCTTCATCCATTAGATGAAGCTATGTATAAGTGTAGTTTGAATCCTTATCATAACAACATACTTGTATATTTAGGATACTCTTTTTGTTACAAAATAAAGTAATAAAAAGATTTTAGGGGTTGGAGAATTAAAATAAACGAAATCAATTTAATAGAAACCGTTACCTTTAATTTGGGTAACTACCTTTGGTTTTATCCAAAGGACTTATTGAAGTTCCTTATACCTAAGGTAAGGCATCTAAGAGGAGTAGAGGGATGTAGGGAGATTTATTGGGTAGTGTTTGGATGATCCAAAAGGCTTTAGGGGTGTGAGGAATTGGTTAGAAGTGGTCTCCTTTTATAAGAGAGAGGAGGGGCTCTTTAGGAAAGTGTGAAAACATTATTTTATTATAAACATATCTTCGGTTTCAAAAGGTCCAAAATCATTAAAGTCGAAGATAAGATGAGTCATATTTGAAATAAAATCATCAAATCAAAATTGGACATGTTTTTTATATGATTTTAATCATTATAATTTTATTTATTTAAATAATTTATTAAAGAGATAAATACTGGATCATTATTGTGTCATAAATAATTTAATTTATTTGATGTCTACAAATTAAAAAAAATACCATGATTTAGGAAATATTTTTAGTTTTCCAATGAATATTTATATTCAAAAATATTACTAATATAACACTATATAAAAATTAATTACTAAAACATGTTTGTTTATTTCAATTTTGCCTTTACTTTAAATTAATTAATCTAAAGTGTCATTATCATTCATAAGTGGTCGCATGGGGTCCCAAAATTGACCCAAAGATGCCCATGGTTGTCCATTACTCATCTAATAAGTTTAAGACAATTTTCAAGGTAATTTTGAAATATTATAATATTTTTTTCCTATGAATTACCCTATTTACCTTTAACCGCAGTAAATAAAAGTCAAAAGTTACTATTCACCAAAAATTATTTTCATCTTATTGAACCAAATTTTACTTTCATAAGGTCCAATGAACCTCAGACTCAACATTCCCTTCTTACCAAAACACATCACAGTTTTCCATGGAGAAAGTTTGAGAAAGACATGATCACCAACCTCAAAAGAAAGATCCTTCCTTCGGTTATCTGCATATATTTTATGTCTGCTCTGAGCTGTTCTCATGTGCTTCTGAATCAACTAAACTTTCGCTTCCATCTCTTCTACAAATTCTGGTCCCATCAGCTTCTTTTCACCCACTTCATCCCAAGATGCTGAAGTTCGACAATGATTTCCATATAATGCCTCAAATGGAGCCATCTGTATATTGGAATGAAAACTGTTATTATATGAAAATTCAACCAAAGAAAGATGTTGGTCCCAAATTTTCTGATAATCCATCGAGTAAGCACGTAACATATCCTCTAATTTCTGAAATGTTTGTTCTAATTTCCCATCTGATTGAGGATGAAAACTCTGTACTAAAATTTAATTCAGTTCCCAACAACTTCTGCAGGCCTTTCCAAAAGTTATAAATAAACCTGGGATCACGATTAGATACAATGGAGAGGGGAACTCCATGAAACCTGACTATCTCTTTGACATACAATCTAGAAAGTAGATCTAGAGAAAATGTATCCCAAATAGGAAGAAAATGAGCATATTTAGTCAATCGATCGACAATAACCCATATTTCATTATTACCTCGATATGTCTTTGATAATCCCACAACAAAGTCCATTGATATTTTTCACATTTCCACTCTAGCACCAGTAAAGGCTGAATCATCCCTTTCGGTAACTTCCGCTCTTCTTTAACCTCCTGAAAAGTCAAACACTTCACAGTAAAATTAGAAATATCTCTATTCATTCAATCCCACCAGTAATACTTTCGATGATCTCTGTACATCTTAGTACTAACAAGATGAATGGAAAACAGAGAACTATGAGCTTCACATAAAAACTCATTCTTCAACTGTGAATTACAAGGCACACATAATCTCTTACCAAACCTCAAAAAACAGTCATTATAAATGTTAAAATCAGGAAACTTACCCTTATGAACCAACTCTACCTTTTTCTGCAACTCACTGTCTTCTTTCTGTGCTTGCTTTATTCTGTCTCATAGAGATGATTTCACTGATGCCTGAAACAAAACAAAATAAATTTCTGCACCAACAATTTCTTTTCCAAATTTTATCAAATCAAAAACCAAAGGATCTTGTTCCAAACGTAACATGGTTAATGAAGCATTACTTTTTCGACTCAAATTATCATCCACTTTATTTGATTTTCCCGGATGGTAATGGATCATGTATTCATAATCCTTGATTAATTCCAATCATCTCCTACATCTCATCTTCAATTTTTTCTGAGTGAATATATACTTTAAACTTTTATGATCAGTATATATTTCACATTTTACTAAATACAAATGATGCCTCCAAATTTTTAAAGAAAAACCAATAACACCTAATTCAAAAATCATGTGTAGGGTAATTTAACTCATGTGGTTTAAACTAATGTGAAGCATAAGAAATTACCTGATCATTCTGTATTAGGAGACAACCCAATAAATTCAACGAAGCATCACTGTAGATAAAAAACTCACCATTTCTGGATGGTAGTGCCAAAACTCGAGCCGTCACCAATATCCTTTTCAATTCCTAAAAATAATCATCGCATTCTTTTGTCCAGATGAACTTAACACCTTTTCGAGTTAACATAGTCATTGGACTAGATAACCATTAAAAATTTTCAACAAACCACTAGTAATAACCTTCCAAACCAATAAAACTATGAATCTCGGTTATATTTTTGGGTCTTGGCCATTCTTCAACATCTTTTGTTTTAGGATGATCAATAGTTATGCCATTTTTTGAAACAATGTGACCATGGAAAGAAATTTGTTGTAACCAAACCTTACACTTGCTGAATTTCCCATAAAGTTTCATTTCTTTTAAGGTTTGAAAGATGAACTTTAAATGACTTTCATGTTCATCTTTACTTTTAGAATAATCCAAAATATCTTCAATGAACGAAACCAAAAACTTATCCAAGAACTCATGGAAATTCTATTCATAAGATCCATGAATACAATAGGTGCATTTGTTAAACCAAAAGGCGTAACTACAAATTCATAATCGTCATATCTAGTACGATACGCTATCTTCAGAATGTCTACTTCTTTTACATTCAACATATGGTACCCCGACCTCAAATAAATATTCGAAAAATACTGAGCTCCCTGGAGATAATCAAACAAATCATCGATATGAGGCAAAGTATACTTATTCATAATAGTGATTTTATTCAATGATCTATAATCAATGAAAAGTCTCAATGAAACATCCTTCTTTTTAACAAACAAGATAGGAGCACCCCATGGTGATGTTCTAGGTTGAATAAAACCTTTATATAATAACTCCCGCAATTGCTTATTTAAACGTAAAAGTTCAATTTGATCCATTCGATAAGGGGGTTTTGAAATTGGATTAGCATCAGGAACTAAGTCAACACTAAAGTCAACTTCTCGATCAGGTATAATACCAGGAAACACATCATGAAAAACATCAAGATACTCATTTACCACTGGCACATCATTAATCTAAATAGTTCCTTTATTTTCAATAGTATGTGCAAGGTAAAATTCATTCCAAAATTTTACTAGTTTCTCATCTACCTGATATATTATCAAAAAAGGGTTCTTTCTGGTACACAAACTGTAAATCTTTCAAAAAAGAAACCTCTTTTGCTTTGGAATCAATCTTATCATGATAAACAGAAATCCAATCCATGCCCAAAATAACATCAAAATCTACTAGGGGAAAAACAATAAGGTTTTCAGGTAGATTCTTTCCACACACAAGTACAGGAATGTTCTTATGTTTTCTTTTTGTCTCTACATTTCCTCCAAGTTTTTTTATTGTATGTTCTGTATTCATATCTTGAGATGGAATTCCTAATTTATTGGAAAACTTCTCAGAAATGAAAGAGTGTGTAGACCCTGAATGGAACAACATACTGGCATAATCTGAACAAAAAAATAGTGTACTCGATACAACTTCATTTGATAGCCCAACATTTGTTGAAGTAGTTTAAAAGGATTTCACCTCCCCTTTTTGCTTGTAGTCTGGTTGCTTTCCTTCGGTTTAGTTCTCTGTTGGAAACTCATTTGCATAATGACCCATTTAATAGAACTTAGAACATTTTACTGAATATAAATCAGATTTTGTCTTACCATTACTCTGATCTTTTTCAGTGCAATTACGATCCTTATGTCCCATTTTACCACATCGAAAGCACTTACCATAATTCAAAAGACATTCCCCAGCATGATTTTTACTACAATTTTCACAAACTGTAAACATAAGTTTCTTACCATCAGACATTTTTGAAGAGTTTTTCCCCTTTATCCTGCCACCTCTACCTCCTATTCTATTGTTTTTTAAAGAATACATGATCATCGACAAACTCAATTTTCACCTTCTACGCACAACGAACAAGTTTTTCATAACTTTTGAACTCACGAGAATCTAAATCCCTTTGATACTTTGGCTTTAATCTTGAGTAAAAATGGTTGATTTCACTATCAAGATCTCATATAAAATTCAGAGCATACCTTTCCAGTTGAGTGAATTTTTCATCATAAGAAACCACTATGTCATCCTCCTACCTCAATTCCAAGAATTGTTTTTCCATCCTAAGATGAAAGAACTTAGGAAAATATTTCTCAAGAAACATACCTTTGAAGTCATCCCAATAGAGAGCATCAATCTCCTCACTATCCCAGATATTTTTCACCATCGACCACCACTGATCAGCTTCACCTTCAAAACGGTAAACAAAAAGACTAACCTTTTGATGTTCTCAACAACCCATGACAAGAAAAATCTTCTCCAGTGCTTTAATCCACCCTTCAGCTAGCATAGGGTTATATGATCCTTTGAATGGTGGGGGATGTTGCCTCATGAAATGCTCCACTACTGACATGTTCCTCTGCGGTTGATCTGGCTGATCTCATACATTGATACCACAACCATTTATAGCCTGAGTCAATTGTTCCATCACTGCAAAAAACTATTCAGTTCCGATTTTGACCATCTCAGGTTGCTGATTTGGAAGTTTTTCTCCCTTTGGATGTCGTCCCAATATAGCTTCCCTGTTTCCTCTATGGATAACCATTCTGAACATAGAAATATCATAGGTGAAGCAACATGGTAATCTGGAAATGCTATATGATTTCAATATTAACATAAATTACATTGTGGATATTAATTTAACAATACCCTCACTCCTAAATCAATCTAAACCAACCTCTGATACCAACTATAAGGACTCAGCCGTAAACATTACATAATATTGAATTAAATGAATAATTCACATTGAGGATCTTTTCAGGTTTAGAGATTTAGATAATTAGTACATAACTATTACATCTCAAAAGATAACAAAGTAGACACTTCTACACAGATTCCATTTTTTCAGATAATAAAAACTCTTAAAAAAAGATTCATTTATAGTTCCATGTTTCAGACAACATGACTTTTCCTTGATCCCATTCTTGACCATATTCATCTTTACGTCCTTTAAAAACATTTCAAAACATGGGATGAGCATAAAAATCTTAGTAAGGGTTATAAAAAAAAGAACGAAAACATTTCTTCATAAATACATAAAAAACATGAGCTCTACTACATACCACATGAAATCATAATATTTTATGAATAACCCATAGAAATCATAAATCATAAAGGTAACTTGTGGAATCCATATCATAATTACATTGTAGCTATCACAACTACATAAGAAGTTACTTTGGAATACCCATTATAGTATATTCCCTAAATCTCTTTGGAGAAACATTAACATTTACTTCAGTCACTTTACCCAATCAATTGGAGAGCTACCTCGGTCTCACCCACCCTAGGTTTATCACGGAACCACCTATATATGTATACAATTCCCAAGAACCATAACATAATCATAAAACATAACATAAGCATAAAAGAATGATAAAATTCCCACATTTCAATAACAATATATCATTTAAATATATTAACATAAAAATCCATTATCAAAACCATTTTCAATACCCAAATATGTAAAAACAGTATATGGTATTTATTTTCCTTTTTAAAAACATTACCGCTTGTTAAGGAATCCAAAGGATCAAATAATAATCGCGGTGGCGGAAAGGTCGTTGTCATCACATACGTAAAAAAATTCCTTTTTGTCATTTAGTAAAGAGCATTGTATAAAAGATTCCCTTTGAATGAAATGAAAAGTCAAATGGGTTCATACACTATATAAAATAAAGTCGTGTATAAAACTAAATATGCCTTAATGAAAAGAGATTGAGACGAAGTCCCTTACCCCATGTCCGACTTGACCCGTTCGTTCTTTAATAGCCTGAAAAATAAACTAAAGCTAATTTCTACTTGCTTAAGAACATTTTTCATGTTTATTATTTGTTTTATATAACTTATTACCATGTTATAAACATTATTTAATCATTTAAGTTAATAACGTTCATTTTGCCGATATTTGGTACTTGAGTCAAAAATGAACACCCTATAATTACAAGTTGTCTATGTGATCAATAGTCCATTTATCCAGAATGACATTCATTATATAGATATCATATATATAATATATATCCATTATATATATATATAATTGTTCATATCATTTGGAGGTAAGAAATGAAATTCACCGTTCATGGAGACCGTAAGTCGTACGAACGCAAGAATGCTACTTTCATTTCTATTTCATATTTTAATGGAATTAAAAAATAATGATACATAGGTATATTATAATTCCAGTATAATTTCATATATAATAACATATATAATATCATTAACTCCATCATTTATACATCCCACATATGGCATTAACGAGTCATATCACTTTGTGGGTGCGGTAGTCCGCACTTCCTCTAATGAGATTATCTGGTTTACCCATAATGGAAACCATAAAGGCATGCTATAAAAGGAAATTACATAATCATAGAGAAAACATAAACCTAATATATATCCTATATAAATATAGTTCCATCATAATGGCCACCATGAGAGGTGTTTGGAGATATTTGAACAATCATCGCTTCGTGAGGCGCTAGTTTTCCATGCACAGAAACCTTATGTTCTTCATCCATTAGATGGAGATGTGTGTAAGTGTAGTTTGTATCCTTCTCATAGAAACATTATATGAAGTGCATTCTACATATGTTAAGGCTTCTAGGAGGAGTAGAGGGATATATGGAGCTTAATTGGGTAGATTTTGGACGAGACAAAAGGCTTGAGAGGTGTGGGAATTGTTTAGAAGTGGTCTCCTTTTATAAGGGAGAGGAGGATCTCTTAAAAAAGTGTGAAAACATTATTTTATTATAAACATATCTTCATTTTAAAAGGTCCTGAAATATTTAAAGATTAAGATAATATGACTCATATTTGAAAAAAAATCATCCAATCAGAATTGGAAATTTTTTGGATAATATTTTTACCATTATAATCTTATTTATTTAAATCATTTGTTAATGAGGCAAATACTCAATCATTATTTTGTCCTAAATAATTTAATTTATTTTATGTCTACAATTTTTAAAAAAATACAATGATGTAGGAAATATTTTTAGCTTTCCAATGAATATTTATAGTCAAAAACATTACTTATATAACACCATATAAAAATTATTAACTAAATGTTTTTGTTTATGTCAATTTTGCATTTACTTTAAATTAATTAATCTAAAGTGTCATTATCATTCATAAGTGGTTGCATATGGTCCCAAAATCGACCCATGGATGCCCATGGTCGGCCATTACTCATCCAATAAGGTTAGCACAAGTGTTAATGTAAAATCCCAAGTAAATGAAGAGTAAGACATATTTCATATTTATTAATATTTGTGAATTAAATATTAATTTTACTTTAAAGGGGTTTCTATGTTCGATAGCATAACCAATATGCATCAACGGGTTTCTTTGGAATCTTACGTTGAACACTAATAATATAATATTATTATTTTAAATTTTAGTTAACTCATAGCTGTTTTATTGGTGGAGATGAAAAAAAACTAACTACAATATGATTATACATGTTTGTTAAATGTATTTACATTTATCCAATAAAAAGTTAGAGGCTTAAAATGTGAATGAATCTAATTTTAAGCATGATTTACATTAAAAGGTCGATTTACCAGCTTCTAACGGAGAAACCTATTTAAATATAGCTTTGGTCACTATAATACATTCTAATTGAAAAAATAAAATCCTTCTTTAAAATGGGGACCTCAAATTTTACTTTGGGTAATTTTTTGTTATTTTTCGGATAAAGTTCATTTTTAATGAATAGTGAAAAATATTGTATTTTAATTCAAAATTTCCTTTTAATATAATTTATTTATATGGTTATATTACCTTTTTAATTGGTTTTAAAGTGAAATTGAAATATATTTTTACCATTTAATCCAATTTTGGTCATTGGAATTAATTTCACTTTGAAATTGGACATAAACAAGTATCAATCTGTTGATAGTTATTATTTCTTAAAAACACGCTATTTGTTTTGATAAAAGGAATTAATTTTAAAATTAATTAATTCCACTCCAATGTATTGAATTTTGAAAAATAGAAATATTTTTTGAATTCAGAATATCAAATATAGATTAGGCTGAATTTTTGATATTTTTTGAAAAACATCAATTTTTGATGAATAGTGAAATCACTTATTAGTAGCTAAAAAACCGAATTTTTCATTTAAATGAAATTTTACCACTTCTGTGAATTGGACTTCAAAAATACAACATAAATTGTTTTTATTAGGTAGTAAAATGTTGTTGAATAAGATAAAAATAATTCTTTGTGAATAGTAACTTTTGACTTGTATTTACCGCGGTTAATGGTAAATAAGGTAATTTAAGGTAAAAAGAATATTATAATAATTCATAATTACCTTAACACTTGTCCAAACATTATTTTATGAGTCATGGAAGACCATAGGAAACTTTGGGTCTATTTTGGGACCCCATGGAGCCACTTATGAAAGATAATGACACTTTAGATTAATTAATTTAATGTAAAGGAAAAAATGACATAAACAAATATCTTTTAGTAAATTAATTTTTATATGGTGTTATTTAAGTGATATTTTTGCCTATAAATATTAATTATAAATATAAAACAATTTCCTAAATCATGGTATTTGTTTATAATTTTAATACATCTAATAAATTAAATTATTTATGACACAATAATGATGCAGTATTTACCTCATTGATAAATGATTTAAATAAATAAGATTATAATTATTAAAATTTTATCCAAATCATGTCAAATTCTAATTGGATGATTTTATTATCAATATTAGTTATCTTACCTTCGACTTTAATAATTTTTGGACATTTTTTATCCTAATATATGTTTATAATAAAATTATGTTTTCACACTTTCCTAAAGAGACCATCTTCTCCCTTATAAAAGGAGACCACTTCTAACCAATTCCACACACCTATCAAGCCTTTTGTCTCTTCCAAACTCAGCCCAATTAATCTCCCTACATCCCTCTCCTCCTCCTAGAAGTCATAACGTAGACATAAGGCACTTTAATATGTCCTTTGGTTCAAACCAAAGGGAGTTACCCAAATTAAAGGTAACAGTTTCTCTGAAATTGTTTTCTTTTATTTTACGTCTCCAACCCCTAAAACCTTATTATTACTTTATATTTTATCAAAAACAGTATCCTAAATATACTAGGATGTTTTTATGAGAAGGATTATAACTACACTTACACACACCTCCATCTAATGGATGAAGAACATAATGTTTCTGTGGATCGCAAACTAACACCTCACAAAATGATGATTGTTCGATTATCTCTGACCGCCTATCATGGTGGCCATTATGATGGAACTGTATTAATATATGATATATAATATGTTTTTGTTTCCATTATACTTCTGTAATTTCCATTTATATCATGCCTTTATGGTTTCCATTATGGGTAAACGCGATAATCTCAATAGAGGAAGTGCAGACTACCACCCCCTCAATGTGATATGACTCGTTAATTCCATATGTGGGACGTATAAAGGATGAAGTTAATGATATTATATATGATATTATATATGAAATTATACTGTAATTATAATATACCTTTTTATCATTATGTTTTAATACCACTAAAATAAGAAATAGAAATGAAAGTAGCGTTCATGCGTAAGTAAGGCTTACCGACTCCATGAACGGTGCATTTCATTTCTTACCTCCAAATGTTATGTACTATTATAAATACACGTATATACTGGATATATATGATATATATGATATCTAAATCCTGAAAATCATTCTGGATATAATGGACTGTTAACCACATGGACAACTTGTAAATATAAGGTGTTCATTTTTTACTCAAGTTCCAAATATCCAAAAAACAACCATTATTAACTTAAATGATTACATAATATTTATAACATGGTAATAATTGATATAAAAGGAATAATAAACTTTAAAAAGGTTCTTATGAAAGTATAAATTAACTTTAGTTTATTATTCATGAGATTAAAGAATGATCGAGTCAAGTCGGACACAAGGTAAGGGACTTCGTCTCAATCTCCTTTCATTGAGGAATATTTAGTTTTATACACGACATTATTTATACGGTGTATAAACCCCTTTGAAATTTAATTTCAATCAAAGGTAATCTTTTTATATTAATCATTTTACTAAATGACAAAAAAGAATGTTTTTTTCGTAAGTGGTGACAACGACCTTTCCACTACTACGAGTATTATTTGGTCTTTGGCTTCCTTAACATGCCGAAATGTTTTTAAAAGGAAAAAAGAAATACCATATAATATTTTTTACATATTTTGGTATTGAAGATGATTTTTATCATGGGTTTATTCTTTCAATTACTTGAAATAAAATTTTTTTATTGCAATATGGAAATTTAGTCTTTTCTTTATGATTATGTTATGTGTTATGATCATGTTATGGTTCTTGGGCATTATTTACGTATATGGGTGGTTCTATGGTAAACCTAGGGTGGGTGAGCCCGAGATAGCTCTATAATGCATTGGGTAACGTGATGGAGGTAAACTTGAATTTTTCTCCTAAGAGATTTAGATAATATACTGTGATGGTTATTCCAAAGTAACTCCCTATGTAGTTGTGATAGCTATAATGTATATATGATATGAATTCCACAAGTTACCTTTATGATTTATGATTTCTATTTGTCTTTAATTAATATTATTATTTCATGAGGTAAGTAAAAGAGTTCATGTTTTGTATGTATTTATGAATAGGGTCAAGGATGGAATCAAGGAAATGTCATGTTATCTAAAACCTGGAACTCTACATAAATTTTTATCAAGAGTTTTTATTTTATGAAAAAAATGGAAACTATGTAGAAATGTCTACTTTGTAATCTTTTGAGATGTAATAGTTATTTCCTAATTCTCTAAAACTCTAAACCTAAAAAGATCATCAATGTGAATTATTCGTTTAAATCAAGATTATGTAATGTTTATGGTCGGGTCCTTATAGTTGGAATCAGAGGTCGGTTTAGATAATTCTATGAGTTAGGGTATGGTTAAATTAATATCCATAATGTAATTTATGTTAATATTGAAATCATATTGCATTTATAGATTACCGTGTTGCTTCGCATAAGATATTTCTATGTTCAGAATGGTATTCCATAGAGGAAATAGGCCAACTATTTTGGGACAACATCAGGAGGAAGACAACCCTCCAAATCAGAAACCTGAGATGGTCGGAATCGGAAATGAACAGTTTTTTGCAGTGATGGAACACTTGAATCAGGCTATAAATGGTGGTGTTATCCATGTAAAAGATCCGCCAGATCAACCACAGAGGAACATGTCAGTAGTTTAGCATTTAATGAGGCAACATCCCCCATCATTCAGAGGACCATCTGATCTGGTGCAATCAGAAGGGTTGATTAAAGCATGGGAAATGATTTTCGATGTCATGGGTTTTTCAGAACGTCAAAAGGTTACTCTTGTTGTTTACTATTTTGAAGGTGAAGCAGATCAGTGGTGGTCAATGCTGAAAAATATCAAGGATAGTGAGGATATTGATTCTCTTGGTTGGGATGAATTCAAAGGTGTGTTTCTTGAGAAATATTTTCCTAAGGTGGTTCATCTTAGGATGAAAAAACAATTCCTTCAATTGAGGCAGAATGATGACTTAGTGACTGCTTATGAAGAGAAATTCACTCAACGGGAAAGGTATACTCAAAATTTCATACGAGATCTTGGTAGTAAAATCAATTATTTTTAATTGGGATTAAAGCCATCATATCAAAGGAATTTGGCTTCTCGTGAGTTCAAAAGTTATGAGAAACTTGTTTTTTGTGTGGAGAAGGTAGAAATGGAGTTTGCCGATGATTAGGTATTCTATGAAAATCAACATAATAAGAGATCGAGGTGGTAGGTTAAAGGGAAGAACTCTTCAAAAAAGTCTGATGGTAAGAAACTTACGTTTATAGTTTGTGAAAATTGATGTAAAAATCATACTAGGGAATGTCTTTTGAATTCTGGTAAGTGCTACCGATGTGGTAAAATGGAACATAAGGCTCGTAATTGCACTAAAAAAGATCAGGGTAATGGTAAGACAAAATCTGATTTATAGTCAGTAAAATGTTCTAAGTGCAATGAAATGGTTCATTATGAAAATGAGTTTCCAACAAAGAACTCAACCGAAGGAAAGCAGCCAGACTACAAGGAGAAAGGGGTGGTGAAATCCTTTGCAAATTCTTCAACGGATTTTGGTCCATCAAATGAAGTAGTATCAGGTACACTATTTGAATGTTCAGATTATGCCAATGTGTTGTTTGATTTAGGGTCTACACACTCTTTCATTTCGAAGATGTTTTCTAGTAAATTTGGAATTCCATCTCAAGATATGTATACAGAACTTATGGTAAAAACACCTAGAGGAAATGTTGAGACAAAAAGAAAAAAATAAGAACATTCTAGTTCTTGTGTGTGGAAAGAATATACCTACAAACCTTATTGTTTTTCCCCTATTAGAGTTTGATGTTATTTTGGGTATGGATTGGATTTTTGTTTATCATGCTATGATTGACTGCAGAGCTAAAGAAGTTTCTTTTCAGAATGATTTTCAGTTTGTGTACATGAATTAACCCTTTCTTTTGAAAACATATCAGGAAGTTGAGAAACAAGTGAAAAATGGAAATGAATGTTACCTTCCACATATTGTTGAAAACAAAGGAACTATTTAGATTAATGATTTTCCAGTAGTAAATGAGTAACTTTATGTTTTTCTTGATTAGTTTTCTGGTATTATACCTGATCGGGAAGTTAAATTTATTGTTGACTTAGTTCCTGATGCTAAGAAAATTTGAAAACCCCCTTATCAAATGGCTCAAATTGAACATTTAGAGTCAAAGAAGCAATTTTCGGAGTTATTAGATAAAGGATTCATTTGATATAGCACACCACCATGGTGTACTCCTGTATTGTTTGTTAAAAAGAAATATGGTTCAATGAGACTTTTCATTGATTATATAGTGTTGAATAACATCAATGTTAAAATTAAGTATCCTTTGCCTCATATCGATAATTTTTTGATCAGCTCCAGGGAGCCCAGTATTTTTTGAAGATAAACTTGAGGTCTGGGTAAGATCAGTTGAAAGTGAAGGAATCAAACATTCCAAAGACCACGTTTCATACTAGATATGTCCATTATGAATTTGTAGTTATTCCTTTTGGTTTAACCAATTCACATGCTGTATTCATGGATCTTATGAATAGAATTTTTTGTGAGTTCTTGGAAATGTTTTTGGTTTTGTTCATTGATGATATTTCTGTTCATTCCAAAAGTATGTTGGAACATGAAATTCATTTAAGGGTTTTATTGCAAACCTTAATGGAAAAGAAACTGTTTGGGAAATTCAGAAAGTGTGAGTTTTGGTTACAAAAAATTTCTTTACTTGGTCACATTTTTTCAAAAAATGGAAAAACTATTGATCCTGTTAAAACAAAAGTTGTTGAAGAATGTCCAGGACCCAAAAATATAACCAATATTCGTAGTTTTCTTGGTTTGGCAGGTTATTACCAGAGGTTTGTTGAAAATTTTTCACGGTTATCTAGTCCAATGACTAAGTTAACTTGAAAAGAAGTTATGTTCATCTGGACAAAAGAATGTGATGTTTCTTATCAAGAATTGAAAAGGAGATTGGTGAATGCTCCAGTTTTGGCTCTTCCATCTAGAAATGGTGATTTTGTTATCTACAGTGATGCTTCGTTGAAAGGATTGGGTTGTGTACTAATGCAGAATGATCAGGTAATTTCTTATTCTTCACGTTAATTGAAACCTCATGAGTTAAATTACCCTACACATGATTTGGAATTAGCTGCTGTTGTTTTTGTTTTAAAAATTTGCAGGCATCATTTGTCTGGAGTAAAATGTGAAATATATATTGACCACAAAATTTTAAAGTATATATTCACTCAAAAAAATTTAACAAGAGATAGAGGAGACGACTATAATTAATCAAGGATTGTGATTGCATGATCTATTACCATCCGGTAAAATCAAATAAAGTGGTTGACGCTTTAAGTCCAAAAATTAATTCTTCATTAACCATGTTACATTTAGAACAAGATCCTCTAGTTTTTTATTTGATAAACATTGGCATAGAAGTTTTTTGGTGCAGGAAATTCTTCTATTTCATATCAGGAATTAGTGAAATCATCTCTATCAGACAGAATAAACCAAGTGCCGAAAGAAGATAGTGAGTTGCCGAAAATTGTAGTATTGGATCAGAAGGGTAAGTTGCCAGATTTTAACATTGATAATGATTGTGTTTTGAGAATTGGAAAGAGATTATGTGTGCCGTATGATTCAAAGTTAAATAATGAGTTATTATTTAAATCTCATAGTTCCCCATTTTCAGTTCCTCCTGGTAGTACTATGATGTATAGAGATCTTCAGGAGTATTACTGGTGGGATTGAATGAAAAGAGATATTGCTGATTTTACTGTGAAGTGTTTGACTTGTCAGCAGGTTAAAGTAGAACGAAAGTTACTGAAAGGGATGCATCAGCCTTTACTAGTGCCAGAGTTGAAATGGGAAAATATATCAATGTACTTTGTTGTTGGATTACTAAAGACACCTCGAGGTAATAATGCAATCTGGGTTATTGTTGATCGACTGACTAAATCTACCCATTTCCTTCCTATTCGGGATACATTGTCTCAAGGTCAAATTTCTCAATTGTATGTCAAAGATATATTCAGGGTGCATGGAGTTCCCCTCTCTGTTGTATCTGATCGAGATCCTAGGTTTACTTATAACTTTTGGAAAGGTCTTCATAAGTCATTGGGTACTGAATTAAATTTTAGTATAACTTTTCATCCTCAATTAGATGGCCAGTCAGAACGAACAATTCAGATCATGGAGGATATGATACATGCTTGTTCACTGGATTATCAGGGAGGTTGGGACCAACATCTTTATTTGGTTGTATTTTCATTTAATAACAGTTTTCATTCCAGTATACAGATGGATCCATTTGAGGCATTATATGGAAAGCATTGTCGAACTCCAGCTTTTTTGGATGAAGTAGGTGAAACGAAGCTGATGGGATAGGAATTAGTAGAAGATATGGAAGAGAAAGTACAGTTGATTCAGAAGCACATGAGAACAACTTAGAGTAGACAGAAATTCTATGTAGATAACCAGAGGAAGAATCTTTCTTTTGAGGTAGGTAATCATGTCTTTCTCAAATTTTCTCCAAGGAAAAGTGTGATGTGTTTTGGTAGGAAGGGAAAGTAGCGTCTGGGGTTCATTAGACCTTATGAAATTCTGGAGAAAGTTGGATCAGATGCGTACAGAGTGGATTTACCTCAAATTTTATCCCAGGTACACAATTTTTTTCATGTTTCGATGTTGAGAAGATATATGCTAGATCTGTTTCATGTTTTGAGCCTAGAGGTAGTTCCGTTGGAAGAGAACCTCTCTTATGAACAACAACCAGTCCAAATTCAAGACCGTCGAGAGAAAGTGTTTCGGAATAAGGTAATTTACCAGGAAATAGTTTTTTGGAAAAACCATATGGTTGAAGAGGCAACGTGGTAATCTGAAAATGCTATGAGGGATAAATATCCCCATTTATTTGATAAGTGAATAAAATTGCGAGGATGTAATTTCCAAAAGGGGGAAGGATGTAACATCCTAAGTAAATGAAGAATAAGAAATATTTTATATTTATTAATATTTGTGAATTAAATAATAATTTTACTTTTAAGGGGTTTCTATGTTCGATAGCTTACCCAATACGCAACAACGGGTTTCTTGGGAATCTTACGTTGCACACTAAAAATTTAATATTATTATTTTAAATGGAAGTTAACTCCTAGCCATTGTATTGGAGGGAATGAACAAAACTAAAAAAAATATGAATATACAAGTTTGTTAAATTGATTTACATTTATCCAATAAAAACTTATAGGCTTAAAATGTGAATGAATCTAATTTTAAGAATAATTTACATTTAAAGGTCGATTTACCGCCTTTTAATGGAGAACCCTCTGTAAATATAGTTTTGGTCACTTTAATACATTATAATTGTCCAAATAAAAATCCTTCTTTAGAATTGTGACATCAAATTTTAATTTGGGTAATTTTTTTTGGTATTTTTCTGATAAAGTTAGTTTTTTAATGAATAGTGAAAAATATTGTATTTTAATTCCAAAGTGCCTTTTAATAAATTTTATTTATATGGTTATATTATCTTTTTAATTGGTTTTAAAGTGAAATTAAAATATATTTTTACCATTTAATCCAATGTTGGTCATTGGAATTAATTTCTCTTTGAAATTGGACATAAACAAGTATCAATCTTTTGATAGTTATTGTTTCTTAAAAACACACTATTTGTTTTGATAATGGGAATTAATTTCAAAATTAATTAATTCCACTCCTATGTTTTGAATTTTAGAAAATATACCTCATTTTTGAATTCAGAATATCAAATATATCTTACGCTGAATTTTTTGAATTTTTCTGAAAAAGCTCAATTTTTTATGAATAGTGAAATCACATAGTAGTAGTTAAAAAATTGACTTTTTCATTTAAATAAAATTCACCACTTCTATGAATTGAATTTTTAAAATCCGACATACATGACTATTATTAGGTAGTAAAATTTGGTTCAATATTATGAAAATAATTTGTGGTGAATATTATCTTTTGACTTTTATTTACCATGGTTAATGGTAAATAAGGTTATTTAAGGTAAAAAGAATATCATAATAATTCAAAATTACCTTAAAACTTGTCCAAACCTTATTTTATGAGTCATGTACCACCATGTTCATGTTTGGGTCGATTTTGGGACACCATGGATCCACTTAAAAAAGATAATGAAACTTTAGATTAATTAATTTAATGTAAAGGAAAAAATGACATAAACAAAAATTATTGAGTAAATTAATTTTTATATGGTGTTATATAAGTAATAGTATTTCCTATAAATATTCATTGGAAATCTAAAACGATTTCCTAAATATAGGTATTTTTTTATAATTTTTAGATAGCAAATAAATTAAATTATTTATGACACAATAATGATGCACTATTTACCTCATTAATAAATTATTTAAATAAATAAGATTATAATGATTAAAATATTATCCAAAACATGTCCAATTCTGATTGGATGATTTTATTTCGAATATGAGTCATCTTATCTTATACTGTAATGATTTTTTGACCTTTTTAAACCGAATATATTTTTATAATAAAATAATTTTTTCACACTTTCTTATAGAGCCCCTCCTCTCTCTTATAAAAAGAGACCACTTCTAACCAATTCCACACACCTCCAAAGACTTTTGGATCGTCCAAACTCTACCCAATTAAGCTCCATACATCTCTATCCTCCTCCTAGAAGCCTTACCTTTGGCATAAGGCACATCGAGAAGACTTTGGTTCAAACCAAAGAGAGTTACCAAAATTAAAGGTAACAATTTCTCTTAAATTTTTTTCTTTTATTTTACTTCTCCAACCCCTAAACTCTTTTTATTCCTTTATTTTGTAACAACACCAGTATCCTAAATACACTAGGATTTTGTTATGACAAGGATTAGAACTAAACTTACACAAATCTCCATCAAATGGATGAAGAACATAATGTTTCTGTGGATGGAAAACTAACACCTCATTAAACGATGATTGTTTGATTATCTCCTACCGCCTCTCATGGTGGACATTATGATGGAACTGTAATTATATATGATATATATTCTGTTTTTTTTTCTTAATTCTTCTGTAATTTCCATTTATATCATTCCTTTATGGTTTCCATTATGGGTAAACGCGATAATCTCATTAGAGGAAGTGCGGACTATCGCCCCCTCAAAGTGATATGACTTGTTAATGCCATATTTGGAACTTATAAAGGATAGAGTTAATGATATTATATATGATATTATATATGAAATTATACTAGAATTATAATATACCTATGTATCATTATGTTTTAATTCCATTAAAATAATAAATAGAAAGGAAAGTAGCGTCCATGCGTACGTACGGCTTACCGTCTCCATGAACAGGGCATTTCATTTCTTTCCTCCAAATGTTATGTACTATTATAAATACATGTATATACTGGATATATATGATATATATGATATCTAAATCATGAATATCATTATGTATATAAAGGATTATTAACAACAAGGACAACTTATAAATATAAGGTGTTCATTTGTGACTCAAGTACCAAATATAGACAAAATGACCATTATTAACTTAAATGATTACATCATATTTATGACATGGTAATAAGTGATATAAAAGGAATAATAAACTTGAAAAATGTTCTTAATCAATAATAAATGTACTTTAGTTTATTATTTAGGAGATTAAAAAACGATCGAGTCAAGTTGGACACGAGGTAAGGGACTTCATCTCAATCTCCTTTCATTGAGGCATATTTAGTTTTATACACAACTTTATTTTATACAGTGTATAAACCCCTTTCAAATTTCGTTTCATTCAAAGGGAATATTTTTATATGAATCATTTTACAAAAAGACAAAAAGGATTTTTTTACGTAAGCGGTGACAACGGCCTTTCCACCGCCGTGAGTATTATTTGGTCTTTGGCTTCTTTAAAATGCCGAAATGTTTTTTAAAGGAAAAATAAATACCATATACTCTTTTTTACATATTTTGGTATTGAAAATGATTTTGAGAATGGATTTATTATTTCAATATCTTGAAACGATATTTTGTTGTTGCAATGTGGAAATGTTATCTTTCCTTTATATTTATGTTATGTGTTATGATCATGTTATGGTTCTTAGGCATCATTTACGTATACATGTGGTTCCGTGGTAAACCTAGGGCGAGTGAGCCCAAGATAGCTCTCCAATGCATTGTGTAATGTGACGGAGGTAAACCTAAATGTTTCTCCTAATAGATTTAGGGAATATACTTTGAAGGATATTCCAAAGTAACTCCCTATGTAGCTGTGATTGCTACAATGTAAGCATGATATGGATGCCACAAGTTATCTTTATGATTTATGATTTATATTTGTCTTTCAAAAATCTTATGATTTCATGAGGTAAGTAAAAGAGTTCATGTTTTGTATGTATTTACAAAAAAAAAATTCATTCGTTGTTTTATAAACCTTATTGAGCTTTTTATGCTCATCCCAAGTGTTGAAATGTTTTCACATGACTTAAATATAAATAGGGTCAATGATGGGATCAAGGAAAAGTCATGCTATCTAAAACCTGGAACTGGACGTGAATTTTTTTCAAGAGTTTTTATTTTATGAAAAAAATGGAAACTGTGTAGAAATGTATACTTTGTAATATCTTGAGATGTAATAGTTATATCATAATTCTCTAAAACACTAAACCTGAAAAGATCCTCAATGTGAATTATTCATTTAATTCAATATTATATAATGTTTACGGTCAGTTCCTTATAGTGAAGGTAATTTTGAATTATTATAATATTCTTTTTACCTTGATTTACCCTATTTACATTTAACCAAAGTAAATAAAAGTCAAAAGTTACTATTCACAAAAAATTATTTTAATCTTATTGAACCACATTTTACTTACTAATAACCACCATGTATGTCAGATTTTAGAAATTCAATTCACAGAAGTGGTAAAATTTCATTTAAATGAAAAATCAGTTTTTTTACCACTACTAAGTGGTTTCATTATTCATCAAAAATTTATGTTTTTCAGAAAAATACCAAAAATTCAGCCTAAGAATTATTTGATATTCCGAATTCAAAAATGATATCTATTTTTCCAAATTCAAAACATAGATGCAGAAATAATTAATTTAAAATTAATATCCTTTTTTGAAACAATTAGTGTGTTTTCAAGAAACAATAATTATCAAAATATTGACACTTGTTTATGTCCAATTTTAAAGTGAAATTAATTTCAATGAAAAACACTGGATTGAATGGTAAAAATATATTCTAATTACAATTTAAAACTAATTAAAAATAATGTCTATCCATATAAATATATTATATTAAAATTAACTTTTAAATTAAAATACAATATTTTTCACTAATCATTTTAAAATGAACTTTATTAAAAAACAACAAAAAATTATGCAAAGTAAAATTTGATGTCCCAAATCTAAAGAAGAATTTTATTTGGTCAAATAGAACTTATAAAGATGACCAAAACTAGATTTAATGAGGTTTCTCCATTAAAAGGTGGTAAATTGACCTTTTAATGTAAATTATGCTTAAATTTATTCATATTTTATGCCTCTAACTTTTTATTGGATAAATGTAAATACATTTTACAAATATGTATAATCATACTATAGTTAGTTTTTTACATTCCCACAAATACAATGGCTAGGAGTTAACTACCATTTAAAATAATAATATTATATTATTAGTGTGAAATGTATGATTTCAAAGAAACCTCTTGTTGCATATCGGGTACGCTATCAAACATAGTCACCCGTTTAAAGTAAAATTAATATTTAATTCACAAATATTAATAAATATGAAAATTTATTATTATTCATTCACCTGGGATGGTACATTACCCTTAGTGGTACATCCAAGTTTAGAGATGATTTTACAAGACATTTGATAGTAGTTCTAGATCTTGGGATGAAGAAAGAAGTTGTAGAGTTTGTCTCTTGATGCTTTACATTTCAAAAAGTGAAGGATGAGCACTAAGTTCTAGTGGGTTTAGCTCAACCCCATGAGTTCCATAGTGGAAGTGGGATGAGATATCTAGGTAATTCATGATAGGTTTACAACATATGCCTAGGGGACATGATTCCATCTGGGTGATCAAAAACCAACACACTAAGTCATTCCACTTCCTAAATATTTTTGAGTAGTGTTCATTTGAGAGCTTGGGTTACATCTACATAAAAGAGATAGACATACTCCATGGAGTCCCATTTAGTAATTTTTATGACTAATATGATTATTTCAAATCTCTGTTATGAAACGGATTACAGGAGGCCTTTGAGAATTATTTGTGTTTGTGCATGGTGTTTCAACTCCAAAGTGATGGACCGACTAAGAAGACCATACATTTCTCAGAGTACATGTTCTAGGATTTTATGTTAGACTTTTTACATAGTTTGGAGAATCACATAACATTGGATGATTTTTTATACAACAACATCTACCATTACACCAACAGCATGGAAATGTTTGTGGCATTTTATTAGTAACCCTATAAGTTACCACTATACTAGAGCGACCTTGAAGAGTTAGAACTTATGGGTCTAGAGTTGGTGTGATCCACTAAAAAGAAGGTTCATATCATCCAGAAGTGGATGAGGACTATAAAGATCCATAAAAAGTACAATATGTACTGATGGAAAAGTCCTTTAGAGTTCAAGGAGGGAGACAATGTTTTGCTAAGGGCCTCATCATGATGTCGATTATAATTTTTTAGTAGGGGTGGAAAGATATCTTCAAGATTCATTATCCCTTTACAGATTCTTTATAGAGATGGAGAGGTGTCATGCCACCTTGCTCTACCCCCATTGTAAAACCAGGTACATAAAATCTTTTATCATTCACATCTAAAAACATATGTGTGCATCCTGTCACATGTTACCGAATGTGGAGGAATAGACATATATTATATAGCTACCTTTGATGAGAACTTAGTAGATATTGAGTATAAAAAGAAGAGGATAATTAATGGTAAATTTATTCCTATAGTTTTTTTCTGGTGGCAGCACTAGAATCCTCAATAGTGAACTAAGGAGTGGTAAACCCTAATGTATGCTCAATACCAAAATCTCTATATGTAGCATTTTTTTTGGATTTTTGAGATGTGAAGTCCCAAGGTGGGTATAATGTACCGACTATAATTATTCAATGTATTTCATTTTGGATACTATATAGATTATTTTTAGATCTATTCAGTAATACAATATGAGATAACAAGTCATTTTTTGCATGGAATTAATTTTTAAAATATATTAAATATCATATGCACCCAATTTTCATGAAAAATTTGAATATCTTTAAAATGGAGGAATCGATAAAATATTAAAGGCTTATACTAAGTTTAGAAGATAAGTTTCACTATATTTGCAACATAATCTATGTCAGCATCGAGCATTGGGCTTGATAACCTTCATGGGAGAGTACATAAATAAATTTAATTATATTTATTTAATTATTAATTTAAAAATATAATATTTCTATTCTTTATAAATAATTTTCTATGGAATATTTGTAGGGTTATCTCCATAACCCTATAAATCAGGAGGAGCTATTGTATAGGAACGTTAGAGGAGATCATGTTGAACGACACCCGATCAGATTAGGATCGAGGTTTAGTGAGCCAACTGGTCATATGAATATTTCCAATGACAACGATGTGTAATCATTATTCTCCATAGTTGGATCCACCATGAGTTAAGATGATTTTATTATGTGGATTTATGCCAGTTTTCTTTT
Source organism: Viscum album (assembly GCA_963277665.1). Taxonomy (NCBI): domain Eukaryota; kingdom Viridiplantae; phylum Streptophyta; class Magnoliopsida; order Santalales; family Viscaceae; genus Viscum; species Viscum album. Next base: position 1,435,294,544 of record OY728151.1, on the reverse strand, counting down.
CATATGATGAACACAAATCAATCAAACAATGGATTTATTCAGGGTTCTATCAAATTTTTTGTGTGGGTTTATTATGAAGAAATTATTTGGAGAAATTTTTTATTTTAATTTGGAAATTAATTTATTATTCTAATGGATGTGGATCGAGTCCAACATGAAAACTGTTGATGTTATTTTACCTTTTTCATATTTTTGGGTTTCTCTCATAATTAATTTTTCATCACCGACATTCATTTAGGTCGATTGTTTTGAAAATTTTTAGATAAACAATAATTTTGCAATTGTTTCTTGGGACAATGGATTTTTTTAAAAGATTTAGGTAACGATTGAAGATAGTATTGAGCTATGACAATGGTGATGAAAGATCGGGGTCATATTAGAGTTACTTGAGTTTTTTGTGATGTGTAGTGACTGGGTGATGTGATGGATGGTTTTCCCAAACAATTTGGCTGATGGATCCCAGAGAGTGATGACGGTGAGGCTTGAACAAACTGAATATGTACTCTTTAGCATGATTCACTATTTGATTAGAGGCCAGAAGAGGATTATATTATGTATAAGGATGTTTTGTGGGTTTTGGAAAATTATGGGGTACATGGCATGTAATCTAGTGTCACATTCTATGTGAGACCCGCTTGTGTGAAACTTGGGTTTCCATGGAAGAGATAGTATCCCCTAGCATGTGACACATGTCACAAGACATGTGAAACTTACCTGGAGGCTCTATGTGTACCGACGAGTGTAAACAGACATGATTGGGAGTACATAATATCAAAAATTTCATGTACTAAGACACTGACATGGCCAGTCCTAGTGTACACAAGATGATTTTTGTACTCGAACATTGAAACAGGCACGATCACAAACTCTGATAAATGGGAAGAAATCAGTGTTGATGGTACATGTTTTGTAATACCATTAGACACTGAGTACTCCCTCATATATGGATTATATCTCTTATTCTTTTTATATTGGAAAAGTTTAATTAGGGTTTATTCCCATTATCCTTTCCCTGCTGGTTTTTTTGGAATCACATCTAGTGCATACAATGGTTATATCCTTTGAGAAACATTAGTCTTGGATTATAAATTTGAAACCCTTCATGAGGAAAAAAGTTAGACCCTCTATCATTGTTTCCCAAGTTGGGTGTCACGACCCGTCCTCGGGGCCCGTGCTGTGACTACCCCAAGCCCGCCTTCCATAGGCCAGGGGTTGGCGACTAGAACCAAAGGCGTAAATCCTGATAACTGGCAAGGAATTGCCTTTATAAACGTAACAAAACACCACAGAGTACAAGCGGAAGTAAAACACAAAGTACAAAAAGGAAGTGCTGAAAAGTAAATGGGACAGAATACAAACCCAATCGAAAGTACAACAACAACTGAAAGTAAGTACAACAGAAAAGAAAAAAGTTGGAAGAAGATAGAGGCAGCTTCTGGGTCATCCTCCTCGGATCCTACCTGAAGGGTAGGTACAGATAGCGCAGCTCCTGAATCGTCCCCCACGGGTCCTACCTGAATGGTAGGTATAGATAGCCTCCACAGTGCTCTCTCCCTTCAACCTCCTCCAAGTGTTGCCTTATCGTGAAGTCCACCACCGGATACTGACTCGTCGTGTGGTCCACCTCCGGGTACCATCCAGTCTTTGAACACTCGGCCTCTGTCGGCACTACCCATCGTCTACAACCAACACAACGAGGTGCGGGCATAGCCCGTGCAGGGGTGAGTATAACGATACTCAGTAGGGACCCCGAGACCCTCAAGGTCTCACTAATTCCAACAAGGATAACCACAAAGAAGATCTCAACAGATAACCTCTACTTAGATATATTCCTATACATATACCCAAGTTATCAAATAACCCATCTCAATCATGAGAAAACACAAATATTATAGACTTAGCTCAACCAGGATTTTATTCAGGATGTTGAAACTACGGCTACTGGAGAACTCCTCATCTGTCGAGTATAGAGGTCCTGCCGCTAGAACCAAGTATGGTGAACTCCTCCTCTATCATCTTTAGAGGGCTTGTCGCTACAACCAAGCTTGCTGAACTCCTCCTCTGTCGAGATCAGAGGGCCTGCCGCTACAACCAAGCGCGTCGGACTCCTTGGACTGCTGTAGTACTCCACCTTTCAAGTACTATGGGCCTGCTGCTACAACCAAGCGCTTCCCACCATGGGTATGCTACTACAACCAAGCGCTCCCCCTCATAGGTTCCAGAGGTACTCCTTCTGTTGAGTACCGCGGGTCTGCTGCTCCAACCAAGCGCTCCTCCGCCATGGGTCTACCGCTACAACCAAGCGCGTCGGACTCCTTGGACTGCTGTAGTCTCCACCTGTCGAGTACTATGGGCCTGCTACTACAACCAAGAACTTCCTACCATGGGTCTGCTGCTACAACCAAGCACTCCCCCTCATAGGTTCCAGAGGTACTCCTTCTGTTCAGTACCGTGAGTATGCCTCTACAACCAAGCGCTCCTCCGCCGTGGGTATGCCGCTACAACCAAGCACTCCCCCTTATATCCTCCAGAGGTACTCCTTCTGTTGAGTACCGCGGGTCTGCTACTACTACCAAGTGCTCCTCTGCCGTGGGTCTTTTGCTACAACCATGCGCTCCCCACTGGGCTATCTGAAACACACCGAGTCGATAGATCACCAGTCGTCAAGTCTCAGCCAGCTACAAGGTCTTTGCACTCTGCTAGCTCGTCACCGAGAGGGTCCGCTCCCGGAGCTACTAGTCGATACTCCATGTATCATGATTTTCCACAAAGAGGTATCCTAAAGGACCACCTCGTCATAGGGGTCTCAACACAACAGACGGTGCGTCAGTCGGATGCTCGGTCTGTGAGTTACTGGCCTTTTCGTCCCAGGGGCCCGGTTGGTTTCGTGTGCGAACCAACCCGGCCATATCTCAATTATACCCCGAACTCTCATACGGTATGCTCATAGAGACAGTTTCTCAACATGATCACCAACGCCGCTGATGGTTCGTCAAACGGACGTCTGGTCTGAAAGTTATCATCTTTTTCCGTTCTAGGGGCCCGGTTGGATTTCGGGTATAATCCAACCCGATCATTATCCTACTGCATCCAAAACTCAGGAGAAGCATGCCAAAAGTTCCGTCTCATCATGAAAAATTCAACAAAGTCGATGTCACCTCAATCGGACATCCGCAGCTCAAGTTTTAAGTGTTTCCGCTCCGAGGGCCTGGTTAGTTTCGTGTACGAACCAACCTGACTGAACCCAAAGTACTTTGAAACCTTGAGTGTAATATACCAGAACGACCGTCTCGATCCAAGGATCTCTACGCAACTGACGGTGCGTCGATCGGAGGTCCGCACCTCAAGTTACGGGCAATGGACCGAAAGAGGCTCTATATCAGGGGGTTCGGCCTCGGTCCGACCCGGCCCGATACCCCCAGGGTCGGCCCGAACTGGGTCGACCCGAACCAGGTCCTGGTCCGGCCTGATTGGATGTGGCCCAGCCCGACTGGTTCGGCCCGGCCTGGTGGCCCGGTCTAGCGGACCGTCCAGGGCAGCCGGCCCGGCACACTGGGGCGCTGGCCAGGGGCTCGGCCGAATGGCCGAGCCATTTAGATGCGGGGGGCGCTGCCCCCGCATGAAGAAACTGTGGCCCCTTAATGGGGCCGCTCAGCTGGCCGGTCGGGGGTTTGTAACCCCGGCTTTTTCCTTGTCCGGTTGGCCCGCCCCGGCCGGCCAGCTATGGCTGCCACGGGACCGGCAAGGCCCGTCCCCCTGCTGCGATGCTGGAGGCCCGGTACCGGCCGCCAGTTCCCCTGCTCTGCCGTGGCCCCGCTCCAGCCGCAGTGCTTTAGTGGTCCTCCGGCACGGCGCGACGGTGCCGCATCATTGGTTTGTCTTCTACGGTGCGGCGCGACGGCACCACGGATTAGTTTGTTTCCAACGGCGCGGTGCGGCGGCACCGCGCTTTTCCGCCCTTCCTTTAACAATTTCCGTCCGGTGCTTCGGCACCGCGTTGCCTTTCTCGTGCCGTATCAATATCAACAACCAAAATAGGGAGGAGTGTCGGTTGTGTTCGTGCGGTCTGACCTCCTCCCGTTATTACGATAACAGGCAGTTCAATTTGAAAGGAAGAAAACGACGGAAGTATTCACGAAATAAACCCCTACCTTAGCGTTGTTGTCGAACGAGAGTTCATCCCAGAATTAACCGTTGCGGAATAAGATGATTGTCGCAGAATAATGAGACACAGAAGGAACATCCTTGGCATTAGGTGATCTCCGAGGAAGGTGACTTTTGCCATCGTCCGCCGTCGAAGGTTGGGATTCTTCGTCGGCGGCAGGGCGTTCTTCGCGTTCTTCGTCGAAGAACGAAGAATCCTCAAGACTTATCCTTTTCTCCCAAAGGCTCCCACAACCATAATTCCAACAAAAATAAAATAAGAGTCGTCTTATTTTATTAACGCACATGCCAACGTTTGAATTTCAAAGGAAACGAAATGAACAATTAATTCAAAGAATTAATTGTAATGATTAAACTGCCCAAGTTAATGAGGCGTTTCTTAACCAGAATAAAAGCACGGTTGACTTCATTAAAAGGGGGGGTGCGGGTGTGTTACATAGAAGGAATGGAACGGTGGGGGTCATGCGGGCCCCACCTCACAAATATCCTACCAAGTGGGTAGGATATTGTGGGTTCCACCTTATCTCCTTAACTTAGGTTAAGCCGCTTTAAGTAAAATAAAATAAATTGTCACACCACTTTATTTTATTCTTTAACTTGACCCCAAAAATTAAAAACCACGCCCAAGAAAACGCAACTCTGGAAAAGGTGTTTCTAATCAATTACCAGCGCTGCGGTTCCATCGGGGCCCTCAGAATTCGATTCCGAGCACCTGTTTGAAAGATAGGAAAAACCTGCTCATTCGTTCACTGAACGTACCCGGGCTAAACTTCTGAAAAAGATTCCGGGCACACCAGGACTCGGAATTAGGTGTCGTCAGAAACTGAGTTCTTGTAAAATCCAAAAGAAAAATTAGAAAAAATCTCCCTTGAATTTTATGAGTCTTTTCATTACTCCCACCTCAAGGATTTACGATCCGGTAAAGCTATAACACAAACTAGGGAAACAAAAGTGGTACTAAGCAGGCATTTGAGCCTTCCGCTACCATGTGCTCATCTGTAGGTTCCCGTACTGCCAGTGAAAGCACACCCGAGGAATCGACCCATCCTCGTAGGTCCCGCTCCTGTTGTTCCTCGATCCCCACTGGAACCCCCGTGAGGGTCACCCCATCGCCCAAGTCCAGCTCCTCATGGTCGATGAAAAGCGAAGGGTCGAACTTGTATCTCCTCATTTGAGATACCTGGAAGTCGTCGTGCACCTGGTGCAACTGAGGTGGGTGGGTCAAGCGGTAAACCACCTCGCCTACCCTGCTGAGGACCTAGAAAGGTCCGTTGAACCTCGGAGATAACTTGTTTCCTCGACCACATCTCTGTAACTCACGTCGAGGTGAGACCCGTAGGGAAACTTGTTCGCCATCCTCGAACTCTAATGGTCTCTGCCCCCCGTCAGCACAAGACTTTTGCTAGCTCTAAGCTATCCTCATCCTCTCTTGGATGACTTGGAACTTTCTGGTCCTACAAGAGCTGCTGAGATTTCCTCCTTTCTGATAAGCGAAAACCGGTCTCATCCCCTGGATGAAGCACGTTCTTCGCCTAATACAGTCAATCCTGACATGGATGATACTAATCCATACGAAGGATGACGTCGTAAGGCCTCGACGCTACTACCAAGAGATCCAACCGTTACTCTCGCCTCCAAGGGTTGAGTCACACTATCAGCATCAGTATGTGGTCACTGGGTATCCTCTAGTAGGAATCCCAAAGTGAGGTTCAGGTCAACGGTTTTTAAACCGGAACCACTTAGTAACAATATAGAGAGAGGACAGTAAGGTAAAATCCACAAGAAAGGTGTCTTTTATTGCTGCAGCTCAATGTACAAAGACACAAAGCATCAGCAAACAAACATCAACAGAGCTATAAGCAACATCAACAAAAGTCTCCAAGTATGGAGCTAGTCTCACTCCTGTCCATCTGCTCCCGGAGCTCAGGAAGCTGAGCTCTCCCACGTCCACATGTTCCCTGCAGTCGGGGTGGACCTCCTGGTGGTGGTGGTGGCAACACCTCGAAGTGTCATCCACCTCCAGCTTCCGGGCCAGCTCCCCTGCCACGGTCTCCTGCTCCATGCGGTCTGCCTCGATCGAACCTCTACCTCTACCCAAGAGGTCCTTCGTTCATCTGTTGGTCATCTGTATGGCAGTTCGGACAGTCATGAGCCATGTGACCAACCCCGTCGCAGGAGTAACATTGTCCGTGCTTGGTATGTCTTTCTCCACCCCGGGTGCCTCACACAAACGATCCTATGTGATGTGGTCGACCACCTGTAGGTCTAGTCGTCTTGGACCTCTGTGTCATCTGTGTACTGCCTGCTGCAGAAGACTCTGCCGCATGCTGACTAGTGGTGGGTCCTACTGCTGGAGACTATTCAGCAAGGAAACTCTCTACTAAGAGGGCTCACTCTAACACCCCTATCTGTGTCAGAATGCTGTGAGAAACAACTGAAGCTCTGATCTCTCGACTGATCCCCTGCTCGAAGGTTCGGGCCCTGAAGAATGGGTTGCGTACCATGTTCGTGGAATAGCGTGAGAGATCGGTAAACCTCACCGCGTACTGGGATACTGTCATGCTTCCCTGTCGCAGCTGTAGCAGCTCTTGAATGTGCACCTCTCGGAGGGTGGCTGGGACGAACTCTGAGCGAAAAAGGCTCTCAAAGTTAGTCCAAAGGAGAGATGCCCCATCGTGAACCTGGAGAATCAAGCTCCACCTTATTCCTACATCCGCATGCAGGAGACTCACTACAAGGACCACCATAAGGTCAGCCGGTGTCCTTACCAAACGGAAAACTCGTACAATAGCCTCCAGCCAATCCTCTGCTACCTGAGGGTCCGTCTCCCCCATGGAACCTGGGCGGTCGCTGATGCTAAAACTCGTGCAGTGCACTAAGTATATGTGCACCGTCAGCGGTTGGGGCTAGTATCATTGGTGGCTTGGCGGGTAGAGGTACCGTCGGTGCCTCTGCTGTCAAATGGCCATGTACCGAGGCCCCATCGCTCTTTGGGCTGTCGTCACGCACAACTCTCGGAACCCTAGATGGTTGCCGTCGTGGGGCCATCCTTAAAAGAGATAGGTGCGCCACGGTCAGAACAGTATACCTGGTGAGATGACACAAGTCATCACAAGAAAAACTTGAAACACACATGTAATCAATGTTTTCATGCATTAAGTCGGAAATCAGAATTCAGGGTCCTATTGTACGGATACATCGACCACCGCACCAACACTGGACTGCCTGGACTGATAACCACACTCAATACTCTCAACACTATTTCTTCACATAGAAAAAAGATCAGAGTCCTGAGTTCTACAGTAGAACCGAACTCATCTGATACCAATTTGTCACGACCCATCCTTGGGGCCCGTGCCATGACTACCCCAAGCCCGCCTTCTATAGGCCAGGGGCTGGCGACTAGCACCAAAGGCATAAATCCCAATAACTGGGAAGGCATTGCCTTTATAAATGTAACAAAACACCACAAAGTATAAGCGTAAGTGAAACACTAAGTACAAAAAGGAAGTGCTTAAAATTAAATGTTCCAAAATACAAACACAATCGAAAGTACAGCTACAACTGAAAGTAAGTATAACAGAAAAGACAAAAGCTGGAAGAAGATAGAAGCATCTCCTGGGTCATCCTCCTTGGATACTACCTGAAGGGAAGGTACAGATAGCGCAGCTCCTGAATCGTCCACCATGGGTCCTACCTGAAGGGTACGTATAGATAGCCTCCATAGCGCTCTCTCCCATCAACTTCCTCCGAGTGTCGCCTCATCGTGAAGTCCTCCACCAGATACTGTCTCATCGTGAGGTCCACCTCCGGGTACTGTCCAGTCTTCGATCACTCGGCCTCTGTCTGCGCTGCCCATCGTCGGCAACCAACACAACGAGGTGCAGGTATAGCCCGTGCAAGGGTGAGTATAACAATACTCAGTAGGGACCCCGAGACCCTCATGGTCTCACTAAATCCAACAAGGATAACCACAAATAAGATCTCAACAGATAACCTCTAATTAGGTATATGCCCATACATATATCCAAGTTATCAAATAACCCATCTCAATCATGAGGAAACACAAATATTATAGACTCATCTCAACCAGGATTTTATTTGTGATGTCGAAACTACGGCTGCTGGAGAACTCCTCATCTGTCGAGTACAGAGGGCCTTCCGCTAGAACCAAGCACGCCGAAATCCTCCTCTGTCGAGTTCATAGGGCCTACCACTATAACCAAGCATGCCTAACTCCTCCTATGTCGAGTTCAGAGGGCCTGCCGCTACAACCAAGCGTGTCGGACTCCTTGGACTGATGTAGTACTCCACCTGTCGATTACTGTGGGCCTGATTCTACAAATAAGCACATCCCACCATGGGTCTGCTGCTACAACCAAGCGTTCCCCCTCATAGGTTCCATAGGTACTCCTTTTGTTGAGTACCGTGGGTCTTCCACTACAACCAAGCGCTCCTCCGCCGTGGGTCTGCCGCTATAACCAAGCGTTTCGGACTCCTTGGACTGTTGTAGTACTCCACCTGTCGAGTACTGTGGGCCTGCTGCTACAACTAAGCGCTTCCCACCATGGGTCTACTGCTACAACCAAGCTCTCCCCCTCATAGGTTTCATAGGTACTCCTTCTGTTGAGTACCGTGGGTCTGCCTCTACAACTAAGCGCTCCTCCACCGTGGGTCTGCCGCTACAACCAAGCGCTCCCCCTCATAGCCTCCAGAGGTACTCCTTCTGTTGAGTACCACAGGTCTGCCGCTACTACCAAGCACTCCTCCACTGTGGGTCTACTGCTACAACGAAGCGCTCCCCACTGGCCTATCTAAAACACACCGAGTCGATAGATCAGCAGTCGTCAAGTCTCAGCCAGCTACTTGGTCTTTGCACTCTGCTAGCTCGTCTCCGGGAGGGTCCTCTCCACAAGCTACTGGTCGACACTACAAGTATCACGAATTTCCATGAATAATTATCTCAACGGACCGCCTCATCATAGGGGTCTCAATGCAATAGACGGCGTGTCAGTCGGACGCCTGATCTGTGAGTTACTAGCCTTTTCGTCCTAGGGGCCCGGTTGGTTTCGTGTGTGAACCAACCCGGCCGTATCTTCACTATACCCCAAACTCTCATAGGGTATGATCATAGATACCATTTCTCAACATGATCACCAACGCCGCTGAAGGTTCATCAAACGGACTTCTGGTCTGAAAGTTATCAGCCTTTTCCGTTCTAGAGGCCCGGTTGGATTTCGGGTACAATCCAACCCAGCCATTATCCAACTACATCCAAAACTCAGTAAAAGCATGCCAAAAGTTCCATCTCATCAAGAGGAATTCAACAAAGTCGATTTCACGTCAATCGGACGTCCGGAGCTCAAGTTATAAGCATTTCCGTTCCAAGGGCCCGGTTGGTTTCGTGTACAAACCAACCCGGCCGAACCCAAAGTACTCCGAAACCTTGATTGTAATATATCAAAATGACCTTCTCGATCCAAGGATCACTACGCAACTGACGGTGCATCGATGGGAGGTCCGCACCTAGATTTATGGGCAACAGACCGAAAGAGGTTCGGTATTAGGGGGTTCGGGCCCGGTCCGACCCGGCCTGATACCCCCAGGGTCGGCCCGAACCGGGGCGACCCGAACTAGTTCCGGGTCCAGCCCGCTTGGGCGCGGCTCGGCCCAGCCTGGCGGCCCGGCACACGGCGCGTCGTCCAGGGGCTCGGCCGAACGGCCGAGCCGTTCGGAGGCGGGGGGCGCTGCCCCCGCATGAAGAAACCGTGGCCCCTTAATGGGGCCGCTCAGCTGGCCGGCCAGGGGGTTGTAACCCCTGGATTTTTCCTTATTTGGCCGTCCCACCCTGGCTGCCCGGCTGTTGCCACCACGGGACCGGCAAGGCTGGTCCCCCTGCTCCGACACCGGCGGCCCGGTACCGGCCGCCGGTTCCCCTGCTCCGCAGCGGCTCAGAACTGGCCGCGGCCTTGGTTCTTTCGGCGCGGCACGACGACACCGTGGATTAGTTTGTTTCCAACGGTGCGGTGTGGCGTCGCAGCGGTACTCCTCCCTTCCTATAACAATTTCTGCGCGGTGCTTCGGCACCGCGTTTCCTTGCTCGTGCCGTATCAATATCAACAACCAAAAAGGGGAGGAATGTCTATCGTTTTTGTGCGGTCTGAACTCTTCCCGTTATTATGATAACAGGCAGTTCAATTTTAAAGGAAGAAAACGACAAAAGTATTCACGAAATAAACCCCTACCTCAGCGTTGTCCTCAGACGAGAGTTCGTCGCGGAATTAACCGTCGTGGAAGAAGAGGATCATCGCGGAAGAAAGAATCATGGAAGGAATGTCATTAGTGTTAGGTGATCTCCGAGGAAGGCATCTCTCGTCATCGTCCACCGTCGGAGGTCGGCGTTCTTCGTCGGCGCTAGGGCGTTCTTCGCGTTCTTCGTCGAAGAAGAATAAAGAATCCTCAAGACTTCTCCTTTTCTCACAAAGGCTCCCACAACCAGAATTCCAACAAAAATAAAATAAGAGTCATCTTATTTTATTAACGCACATGCCAATGTTTGAATTTCAAAGGAAACGAAATGAACAATTAATTCAAATAATTAATTGTGACGATTAAACTGCCCAAATTAATGAGGTGTTTCTTAACCAGAATAAATGCATGGTTCACTTCATTAAAAAGGGGGTGCGCGTGCGTTACTTAGAAGGAAAGAAACGGTGGGGCTCGTGCAGGCCCCACCTCACAAATATCCTACCAAGTGGGTAGGATATTGTGGGTTCCACCTTATCCTCTTAACTTAGGTTAAGCCACTCTAAGTAAAATAAAATAAATTGTCACACCACTTTATTTTATTCCTTAACTTAACCACAAAAATTAAAAACCACACCTGAGCAAACGCAACTCCGGAAAAGGGGTTTCTAAGCAATTATCGGCGCTGCAGTTCCATCGGTGCTCTTGGAATTCGATTCCGAGCACCGGTTCAAAAGTTCAGAAAAACACGCTCGTTCGATCACTGAACGTACCTGAGCTAAACTTCGGAAAAAGATTTCGGGCACACCGGGCCTCGGAATTAGGTACCGTCAGAAACTGCGTTCTTGTAAAATCTAAAAGAAAAATTAGAAAAAATTTCTCTTGAATTTTAAGGGTCTTTACATTGGGGTTCTCCGTATCATAGTGTCCAACACTATGTGGGCATCAATCCATTACATAGCATTTTAATTTAGATTATGTTCTTGGTATACCCATGGATATGGGAGTGACCCCCTTTCAATATATTGATCTCTTAAGACTTCCAACATGTACTTATTATAGAAAAACCTGATGATCATAAAATCATAGATGAATTCCATCAGTTATATCTGCCTCATGGAGAGTGGTCTCCTAGATGTGTGATATGTGGAGCATTCATGTAGGAATCATAGGTCAAATTTATGGTCACGACATTTCTTGAGAATACATATCTATATTGACTATATCTAGATATTCTTATTGTTTTTTCTATTAATATTTAAAATTTTTTATATGAATGTTATTGTTCTTGATTCTATATGTTTATTGATTTAGGTGTTCCTTATTGGGTATTGTTATACTCACCCATGCATAGGATTTGCTTGCATGTGTCGTGTTTTATGAAGCTTTCTAACCATTATTCGGAGTCCTAGAGGTACCAAGACTTGAAAGAGATTATTGGTATGGATATGTCAAGGAGTGTTCCTTTGGTTTCAATGACAACTGTCCTCACCCACTTTACTGGTTGGACTTTTTTAAATTTATTTTCGGTAAGATTTTATTTAGAACTTTTTCCCATTACTTGTTTTCAGATTCTAATGTATGGGATTTTAGTTGTATGCTTGAATGGATATTAGTTGTTTAAATTTTATAATTGCATATTCATGGAATTGTGTGTTTGTATAGGTACATTAGGCTAAAGAATCCCATGTGTGTGATATGCCTAGTCAGAATTGGCCCCCCATCCCATTGAAAATTAGAGGTCAGTTTTGCATATTCATGACACAAGACTCATTGGGATGGGTCATGACATGTGGGATCAGGTTTATGAATTTCCTTTTTGTATTATATTGTTCCTACACTCATTTCTAGGCTTATTCATTGGAGGTTTTCAGGTTTGGATATATAAGCAAGATGATTCCTTTGGTTTTTCTAAATATCACTTTAGGGTATTAGGTATCAAGTACGAATTCGATGAGGATGACTATTTAGGTTCTTGCCCCTATTGACCAATTGTTTATTCTTTTGTTTTTGAAAAAACATCGTGAGTTGGGTGGTCATTTGATAAATCACAATACATTTAGGTGTTCGATTTTGAAAAGGAGTGTCCAGGGAGATACTAGTGTGTTGAAAAATGAAATTCCAGATAGCACAACTAGCTTGGCCTTGCAGATGGATGACTCATAAAAGCAGGATTTGGGTATTGAACTGGGTGGTATGGGATGTACACACACTGTTTATGGAAATTTTAGTTCATGAAAATTAGTCTTGGTGATTGGTTGATGTGGCATATCAGTGATTAGTTGGGTAAAGGCCAAGGATCGATGGTTTTTGAATTTGATGCATGTGGTCATGATAAACAAGATATTTGCGTATTTTTAAGAATGCTCCCATTGATTATGGGTAATTTGAAAATAAATTTGATATCATGAGACGTTTAAACCATGGGTAGACTTTGAAACGTCTAGACAGAAGATGTAGTGTCAGGGTTAGTTAACTAAAATAAAACCTAGATTATATAAGTGTCACTTAAGAGATAAATACATTCTTGTTGATGGAGTAATGATGTACTTCTAGTTTAGAGAAAATAATTCCCAATACCTTGACATCATCATGAGTATACTGATAAAACATCCACTATAAATTAATTTATCTAAAGATAATTATTGTTTATGATGAATAAACTCCATGGGTGATGCACCTGAGGAGTAGTTTATAGGTAAGACAAATTTTGGGGGTGTAATGTTGGATATTGAGGGTGGTGAACCTCATTGTTAGTTGAAATTTGGTAAATTCCATGGAAACTATTCTCTAGAAGGAATAATAAGTGATGGGTGAAATTTTTCATGGTGATCGGGGATGAGTAGTTTCTTAGACATTCTAAACATTATATCTAAGTATGGATTTAAAATGGGTTATGGTAATCAGAATTTTTTTAGTTCATTATCATGGAATCTCCTATGGTGGGTGGCAGGATGTTGGTCCATGGTGGGAGACCCTCATGTGAGAAGGGTCAAGGATCCTTGAGACTGGTTTTTTTATATTTGTTTTGGATCTTTTATGGTGTTGGATAAGGACAAAAATGTATGAATGAATTTATTATTAAATCTCAAGTTCTTATTTGAATAGGGAATTGGTTAGAGTTTGAGTTTTTGAATCAAGCATGAGATGACTTGTAACGATCCAAGGCTTTGGATAAAATATGTGTCGAGGCTTGTGTTGTGTCATGATGATAGAGATGAACAGTAGATGTAGTGTCCAAGAGATGTCATCAGAAGTTAGGTATGGGCTCTAGTGAGCATTCACGGAATGATTTTGGTATACACTAAACAAAGGGTTCATAATCTAGTTTTAGTGATGCTCGGATATTAATTCTATGCATTTTAAGTAATTTTTTAAGGGAGGAATTTCCATGTGAGTTTCCTCAAGTACTTATATGTGGATGACGAGGATACAATTCGAGAATATTGTCGGATTAAAGGGGTGTGATCTTATGGTTTGTTAATGACTTTCCCAGAAAATCCTACAAAAGCAAGATATGTTGGATTGATTGGAATTTGATCATTTTATCAAATTAATAATTTTCTTGAGGGAATTTTTTGGACACTGATGGCATGTTTCAATAGGTAATTCTGACAGTGCATGTACCTTGGCTCAGAATCGGCCATTAAAGACTAGAACCTATTTTGGGAAGAGCCATATTCCAATTGATTAAGGAGACAATAATGTGATAACTTTTCTTGTTATATGGTCTCTATTAAGATTCATCTTAATGTTTTGTCTATAGTTAAGAGTGTTGGATCAGGTTTTAGTGTTTTAAGGTTCATAAGCTAAAAGTGATGCGTTGAGGCATGTTGAGAATTTGGAAATGTAATGTAGCAATTTAAGAGGTAATTAATGACTAAGTTAGGTAGGTTGATGTTTTTTTCCACTGAGGTTTCTCAAGGATGATAACTTCAAAGGTGGGAATGTTATAAGATCTAGGGTTTTGAACCAGTTCAGAAATTCTAAATGAATTTGAATATTTACTTAGTGTACATTCCAATTCACAAACCAATCATTGAAATGGAATTATATGAGTTGTAACACAAAAAATTGTTATTTTTAAATATGTTTTAAAGACCAAAAGTTTTTTCAAGATTCCAGAAGATTTTTAGGATATTTGGGCATTGAAAAAAAATTTATGGATAGACAGTCATAGGAAAATGGTTAATGTGAAGATATTACTAACTCTATGTCACTACCATGTGGCCTAAACTGTGTGGAAAAAATATGGTTAACCATTTGTGGTAGCATAAAAAATTTTACAAAATGGTGTAGAGTTGATTAGGGATGGAAACTATTGGCACTCAATTTATTTTTCTATACACTACAACTGTTTGGGGTAGGAGTGTTTTGGGAAGTAGCTCTTCATGGTCATTAAACAGTTTGTGGTGTCTGTCTAGATTGGAGGTTATTTGATAATTTTAAACACATGAATTTTTCAATGTTTTCATAACTATTCATCCTAACTATGAACCTATTAAAAAGGGTAAAAATTTCTATTTTCCCTCCAGAATTTAATGTGTTTACCCTTTTTTCTTCCCTCCTTCATCCAAGATGCCCCCATAAGTTCCCTACTCATTCTCCTCTTCAATGGAGTGTATCTCCATCATTCATGGTCTTAATAAATTTTTTTCATCACATTGGAAGGGTATTTGAAATTATAACTTTCATCTTGCAACACTTCTTAATTTTCATTATCATGTTTGATGTTATTTCCATATGAACTAATATATCTAATTTTTAGGGTATTCATTGGATTCTTCATTTTATCATATTTTATCTCAAATAAAAGACTGATAATGGATTATTAAAGCTTCCATGGTGTTAATTAGGTGGTATATTAATTTTACACCAAATTTTTATTGGTCATATTATGTTGTCATTATGTCGCATGGTGAACATTCCATGTGTTTCTCCTAAAATTTGATATAAATTAAATTAAATTCTTAGACCATAAACATGTTGTAGTTAAGACCCCTTACCTTATATAGAGGATTTTTACCTTATTATGGAACACACCTTTGGATATAATCTATTATTTTAACTCTTTGGAAAATGTTGTTGATTGACCAAAATGCCACTAAGGTGTGTTTGAGTTCTCTCCAAAAATAGGAATCGATTAAATGAGAAAAAATTAATTAATTCAATTAAAATATTTAATGTATACAACCTTGTACCATGTTAATGAATAAAGTATTCCCTTGGATGATAAATTAATTTAATGATATTTGAGACTCCTATTTCTAAATTGCATCGATCATGACTATGAGTCCCTTATTCCATTTGAGGTTGATGACCTTGGTTGAATCTACCCAAAGGTTGGGTGATATAATATGTTGTATCTTACCATACCTTGCATATGTAACCAATAACCCTCTTAATATTTGTCAAATTATCTCTAATGATTGAATGACTAAATTTATTTAATTGAGTTCTAAGAAGATACTGGATATCTTATGTGGCCATTTTCTTCTTCTCACCTTAGGCCTATGACTCTTTACTTATATAAGTAATTTACAAACAAAGAAAACTAATTATACAAAGTGTGAACCATTCTCCAGAAATTAGAAACCTATAGGGTATTAATGTGTCACTTATCCCATTGGTCACTTTCAAATGAAATTATTAATGGTATGCAAGGATTATGAGTTTGTATGGATATTTCTCAGGTCATATATTAGTTATTAGATTTAACATGATTTATTAATAGCTATGACTTGAGTTATACATGGATTCCAATAAAAAATTCCATGGATCGATTACTTAGGGATATTTAAATATATGAATTATAAATGATTAAGAGAAGTTGGAAATGATTCTATAAATAATTTTTCTAAATTATTGGAAATGGAGTTCTTTATTGAATATTTGATATCATTGGACACAGAGTTGCTCAAATTGATTGAAATAACTGGACATGGAAATATTCATTACTTATTTGAAATTTTTTGATATAATATTCCTAATTAAATTACTTAATATTATTAGAAATATAATTCAAAATTAAATTTCATGAAATGGATAGACATAGATATCCTAAACATTTATCATTTATTAGGAATTGGTGGACATGATGATCCACATTCACCATTAGATAGATGATCAGAGTAGTGAACTTATTTAAATATGTTTCCTTATATGATTATCTCTATAAATGGATACCATTGTTATGTACCATAGGTCACATTTAAATTTATATAAAACATAAAATTCCTAGATATTTCAAATTATGGTGAATCAAGTATGGATGGATAGGTTTTCCACAACGATAATGAGAATGACATGGTTGTTTATACACCATTTCATTACTGCATTATTATTATACTTGCACACAACTTCATTTTATATTCACGGACTAGATTTTATAAGACACCATTGGTGGTGGGCTACTGTGTTTTAGTCACACCCTATTTAGGTCACTATTTGATACATGGATTGATCACTTGTTTATAGGTTAGGACCATGGAATGTGTCTCTTTAATGTTTATCCTTATGGACAATGATTGACATGGAGATGGGGTGGAGCATGTACTCAGGTTATCTATAATAGTTGGTTAAAATTTATTTATTCGTTTTATTTCTCATTTTGTTTTATTTATTGCCTACTATATATTAGAGTTATTGTGTTTTTGGGAATTGAATATCCATGAATTTTTGGTTTTATTGGAACATTTTGGGTTATTTGTTTATTATTAATTTTTATTTTTCAATAATTTAATATTCCTTTCTTTTATTAATGATTCCACTATATTTCATACTGATCCAGGGGGTATAGTTTTCCCACCATACCACCTTTAGACCATTGCTTATAGTTAGAGGACATTGGCATATGGGGAGGTAAGATTGAGGTATCATCACCAACCAACCAGGATACTATTTATAGAGACAACCAGGTTGGAATGTCAAATGTGATAATAAATTTGAACAATTATGAATTTAATAAAATAAATCAGTACCAACATTTCCATTAATATATCTAATCACTCTGTTAGTAGCATTAAGAATATATTCCATGGGGTTCAACTAAGATATATCTCATTAATAGATAGTAAATATTATATCCATTCTAGATATAGTCAAATAAAGTAAGGTACATATCATTCCATTATACAGTTTAATATCGACAAACTTTTTAGATTCATACAAATCAAATTTTGATACAAATCTAATTTTGAATTTATATTAAAAGGTGTTTTCTTAGTATTTCTTTTATCATGTACAAACTATTTAACTTTTTATTTATCATACATAGATTGATTTAAGAAAATATGATTTTTATTTAATTAATTTGAAAACTAAGAATAATTTTTATTTCTCCCATTACGCACATTTAAAACACACGTTCAATTAATTTATAAAAATCATTAGAAATAAAATCATTTATTGAACCAAATATTATATCATCAACATATATATAACCAGAATATCAATTAAACCATTCTTTATAAACAAGTTAGTATCAAAAATTCTTTTAACAGAATAATTTCCAATGAAAATTGAGTTTTTCTCTAATACCAAGCTCGAGGAGATGTTTTAATACCATATAAATCATTGTTAAGTTTAAAAATATGATTTAGAAATTTCTCATTTTCAAATACAAGGGGTTGTTTCAAAAATACTTATTTCAAAACTATTCTATTTAAAAGTGAAAATTTTACATCAATTTGAAATAATTTGATGTTTTTTTAATATGAAAATTCTAAAAAAAATTATAATGGATTATATCTAAATACATGAGAGAACTTATCTTGAAAGTCAATTTCATCTTAATGTGAATAACATTTAGCCCCAATGTTATATTTTTAACTATATTTCCAACAATATATTGTTTTTATAAAAAATCTACGTGGTTCTTATTATTTTTTCATCTGTTGGTAATTAAACTAAATTCAACACTTTATTTATTTAAATTTGATTTAATTTATTATGTCTAGTTTTAATCCAGTTTGAATCATTTAAAGAATTATCAATAATAATATACACAAAATATTTAACAAATAAAAAATTATCACAGTAATGTAAACAAGATTTGATTGTTTTTATACTAGATTCAAAATTTGAAATTATTTTTTCGATAGGATTATTTTTAAGATTTTTCTACACATTAGGATATATTTGAGATGAATTACCCCCCCAACTGATGCATCATCATTTTATTTATCAATATATTTACCAAACTTGAATTCCTTGAATTCATAATCATATTTATTTAAATTTGAATTCTCCATGGTATTTTATTTTAAATAAATTTAACATGTACATTCTCTTAAAAAAATAAATATCTCTTTTTTAAAATTCTATATACATTACTTGAATTAGAATAAACTAAAAATATTCCTTCATCTATTTTTTAATGGGAATTAACAAAATTATCTTTTGCATTCAAAATAAAAATGGTGTTACCAAACACCGTAACATATCCAATTATGGTTTCAAAACCATTAAATAATTCATAAGGGTTTTAAATTAAAAAAAATATAATAGAAACTCTTTTTAAAACATGAAAAGCAGTATTGGTTGTTTCAACCTAAGAATATTTTGGAACATTAAAGTCAATAAGCATTGATCTTACCATTTCCTGAATTAACTGATTCTTTCTTTAAACTGCATTATTTTATTATTATGTCCCTGAAGTAGTAAAGTGATCCTTATAACCACTATATTCACAATATTTATTAATTTATAAATTAAAAAATTCAAAAAAATTATCACTTTTAATAGAGACTATTGAAAAAAAAATTTGGTTTTGGATAGTTTTACAAAATTCAAAAAATTTGTTTAATGTTCCATTTTTTTGAGATAAGAAATAAATTCAGATAAATATACTATAATCATCTATTGTTACAAAAATATATATTTCTATCCACCTAAACTAGTTTTTCATATAAGACAAAATAACTAAATATAAAATACTTCAAGTTGTCTACTAGTACTAAAATCATTTATAGATTTAAATATTTATTTATTATTCTTACCCTTTAATCATGAATCATGCATAAAGTACATAGTTCTATGTAACATTGGAAATTTTAGATCTCTTTCATGATTTGAAAACATGTGCACTAGTCATAAGTTTTCATGTCCAAGCATCATATACTACATAATATCATCTTCATCAAAAACATTCAGACACTTAACTTTCTATTTGGTTAGGTATGAAAAATAAATAGTATGCACATTACCTTTTCTATTTAAAGAATATAAAACATTTTTTTTAAACTATACATTAATCATTTTCCAATTTTACAAATTCATCATAGTTCTATGAAATATTTATTAAATTGTGTTTTAAACCCTTTATAAATGGTATTTTTGAAATAATAATAGTTTTATAAAAAACAACTTCACTGATACCATTAATCATACCTTTATAGTTGTCTCTAAATAGGAAAAATCCTCCATCACATGACTCAAAAGATAGAAAATTATAAACATTACCCTTCATGTGTATGGAACACCTAGTCTATAAATATGATGAATATTTCATACTTAAATGGAATGTTTCCTGAAATTAATTATTCATGTAGAAGTTTTTGGTACCAATTCTATCTTGGGTCCAAATAGATTAGTAAAAAAATTGGAATAAAAATAAATTTAAAGCCATTATTTGTGGTAATTTTAGAAAAAATATTTTTTGATGTAAAGATTTTTGGTATGCACAATTTATTGTGTAAATCACAAATAACATTCATTGACATAATTCCATTTCATTCATCATTTAAAAAAGTAACATTTGAAATACTTCCTTATGGGAATTTTACAAAAGTAGTCTTATTCATCCTTGGTGATAAGCTATTATAACCAAAACCATTCTCACTATAGTTTTGTATCATCATAGAAATCATTTTATGTTATTTATATTTACCTTGAAAAAAGTAAATAATATTTATAAAAGATTAGAAACATAATTTTTAAAATATATATTATATTTCTTATTACATTTTATATCATTATAATATTTTTCATTGAAACCAGATGATATACTTATTAGTTTCATATTTTATTTCTTGGGATTTTGGAAATAATTATCAACTTTTTTCCTATCATAAAATAGAAAACCAATAATTATTTCCTAATATTTATTATTTAATGATAGAAGAACTATCAATATTTTATTATCATTTTTTAGTTATAACATCTTAGAATCATAATTCTTATTATATTCTTCATTATGAGAAACACTAATATTCTCATTATCACAATCCATTTAAGACTCCCATTTTTTCACAAACATATTATTTTTAATTTTTATATTAGTATATTTCTCAATGATCTAGACACTATAAATTTTTAATTCATCGTTTTATTTATACATTTGTTTGAACTTAGAAATCATGGAATAAGAAACATAACAACAATTAGAATCAGTTAATTTTTCATCTTTAGGAATTATATTTTGATCAATATTGGTAGAATTAATTAATTGAATAAAAATTAATCCAGGTAACTCACAATGTGTATCCATATAATCATGGTTCCTTGTATTATATTCACTTCTTGGATCACTTCTTATGTTCGAACTATCTGAATAGTCCCATCATCCAATCAGTGGTTGTTTTTCTTTCCTCTTTTTGTCTTTTTATTTCTTTAGATGTTTGAGTATTGGACAATCTATCCTCATGTGTCCTTTCTTCTTGTACTCATAACAAGTTAATAATGAAACATCATTATTATTTCAATAATTTCCATTCTTTTAGTCCATTTTGTTATTTCATTTGAACTTCCTTTTCCAACAATTTTTTTCACAAAACCGAAAATTTTCATGCAAAAATGAGATATCACTTGGTAAATTTTTTAACATAGATTCAGAATAGTTATAGGATTTGCTAACATAATAAATAGATTATATATAATTTCTTTTTATAGTTGTCTTATTGGTTTTATTTTTTATTTTGAGTTCATATTTCAATAAAGAACTGATTAGTCATTTAAATCATACTATTTAAGATTCTTACATTCATTCATCAACACATTCATTGCATTCCATATTGTTTTGTAAATGTTATTAGTTATTTTACAACTAGAACTATATTTTCTAGTACTTCCACTAGTGAACACATACCAAATGTAAATACTTGTGAACAAGTGAAAAAACTGGTTTACTTACTCATGTTCACCCATATTAAAATAACTGTATTCAACTCATAGCATTCCCATCTTAGTTATTTTAAACTTTTCTATCTCATAGTGAGTAACTTGAAATATTCCCCAATTATTGTGGTCTTATTTACATATTGAAAAAAGAATATACATAATTTTACTTATATCATAGTACAAAATATTCTTTTATTTATAAGTCAATACATACATTACAATATCATTTCATAATAGTGTATCTAGATTAGATTTTTGTAGCTCATATGATTCCAATATGATTTTCTAATGATTGAAAATTAACTAATTTTAGTATCCTTATATATGATGTAAGTAACCCCTCAGGGTCAAACCAAAATTTCACCTAAAACGATCCACCACATGGCATGATGAGCATTCCCAAGTGCCACACACTTATGAAAACCATTGGGCATAATAAACTATCACCTGGGAATGGTTTTTCCACCGGTAAACAAGAATAAACCATCCATAGAATGGGATGTCCACACAAATAACATTAGATTCAAAAATATAGATAATTAGATATTATAACCAAAATCATACATCAAATAAAAACAGGTAATAATAGGACATGGACTTTGTATCTCAAAATAAACCTCAAACCCCAAAACGTTAGGGGTCAATAAGACCTAAATGTACAACACAATGGGTACAAAATACTAAAAACAACTCCACCTGATCCAAACCCTGTGAGATGATGCCTCCTCCAAAAAACCCAAAATAGTGGATATCAAGAAGATCCACCCTGGAACATGATTCATTTTCCTTTACCTATGTGTTACAAAAAAAAATTCAAATTCACAAAAGGTCCCAAGTATGGTGTAATCCACAATGCCCGGTAAGATACCATAGTGAATCTATTTAAAGATTTTACCTGTGTAGACCAAAAAATTAATTTTAAAAATATTTCAAATCTAAATGATATTAAATATAATATTTTCAAGTAAACCTTTAATATCCCTTTGGGTTTCCATTACAAACAAAACTAGTTTTCCAAAAAAAATATCTAACATGGATCAAATAAATAATCATAGCCATAAGGCATAACATTCCCAATAAAATAGTAAATCAAAACTAAGGTTTGGTATAATAATAATATCAAAAACCATCTAAATAGAAATGAATGAAAATTGGAATGGAATCTCAACACATGAAAATGGCACTCATAAAACTCATAAAGCATGTAAACCAAACAGAAATGAGAAATGGGAACCTAAGTATCTACCCATCTGGCCTATCATGAGAGATTAAATGAATGTGGTAGATTTTTAAGCAAATAAAAACTCTCATAGTAATCCCTGGGTCCACTGTGGAAGTTGTCATAGTCTTCTAACCGAAATGCTCTCATATCCCCTTGGAAACCAAATTGGAGGCTCACATAGTCCTTTATCCAATTGATCAAATCACCACATGGAAAATCCATACTGGATGCCTGCATTACCTTCCATATGATGTCTTACATAGTCCCTCTAAAAAATCCCAAATTCACACCCCAATTAACCCATGTGATGCTCAATTCCAACAAGATCTCAAATAAGTACCCATATCAACTATTTTATAACATAATCAATTTCATAAAAAAAATCCCATTTTATCAAAAAAACACTTTTCATGGTAAAACCATTTCTAAAACCACTTTCCTCCAATGGACCGAAGGCCTTCATTTTTTATTTATTTTTGATAATCCACCATTTGAGGGGTGAGGTAAAACCCTTACAAGGCCCGTAGGTGTAAGTATTACATGGATCATCGGCCTAAGATGAATTCATTGCCAGTAGGCTTAAAACATTATATACAACCCAGACTAAGTACTTGGAACTACTCCTCCCAAGCATCTTCATAATAAAATAAGCTCTCCACATTCTCATGGTTGTTCGGTTAGGCTTTCCCATGCATGCAAAGGATTCTCCCATCTCCTACAGTGCCAAACAGTACCTAGTACAATGGCAAACAGTACCTTCTATAGTGCCTTCTACAATGCTACTACTGTATCCCAAAAATTATGCCTCCACTTGGATTTGATCCAGGGTCACCTCGATGCACTTAAGGAGTCCTCGCCAACTGGGCTGAGGCTCATGTGAATTTCTAAAACCACATTATAATTCTATTTGGAACTATAAAACCACTTTGATCCATTTTATCAAACACTTTGTGGGAACATAAGCCACACCCATTCTAAAAACCCCACTTTAAACACAAAATTTCTAATTCAATTAGTGAAACACATCATACGTGGAATAAAAAACAAGAATAAATTAATTAAATGGAAATTTAATCAATATAACCAAATTAAATTAGGAATTTAAAGGTATTCCATGAAAACCCCCTTAAAGAGAGTCGCCTACCTCATATTTGTTCTAAAATACATTACCTTTGATAATGAACATGTAGAGGAGTAGGAACATGGCCTCACACACCTAAGACATAAGGAAGAAAATAAAAACCCCTATTTACGCACTGTATATTCATCCAACACACCCACTAGGGTTATACCTCTCTAAGAAAATTCAGAACATGTCTTGAGGTGGGGGAAAGATGATGAAAACTCTGTAAATCATTTACCACAAGCTAAGACTCTAATATAACCAATGTAATCACCACCAAAGGGGAGAAATAACTCCACAATAAAGGGAGAAGGGTTTTCCATGAATGACGAGGTAATTATAGGGTAAAAACCAATAAAAATATAATGGGGAAATGGGTAAAAATCCAAATTTTAAGTTAACTAGATAGGCCACATGGTTAGGGAAGTTGTACACCAACCATATAGGTTTCACTTCCCACAAAAAAGTGGCCAAATGATTTCCCCTAGGATTTTGAATAGTTTGAAAAACCATTCCCAAACCATTCCAAATCCCATTGTTAAAAATTGTAGCCCCTTTTTATGGTCAGGTAAACTATACACTAACCATACACCCTAGTGTATCTCCCCAAAACTCCCAATTTCAAAACTCGAGACTCGAGAACTCCAAGAAAACAAGAAAAGATAAAAAATCTAAAAATTAAATATATCAGTGACCCGATGGGAGTCACAAAATTCCCATAATTTCCCATTTATACCACAATAAATTTTTCAATATTTTCTAGAAAAAATATTTGAGACCACATCTGCCTCACCCAAAATTCTTGCTCCCATTTCACATGGATATATACACAATTATTCCAAAGTATATAGACCATTGAGATAGTCTTTCATTAGTTCACCTTATTCTGATGATCCAAGATACAAAACGGCTTCTCTACCATGGAGGTATTAGGATATAGCTACAATTATTCCCACTCCTACTCATTAGATAGGTCTATATGGAATATCTTTAGCTCAGAAACATGAATGACATCATGGATCATGGTTACATATAGTGGAAGATCAAATTAAAGATACCTTTATAAAATTATTTACAATATAAAATGCTCTGACATAATATGGCACCAATTTCCACTTTTCACTAACAATGGTGTCCCAAATGAATTGACATGAACAGAAATACCTGATCACCAACTCGAAACACCAATGGATGGTTTTGATAGTTGGAAAATGATTTGTGGAGACTCTGAGTAGTCCCTATCTATTTTTGAATCAACTATACTATCTTGTCCGTCTCCATTAGGAGGCTCTATCTAACCAAGGATAACTCTCCCACAATAGCTTATCAAAGGTGGATTTGAATTATATCATATATAACACAACAAATGGGGCCATCTTGATTGAAGCCTAATATATTTTATTATAAATAAATTGTCTAATGGTAGGTGCATTTCCTGTGAACCCCAAATATCAATCACACATGCCTAAAACATATCCTCTCTAGTGTTTTTGGAATGCATAGACTAGCCATTCTTCTATGGGTGATATGAAATTCTCAACTACCATTGGGTTCCCAAATCCTCCTGGAGTCACCTAAAAAAATAGGTTTCAAATAGACAACTCAATCTAAAACTCTCACTAACGGAACTCCATGAATCCCGAAAACCTCTTTGACATATAGGTGTTTGAGGACCTATACCTTAATTTACTCTGTGAAGGGATGAAAGTGGGATGACTTATTCATATGTTCGATAATCACCCATATAAAATCATTCCCAATTAGATTATGAGGTATCCTGATCATGAAATCCATAGAGATCTAATCACACTTCCACAATGGCATGGGGAGTGGCTTAAATAAACAGAATTTCCTTTGATTCAACTTTGGGAAGTGAGGAGAACCATCAGGATACTAAGAATAATCATCCTACGTCACCCCACCCTTGAAGGTACTACTAATTTACTGCTGTTCAGAGTTGAATGACTTCTCACACCAAACCTGTTTTAGAAGAGATATTATAACATGAACACTAACCAATATGACTTTCAATCCATACTTCTACAGTAACATCCTTATATCAGTAAACAAAATTATCAGACCCCGTTCATTCACTAATTCGTGAATATAATGCACTGGAATTATCCTTCTCAATGTGTCAATGAACACTTTTTTTTTCTTGAGCATATATGTAATCTCAAAATCAAAAGTCTGAAGTTACTCCACTCATTATATTTTTATTGAAGTTTAGGACACTCTGGGAGAAAATATACTTTAGTATCTTATAATCTGAATATAATATAAAACACTCCCTGAAGTGGTAATATCAAAACATCTTTAGGTCTTTCATAACAACTTATAATTCTAGTTCATGGGTGAGATAATTCTTCTCATATGGGTCTAGATTCCATTAGAAACAGGCCACTATATGTTCATCCAGCACCAGTACACACCCCAAACCCACACTGGAAGCATCATAATACATAACATAAGATCTCCCAGTCTTAGGAATAATCAAAAAAAGGTCCATAGGTCAGATAGCTCTACAAATTCTCTAAATAACTCTATCACTTCTTATCCTACTTCTAAGAAATAGAAGGAAACCACGCTACAACCTCCAATAAAACCCATGTATAAGATCCATATATGGATCCATGACACAAATCCTCTAAACCTATGGGATAGGTTATGGTATGTCTTGTAGGCCACACCGTTGTCATCCTCGATTTGGATATAGCTTCAAAAATCACTATGATATAACTACCTCACTCCACCAAATAAATCATGAAACCTAAGGAGGTAATAAACCATAGACAACCATCATAGAACATAAATACATTAATATGTAGTAGTCCTAATTTTCTTCCTTTGATCCTCCTTCGGTCGCAACCAGGACACTATGCCACAAAGTCCTAGATTAAGGTGAATCCCATGGCTCCACACCGTATTCTGGCCTCGAATGGTAGTGGTATCCTCTTTTTCTATATTTACCCTCCAAACTCCTTAGTGCCTCCTCTACGTGCCTATAAAAAACAAAACCCACAAAACTATGTGCCATTATTGTCAGGGCCCTTACATTATTTGAGGGAGAGATATAAACTATCATGGTTAAAAAATTTCGACCATGAGGTATCAATATTGTATTGTTATATACATAAGTCATGGGATTATTATTATAATATTTTTTGTCATTCAATTTTTGTGATCTATTTATATTTAGAGTTACATACATTATGCAGTGGGAAATATCCCCAAGAAAGATTTTCGGCCTATGGGATATAGTGGTATTTTTTATAGGTATATTTGTATAATTATTTGTCAATGACTAGTGAAGTGAGATAGATCAGAACCTATGATATTAGACATTATTATTTGATATGAGTAAAACTCATTCATTTTTATCATATATTTAACATGAGATTAGTATTCAATTATTATTTTTATTTATTCCCTTTCTGATTCCCTTATTTTATCATTATCATATAAAATTTTCTCCAATGGTTGGGACCTTTTAGATTTCCCATTTTTTGATTTCTTTTTTTTATTGTTATTTCTGATTTATATTTATAGTATTGGTTGTTGATGAGAAGTGAGAGAAAAAATGGGTAAATTGAAACTATTTTGAGAGACATTTATTTTGGATATGAGGTTACACCTCTAAATTATTGTCTCTGATGAGACGATAGTGGCCTTATGGTATACATCATTAGGGTATGAGGGTATAATGTTTTAATTACAGTTTTCATTGAACTAACTTAGGGATGGAAAATATTTGAATATATATTCAAGGGTGTATGTATCCCTTATAAAAATATCATAAAAACATACGATGATATTTTATATGTATGTGTGGGATATGTTGTTAGGGAGTTGAGTGCCACTATCCACTTCTATTCCCATTAATTTAGTCAATCATTACAACTGAACGAGTTGTGGTAATTATGGGGATCCTACTAGTTATTGAACTAACCCATACAATAATATAGTAATAAAGTTTTTCATGTATATGAGAAGACCTTAATTTATTATATATGTTCATGTATTATTTTGAGTTGTATATATGACTCAGGTTAACCAGTTCCTTGGATATTGATTATTCAAAATGACATGTTTCAGTGTGTTGGTATAGAGGATAATGTACATTATTATTTTTCAATTGTATATATTTCTCTCATGCTGAGTGATTATTCCCTTTTTAAGTAAAATATTATATAAATATAGATTAATATTTTGTTGTATGTATGAATTATATTTTTTTTTAATTTTTTATAATGGACTTTGGGATGTTATTTTACCTCTTTGTTTTATATTTCCAGATGTTTGTAAAGTTTGATGTTTTAATAAGTCTTGCAAAAGTTTGAAAAGATTTAGGCATTCCCCTTATAGGTTATTTAATGAAATAGTCTCCACACACATGGATATAGTCATCACCACTAGTGAGAAGCCACCATTTTACATGGAGGTATACTGAAGTGAGGTTACCCCAACATTACAAGCATAAATATAACATCTTATTATATGACTATTTATGATATATCATTATGATCCATTAAAGAATTGTAAAGGTTTCGAGTTTTTGGAAACTTATATATATAAATGATTGGTAGATAAAATAACTACATCATATCCCACTATGTTATTCACAACCAGCACCCTCCTTAAACATATCTCAATTAAAACCTATATTCATATGAAGAGAAAAAGAAACATAATAAAGGGTGTGCTTAAATTCTCGGTATGGGTAAATAATGGAGTCAGTGATCATTTAAGAATAACATGATCATAAGGGTTTAAGAAAAACAGTTTATCATTTGAAAACCATATCCATAAAATTATGTATCTTAATCATAATTCGTGACTTAAATCTCCGTAGTCCATAAGTCGTGAATCAAAAAGGATAAAAATAACCTGAGTCCCGAGAGCATAATATAAGTTTAAGATCATATTATTAAATATTGGATAAAAGTGTGTCATAATTATAATCATAGAAAGCATATTTCAAGGTTACCCACTAAGACATTAATCATTTTTTAGGCTTGTTCTAGCCCCATGTTCCCCTGATTTTGGTTTCAAATAACTTCATGTGTAACCTTTCGGGGATTATGCTAACCACCCATGCACCATATTTTAATTTATAGATAACGTCATGTGTAACCTATTAGATCATAAAAACTAAACATTAAATAATTAATTAGAGGTATATAATGTATCAAAACTTTACATAATTAGGATCCATTCATACTATTTTGTTGTATCATGAAATCATTTATCATTTCATCAGAGCATAACACATGGAAAATAAAATTGGTTTTATCAATATTTCATCAACATAATTATAAACCATCCAAAATAAGAATAACAGTATCATTGGATCATATTCATAGTGAATCATATGTAAAATAAAATTATGTTTTCATTGATAAATAATTCCTCTAAAATATCGTTAGAATATTTCATGAGGAAAAAATCCCCTTCATTTGGAAGTCACTTATTTCTAATTTATAAATTTATATAGTATTAATAAAAATAAATTTCATTGAAAAGAACCTTGGAACCTTGTTAAAGAATATTAAATGTAAAAGTAGTCATGATGATGTGAAAACCCATTTTTTTAATGTACATTGAAATAAATATTCAATTCATACCTTTGGTAAATAGTTCTTTATTTGGAAAATGATAAAAAAATTCCATTAAATAATTTTTATAGAAAATATAAATATTCGTAAAATTATTTAAAAAAATAATTGTAGAATAGTGAAAATAATCATGATAATATTTTAACAAAAATATGAACATGAATGAAAATAATTCCAAATTTAAGAGAGAAATAAATTTAGTTTTCCTTAAAAACATTCATTTAAGATTTTGAGTATTTAGATAGATAAAAATAAATGTAAAAAATGTGATTTACAAAAATAACAAGATTAGAAGAAATTATATAATTTTATTTATATAAATATCATATAATTTCAACAACAAAACATTTAAGCATAAACAATCCTGGTAAAATGTTGATTATAATCTAAAAATATTACCTCTAGCCAAAATTTCAACATAACCTTTCTAAAGTCCTATATAATAAAATTATTTTTATTATAATTATATAATAAAAAATATTAATACTTAAATAATCATACATGACTTATTAATAATATCTTATTTTCCATTTATTTATAATTCTTTATTAAAATCACTATTTTTTGGGATATTTTCGCTCGTGAGTACGTAAATATTACCGTCTCTGTGAATGTGATGAGATTCCTTAATCATCGTAACAATTAAAGATTAATTTTCATTTTATGATTTAAAAATAATTTTTATGGAAATAATAGAATTTTTATTATTAATCAAATACATCCTATCCATAACAAACATGACTTATGTAACAAAACATATAAAGAAAAATGAATCAGTTAACAACTGAAACAATGATACTACTGAAATATTATTAACAATGCAATATTTGAAGATCACATATGATATCATATTTATGTATGTGGTTCTTGAATAATTTAATAAAAATTATTTAACTATTATAAAGGATTTTAATGTGCCCTCTACTAGGGAAAAGAAAAATGTAAGGATTAATTTCATAGTCTCTTTATTTTATGAGGTTGTTTATACGTAAGTATCTACTATGAGTCCTTTATCATCCACATCTGTGTTTCTTAAAAATGTATTTCAAAACATTTTTACTATTTCCTAGACAATGGGTTATATTTATTCATACCATTTTTTGACTTTTATAAAATTTATAGAAAGGAATATTTTCGTCGTTTTCTGATCAAGGTACTTTATAACCTTTTTGGAAAAATTAAGGTATGAATTTTTTTTAACTTATACGGAGAGTGCGGCTATTTTCCACCATTATAACACCTTAGAATATTCCCTTAAAATATTATAATAATATTTTCAAAATAATTGATTCATTTTATAATTACGTGAATTTTAAATGATTTCAAAATAGAAGGGTATATTCCTCTCAGATAGTTTTGAAATCATCAATGTCAACATCCTTTGATGTATTTTACACTTGTTTGAAGTTGATTTATTATGATACAATATTCCATATTGTATTGATGTTTTTGTGATATTTTTTACTGTGGATGTATTATTTTTATACCATTCATGGTTTATGGTTAAATTATTAAAATTTTATATGCTAGTTTTAATATGAATATTTATGTTATGTTTAAATATTTTCATATGTGGAAAGAATTGGACTTAGTAAGTGATGGGTGGAGCCCTCTATCGATCCTCGATGCATCAATAGGTCTTATAAGACAAACTAGTATCTTGGATAAAGGCCTTTAAAAAATATTATTTTTAGTCTTGGCATGAGGCCTTGACTATGTGGTTATGATGTCCAGCATTATGCATTCCTTTAGTATGAAATTAGCTATTGATATTATATGTGATTATTAGACAAGTAGAATATCCATTGGAATATGTAAATGTAATTTTTTTTATTTATATTTTTTATATTATACTTAAGTTTATGTTTAAAAGGCTTGTGTTTTAGTTTTATACATTTCCTTAAATGTTTATGCTTATTTATGATAGTTTTCTCTATATTGTTATCCTTACATAGCATCTGAGCTCACCCCTTTATTATGTTTTCTTATTCACAGGATGTGAAGATGTATATTATTATTGACCTATAGGGATAGGATAAGGTATATGAGTGTGTTTAAATGGAATAAAATGTTGTTTTTTTATTTCATGGTGTAATATAAAACTTATGTATGTATCTAGTACTTCTAAGGTTACCAAACTAATCTTCCTTTAGATACTTGATCTCTTGTGATCATACCAATGTTATATAATAATTAAATGACTCTATGTAACTAGGGTTGGGGCATTACAGTTGGTATTAGAGAAAGTTTAGTGCAAACCTTGGAAACTAGATTTAGAAAAACTCTTTTAAGTGAACATTACCCAAAGATAGACTTTCAGGATTAGTATAGAATAATTTTAAAGAATTTTGGTAATGTAGAGATTTTGTAAATTTTCCAAGAAATAAAACCCTATATAGATATGAGTGGCTAGAGGTGGCTCTGGAACAGATGAACCTAGTTGTTAAAACTCGAACATGGAGTTTCAGACTTGACTCAGGGTATCCTGGTGCACGAAAATGAGCCTTGTTGTGCTGTTGGTTACGACAATCTCAGTGGATATGATTAGGATAATTCACATTTTATCTACAAACCATTATGAAGGATTTATGAGTAAATAAATCTGGAAAGAAAACATTTTTATGATTATGTATTATATGTATAAACGGTTCAATTTATTTTAAGTGTTTTACATGTTTGGAATTATGCATTGGGATTCATAAACTGACCTAGGGTATGCCTTTTCTAGAAATGGAACATAGTGGAAAGAATGGAAATCATATCAATGCACATAATCCATATAGTGATTTACCTCCAACTTAAGATAATTATAGTGGAGATGGTGATTCTACTGGTGCTGAATAGCTTATAACCATACTAGAACAACTCACTAAGGGGTCGAATAATAACCTTAACCATATCGAGTGACCTGATCCACAATGTGGAGGATAAATGTTTGATCTCTTCATGAGGCAACAACCAAAAACATTCAATGGGACTACAAATAAATTTTTAGCAGAACAATGGATAAGTTCCTTAGAGAAAATATTTCATGGTTTGGGGAGTTGCGAAAGGGAAAATTTTTCATGGGAGTCTATCACCTAATAGGAGATACAGATCAATGGGGGTCATTAATTAAAAACACAAAGAAGGATTAATAAGTGGAAGGGAGGGAGTTTAAAGATCGTTTAATATAAAAATACTTTCCTCAGGACCATCGTGCTAATATGGAAAGACAATTTTTGAGTCTAAGGAAAGAGGAGGATGAGAATGTCGTAAACTATGTGGCTAACTTTACCTGGTTTTCAATGAATGAATTAGATTATATACGTAACCCAAGGAGTAATATTGATCGATACTTTGATGGGTTAAAACCATTTCCCCTTAAATCATTAGTCTAATAATACTTCTCGTTATACAATGATATAGTCTCATGTGATATCAATACAAAAAATGAATACTCTAAGTCTTGCGACTTTAAAGAAAAGCAAGAGAAGAAGAGATCGGTTGAACACTCTGGAAATGGAAATAATGGGAAGAAGGGAATGGTTGAATTTCTATCTTGTAGTAAATGTTGGAAGAAACACCCTGGTACTTCCCTGAAGGGAATGGGAGTTTGTTACAAGTGAGGTGAAAAAGGCTACCAAGCACGTGATTGCAAGGGAAAGAAAGTGGCTATCGATGTTGAAATCTAAAATTGTAGAGAAATGGGGAATTATGAAAATTAATGTCCTAAGTGCCAAGGAAACTAAAATCAAAAAAGGCCAAGGGATAAAGGCCAATCTTATGCGACCACAACTACTTAGGTTGAAGCTCTGAATGATGTAGTGGTAGGTGCTTTAATCGATTCCACAAAATTAGGCAATGCTTTATTTTATGCTGGATCATCGCATTCTTTCAAATCTTCCAAGTTTTCCAGAAAATTATTTATTTCCAATTTGACATAACAAGGGAGTTATCAGCCAAAACACATAAAAGAAGTATCATTGCAACAAAGTTTGGTTAGTAAATTACCATTATGGCATATAAATGTTCTTTATCTACTGATCTTACTGTCATGCCCATGATTGAATTTGATATAACCCTTACGAATGGATTGGTTTTAAGACCATGGTGCAAAAATTTATTGTAAGAAGAAGGAGGTTACCATTTTTGAATATGATAAAGAATACATTATATTTAGAGAAGAAACATCACTATCTAATTCTTATCTATATCCACCCCTAGTATATCTACTAAATTTAATTATTGTTATGGATGAGAGTGAAATAACATGGGGTGATGAAAGGAATGTTCAAAGAGAGGATGTACCTATTGTGGAAATATATATTGATGTGTTTCCAGAGGATTTACATAGACACCCTCCAGAACAAGAAATTGAAATTCTAATTTATTTAATTCTTGGTTCATTGACCATATTGAATACCCCTTATAAATGACCACTGTGGAATTAGTGGAACTAAATAAACAACTAGAGGAATTTAGTAATAAAGGATTTATTCACCCTAGTATTTCTATATGGGGAGCACCTATGGTTTTTGTTAAGAAGAAAGATGTATTTATGAGTTTGTACATCTACTACAAGGAGAAAAATTTTATAACAATAAAGAACAATTATCCCCTACCTCTCATTGCTAATTTATTTGATAAAATTCATAGAGCTAAATATTTTTCCATGATTGACCTTCGATCTGGATATCATCAGTTATGAATGAAGAAGGAATACATTCCAAAGACAGAATTTCATACCAGGTAGAGGCATTATGTGTTTACTATAATTCCTTTTGAACTGACTAATGTAGCTACAATTTTAATAGATCTAATAAATAGAGTTTTCAAGGAATATCTGGATGACATTGTAGTGGTATTTATTGATGATATCTTGGTTTAATCTAAAAGCTGTAAAGATCATGAAAATCACATTTACACTATTCTAAAAACTCTTAGAATAAATGAATTATATGCTATGTTTATAATGTGTGAATTTTGGCTTTAATAGTAACACCCCAAGGTTTCATAGTACATTATCTCTTTAAAATAATTCAATATCTTTCACGTCACACAACATCGAGTTCGAGCGCATGATGACTTACCAAACTAGCCATTCAAAAGTAGTTATGAATATTATAAACTAAATTTTTAATTTAATATATTCCATATAATTTTAACATCCATATTATATTTTTCTGAGACATAATATAGGAACAAATTCATTTTTTCGGATAAAGGAAGTATTTTTCCAAAAATGTAATTTTATCATCTTTTAATGGAGAACCCTTTTTAAATCCAATATTTGACACTTTTATATATTCAATTTGACAGAATAAACTACTTATTTAGAATCAGGACATAAAAATAGTTTCAATAAATATTTGGTGTTTTTCTGATTACTTTCATATTTGGGTGAATAGTGAAAAACACTAAATTTTAATTGAGAACAACTTTTTTATTCAAAATAATTCATAGTGTTAAATGATACATTTTAATGGTTTGGAAGTATAATTAGATTATTTTTACCCTTTAATCCAATTTTGGTCATTGGAATTTATTTCACTTTGATATTATACATAAACTAGTGTAAATCATTTGATATCTATTGTTTCTTAAAAACACGCTATTTGTTTTGAAAACGGAAATTAATTATAAATTAATTAATGAAACTTCTATGTTTTGAATTTGGTAAAAAATAAATCATTTCTGAATTCAGAAAGTCAAATATTTCTTAGGCTGAATTTTTTGTATTTTTCTGAAAAACATCAATGTTTGGATAGTCTAACCACTTAGTAGTAGTTAAAAACTGGTATTTTTATTTAAATGAAATTATACCACTTCTGTGAATTGAATTTCAAAAATCCAACATATATAGTTGTTATTACTAAGTAAAATTTTTTCAATAAGATTAAAATAATTTTTGTTGAAAAGTAACTTTTGACTTTTATTTATCACGTGTAAAGGTAAATAGGGTAATTCAAGGTAAAAAGAATAATATAATAATAAAAAATTATCTTAACACTTGTCTTAACCTTATTTTATGAATCATGGCTATCCATGTGAATCCTTGGGTCGATTTTGGGACCCCATGTAACCACTTAAGAGTGGTAATGACACTTTATTTTAATTAACATAAAGTAAAGACAAAAATGACATTAACAAATATATTTTAGTATATTAATTTTTACATGGGGTTATATAAGTCATATTTTTTACTATAAATATTCATTTGAAATCTAAAATATATCTTATATTATTGTATTTTTTTATAATTTTTAGACATCTAATAAATTAAAATATGTATGACACAATAATGATGCAATATTCACCTCATTAATAAATGATTTAAATAAATAAGATTATTAATATAAAAACAATATCGATAACCTGTCCAATTATTATTAGATGATTCTATTTATAACATGAGTCATCTTATCTTCTACTTTAATGAGTTTTGGACCTTTTGAAACCAAATATGTGTTTATAATAAAATAACATTTTCAAACTTTCCTAAAGAGCCCCTCCTCTCCCTTATAAAAGGACACCATATATATCCCATTCCTCACACCTCTCAAGCCTCTTGGATTTGCCAAACCCGATCCAAATAAGCATTAAATAACCCTCTATTCTACCTTGAAGCTTTACCTAAGGTAGAAGTCACTTCAAGAATTCCTTTTGGTTCAATCCAAAGGGAGTTACCTAAATTAAAGGTAATGGTTTCAATTAACAACTTTTATTTTATTTTACTTCTCCAACCCATAAAATCTTCTTATTACTTTATTTTATAACAACTCCAGTATCTTTAATATACTAATACATTGTTATGAGATGTTTTTGAACTACACATACACACACCTCCATCTAATAGGTAAAGAACACATTGTTTCTGTAGATGGAAAACTAATGCCTCATAAAACGATGATTGTTCAATTATCTTATACCACATCTCATGGAGGACATTAATATGGAACTATAATTATATATGATATATATTATTTTTATGTTTTCTTCATGCTTCTTTATTTTCCATTTATAGCATACCTGTATGGTTCCCATTATGGGTAAAAGTGATAATTTCATTTGAGGATGTGTGTATTACCGCCCCCCTCAAAGTGATATGACTCATTAATGCCTTATGTGGGACATATAAAGGATGGAGTTAATAATATTATATATTATATTATACTGTAATTATAATATAACAATGTATCATTATGTTTTAATTCCATTAAAATACAAAATATAAACGAAACTAACGTTCATGCGTACGTACGACTAACTGAGTCGATGAACAGTGCGTTTCATTTATTATCTCCAAATGTTATGTACTATTATAAATAAATATACAGATATACTAGATATATATTATATATATTATATCTAAATCATGTATATCTTTCTAGATATAATGGAATTTTGACCACATGGACAAATTGTAATTATAACAAGTTCATTTTTGACCGAAGTTCTGAACATCGATAAAATATCCAATATGGACTTAAATAACTAAATAGTTGTTATATCAAGGTAATAAGTGATATAAAAGGAATAATAAAATTGAAAAATTCTATTTATCAAGTATAAATTAACTTAAGTATATTATTTAGGAAGAACAAGGAACATACAAGACAATTCAGACTTGAGGTAAGGGGTTTCTTATCTAACTTTTAATTCCTCAAGATTTCCATTATTCACCACATATTTATTACATGTGGTGTATTGTGCAAATCCATTTGATAGATATTATCCTGATTATCTTTATATTCATGGTATTATGTGATTCATTTCGTGGTTATTAACTTTTGGTTATACAACTCGATTGATTACAATTTGGTAAAGGATTTTCATCCCACTTCTTATTTCCATGAGATTCATGCTATATTACCTTGTGTGGTGTATGTACTGCCCATTATTGTATTATTTGTGTAATTTACTTTAATTGATGGGTATTTAAATATTAATTTTATGATACTTCTTTCATGGGTTTTATGTTTCGTAAGTTACCAAATCGGTAAGGGAATTTCAAATTTCAATTTCCACTCATTGGCCTTTATGCATAATTCATTGATTATATTACTCCAATATTTTGTGTGGAATCACTATTTATTATTTATGTAGTAATATCAAATCCCATTTCATTGGATATACGTTTTATACGTATAATCAATCCATTGATAAATTCACATTCCATTGATATGAACATTTTAAGGGTAACCTTAACTCAATTTCCATTCATTGAGTTAAACATCCAAGTCATTGGTTTTGTTTTTACAAGAATATGTGTGAATGTAATATGATTTATTTACACTGAATATCCTATTATATTGAGTTTATTTATATTTATCACCCATTATTATTTCATTCATTAATCCTTAATCTATGGATATGGTCTTTATAAGGTATTTTGTCTCAATTTACATTCCTTTGAGACCACTTTGTCGTTATGCACCAATTCATTTTTATATGGTGTATATACTATCCTTTGACATATTATATCATGAATAAATTTATTATCATGATATTATAATGTTTTTATTAATTTTATTCCTCAATTACATGTATTCAAGTGTCTCTTATTTGGTTAGGAA
This sequence comes from Viscum album, assembly GCA_963277665.1. Lineage (NCBI taxonomy): Eukaryota > Viridiplantae > Streptophyta > Magnoliopsida > Santalales > Viscaceae > Viscum > Viscum album. The sequence goes on along the minus strand of OY728151.1, from coordinate 1,435,256,498 downwards.
CTCTTTAACCAAAATATTGTTTTAAATGTTTTAAATATTTATTCTTCTAAGTCTTTCTCATTAATGTCCCTGATTTAAAAATGTTTTTAAGTATTTATTTATATGGACATAAATGTTTTAAAATTGAAATTCCTTTTAAATTTTTCAAAGTAGTATGGGAGACTTTGCTTCAGAAATATATTTTAAACATCTTCTTGATAAATACTGAGACTTTTAAATGTTTTCATGGAACAAAATGATATTTCTCTCAAAGATTTTTACAGATCATTTTAAACTATTTCTACATCCTTTACGGGATATTATTCCTGATCGAGGTTGATTTATTATGATCCAAAACTTTCATACTGTATTGAAGGTTTTGTGATATGTTTGACTGTGGATGTGTAATTTTTATACCATTCATGGTTTATGGATAAAGTATTGACATTTATTATGCTAGTTTTAAAAAAAATGTTTATGTTATGTTTAAACCATTTCATATGAGGAATGCATTGGACTTAGTAAGTGATGGGTGGAGCCCACTATATCTCTTCCATGCATCGGTAGGTCTAATGAGACAAACTAGTGTCTTGGCACGAGGCCTTTACAAAATCTAATTTGTAGTCTTTGCAAGAGGCCTTAACTATGGGATTATGATGTCTGTCATTATGCATTGAATCATTATGAGATTAGCTATTGATATTTCATGTGGTTATTCGACTAGTTGAATAACCATGAATATGTTTTATTATGGAATTATTTACTCATCTCATATTCCTACAATAAAGTGTATAAATTAATTATTTGTAAAGGCATGTGCTTTAAATTATTCACCATTCATAACGTTTATATTATGTTCAGCGGTATTCCTTACTCTTACTAATCATTTGAGCTCACCCATTTCTTATGTTTAATTTTCCCAGGATATGAAGAAGTTAGTTATGAGTGACTTACTAGCATAATCTTGGAATCTTGGATGTTTATAATAAAAACATTTAGTGTTATTTTTATTTTCAAGTTGAAATGTTGAACTTATGTGTGTATATTGTTTCCAAGGTACTAAATTGATTGGTCCTTTGAGGCTTGATTCCTTTTAATCATGAAAAGTAATTAAAATAATGCACCGGCTCTTGGATTCTAGGTTCAAGGCATTACATCAGGAGATTTATTTTCTTTTTCATATTGTCTCTATGGATGGAATCTCTATTAATCCTTCTAAGAAAAGAGAAATCCATGAATGGACAGCAACGATGAGTATAACTAAAGTACACATATTTATTATTTTAGGAGGTTATTATTGGAATTTCATCTAGAATTTTTCCGGATTGGCTAACCCATTAACTAAGCTCACACGTTAAGGGGTTAAATTTGTTTGGGAAAAAGAGTGTGAAGAATGTTTTGAATAACAGAAGAGAAGATTAATCAATCATCCAATATTGACTCTACCATTGGGGAATGATGGGTTTGTTATTTATAGTGATTCATCAAAGAAAGGACTTTGGTGGGTCTTTCTGTAGAATGATAGAGTTATTTTATATGCACCACGACAGTTAAAAATTCATGAACAAAACTGTCCTACTCATGATCTTGATTTAGAAACTATAATATTTTCTCTAAAGATATGGAAACACTATCTCTATTGTGAAAATGTGTGATATATACTGATCATAAGAGTTTGAAGTATATTTTCTCACAGAAAAAACTCAACATGTGGAAAAGGTGATGGCTTGAACTAGTCAAGGTTATGACTGCACTGCACACTACCACCCAGGGAAGAAACATAAGGTGGCAGTTCCTTTGAGCAGAAAGGATCATGGAGTTCTGAACAAGATACGAGTTGAAAGGGATCCTATGTTCATAGATCAAGTAAATATTAATATAGTAATAATAATGGAAGGTGTAACATAGATATTTTCTAGAATGTATAAAAAGTTCTCATACTGATGATGAGGAGCTTCAAAATAAAATTAAAGCTTTGAATGATGGGAGATTGATCGACTTCGTATATGAAGATGAAATTTTGAAATTTGGGAAAAGGCTTTGTGTTCCAGATATAACTGATCGAAAAATGGAATTGTTGGATGATGATTATAGCTCCAATTTCTCTATACACATTAGTAGCAGTAAGATGTATAGAGATTTTGAGGGACATTTTTGTGGAACAATGTAAAGAGGGAGATTGTTGATTATGTGTCAAGATGTATGGCTGGTCTATAGGTGAAGGCGAGAAGGAAACATCCTAGAGGAGTCATGCAACCTCTTTCCATACCTGAGTGGAAATGGGATGATTTTATGATGGAATTTGTCATGGGGATACCAAGGACTCCAAGAAGGAATGATGAAATATGGGTAATTTTTTATCGTCTTTCCAATTCCCCACATTTTATTGCTATAAGAGAATATTTACCACCGGAACATTTAGCAAGATTGTATATTAATGATTTTTTATGATTTCATGGTATACCCTTATCAATTGTTTCTCATTGTGATCCCCATTTAATATAAAGATTCTAGAAATGTATTTAAAAATCTCTAGATACAGAACTTTATTTGATCATTGTATGCCAACCTCAAACTAATGGATAATCATAATGGACTATTCCAACCATAGAAGACATGTTGAGATATTTCTCACTTGACTCTCAAGGTATATGGGATCTATATTTACCTCTCGTCGAATTTTCCTATAACAATAGCTTCCATTAAAGTATTCAGATGGCCCCATATGAAGCATAATATGTAATGAGATGTTGCACACCAACTTGTTGGGATGATGTTGGTGAAATAAAACTCATAGCCCTAGAACTTATTGAGGAAACAGTAGAAAAAGTGAAGATTATCCAAACCCACATCAATGGAGATTAAAGTAGGCAATAGAGATATGTTGATAACTTAAGGAAGGATTTGGAATTTCAAGTATGAGATCATGTATTCTTGAACGTATCTCCATGTAAGGTCGTTATACAATTCGGTAATAAGGGTAAATTAATTCCCTGGTACATCGGACCTTTCAAAATTATAGAACGAATTGGAGTTGTAGATTATCGTTTGCAAATTACGCCAAGTCTCTCTAATGTTTATGATGTGTTCCACGTATCACTATTAAGAGAATACACGCCTGAACCAAGGTATATACTCACCAATGAAGAAATAGAACTGAAACCTGATATTTCTTATTTTGAAGAGCCTATCAAGATTCTTGATAGAGAGAACAAGTGCTGAGAAACTGGACGACTCATTTGGTAAAAGTTCTTTTGAGAAACCATAAAATGGAAGAGGCAACATGGGAACCCAAGGAACATATGATGAAGAACCACCTGAATCATTTTATGTAGTAATATTTTAGAAATTTCATGGAGGAAATTAATTGAAGGAGGGGATAATGTAACACCACAAGCCACCACGATATGCTTCTCTTTGAATAATGCAATAGCTTGCATTGTATGCAGCTTTGAGTTCTAACACACCAAGTCCAATAAAACCAGCCATTATGAATAGTAATATCCACTTTTTGAAATTTTATAAATTTTATTTTTCAAAATAGACTTCATTTTTGGATTTGGAATATCAAAATTATCTTAGGGTAATTTTTTTATTTTTCTGAAGACAGTCAATTTTTGATGAATAGTAAAAAACACGGCCTCATTATTTAGAACTGACTTTTTATTTAAATAACTATTTTTTTATTTAAATTTAATTTTAAGTCAAAATAGATACATAATACCTATATTAGTTCAATTTAATTCATTAAAGTCATTTTATAATAATATTAGATGTATAAAATTTTGTTGAACTTTTTAATGTCTTTTACCCAACTTCTAGGAACATTTGAAAATTTTCATAAAACATAATTTTACCACTTCTATGAATAGAATTTAAATAATCCAAGAGAAAAGTTTGAAATCAGTAAGTAAAATGTGGTTCAATAGGATGAAAATAATTTTGTTTAATAGTATCTTTTAAATTTTTTTACCACAGTTAAAAGTAAATTGGGTAATTTAAGGTAAAAATGATATTATAATTACCCTAACACATGTCCTAATTCTATTAGATAAGTTTTTTTTATAAAATAAAAATTATGAATTAAATATTATCCCTTTTTATCTACATGGATTAGATTAGGACATTCATTTTTATTTTATTTAAAGAATAGTTAAAAGTGTTAAATTCAACTTTTAATAACTAAAATATTTTTAATATAGATTTATACATAAGATAATTTTGAATATAAATATTAATTAGAAATATGAATAAAATTCTTAAAACATGGTATTTTATTTATTATTTTTATATATTATATAATTAAATTTATTTATGACACAATGATGATGCAGTAATTACCTTATTAATTAAAGGTTAAAATAATTGATATTATAAATATCAAAATAAATATAAATTGAGACTTTTGATGCATTATAAAAATTTTCTAGGTTCATATGACATGTTAGGGTTTATTTAATGTATTTTTTCGATTTAATTAAGTTTTTTTTTACTTTCACATAACCAAATACTAAATAGTGTCGAAATTGACATAAATGATTTTTTAAAACAAATACAATATTATTAAATGATATAATATTCATAAAAATATATGGATCCATAAAAGGACTTATATAATAATATATGTGACATTAATGAACCACTGGAGATTCTCTTGGCATATTATAGTATGTTTATTAGACATTTATTACCAAAATACAGGAAAACATGGTAATAGTTAAACTACATAACTAAGATTTAAATCTAAAAGATAAGGTCAATATGGTGACCTAAACTTGTATAAAACCTATTTTTTTAGAGGTTTTAGACCCATAACCACCTTATCCTCAAAATAAATCCATTTCTAGCAATTAGAAACAAAATATTATTTTATAATAAAATAATATTTCAAGATTTTCCTAAAGTGACCCTCACCTCCCTTATAAAAGGGCACTTCCCCTTCTCTTAATTTCACACCACCAAAGACATTTGTCTCTGCCAAAATCTGCTCAAATATCCTCCCAACTATCCTCACATAATTCTATATTCCTTACTTTGATCCTAAATAAAACCTATGGAACCCTTTTGATCAACTCAAAAAGAATCACCTGAAGAAGAGGTAATAATTTCCTCACCTCTTTCAAAGTTCTTTTCTTCTTCCACTTCCTCTTTCTTTGTTATTTCCATAAAAAAATAATAACTACATTAAATTCTACATAATGATATGTTATTAAAGATATGGTACAACCATATTCATTATTCTATCCATGTTATTAATGATAAAGTCACCATACGTGCGTATGTACGGCTTACTGTCTCCACGTCGTGGTCTAGTTTGTTATTCAACACTTCATTATTTGCATGGGTATAATAATGAGTATAATTGATGTAAATAATAAATAGAACATTTTTATTATCTTTATATATGATATACCATCCAAATACATATGATTTTACCATCAATAGATTGATATTGTCACTCGTGCTTTTGTACGGATTACCGTATCCACAAACGCGATGAGATTCATTCCCCATCATAACCATTCAAGAATAATTTTCAATTGATGATTTAAAAATAATGTTTAATAACATAATTTAATTTTGTATATGAAGCAAATGAATCCTATACATAAAAAACATGACTCAAGTAACAAAACATATGAAGAAAAATGAATCATTTAACACCCGAAACAATGAAACTACTAAAATATTATTAACAAATCCATATTAGAAGATCATATATGATATCATATTTATGTATGAGGTTCTTATATAATTTAATAACAATAATTTAACTATTATATAGTAGGTTAACGTACCCTCAACTATGGAAAAGTACAAGGTAAGGGTTAATTTTACAATCTCTTTATTTTCTAAGGTTTTTTATACGTAAGTATCTACTTGGACTACTTTATCATCCACATTCATATTTCGTAAAAATGTATTTCAAAACATTTTTACTATTTACTAGACTGTGTTTTAAAGTAATTTATTCCCTTTTTTTAATTTTTATAAAATTTATCTAAATTAATTTTTCCATCGTGTTCCGAATAAGGTACTTTATGACCTTTTGACAAAATTAAGGTAAGAATGTTTTTTTAACTTATACGGAGGGTGTGGCTATTTTCTGTCGTTATAACGCCTTAGAAGCTTCCTTTAAAATTTTATAAGAATATTTTCAAAATAAATTAAACCTTTTATAATTATGTGACTTTTAATTTATTTAAAAATAAAAAGATATATTCCTCTCAGATAGTTTTGATTTCATCTATGTGAACACTATTTGATGGATTTTACACTTGTTTGACATTGATTTTTTATTATAAAATCTTACATATTGTATTGAATGTTTTGTGATAAATTTGACAGTGGATGTATTATTTTCATACCATTCATGGATTATGGTTAAAGTGTTAACATTTTATATCCTTTTTTTATAAGATTTTTTATATTATGTTTCAACCTTTTCATACGAGGAATGCATTGGATATAATAAGTAATGGTTGGATCCCATTATAGCTCTTTGATGCATCGGTAGGTATCATGTGACAAAAATGTGTCTTGGAACAAGGCCTTGAAAAAATCGTATTTGTATTCTTGGCATGAGGCCTTGACTATGTGGTTACGATGTCCGACATTATGCATTCCATCATTAAAAAAATTTCTATTGATATTACATGTGATTATTCGACTAGTAGAATATCTATGAGAATAAGTAAATGGAATTATTTGATTTAACTTTTCCATATTATGTTGAAGTTTGAGTTTAAAGGGATCGTGTTTTAGTCTTATACATTTCCATAAATGTTTATTCTTATTTATGATAGATTCTGCTATATTGTTTTCTTTACTGAGCATCTAGGATCACCCCTTTTTTATGTTTTCTTTTTCCCAGGATATGAAGAAGTATATTATGATTGACCTGTAGGGATAGGCTAATGGATATGAGTGTATTCAAAGGGAACACAATGATTTTTTATTTCCTTGTGTAATGTAAAACTTATGTATGTTTCTAGTACTTTGAAGGCTTATAAACTAATCAGTATTTTGTTACTTGATCTCTTTTGATCTTGCCAATGTTATGTAATAATTCACCATCTATAGGTAACTAGGGTCGGGGCATTATAGAAAACACAATGAAAACCCATTTTAAAAGAATTCATTTTAAGCATTTAATTGAATTGAATTTCATTTCTTGATTAATAAAAAAATAACAAATTATTGATATATTATTAAATTAATTTATAATCTATAAATTTTATTAAAATTATGATTCAATTATGTAAAATTTAATTTGTTATGATAAAAATACATTGTTCACATTAAAATAGTGGTATTATAAAAAATTCCTTTAAATGACTTTATCTTTATTACAAACCTTTAAATAAATAATTTATGGATAATTATTCATCTATTGATATAAAATATTTTTATACTTAATTGATTTCATTTTTTTAAGGATTATGAATATATATTTATTATTTAAAAATACATAACACATAGAAAAATTAATTCCCTTGAAATATAGGCCTTTTAATCATAAAATGAATTTATTAAAAAAATTATGATTATTTCAAAGGAATTAATCAATACATTTGATTTTAGGAGAACAATTAAATATATATTTCAAAATTCTATTAATCCTATTCATACCCCCCCCCCCAATATAATGACTAGGATATAAACGTATACTATATTACTTGTTCTTTTAGACTTGGGGTTGCATTTAAAGAAAGATATTGGATAATTTAAGTTTATTTAAATGGAAATTCATATTAAATCTTACGGTTTTTTATTTTACACAAGTGAAAATGTTTTTATACCTTAAAATTACATCAATCTAATACAAACAAAAGAAGATATCACTATTTGATCACAACCATAGGTTCACATATATCTTCTTTGAATTTATGATTCCTATAGAGAAATTTAACTAAGGTGACTTTTTATTTATCAATTTATCTCTAAGATAAATTATTTATATCGGTTTTTATTCATATGAAATATCATGATATTATGGTAAAACCACTAAATTCAGTACATTTTAAATAGTAGGTATGCATTTATTTATTGGAGATAAATAGTACACATTGTTAACCTGAAAGAGGATTGGTGGGAGTTCTAGGAGATATGAAACCATCATAATCCTATCAAGAAAATAGAAAGGGGTGTTATATACATGGATAATCATTACCTTCTAGTTGAATCTCATAAACTTCTTATATATATAAATTCATAGGAATGCCTTATCAATAAATTTAAATTCCTTATTTCACCAATAATTATCAGTGTAACTCCTCTATAGTCTCTAAGATACATTGATGTGTTACTGAATAGCTCTAACCATTGTTTTTATTTCCTCTTCTATCTCATCTCCAAATATATTTTTTTCTCCAACATCATCACATCATATTATAGATCTACACTTTTTTCAATAGAGGTAATCATAAGGATCCATCTAAATTCTCAAGTGAAATATATTGTTTTAAGAAAACAAGACTAAGGGAAGTTGTTGATCCAAAAAATATTTGAAATCTAGTGAACAAGATCTCAATACACCCTCCATGGTTTGAATGGTCTTCTAGGAATTGCACTCATTTTGAGGATGATACGATTTATTGAAACACAACACCATATCGAGAGCTTATTTTAGACTTCCCGGGAACATTAAAGTAAACCATAGATCTCAATAAGATACAACATAATGTTGTACTCCAAGTAACATTAGAACTTACAAAATGCATATCCTTGACTTCTATTAAAGTGATAAATCCTCTCTCAAATAAATTAAACATTCTAACTTCTTAAGGTGATCACCTATAACAAAAATAACATTATAGACTTTAGAGTTTTTGAGGATTCTGGTGATGAAATCCATGGTGATGTTTTCTGATTTCCATTATAATATGGGTAGTGGTTATAACATCCCATTATGAATTTTTCTCCCAACCATAACCTAATTACATACCATGCACTGGGATACCAGATTTAAAATATCTCTCTTAATTTTCTTAGACTAGAAACATCAATTTAGATCTCTATATATCTGTATACTTCTATAATGAATAGAGAATGATGATCAATGATATTATTATAATATCACCTTATTCAAGTTTGGTATTAATGTTTCACACACTAATTTATTAATATTTATTATTAAATAATAATCATGGTTAAAATTTTAAATATTTCTCACTTTCTCTTGAAACTCAACATCCTCATTTTTCATATTTTTAATCATCGCATGGATAGATAGTTTAACGCTCCCATGGAAAAGATAACATTTCCACCATTCCATTATTATTTCAAGGTCTATACTTTTAAACTAAATAGATAATTGGTCCATTGTGATATTTATCATAGTTAAGCTCGCACAATATTTTTGACTCAATGCATTGTCTTGATTTTTTTCTTTATTCAGGAGGTAATGTATTAAGAAATCATAGTCATTAATTAACTCCTAACATCATATATAAATCATTTTAAACTATTTCTATGTGAATATATACTTTTATCATTAATTATCAATATATAAATAACACCTTCATTTATAAAGAAAATTCCACTATATTTTTACTCTGATGTTTACTCGTTCAAACTCTAGGTTATGGGTCAAGTAAGTTTTCCCATGAAACTTAATTTGTAGTGAGGAATAATCCATCACTATTTAATTCATAAAAATAACACATACCAAACCTTTATTTGACATATAAATGTAAACCACAAGACCTTCTCTACTATTGGTTAAAGTGATGGGTACAATGACTAAACATAACTTCTATTCCTTGAGATTTTATTCGTATTCATCAATCCCAAGGAACATAAATCCCTTGAAAATTAACCTGAAAAGGGTATCAGAGAGATAGGATAAATTATTCACCCAGAATTACTAATATCCATATAATTCATAAAAACTATGAATCATATTCATAGTTCTAGTTTAGGATAATTTTAAATAACCTTCGTCTTTGAAATATCCACCGATTAACCATCTATTAAGAATATATGGCCACAAAATTACATATTATGTTTCTAAAATTTTCCTTTGGTAAATTTGGCATACAAATTCTCATTATTTAGGGTTTTAAAAACAATACGCAAGTGATATTAATTCCCTTACTTTCTATTGGAATACATAAGAATTTAATCTAAAAACACAAACACAATCTAGTCAAGGTAATATTTAAAGACTCTTTAAATAAAAAATGAATATTAAAAGGGAATTAGAAAGACCAAGTGGAATCACTATAAATTCATAGTGTCCATAAATCATATTAATGGTTTTACTTGTTATGTATTCACTTTTAAACTCAATATATAGTATCTAGATATAAGATAATTCATGAAAAAAATTGAACTCCTCATAATTTGTCAAAAAAATCATCAATACAGGACATAGGATAGTAATTTGTGATTCCAAAATTATTATATTTATAATAATCAATTTAGTGTAATATTGATACACATTTAAACATAATAAAAAAAGTATAGATAAACCCCATAGTGACACACTTGGATGATTGAATAACTTGTAATGATTCTCTTGAAGTTTCTTCTTCCATTCTTATAACTCATTCAGGACCATTCTATATAGAGCCTTTGAAATAGGATTTACACTATGTATGAATTATATTAAAAACCCAACTTCACGAATTAAAATAAAACTTGGAGAATAATACAGAATTACATAAAAAACTCTCATAAAATAAAATATATTCAATTCTGAATTTCTTCCAAACCATATTAGATAAATACCCTCTTTGAATTGGAATAAAGTCCCACTGAAATGGATGTAATTTCTGTCAAAAGTTCATGATTATCATCACATTGACAGATGATTATAAGTTAGTGTTGAATATCAAATTAGACTTACATTTATTGAAAATTGACAATGGATAAATATAAAATAAAGGCAATCCATTTCCAAAATAACATCAAATTCAACTAGTGGGTGGATAAATTAATTTACATGAACTACATTCCAATTAACATCAATCGGAGAAGAATGATATAATATAAATATGATTATCATACCATTTGAAATTTTCAATAATAATTAAAAATATAATAATTCAAGTGGTATTGTGATACCCTAAGAAAAATATTTAGATAAAAAAGATCAGGTATATATATAATCAAATAAGAAATTATTAGTTCTATTGTGGAAAGAAAATGTTCCTTTAACCACATTATAATCACACCCCACATTGGTAATAGTGATAGCATGACATTTCCCTCTATTTCTGGGATTAAGAGGTTTCAAAAATTGATCATTATCATAAAACCACATATCCATGAACTAGTTATTATAATTATCATACTATATGAATTGAAAACACTAGAGTATGTGTATTTCATTCTGTGGAGATTTATCTGTATTCCTATTACAAAATAACATCTTCATATAACTTTGACATTTGATTTCTCAATGATCATTTCCAAAATTAAAGAATTTATTAGTCCCCTTGAGATAATTTATACCTCTTTTCTGTGAAAAATTATAGCATCAAGAAAGATTCACATTTCTCCTTTGAAATTGTTTATTATTAGAATTTACTATGAATTTAATATTTATTTTCTTATCAAAAAGATGATATTGATAAGAGAATTTGATCTCCATTTCTACCATGAGATCATAATGAATGATTTCTCCATATATACTAATCTCTTTTATAAATAATGAAATTTATGGATCCAGTTTTAAGATACTAAAGGATTGATCAATCTTTATATCCAATTGGTGGATAATACCTAAAGTGTACCTCATAGGTCTTGTAAAATTTTCATCAAAGGTACTAATTAATTCATCATCCTAATACATTAGATAAGTAATTCCATAAAAAAAATTTACGAAATCACGGAATGTTCTGAAAAAATAACCTTATAAACTAATCCCACTCTATAGATACAATTTCTTCATATTTCCTTATGTTCTTAATAAGAGTATATGATTAATCTTATATTACTTCCAAAAAATAAATATCATAAATAACTTATTCATTGTCCAAATAATAGTGAATGAAAAATATTTTTTCTGGTATTTATCCATTAATAATTAATTATTGGATCAAAAGAAACACTAAAATAAAATTGATGTTTCTTCTTAAAGGACTCAATAGAACATTGTTTCAACATTTTCTTATTTGGAAGATCTGTATGATTCATTTATTGAGAATTTTTTGAAAGAATAAGAAAAATATTTTTATATTCAAAATCTCATAACATTTGATTTCTTAGGAAGAAAATCATTTAATTATCTATTAAATTTTTTTAAAACACTATTACTTCTATTTTATCCATTTAATAAACCAAAGGACCATAGTATGGGTAACATTAATCATAGTGGGAAATCTTATGATCATGAAAATCATTAAAAGGATGTCTAAATCTTAACAACATTATTTAAATATTTGAAACCTTAGGTTTAAAAAATTTTATCCATGGTCATCATTTATGAAAATCATTCACAATGGATCATAATAAAAATGTGAATTATCCCAAGCATATCCCCTGGGAGTGTCTAGAAAAGTGTTGATTCATAGGCCCACTTATCATGCATCGGTGTTGATCGAGTTAAGAACCATTATACCCCATTCAATGTATTTACCCCTAGGTAAAGTTGTTCCACAATCACATCCACATTCTAGTATAAATACATGGATTTATTTTCTTGGAAAACCATATTCCCTTATTTACCATAACTTGGGTTGTTATTTAGTACATAGTCTTATCTTAGGGTTTTGTGCTAATTTTTTGTCATCTCTGTTTATAAAAATAACTAAATATTTCTTTGATACCACTTGAAGCTACCCACAAAATCACACACATAAATGTTACATATTATTAGATGAATATTCATTACATATAATTATGATCCACTCCATAACCATAATGTTTTTTGTCAAGGAAAAATTGGATACATAAAAAACATGTACAGAAAATATATACAATATCTCCTATTAAGTTCTTCTCAACAAGGACCCTTCTAATATATATCATAATTTAAACCTCTCTATATATTCTAGGGAGAAGGAAATATAATAAATGGGGAGATGTTATTGTTAGTAATAGTAAACAATGAATATATCAATGATCATTTAATAATAACATGAGAATTGTGGTATGAGGAGCTATCGTAAACATTTGAAAACTATACCCATCAATTAATACATCATAATCATGAGTAATGAAAAAAATAATGTAGTTTATAAGACATGATTCATAAAAGAATCAAATAACATGAGCCATGTGGGCCTGAAATTTGAAAAATATTATTTCATAAAAAAGTGGAATAAAATTTTGTATAATCATATAAATGTTGTGCCAAGGCTACCAACTAAGACATTTATCACATGTTAAGATTGGCTTAACATCCCGTGCACCTACATTAGGCTTGGGATAACCTCCCATGTACCGTTATTGTGATTGGGATAACCACCCATGTACACTAATATGGGATTGATATAACCTCCCATGTAAGATTATTTTTCTTCTGTAATTAGTCTTATCCTATGGTTTCTTTATCAAAATCACCATTATATGTGAAAATTGTTTATTTTTTCATCCACGTATTTTTTTATGTAGTTCAAGTCCTTATACATTGATCATGGTTCTACCATATATAAAATATTAATAATGATATAAATATCATATATATATATATATTTATAATATTTACATAAATATTGATAACCTTCTATTAAATGTAGAGATGGAAAAATGACATACACCATTCATGGACATGACAGTTTTTACGTACGCATGTACACGGTTTTTATTTTATAACCATTAGAAGAAAAAAAGATAAATAATTTTATATAATTAAACTATAATAATTATATCATAATTATAATATATATTTATAAAATCCATCATTATAACTATTCATGATATGGGTGAGGGAAGATAAATCATGTCGTTTTGTGGAGGAGGTAGTCCACACATATGTACGAGTGAAAATTTCACTTCTGACTTATTGAAAAATAAGATTAAAAGGTTTTTTAAATCATCATAATAATATATAATTATATTTACGATACATTATCCATCATTTTATGATGGATAAAGTAGGTTTATATATGGTCAAAGAAGAAACAAAATTGAAAGTGCTCGACTAACATTTCAATAGCTTCTTCGAGAGACCCCTCTAAATTTCACCTTAATCCATGAATGATTATTCTTAGGAGAATACTAATGAATATAGGAATAATGGAAGTAATATAGGACGATTTTGGGTTAGGTATTGAATGATTTAAAAAGATTAAAATTCACAAATAATGGAGGATAGGTCTTACAGTTTAATAAGTGAATGAGAGGACACACTTGGAATCACACAAAAGATTAAAATATATTTAATGTATTTCCCAAGTATAATGATACAAAATGGAAATTTATTAATATTTAAGATAATCCAAGGTTTATATATCACCAGAAAAAAAAATAGATACATTGTTTCATAAAATTACCATTATATCTTAGTTTAACCCCCTGGTAAACTCGTTTTAACCGTAAATGTGGTAACAAATTTTTTCTGTTCTTACAAATCATTATGAGAAAAATATTATTTCAACCAATAAAATTATATTAATTATGATTACACTAAATATTTAATCCATTTTAGAAGATTCAATTTCAATAATTGGAAGAAATTATTTTTAAAATAAGCACATAAAACATAATGAAACCCCATTTTTAGAAAAAAGTATTTTTAAGAATAAAAATGAATTCACATAATTCACTTTACTAGTTTAAAAAAAATTATTATAAAATTAAATTATTAAGTATATAATTTATATATTTAATTAAAATTATTCATCAGTTACAATTAATTTAATTTAATTTGATATAAACAAATTGTGTATATAAAAAAAGTTTTATGAAAAATAACCCTTTTACCTTAACATGATTTTTTCTTAATTCCAACCTTTTAGATAACTAATGTATGGATGATTATTCATTTATTAATATAAATTATCAATATATTTAATTGAAATTAATTTTCAATAGTGATCAATATACATTGTTTAGATAAAACTACATAACATGTAGAAAAATAAATTTCTTCGAAAAATAGGTCTTTTAATAATCAATTGATTTTATTAGAAAGTAAATGGTTATTTAGTATACATTAATCGATGAAATTTAAATCTGAAAAAAAATTCTATATATATATATATATATATTATGTTCTTAATCCTATTCACATCTTCTATTCCAACGGTTATTCTATAAAGGTATAATATATCACAGGTTATTTTAGCTTCAGGGTTGTGTAAAAAGGAAGGTGTCAAAAAAATTATGTTTGTTTAAAGGGAAATAAATATCAAATATTGGGGTGTTTTAATAATGTTTTTCAACATTCTTACTCAGGTAATATCATGGGTGACCCAACAAGGGCATTACAACCAAAATATATGTTTCTTAAATTTTTTATTTTACCTTTTTGTTTCTCTAATCACCTATATATTTATTTTTAAAAACATTTCAAACATATTATATATATCTATTGATTAATTGAGTAGAAAATTATTTTCATTAATTTATATATTAAATTATCCTAACACTATTCATCAAGGAAGATAAAGATTAGTATCATAAAACTATGTATAAACTTAAACTCGCAATGATATATTTCACTATACACTAAGTCTCTTATGTCATTTATCTCAAAGGATAACTAATTTACACTACATTACTATTAAATAATCCATGGGAACTCTTTCACGACCCGACCCATAGGGCCCATTCCATGACTACCCCAAGCCCATCTTCCATAGGCTAGGGGTTAGTGAATAGAACCAGAAAGGCGTAACCCAAAAAGGGAATACATTGCCATTAAACTGGTTTGAACATAGATAGAGCACACACACAAAGCAGAACACAATGCAAAACTACTAAGAGAAAAAGTATGTACTGAAAGAAAATGCGCTAGTTTACAAGCCCAACTAAAAGGAACATATAAAAAAGGAAAAGAAAAACAAAATCTCTAGATTATCTATTGAGGATCCTACCTCAAGAGTAGGTACAAATCACTATCTGACGTCACTACATCTCGCCACTTCTATTGATCACATTTGTGAACCATCGAACCCTCGCTCCCCAAGTCTTTGTCAATCATTCCATCATCTGCACAAGACACAAAAGGTGTGGGAAAAGCCCGTGTAGGAGTGAGAATAAAAATACTTAATAGGGACCTTAAGACTCCTGAAGGTATCTCATAAATCTACAAATTTAAACCACAAGAAAGATCTCAATCACTAATCACAAAGTAAAAGATAACTCACACAAGGTATATAACATAAAGAATAAGAATAATGATGATTAGTCAAAAGATATATCATCTTATTCTATTGAGAGGCTCTACTGCTAATCTGAGAAGGGTTTCTCCACCGTCGATCCACAAAGGGTCGCTCTACCGTTGATCCATGACAGGTCACTCCACAGCTGGTCTACGACGTGTCGCACTACTGCTAATCTACGTATGGTTCTTCTCATTCTGATCCATAGAGTCCTGTGATATTGCTAATCCATGGAGGTTCTTACTACTACCGACTCATAGAGAGTCACTCTCATGCCAATACATGGTGGGTCACACCGTTTCCGATCCACTGAGGGTCGCACTCTTGCCATCCATAGAGGCTCGCTCTTCACTTGATAGACATCCAATGGATTCAGGAACCTTGTATGTATGAGTTTATAGGATTCTTACCCTCAATACACTAGTCATATTTCAACTTCCATGAAGTCTCACTTATATGTAACCAAAAATTACACCTTGTCGTAAGGGTTCCAATGCAACAGATAGCGCTTCGATCGGATGCTCGGTCTGTATGTTATAGGCTCTTTAGTATAAAGGTCCCGGTTAGATTTGAGTCAGATCCATCCAAGCCATACTCCAAATTTTGTAAAAACTCAATTGGATTATCTAAAAAATACCACCTCGTTTCAAGGATCCTCGCACCGCATATGGTTCATCAATCGGGCACCCTGTCTGCATGTTATGATCGTTTCAATGAAATGGGGTCGGTCGAGTCTGGGTTTCGTCCCTCCCGGTCGGACCGACCTGACCCGACCGCATCCGATGTTCCGGTGTGGGTCCGGTATAGATTTGGTCAAGCTGGCCTATTGGTCTCATGAGATTTTCTTGGTAGGATTGGTCCAGCCTAGTGGCAGGTCCGACCCAGCAGTGCGGGGTCCGGCCCACTAAGACGTGGGTCTGGCCCGCTGGGCAGGTATGGTCCACCCATCCAGTATGCAGTAGACAGCCGTGTCCAACCTCCGGCTCACCATGCGGAAAATGTGTGGTGCTCTCCTCAATGTGGTCAAGAAACCATAGTGGCACTACATGGACAGATAGCCTTTCAAAACTCCAGCATGCGGTCGATGGACCGTGTGCGCTAGCTCTCCCGAGCGGCCTGGGAAAGCCGCTCCTCCACGTGATGCCAATAGGCGATGCGCCTCCTCGCCACTGCGGCTATCTGGTCACATCCTCCTACCTTTTTGGTGAACCGACAGGAAGGATTCCCCCCCATCACCCACGGCTCCCGCCGCGAGCGATCATCAGCCACCGCCGCTTATGTCGACGTGTCGGCGGTCCGTTTCTCAAACCTCTTGCTTCTATGGAATTTTTAGGTCGTCACCTTCGCTATGACAGCCTCAAACTCTCTTTGTCGTCATCTCAAGAAATAATACATGAATAAAACACATTAAATAACTATGGCGGAGGGTTTGGGCCTTGTTCGGGTTAGCCTGTACCCTCTACGTTCGAGTTTAACCATGGGGGAAAGTAGTAACCACACAGAAAAAAGTAAAACCCCAATTTAAATCCCCGAATTAGAACCTCCCTAAAAAATTCATGGATCACATATCAACCTGTTAGTTGGTTGATCTGCATTTGTTGTTAATTTCATGAATGATGAATGAATTATAAATTAAAAAAACCCACAACCCCTATCTGGATTCATTAGGTTCGCTATTGATTAAGTATGTGATTTGTGTTGTCGTTAATCTATGTTCGTTGGAATTCATCCCTACTTTCCATGATCTAGATCTGATCCTCCATTGTTTATCACTTATTTCATCTTACTTCATTAGAGGTGGAGTCTACCAGAAGTTCTTCAGATATTTTCCTATATTTGTTAACTCCCAAACCACAACACGAAGGATTATTAAAAGAAATAGAAAATCACAGTGATGTTGTGCCCATTAATGATGCTCATTAAATCAGACACATTTAATGAGCCATTAAGATAATAGAGTCATAGTTTCAAATGATAAATTATTTACCCTCTATTAATGCACATCATCTTCACCTTGCCACTTCACCACAACATCATTGTCTTCCACTCAATGGTGAGAAAATAAATAAAATATTTTTATTAAATTATTTTATAATTTTTCTGAAAAAGTCTGAAAAATAAATTTTCCACTTGGCCTTTTCTGATCAAAGTTAAGTCATTTCTAGGTGAATCCCATCATTACATGTTCAATTATGCCCTTTTATTTTTTATCCAAGAACCATTCAAAATTTAGAAAAACTTTCCCACACGTTTACTAAATGTATCTTAAACAAAGATCAATATTCCATTCAGGGCTCTTCGAACCTCAAAATCACATGTCGTTAGAGCGTGTGGTCTTAGAATAATTCTATATAATTAGAAAAAAAATTACACAAAATTTATGAGACATTAAAAACTCAAATTTGTAAATATCTACCCACACTATATTATCAAGGTCCTGATAGATTTATGTATTAGAATAAATATAATTCATCATATTTTAAGATGTTATAATGATATCATAATCATACATACATATGAATATCATACACATTATATCTCCTTCATTTCCTATATTCATTCATGATTAAATTATTTAATATTTACATCATATACTAATTTAACTAAATTTAGCCTGTTCTAATATTGTTAATAAATTACTATTATAAATATTTTTATTTTTATTATAATTAGATTAAATTTAATTATTTTACTCCAATGATACACATATTCATAAAAAGAAAATCGTACTTGGAACACATTTCATACAAAATATTAAAATTATAAGAAACAAACATTATAACCAAGAGCATGTATTATATGGCATGTATTCATAAACAACATGTCTATATTCATCAAATGAGACTTGAATTGATAGAATTATAATCTAGTGACCCACATTTTTTAATTACCCAATCCAAAATACTCTAATTCCAAATCATAACACCACCGACCTTTAATTTACCCCCAAATCATTGTAGGATTCCAATTAGCTACATGAGTAAAATTAATTATATGGGGAATACTTTCCCTACAACGCAACATTTTAATTATTTAAATTAAGTAAAAAATATTTAATAAGAATAAATAAACAATTTAAATTTTATATTGATTGTGGATAAGGTAAATAATAGAATTATATTGAATACAAAGTTCCACTTATGTATCAATAAATCTCCATGAATAAATTATAGTAAATGGGATGAATTTCCTAACACATTATATATAGGGCTAGCAGTAATGATATATCTAAACTGAATGTTCATGTCTATGTACCAATATCGACCAATTCCAACGAAAATCTCCAATTCTATACTAGTAACTCAAAATTAGCATTCAATGACTGTCTGTGTCTAAATGCAGGGTATGAGTGTAACACAATAAGGATTTATTTAAAGGAACCCGTACATACTCCATAAATGAGTAAACTAATTATTTCTTTTTAAAGTGGGAAAATAGGTGTATATGTTAGCCTATCCCATGAATTTATGAAAAACTGAGACAAAAATTATTGTGCCTCTGGAAAACATTGTTTAAAACAATAATAAGAAGGGTGATTTTGTGTGAGAAATTTTTTTACCACAAATATCACTTATATTCTTGTACTAATTTTAATTTTTTATATATTTATGTAAAAAATTTCATACTAATAAGATATATAGATAAAGAATAAATTACACATAATATATACTATTTTTACAAGTTTCTTGGACTATTTTTGTTGAGTGGTTTTTTACTTTGTGATTAGTGGTTTTGCTCATACTTCACACATCATTATTTTATTATCCACATTTAATATAGTATATGGAGTAAAAATATGATCCTAAGATCCAGTATAATAAATATAACAAAGTGTAAAATATATTAATTAATCTTTCAAAATCCTATTAAATATTTTCAAGGAATATATTATGGGTGCACTTTTTTTCTTCCCCTAAAACCCAACCATGATGATCGTAAAACACTGCCTATATGTTTTGGATGACTATCATAGAGTTTAATTGTAAATATCAAATATAATTGTCCACATTATTTAAATATTCTAAAAAACCATGTCATGTAGAGATTTGTTGCAACAAGGTTTTCTTGGTAAAATCAAAATTTAAATACCATGAATGTAAATCTATATCTTTCCAAAAATATTAGCGGATGTTTTTTATTCATATTAAATATATTTTAAAAACACCATAATGTGATAAAATACAACCATGACTTGGTTTTATTAGCTTCAACTCCTTAATTGGTTAATAATGATCATTTTCATCCAAATCATGGTATCCAAGAATTTTTTATTTTAACCATGTTGAAAAAGTGAGAGATTTATTTATACTATGATGTGATTATTTAACCATATAATTTTAACTCTTCATGGTGTATCATCATATCCTCTCTCCATCCACCAAGACTAGGAGAACTAGAACAATGGATATTTTCTTCATAAACTAAATTATTATAGTATGATCCAAGATGTTGTTTCACTTCCCTTGGCCACTCAATATACATATTGAAAACCAAAGTTCCTAAAACAGTAATTTTTTATAAGAAAACCACAATTAGTTTCACATAACACAAATCACACTATGTTCTACTGAACACCATATTGTGTTTTTGGATTCCTCAAAATATTTTATCTCTTTTTAAACTCTTTAAATATAATGTTTCACCCATTAATTCATGGTCATTCTGAAGTAAAATAAAAAATGAAAAAATATTTGAATATCATGATTGATAATATTAAGAATGTATCCTTTATAATCATCTAAATATGAAATTTAGATAAATAGTACACCATTTTCTAAAATAATAATTTTTAGAATTCTCCAACTCCTAGTGTAAAGGTCAATACTATGTTTTATAGATCATAATATAATTCTTTACAACTCTATATCTATCAATTAACATCATGAGGTTTTATCAATATTTAATATCTTTTAATCTACCCATTTATAATTTTAAATCAGATTTAAAAAACATATGATCTCTAATATAACCTTCAACTACCAACATACTCATGTCACCCCTATAAGGAAAATATTTTTTTTCATTCCTTTAACTATTTCCTTGACTAATTTCCACTTTTTAAAAATATATGCTAGAATATTCTCCCCCTTTTAAAAATTCAATATAATAAAATAGTAAAGATATATAAATAATATACCTAGGGGTTAGGAAAAAAAATAAAATATCAATATCACTCTCAAGTTCTAAAAATTATCCTCTATCAAAGGAGTCCTCAAGATATTGTATACCTTCTCCTTCACTGAAACATACTCTAAATTGAGCCCTATATCTTCCAACTTATACCTGATGAAATTAATGTTTCTACCAATAGTTTTTTACCTTCAATATGGTAGGATGTTTTTTAATATATAAATTTATATTTTATTTTCACACCCAATCATAAATTGATATGGTATTTTTACCCTCATGTCCTTTAGTTGTGACTTCAAACATATCATTTGAGTTTTGTAATGTAATAACAAAGTTTAATTAGATTTAATTTTACTTAATATATCTATTTTTTAACTTATATGATTAATTAGTTAATATTCCACAAATAGTGAATATAACATTGAAATTTTGAATTTCAATCTCTGATTGCACCTTTAGATTCTGCATCGAAGAAGCTATAGGGAAGTAGTAATTTTATATCTTATACCAAAGGCAAGAGTTACATTAATGAAGTGAAATATTTTTCTTCACTTCCATATGATGGAACTCCATCATGTCACTACAGAATTGAGCATAACTAGTAATGAAAGACAAGATATTCAATATTCACACTCTCATCTAACGTAGGTTTTTTGTCACCCTTGGAAATAAATTTTAATCCACAATATTTTCTTCTAAAATGATCAAACTTTATTCCCAAGTGTAATAAGTTTTGATAAATTACTTTACTATTTAATACCATACCACTTTAATAACTCAAAAGTATATATTTTTTATGATGGAAAAATATATCCCATTATGTTCACAACATTCAAACCCAAAATAATTTTATATAACTAATAATTAATATCTCATAATATATTTTCATTTGGATAGAAATATTAGTAAAATTATTAAATTTATTCCAAGTAAAAATAATTGTATTAAAATAAACAATAAAATTGAGAGAGATTTTCTCATTTCCCATGACATGGATATTATTACACACCATCCCTTTCTTGAAGTCCATGCTCTTCAAGTAAAAGTCCAACTTAGAATACTATACTCGATGTTCTTTTTTAAGAATATAACGAACTTTATTTAGTTTATATACTAAAGAACTATCACTATCACTTATAAATACAAATATTTATTCAATGAAAAAAATTTCCTTGAGTTAATTTTTAAATAATACTTACATCACATATATTTCGAAAACTACGTTGTTTTTTTAGCACATATCCTAAGAAAATATGAAATGTTTCTAGCCTTGTGACTAGATTAAAATAATTATCTAAGTATATAAACATAACTTTAGAGTAGGATTAAATAACTATATGAGTTTTGTTCCATGGTACAATACCATTATCATTAAGATTATTACAAAAAATCCACTTCATCCAAATCACATTCGTCTCCTTTAGATAAGACACTAACTACCATTTTTTTAATCCCAAAATGATATAACTTAACTTATATAGTCGTGATCAAATTATGTTTTTAAAGAATTTATCAATACTATTTTATTTGGCTTCTTAAATCAATATATATTATTGTAATTACTTAAATGTATTATTTATGAAAACTACTTCTACTTTCTCCATAGATATTTTCTGGACCCATATACATTCTATCGTTTGAATAATTATTAGATTTAAAATTTGGGTATTTTCCATTGTAATGTCTTGGTTATTTGAGAGTGATGATTCAGATCATAACAAATATCAAAATTGTAAAATGTGACCCCATTGATGTGTCAGGGGTGTTGGTATAGGACATGGATTGAGTGATGAGAGTTAGATCGGTCATGAGTAGTAAGTTAATGTGAAACACTACTTCTGGTTGTTTTTAGAAGAGGTCTAAAGATTGGAAGTTAATTTTTGATGTATTTTTCAATAAATAAGAAGTATTGTTGATTTGGAATTAATTTTGACAACTTTTTAAAGTTAGAATGATTTTTTGGAAAATTGTAAAACTACCGTTTATAAGGGTATCCAAGAGTAAAGATCATTGTACATAATGGTCACCCTATGATGGGTTGGAAAAATGGATACATGTGGATAAATGTATAATATGTAAGAGTATACCTAGTATATATAGTGGTAAAATTTTCTTATAGGAAATATGTATGGCTCATAATGTGGGATGTATAATGGAATCTTAGAGTACCCTTTAATAAGGGTATGATAAATAATGGTCCTTATGGCTAAGTGTTGAGATACCATTGATACATAAGGTTAATTACATGATATATAAAGTACATATAGAGTATAATCAATAAATTTTATGTGTGAAAGTTCATAGGAATATATGTGTAATATACATAATGGTATATTCTTACCCTTTGATATGTAATGCTCAAAAAAAGTAAAGTATCGAATATAAGGGTGAATATATAAAAGTATCCATATAATTTGAAAGGTTCATTTGGTCAACATGTTAAGTTAATATGATATTTAAGGGTCACGTGTGAGGTTTTATTCATGAGAATCAAACATATAAAGATCCATATATAAAGGGTCTTAAACTTATTGAATTTTTAAAGATAATGGTTAAGTGTTGGTGATATGTAAGGGTGCCATTCATATGTGTAAATAAAAAAATTTCCCTATGTATCCCAAAAAGTAAGTCTGAAGAATATGTTCTATAACTATTCAAAGTTTTTATCAATTGATTTATTAATAATAAAATGGAGAATTTAGGCTATTCTACCTAGAATACATAGAGTATTACCTTGATTTATCTCTTCTTCTTCTCTTCATCTCCAAGTGAGGTCTTCATAAATTCCATCCAATTACTCATGAAAACTAATTCAAGGGGTTATTTTGTGTAAGTAAATATACATATAGGATATTATTATTGGTTTATCTTGATATTTACACTTTTCCTATTCATTTTTCATTAAATCAAGTATTTTTTAGATTATTGAATTTATTTTAATTAGATAAAGATCAACCATAATTTCTTGATGTCTAAAATCATGTTAACTCAAGGTAGGTGATGCCAAAATGTTTCTTGTGTTACAAATGTGTGTATTAAAAGTGTAGTAAATATACAATAGTATGTTCATGTGGTCAAATTAGAAAACCACACTTAAGGTTTCCCTTTATCATAAGAGATTCCTAGGGGTAGTATTGTTTGAAAATAAAGGGTATCAGTTTGGTACATATTGGATTTCTATATACGGTGGAATAATTGAATTATGGTAATAGTGTTATATGTTTTAATGTGGTGATTCATGTTATATTCTGGTTGATTTTGTTCTTTCGAAACACTATTTTTTAACCCTTATGATTGTGGGTGATGTTGATCACTGGGAATAAGTTGTAATGAACGTTCAATGGTATGATGTGAAGGGTGAAAGAAATTACTATTGATAGTGATAGAGGTTCATTGTGATGTGTCTACTACATGTTGGAAATTCCACTCACCATGGGTTATAAGGCCATTGTGATCTTCTGAACACATGATAGGTCCTATGAGGTAGTTTTTTACAATTGGTTTCTTATTAGTGTCCTCTATATTTATGTGACATAGTGTAGATAGTAATGAGGTTCACTGATAATGAGGAGGATACACTATTGTTATCCATGATAGGTGGTATGTGAGACCATTTGATTAGATTAGGATAGATTTCATATAGTAATAAAGGTTTTAATGTATGTGAGAGGACCTTAATGTATTATATATGTTCATGTATTATTTTGAGTTGTATATATGACTCAGGTTAACCAGTGCCCTGGATATTGATTATTCAATATGACATGTTTCAGTGTGTTGGTCTAGAGGATATTATAATTTATTATTTTTCAATTGTATATATTAATCTCATGGTGAGTGATTATTCCCTTTTTAAATAAAATATTATATAATTATAGATTAATATTTTGTTGTATGTATGAATTATATTTTTTATTAATTTTTTATAATGGACTTTGGGATGTTATTTTACCTCTTTGTTTTATATTTCCAGAAGATGGGAAAGTTTGATGTTTTAATAAGTCGTGAAAATGTTTGAAAAGATTTAGGCATTCCCCTTATAGTTTATTTAATGAAATAGTCTCCACACACATGGATATAGTCATCACCACTAGTGAGAAGCCTCCATTTTACATGGAGGTATACCGAAGTGTGGTTACCCCAACATTACATGCATAAATATAACATCTTATTATATGACTATTTATGATATATAATTATGATCCATACATGAATTGTAAAGGTTTAGAGTTTTTAGTAACTTCGATACATAAATGATTGGTACATAAAATAACTACATCATATCCCATTATGTTATTCACAACCAGCACCCTCCTTAAACATATCTCAATTAAAACCTATATTCATATGCAGAGAAAAAGAAACAAAATAAAGGGTGTGCTTAAATGCTTGGTATGGGTAAATAATGGAGTCAGTGATCATTTAATAATTACATGATCATAAGGGTATAATAAAAATAGTTTATCATTTGAAAACCATATCCATAAAATTATGTATCTTGATCATAATTCATGACATAAATCTTCGTAGTCCATAAGTCGTGAATCAAAAAGGATAAAAATAACATAAGTCCTGAGAGAATAATATAAGTGTAAGATCATATTATTAAATAGTGGATTAAAGTGTGTCATAATTATAATCATAGAAATCATATTTCAAGGTTACCCACTAAGACATTAATCATTTTTTAGGCTTGTTCTAACCTCATATGCTCCGGATTTTGGTGTGGGATAACTTCATGTGTAACCTTTTGGGGCTTATTCTGTCCACCAATGCACCATCTTTTAATTTATAGATAACGTCATGTGTAACATATTAGATCATAAAAACTAAACATTAACTAATTAATTAGAGTTATATAATGTATCATAACTTTACATAATTAGGATCCATTCATACTATTTTGTTTTATCATGAAATCATTTATCATTTCATCATAGCGTAACACATGGAAAATAAAATTGGTTTTATCAATATTTCATCAACATAATTTTAAACCATCAAAAATAAGAATAACAGTATCATTGGATCATATTCCTAGTGAAGCATATGTAAAATAAAATTATGTTGTCATTGATGAATAATTCCTCTAAAATATCGTTAGAATATTTCATGAGGAAAAAATCCCCTTCATTTGGAAGTCACTTATTTCTAATATATAAATTTATATAGTATTAATGAAAATAAATTTCATTGAAAAGAACCTTGGAACCATGTTAAAGAATATTAAATGTAAAATTATTCATGATGATGTGAAAACCCATTTTTTTACTATACATTGAAATAAATATTCAATTCATACCTTTTGTAAATAGTTTTTTATTTGGAAAATGATAAGAAAATTCCATTAAATAATTTTTATAGAAATTATAAATATTCGTAAAATTATTTAAAAAAATAATTGGAGAATAGTGAAAATAATCATGATAATATTTTAACAAAAATATGAACATGAATGAAAATAATTCCAAATTTAAGAGAGAAATAAATTTAGTTTTCCTTAAAAACATTCATTCAGTATTTTGAGTATTTAGACAGATAAAAATAAATGTAAAAAATGTGATTTACAAAAATAAAAAGATTAGAAGAAATTATATAATAGTATTTATATAAATATCATTTAATTTCATCATCAAAACATTTAAGCATAAACAATTCTGGTAAAATCTTGATTATAATCTAAAAATATTACCTCTAGCCTAAATTGCAACATAACCTTTCTAAAGTCCTATATAATAAAATTTTTTTATTATAATTATATAATAAAAAATATTAATACTTAAATAATCATACATGACTTATTAATAATATCTTATTATCCATTTATTTATAATTCTTTATTAAAATCACTATTTTTTGTGATATGTATTTCGTTTTTAAAACATTTTTTGATTTAACAGTTCTAGTCCTTATAATATGATCACGATTAAATTATATATATATATAATGTTAATTAGGATATAAATTTCCTTTATATGCATTATATACGTATTTATAATAGTCTATACATGTTATAGACAGTAAAATGTCTTACACTAATCCTGGAGATGGTAATCCATACGTACACATGAGCATTGTTTTCATTTTCTAGAGAAAAGGTTAAAAGAAAGATAAACAAATAAATTATCATTAAATAATAATTATTCTATCAAATATGACATATATATATAGTAAATCTATCATTATTTCTAGGAATGATAGGTAGTTATGGAAATTGAATCAAATCTGTATGTGAAGGCAGTAGTCCACATATACAAATGATTGATACTTTCATTTCCCATTTGATGGAAAAAAGGTGGAAAAAGGGTTCTCCATCAAAATAATAATATCTGATTATATTTATTATACTATATCCATCATGTTGTTATGGGTACTACATGTATAGAGAAGCTGGAAGAATAAATAAAATTTAAAAGGTTATGTTAAGATTTAGACCTTTTTTTGGAAGGCCGCATTTGGCTTACACCTTAATTAATAAATGATTGGTATTACGAGAAGAATAGGTGCACTAAAATTATGGTAATGAAGATAATGTGGATTTGGGGAAGTTATTTACTAATCTTAAAGGCTTAAATTTTTGGAATAAGTGTGAATATAAGGTTCTCTTTTTATGTGTGAGAGAGGACACACTAGGAATTTATTAAAATATAATTATATAATTATTTAATTTCTCAAGTATAATGGATAAAAATTGTAACATATTTGAATTTAATATAATATAGGGTCAAAACATCTTTCCAAAATAATAATTAGATATGTTTATGTTGAAATATTACCCTTATTTCTTAGTTTAACCCCCTCGGAAAACCTATTTTAACGATAGTCATGGTAAGGAATTTTTATTATTTTTACTACACATAATGACAAAAAAATAAGTTGATTCTTTTAAATTATATTAATTGTGATTATTTTATGTATCCAATCTATTTTTCCTGATTCAATTTCTATTATTGGTTGAAATTAATTTAAAAATAATCATGAAAAATGAAACACCCAAAGCTTCAATGGTACGCTTTTGTTTGAATAATGCAATAGCTTGCATTGTACGCAACTTCGAGTTCTAGCACACCACGAAAAATCAAAACAACTGTTATGAATAGTAATACCCATTTTTGGAAATTTTACAGATTTTATTTTCCAAAATAGACTTTATTTCTTGAATTAGAATATCAAAATTAGCTTAGGGTGAATTTTTTATATTTTTCTGAAAACAATAATTTTTTGATGAAAAATGAAAACCCTGGATTTTTGTTTAGAACCGATTTTTATTTAAATAATTATTTATTTTAATTAAATTTAATTTAATCCAAAATATATAAATAATACATATATTAGTTCAATGTGATTAATTGGAGTCATTTTATAATAAGAGTAGATGTATATAATTTTATTGAACTTTTTAACGTCTTTTACCCACCTTCTTGGCACATTTGCAGATTTGCATAAAACATAATTTTATCGCTTCTGTGAATTGAATTTAAAAAATCCAAGATAAATGGTTGACATCATTAAGTAAAATTTGGTTCAATGGGATGAAATAATATTTGATGAATAGTAACTTTTGAATTTTATTTACCACAGTTAATAGTAAATAGGGTAATTAAATGTAAAAATGATATTATAATTACCCTAAAACAAGCCCTAATTCTATTAGATAAGTGTTTTAAGCCAAAAATCAACCTTAGGAATAAAATTTATTCCTATTTGATCCACTTGTACTAGATTAGGACATTTATTATTATTTTATTTAAAGAAGAGTTAGACATGTTAAATTCAACTCTTAATAAATAAAATATTTTTAATATAGGGTTATACATAATATAATTTAAACTATAAATATTCATTAGAAATATAAAAATGTTTCCAAAATTATGGAATTTTATTTACAATTTTTATACATTAAATAATTAAATTTTTTATGACACAATGATGATACAGTAATTACCTTATTAATGAAAGATTAAAATAATTGATATTATAAACATCAAAATAAATTAAAATTGAGTCCTTTGATGAATGTCATGACTTTTATAGGTTAATATGACATTTTAAGGTTGATTTACTGCTTTTTTTTGAAGTAGTCAAGTTTTTTTACTTTCCAAAATACCAAATACTAAATTGTTTCAAAATTGACCTAAATGAGTATTTAAAAAAATACTATATTATTAATGGATATAATATTCCTAAAAACTACGGGTTGTCCAGAAGAATTATATAATGATATATATGTCATTAATGAACCACTTTAGGTTCTACTGGCATTTTATAGTAAGTTTATTAACCATGTATTATAAAAATACAAGAAGACATGGTAAAAGTTAAACTACTTATCTAAGAGTTAAATCTAGAAGATATGGTTAATATGGTGATAGAAACTTGTCTAACACCTATCGGCTGAGTGTTTTTAAACCCATTCCCACCTTATCCTCGAAATAAATCCATTTTATCAATTAGAACCTGAAAATGATTTTATAATAAAATAATATTCCAAGCTTTTCCTAAAGCGACCCTCAACCCCCTTATAAAATGGTACTTCCCATTCCCTTAATTTCACACCTACAAATCCATTTGCATCGGCCAAAACCTACTCAAATATCCTAATAACTACCCTAAAATAATCTTAGATTCCTTCCTTTGATCATAAATCCAACCTAAGTATCCCTTTTGATCAAATCAAAAGGAAGCACCCGAAAAATTGGAGATAATTTCATCACCTCTTTCAATGTTCTTTTCTTCTTACACTTCCTCTTTCTTTGTTTTTTACATATCAAAATAATAACTCCATTACCTTATACAAACTATGATTTTATTATAAATATGGTACAACCATTTTCATTATTCTATCCATCCTATTAATGACAAAGTCATCATGCATGCGTACGTATAGCTTACCGTCTCTATATCGTGGTGTAGTTTGTTATTCAACACTTTATTATTTGGATGGTTATAATAATGAGTATAATTGATTTAAATAATAAATATAACATGTTATTGATTATTTATATATGTTATACTGTCTAACTACATACTTTTTTACCATCAATATATTGATATTTTTGCTCGTGATTACGTAAAGATTACCGTCTCCACGAATGTGATGAGATTCCTTAATCATCGTAACAATTCAAGAATAATTTTCATTTTATGATTTAAAAATAATTTTTATGGAAATAATAGAATTTTTATTATTAATCAAATACATCCTATCCATAACAAAACATGACTTATGTAACAAAACATATAAAGAAAAATGAATCAGTTAACAACTGAAACAATGATACTACTGAAATAATATTAACAATGCAATATTAGAAGATCATATATGATATAATATTTATGTATGTGGTTCTTGTATAATTTAATAAAAATTATTTATCTATTTTAAAGGATTTTAATGTACCCTATACTAAGGAAAAGAAAAAGGTGGGGTTAATTTTACAGTCTCTTTATTTTCTGAGATTGTTTATACGTAAGTATCTACTGGGAGTCATTTATCATCCACATCTGTGTTTCTTAAAAATGTATTTCAAAACATTTTTACTATTTTCTAGACAATGGTTTATATTTATTCATACGATTTTTTGAATTCTATAAAATTTATAGAAAGGAATCTTTCCGTTGTTTTCTGATCAAGGTGCTTTATGACCTTTTTGGAAAAATTAAGGTATGAATTTTTTCCTAACTTATACGGCGAGTGCGGCTATTTTCCGCCATTATAACACCTTAAAAGATTCCCATAAAAGATTATAATAATATTTTAAAAATAATAGTTTCATTTTATAATTACGTGAATTTTAAATGATTTCAAAATAGAAGGATATATTCCTCTCAGATAGTTTTGACTGCATCTATGTCAACATCCTTTGATGTATTTTACACTTGTTTGAATTTTATTTATTATGATACAATATTCCTATTTTATTGATGCTTTTGTGATATTTTTGACTGTGGATGTATTATTTTTATACCATTCATGGTTTATGGTTAAATTATTAAAAAATTTATGCTAGTTTTAATACAAATATTTATGTTATGTTTAAACCTTTTCAAATGTGGAAAGAATTGGACTTAGTAAGTGATGGGTGGAGCCCTCTATCGATCCTCGATGCATTAGTAGGTCTTATAAGACAAACTAGTATCTTGGAAAAAGGCCTTGAAAAAATTTAATTTTTAGTCTTGGCATGAGGCCTTGACTATGTGGTTATGATGTCCAGCATTATGCATTCCTTCAGTTTGAAATTAGCTATTGATATTATATGTGATTATTAGACCAGTAGAATATCCATTTGAATATGTAAATGTAATTTTTTTATTTATCTTTTTTATATTATATGTAATATTATGTTTAAAAGGCTTGTATTTCAGTTTTATACATTTCCTTAAATTTTTATTCTTATTTATGATAGTTTCCTCTATATTGTTATCCTTAAAGAGCATCTGAGCTCACCCCTTTCTTATGTTTTCTTTTTCACAAGATGTGAAGTTGTATATTAGTATTGACCTGTAGGGATATTATAAGGTATATGAGTGTGTTTAAATGTAATACAATGTTGTTTTTTTATTTCATGGTGTAATGTAAAACTTATTTATGTATCTAGTACTTCCAAAGTTACCAAACTAATCTTTCTGTAGAGACTTGATCTCTTGTGATCATGACAATGTTATATAATAATTAAATGACTATGGGTAACTAGGTTCGGGGCATTACAGTTGGTATCAGAGGAAGTTTACTTCAATACTTGGAAACTAGATTTAGAAAAACTCTTTTAAGTGAACATTACCCAAAGATAGACTTTCAGGATTAGTATAGAATAATTTTCAAGAATTTTGGTAATGTAGAGATTCTGTAAATTTTCCAAGAAATAAAACCATATCGAGATATGAGTAGGTAGAGGTGGCTCTGGAACATATGAACCTAGTTGTTAAAACTTGAACATGGAGTTTCAAGCTTGACTTAGGGTATCCTGGTGCACAACAATGAGCCTTGCTGCGCTGTTGGTTACGAAAATCTAAGGGGATATGATTTGTATAATTCAACTTTTATCTAGAAACCATTATGAAGGATTTATGAGTAAATAATTCTCGAAAGAAAACATTTTTATGATTATGTATTATATGTATAAACTGTTCAATTTATGTTAAGTGTTTTACAAGATTGGAATTATGCATTGGGGTTCATAAACTGACCTAGTGTATGCCTTTTTTTAGAAATGGAACATAGTGGAAATAATGGAAATCATATTAATGCACATAATCCATGTAGGGATTTCCCTCCAACTCAAGATAATTATAGTGGAGCTGGTTATTCTACTGGTGCTGAATATCTTATAACCAAACTAGAACAACTCACTCGGGTTGTGAATAATAACAGAAACCATATAGAGTGCCCTGATCCACAATATGGAGGATAAATGTTTGATCTCTTCATGATGCAACAATAAAAAACATTCAATGGGACTACAAATACATTTTTAGCGGAACAATGGATAAGTTTCTTAGAGAAAATATTTCATGATTTGGGGAGTAGTGAAAGGGAAAATTTTTCATGGCAGTCTATCACCTAATAGCAGATGCAGATTAATGGGGGTCATTAATTCAGAACACAAAGAAGGATTAATAAGTGGAATGGAGGGAGTTTAGATATCGTTTAATATAAAAATACTTTCCTCGGGACCATCGTGCTAATATGGAAAGATAATTTTTGAGTCTAAGGAAAAAGGAGGATAAGAATGTCATAAACTATGTGACTAACTTTTCAGGGTTTGAAATGAATGAAGCAGATTATATACGTAACCCAAGGAGTAATATTGATCGATACTTTGATGGGTTAAAACCATTTCCCCTTAAATAATTAGTGTAATAATCCTTCTCGTTATACAAAGATATAGTCTCATGTGATATCAATACAAAAAATGAATACTCTAAGTCTTGCGACTTCAAAGAAAATCAAGAGAAGAAGAGATCAGTTGAACACTCTGGAAATGGAAATAATGGGAAGAAGGGAAAGGTTGAATTTCCATCTTGTAGTAAATGTTGGAAGAAACACCCTGGTACATGCTTGAAGGGAATGGGAGTTTGTTACAAGTGAGGTGAAAAAGGCCACCAAGCATGTGATTACAGGGGAAAGAAAGTGGCTATAAATGTTGAAAGCTAAAATTGTAGAGAAATGGGGCATTATGAAAATTAATGTCCTAAGTTCCAAGGAAAAAAATCAAAAAAGGCCGAGGGATGAAGGCCAATCTTATGCGACCACAATTACTGAGGTTGAAGCTCTGAATTATGTAGTGGCAGGTGCTTTAATCGTTTCCTCAAAATTAGGCAATGGTTTATTTTATGTTATATCATCGCATTCTTTCAAATCTTCCAAGTTTTCCAGAAAATTATTTATTTCCAATTTGACATAACAAGGGAGTTATCAGCCAAAACACCTAAAGGAACTATCATTGCAACAAAGTTTGGTTAATTAATTACCATTATGGCATATAAATGAGCTTTATCTACTGGTCTTATTGTCATGCCCATGATTGAATTTGATATAACCTTCACGAATGGATTGGTTTTCAGACCATGGTGCGAAAATTTATTGTAGGAAGAAGGAGGTTACCATTTTTGAATATGATAAAGAATATATTATATTTAGAGAAGAAACATCACTTTCTAAGTCTTATATATATCCACCCCTAGTAGATCTACTAAATTTAATTATTGTGATGGATGAGAGTGAAATAACTTTGGGTGATGAAAGGAATGTTCAAAGAGAGTATGTACCTATTATGGAAATATATATTGATGTGTTTCCAGAGGATTTACATAGACATCCTCTAGAACAAGAAATTGAATTTTCCATTTATTTAATTCTTGTTTCATTTCCCCTATTGAATACCCCTTATAGAATGACCACTGTGGAATTAGTGGAACTAAAGAAACAACAAGAGGAATTGAGTACTAAAGGATTTATTCACCCTAGTGTTTCTCTATGGGGAGAACCTATTCTTTTTGTTAAGAAGAAATATGTATTTATGAGTTTGTTCATCTACTACAAGGAGAAAAATTCTATAACAATAAAGAATAATTATCCCCTACCACGCATTTCTAATTTATTTGATAAAATTCATGGTGCTAAATATTTTTCCAAGATTGACCTTCGATCTGGATATCATCAGTTATGCATGAAGAAGGAACACATTACAAAGATAGCATTTCATACCAGGTATAGGCATTACATGTTTACTATAATTCCTTTTGGACTGACTAATGAACCCATTATTTTAATGCATCTAATAAATAGATTTTTCGAGGAATATCTTTATTACATTGTAGTGGTATTTATTGATGATATCTTAGTTTACTCGAAAAGCTATAAAGATCATGGAAATCACTTGTGCACTATTCTAAAAACTCTTAGAAGAAATGAATTATATGGTATGTTTAGAAAGTGTGATTTTTGGCTTCAAGAGTAACACCGCAAGTTTTCATAGTACATTATCTCTTTAAAATAATTCAATATCTTACACGTCACACAACATCGAGTTGGAGCGCACGATGACTTACCAAACTAGCCGTTCAAAAGTAGTTATGAATATTATAAACTAAATTTTGAATTTCATATATTCCATATAATTTTAACATCCATATTATGTGTTTCTTAGACATAATATAGGAACAAATTCATTTTTTCAGATAAAGGATGTGTTTTTCCAAAAAATGCAATTTTATCGTCTTTTAATGGAGAACCTTTTTAAATCCAATATTTGACACTTTTATATATTAAATTTGACAAAATAAACTTCTTATTTAGAATAATGACATAAACAATAGTTTCAATAAATATTTGGTGTTTTTCTGATAACTTTCATATTTGGGTGAAGAGTGAAAAATACTAAATTTTAATTGAAAACAACTTTTTTTTCAAAATAATTCATAGTGTTAAATTATAAATTTTAATGGTTTGTAAGTATAATTAGATTATTTTTACCCTTTAATCCAATTTTGGTCATTGGAATTGATTTCACTTTGATATTATACATAAACTAGTGTCAATCTTTTGATAGATATTGTTTCTTAAAAACACTCTATTTGTTTTGACAATAGAAAATAATTCTAAATTAATTAATAAAACTTCTAAGTTTTGAATTTTGTAAAATAGACATCATTTCTGAATTCAGAAAATCAAATATTTCTTAGGCTGAATTTTTGGTATTTTTCTGAAAAACTTCAATTTTTGGATAGTCTAACCACTTAGTAGTAGTTAAAAACTGGTATTTTTATTTAAATGAAATTTTAACACTTCTGTGAATTGAATTTCAAAAATCCAACATACATAGTTGTTATTAGTATGTAAAATTTCTTTCAATAAGATTAAAATAATTTTTGGTGAAAATTAACTTTTGACTTTTATTTATCACGTTTAAAGGTAAATAGGGTAATTCAAGGTAAAAAGAATAATATAATAATAAAAAAATTTCTTAACACTTGTCTTAACCTTATTTTATGAATAATAACCATCCATGTGAATGCTTGGGTCTATTTTGGGACCCCATGTAACCACTTAAGAGTGATAATGACACTTTATTTTAATTAACATAAAGTAAAGACAAAAATGACATTAACAAATATATTTTAGTATATCAATTTTTACATGGGGTTAAATAAGTCATATTTTTTACTATAAATATTAATTGTAAAGCTAAAATATATCTTACATTATTATATTTTTTTATAATTTTTAGACATCTAATAAATTAAAATATGTATGACACAATAATGATGCAATATTCACCTCATTAATAAATGATTTAAATTAATAAGATTATTAATATAAAAACAATATCCAAAACCTGTCCAATTATTATTGGATGATTCTATTTATAACATGAGTCATCTTATCTTCGACTATAATGAGTTTTGGACCTTTTGAAACCGAATATGTGTTTATAATAAAATAACATTTTCAAACTTTCCTAAAGAGCCCCTCCTCTCCCTTATAAAAGGACACCAATTATATCCCATTCCCCACACCTCTCAAGCCTCTTGGCTCCACCAAACCTGGACCAAATAATCTCTAAAGATCCCTATATTCTACCTTGAAGCCTTACCTAAGGTAGAAGTCACTTCAAGAATTCCTTTTGGCTCAATCCAAAGGGAGTTACCTAAATTAAAGGTAATGGTTTCAATTAACTTCTTTTCTTTTATTTTACTTCTCCAACCCCTAAAATTTTTTTATTACTTTATTTTATAACAACTCCAGTATCATTAAAATACTAATATGTTGTTTTGAGAAGTTTTTGAACTACACATACGCACTCCTCCATCTAATATGTAAAGAACACACTGTTTCTGTAGATGGAAAACTAAGGCCTCATAAAACAATGATTGTTCAATTATCTTATATCGTCTCTCATGGTGGTCATTAATATGGAACT
Organism: Viscum album; assembly: GCA_963277665.1. Lineage (NCBI taxonomy): Eukaryota > Viridiplantae > Streptophyta > Magnoliopsida > Santalales > Viscaceae > Viscum > Viscum album. The sequence goes on along the minus strand of OY728151.1, from coordinate 1,435,219,690 downwards.
ATATTTATATATGATATATATTATGTTTATGTTTTCTTTATTCTTCTTTATTTTCCATTTATAGCATACCTTTATGGTTTCGATTATGGTTAAACGTGATAATTTCATTTGAGGATGTGTATACTACCGCCTCCCTCAAAGTGATATGACTCATTAATGCCTTATATGGGACATATAAAGGATGGAGTTAATAATATTATATATGATATTATACTATAATTATAATATACCAATGTATCATTATGTTTTAACTCCATTAAAATACAAAATATAAACGAAACTAACGTTCATGCGTACATACGACTAACCGTGTCGATGAACAATGCGTTTCATTTCTTATCTCCAAATGTTATATACTATTATAAATAAATATACGTATATACTGGATATAAATTATATATATGATATCTAAATCATGTATATCATTCTAGAGATAATGGAATTTTGACTACATGGATAAATTGTAATTATAACAAGTTCATTTTTGACCCAAGTTCTGAACATCAATAAAATATCCAATATGGACTTAAATAATTAAATAATTTTTATATCAAGGTAATAAGTGATATAAAAGGAATAATAAAATTAAAAAATTTTCTTAATCAAGTATAAATTAACTTAAGTTTATTATTCAGGATGAACAAGGAACATACAAGACAATTCAGACTTGAGGTAAGGGGTTTCTTATCTAACTTTTAATTCAGCGAGATTTCCATTCTTCGCCACATATTTATTACATGTGGTGTATTGTGCAATTCCATTTGATAGATATTATCCTGATTATCTTTATATTTATGGTATTATGTGATTCATTTGGTGGTTATTAACTTTTGGTTATATAACTCGATTGATTACAATTTGTTAAAGGATTTCCATCCCACTTCTTATTTCCATGAGATTCATGCTATATTACCTTGTGTGGTTTATGTACTGCCCATGATTGTATTCTTTGTGTAATGTAATTTAATTGATGGTTATTTAAATATTCATTGTATGATACTTCTTTCATGTGTTGTACCTTTCGTATGTTACCAAATCGGTAAGGGAATTTCAAATTTCGATTTCCACTCATTGGCCTTTATGCATAATTCATTGATTATATTACTCCAATATTCTGTGTGGAATAACTATTTATTATTTATGTAGTAATATCCAATCCCATTTCATTGGATATACATTTTATACATATAATCACTCCATTTATAAATTCACATTCCATTGATATGAAATTTTTAAGGGTAATCTTAACTCAATTTCCATTCATAGAGTTAAACATCCAAGTCATTGGTTTTGTTTTTACAAGAATATGTGTGAATGTAATATGATTTATTTAAACTTAATATCCTATTATATTTAGTTTATTTATATTTATCACCCACTATTATTTCATTGATTTATTCTTAATCTAAGGATATGGTCTTTATAAGGTATTTTGTCTGAATTTACATTCCTTTGAGACCACTTTGTCATTATGCACCAATTAATTTTTATATGGTGCATATACTATCCTTTGACATATTATATCCTGAATCCCTTTATTATCATGACATTATTATGTTTTTATTAATGTTATTCCTCAATTACATGTATTCAAGTGTCTCTTATTTGGTTAGGAACTCTTTAACGAAAATATTGTTTTAAATGTTTTAAATATTTACTCTTCTAAGTCTTTCTCATTAATGTCTCTGTTTTAAAAATGGTTTTAATTATTTATTTATACGGACATAAATGTTTTAAAATTTTAAATTCCTTTTAAATTTTTCAAAGTGGTATGGGAGACTTTTATTCAGAAATCTATTTTAAACATCTTCTTGATAAATAGTGAGACTTTTAAATGTTTTCTTGAAAAAAATGATATTTCTCTCAAAGATTTTTATAGATCATTTTAAACTATGTCAACATCCTTTACGGGATATTATTCCAGATTGAGGTTGATTTATTATGATACAAACCTTTCATACTGTATTGAATGTTTTGTGATATGTTTGACTGTGGATGTGTAATTTTTATACCATTCATGGATTATGGATAAAGTATTGACATTTATTATGCTAGTTTTAATAAAAATGTTTATGTTATGTTTAAACCATTTCATATGAGGAAAGCATTAGACTTAGTAAGTGACGGGTGGAGCCCACTATAGCTCCTCCATGCATTGGTAGGTCTCATGAGACAAACTAGTGTCCTGGAACGAGGCCCTTACAAAATCTAATTTGTAGCCTTTTCACGAGGCCTTAACTATGGGGTTATGATGTCTGTCATTATGCATTCAATCATTATGATATTATCTATTGATATTTCATGTGGTTATTCGACTAGTTGAATACCCATGACTATGTTTTATTATGTAATTATTTACTCATCTCATATTCCTACCATAAGTGTATAAATTAATTATTTGTAAAGGCATGTGTTTTAAATAATTCATCATGCCTAACGTTTATATTATCTTCAGAGGTATTCCTTACTCTTACTAAGCATTTGAGCTCACCCATTTCTTATGTTTAATTTTCCGAGGATATGAAGAAGTTACTTATGAGTGACTTACTAGCATAATCTAGGAAGCTTGGATGTTTATAATAAAAACATTTAGTGTTATTTTTATTTTCAAGTTGAAATTTTGAACTTATGTGTGTATATTGTTACCAAGACTACTAAATTGATTGGTCCTTTGAGACGTGATTCATTTTAATCATGCAAAGGAGTTAAAATAATGCACGGGCTCTTGGATTCTAGGTTCATGGCATTACATCAGGAGATTTATTTTCTTTTCTATATTGTCTCCGAGGATGGAATCTCTATTAATCAATCTAAGAAAAGAAAAATCCAAGAATGGCCAGAAACGATGAGTATAACTGAAGTATGCAGATTTCTTGTTTTAGGAGGTTATTATTGGCATTTCATCTAGAATTTTTCCGGATTGTCTAACCCATTAACTAAGATCACACGTTAAGGGGTTAAATTTGTTTGGGCAAAAGAGTGTGAAGAATTTTTTGAATAACTGAAGAGAAGATTAGTCAATCATCCAATATTGACTCTACCATCGGGGAATGATAGGTTTGTTATTTATAGTGATGCATCAATGAAAGGAATTTGGTGGGTATTTTTGTAGAATGATAGAGTTATTTCATATGCACCACGGCAGTTAAAAATTCATGAACAAAACTATCCTACTCATGATCTTGATTTAGAAACTATAACATTTTCTCTAAAGATATGGGGACACTATCTCTATTGTGAAAATGTGTGATATATACGGATCATAAGAGTTTGAAGTATATTTTCTCATAGAAAAAACTCAACATGAGGCAAAGGTGATGGCTTGAACTAGTCAAGGTTCTGACTGCACTACACACTACCACCCAGGTAAGAAACATAAGGTGGCAGCTGCTTTGAGAAGAAAGGATCATGGAGTTCTGAACAAGATACGAGTTGAAAGGGATCCTATGATCATATATCAAGTAAATATTGATATGGTAATAATAATGGAAGGTGGAACATCGATATTTTTTCAAATGGTTTCCAAAACATATTTTCTAGAATGTATAAAAAGTTCTCATACTGATGATAAGGAGTTTCAAAATAAAATTAAAGCTTTGAATAATGGGAGATTGATCGACTTTGTATATGAAGATGAAATTTTGAAAATTGGGAAAAGGCTTTGTGTTCCATATATAACTAATCAAAAAATGGAATTTTTGGATGATGATTATAGCTCTAATTTCTCTATACACATTAGTAGCACTAAGATGTATAGAGATTTTGAGGGACATTTTTTGTGGAACAATGTAAAGAGGGAGATTGTTGATTATGTGTCAAGATGTATGGCTGGTCTATAGGTAAAGGCGGGAAGGCAACATCCTATAGGATTCACGCAACCTCTTCCCATACCTGAGTGGAAATGGGATGATATTACGATGGAATTTTTCATGGGGCTACCAAGGACTCCAAGAAGGAATGATGCAATATGCGTAACTGTTGATCGTCTTACCAATTCCTCACATTTTATTGCTATAAGAGAAGATTTACCACCAGAACGTTTAGCAAGATTGTATATTAATGATGTTTTATGATTTCATGGTATACCCTTATCGATTGTTTCTCATTATGATCCCCATTTAATATCAAGATTCTAGAAATGTCTTTAAAAATCCCTAGATACTGAACTTCATTTGATCATTGTATGCCAACCTCAAACTAATGAATAATCATAATGGATTATTCCAACCATAGAAGACATGTTGAGATCTTTCTCACTTGACTCTAAAGGTATATGGGATCGATATTTACCTCTCGTCAAATTTTCCTATAAGAATAACTTCCATTCAAGTATTCAGATTTCTCCACATGAAGCATAATATGTAAAGAGATATTTCACACCAACATGTTGGGATGATGTTGGTGAAAGAAAACTAATAGGCCCAGAACTTATTCAGGAAACAATAGAAAAAGTGAAGATTATCCAAACCCACATCAAAGGATCTTAAAGTAGGCAATAGAGCTATGCTGATAACTGAAGGAAGGATTTGGAATTTCATGTAGGAGAACATGTTTTCTTGAAGGTATATCATTGTAAGGTTGTTATACGATTCGGTAATAAGGGTAAATTAATTCTCTGGTACATCAGACCTTTCAAAATTATAGAACTAATTGGAGTTGTAGCTTATCGTTTGGAAATTACGCCAAGTCTCTCTAATATTTATGATGTGTTCCACGTATCACTATTAAGAAAATACATACCTGAATCAAGGCATATACTCACCAATGAAGAAATAGAATTGGAACCTAATATTTCTTATTTTGAAGAGCTTGTCAAGATTCTTGATAGAGAGAACAAGTTCTGAGAAACTGGATGACTCATCTAGTAAAAGTTCTTTTGAGGAACCATAAAATGGAAGAGGCAACATGGGAACCCAAGGAACATATGATGAAAAACCACCTGAATCGTTTTATGTAGTAATATTTTAGAAATTTCATGGAGGAAAATAATTGAAGGAGGGGTTAATGTAACACCACAAGCCTCCACGATATGCTTCTCTTTGAATAATGCAATAGCTTGTATTGTATGCATCTTTGAGTTCTAACACACTAAGACCAATAAAACAAGCCATTATGAATAGTAATATCCACTTTTTGAAACTTTATAAATTTTATTTTTCAAAATAGACTTCTTTTTTGGATTTGGAATATCAAAATTATCTTAGGGTAATTTTTTTTATTTTTCTGAAGACAGTCAATTTTTGATGAATAGTAAAAAACACAGCCTTATTGTTTAGAACTTAGTTTTTATTTAAATAACTATTTATTTTATTTAATTTTAATTTTAAGTCAAAATAGATACATAATACCTATATTAGTTCAATTTAATTCATTAGAGTCATTTTATAATAATATTAGATGCATAACATTTTATTGAACTTTTTAATGTCCTTTACCCACCTTCTAGGCACATTTGAAAATTTTCATAAAACATAATTTTACCGCTTCTGTGAATAGAATTTAAATAATCCAAGAGAAAAGTTTGAAATCAGTAAGTAAAATGTGGTTCAATAGGATGAAAATAATTTTGTTGAATAGTATCTTTTAAATTTTTTTACCACAGTTAAAAGTAAATTGGGTAATTAAAGGTAAAAATGAAATTATAATTACCCTAACACATGTCCTAATTCTATTATATAAGTGTTGTTTTTATAAAATAAACATTATGAATTAAATATTATCCCTTTTTATCCACTTGGATTAGATTAGGACATTCATTTTTATTTTATTTAAAGAAGAGTTAAAAGTGTTAAATTCAACTTTTAATAACTAAAATATTTTTAACATAGATTTATACATAAGATAATTTTGACTATAAATATTAATTAGAAATATAAAAAAAATTCTTAAAACATGGTATTTTATTTATAATTTATATATATTATATAATTAAATTTATTTATGACACAATGATGATGCAGTAATTACCTTATTAATGAAAGGTTAAAATAATTGATATTATAAATATAAAAATAAATATAAATTGAGTCTTTTGATGAATTATAAAAATTTTCTAGGTTCATATGACATTTTAGGGTTGATTTAATGTATTTTGTCGATTTAATTAATTTTTTTTGACTTTCACATAACCAAATACTAAATAGTGTCGAAATTGACATAAATGATTTTTTAAAACAAATACAATATTATTAAATGATATAATATTCATAAAAATATATGGATCCAAAAAAGGAATTATATAATGATATATGTGTCATTAATGAATCACTAGATGTTCTCTTGGCATATTATAGTATGTTTATTAAACATTCATTACCTAAATACAGGAAAACATGGTAATAGTTAAACTACATAACTAAGATTTAAATCTAAAAGATAAGGTTAATATGGTGACCTAAACTTGTATAAGACATATTTTTTTAGAGGTTTTAGACCCATAACCACCTTATCCTAGAAATAAATCCATTTCTAGAAATTAGAAACCAAAAATTATTTTATAATAAAATAATATTTCAAGATTTTCCTAAAGTGGCCCTCACCTCCCTTATAAAAGGGTACTTCCCCTTCTCTTAATTTCACACCTCCAAATACATTTTTCTCAGCCAAAATATTCTCAAATATCCTCCCAAATATCCTCACATAATTCTATATTCCTTACTTTGATCCAAAATAAAACCTATGGATCCCTTTTGGTCAACTCAAAAAGATGCACCTGAAGAAGAGGTAATAATTTCCTCACCTCTTTCAAAAATCTTTTCTTCTTCCACTTCCTCTTTCTTTGTTATTTCCATAACAAAATAATAACTCCATTAAATTCTACATAATGTTATGTTATTAAAAATATGGTACAATCATATTCATTATTCTATCCATCTTTTTAATGATAAAGTCACCATACGTGTGTATGTACGGCTTACTGTCTCCACGTCGTGGTCTAGCTTGTTATTCAACACTTCATTATTTGGATGGGTATAATAATGAGTATAATTTATGTAAATAATAAATAGAAAATTTTTATGATTCTTTATATATGATATACCATCCAACTACAAATGATTTGACCATCAATAGAATGATATTTTCACTCGTGCTTATGTACGGATTACTGTATCCACAAACGCGATGAGATTCATTCCCCATCGAAACCATTCAAGAATAATTTGCATTTGATGATTTAGAAATAATGTTTAATAACATAATATAATTTGGGATATGAATTAAATACATCCTATCCATAAAAAACATGACTCAAGTAACAAAACATAGGAAGAAAAATGAATCATTTAACACCCAAAACAATGAAACTACTGAAATATTATTAACAAATCCATATTTGAAGATCATATATGATATCATATTTATGTATGAGGTTCTTATATAATTTAATAACAATAATTTAACTATTATATAGTAGTTTAACTTACCCTCGACTATGGAAAAGTACAAGGTATGGGTTAATTTTACAATCTCTTTATTTTCTAAGTTTTTTTATACGTAAGTATATACTTGGACGCCTTTATCAAACTCATTCGTATTTCGTAAAAATGTATTTCAAAACAGTTTTACTATTTCATAGACTATGTTTTAAAGTAATTTATACCCTTTTTTGAATTTTTATAAAATTTATCTAAATTAATTTGTCCATCGTGTTCCGAACAAGGTACTTTATGACCTTTTTGACAAAATTAATGTAAGAATGTTTTTTAACTTATACGGAGGGTGCAGCTATTTTCTGCCGTTATAATGCCTTTGAAGCTTCCTTTTAAATCTTATAAGAATATTTTCAAAATAAATTCCTTTTATAATTATGTGACTTTTAAATTATTTAAAAATTAAAAGATATATTCCTCTAAGATAGTTTTGATTTCATCTATGTCAACACCATTTGATGGATTTTACACTTGTTTGACATTGATTTTTTATGATAAAATCTTACATATTTTATTGAATGTTTTGTGATAAATTTGAAAGTGGATGTATTATTTTTATACCATTCATGGTTTATGGTTAAAGTATTAACATTTCATATCCTTTTTTTATATGATTGTTTATGTTATGTTTTAACCATTTCATATGGGGAATGCCTTGGATATAGGAAGTAATGGTTGGATCCCGTTGTAGCTCCTCGATGCGTCGGTAGGTATCATGAGATAAAAAAGTGTCTTGGAACAAGGCCTTAAATAAATCATATTTGTAGTCTTGGAATGAGGCCTTTACTATTTGGTTATGATGTACGACATTATGCATTCCATTATTATGCATATGAAATATCATGATCTTATGGTACAACCACTAAGTTCAGTACATTTTAAAGAGTAGGTTTTCGCTTATTTATTGGAGATAAATAGAACACATTTTTAACCTGAAAGAGGTTTGGTGGGAGTTCCAAGAGATATGAAACCATCACAATCCTATAAATAATATAGAAAGGGGTGTTATATATATGGATAATCATTACCTTCTAGTTGAATCTCATAAACTTCTTATATATATAAATTCATAGGAATGCATTATCAATAAATTTAAATTCCATATTTCACCAATAATTATCAGTATAACTCCTCTGTTGTCTCTAAGATACATTGATGTGTTACTGAATATCTCTAACCATTGTTTTTATTTCCTCTTATATCACATCTCCAAATATATTTTTTTCTCCAACATCACCACATCATATTATAGATCTACACTTTTTTCAATATATGTAATCATAAGGATCTGTCTAAATTCTCAAGTGAAATATGTTGTTTTAAGAAAACATGACTAGGGGAAGTTATTGATCCAAAAAATATTTTAAATCTAGTGAACAAGATCTCAATACACCCTCCATGGTTTGAATGGTCCTATCATAATTCCACTCATTTTGAGGATGATAGGATTTATTGAAACACAACACCATATCGAGAGCTTATTTTAGACTTCCTGGGAACATTAAAGTAAACCTTAGATCTCAATAAGATAAAACATAATGTTTTACTCCAAGTAACATTATCACTTACAAAATGTATATCCTTGACATCTATTCAAGTGATAAATCCCCTCTCATGTAAATTAAACGTTCTAACTTCTTATGGTGATCACCTATAACAAAAATAACATTATAGACTTTAGAGTTTTTGAGGATTCTGGTGATGAAATCCGTGGTGATGTTTTCTGATTTCCATTATAATATGGGTAGTGGTTATAACATACCCTTAGACATTTTTCTCCCAACCATAACCTAATTATATTCCAATCACTGGGATACCAGATTTAAAATATCTCTCTTAATGTTGTCAGACTTGAAACACCAATTTAGATCTCTATATATCTGTATACTTCTAAGATGAATAGAGAATGATGATCAATGATATTATTATAATATCACCTTATTAAAGTTTGGTATTAATGGTTCACACACTAATTTATTAATATTTATTATTAAATAATAATCATGGTTAAAATTTTAAATATTTCTCACTTTCTCTTGAAACTCAACATTCTCCTTTTTTATATTTTTAATCATCGCATGGATAGATGGTTTAATGCTCCCATGGGAAAGATAATATTTCCACCATTGCATTATTATTTCAAGGTCTACTCTTTTAAAATAAATAGATAATTGATCCATTGTGATATTTATCATAGTTAATCTCGCACAATCTTTTTGACTCAATGCATTGTCTTAATTTTTTTCTTTATTAAAAAGGTAATGTATTAAGAAATCATAGTCATTAATTAACTCCTACCATCATATATAAATCATTTTAAACTATTTATATGTGATTATATACTTTTATCATTAATTATAAATATATAAATAACACCTTCATTTATAAATAAAATTCCTCTATATTTTTACTCTGATGTTTACTCATTCAAACTCCAGGTTATGGGTCAGGTAAGTTTTCCCATGAAACTTAATTTGTAGTGAGGAATAATCCATCACTATTTAATTCATAAAAATAACACTTACCAGACCTTTATTTGACATATAAATGTAAACCACAATCCCTTATCTACTATAGGTTAAAGTGATAGGTACAATGAATAAACTTAACTTCTATTCCTTGAGATTTTATTCGTATACATCAATCCCAAGGAACATAAATCCCTTGAAAATTAACCTAAAAAGGGTATCAGAGAGATATGATAAATTCTTCACCCAGAATTATTAATATCTATATAATCCATAAAAACTATGAATCTTATTCATAGTTCCAGTTTGGGATTATTTTAAATAACCTTCATCTTTGAAATATCCACCGATTAACCATCTATTAAGAATATATGACCACAAAATTAAATATTATGTTTCTAAAATTTTCCTTTGGTAAATTTGGCATACAAATTATCATTATTTAGGGTTTTAAAAACAATAAAAAAGTGATATTAATTCCCTTACTTTCTCTTGGAATACATAAGAATTTAATCTAAAAATACAAACACAATCTAGTCACGGTAATATTTAAAGACTCTTTAAATAAAAAATGAATATTAGAAGGGCATTAGAAATACCAAATGGAATCAATATAAATTCATAGTTTCCAGAAATCATATTAATGGTTGTCCTTGTTATTTATTCACTTTTAACCTCAATATATAGTATCTAGATATAAGATAATTCTTGAAAAAAATTGAACTCCTCATAATTGGTCAAACAAATCATCAATACTGTACATAGGATAGTAATTTGTGATTCCAAAAATTATTGTATTTATAATAATCAATTTAGTGTCATATTGATACACATTTAAAAATCATAAAAAAGAATAGATAACCCCAATAGTGACACACTTGGATGAATGAATAACTTGTAATGATTCTCTTGAAGTTTCTTCTTCCATTCTTATAACTCATTCAGTACCATTCTATATAGAGCCTTTGAAATAGGATTTACACCATGTATGAATTATATTAAAAACCCAACTTCATGAATTAAAATAAAACTAGGAGAATATTATAGAATTACATAAAAAACTCTTATAAAATACGAATATAATCAATTCTGAATTTCTTCCTAACCATATTAGATAAATACCCTCTTTGAATTGGAATCAAGTCCCATTGAAATGGATGTAATTTCCATGAAAAGTTCATGATTATCATCACATTGATAGATGATTATAAGTTAGTGTAGAATATCAAATTGGACTTACATTTATTGAAAATTGACACTGGATAAATATAAAATAAAGACAATCCATTTCCAAAATAACATCAAATTCAACAAGTGGGTGGATAAATAAATTTACATGAACTATATTCCAATTAACATCAATCGGAGAAGAATGATAGAATAAGAATATGATTATCATACCTTTATAAATTTTTAATGATAATTAAAAAACTAATAATTCAAGTGGTATTGTGATACCCTAAGAAATATATTTAGATAAAAAGATCAGGTATATATAGAATCAAATAAGAAATTATAAGTTTTATTGTGGATAGAAAATATTCCTTTAACCACATTATAATCACACCCCACATTGGTAATAGTGATCGCATGACATTTCCCTCTATTTCTGGGATTAAAAGGTTTCAAAAATCGATCATTATCATAAAATCACATATCCATGAACTAGTTATTATAATTCTCATACTATATGAATTGAAAACACTGGAGTATGGGTGTTTCATTCTGTGGAGATTTATCTTTATTCCTATTAAAAAATAACTTCTTCATATAACTTTGACATTTTATTTCTCAATGATCATTTCCAAAATTAAAGAATTTATTAGTCCCCTTGAGATAATTTATACCTATTTTCTGTCCAAAATTATAGCATCAAGAAAGATTCACATTTTTCCCTTGAAATTGTTTATTATTAGAATTTACTATGAATTTAATATTTATTTTCTTATAAAAAAAGATGATATTGATAATAGAATTTGATCTCCATTTCTACCATGAGATCATAATGAATGATTTCTCCATATATACTAATGTATTTTATAGATAATGAAATTTAATGATTCAGTTTTAAGATACTAAAGGATTGATCAATACAGATTTCCAATTGGTGGATAATGCCTAAAGTGTACCTCATAGGTCTTGTAAAATTTTCATCAAAGGTACTAATTAATTAATCATCCTAATACATTGGATAAGTAATTCCATAAAAAAAATTATGAAATCAAGGAATGTTCTGGAAAAATAACCTTATAAACTAATCCCACTCTATGGATACAATTTCTTCATATTTCCTTATGTTCTTAATAAGATTATATGATTTATCTTATATTACTTCCAAAAAATAAGTATCATAAATAACTTATTATTTGTCCAAACACTAGTGAATGAAAAATATTTTTTCTGGTATTTATTTATTAATAATTAATTATTGGATCAAAAGACACACTAAAATAAAATGGATGTTTCCACTTGAAGGACTCAATAGAACATTGTTTCAACATTTTCATATTTGGAAGATCAGTATGATTCATTTATTGAGAATTTTTTGAAAGAATAAGAAAAATATTTTTTATTCAAACTCTCATAAAATTTGGTTTCTTAGGAAGAAAATCATTTAATTATCTATTAAATTTTTTTAAAACACTATTACTTCTATTTTATCCATTTAATAAACCAAAGGACCATAGTATGGGTAACATTAATCATAGTGGTCAATCTTATGATCATGAAAATCATTAAAAGGATGTCTAAATCTTAACACCTTTATTTAAATATATGAAACCTTAGGTTTAACAAATTTTATGCATGGTCATAATTTATGAAATTCATTCACAATGGATCATAAAGAAAATGTGAATTATCCCAATCATATCCCCTGAGAGTGTCTAGAAAAGTGTTGATTCATAGGCCCACTTATCATGCATCGGTGTTGATCTAGTTAAGAACCATTATACCCCATTCAAAGTATTTACCCCTAGGTAAAGTTGTTCCACAATCACATAAACATTCTAGTATAAATACATGGATGTATTTTCTTGGAAAACCACATTCCCTTATTTACCATAACTTGGGTTGTTATTTAGTACATAGTCTTATCTTAGGGTTTCTTGCTAATTTTTTGTCATCTCTATTTATAAAAATAACAAAATATTTATTTGATACCACCTAAAGCTACCCACAAAATCACACACATAAATGTTACATATTATTAGATGAATATTCATTACATATCATTATGTCCACTCCATAACCATAAAGTTTTTTTGTCATGAAAAAATTGTATACATAAAAAAACATGTACAAAAAATATATACGATATCTCCTATTAAGTTCTTCTCAACAAGGACCCTTATAATATATATCATAATTTAAACCTCTCTATATATGCTAGAGAAAAGGAAATATAATAAATGGGGAGATATGATTATTAGTAATGGTAAAAAATGAACATATCAATGATCATTTAATAATAACATGAGAATTATTTTATGAGGAGCTATGGTAAACATTCGAAAACTATACCCATCAATTAATATATCATAATCATGAGTAATGAAAACAATAATGTAGTTTATAAGACATGATTCATAAACGAATCAAATAACATGATCTATGTGGGCCTGAAATTTGAAAAATATTTTTTCATAAAAAAGTGGAACAAAATTTTGTATAATCATATAAATGTTGTGCCAAGGCTACCAACTAAGACATTTATCACATGTTAAGATTGTCTTAACATCCAGTGAACCAACTTTAGGCTTGGGATAACCTCTCATGTACCGTTATTGTGATTGGGATAACCACTCATGTACACTAATATGGGATTGATATAACCTCCCATGTAACATTATTTTTCTTCTGTAATTAGTATTATCTTATGGTTTCTTTATCAAAATCACCATTATATGTGAAAATTGTTTCTTTTTTCATCCACGTAATTTTTTAGGTAGTTCAAGTCCTTATACATTGATCTTGGTTCCACCATATATATAATATTAATAATGATATAAATATCATATATATATATATATTTATAATATTTACATAAATATTTATAAACTTCTATTAAAGGTAGATATGGAAAAATGACAAACACCATTCATGGAGATGACAGTTTTTACGTATGCATGTACACAGTTTTTATTTTCTAACCAATAAAAGGAAAAAAGATAAATATTTTTATATAATTAAACTATAATAAATATATCATAATTATAATATATATTTATAAAATCCATCATTATAACTAATCATGATATGGGTGAGGGAAGATAAATCAATTCGTTTTGTAGAGGAGGTAGTCCACACATATGTACAAGTGATAATTTCACTTCTGATTTGTTGCAAAAGATGTTAAAAAGGGTTTTTAAATCATCATAATAACATATAATTATATTTACGATACATTATCTATCATTTTAGGACGGATAAAATAGTTTTATATATGGTCTAAGAAGAAACAGAATTGAAAGTGCTCGACAAACATTTCTACAGATTCTTTGAGAGACCCCTCTTCATTTCACGTTAATCCATGAATGATTATTCTTAGGAGAATACTAATGAATATAGAAATAAGGGAAGTAATATAGGATGATTTTGGGGTAGGTATTGAATGATTTAGAAAGATAAAAATTCACAAATAATGGGGGATAGGTCTTATAGTTTTATAAGTGAATGAGTGGACACACTTGGAATCACACAAAAGATTAAAATATATTTAAGGTATTTCCCAAGTATAATGCTAAAAAATGGAAATTTATTCATATTTAAGATAATCCAAGGTTTATATATCACCAGAAAAAAAGAAATAGATACATTTTATCATAAAATTACCCTTATATCTTAGTTTAACCCCTGGTAAACTCATTTTAACCATAAATGTGGTAACAAATTTTTTCTGTTCTTACAAATAATTATGAGAAAAATATTATTTCAACCAAAAAAATTATATTAATTATGATTACACCAAATATTTAATCTATTTTAGAAGATTCAATTTCAATAATTGGATGAAATGATTTTTAAAATAAGCACATGAAACGTAATGAGACCCCATTTTTAGAAAAAAGTATTTTTAAGAATAAAAATGAATTTACATAATTCACTTTACTAGTTTAAAAAATAAAATTATTGTAAAGGTAAATTATTAAGTATATGATTTATATATTTAATTAAAATTATTCATCAGTTATAATTAATTTAATTTAATTTGATATAAACAAATTGTGTATATAAAAAAAGTTTTATGAAAAATAACCCTTTTTCCCTTAACAAGATTTTTTCTTAATTCCAACCTTTTAGATAACTAATGTATGGATGATTATTCATTTATTAATATAAATTATCAATATATTTAATTGAAATTACTTTTCAATAGTGATCAATATACTTTGTTTATATAAAACTACATAACATGTAGAAAAATAAATTTCTTCGAAAAATAGGCCTTTTAATCATCAATTGATTTTATTAGAAAGTTAATGGTTATTTATTATACATTAATCGATGAAATTTAAATCTGAAAAAAATTCTATATATATATATATTTATATTATGTTCTTAATCCTATTCACATTTTCTATTCCCACGGTTATTCTATAAAGGTATAATATATCACGGGTTATTTTAGCTTCAGGGTTGTGTACAAAGGAAGGTGTCAAAAAAATTAAGTTTGTTTAATGGGAAATAAATATCAAATATTGGGGTGTTTTAATAAGGTTTTTCAATATTCTTACTTAGGCAAAAGCATGGGTTACCCAACAAGGGCACTACAACCAAAATATATATTTCTCAAATTTTTTATTTTACCTTTTTGTTTCTCTAATCACATATATATTTATTTTTAAAAACATTTCAAACATATTATATATATGTATTGATTAATTGAGTGGAAAATTATTTTCTTTAATTTATATATTAAATTATCCTAACACTATTCATCAAGGAAGATAAATATTAGTATCATTAAACTATGTAAAAACATAAACTCGCAATGATATATTTCACTATACTCTAAGTCTCCTATGTCATTTATCTCAAAGGATAACTAATTTACACTACATTACTATTAAATAATCCATGGGAACTCTATCACGACCCGACCCATGGGGCCCATTCCGTGACTACCCCAAGCCCATCTTCCATAGGCTAGGGGTTTTTGAATAGAACCAGAAAGGTGTAACCCAAAAAGGGAAGATATTGCCTTTAAACTGGTTTGAACATAGATAGAGCACACACACAAAGCAGAACACAATGCACAACTACTGAGAGAAAAAGTAAGTACTGAAAGAAAATGCACCAGTATACAAGCCCACCTAAAAGTAATATATAACAAAGGGAAAGAAAAAAAACTCTTGAGATTATCTAATGAGGATCCTACCTCAAGAGTAGGTACAAATCACTGTCTGACGTCACTACATCTCACCACTTCTATTGATCACATTCGTGAACCATCGATCCTTCACTCCCCAAGTCTTAGTCAAGATTTCCATCATCCGCACAAGACACAGCAGGTGTTGGCGAAGCCCGTGTAGGGGTGAGAATAAAAATACTCAATAGGGACCTTAAGACCCCTGAAGGTATCTCATAAATCTAAAAACGTAAACCACAATAAAGATCTCAATCACTAATCACAAATTAAAAGACAGCCCACACAAGGTATATAACTTAAAGAACAAGAATAATGATGATTAAACAAAAGATATATCATCTTATTCTATTGAGAGGCTCTACTGCTAATATGAGAATGGTTTCTCCATTGACGATCCACAAAGGGTCGCTCTACCGCTGATTCATGATAGGTCACTCCACGGCTGGTCTACAACGTGTCGCACTACTGCTAATCTACGTATGGTTCTTCTCATTCTGATCCATAGAGTCCCGTGATATTGCTATTCCATGGAGGTTCGTACTACTACCGACTCACAGAGAGTCACTCTCATTCCAAAACATGGTGGGTCACACCATTTCCGATCCACTGAGGGTTGCACTCTTGCCATCCATAGAGGCTCTCTATTCACTTGATAGACATCCAATGGATTCAGGAACCTTGTATGTATGAGTTTATAGGATTCTTATCCTCAAGAAATCAGTCATATTTCAACTTCCATGAAGTCTCACTTATATGTAACCAAAAATTCCACCTTTTTGTAAGGGTTCCAACGCAACAGACAGCGCTTCGATCGGATGCTCTGTCTGTATGTTATAGGCTCTTTAGTAAAAATGGCCCTATTGGATTTGAGTCAGATCCAGCCAATCCATACTCCAAATTCTGTAAAAACTCAATTGGATTATCTCAAAAATACCACCTCGTTGCAAGGATCCTCACTCCGCATATGGTGCATCAATCGGGCACACAGTCTGCAAGTTATGATCGTTTCAATGAAATGGGGTCGGTCGAGTCTGGGTTTCGTCCCTCCCTATCAGACCAACCTGACCCGACTGCATTAGAAGTTCCTGTGTGGGTCCTGTATAGATTCGGTCAAGCTGGTCTATTTGTCTCATGATTCCAGCTTGGTAGGATGGGTTTGGCCTAGTGGCGGGTCCGACCCAGCAGTGCGGGGTCTGGCCCGCTGAGACGTGGGTCTGGCCCGCTGGGCGGGTATGGTCCACCCGTCCAGTATGCAGTAGACAGCTGTGTCCAACCTCCGGCTCACCACACGGCCAATGCTTGGTGCTCTCCTAAATGTTGTCAAGCGACCATAGTGGCGCTACATGGATGGATAGCCTGTCAAAACTCCAGCATGCGGTCGATGGACCGTGTGCGCTAGCTCACCCGAGCGGCCTGGGAAAGTCATTCCTCCACGTGATGCCGATAGGCAATGCGACTCCTCGCCACTGCGGCTATCCGATCACATCCTCCCACCTATGTGGTGAACCGACAGGCGAGATTCCCCCCATCACCCATAGCTACTGCCGCGAGCGATCGTCAACCGCCGCCGCTTATGTCGACACGACGGCGGTCCGTTTCTCAAACCTCTTGCTTTTATGGAATTTTTTGGTCATCACCTTCGCTATGAAAGCCTAAAACTATCTTTGTCATCATCTCAAGAAATAATACACGAAGAAAACACATTAAATAACTGTGGCAGAGGGTCTAGGCCTTGTTCGAGTTGGCCTATACCCTCTACGTTAGAGTTTAAGCATGGGGGAAAGTAGTAACCACATAGAAAATGTAAAACCCCAATTCGAATCCCCGAATTAGAACCTCCCTAAAAAATGACTGGATCACATATCAACCTGTTAGTTGGTTTATCTGCATTCGTCATTAATTTCAAGAATGATGAATGAATTATAAATTAAAAAGAACCCACAACCCCTATCTGGATTCATTGGGTTCGTTGTTGATGAAGTATGTGATTTCTGTTGTCGTTAATCTAAGTTTGTTGGCGTTCATCCTTACATGCCAAGATATAGATCTGATCCTCCATTGTTTATCACTTATTTCTTCTTACTTCATTAGAGAGGGAGTCTACTTGAAGTTTGTCAGAGATTTTCCTATATTTTTTAACTCCCAAACCACAACACGATGGATTATTAAAAGAAATAGAAAATCACAGTGATGTTGTGCCCATTAATGATGCTCATTAAATGAGACACATTTAATGATCCAATAAGATAACAGCGTCATAGTTACAAATGAGTAATTATTGACCCTCTATTAATGCACATCATCTTCGCCTTTCCACTTCACCACAACATCATTGTCTTCCACTCAATGGTGAGAAAAAAAATAAAATATTTTTATTAAATTATTTTATAATTTTTCTGAAAAAGTCTGAAAAATAAATTTTCCACTTGGACATTTCTGATCAAAGTTATGTCATTTCTAGGTGAATCCCATCGTAACATATTCAATTATGCCCATTTATTTTTGATCCAAGAACTGGTCAAAATTTAGAAAAACTTTCCCACACGTTTACTAAATGTATCATAAAAAAAGATCAAAATTCTATTCACGGCTCTCCAAACCTCAGAATCACATGTCGTTAGAGCATGTGGTCTTAGAATAATTCTATATAATTAGAAAAGAAATTACACAAAATTTATGAGACATTAAAAACTCAAATTTGTAAATATCTACCCACACTAGATTATCAAGGTCCTGATAGATTTGTGTATTAGAAGAAATATAATACATGATATTTTAAGAGGTTATAATGATATCATAATCATACTTACATATGAATATCATACACATTATATCTCATTCATTTCCTATATTCATTCATGATTAAATTATTTAATATTTACATCATATACTAATTTAACTATATATATCTTGTTCTAATATTGTTAATAAATTACTATTATAAAAATTATTATTTTTATTATAATTAGTTTAAATTTAATTATTTTACCCCAATGATACACATATTCATAACAAGAAAATAATACTTGGAACACATTTCATACAAAAGATTAAAAATATAAGAAACAAACATTATAACCAAGATCATGTTTTATATGGCATGTATTCATAAACAACATTCCTATATTAATCAAATGAGACTTGAAATGATAGAATTATAATCTAGTGACCCACATTTTTTAATTCCCTAATCTAAAATACTCGAATTCCAAATCATAACACCACCAACCTCTAATTTACACCCAAATCATTGTAGGATTCCAATTAGCTACATGAGTAAAATTAATTATATGGGGAATAGTTTCCCTACAACACCACATTTTAATTATTTAAATTAAGTAAAAATATTTAATAATAATAAATAACAATTTAAATTTTATATTATTTGTGGATAAGGTAAATAATAGAATTATATTGAATACAAAGTTCCACTTATGTATCAATAAATCTCTATGAATAAATTATAGTAAATGGGATTAATTTCCTAACACATTCTATATAGGGCTAGCACTAATGATATATCTAAACTGAATGTTCATGTCTATGTACCAATATCAACCAATTCCAATGAAAATCTCCAATACTATACTAGTAACTCAAAATTAGCATTCAATGACTGTCTGTGTCTAAATGCTGGGTATGAGTGTAACACAATAAGGATTTATTTAAAGGAACCCGAAGATACACCATAAATGAGTAAACTCATTTTTTCTTGATAAAGTGGGAAAATAGTTGTATATGTTAGCCTATCCCATGATTTTATGAAAAACTCCGACAAAAATTGTTGTGCCTCTAGAAAACATTGTTTAAAAAATAATAAGAAGGGTGATTTTGTGTGAGAAATTTTTTTACCACAAATATCACTTATATTATCATACTAATTTTAATTTTTTATCTATTTATGTAAAAAAGTTCATACAAATAAGATATATATATAAAGAATAAATTACACATAATATATAATATTTTTACAAGTTTCTTGGACTCTTTTTGTTGAATGTTTTTTTACTTTGTGATTAGTGGTTTTGCTCATACTTCACACATAATTATTTTATTATCCACATTTAATATAGTATATGGAGTAAAAATATGATCCTAAGATCCAGTATAATAAAGATAACAAAGTGTAAACTATATTAATTAATCTTTCAAAATCCTATTAAATATTTTCAATGAATATATTATAGGTGCACTTTTGTTCTTCCCCTAAAACCCAACCATGATGATCTTAAAACGCTGCCTATATGTTTTGGATGACTATCATAGAGTTTAATTGTAAATATCAAATTGAATCATCCACATTATTTAAATATTCTAAAAAAACATGTCAAGTAGAGGTTTGTTCCAACAGGGGTTTCTTGGTAAAATCAAAATTCAAAGACCATGAATGTAAATCTATATCTTTCCAAAAATATTAGCGGATGTTTTTATTCATATTAAATAGATTTTAAAAACACCATAATGTGATAAAATTAAACCATGACTTGGTTTTATTAGCTTCAACTCCTTAATTGGTTAATAATGATCATTTTCATCCAAATCATGGTATCCAATAATTTTTTATTTTAACCATGATGAAAAGTGAGAGATTTATTTATAATATGATGTGATTATTTAACCATATAATATTAACTCTTCATGTTGTATCTTCGTATCCTCTCTCCATCCACCCAGACGAGGAGAACTAGAACAATGGATATTTTCTTCATAAACTAAATTATTATAGTATGATCCAAAAAAAAATTCACTTCCCTTGGCCACTCAATATACATATTGAAAAACAAAGTTCCTACAACAGTAATTTTACACAACAAAACCACAATTAGTTTCACATAACACAAATCACACTATGTTATACTGAACACCATATTGTGTTTTTGGATTCCTCAAAATATTTTAGAACTTTTTCAACTCTTTAAATATAATGTTTCACCCATTAATTCATGGTCATTATAAAGTAAAATAAAAAAAGAAAAAATATTTCAATATCATGATTGATAATATTAAGAATCTAGCCTTTATAATCTTCTAAATATGAAATTTAGATAAATAGTACACCATTTTATAAAATAATAATTTTTAGAGTTCTCTAACTCCTAGTGTAAAGGTCAATACTATGTTTTATAGATCATAATATAATTCTTTACAACTCTATATCTATCAGTTAACATCATGAGTTTTTATCAATATTTAATATCTTTTAATCTACCCATTTATAATTTTAAATCAGATGTAAAAACATATGATCTCTAATATAACCATCAACTACCAACATACTCATGTCACCCCCTACAAGGAAAATATTTTTTTCATTCCTTTAAATATGTCCTTGAATAATTTCCACTTTTCAAAAAAATATGAAAGAATATTCTCCCCCTTTTAAAAATTCAATATAATAAAATAGTAAAGATATATAAATATGATACCTAGGGGTTAGGAAAAAAAATATATCAATATCACTCTCAAGTGCTAAAAATTATCCTCTATCAAAGGAGTCCTCAAGATATTGTATACCTTCTCCTTCACTGAAACATACTCTATGTTGAGCCCTATATATTCCAACTTATACCTGATGAAATTAATGTTTCTACCAATAGCTTTTTACCTTCCATAAGGGAGGATATTTTTTAATATATAAATTTATATTTTATTTTCACACCCAATCATAAATAGATACGGTATTTCGACCCTCGTGTCCTTTAGTTGTGACTTCAAACATATCATTGGAGTTTTGTAATGTAATAAAAAAGTTTAATTAGATTTCATTTTACTTAATATATCAATTTTTTAACTTATATGATTAATTACTTAATCTTCCACAAATAATGAATATAACATTCAAATTTTGAATTTCAATCTCTAATTGCACCTTTAGAATCTGCATCGAAGAAGCTATAGGGCGGTATATATTTTATATCTTATACCAAAGGAAAGAGTTGCATTAATGAAGTGAAATATTTTTCTTCACTTCCATATGATGGAACTCCATCATGTCACTACAGAATTGAGCATAACTAGTAATGAAAAACAAGATATTCAATATTCACACTCTCATGTAAAGTAGGTTTTTTGTCATCCTTGGAAACAAATTTTAATACACAATATTTTCTTCTAAAACGATTAAACTTTATTCCCAAGTGTAATAAGTCTTGATACATCACTTTACTCTTCAATACCATACCACATTAATAACTCAAAAGTATATATTTTTTATGATGGAAAAATATATCCCATTATGTTCACAACATTCAACCCCAAAATAATTTCATATAACTAATCATTAAGACCTCATAATAAATTTTCATTTGGATAGAAAGATCAGTAAAATTATTAAATTTATTCCAAGTAAAAATAATTGTAGTAAAATAAACAATAAAATTGAGAGAGATTGTGTCATTTCCCATGACATGGAGATTATTACACACCATCCCTTTCTTGAAGTCCATGCTCTTCAAGTAACTGACCAACTTAGAATACTATACTAGAGGTTCTGTTTTAAGAATATAACAAACTTTCTTTAGTGTATATACTCAAGAACTATCACTATCACTTATAAATACATATATTTATTCAATTAAAACAATTTCCTTGAGTTAATTTTTCAAGAATACTTACATCACATATATTTCGAAAACTATGTTGTTTTTTAGCACATATCCTAAGAAAATATGAAATGTTTCTAGCCTTGTGACTTGATTAAAATAATTATCTAAGTATATAAAATTAACTTTAGATTAGGATTAAATTACTAGATGATTTTTGTTCCATGGTACATTACCATTATCATTAATATTATTACAAAAAAATCCACTTCATTCAAATAACATTCATCTCCTTAAGATAAGACACTAACTACCATTTTTTTAATCCCAACATGATTTAACTTAACTTATATAGTCATGATCGAATTATGTTTTTTAAGAATTTATCAATACTCTTTTATTTGGCTTCTTAAATAAATATATATTATTGTAATTACTTAAATGTATTTTTTATGAAAACTACTTATACTTTCTCCATAGATATTTTCTGGCCCCATATACATTCTATCGTTTGAATAATTATTATATTTACAATTTGGGTCTTTTCCATTGTAATGTCTTGGTTTTTTCAGAGTGATGATTTAGGTCATAACATATAAAAAATTGTAAAATGTGACCCCATTGATGTGTCAGGGGTGTTGGTATAGGACATGGATTGAGTGATGAGAGTTAGATTGGTCATGAGTAGTAAGTTAATGTGAAACACTACTTCTGGTTGTTTTTAGAAGAGGTGTAAAGATTGAAAGTTAATTTTGGATGTATTTTTCAATAAATAATAAGTATTATTGTTTTGGAATTAATTTTGACAACTTTTTAAAGTTATAAATGATTTTTTGGAAAATTTTCAATCTACCATTTATAAGGGTATCCAAGAGTAAAGATCGTTGTACATGATGGTCACCTATGATGGGTTGGAAAAAATGGAGACATGTGGATAAATGAATAATATGTAATAGTATACCTAGTATATATAGCGGTAAAATTTTCTTATATGAAATATGTATGGCTCATAATGTGGGATGTATAATGGAATCTTAGAGTACCCTTTAATAAGGGTATGATAAATAATGGCCCTTATGGCTAAGTGTCCAGATACCTTTGATACATAAGGTTAATTACTTGATATATAAAGTACATATAGATTAGAATCAATAAATTTTAAGTGTGAAAGTACATAGGGATTTATGTGTAATATACATAATGGTATATTCTTACCCTTTGATATGTAAGGCTTAAAAAAAGTAAAGTATCGAATATAAGGGTGAATATATAAAAGTATCCATATGATGTGAAAGGTTCATTTGGTCAACATGTTAAGTTAATATGATATTTAAGGGTCACATGTGAGGGTTTATTCATGAGAATCAAACATATAATGTTCTATATATAAAGGGTCTTAAATTTATTGAATTTTGAAAGATAATGGGTAAGTGTTGGTGATATGTAAGGGTGACATTCATATGTGTAAATAGAAAAAGGTCCCTATGTATCCCAAAAAGTAAGTCTGAAGAATATGTTATATAATTATTTCAAGTTTTTATCAATTGATTTATTAATAATAAAATGGAGAATTTAGGCTATTCTACCTAGAATACCTAGAGTATTACCTTGATTTATCTCTTCTTCTTCTCTTCATCTCCAAGTGAGGTCTTCATAAATTCCATCTAATTACTCATGAAAACTAATTCAAGGAGTAATTTTGTGTAAGTAAATTTACACATAGGATATTATTATTGGTTTCTCTTTATATTTACACTTTTCATATTCATTTTTCATTAAATCAAGTATCTTTTAGATTATTGAATTTCCTTCAATTATATAAAGATCAACCATAATTTCTTGATGTCTAAAATCATGTTAACTCAAGGTAGGTGATGCCAAAATGTTTCTTGTGTTACAAATGTGTGTATTAAAAGTGTAGTAAATATACAACAGTATGTTCATGTGGTAAAATTAGAAAACCAAACTTAAGGTTTCCCTTTATCATAAGAGATTCCTAGGGGTAGTATTGTGTGAAAATAAAGGGTATCAATTTGGTACATATTGGATTTCTATATAGGGAAGATTAATTGAATTATGGTAATAGTGTTATATGTTTTAATGTGGTGATTCATGTTATATTCTGGTTGATTTTGTTCTTTGGAAACATTATTTTTTAACCCTTGTGATTGTGGGCGATGTTGATCGCTCGGAATAAGTTATAATGAACGTTAAATGGTATGATGTGAAGGGTGAAAGAAATTACTATTGATAGTGATAGAGGTTCATTGTGATGTGTCTACTGGATGTTGGAAATTCCACTCACCATGGGTTATAAGTCCATTGTGATCTTATGAACACATGATAGGGCCTATGAGGTAGTTTTTTACAATTGTTTTCTTAGTATTGTCCCCTATATTTATGTTACATAGTGAAGATGGTAATGAGGTTCATTGATAATGAGGAGGATACACTATTGTTATCCATGATAGGTGGTATGTGAGACCATTTGATTAGATTATGATAGATTTCATATATATAGAATATATTGGGGTTGATGAGATAATCATAGAAAATGAAGAGCGTGTACACGCCTTGGTAATCATTTAGGTGATGATCTTAGGGTTGGTATAGGGTTTAGATAACCATGAAACATTTGATATGATTCATGGATGTGCTATTATGGCAACATTTGTGACACTAGAAGGTTACATTGATTAAAGATAACATGTGATTATCTGTTACATGGAATTGGTTGGAATAATAAAGTAACTTCTAGTATGTTATACTTTGGATGAATTTTTACACTCTAGAACTAGCCAAGGAAGGAAAACTATAACTTAGAGATATTTTAGCCTTAGTTGAATAGGTTTTTTGTCTTGTTTTTTATGTAGTTTATTTGTTTTTCATATTTTAATATATGTGTAGATATTAGTCAGGGACACCAACATGGGTGGCCTACTAAATTCATACATACTCCATGAATAGTTACACTGGTAGGATTAAAAACATTATATCTCAGAGTACTAGTGAGAGTACGAGTTTTTCTTCTAGATCATTATGGATATCATAATATAGATGATGCATAAGTTAAATGATATGGTTTTATAGATGGTTCAGGTGGTTCCATAGGGTTCGTATGGTGTTTTATTTAGGTTATTGTGTTATACATATGTCATCCTTCTACCTATGATCCTAGTTATTTATATATTGGTAGAATGAATTATTATATTTTAATTTGAATTGATCATATATATATATATCTATGTATGTATGTATGTATCACCCCTAGTTTCAAGTAAGTAAACCTTCTTTTATTCATAGGTATGTGAAAAATATGGGTGATGTTTGGGAGGGTTTGGAAACCATTCGAAAGGTTTTTAAGATTTTTTAAATGTGCATGGTCATTGTATGGTTTATCGAAACTATGAAACACAAACAAGAAACCGTTCACAATGATATAGTGGATAAAGAAAAGATGTATAGTTTTTCAAATCCATGTTGAAGCCTAGTATAAGTTGTGCAACTTGAGAGAATGGGATTCAACATTGAAGGCGCATGGTTTGGAAATCATGAAAGCCAACTATGTAAGGTTCCCCCATGAGGTAGTAGTTGGCACAATATTTTCACATAGTTTTCCTAACCATGTAAATAACCATGCACGGTTTAAAAACTAGATCAAAAAAATGTGGATCTTGGTCTGGATAAGGTTTTGACCCATAATTTTTTTATACAAATGGACCTAACTCATGATATTTCGAAATAAAAGTGTTTAGAACCTCTCAACACTGATCTGGAGCTGATTTAGAAGCATTTGATTGTATTTTGATGCCCAAAAATTGTGTTTAGGTATTGTTTATGGTCATTTAGCATGGTTTTCCATAGATATACATCTACATCTCTCTTGGTTTCTTATGTATTCTTCCACTATGGATATATGTATGGTGTCTTATGAGAACTAGGTTGATATTTCAATTTTTTAATGATGTAGGAGGAGATCTAATGTAACACCCCAAGCTTCTATGGTATGTTTCTCTTTGAATAATGTGATAGCGTGTGTTGTACGTAACACCGAGTTCTAACACACAATAACCAATCAAACTAGCCGTTATGAATAGTAATACCTACTTTTTGAAATTATATACATTTTATATTTCAAAATGGACTTCATTTTTGGATTCGGAATATCAAAATTATCCTAAGATGAATTTTTGGTATTTTTCTAAGAACTTCCAATTTTTATGAATAGTGAAAAATACTTAAAAACAACTTTTTTAATCAAAATAATTTATAGTGATAAATTATATTATTGAGTGGTTTAAAAGTATAATTAGAATGTATTTTTACCATTTTATCCAATGGTGTCCAATATAATTAATTTCACTTTGAAATTGGACCTAAACAATTGTCAATCTTTTGATATATATTGTTTCTTAAAAACACGATATTTATTGTGACCGCATGAATTAATTATAAAATTAATTAATAAAACTTATATGTTTGGAATTTGTTAAAATAGACATCATTTTTGAATTTGGAATATCAATTATAGCTTAGGGGAAATTTTGGCATTGTTCTGAAAAACTACAATTTTTGATGAATAGTGAAACTATTATGTGGTAGTTAAAAAAACTGAATTTTTCATAAAAATTAATTTTACCACTTCTGTGATTGAAATTTTGAAAATCTGAGAGACACGGTTAATATCAAGAAGTAAAATTTGGTTCAATGAGATGAAAATAATTTTTGGTGAATAGTAACTTTTTACTTTTATTTACCACCGTTAAAAGTAAATAGGGTAATTAAGAGTAAAAATGATATTAATATTACCCTAAAACATGTCCTAATTCTATTGGACAAGTGTATCTCGATCAAAAACAACCTTAGGAATAAAATATTATCATTTAGGTCCGCTTGGATTAGATTAGGACATTTATTATTATTTAATTCAAAGAAGAGTTAAAAGAGTTAAAATCAAAGTTTATTTACTAAAACATTTTTAATATAGGGTTATATATAAGATAAATTTGATTTTAAATATTAATTAGAAATATACAACGATTTCCTACATAATAATATTTTATTTATAATATTTAGACATTAATAATTTAATTTATTTATGACACAATGATGAGGCAGAAATTACCATAATAGTAAAAAATTAAAATAATTGATATTGTAAATACCCAAATAAATATAATTTGAGACTTTTAAAGAATTAAACTAATTTTCTAGGATAATATGACATATTAGGATTGATTTAATTGACTTTTTTCGAACAAATCATTCTGTTATGATTTTTAGAAAAATCAATTTTCCAAATAGTGTCAAAATTGACATAAAAGAGTTTTTAAAACAAATATTATATTATTAATTGATATTAAAATTTTAAAAATCTAAGTTTCTGCCAAGAGACTTATATCATGATATTTTTATCATTAATGGACCACTTGGGGGCCACTTGGAGGTATATAGTAATTTTATTACCCATATAATATAAAAATACAGAGAGACATTGTAAAAGTGAAACTAATTAACTAAAAGTTAATACTTAAAGATAAGGTTAGTATAATGACCCAAACCTGTCTAAATTCTATTGGTTGAGTGGTTTTATGCCTATTACCACCTTAAAATTTAAATAATCCACTTTTGAGCCATTATAAACCTAATTTTAATTTATTATAAAATAATATTTCTAGCTTTTCCAAAGGTGCCCCTCACCCCTCTTATAAAAGGACACTCCTCCTTCTCATTTCTTCACTCCTTCAAAGCCTTTTGGTTCGGCCAAACTATTCCCAAATACTCTATCAAATTCCCTCACTTCATCCTAGAGGCCTTAATTTAGTAATAAATCCAACTTAAGAGCCCTTTTGATCAAATCAAAAGGAAGAACCCAAAGAAGAGGTAATGATTTCACCACCCTTTTCCAAGTTCCTTTCTTCTTCCACTTCTTCTTCCTTTGTTTTTACCACTCTAAAATAATAAATCCAATATCATATATATACTGTTATGTTATTATAAATATGGTACAACCATATTAATTATTCTATCAATCCTTTGAATAACATGTCACCATACGTGTGTACGTACGGCTTACCGTCTCCACGTCGTGGTGTAATTGTTATTCAATAAATTATTATTTGGATTGGTATAATAATGATGTGTAATTCATGTAAATAATAAATTTAACATGATAATGATTCTGCATATATGATATACCATCCAATTATATATTATTTTAATATCAAAAGAATGATATTGTCGCTCGTGCGTACGTACGGACTATCATCTCCACGAACGCGATGAGATTCATTCTCCATCGTATCCATTCAAGTATAATTCTCATTTGATGATTAATAATAGTATCTAAGGACTTGATATCATTCTGTATATGATTAAGATAAAACCCATCCATTAAAAACATAGCTTTCGTAACAAAACATATAATAGAAAATGAGTAAGTTAACACCCGAAACAATGATAATACTAAGATATTATTAACAAATCAATGTTAAAAGATCATATATGATATCATATTAATATACATGATTCTGGTATAATTTAATAACAATTATTTCACCATTATACAGGAGTTGAACCTACCCTCAACCAAGGAGAAGTGTAAGGTAAGGGTTTACTTCATAATCTCTTCATTATCCGAGGTTATTATACGTAATAATCTACTAGGATCTCTTTATCATCCACATCCATGTTTCTTAAAAATGTATCTCAAAACATTTTTACTATTTAAAATAATATTGGTTAAATTCATTTATACCCTTGTTTGACTTTTCATAAGAGTTTTATAAAGGAATCTTTCCGTCATTTTCCAAACAAGGTTCTTTATAACCTTTTCGACAAAATTAAGGTAAGAATGTTTTTTGAACTTATACAGCAGGTGCGGTTATTTTCCGCCCTTATAAAATCGTCGAAGCTTCCATTACAAGCTTATAAGAATATTTTCAAAGAAAATATTTTATTTTATAAATATATGACTCTTAAATGATTTCAAAATAGAAAGAGATATTTCTCTAAAAAGAGTTTTGATTTCATCTATGTCAACATCCTTTGATGGATTTTACGCTTATATGAAGTTGATTTATTATGATACAAAACTTCTATATTGTATTGAAGGTTTTGTGATATGTTTTACTGTGGATGTTCTATTTTTATACCATTCATAGTTTATGGTGAAAGTATTGACATTTCGTAAGCTATTTTTAATACGAATGTTTATGTTATTTTAAACCTTTTCATATGGGAATGCATTGGACTTAATATGTGATGGGTGGAGCCAGCTATAGCTCCTCAATGCATCGGTACATCTCATGAGACAAACTAGTGTATTGGCACAAGGTCTTGGCAAAATCTTATTTTTAGTCTTGGCACGAGGACTTGACTATGTGGTTATGATAGTCTGGCATTATGCATTCCATCGTTATGAAAGTGGTTGTTGATATTGCATGTGATTATTCGATTAGTAGAATATCCATGTGAATAAGTAAATGTCATTATTTCATTTTATTTTTTCCATACTATGTTGAAGTTCAAGTTTAAAAGGATTTTGTTTTAAGTTATACATTGCCTTAAATGTTTATTCTTATTTATGAAATTTTCTGCTATATTGTTATCCTTACTGGGCATTTGAGCTCACCCCTTTGCTATGTTTTATTTTTCCCAGGATGTGAAGAAGTAATTTATGAATGACCTGCAGGGATAGTATGCGGGGATATGAGTGTGGAATATGGAGACTATGTTGTTGTAGTAGTTTTTCACTTTATGATGTAATGTAAAACTTTATGAATATATCTAGTGTTTCCAAGGCTACTAAACCAATCGTTCTTTCGAGATTTGATCTTTTTTGTGATCATGCCAATGTTATGTAATAATGCACCGACTCTGGGTAACTGGGGTCGGGGCGTTACAGTTGGTATCAGAGGAAGTTTAGTACAAACCTTGGAAGCTAGTTTTAGATAAACTCTGATTAGAGCACATAGACCTAAGATGAACTTTGAGGATTAGTATAGATGAACATCCTAGAATTTTGGTATTGTAGATATTTTGTGAGTTTTCCGAGTAATACATCCCTGTCTGGATACGATCTGGTAGAGGCGGCTCTGGCACAGATGTACCTATGGATAAACCCCGAAAACATCACTTTGAGCTAGACTCGAACGGGAACTGGTGCACGACAAGGGGCCTTTCTGCACTCGTGGTTACGACACTCCCGGGATATATGCTTAGGATAACTCCAATTTTATTTACAAATAATTATGAAGGGTTTATGAGTATATACTTCCTCAAAGAAAACATTTTTATGATTATGGATTATATCCATAAATAGTTCAATTTATGTTAAGTGTTTTATAAGTATGGGATTATGTATTTTGATTCATAAACTGATCTAGTTTATGCCATTGTTTAGAAATGGAGCCTAGTGGAAGAAAAGGAAACCATATCAATTCACGCACTCCATGTAGGGATTGCACTCATACTCAAGATAATTATAGTGGAGCTGGTGATGCAACTGGTGTCGATCAGCCAATTACCATACTGGGACAACTCACTCAGGTTATGAATAATAACCTTACCCATATGGAGCATCCTGATCTGCAGCATGGAGGATCATTGTTAGATCAATTCATGAGGCAACAACCACCAAAGTTCAATGGGATTACAAATCCCTTAGTAGCTAAGCAATGGATAAATTCCCTAGATAAAATATTTCAGGCTTTGGGGAGTAGTGAAAGGGAAAAAGTTATCATAGAATTTTAATGCCTCACTGGAGATGCTGATCAATGGTGGTCATTGATTCAAAATATGAAGGAAGATGATAAAGTATCAAATATGTAATGGAGGGAGTTCAAAGATCTATTTTTAGAAAAATACTTTCCTTGCGACCATCGAGCAGATATGGAAAGGCAATTTCTGAGTCTGAGACAAAAGGAGGATGAGAATGTCACAAAGTTTGAGGCTAACTTTACAAGGTTATCAAGGTATGCTGGAGATTATATACGTAACCCAAGAAGTAATATTGATCATTTCTTTGATGGGTTAAAACCATTTCTCCGTCGACCATTAGTCTCACAATCCTTCTCGTCATACGAAGACATTGTCTCATGTGTTATCAAGACAGAAAAGGAATTCTCTAAGTCTTATGACTTTAATACAAAGAAAGAGAAGAAGACATCTACTGATCAATCTAGGAATGGAAATAAGGGGAAGAAGGGAAAGGTTGAATATCCATCCTGTGGTAAATGTGGGAAGAAATACCCCGGTACTTGCTTGAAGGGAACAAGAGTCTGTTAAAAGTGTGGTGAAAAAGGCCCCCAAGCCCGTGATTGCATGGGGAAGAAGGAAGCTACCAATGTTCAGTGATACAATTGCAGGGAGATAGGGAATTATGCAAATGAATTTCCTAAGCGTCAGGGGAACTTACCTCAGAAAAGGGCAAGGGATCAAGGTCAAGCTTATGCTATCACTACTGCAGAGGTAGAAGCTCCGAAAGGCGTGGTGGCAGGTAATTTAATGGTTTCCTCAAGTTTAGAAAATGCATTATTTGATTCTGGATCATCACATTGTTTCATATCTTCCCAGTTTGCTAAGAAAATTAAATATTTCCAATTTGATTTAACAAGGGGGTTTTCAGTTAAAACTCCTAAGGGAAGTATCATTGCAACAAAGTTTTGCGAATCAGTCCCCATTAGAGCACATAAATGTTCTTTATCCACTGATCTCATCGTCATACCTATGACTGAGATTGATATAATCCTGGGTATGGATTGGCTTTCAGATTATGATGTGAAGATTTATTGTAAGAAGAAGGAAGTTAATATTTTTGATGATGATGATAAGGAACACCTTATCTTTAGAGCAGAATCGTCACCACCTAATTCTTATCTAGATCCACCCCCAGTAGCTCAACTAAATTCAATTATTGGGGAGGAAGAGAATGAAATGACTATGGGTGTAGAAAAGAATGTTCAAATAGAAGATTTACCTGTTGTAAAAGAATATGTAGATGTATTTCCGGAAGATTTACATGGACATCCTCCAGAATGATAAGTTGAGTTTTCCATTGATTTAATTCCTAGATCAAGGCCTATATCGAAGACCCCTTATAGAATGGCCACTGTATAATTAGTTGAACTAAAGAAACAAATAGAGTAATTGATTAACAAGGGATTTATTCACCCTAGTGTTTCTCCATGGGGAGCCCCTGTTCTTTTTGTTAAAAAGAAAGATGGATCTATAAGGTTATGTATCGACTATAGGGAGATCAATGCCATAACAATAAAGAACAAGTATCCCCTACCTCGCATTGATGATTTATTTGACCAACTGCATGGAGCTCAATACTTTTCAAAGATTGACCTTCAATCTGGATACCATCAGTTGTGTGTAAAAAAGGAAGAGATTCCGAAGACAGCATTTCGAACCAGGTACGGGCATTATGAGTTTACTGTAATGCCTTTTGGATTGACTAATGCACCCTCTGTATTCATGGATCTGATGAATAGAGTTTTCAAGGAGTATCTCTATAAATGTTTGGTGGAATTTATTGATGATATCTTGGTATACTCAAAAATCTACGATGATCATGAAAATCACTTGCGAATTATCCTGAAGACTCTGAGAAGACATGAATTATATGGGAAGTTTAGCAAGTGTGAATTTTGGCTTAAGGATATTTCTTTTCTTGGCCATATTGTCTCTAAAGATGGAATCTCTGTTGATCCTTCTAAGACCAAGGCAATCCAAGAATGTCTAGCACTGACGAGTATAACTGAGGTATGTAGTTTTATTGTTTTAGGAGGTTATTATCGACGTTTCGTCCAGAATTTTTCCCGATTGGCTAACCCATTAACGAAGCTCACATGTAAAGGGGTTAAATTTGTTTGGAAAAAAGAGTGTGAATAATGTTTCAAAGAACTGAAGAGAAGATTAGTCAATTCTTTTATATTGACTCTACCATCGGGGAATGATGGGTTCGTTATTTATAGTGATGCATCGAAGAAAGGACTTGGTTGTGTCCTTACGCAGAGTGATAGAGTTATTGCCTATGCATCATGACAGTTGAAAATTCATGAACAAAACTATCCTACTCATGATCTCAAGTTAGAATCTGTGATATTTGCTTTGAAGATATGGAGGCACTACCTCTATGGTAAAAAATGTGAGATTTATACTGATCACAAGAGTTTGAAGTATATTTTCTCACAAAAAGAACTCAACATGATGCAAAGGAGATCGCTTGAATTGCTCAATTATTATGATTGTATGATACACTACCACCCGGGGAAAGCAAACAAGGTGGAAGATTCTTTGAGCAGAAAAGGCCATGGAGTTTTGAACGTGATGAGAATTTAAAGGGATCCAATTTTGATGGATCTAGTGAAGATGGACATGGGAATAACCAGGGAAGGTGAAACATCAATGCTTTTTCAAATGGTTGCCAAACCATATTTACTAGAAAGGATTAAGAGTTCTCAGACCAATGATGAAGAATTTTAAAACAATATTAAAGCTGTGAATGATGGGAGATTGAGAGACTTTGTGTATGAAGATGGAATTCTGAAATTCTTGAAGAGACTTTGTGTTCCCGATATACCTGATCTAAAAAGGGAATTGTTGTATGAGGATCATAGTTCCAATTTCTCTATACACCCTGGGAGCACCAAAATGTATAGAGATTTGAAGGAACGATGCAATATGGTGTATTGTTGATCGTCTTACCAAGTCATCACATTTTCATGATATAAGAGATGATCTACCCTTGGAACTTCTAGCAAGACTATATATTAATGAAGTTGTGAGACTTCATGGAGTACCACTATCGATTGTTTCAGATCGTGATCCCCATTTTACTTCAAGATTCTGAAAAAGTCTTCAGAAATCCCTGGATACTGAACTTCATTTGAGAACTGCTTACCACCCTCAGACGGATGGAAAATCAGAACGAACTATTCAAACCTTAGAAGACATTTTGAGATCCTGCTCACTTGACTTTCAGGGTATGTGGGATCAATATTTACCTATGGTAGAATTTTCCTATAACAATAGCTTCCATTTGAGTATTCATATGGCACCATATGAAGCGTTATATGGAAAGAGATTTCGTACACCAACCTGTTGGGATGGCGTTGTTGAAAGAAAACTTTTAGGCCTATAACTGGTGGAGGAAACGATGGAAAAGGTGAAGGTAATCCAAAATCACATCAAAGCAGCACAAAGTAGGCAGAAGAGCTATGCCGATAATCGAAGGAAGGATTTGGAATTTCAAGTCGGTGATCATGTTTTCATGAAGGTATCTCCATGGAAGGGAGTCATACATTTTAGTAAGAAAGGTAAATTGAGTCCCAGGTACATCGGACCTTTCGAAATTCTTGAATGAATTGGGGATGTAGCTTACCGATTGGCAATGCCGCCAAGTCTCTCTAATGTTCACGATGTGTTCTACGTATCTCTATTGAGGAAATACATGCCTAACCCAACGCATGTAATCACCTATGAAGAATTAGAACTGGAACCTGATCTGTCTTATTACTAAGAGCCCATCAGGATTCTTGATACGAGAGAACAAGTACTGAGAAACCGGACGACACGTCTGGTAAAAGTTTTGTGGAGAAACCATAAGATGGAACAGGCAACATGGGAACCCGAGGAACTTATGATGAAGAACCACCCGATTCTTTTCATCTGGTAGTATTCTAGAAATTTCATGGACGAAATTATTTGAAGGAAGGGAAAATGTAACACCCCAAGCTTCTATGGTACGTTTCTCTTTGAATAATGTGATAGCGTGTGTTGTACGCAACACCGAGTTCTAACACACCATAACCAATAAAACTAGCCGTTATGAATAGTAATACCTACATTTTGAAATTATATACATCTTATATTTCAAATTGGAATTCATTTTTGGATTCAGAATATTGAAATTATCCTAAGATGAATTTTTGGTATTTTTCTGAGAACTTCCAATTTTTATAAATAGTGAAAAATACTTAAAAAACTTTTAAATCAAAATAATTTATAGTGATAAATTATATTATTGAGTGGTTTTAAAGTATAATTAGAATATATTTTTACCATTTTATCCAATGGTTTCCATTAGAATTATTTCACTTTGAAATTGGACCTAAACAATTATCAATCTTTTGATATATATTGTTTCTTAAAAACATGCTATTTGTTGTGACAACGGGAGTTAATTATAAAATTAATTAATACAAATTATATGTTTGGAATTTTTTAAAATAGACATCATTTTTGAATTTGGAATATCAATTATAGCTTAGGGGGAAATTTTGGCATTGTTCTGAAAAACATCAATTTTTGATGAATAGTGAATCTACTAAGTGGTAATTAAAAAACTAAATTTTTCATAAAACATAATTTTACCACTTCTGTGATTGAAATTTCAAAAATCTGAGAGACACGGTTAATATCAAGAAGTAAAATGTGGTTCAATGAGATGAAAATAATTTTTGGTGAATAGTGACTTTTTACATTTATTTACCATGGTTAAAAGTAAATAGGGTAATTAAGGGTAAAAATGATGTTATTATTACCCTAACACATGTCCTAATTCTATTGGACAAGTTTAACTCGACCAGAAACAACCTTAGGAATAAAATATTATCATTTAGGTCCACTTGGATTAGATTAGGACATTTATTATTATTTAATTCAAAGAAGAGTTAAAAGAGTTAAAATCAAAGTTTATTTACTAAAAAAATTTTAATATAGGGTTATACATAATATAAATTCGATTTTAAATATTCCTTATAAATATAAAAATATTTCCTACATAATGATATTTTATTTATAATTTTTAGGCATTAAATAATTTAATTTATTTATGACACAATGATGATGAAGTAATTACCATAATAGTGAAAAATTAAAATAATTGATATTGTAAATACCCAAATAAATATAATTTGAGATTTTTAATGAATTACACTAATTTTATAGGATAATGCGACATATTAGGATTAATTTAATTGACTTGTTTTGAACTAATTATTCTGTTATAATTTTCTCAAAAATCAATTTTCCAAATAGTGTCAAAATTGACATAAAAGAGTTTTTAAAACAAATATTATTTTATTAATTGATATTAAATTCCTAAAAATCTATGGTTCATCAAATAGACTTATATCATGATATTTGTATCATTAATAGACCACATGGGGGTCTCTTGGAGGTATATAGTAAGTTTATTAACCATATAATATAAGAATATAATGAGACATTGTAAAAGTAAAACTAATTAACTAAGAGTTAATACTTAAAGATAAGGTTAGTATAATGACCCAAACCTATCTAAATTCTATTGGTTGAGTGGTTTTAGACCTATACCCACCTTAATATTTAAATAATCAACTTTGGAGCCATTATAAACCGAATTTGAATTTATTATAAAATAATATTTCTAGCTTTTCCAAAGGTGCACCTCACCCCTCTTATAAAAGGGCACTCCTCCTTCTCATTTCTTCACACCTTCAAAGCCTTTTGGTTCAGCCAAACTCTGCCCAAATACTCTCTAAACTTCCCTAAATTCATCCTAGAGGTCTTCCTTTAGTCAGAAAGCCAACTTAAGAGCCCTTTTGATCAAATCAAAAGGAAGAACCCGAAGAAGAGGTAATGATTTCACCACCCTTTTCCAAGTTCCTTTCTTCTTCCACTTATTCTTCCTTTGTTGTTGCCATTCTATAATAACAACTCCATTATAATATATATTCTGTGATGTTATTATAAATATGGTACAACCATATTCAGTATTCTATCCATCCTTTGAATAACATGTCACCATACGTGCGTACGTACGGCTTACCGTCTCCAAGTCGTGGTGTAATTGTTATTCAATAAATTATTATTTGGATGGGTATAATAATGATGTGTAATTCATGTAAATAATAAATTTAACATGATAATTATTCTGTATATATGATATACCATCCAATTATATATTATTTTAATATCAAAATAATGATATTGTCACTCGTGCGTACGGACGGACTACCGTCTCCACGAATGCGATGAGATTCATTATCCATCGTATCCATTCAAGTATAATTCTCATTTGACGATTAATAATAGTATCTAAAGACTTTATATCATTCAGAACATGATTAATATACAACCTACCCATGAAAAACATAGCTTACGTAACAAAACATATAAAATAAATCGAGTAAGTTAACACCCAAAACAAAGATAATACTAAGATATTATTAACAAATCAATGTTAAAAGATCATATATGATATCATATTAATATATATGATTCTTGTATAATTTAATAACAATTATTTCACCATTATACATGAGTTTAACCTTCCCTCAACCAAGGAAAAGTTCAAGGTAAGGGTTTACTTCACAATATCTTCATTATCTGAGGCTGTTATATGTAATAATCTACTGGGATCTCTTTATCATCCACATCCATGTTTCTTAAAAATGTATCTCAGAACATTTTTACTATTTAAAAGAATATGGGTTAAATTCATGTATACCCTTATTTTAATTTTTATAAGAGTTTAATAAATTAATCTTTCCGTCGTTTTCCAAACAAGGTGCTTTTTAACCTTTTCAACAGAATTAAAGTAAGAATGTTTTTTTAACTTATACGGCGGGTGTGGTTATTTTCCACCGTTATAAAATCATCGAATCTTCCATTAAAATCTTATAGGAATATTTTTAAAGAAAATGTTTTATTTTATAAATATATGACTCTTAAATGATTTCAAAATAGAAAGAGATATTTCTCTAAAAAGAGTTTTGATTTCATCTATGTCAACTCCTTTGATGGATTTTACACTTATTTGAAGTTGATTTATTATGATACAAAACTTCTATATTGTATTAAAGGTTTTGTGATATGTTTGACTGTGGATGTGCTATTTTTATACCATTCATTGTTTATGGTGAATGTATTGACATTTCGTATGCTAGTTTTAATATGAATGTTTATGTTATGTTTAAACCTTTTCATATGGGAATGCATTGGACTTAATATGTGACGGGTGGAGCCCGCTATAGCTCCTCGATGCATCGGTAGGTCTCATGAGAAAAACTAGTGTCTTGGAACAAGGCCTTGGCAAAATCTTATTTTTAGTATTGGAATGAGGCCTTGGCTATGTGGTTATGATAGTCTGGCATTATGCATTCCATCATTATGAAAGTGGTTATTGATATAGCATGTGATTATTCGATTTTTGGAATATCCATGTGAATAAGTAAATGGCATTATTTAATTTTATTTTTTTCCATACTATGTTGAAATTCAAGTTTAAAAGGCTTTTGTTTTAATTTATACATTGCCTTAAATGATTATTCTTATTTATGAAAGTTTCCTCTATATTGTTATCCTTTCTGGGCATTTGAGCTCACCCCTTTGCTATGTTTTATTTTTCCCATGATGTGAAGAAGCAATTTATTAATGACCTGCAGGGATAGTATGTGGGGATATGAGTGTGGAATATGGAGACTATGTTGTTGTAGTATTTTTCACGTTATGATGTAATGTAAAACTTTATGAATATATCTAGTGTTTCCAAGGCTACTAAACCAATCAGTCTTTCGAGATTTTATCTTTCTTGTGATCATGCCAATGTTATGTAATAATGCACGGACTCTAGGTAACTGGGGTCGGGATGTTACATCTAAGGTGGGTTCTTGGAGTTTCAACTCAATTACATAGAAATTTTCATTCTATTTCCCATTTTTCTATGTTTTATAAGGTAGGTGGATTCACTCAAAACTCCACTATTTTGAATATTAAGTCTTGATTTAATTTTATTTATTTTTCTTGAAATTCATTTTGAATTTTTGATTCAATTATTGTTGAAAACCCTCTTGAGTGATGGCTTGTGGAAACATGGAAGTTTGGTGTTTTATAGAAATTACTTGGGTTTCCTGATTTTAAAATGTTGATATTAAAATGTGGATTTGTTGGAAAATTTGCTTTCAATTAATGGTTGGATATTTTGAAAAAAAATTATTTTTTTTCAAGAAAATAGTAGTTTTATTGAAATGGTTGAAATTTTTTTCTGTAATTAGTTTTGGAATGGTTGTGTGTCTTCATATGAATTAGGATGGATAATGGCATGAATTAACCCCATCAAAAGGATGGAACATATATGGGTGTGAAGTAACCCCATAAATCTGGTTCAGTGAGTGATGGATTAGTTAAAGGATGACTCACTACTCGTAAGTATAGGTAGTTCTAGGCTTCATGCATGGTTGGATGTGTATAAAGGAATGGATAATTCCAAAATAGAGTTCATGAAATGGTTTTAAATCATGGTTTGGTTTCTTTCCTTGTAAATTGATATTGTTTTGTAAAAAAATCTTTATTATGGTACTTTTTTATAATTTTAGATAAACTATTTTTTTAAATTGTTTTATAAAAATTATTTTATATAAATGTGCTAACATGTCTTATCCTAGTGTAATAAGTAGTGAAGTCAGTAAAGGAAAACCTACTAAGTTTTGGTACTCACCGGTACTTTGGAACATCAGTTCTTTTGCAGATATTGTGTATTGAGACATGGGAAAAGGTAGACTATCACACTTATCTAGCGGTTCTTAGTGATACTTGGGCTATTTGTGGAGTTGAAGCATATAGCTTGTTAGATCTTGGATTTTTCCTTGGATTCTTTGAGTTTTATTGTACTTATATTTCACTGTGTACTTGGTTGTTTTGTGGTCTTCCATTTTGGTACTCTTTGGAGTTAGTTTTTATATAAATGGTATTCCTAAATTGTCATTCATTTTTACAGTGAATCATGAATTTGATTATTTTGATATGGCATTTTTGGTTGTTAGTTTTATTTTTCAATGGGAAAACTGTCCCACAATTACTAATGAAGACTTTGGAATTTATTTCCAACCTTGGGCATCTTGGTGATGTCACTTAAGACAAAGAAATTTTCAACCGCCATATTAATCCAATGAGGTTGGGAAGATGTTACAATAT
Organism: Viscum album; assembly: GCA_963277665.1. Taxonomy (NCBI): domain Eukaryota; kingdom Viridiplantae; phylum Streptophyta; class Magnoliopsida; order Santalales; family Viscaceae; genus Viscum; species Viscum album. The sequence continues at coordinate 1,435,178,913 of OY728151.1, read as the reverse complement.
ATATTCTATATTTTTTACTATAATTATTTAATGTTTCATTGTATATTATTATGTAGTTGTTACTATTCATATTATGAGGATATAGTATCCTTATTATAATTTTATAGGCCCCTATTACTAATCTAAAACAGTTTTCATTGATGGAGGTGTTCATAAGTTCTGGTGACTCTCTCGTATGGTTACTATAGAGTACGTTTAGTTGGTATTTTTATAAATTGTTATCAGATAATAGTGTTTAAAATGTGGTATCAAAGAGAGTTTTCCATTATTTAGGTTATGGTAGATAAAGGATTATTGAATTGCAACAACTTTATTTTCAAAATGAGACTTGGTATAGATACCATGCATTGAGTATAAAAAGTATAAGGATTGAATAATGTTCAAATTTCTAGCAAGAAATTGTAATTTTTTGTTTATTTTTTATCATTACCATTGAGTTATTTTATTTGGATAAATGGGTTTTTAATGATATGGATTTTGGTTTCAGAATCTTGGCCCCTATAGTTAAGATGAGGTACTCATGCATCATTTTAGGCACATTGGAATTTTATTAAATGTGTGTGAAAATATTGATTATCATTTTGGTTCTAGAATTAAAATTGGTTTGGTTGTTAAATTTCTTAGTGACCACCTATATGGTGTTTACCCAAATATATTATTAATATAATTCTACTCATCCAACCCCAGGACATGATTTTGGATATGGTTGGATATATATATCTTGTATGCATATAGTATCTATAGTACTTAAACCTAGCATGGGTAGCTGAGGTGATGAGGCCAGATGTATATGACCTAGGTTTTGTAAAAAAGTGTAATAGATAGTTAGTGATTCTTCATGGTATAGATTTTTTTTATTTTTTATTTTTGCACAAATGTATCTATATTGATCGTGTTATTTGGTTCTATATGTGATGAAACCTAGGAAACTTCCATTAGAGAATCAAATAAGAGGATACATTATTCCATCATGGAGTACACTAGATGAGTCCCATGAGGATGGATGTGATCATGATTCATAGAAAGAGGTTCTGAGAAAGATAGGTCAACCACAAGGGATATAGTAGTTGGTGTAGTAGTAGGATGAAGAGAATCGAGAGATCCTACTATATGTTATTTAGAGAATTAATTAGGGAGATATGTTTTCATGGAATATATTAAACATGTATTTTAGTAACATCATCAACTTTTTCTCATGAGATATGTTAAACCCTAGGAATCAAAATAATATGTAAAGTTAGTATAGAAAATACAAGATTAGATTGGGATACTTATGGAGGGAAGACTGAATATGGATAATATATTCTCATAGAGATAGTGAAACTATAATGGGATGAGCAGTTATATAAAAGAATATTGGGTGGGGGTGAATTTGGAAGATTTTAATGTTTTTTCTTTGAGAACATTATCCTCGATACATTAAAGGTGGATAGAGGTGGGGAGTTCATAAATATGGTAGGGGGTAGACCAAATTCTTAGATTATTCGATGAAAATCATGCATTCTGTGTAGTTTTCATTTATTATAGTGCAATATGAGATTCGAAATGTATGATGATTAATGAAATGTCTATTTTATGATATTAAGATGTTGGTGAATATCTTTAGGTTGACCACATATTAAGGTATTATTAAGTAAGTGATAATAGAAAAGTAAAACCCAGAGGATGGGGGTGTAATGAGTTAGATAGTGGTGTTAGTTTAGACTAGTAGTGGAGCTCCAAGAATTCATAAGAAGACACATGATGGGTATAAGTAATGAAATTAGATAACATTTTGGAGGATTCTATTATTGAGTGGGTTTTCATTCATGTGTTTACAAGATGGGTAGATAGGGAATGTTCGATTATAGTGTGACTATGTATTGAAAGTGTTTTTACTATATGGTTTGATGGTACATCTTTAGTAGTTTTATTGAATGGTCCATCAGTCAACTTTCGGTTATGGATTAGATCAAACAAATATATTTAAGGTAATATGGTGCATTATTGGGTAATGTATCTGATATTACTCTATATATTGGAGATAAATAAGTTGATGGGATACACATTAGTGGGGGAATTAGGTAAAGTTGGGTGTGACTCCACTGGGGGGGATAGGTATCTAGAATTTAGACATTGGAGAAGCTACATTTGACCAAGACAAGAGTCTCAGAGTAGGATGGTGAACCACTAATAGTTAAAGGTAGTCCTTGAGCATGTCGTTTTATGGATTTCTATAACATATATTGGGTCAAAATATGTTTATATCATAAATTGAATAAACATATGTTAGTTTCGGTATGTGAATCAAATATGCTGCTTGATAAATTTAGAATGCAAAGGAACTGTGTCAATAGGGTCATCGAATATGATGTTGTAAGAATGTGTCCATGAGGAATGGTAATAAATGAATTTTTTCACTAGGTATGATACTGAATGAAAATGGTAATCACATATGATGGAATATGGAAGTGAGAAATTGTGTGATATAGGTAGATAATAATTTATGACATACTTATACATGCAAAAATCCCTTGTGAGTAGAGATTAAGATGACAGAAAAGAATGACACTCTCATTGCATTTGGTAGTTTGGTTGAGATGACATATGGTGGGTGATTCTTCATGTGATTTGTACCCATGAAATGGAAAAGTCAAGTTGAATCTGGTTGTATGGGTGTCTAGGGAAGAGATATATGTTTTGAACGTAGCCTCAGTGGTATTGGAATCTGGTGAGCGGGACACTTGGGTTTTGGTAGGAATTAGTTTGGGAGGGATAGAGATAGTTTAGATTTCAGAAGTCATATGGTGGGGAGGTTCCAACGGTTCTGATATTTGGGAGTAGGGATCCAAGTTAGATCTAAGATAGACCATGTATAATGGTACGCATTTTATTTTTTAGTGGTTTTTAGTGTGGGCTGAGGAATGTGTCTTGAGAGTCAACACAAGGATTGAGGATCAGTTTATGTAAAATTTTATTATAGGTAGTTTTTTAAAAAAAATTGATTTTTTAAGTGAATTTTGGAAAAACATTCTATAAATTGGATATTTTGATATTTTACAGATAAATTTAGATATTTTTTCCATATAAATTGACTTATTAAAAGTTTTAAAACTCTATTACATATGTATTTTCAAGAGTATGGTTCGCCATATGTAAATTGTTTTCTATGATGTGTTTTTGGAAAACATGATAAATTTAGATAGCATTGTAATACATAAGATTAACTCTTGGCCATGTATATGTAAGTTTTTTGAAAAGTAAAATCATTAGGTTCATCATGTGGGATAAATAAATTTTACTCTAATTACCATGGGATACATAAGGGTATATTTCATAAGATTCCTCAAAGGTATTTTTAAGGGATACATGTTGGGATCCCTATTATATCTAAGGTTAAATCCTTGATACAAAAATTCCATCTAGAGCTGACCTAGAAATTTTTTATGAGTTTGAGAACACTGGGATATGTAATTGTCAATAGATACGCAATTATATATATGGTTCAAATAATGAAAAAATATTTTGAATAAGGGTTTATATATAATAGTAAACCAATCATACATAAAGTTTATTCGATTGACACATAAAGGTTATCTAATTCTAAATTCACACATTTTTGTGTTCCCAATCACCCAAAAAATTTCACTTTCAGAAAAATTAACTAAACATTATATTTGGCGTTTGAGGGTTGATATGTATGTCCCATAGGTGACCTTCCATACATAAGAGACCCATAATTTGTGTATTTTGATGAGTAATGTTTAAAGGTTGGTGGTATGTAATGAACCCTTGCATAAGGGTTAATATGTATGGGCCCCAATGTATTCCCAAAATTGAGTTTTTAATTTTTTGGTATAATTTTCAAAAATTATTCTAAATTGATTTATTAAATATAGAATGGGTAATTTAGTCCATTTCATCTAGAAAGTAGTTAGTGTTCCCTATAATTATCACTCATTCTTCCCTTCATCTCTAAGTTATTTCTACAACAATTTATGTAATTTATTCATGTCATTTTTTATGTGAGTAGCTACACTAAGTATATTTATCCCTATGTGATTATTTTAAGTTAATATTTCCATTTCATCAATTTTTATGATTCTTTATATAAATAAATAATTTTTTAATTACCATATTTATTTATTCTAATTGAATTAGTCAGAGTTTCAAAATGACTTGAATCCTATAAAATCTTGGTTGGTGGTTCCTAGTTACTTTTTTATACATATGTCTTTGCATTGTGAAAAAATGTGCACGGGTAGGGTCTTATGGGTGACTTGGAACAGAACCATTTGAGGTTTTCATTTTTCATAGTAGATACCTTGTGGTAGTCCCACTTGGTGAAAATATGGTTTTGGTCAGGTATGTATTGGATTACTTTGTGGTGCGGTTTGAGGTTAAAATTTGCATGATGTATTATATTATAATGTGAGGACTCGGGATATATGTGTATTGATGTATCTCTTTGGAAGTATCATGGGTGGGACTTATGTGATAGTGGGTGATGTTGATTATCTGGAGTAGCTAACAATATATGTTTATTGATGTAATGTAGATAATATTTATAATTTTCATAGTAATTGACAAGGGTTTATTGAGGTGTGAACATTGTATTTTTTTGAAGACATTCACCAAAGGGTCCAAACCAATTAGTGTCATGAACACATTGTATAGAGACCAATATATGGATTTGACCACTAGTTTCCTCATGGTATCATCCATAATTAAGTGACATAAGGTTGATTGTGACCAGGTTTATTAATATTGAGGAGGATACACGATGGTTTTCCTTGGTTGGTATTGTTTTTAACCACCAAATGGGAGTAGGATGTTCCCAATATATATGAGATATAGTGGGGTTGATGATAAAGATTTTTTCAGTATGATTATCCAACCATTGTTAAAGTATTTATATAATAATATATTGTATGATATGATATATAGATATTCCTTTATGGAATCATGGTTTACTTATGATTAATATATTTTTTATGGTGGGTGTGTGATGTCGCATAGTATGGAATTGGTTGGAAGGCTTAGGAAACATCTGGAATGATAGACTGTGGATGTATCATTACACTTTGTCTCTAGTCGAGGCAAGTGAATTATCAATCAGGGCTAATTAAGTTTTAGTGGAGTAGGTAATATTGTATTTTTTTTATTACACAAGTATATATAAAGACATTTTCTATGGAAAATATTTGTGGAGGCCTATTTAGTTCAAAAGAACACCATACATGGACCATCAGGGATGCACACAGACTTTATATCTCATGGTATAGGTAAGGGAAAGGGTTCATCATCTAGATCATTGTAGAGATAGGAGTGAAAATGGTGTATGGGATACATGTTATGGTTTCAAAATTAATATTAGTTTTTTATTGGTTCATGGATAGTAGTTTATTTTGATAACATGTATTTTAAAATTTTGATCATCCTAGAGACAAATCATGGTTATATTTTGTAACTAGAATGACATTATAGAAGTTCATTTTTACTGATCATATATATATAAGAGATTATTATTTCCATTTATTTAATATTTATTTAATTATTGTTTTTCTTCCAAAACTCTTAATCTTATGATTGTATAGTCTTCCCACTATCTCCCTATTGTCCCACAATATTAGTCAGTAATCATATTTTTAGGGAGAATGCCTACAGAATATTTACACTCTAGTCAACTTACCATAGAGTGATTTGGGTAGGTATTTTACACTCATCCCTGCAGAAATATGAATAACCATTTTTTTATGTAAATATATTATACCAAAAGAGTTTTTACCCTATTGATCATCATATTCTCCATGAAATTCTTCAATATCACTACAAATGGGAAATAATTTTTGTGATATATAATAAAACACCATGACAATAAAAAACAATTTTCAAATTGGTTTTTTTAATCTAAAAATTCTTTCCACTAAGTATATATCCATGAAATATCTTCTCATTGGCATTCTCATAAAATTTTCAAAATTTATTAGTTTAATATTATTGTAATAAGTACTATAGAATACCATTAAACTATTCATGTTTTACTTATTCTTAATTCACATTTGATTATTAATGAAGACTATAATTGGTAAAATTATGCAACTGTAAATAATATTGAGAGAAATTATTGTGACTTATATCTAAATGAACATTAAGGTTGTATGATCTAGTAACAAGGATTTACCCATGTAAACCGAGCTCCAGTGATTTCTATTTTCTAATCTGTTTTTTTTTTGGGTTTTCTAGGGAACTATATAGATACGTTATTCAATTATTTGAATGATATGCCGAAAAGTAATTCTTGTACTTATATCCATGGGATGATTGAAATATATTAATTGCGTATCACATTATATTTTTAGCCCATAAATATAAAAATTTATCCTTCTCCATAGTATATTTTTTACTTGATAAAGAAAAAAATTATATTAGTTAAATTATAAAGAAAATTGATGAAGTAATTATCTCAATTGTTTTAATTAAATATAAAATTACAAGACAAATTGTATTGTGTCAATTCAATTATACTTTTAGTATTAATCACCACTATATTGTAACTCTTGTTATCCATCGTTCCTTTATAACATACATCTCATGAATTTTGTTTTCAATGATTTACTTTTGGTATACTTATCAGAAATTTATACTTAATAATTGATTCCTTGTTCTTTGGATCCAAATGAAAAATTCTTATTTTCTAAATCTTGTTTTCCTATTAAAATCTCATATAACAAGTGTTCTGATTATTATAAATCTAGAATAGTTTTATCAATGTCTAATTTTAGTACATTATTATTATGACACCATTCAACCTATTAACAAAATATCCATTCCTATAAAAATAACTTCATTCCCACAATGATAATGTGATGAAATCATCAAGAGATTATGCCTTAAAAATCGATAATGATAACATCATTTTACTAAAAATTCATCTCACCAATATTAGTGCTTACATAAATTTTAATATTTAAATAACCATAATTTTTTAAAGGTGTATATCCTCCAACATATTTTTGAGTTTCTGTCAAAACATATCTTTTCAATCATGTGAAATGAGAAACCACAATCCAAGATCTAAGTGTTTTCTATTTTATATTCTTTGTAAGAAAAATTCACCACCATTGCATCATCTTGATCACTCCTCCCCATGATAGATTTTGAGCATAAATTTTTATTCAACTCCAACAATAAAAATATGAGACATTTGTTATTGGAGTGTCTTTTTTAATCCGATATATCATGATTTTCATCAATTGTATGAAAAGAGTTTTGAAATTTTAATTTCTCTTTTATATGATTACATAGATTTATTATATTTTAATATCTAGTCTCCTCAATCTTATCATATCCACTTTTTATAGAGTTAGTGATATATTGTTCCAATACATAAAATGCATATGTTCATACACTCTATAACACTAAAAAATTACATTCAATCAAATTCTCCTCATTTATTATAAAATATATTCTACAAAACTTATTCATTGATTTTGTATTCTAATTTGAACTAAGGTGATTTCCATTAACCTTCTAATTCATATAAGTTATCTCATTCTTAGTGTATTTACCCATAGGTTTTTCTTCTTCAAGATTCATTTCCAAGTGAAAATTTTTATGTAATTTCAACACAAACACATGAAGTAACAATGGGTGTGCCATTTTTTATTTAGTGAAGATAACATATTCTTTCTCTTACATTAACCATAGTTATTGATATTTTTACATTCTTCAGGGAAAAATATGAATGTTTTATATTTCTTTTTATAATTATAATGTTTCATATTTTGTGTAAAAAATTACAATTTTTTAGAATATTCTATAATATTATTTATATAATATTTTAACTCATACTAAAATATATTATTGGAATTATCATCATACAATAGCTCTACATCAAGAACATAAAACATCATATTCCTGACCACCCGGTCTATATTATTGATTTCAAGTATATAATATCTTAATATAAAAGTGACCTTGAAAATATAACCCTCGTTAAAATATTATGTACCTTTCTCAGTAAGTTCTTTAATATTTGATTAATCATGGGACTTATTCAATGAATTTTTATTCTTATTCTATGATTCAATTTAGTTTTCTGTACCATATTTTTTATTTAAAACCCATTATCTCCACTTTAAATTAGCACACTTATGATTTATTCTATTCATAAATATTCTTTTTTCTACTTTATTATTTATCACTAAAGGTAAGATTATAATTATATCATTGATCCATAAAAGAACAATCATGTTTATAATTAAATTCTTCATCACATTTTTCAATTTCTTTATCATAAGATTTCATAATATATTGTGACATAATATTTCTATTCATTGATGAATTGGAATTTCCATTACCTTTAAATATTTTTAATTCACTCTAAACCCAATCCAAAAAATTTCAGTTTAATGTTGTTTTTAAATGATCACCCACTTTATCGTATAGATTATCTATCAAAAAAATTAATTGAAAAGAACTTAATTTCAACATAATTAATAAAAATAAAGGTATTTTTCAATTTTTTTAATTTACTTTTAATCTCTTCATAAATTTATAGAAAAATGAATGAACTCGTTGAATTTCATTGGATTATATTCAACATTATACAATTCTATTTGAGACCTGAATATTTCAATGATCATGGAGATTATAGAGGATTTTAACAATATCTCCTTTTTTATATTTACCTTTATTCTTAAAGTCCAACCACCTTATCATATTATAGGCCATCCAGATGTTTATAATCCTATAAATGGTAGAATTATCTAACTCATGGTCCTCTAAAGAATATATTGTAGTGTCAAACATGTTGAATAGAGTCCCCATCAATTTCATTATAATGTTTGTGTTTTTAAGAACATCTCTATAATTCCATATCAAAATAAAAATTTTCTTCAACAAAAGAAAGAAATAATCCAACTGATTAATATTTATGAACATTAATGACATCAAATTATAGATTTCATATTTGTAATGAAATGTATTTAACCTTCTCACGCCATTAAAGTAAGACTTGAATTTCTCTCCATATTGTGTTCAATGTTTCCAATCTCATAAATCTTTTAAAATTCTTCTCATAGAGGGATGAGAATAGATCATCATGATCTCTCTCATTATGATTAATATTATTTTTATCCTATGTAACGCCCTGACCCTAGTTACCCAAAGTCGGTGCATTATTACATAACATTGGCATGATTACAAGGAATAATGGTCTAAAATACCGATCAGTTTAGTATTCTTGGAAAATATATTACATACATGAACATTACATTACATATTAGAAAATAAAACACAACATAAATGATCCTTTTATAATGAAATTAATCCCCTAGCTTAACCCTTCTTATCAATCATAATACACTTCTCATAATCTTGGGGTAATTAAAACATATAAAGGGGTGAGATTAAATGATTTGTAAGGATAATAATATAGCAGAAACATTCATAAATAAGCATAAACGTTTAAGGAAGTGTATAAGAATAAAACAAAAGCCTTTTAAACAAAAACTTAAATATAATATGGAAAATATACAATTAAATAATTCCATTTACTTATTCACATGGATATTCTACTAGTCGAATAATCACATGCAATATCTATACCCACTTTCATAATGATGGAATGCATAATTCCAGACTTTCATAACCACATAATCAAGGCCTTGTGCTAAGACTACATATAAGATTTTTTCAAGGCCTTGTGCCAAGACACTAGTTTTTCGCATGAGACATACCGATGCATCGAGGAGCTATAGCGGGATCCACCCATCACTTACTAAGTCCAATGCATTACTCATATGAAAAGGGTTAAACATAACATAAACATTCATATTAAAACTAGCATACAAAATTTCAATAATTTATCCATAAACCATGATTGGTGTAAAAATAACACATCCATAGTCAAAAATATCACAAAACCTTCCATACAATATGGAGCTATTGTACCAAAATAAATCAACATCAAATAAGCTTAACATCCATCAAAGGATGTTGACATAGATGAAATAAAAACATTTTTTAGAGAAATATCTCTTTCTATTTTGAAATAATTTATGAAAAAATTTAATTTTTGAAAATATTTGTATAATCTTGTAAGGGAAGCTTTGATGATGTTATAATAGTGGAAAATAGCCACACCCATTGTATAAGTTAAAAAACAATCTTACCTTAATTTTTTCGAAAAGGTTATAAAGTACCTTGTTTGGAAAATGACGAAAAGATTCCATTCAAAAACATATAAGGTCAAATAAGGGTATAAATGAATTTATCCCATTATCTATTAAATAGTAAAAATGTTTTGAAATACATTTTAAGAAACATGGATGTGGCTGATAAAGAGGTCCCAGTAGATAATTACTTATAAACAACCTTGGATAATAAAGAGATTGTGAAATTAACCCTTACCATGTTGTAATCAATCGCGTCATGTGACCAAAAGTTAATAACCACCAAATCATTCACATAATAAAATGAATATAAATAGAATCATGATAATATATTTCAAATGGTAGTGAACAATACCCCTCATGCAATAAGTGGCGAGCAATGGAAATCTCACTGAATTAAAAGTGAGATAAGAAACCCCTTACCTTGCACATTCCTTTATTTGAGGGTACATTTAAACTCTTATATAAAGACCTTATTATGTTTTTAAATTATAATATAACCATATTAATATTTATGATATCATACATGATTCATTTATTAGTTTATACTACCCATTTAATAAAAATTTCCATGTTAAATTAACATTTCGTGTAACAATTGCTTTCTTTATCGTATGTGTTTTAACTTGTTACTCTTGATTGCATCACTTAGATAATTATTTAAATACTTCCAGAATATAAAACATTATTTATATGTCATATATATTTAGAATATATATATGTATAATTTACATATATATGAAATAGAAAACACCGTTTATGGAGATGGTACTGCGTACGTACGCATAAATGTTGTTTCTGTTTTCATATCGTATTGAATGGAACTAAGTGAATAAGATATATGTTAGTAAATATATATATATTAATATATATATATAGTAGCATTATTATGTCATATATTACATACTTATTAATTATATATATTTTATAATCATCATTGAATGGTGAACGTTGAAATGAATCTCATCGCTTCGTGGAGACAGTAATCCGTACGTACGCATGAGTGACAATATCATTATATTGACAGAAAAACCATATGTAATTGGATGGTATATCATATATACAGAATCATTAAAATTTTATATTTATTATTTAAATCATTTATACTCATTGTTATACCCTTCCAAATAATGAAGTGTTTGAATAACAAACTACACCACAACGTGGAGACGGTAATACGTATGTACGCACGTATGGTGACTTGTCATTTATTGTATGGATAGAATAATGAATGTGGTTGTACCATTTTTATAATAACATAAAATTATATAGAGTATTCTGGATTTATTAATTTATAATGGAAACAACAAAGAATATGAAGTGGAAGAAGAAATGAACTTGGAAGAGGTGATTAAAAATTTACCCCTTCTTCAGGTTCTTTTTTTTGATTTGATCAAAAGGGCTCCATAGTTTGGCTTTCTGACCAAATTAAGGCCTATAAGATGATGGCTAGATAGTTGGGAGGATATTTGGGTAGGGTTTGGCTGAGCGAAAAAGGCTTTTGAGGTGTGAAATTAAGATAAGGGGAAGTTTCCTTTTATAAGAGAGGTGAGGGTCACTTTAGGAAAAGCTTGATATATTATTTTATAATAAAATCATTTTAGGTTTATAATGGCTAAAAAATGATATATTTAGAGGCTATGGTGGGGATGGGTCTCAAACCTCTCAAAAAATAGGTTTAGGTCACCATATTAACCTTAACTTTTAGATTTAACTCTTAGTTAAATAGTTTGGCATTTTCCATGTCTCTTTGTATTTTTATATTATCTGGTTAATAAACATACTATAAAATGCCAATAGAACCCCGATTGGTACATTAATGTCATATATGTTATTATATAATTCTTTTTTCAAAATATAATATTTTGACGACTACTATATCAATTAATAATATAATATTTGTTTTAAAAACTATTTTATGTCAATTTTGACACTATTTGGTATTTTGTTTTTGCTAAATTCATAATAGAATTTTTACCTCAAAAAAATTCATCTTACTTACCCTAAAATGTCATATTAACCGTGAAATTAGTGGAATTTATAAAATGTCTAAAATAATTTTTTTTGGATATTTATAATGTCAATTTTTTTAATCATTCATTAATACGGAAATTAATGCATCATCATTGTGTTATAAATAAATTTAATTATTTAATGTCTAAAAACTATAAATAAAATACCATTATATAGGAAATAGTTTTATATTTCTAATGAATATTTATAGTTGAATTTTTCTTATGTATAACCCTATCTTAAAAATGTCTTAGTTATTATACATTGATTTTAACTCTTTTAACTCTTCTATAAATAAAATAAAAATAAATGTCCTAATCTAATCTCAGTATAACTAAAGGATAATATTTTATTCCTAAGGTTGTTTTTGGTCGAATTACACTTATCCAATAGAATTAGGAAATTTTTTAGGGTAATAATAATATCATTTTTACCCTTAATTACCCAATTTACTTTTAACAGTGGTAAATAAAAAAATGTTACTATTCACCAAAATTTATTTTCATATTATTGAACCAAATTTTAGTTTCTGATATCAACCGTATCTCTCTAATTTTTGAAATTCATCCCACAGAATTGGTAAAATTAAATTTTATGTAAATTTGCAAATTCTCCTAGGAGGTGGGTAAAAGACAGTAAAAAGTTCAATAAAATTTTTATATATCTAAAATTATTATAAACTGACTCCAATGAATTACATTGAAATTATATAGGTATTATGTATATATTTTGAACTAAAATAATTTTAAATAAAATAAATAATTATTTAAATAATGATTCGGTTTTAAACTGTAACTTAGTGTTTTTCACTATTCATAAAAAAATTGAAAGATTTCAGAAAAATACCAAAAATTAACCCTAAGTTCATTTTGATATTATGAATTCAAAAATGAATTCTATTTTACCAATTTAAAAACATAGAAGTTGCATTAATTAATTTAAAATTGATTCCTGTTGTCAAAACCAAAAGGCGTATTTTTGAGAAATAATAACTATCAAAAGATTAACACTTGTTTATGTCCAATTTCAAAGTGAAATTACTTAAAATGACCATATTTGGAATAAATGTTAAAAATATAATCTAATTACACTTCCAAACCATTAAAATTTATAATTCAAAAATATAAATTATTTTGATTTAAAAAGTTATTTTCAGTTAAAATATAGTATTTTTCACTATTCACTCAAATATGAAAGTTATCAGAAAAACAAAAAAAATTATTGAAACTAAATACTTATGTCCTAATTATAAAGAAGAAGTTTATTTTGTGAAATTTAGTATATAAAAGTTTCAAATATTGGATTTAAAAAGGGTTTTCCATTAAAAGGCGGTAAAATCGCATTTTTTGAAAAATAATTCTTTTATTTGAAAAAAATGAATTTGTTCTTACATTGTGTCTAAGAAACTCATAATATGGATTTTAAAATTATAAGTATTATATAAAGTTAAAAATTCAGTTAATACTATTCATACCTACTTTGGAATAGCTAGTTTGGTAAGTTGTGGTGCGCTTGAACTCAGTGTTGCGTATAGTGCAAGTTATTGCATTACTTTGAAGAAATAACGTACTATGAAATCTTTGGGGGTTAAATTCTTCCCTCCATCAATAAATTTCATTCTTACAATTTGAAATTGTTCTTTGAAAATAAAATGTTGAAAATAGGAAATACCATTGTGGGAAAAACCACACTGGATATTGGGTTAATAAAATTAAGTCTTAATAAGAGGGAAAAGGAAATGAAACGGTCACAACCCAATTATGATCTCTATTAGGAGAACATTGGAGGAAATTAGAGACACATAATTGGGGGAAAATGTATATATTTATTAGGAGTGATTTAGGAAATCCATCCCAAACAAGCGTACAATTGGGAGCCTCAAAGCCATCAATTTATGATGATTCAAAATATCATCAGTTCAAAAAAAACATAAGGTATTAGGATAACACTTTTTTTTCAAGATCCCATCCCTAAAATTTAAGAATTAATTTATTCATAGAATAAGAGGAAATATATATATATATATATATATATATATATATGTAACACCCCAGGTAAATAAAGAATATGACATTTTTATATTTATCCATATTTGTGAATAAAATATTAATATTACTTTAAAGTGTTGCTATGTTCGATAGCGTACCCGATACGCGACAAAGAGTTTCATTGAAATCTTACGTCGCACACTAGTAATAAAATAATATTATTTTAAATGGTAGTTAACATGTAGCCGTTGTATTGGCGGGAATGGATATAAATAACTAAAATATGATTATATATGTTTTTAAATGTTTTCACATTTTTCCAGTAAAAGATAAAGGCTTAAAATACGGAAAGAATTCAATTTTAGGTGTATATGCCCTAGTTTTCACTAAAGGTTCACTTATCGCCTTTTGATGGAGAACCATCATTAAATATAGTTTTTTTCACTCTTATACATCCTTTTGGACCAAATAAAACTCTTCTTAAGAATTGGGACATCAAAATTTACTTTGTGTAAATTTTTGGTAACTTTTAGATAAAGTTCATTTTTTTAATGAATAGTGTAAAATGTTGTATTTTAATTAAAAACCTCTTTTTAATATAATTTATTTATCTGATTATGTTATCTTTTGAATTGGTTTTAAATTGAAATTAGAATATATTTTTACCATTAAATCCAATAGTGGTCGTTGGAATTAATTTCACTTTGAAAACAGACTTAAACTAGTGTCAATCTTTTGATACTTATTGTTTTATAAAAACACGCTATTTTCTCTAACAGCGGGAATTAATTATTAAATTAATTAATGTGACTTATATGTTTTGAATTTTGTAAAATAGGCTTCATTTTTGAATTCGGAATATCAAATATAGCTTAGGGTGAATTTTTGGTAATTTTCTGAAAAACTTCAATTTTTGATGAATAGTGAAACCACTAAGTGGTACTTATAAAAACTGATTTTCCCTTTAAATGAAATTTTTCCATCATTGTGTTTTGAATTTCAAAAATCCGACATACATGGTTGTCATTAAGAAGTAAATTGTGGTTCAATGAGATTAAAATAATTTTTTGGTGAATAGTAACTTATTAAGTTCTTAATCGCGATTAGTGGTAATTAGTGTAGTTTAAGGTAAAAATAATGTTTTAATAATATGAGATGAGCTTGACACATGTCCTACCCTTATTGGTTGTGTCATGGCCGACCAGGAAAAGCCATGGGTCAACTTGGGGACCCCATGGAGCCACTTTGGTTGGGAAATGACATAAATAACTTTTTATTTAATGTAAAAGTAAAAATGACACAAACATCATATGTTTTACGAAAAAAAAATTTACATGGGGTTATAAAGATCAGATTTATGATTATAAATAGTCATTGGAAATATAAAACGATTTCCTACATAATAGTATTTTTTTATAATTTTTAGACTTTAAAGAAATTAAATTATTTATGACATCATGATGATGCAGCGATGACCTCATTTTTTAACGATTTAAATAAAATGGAAAGATAATGTAATATCTAAAACCTACATAGGTCCAAAACCTATTGGTTGGGTAGATTTCGAAGCATTATCATCTTATCTTCTAAATATATCAATGTGGGACCTTAAAATTTTGAAACACTTTTGAAAATAAAATAATAGTTTCATGATTTCCAAAAGTGCCCCTCCTCTCCTCTTATAAAAGGCCCCCACCTCTACCTCATTTCACACACTCCTCAAGCCTTTGGCTCGGCCATCCCCTGCCCATTTACTCTCTCCACATCCTTCTCCTCATCCTATAGGATTCCCTTTGGGAAAAATCCTTTCAAAGGAAGCCTTTAGGCTCAAATCAAAAGGAGTTACACTTTTAAAGGTAATTCACTCTCTCATGTTCATTTGTTTTATTTTGCTTTTCCAACCCCCTAAACTCTTTTTATTTACTTATTTTGTAACAACACCAGTATCTTCAATGTACTAGGATGTTGTTATAAGATTTATTCGAGCTACCCTCTCACACAACTACATCAAATGGTTGAAGAACATACGGTTTTTTTGGATGGCGAAATTATGCCTCCCAAAACGATGATTGTTCAATACTCATTTAACACCTTCAAAGGTGGCCATTATGATGTCACTATTATTATATATGATATATAATATGTTTATTATTTCCTTAAGCTTCTGTATTTTTCATTTATGACATACCATTATTGTTTCTATTATGGGTAAACACGATATCTTCATTTTAGGAAGTGCGGACTACCGCCCCCTGAAAGTGATTTGATTCGTTAATACCATATGTGGGATGTTTAAAGGATAAAGTTAATGATATTATATATGTTATTATAATGGAATTATAATATACTTATATATAATTTTTATTCCATTCCAGAAATACGAAAGAGAAATGGAAGTAGCGTTCATGCGTACGTACGGCTTACAGTCTCCATGAACAGTACATTTCATTTCTTATCTCAAAATGTTATGTAATATTATAAGTACATACATATAATGGATATATATGTTATATATTACATCAAAATTATGGATATCATTCTGTAATTATAACATATATATATCTCTCTCATTTTGTTTTAATTCCATTAATATGACAAAAAAATGAAAGTAGCGTTCATGCATACGTACGGCCTACCGTCTCCATGAACGGTGCTTTTCGTTTTTTTATCTCAAAATGATATGGAATAGTATAAACTGAATATATACTGGATATATATGATATTTAAAACATCAATACTATTCTGGATATGATGTACCTATAACTACCTCGAAAATTGTTTTCCAACAAGTTCAATTTTTGACTCATGTACCAAACATCGGTAAAAACGTCTGATATGAACTAACATTATTAAACAATTGTTATAACATTATAATATGTGTTATGAACTGAATAATAATCTCTAAAGGAGTTACTTAGGAAATTATTAATTGACCAAAGTTTATTATTCAGGAATATAAAGAAACGAACAAGACAAGTTGGACTTGTGGTAAGGGATCTTACTCCTCTCTTTCTTTTTTAGTACAATCTTTTATGTCATTACCTCTAAAGCTAATCTTTCTTGTTATTGGGATGTTATTTTATATTACACATACTGTAATTTTTATGTTCATGTGATGAGAGACCCTATTCTATCTCATCAATCCATTTTGTATGTTTTGAATGGCAGCGTTAGGCTGCCGAATTTTCTTAAGAGATCTAACCTCTCTCTTTCTTTTTAAGTACTCTCCTTTATGTCACCTCTTTTAAGATCCTCTTTGTTATGTTGGGGGATGTTCCTTTATATTCCTCTTTCTATAAACTTTATGTTAATATGATGAGATACCCTATTTGATCTCATCAATCCATTTTTGTAAGTTTTATGTGGTGTCGTTGGGCTGCCGAGTTTTCGTAAGGGATTTTTCATCTCACATTTACTTCTGTGAGATTTATGCTACACTTGCCAAAATTTCCTTTGAGTGGTGTATGTACTGCCCATTATTCTACTCTTTGTGTAATATAATTTCGTTTATGAGTATTTACATCAAGGATTTATTGTCCTTCTTTCATGGGGTGTATGTTTTGAAAGATACCCAAGTCGGTAAGGGAACCTTTCACCCTCCTCTTTTTTAAAAGACCTATTTTGTTGGGTCTTTTAATTTACATATTTTTATGTTGGGATGTGTTCTCATATATCCTTATTGATGTAAATTTTATGTCCAAGTGATGAGATACACTTTTTATCTCTCATCAACTCATTTTGATGTGACGTCGTTAGGCTGTCAAGGAAACTTCTTAACCAAATTTCGATTTCTTTGGGTTCAACATGTAGTTATTGAATATGTCATCCTTTGAATATGTTTGAATGACCTTTGATTATTTTACACTTAATATCCACTTATATTTGGTGTATTCATTTGTCGCACATAATTATGTAATTGATTTATCCTTAAAGCAAGGATACCGTCTTTGTATGGGACTTCGTCTCAATCTCCTTTCATTGAGGAATATTTTGTTTTATACACAACCTTCTTTTATACGGTGTATAAACCCCTTTGACTTTTACGTTTATTCAAAAGGAATCTTTTTTATACGAAGCATCTACTAAATGACAAAAGGGAATGTTTTTTCCGTACTTATGCGGCGACCACGACATCTCCGCCGCCGTGACCATTATTTGGGTTTCGGTTTCCTCTACAAGACATACTTTTTTTTAAAAGAAAAATAAATACCAAGTTTTACTTTTCTTTTAATTTGGTATTGAAAATGTTTTTCATAATGTTTTTATTATATCAATGTGTTGTATTGATATCTCGTGATTTAAATGTGGAAATGTTATGTTTCCATTATGCATGGTTTATGTGATATGAATTATGTTATGGTTCTTGGGAATATTTATGATGACGGGTGGTTCTGTGATAAACTAAGGGCGGTCGATCCTGTTATAGCTCTCCAATGCATTGGGTAACACGAAGGAGAAAAACGTTAAGGTTTCTCCAAAGAGATTTAGGGAATATACTGTGATGGGTATTCCAAACGTAACCAAGAGGGTTACTACCTACGTAAGAATGTTATGAATGCCTCAAGTTACCTTTTATGTCTTATGATTTCGATAAATTATTCATGATTTGATGAGGTATGTTAAAGTGCCTATTTTTTATGGGTAAAGTATGATTTCATTCTTATGTATATATGAACTCATGTTTCCTTTCCATATTTTTTTATAACCCTTACTGAGATTTTTATGCTCATCCCAAGTTTTTGAAATGTTTTTCACAGGTCAAGGGAAAGGTACATGATGTGATGATAGTGTCAAGGATGTGTCAAGAAAGAATCCATGTTTTATTTTCAATATGTTTCCATTGATGGGAAGAATGAATACTATCTTTTATGTAACCACTTTGTTTAAATGTGGAATGTAATTCAAGTTTCATGATCTAATTCTCTAAAACTCTAAACCTGAAAAGATCCTCAATTTGTAATCTTGTAATAACTCAAGATTAAGTAAGGTTTAAGGCTGGGGCCTTATAGTTGGTATCAAAGGTCGGTTTAGATAACTTTATAGGTTAGGGTTTTCTTTAAGCATGAGTGGCAGTACCATAATGGATAGGATTTCAAAAAGAGGCTTAGTTTTAGATAAAGTGAATGAGTAAGTATATCTTAGTGTTTACCTTCCTCATTAGTACATGATGGTTTTTTTGATATACTCACACTAACATTTCTGTTTTTAGTGAATGGATGGATCTAGCAGGAACCAAAGTGACAACATGTTTGAATGAAACTGTGGTGGTTCTCTGATTAAGATACTAGATAAAATGGAGGATTCAATGAGGAAACTCGTGGTTGTTCTAAACCAACTATCAAGGAGTCATGATCAACCACTTGAACCTTGTTATGTTCTATAATGCATCATGTACGAGATGACCAAATCAATGTGGAAGTTTAGATAATAATTATAAAGGTAACAATTAGAGTTTATATGATCCTTACTTTTGAGGTAATTATGGGTTATTATATGATATGTTGGAAATTGAAAGGCATGAGATAAACTTGAGGTTAAAATATTTTATGATCATTTCTTATGATTTTATCTCTTTTTGGGGAATGATTTTAAAATTATATAGTTTTGGAAAAAGGACAACACGCAGACCGTGTGACAACCCATCGCGTCGGACAAGGCTGCGGGAATCGAACCCAGAACCAATGTGCGGCTGGTATTTATTGCCTACCACTGGACTACGTGAAGTCCCTGGTTAGTTCGACTGATTCTCTTTAGTTATATTATTTTATATAATTAAGAGTAAGTTGATTTTGGGTTATTTATGAAAATGATTAACCTATCGTGGAGGATATGTGATTAGGTTAATTACTTTTCAATACGAGACTTTAGGAGCAACAGATGTTGTTTGGAGATAATTGTTACGATTTAACTTGGAATACTATGTGACTAAATCCTTCAAAAATTTGGGTTTCAATCTTATATTGGTTTACTTTGAAGAATTTTTTGGACAAATGGTTTATCGGATGGTCCTCCTTGAACTTTGGGTTTTGTTGGAAAAATTTTGGAGATTAAGCATAGATTTTCTTTTTAAAGGGTTATCCTTTTCTTGATTATCTGACCTTGTACTAACCTTTTTGGTTTTGGTTTTGGTTAAAGCCTAAATACATGGGATGTATATAGTCCTCTTTGTTGGATTAGGTGATTCTCTAGAAGTTGATGTGAACAAGTCTTCTTAAATACCCGTCTTTTGGAGAAAATATGAGTTTGTGTAAGGAATCTAATAAAAAATGAAAGTCAACATGATAAGTGATTATGTTTCCTTATGAATAAATTCCTTAATAAAAAGTAATTTAAAACCAAAATGTTGTCTATTAACTTTTCCTACTAGGGAACCCAACACCGTTAGACCCATCACAAGTTTGTGATTTTCTTATTGTTAACTTTCTCCTAAAAATGTTTTCTATCACTATCCATCATAAAATGACCCTATGTTTTCTCCTCCATGTCCATGTTTTCCTACATGGAATCCTAGTATGGGTTAACTCGGGTGACCTTTTTACTTATCTTTCTTTATTTTAAAGTGATTGTTTTACCGACTCTTGTTGCGATGTGGGACTTTCAAGGATGTTTCCAAGCTCAATTTTAAAAATTGCGAGGACGCAATTCCCAAAAGGGGGGAAGGATGTAACACCCCAGGTAAATAAAGAATATGACATTTTTATATTTATCCATATTTTTGAATAAAATATTAATATTACTTTAAAGGGTTTCTATGTTCGATAGCGTACCCGATACGCAACAAAGAGTTTCATTGAAATCTTACGTTGCACACTAGTAATAAAATAATATTATTTTAAATGGTAGTTAACATGTAGTCGTTGTATCGGCGGGAATGTATATAAATAACAAAAATATTATTATATATGTTTTTAAATGTTTTTACATTTATCCAATAAAAGATAAAGGCTTAAAATATGGAAAGAATTCAATTTTAGGCGTATATGCCCTACTTTTCACTAAAGGTTCACTTATCGCCTTTTGATGGAGAACCATCATTAAATATAGTTTTTTTCACTCTTATAAATCCTTTTGGACCAAATAAAACTCTTCTTAGGAATTGGGACATCAAAATTTACTTTGTGTAAATTTTTGGTATCTTTCTGATAAAGTTCATTTTTTTAATGAATAGTGTAAAATGTTGTATTTTAATTCAAAACCCATTTTTAATCTAATTTATTTATATGACTAGGTTATATTTTGAATTGGTTTTAAAGTGAAATTATAATCTATTTTTACCATTAAATCCAATAGTGGTCGTTGGAATTAATTTCACTTTGAAAACAGACTTAAACTAGTGTCAATCTTTTGATACTTATTGTTTTATAAAAACATACTATTTTCTCTGACAGCGGGAATTAATTTTTAAATTAATTAATGTGACTTATATGTTTTGAATTTTGTAAAATAGACTTCATTTTTAAATTCGGAATATCAAATATAGCTTAGGGTGAATGTTTGGTAATTTTCTGAAAAACTTCAATTTTTTATGAATAGTGAAACCACTAAGTGGTACTTATAAAAACTGATTTTCCGTTTAAATGAAATTTTTCCATCATTGTGTTTTGAATTTAAAAAATATGACATATATGGTTGTCATTAAGAATTAAAATGTGGTTCAATGGGATTAAAATAATTTTTTGGTGAATAGTAACTTATTAAGTTCTTAATCACGGTTAGTGGTAATTAGTGTAGTTTAAGGTAAAAATAATGTTTTAATAATATGAGATGAGCTTGAAACATGTCCTACCCTTATTTGTTGTGTCATGGCCGACCAAGAAAAGTCATGGGCCAACTTGGGGACCCCATGGAGCCACTTTGGTTGGGAAATGACATAAATAACTTTTTATTTAATGTAAAAGTAAAAATTACACAAACATCATATGTTTTACGAAAACAATTTTTACATGGGTTTATAAAGATCAGATTTTTGATTATAAATATTCATTGGAAATATAAAAAGATTTAATACATCATAGTATTTTTTTATAATTTTTATACTTTATATAAATTAAATTATTTATGACATCATGATGATGCAGCGATGACCTCATTATTTAACGATTTAAATAAAATGGAAAGATAATGTAATATCTATAACCTACACATGTCCAAAACCTATTTTTTGGGATGATTTCGAAGCCCTATAATCTTATATTCGAAATATATCAATTTTGGACCTTATAAATTCGAAACACTTTTGAAAATAAAATAATATTTTCATGATTTCCAAAAGTGCCCCTCCTCTCCTCTTATAAAAGGCCCCCAACTCTACCTCATTTCACACACTCCTCAAGCATTTGTCTCGGCCATCCCCTACCCATTTACTCTATACACATCCCTCTCCTCATCCTAGAGGATTCCCTTTGGGCATAATCATTTCAAAGGAATCCTTTAGGCTCAAATCAATAGGAGTTACATTTTTAAAGGTAATTCATTCTCTCATGTTCATTTGTTTTAGTTTGCTTCTCCAACCCCCTAAACTCTTTTTATTTACTTATTTTGTAACAACAATAGTATCTTCAATGTACTATGATGTTGTTATAAGATTTATTCGAGCTACCCTCTCACAAAAATACATCAAATGGTTAAATAACATACGGTTTCTGTGGATGGTGAAATTCTGCCTCCCGAAACGATGATTGTTCAATACTCATTTAACACCTTCAAAGGTGGCCATTATGATGTCACTATTTTTATATATTATATATAATATGTTTATTATTTCCTTAAGCTTCTGAATTTTTCATTTATGGCATACCATTATTGTTTCCATTATGGGTAAACACGATATCTTCATTTTAGGAAGTGCGGACTACCGCCCCCTGAAAGTGATTTGATTCGTTAATACCATATGTGGGATGTTTAAAGGATAAAGTTAATGATATTATATATGTTATTATAATGGAATTATAATATACTCTTATATCATTATGATTCCATTCCAGAAATATGAAATAGAAATGGAAGTAGCGTTCTTGCGTACGTACGGCTTACCGTCTCCATGAACGGTACATTTCATTTCTTATCTCAAAATGTTATGTAATATTATAAGTACATATATATAATTGATATATATGTTATATATTACACCAAAATTATGGATATCATTCTGGAATTATAAAATATATATATCTCTCTCTTTTTTTTAATTCTATTAAATGACAAAAAAATGAAAGTAGCGTTCATGCGTACGTACGGCCTACCATCTCCATGAACGGTGCTTTTCGTTTTTTTATCTCCAAATGATATGGAATAGTATAAAATAAATATATAATGGATATATATGATATTTAAAACATCAATACTATTCTGGATATGATGTACCTATAACTACATGGAAAATTGTCTTCCAACAAGTTCAATTTTTGACTCATGTACCAAACATCGGCAAAAACGTCTGATATGAACTAACATTATTAAACAATTGTTATAACATTATAATATGTGATATGAACTGAATAATAATCTCTAAATGAGTTACTTAGGAAATTATTAATTGACCAGAGTTTATTATTCTGGAATATAAAGAAACGAACAAGACAAGTTGGACTTGAGGTAAGGGATCTTACTCCTCTCTTTCTTTTTAAGTACACTCTTTTATGTCATTCCCTCTAAAGATAATCTTTCTTGTTATTGGGATGTTATTTTATATTAAACTTACTGTAATTTTTATGTTCATGTGATGAGAGACCCTATTCTCTCTCATCAGTCCATTTTGGAAGTTTTGAATGGCGCCGTTAGGCTGCTGAATTTTTGTAAGAGATCTAACCTCTCTCTTTCTTTTTAAGTACTCTCCTTTATGTCACCTATTTTAAGATCCTCTTTGTTATTTTGGGGGATGTTCCTTCATATTCCTCTTTCTATAAACTTTATGTTAAAATGATGAGATACCCTATTTGATCTCATCAATCCATTTTTGTAGGTTTTATGTGGCGTCGTTGGGCTGTCGGGTTTTCGTAAGGGATTTTTCATCTCACTTTTACTCCCGTGAGATTTATGCTACATTTGCCACAATTTCCTTTGAGTGTTGTATGTACACCCCATTATTATACTCTTTGTGTAATATACTTTCGTTTATGATTATTTACATCAAGGATTTATTGTCCTTCTTTCATGGGGTGTATGTTTTGAAAGATACCCAAGTCGGTAAGGGAACCTTTCACCCTCCTCTTTTTTGAAAGACTTATTTTGTTGGGTCTTTTAATTTACATATTTCTATGTTGGGATATGTTCTCATATATCCTTATTGATGTAAATTTTATGTCCAAGTGATGAGATACACTTTTTATCTCTTATCAACTCATTTTGATGTGACGCCGTTAGGCTGTCAAGGGAACTTCTTAACCCAATTTCGATTTCTTTGGGTTCAACATGTAGTTATTAAATATGTCATCCTTTGAATATGTGTGAATGACCTTTTATTATTTTACACTTAATATCCACTTATATTTGTTGTATTCGTTTGTCGCACATAATTATGTAATTGATTTATCCTTAAACCAAGGATACCATCTTTGTATGGGACTTCGTCTCAATCTCCTTTCATTGAGGAATATTTTGTTTTATACACAACCTTCTTTTATACGGTGTATAAACCCCTTTGACTTTTACTTTTATTCAAAAGGAATCTTTTTTATATGAAGTGTTTACTAAACGACAAAAGGGAATGTTTTTGTCGTACGTATGCGGCGACAACGACTTCTCTGCCGCCGTGACCATTATTTGGGTTTCGGCTTCCTCTACAAGCCATACTTTTTTTATAAAGAAAAATAAATACCAAGTTATACTTTTATTTTACTTTGGTATTGAAAATGGTTTTCATAATGTTTTTATTATATCAATGTGTTGTATTGATATCTCGTGATTGAAATGTGGAAATGTTATGTTTCCATTATGCATGTTTTATGTGATATGAATTATGTTATGGTTCTTAGGAATATTTATGAAGATGGGTGGTTCCGTGATAAACTAAGGGCGGGTGAGCCCGTTATATCTCTCCAATGCATTGGGTAACGCGAAGGAGTGAAACGTTAAGGTTTCTCCGAAGAGATTTAGGGAATATATTGTGATGGGTATTCCAAACGTAACCCAGAGGGTTACTCCCTACGTAAGAATGTTATGAATGTCTCAAGTTACCTTTTATGTCTTATGATTTTGATAATTTATTCATGATTTGATGAGGTAAGTTAAAGTGCCTATGTTTTATGGGTAAAGTATGATTTCATTCTTATGTATATATGAACTCATGTTTCCTTTCAATATTTTTTTATAACCCTTACTGAGCTTTTTTTGCTCATCCCAAGTTTTTGAAATGTTTTTCACAGGTCAAGGGAAAGGTACATGATGTGATGATAGTGTCAAGCATGTGTCAAGAAAGAATCCATGTTTTATTTTCAATATGTTTCTGTAGATGGGAAGAATGAATATTATCTTTTATGTAACCACTTTGATTAAATGTGGAATTTAATGCAAGTTTCATGATCTAATTCTCTAAAACTCTAAACCTGAAAAGATCCTCAATGTGTAATCTTGTAATAACTCAAGATTAAGTAAGGTTTAAGGCTGGGGCCTTATAATATATATATATACTTGACAAGTATAGTTTCATCCTTTAACTAATTTCCACCACAAACTCATCATTAACTCTAAAAGATAGTAGAACTTAAAAAATATTCTATTTATCCTATTCATATAGTGTTCTAAAAAATGAATTTATAATTCACCTATCAGACCCTTTAAAAAACTGCATTATACAATCCCGAGACATCACGTAGTCCAGTGGTAGGCAATAAATCCCAATCGCACTATGGTTGTGGGTTCGATTCCCGTAGCTTTGTCCGACGCAACGGATTGTCAGACGGTCTACATGTTGTCCTTTTTATAACAATCCAAAAATAACCTTAACAATAGTATCCAATTTCAAACATATTCTATTCCAACCTTTAGACTTATCCAAAATACTTCTATCCAAACTCACATTCCACAATTTATAAGGAACTTAAACACAATGAAGATCATTTTTTCCACATAATAACATGTGAACACCTTCATCATGTATTATTTTAAAACATGGTAACACCCTGAATTACCATAAAACCTTATTGATTACATTCATTCTCCATTATTCATTATATAATACTGGATATATTCCTTATATACAAAATTTTTGAATATTACAACAATGATGAAAAAAAACTATTCATCAGTTCCAAGGAAGTCAAGTATATCTAATATAATTTATCCAAATCAACAAACTCTTATTCCAAAATCACTACCTCATTATCAGGACCATATTAAGGATTACATTTCCTTCAACCATCTATTTTCAAAAAAAATTATAGCTTAATATTAATTCAATTTTCTTAGAACCATATAATCTCAAATCTTTAATAAAATTTTACTGCAGTACAATCATTTTTTATCTCCATAATTCAAATAACCAGTATATTGATGATATAACACTCAAATGAAATAATTCTATAATAACAACTTAAGATCACTAGTCATTCCTCTTCATCTGAGGTAGTATCATAACTTGATTATTATCCAATAGAATCATTTAAGGTATACTCTGATGACTGGGACATTGATTCGCGTAGTGTCCCAATGCCTTGAAGATGAAGCATTGTACATCTGAAACTTTTTTTACCCTTATAGTCACATACATGGTGTCCTTTTTCTCCACAATTATAACAAACTCCAATTCCATTCAAGAAAGTACTAGTGTGTTTCTTCCCATATTTATTGTAGGATGGATATTCAACTTTTCCCTTATTCCTCGTATTTCCATTCCAGCCACTAGGTGTCATTTCTAAACAATGGAAGAAACTAGATTAGTTTATGAATCGTAATAAATAAATACAAACTTCTAAAACACTTAACATAAATTGAACAGTTTATGGATATAATCCAAAACCATAAAAAATGTTTTCTTTGAGGAAGTATATACTCATAAATCCTTCATAATGGTTTGTAAAGAAAATGAGAATTATCCTAAGAATATCACATGGGAGTGTCGTATCCAAGAGTGCACCAAGGCCCATTTTCCTGCACCAGTTCTCGTTTGAGTCTCGCTCAAAGTAGTGTTTTCGGGTTTTACCCATAGGCACATTTGTGCCAGATCCACCTCTACATACTCATATCTAGAAAGGCATTTATCACTTGGAAAACTCACAAAATCTCTACAGTACCAAAATTCTAGGATGTTCTTCTATACTAATCCTCAAAGTCTATCTTAGGGTAATGTTCTCTAATAAGATTTTATCTAAATCTAGTTTCAAAGGTCATTGTTAAACTTCCTCTGATACCAACTGTAATGCCCTAACCCTAATTACCTAGAGTCAGTGAATTATTACATTACATTGGTATGATTATAAGGAATCAAGTCTCGAAAGACCGATCAGTTTAACAATCTTGGAAAATAGATTACATACATGAACATTACATTACACATTAGAAAATAAAACACAACATAAATGATCCTTTAATAATTCCATTAATCCCTAGCTTAAACCTGCTTTTCAATCATAATACACTTCTTGGAATCCGGTGAATGTTAAAACATAGAAAGAGGTGAGTTCAGATTCTCAGTAAGGATAAAAATATAGCAGAAACATTCATAAATAAGCATAAACATTTAAGGCAATGTATAAGACTAAAACAAAAGCCTTTTAAACTTAAACTATAGTATAATATGGAAAATATACAATAAAATAATGTCATTTACTTATTCACATGGATATTCTACTAGTCGAATAATCACATGCAATATCAATAGTCACTTTTATAATGATGGAATGCATAATGCCAGAATTTCATAACCACATAGTCAAGGCCTTGTGCCAAGACTACAAATAAGATTTTGTCAAGGCCTTGTTCCAAGACACTAGTTTGTCTTATAAGACCTAACGATGCATAGAGGAGCTATAGCGGGCTCCACCCATCACTTACTAAGTCCAATGCATTTCTCAGATGAAAAGGTTTAAACATAACATAAAAATTCCTATTAAAAATTGCATAGGAAATGTCAATACCTTATCTATAAACCATGAATGGTGTGAAAATAACACATCCATAGTCAAACATATCATAAAACCTTCAATACAATATGGAGGTATTTTATCCTAATAAATCAACTTCAAATAAGCCTAAAATCTATCAAAGGATGTTGACATAGATGAAATCAAAACCTTTTTTTATAGATATATCTCAATCTATTTTAAAAACATTTAAGAAAAAATTTATTTTTGAAAATATTCTTATAATCTTGTAAGGGAATATTTTATGATGTCATAATGGCAGAATATAGCCCAACCCATCGTATATGTTAGAAAAATAGTCTTAACTTAATTTTGTCTAAAAGGTTATAAAGTACCTTGTTCGGAAAACGACAGAAAGATTCCTTTCAAAAACATATAAGGTCAAATAAGGGTATAAATGACTTTAACCCATTGTCTTGTTAATAGAAAAAATGTTTTGAAATACATTTTAAGAAACATGGATGTGGATGATAAAGAGGTCCCAGTAGATAATTATGTATAAACAACCTCAGATAATGAAGAGATTGTGAAATTAACCCTTACCACGTTGTAATCAATCGAGTCGTGTGACTAAAAGTTAATAACAACCAAATACTTCACAGAATACCATGAATATAAAGAGAATCATGATAATATATATCAAATGGAAGTACAAAATACACCACATGAAATAAGTGGTGAACAATGGAAATCTCACGGAATTAAAAGTGAGATAAGAAGCCCCTTACATTTCACTTTCCTTTAGTTGAGGGTACGTTTAACCTCCTGTATGAAGCCCGTAGTATGTTATTAAATTATACCAGAATGATATTAATATTTATGATATCATACATGATTCATTTATGAGTTTATACTACCCATTTAATAATAATTTCCAAGTTAAATTAACATTTCGGGTAATAATTGATTTCTTTATCGTACGTGTTTTAACTTGTTACTCTTGATTGTATCACCTAGATCATAATTTAAATACTTACAAAATATAAAAAATGATTTATATATCATATATATTTAGAATATAAATATTTATAATAGACATATATATGAAATGGAAAACACTGTTTTTGGAGACGGTAGTCCGTACGTACGCATAAATGTTGTTTCCGTTTTCATATCATATTGAAAGGAACTAATTGAATAAGATATACGTAAGTACATAAAAATATATATATATATCCAGTAGAATTATTATTTCATATATTACATATTTATTAATGATATATATTTTATAATAATCGTTGAATGTTGAACATGGAAATGAATCTAATCGCGTCGGGGAGACGATAATCCGTACGTACGAACGAGCGACAATATCAATTTATTGATGGAAAAATAATATTTAATTGGATGGTATATCATATATAAAGAATAAATAAAATTTTATATTTATTATTCAAATCATTTATACTCATTATTATACCCATCCAAATAATAATTTGTTTGAATAACAAACTATATAACGTGAAGATGGTAATCTGTACGTACGCATGTATGGTGACTTTTCATTTATAGGATGGATTGAATAATGAATATGGTTGAACCATTTTTTTAATAACATCACTGTATATAAAAAATAATGGATTTGCAAATTTAGAATATAAACAACAAAGAAAGAGAAAGTGGAAGAAGAAAAGAACTTGAAAGAGGTGAGTAAATATTTACCTCTTCTTCGGTTTCTTCCTTTTTATTTGATCAAAAGGGCTCATTAGGTTGGTTTTATGACCAAAGTAAGACCTCTAGGATTAATTTAGGAAAGTTGGGAGGATATTTGGGTGGATTTTGGCCGATCCAAAAGTCTCTGGAGGTGTGAAATTAAGAGAAGTGGAAGTTCTCTTTTCTAAGAGAGGTGAGGGTCACTTTAGGAAAAGCTTGAAATATTATTTTATAATAAAATAATTTTTGGTTTCTAATGGCTCCAAAATGATTTATTTAGAGTCTTAGGTGGGGATGGGTCGAGAAACTCTCAACTAGTAGGTTTTATACTAGTTTAGGTCACCATATTAACCTTAACTTTTAGATTTTACTCTTAGTTAAACAGTTTGACATTTACCATCTCTCTTTGTATTTTTATATTATATGGTTAATAAACATACTATAAAATGACAATCGAACCCCAATTGGTTCATTAATGACATATATATAATTATAAAAGTCTTTTGGCTAATCCTTGAATTTTTAGGACTATTATATCAATTAATAATATAATATTTGTTTTAAAAACTATTTTATGTCAATTTAAACGCTATTTGCAATTTTGTTTTTGCTAAAAGCATAACAACATTATTACTTCAAAAAAAATTATCTTACTAGCCCTAATACGTAATATTAACCACGAAAATTAGTAGAATTTATAAAAATTATTAAATAACATTTATTTGGATATTTATAATGTCAATTATTTTAATCTTTCATTAATACGGTAATTACTGCATCATCATTGTGTCATTAATAAATTTAATTATTTAATTTCTAAAAATTATAAATAAAATACCATTATGTGGGAAATAATTTTAGATTTATAATTAAAATTTATAGTAGAATTTATATTATGTATAACCCTATATTAAAATTTTTTTATTTATAAACTTTGAGTTTAACTTTTCTGAGTCGTCTTTAAATAAAATAATAATAAATGTCTTAATCTAATCCAAGTGGACCAAAAGGATCATATTTTATTAAAAAGTTTTTTCTGGTCTAATTACACTTATCCAATAGAATTAGGACATTTTTTAGGGTAATAATAATATCATTTTTACCCGTAATTACCCAAGTTACTTTTAACCGTTGTTAATAAAAGTAAACAGTTACTATTCACCAAAAATTATTTTCATCTTATTGAACCAAATTTTACTAACTAATATCAACTTTGTCTCTCTGATTTTTGAAATTCAACTCACAGAAGCGGTAAAATTAAGTTTTATGTAAATTTGAAAATGCTCCTAGGAGGTGGGTAAAAGACGGTAAGAAGTTCAATAAAATTTTTATATATCTAAAATTATTATAAAATCACTCAAATGAATTACATTAAAATTATATAATTATTATGTATCTATTTTTAACTAAAATAAATTTAAATAAAATAAATAATTATATATATAAAAATTCAGTTTTAAACAAAAATTTAGTGTTTTTCACTATTCATAAAAAATTGAAAATTTTCAGATTAGTAGATTCTGAATTCAAAAATGAATTCTATTATACCAATTTCAAAACATATAAGTTGTATTAATTAATTTAAAATTAATTCCCATTGTCAAAACCAAAAAGCGTATTTTTAAGAAATAATAACTATCAAAAGATTCACACTTGTTTATGTCCAATTTCAAAGTGAAATTACTTACAATGACCATCATTGGATTAAATGGTAAAAATATAATCTAATTATACTTCCAAACCATTAAAATGTATAATTCAACACTATAAATTATTTTTATTAAAAAAAAATTCCAGTCAAAATATAGTATTTTTCACTATTCACCCAAATATGAAAGTTATCAGAAAAAACACCAAAAAATTTTGAAAATAAATTCATATCTCCAAATTCTTAATAAGAAGTTTATTTTCTAAAATTGAATATATAAAAGTTTCAAATATTGGATTTAAAAAGGGTTTTCCATTAAAAGGCATTAAAATTTCATTTTTTGAAAAATAATTCTTTTATCTGAAAAAAAATGAATTTGTTCTTACATTATGTCTAAGAAACTCATAATATGGATTATAAAATTATAAGGATTATATAAAGTTCAAAATTCAGTTAATATTATTCATAACCACTTTTGAATGGTTAGTTTGGTAAGTCGTGGTGCGCTTGAACTAAGTGTTTCTTGTAGTGAAAGTTATTGCATTACTTTAAGAAATAACGTAATATGAAATCTTGGGGTGTTACATCCAACATACTATATTTAGGTATATTTATCATAATATATTTTATGTTAAAAATATGAAACCATCATAAATTTCATCAAATGAAATACTTTTCCATAAATCATGGGAACTCACTTGTTTTAAATACATCTAATATACTATATAAAAATTCATATTCAAATGATATTTTCAATATAAAGAAACAAAAAACCTTATGAATAAAACGTCAATTTATATCAAATAAAGTACCCCAAAAATTCATAATGAGAGTCACAGGGGGTGAATTAGTGAAACAAAAAAATATTCCTTCAAATATTAATTTTTTACTCATCATATTAGAGTATAGGATCCACATATGTAATTAATAAAACATAATTACATGAAATAATGATTTATAAATAATAACCCATGTCATAATAGATTTTTACAAGGTTTGAAAGCTATTTTTTATTGTCTATTTTATTGGTGTTTAGAAGTTTTTATCCAAATCCACACTTCATTATCTTATTATCATCTAGGAATAGATGATATAGTTCAAAAAACATGATTCTAAACACTTGTATATGAATGATTATAAACATGTAAAATTTATATCAATCATTGTTATGAAATCCTACTCACTTGAATCGAAATGTGCATTATATGGGCACCTTAATTCATCTACTCAAGACTAACCATGCTGCTCTAAAAATAATTCATATAGGGAACATATATTTATCTAAATTTTTTCACACTTCTCATTTTGATTTATCACTTTTATTCAAAGGCCTTAGAATATCATGATGTGTTTAGTTCCACCAAAACATGGACAAGTTGGTCAAATTAGGATCATAAATCTCTAGATAAAAATATCTATTAAAATCTTGGAGGATATTTTTATTCCTTAAATTTTGATCCACTATAATCACATAGTTAAATATAACTATGAAATAGTTTCATCTACTATATATACAAGATCAATTAAATACTGTCGTTTTCCTCTTAAAAATAGAATCCAAGAGTTAATTATTAAAATAATGATAATTGAAACATCCATTTTCATTAGACAATAACCTGCTAATTAACCAATGATTATTTTTCTCTCTATTATGGATTTTAATCTCCCCTTACTCATGTAAACCAGTAACCAAATAAATCATAAGTGTTTAATTCATAGACAATAATGTAATGTGATATACCATAATGTTTTTAAACTCATGTTGGCACATGATAAACGTTTAAATAATTTAAATTTCCACATTGGAAAATTTTATAAAACCCTTTACATAAAATTATTTTATAACTAGACATAATGTATTCTAATGGACATAAGTAAGTGATTTGTGCTTCATCGTAAATTATTATTTTTTTATGACCACCTTATCTCAAATTAATCTTCCATTAATTAATGGGAATATTGAAAATAATTACTATATGAATACATATTTTTAATTCCTGGATAATGATATCATTAAATGAGTTATACAATGCTCCATAATGTGAGAGTTTTATAAAAACTACACCAGGGTATAAAATGGTGTTTTCAAGTGTTCTCAAACCCTTAATGAAAATTTTAATATTGTATTGAGAAATTATCATTTGTTATCTATAAAACCCCATGTTACTTTGTTTATGTCCAGATTGTTCATTAGTCTTTAAGGGGTTTTCAAAAATGAATCATAGATTCCCTGGTAAAATATGATAAAGAAATAAATTTGATGTACTCAATTGAGGATCAAAAGGGTGAATCAAGATCCTTCATAACACAAAGACAATTTATTATCCTAATATTAAAATATTTTTTTTATTTCATGGGTCATTCCCCAACCCTAACTGTTGAACAAGGTTGTTCCATCCTATTGAGTCATCACATGATGGATAAAAAATATTTTATCCTCTCTATAAATTGAGAGTGAATATGATAAATAACACCAATATATAACAAGTTTATCATTCCGTTATCAACCAAGACATATAAAATCACAAAGACTTGATGACATTTATTGAGACCAAAAATGATTCACATGTCCTTTTTTAGACACCATAATCAATCAAATGATTAATACATATTGAAAATATATTATTGAAATAATATTTAAAATTATAATAGAATAAAAAATCATAATTTAAGAATCCCTACATATAAAGATCACTCATTCCATAAAAAATCATGTACAAACAAATATGTGAACAATTTAACATGCTGATAAAATAATTCAATAATTTCAAAAGGAAAACACCTTTGATAAAATCTATCTTGTTATGAAACATTATTAATGGATGTCATAATTATGACAATAATTATGACTCATTAGATACCAAATAATTTCCCTATAAATGACCAACCTTACTTATTATCAAACCGTTGGTATTATAGCCATTATATTCAATATTATAGGGATTAATCTCAACCATTGGATCAGATCTCTTGTACTCTATAAATATGGTTATATGTTAATGAAAAGGCATGGAATTTTGGCTCTATATCTTGTTCTGTACTTCTTGTATTTCTTTTGAATTTTTATTTCCAATTTCAATTATAATCATCATATGAAAATTTGATACTTTATTTCTCAATGATGTGCTTTGCTTAGGATCGATCTTAATTTTTTTTAAATGCTTCATGGTTCTAGTCATATTTTGATGTATTTCATAAAATTTTATCAGCACAATATTCTCCTCTATATTGTGTATTGTGACGTGGTTTTCTTCATCCCCATCATCGGCATAAGAAAACTCTCAAAGGAAAAAGGTATGTCACATGTTTTTATAAACATTTGTATTTTGACATACTCTTTCGTATGTGAATCAACTCCACTCATTCAAGGAACTACAAAAAAAGGTGAACCTTATTTTATATTTAATATAATGTTACATTTTTTCCTCTTGATAAATATGAAAATAATATATGATTTTATTAATCTTTTGTTGTGGGAAAAATAATGATCTCATGAAGATATGTAATGACTGATAGTTGAAAATTTTCACTGCATTCCCTAGAGAAAATATGTTTGATTAATAACCAATTTGGTTGATGCCAAGACAAACCTAATTCATCAAATGAATAAAAAACTACAACCCCAGAAGTGGTTGAATGATGAACCTCGCATACACGATGTACGTCGAGCCATTGAATGATGAACATCGCATACCCGTCGTACGTCGAGCCATTGAATGATGAACATTGAGTACCCATCAAACATAGATCCATTGAATGATGAAAATCACGTACCCTTCGTATGTGGAGCCATTGAATGATGAACATCGCATACCCATCATACGATGAGCCATTGAATGATGAACATCTGGTACCCATCGTACGTTGATCTGAAGATTGATGAACATCGCATACCTGTCATACGTCGACACGAAGTTTGATGAACATCACGTACTTTTTGTATGTCGATCCGAAGTTTGATTAACATCAAGTACCCATCATACATCGAGCCGAAGATTGATTAACATCATGTACCCATCGTACGTCGAGTCAAAGTTTGACGATCATCATGTACCTATCATACATCGATCCTAAGTTTGAAAATCCTTCATGAACCATGAAATTTCATATCTCTTATTTATTATTCACCCTGAAGGTGTCAAGTTTGATTATGATATATAAAGTTTCATGATGGAGATGATGTTTACATTAAAAATTTGTTAATATTTGTTTTATTTCTTTTCTCATTCATTTTTTTCTTATAAAATGTTTTAGAGAAATTAAATATTGTTGATGAACAAAAATAAATATATTTTTTATATATTAATCCCCTGAAGTGGATGAAATTGATGAAATTGATGAATTCAATATTCATGCAATTGTCTTGAAACACTATAAAACATGAACAACTAATTTTATTCTATACCCTCGAGTGAATGAGAATATTTATTGAAAATGACTTATTTCATTCCCCAAAGTGAATGAAAATATACCTAATTTTATTATTAATCAAGTTCGAGGTGAATATGATGTTTTTTGAATGATAATTGTGTTGTATTTGTTTATAACAAATAATAAAGATATAACCACTGGAAGTGGTTTTATGACAATAACTATTTTCATAGCACAATAAATTTTATGAACATTTATAAAATAATACATCCCTGAAGGTTGATATGAAAATAATGTCCTTTGACATTATATTTAATAATATATTCATTTATCATTTATTATTCTTTGTGGTAATAATATCAAGGGAAACATTATTATTTATCATATTTTGATGGATTATCAATATCATATCATGTAATTCATCTATCCCCTAAAGTGTATGTTGTTGTTCATATAATTCATAAATGAAATGATTGAATTACATAATTTTCATAATCATATATATATTATGAAAATTATTTTACCACCTAATGTGGTTAAAGCAATGATCATCATAATCAATAAAATTTATATTTTATACAAGATGATCATTATGGATAAATAATAAATTATCATTCATGGATCATGAAATCCGATCAATGAATTAATTCCTCGATGTGAATGTAGTATTAAATACTATACCTCATTCCTTGAAGAGAATGAAATTATTGATGATTTTTTTATGATTTATGATATCATGAATATTTTATAGTTGATGGGGTTTGATCAAATGATAATCATTCATTTGATAAAGTGAATGTTGTTTATGAATTATAATTTTGGATGGAGATAAGGTGTTTCATGAATCTAGAAGATTCTTCCACATTGGTTCTCGCTACAACATTTACTAGCTTCAAAAGACATGGGGGATCCTATCTGAGGTAGATGTATTGTAAAATAATATTTGGGCCTAAAGTTCCAAAATATTTTGGCCAAAAAGTTCTAAATTTTTAAATAATCATCTTAGTGATGGGCCTGACCTATTATGATTATATTATGAATCCATCAACCACCGTAAGTGGAAATTATAATGAAAAATATGATTTTTCATAATGAAAGATCTGGGAGATCTTATATCCGTCGATCTTGAAGAAAAATATTAACAAATATTATTTTGATTAAATGCTTCAAAAGAACTCATATGTGTGTTATTATATGCTCATACAAGTACATTTACAGATGTTGAAAATTAATAAACGACTGTAGAAGACTGAATATATTCCCACCTAGTAGTACTAATTTATAATTATTTGTTATATCTAAAGTCTCAATGAGATATATGAATGGTATTCTGAAAAATAAATATCATATGGAGACAAAATACGTACCTAGATATGTAACAAGCATTCATAAAAGTGATTATAAAGAATTTGTTATGTACAATCGAATAAATAATGGTAAACCAGAAGTTTACTAATCCTTCTACCTCAAATATATGACATGATTATTTAGGCCATCTAGGATCAATTATAATGAAAGATATTGATTCAAGTATACACAATAATTGATTTATTGATAACATAGTAGACATCCATCAGGGGGCAATGATGAATTTATTTAATGGAGGCATGTCTAAAAAATTATCAATTAATTTATTATCATTGGGTCATTATGAATTCCCCTTGTATGATAATTTACCAAGAGGTTCCCATTTTTTAGGTAAATTATTTATATCATTAACAAAAATTATGGCAATAAACTTCCCATATACTTATGAAGAATAATATATGGGCGTGCTCACCCACCATGTGATCCATCTATATGAAAGATGCATCCACTAAATGATTGCATGTGTTATTTGCTGCTAGTGAGTATACATTCAATGTTATAAATTTTGATTAAATTAAATACTGAGTATTATATATTATATGGTCTTATAGATCCATTGACAAGATGTTCACAACACTTTCATGAATGTAAACTGTTGAAAATAAATAGTCTGATTATATGCAACTGAAGTGTGGTGGAACTAATTATATAAAATTATTTTTCATCATGAGTAGAAAGCAATAAATATATCTTCCCTTGAAGAGTAAAATGAATATATTGGCAACATTATATCTTTTTAGATATTTTTCTTAAAGTGACACTAGTACCAGAAAAATAATGAGATCTTAATAAAATTTTGTTGATGATATATTTTCTATGAATGATTTTAAAACTCATTGATGGCAATGAATTTTGATAGATGTCAAGATCATAATAATTATCCAAAATAATTAACAGAACTTATGAAAGGTTCAACATATAATGTTCTGGATTGATTATCCAAACTATAAAGACTTCTTAATATCAATGATATTATTATAAGAAATATTCATCCTTGTGTATTTAGATATTTATATGAATCCCAGAAGGATTGGAAATGCCTAAAGCATATTCAAAATTATGGAAGTTTCACCCAATCTGATAAATTATGTGGTGAACTGAACATGATTTATCCATATTAAGTTAAGAAAGAATATAAATTGAATTTATCATCTCATTGTTTGTATGAATCATTTTATTCATCATATTATTAAGGTGTTTTGAAAAACATCTAAAATCATGAATAATTTTTTAAAATCAATGAATTATTTGATCATGAAAATACATGGAATATCCTTGTATTTGGAATTAATCATCTTGAAGATGAAATGATAAATTTTGAATGGTTTTACCCTTAATGAATCATTAAATCTCTTGTTTCCAAGAGTGATATATTTCATACATAAGGTGTTGAGGAAGAACATACTTATCCCATAAGGATTAAATATAAATTCAAATTTTATTAATCCCTGAAGGATATCAATGTACATGTGCATATGTACCTTTCAAATGAAAATAAATTATATTATGATGCAAGTTAATGTTCTTACTCATTCATTGAAATCTAAGGGGTATAAGTTATTATCATTCTAAAATTCAAAATCGAATGATTTGATTATGAATTGATCATGGATGTTCTATGAGATAAATGATGATGATTATGAATGGGAGATGTAATTGTTGTACTCTTTTTCCCTTAGTCATATTTTTTCCACTTGGTTCTCTTGATAAGGTTTTTAATGAGGAAAAAATCTGGGGACTTGAGGTTATTGTACTCTTTTTCCCTAATCAAGTGTTTTTACCTAAAGGGTTTTTCATTTATGAGGTTTTTATAGAGGCAAGTATACATCATAACAGGTATCTAAGGGAATGTTATAATTTATTATGGGTATCTATAATTAATTGAAATTGATGGTCTTCCCCACGAGTTCTAATTTTTAATGAGATAATTAATTATTACCTATGGTCTTCTTCCCATGTCCTGATGAAATAATTAAAAAATAATATTAATTAATTTCCGGAAGACATAA
This sequence comes from Viscum album, assembly GCA_963277665.1. Lineage (NCBI taxonomy): Eukaryota > Viridiplantae > Streptophyta > Magnoliopsida > Santalales > Viscaceae > Viscum > Viscum album. The sequence goes on along the minus strand of OY728151.1, from coordinate 1,435,139,628 downwards.
CTAAATGATCTAATCAGGGGGAGTTGGGAACACTACAATCTTTTTCCCTTCATCAGTTTTTTCCACTGAGTTTTCTTGATAAGGTTTTTAATGAGTTACCATGACTTTCAATTCATTTATTTTGGATTCACGTATTTTTCTCGTGGGGATTTTTTATGTGAAGATTAAATAATGTACCATGAAATTATGACATCCAAGGAGGAGTGTCATGAAACAATATTAATTGATGTCATAATTATGACAATAATGATGACTCCTCAATTCCCAATTAATTTCCCTCTTAATTTCCAACCTTACATATTATCAAACTATTGGTATTCTAGCAATTTGATTAAATATTATAGGGACTAATCTCAACTTTTAGATAAGATCTCATGTACTCTATAAATATGGTGATATGTTAATGAAATGGCATGGGCTTTTTTCTCTACATTGGGTTATCTACTTCTTGTATTTCTCTTTTATTTTTATTTCCAATTTCCATTATAATCATCATACCCAAAATCGATACTTTGTTTATCAATGATGTGCTTCACCTACGATCAATCTTACATTTTCAGTTTTTAAATGCATCACAGTTTCAATTGGCGTTTGATCAATTTCATAAAACATCAAACCATTTTATGATATATTTATTTCAAATTTGAAGAATAATTTCAAAAAAACATCATCCACATGTTTTATATTTGTGTTAATATTAATATAATGAAATTCAATTTCACCAATAACTATAACTCTATAAAATTCAACACCTAAGAAATCATAAATTAATAATTTAATAAATTTAAACCACTATTTTTTGTGTTTTATAAAACAAAAAAAATGGAAACACTCATTGGTGAGTTGTATGATGATGATTCCCCACCCACTAATGTGGGATTACTATAACCTAGTCTCATATTTTAACATATGGAAAATGGATATGATTATTGGTGGTTTCTACATTCTTTGTTATAACCACTATATTTAATTCCATAGATTATTAGAGAACAAAAGTTTTCATAGTGGGAATATTAGAAGGGGAATGAAAATGGATAAAAAAAGAGAATGAGAAGGATAAATATGCATAGATACTAAACTATATATTTATGAGAATAAGAATAGTGGAGAGAAATGTAATACCTGAAATTTTATGATATATTTATTTTTGAGTTTCTTTAATTTTTTCGATAACCCGTACTACATTAAGGACCAAGTTTAAATAAACCATTATTTTCTACTAAAATATTATTTAAATGTGTTTGTTATAACCAAACTGTTAAAATTAACAGGTATAAATAACACTAATTAAATTCTGAAAAATTTATTGTTTATAATTTAGTAGTTTTAAATTTATCAGAAATGATAATAAAATACTTTTGAAGGTAAAAGTGATTTTTTTTCTAATTTTTTTTAAGATCACAATATTTTTTAATTATTATAAATTGAATTGATAACTATTATTTAATCCTTTTATTTATATACTTATATATATTTATAATTCAAATAAATTTTTAATCCTCCATCCATTCTTTTTCTAGGCATGAGAAAAGAAGAATTCTAGTTTTACGCTTTACAAACTATTTTTTCTAAAAATCTACTTTCTTTATAATTTTTAAATTATTTTAAAGATAAATTTAGTCACTTATAATAATTGAATATTTTAATAATGGATTATATATTTTTAATCATGAGGTTAAAATTTTTAAAATATGCCCCATTTATTTTTTGTCATGGTGAATAGTAATAGTGGTAAAATATATCACCTTGGTAAAGGGTAAATTAGTAAATTGTAGTTAAAATCTAATGTGATAAGGCTTTAAAATATCTATAACATTTGAATTTACCCTATTGTATGGGTTTAGTTTGTCCAGTTTCATCCATTTTTCAAAAATGTGGCCACAAGGGGGAATTTTTCTATTATATTGACGTTAATATTATTTTTAAGTACAGAAATATTAAAAAATCACTCTTGATTTTAAACTTTGATATTCTGTTAACATAGAGATAAAAATACATATTTAATGAATATTAAAGGTTATTTTTTGAGTAATTAATTTATTTTTAGGATATTAATCTATTTATAACTTATGGTGATTATATAATTACCTTAAATTATTGCACAACAAAGACATGATATTTATTAAATTAAAGGAAAATAAAAATAAATGAATTTTAAAATATTAAATGTCAAACAATTTGGAAAATTTATTGTGTTTCATGAATTTTATTGATTAAAATATAATAGTAGTTATTTTTTCCATGATTATATTAAAATTTAATACTTTTCTGGAAGACATAAAAGTCAAATTAAATGAATTCTATCAACGGTGACAATAATGATATTTTATGAAGACAATATGATTTTAAATTAATTATAAATATTTAAAATCTTAAAATTGGACAAGGGGGTTTGATATGGTATAAAATTAAATCCATATTCTATTTATGATCCAATTTTTACCCTATTAAAAAAATTATAACCCTTTATGGTTGATAAAGTAGTTACTATGGTTAAAGATAAAATACATTAACAAGGGTTTAAAACCAAAAGATAAGGTTCAAAATACCACTTAAAAATATCATAATTTTATTGTTTGATTATAATTCAACCATATAATACCATGGATTCGAATATATGTCCATTTTGTATAATTTTTCATGATAATTACTTAATTATATTTTAATATTCATAACATTATAATTGTGTCTTTTTCCTCCTTTATAAAAGTACCCCATTACATATATTATTTACACCACATTGAGAAACTTAGGTCAACCAATTCCTAAAAATTTATCTTATCAAACTAATTATCCATGTTTTTTAGGTTTTTTCTTCCCAAAATACCATCCCTAGTGTCATTAAGAGGAGATCTAAAGGATCCCTTTCAAAGGAGAGTTAATCACTAGTACCGATCACTTTATTTTTAAAATTGTTATTTAGTTATATAAAAATATAGTCTTTATCATAAAATAAGAAATCCATTATATTAAATTTAGTGAAATTATATTTTCATTAGTAAACCACCATTATCTACCATCTTTTCCATTAAATGAAAAATGATAACGTCGCTCGTATGTACAAGGGGAATATCACCTCCTCAAAGTGATAGGATTTTTTTTATTTCATATTTATATGGAAGGGAGTAATGTTATATTTAATAAACATATGTGATATATGTGTTATAATTATATTATTTAAATGTGCATTATTATTTACCTTCATTCCATTCGTCAAAATGTTTAAACAACGTTCATGAGTACATATGACCTACTATCTCCATGAATTATGTAATTCATATTTAAATATATTTATTTTATGGATTAATATAAATACATATAAAATGAAGATATATGATATATATATCATTATTAAAATTATGGATATTTTGGAAGCATCACCAAATTAAAATGGCTGAAATTTCCAAACCAAAACATACATGACAAACAGAATAGTTATTACCTGGAGTAATGATTTAAAGAAAGAATTTTTAATTAAATGTGGATAAAATATTATAAGTAACTAATATATGGTATTATATATATTATTATGGTTTTATAAAAGATTTATAATAAATATATATTTATTATACAGGAACTTCAAACATATATGGAGGATATTGAACCAAACAAAAGGGTTTATTTCATAAATTCATCATTATTTAGGATTATTTATGTTTAAGTCTTCAATGGGGGAATTATTTGATGTCAACATATTAAAAATAATAAATATTATTCTAATTTTGTTATTTTTTGAAATTAATATCCTTACATTCAATTTCCTCCCTTTATGTATAGAAGATTTTGAAATAATGTCTTTAAGGAAAACTGAACTTCTATTTTTTACTCAGTCGGGAATATTTCATTTAAATGTCTATATTTTCTGTAAAATATCTAAAACACTATATTTAAAAAATATATAATTATTTATTACATTCATTTTTCATATTAATTACTTTTTTATGAATTTGTTAAAATAAATATTATTTTCATTTTTTAAATTAATTACTTTTTGACCATTTTACAAAAGTGTCAAAGGAATGTTTTTCAACTTATAGGAATTGAAAATAATATACCTATAATATGAAAGGACATTAATTTGAATCTTCCTTTAAATTTTTATAAGATTATGTTCAAATTAAAAAATTCTTTATTATTTGGTAAATATTTATATTTTAGAATAGTGATTTCAAAGTGAAAAGGGTATTTTCCTTAGGTAATAACCTAATGGTATTTTGAAATAATTTTTATCTATGTCAACTTACTTTGTCAAATAAAATGATTTAATAATGTTATAATCTAATGATACTTTTCACTATATTTCTTTGGATGGTTTATGATTAGTTTGACTAGGGAAAGAACTAATATTTTGTATTCTAGATCTTCCAATATAGACATTTATGGATTTTTAAGGAATATTGATTTATTTTTAATTTTGATTTATATAATGAAATAATTGGACTTATTAAGTGAACGGTGGAGCCCAGAATTACATATCCCCTTAACGCATCGGTAGGTCTCTTGAGACAAACTAGATTGGGTAATTAGCTAAGTTCTTTTTAATTTATGTATCATTTACTAGAACGATTCCTCGATGGTATGATTCTGATTTTCTGAATTATTCATTCCATCATTATGAAATCAGTTATTAATTTAAATATGATTATTTAAAATAGTTATGATATCTATGGATATGTTTCTAGATAACCTTACTATCTATATTGCATTATTTGATAATCATTTATTACTTCCAAATTATTCATGCTTTATTAGATTATGCTTTAGGCATGGCCTTACTATAAATCTAATCTCACCTCTTTCTCATGTTTCCTTTCCCTAGGATTCTTGGATGTGTGTTATGATTGATACTTAGGTATATGATAAGTGGAATAATGGTGTTCTGTAAGATCATAAATTTTGAAGAGGTTTATTTTGATTTAATTTTGGTTGAAATTACTTTTAAAAAGCCTAACTGAATGTCTCTAGGTGTTAGGTAATGTATTGGGAGTGTCCTTAGGGTTCAAGGTATGGAAAATTTGGAAGTAGGGGCCATAAAATGCATGGCGCATAGTTGAGGCATGGTTAGTACTAACCATTTCCCATGACTATGTGTCGTATATAAGGGGTTTCACATTTTGTAAAACATTCATGGGGGTCCCTAAAAACTATTTGAGTATGGATAGATCCATATATATGGATACCACATACTTTTTTCATATCATGTTGGTCCACAGCTAACCATGTGGCCAAACTATGTGCCTCATTAAAAAAAGGTAATTTGATTATTATCTAATGTCGATAATTATACAATTTAACCCTATTTTACCCAAATTTTTCTCTAGTATAATGGGTTGTGAACAAAACCTTCCTAAATCCTCTAATGGTGGTTCTCCTTCAATTATAGGGAAATTGATGTATCATTTAGTGCCATTCATGTAACACCCCAGGTAAATAAAGAATATGACATTTTTATATTTATCCATATTTGTGAATAAAATATTAATATGACTTTAAAGGGGACGCTATGCTCGATGGCGTACCCAACACGCAACAACGAGTTTCTTGGGAATCTTACGTTGCACTCTAATAATAAAATAATATTATTTTAAATGGTAGTTAACATGTAGCCATTATATTGGCGGGAATGGATAGAAATAACTAAAATATGATTATATATGTTTTTAAATGTTTTTACATTTATCCAATAAAATATAAAGTCTTAAAATACGGAAGGAATTCAATTTTAGGCGTATATGCCCTAGTTTTCACTAAAGGCTCACTTATCGCCTTTTGATGGAGAACCGTCATTAAATATAGTTTTGTTCACTCTTAAACATTATATTGGACTAAATAAAACTCTTCTTAAGAATCGGGGCATCAAAATTTACTTTGTGTAAATTTTTGGCGTCTTTTCGATAAAGTTCATTTTTTTAATGAATAGTGTAAAATGTTGTATTTTAATTCAAAACCTCTTTTTAATCTAATTTATTTATATGATTAGATTATCTTTTTAATTGGTTTTAAAGTGAAATTAGAATATATTTTTACCATTAAATCCAATAGTGGTCTTTGGAATTAATTTCACTTTGAAATCAGACTTAAACTAGTGTCAATCTTTTGATACTTATTGTTTCATAAAAACGGGCTATTTGCACTGACAGCGGGAATTAATTATTAAATTAATTAATTTGACTTATATGTTTTGAATTTTTTAAAATAGAATTCATTTTTGAATTTGGAATATCAAATATATCTTAGGGTGAATTTTTGGGATTTTTCTAAAAAACTTCAATTTTTGATGAATAGTGAAACCACTAAGTGGTACTTATAAAAACTGATTTTTCCATTTAAATGAAATTTGGCCATCTTTGTGTTTTGAATTTAAAAAATCCGACATACATGGTTATCATTAAGAAGTAAAATGTGGTTCAATGGGATTAAAATAATTTTTTGGTGAATAGTAACTTATTAAGTTTATAATCGCGATTAGAGGTAATTAGTGTAGTTTAAGGTAAAAATAATTTTTTAATAATATGAGATGAGCTTGACACATGTCTTAACCGCATTGGATGTGTCATGGCCGACCAAGACAACCCATGGGTCAACTTGGGGACCCCATGAAGCCACTTTTGTTGGGAAATGACATAAATAACTTTTTATTTAATGTTAAAGTAAAAATGACACAAACATGAAATGTTTTACTAAAACAATTTTAACATGGTGTTATACAAGTCGTATTTTTGACTATAAATAATCATTGGAAATATAAAAAGATTTCCTACATCATAGTAGTTTTTTTATAATTTTTAGACATTAAATAAATTAAATTATTTATGAAATCATGATGATGCAGCAATGACCTCATTATTTAACAATTTAAATAAAATGGAAAGATGATGTAATATCTAAGACCTACACATGTCCAAAACCTATTGGATGAGTGTATTTAGAACCCTTATCACCTTATCCTATAAATACAGCAATGTTGGACCTTTAAAATTCGAAACTCTTTTGAAAATAAAGTAACATTTTGTAACTTTACAAGAGTGCCCCTCCTCTCCTCTTATAAAAGGCCCCCACCTCTACCTCCTTACCCACACTCCCAAAGCCTTTGTCTCGGCCAACCCCTGCCCATTTTGTCTCTCCACTTCCCTCTCTTACTCCTTCAAGCCGCACTTTTTGCAGAAGTCTTCCCAAGGAATCCTTTGAGCTCAAACCAAAGGGAGTTACCCGATTTTAAGGTAATGTCTTCACTTGAGTCATTTTGTTTTATTTTGCTTCCCCAACCCCCTAAACTATTTTTATTCATTTATTTTATAAAAAATACAGTATCTTAAATATACTAGGATGTTTTTATAAGAATGATTCAAGCTACACTTAAACACACCTACATATAATGGTTAAAGAACATGTTGTTTCCGTGGATGGTGAATTTCTACCTCCCGAAATGATGATTGTTCAACATTCTTCTAACACCTTAAAAGGTGGCCATTAATATGACACTATATTTATATATGATATATAATATGTTTATGCTTTAATTAAGATTATGTATTTTTCATTTATGACATACCTTTATGGTTTCCATTATGGGTAAATGCGATATCTTCATTTAAGGAAGTGCGGACTACCGCCCCCTCAAAGTGATTTGATTCGTTAATACCATATGTGGTACGTATAAAGGATATATTTAATGATATTATATATGATACCATACTGGAATTAAAATACTATTATGTATCATTATGTTTCTATTCCATTAAATATTAAATAGAAATGGAAGTAGCGTTCATGCGTACGTGCAGCTTACCGTCTCCATGAATGGTGCATTTCATTTCTTAAACTCTAAATGTTATGTAATATTATAAATGCATGAATATACTGGATATATATGATATATATGATATATAAATCATGAATACAATTCTAGATATAATGAACCTTTGACCACACGAACAGCATGTAATTGTAAGAAGTGCACTTTCGACTTAAGAACCAAGTATCGACAAAACAAACATTATTAACTTAAATGATTACATAATGTTTATGACATGGTAATAAGTGATATAAAAGGAATAATGACCTTTAAAAAGGTTCTTACGGAAGTATAAATTAACTCAAGTTTATTATTCAGGAGATTAAAAAACGATCGAGTCAAGTCGGACCCGAGGTAAGGGATCCTACTCCACTCTTTCTTTTTAAGTACACTCTTTTATGTCATTCCTTTTAAAGCTCATCATTCTTGTTATTGGGATATTATTTTATATTAATCATACTGTAATTTTTATGTTCATGTGATGAGAGACCCTATTCTCTCTCATCAATCCATTTTGGAAGTTTTGAGTGGCGCAGATAGGCTGCTGAATTTTCGTAAGAGATCTAACATCTCCCTTTCTTTTTAAGTACTCTCCTTTATGTCACTTCCTTTAAGATCCTAATTTGTTATGTTGGGGGATGTTATTTTGTATTACTCTTTCTGTAAACATTATTTTGATATGATTAGAGACCCTATTTCCTCTCATCAATCCATTTTAGAAGTTTTAAGTGGCGCCGCTAGGCTGCCTATTTTTCGTAATGGATTTATCATCTCACTTTTATTCCCGTGAGATTTATGCTACATTTGCCACAATTTACTTTGAGTGGTGTATGTACTTCCCATTATTATACACTTTGTGTAGTATAATTTCATTTATGGGTATTCACATCTTCATTGCATGACCCTTCTTCCATGGGGTGTACGTTTCGAAAGTTACCCAACTCGGTAAGGAGACCTTTCACCCTCCTCTTTTTAATAGACTTCTTTTGTTATGTCTTTTAATTCACATACTATTATGTTGGGATATGTTCTTTTATATACTTATTGATGTAAATTTTATTTCCAAGTGATGAGATGCCCTTTTTATCTCTCATCAACTCATTTTCTGAATTTTGAAGTGACGTCGTTAGGCTGTCGAATTTTACCAAGGGAACTTTTTAACCCAATTTCAATTTCTTTGGGTTCAACATGTAGTTATTGAATATGTCATCCTTTGAATATGTGTGAATGAACTTTTATTGTTTTACACTTAATATCCACTTATATTGGGTGTATTTATATTTGTCACACATAATTTTGAGATTGATTTATCCTTAATTTAAGGATACCTTATTTATAATGGATTTCATCACATTTGATATTTCTACTGAGACTTCATTGTTATTATGCACAAATTCAATCTTATATAGTGTATATACTGTCATTTGGAATATTATATCATGAATCCATTTATTCTCATGATATTATAAAGTTTTGACTAAATGCTATTTCTCAATTATTGTATTCAAGTGTCTCTAATTTTGGTAAAACCACTTTAACGAAAATATCGCTTTAAATGTTTTAATTATTTGTTCTTATTAATATCCATGTTTTCAAAATGGTTTTAAGGATTTATTTACATGGATATTAATGGTTTAAAATTTTAAAAGCTTCAAGGTGGTGTGGGACACTTTGTTTCAAAAATCTCTTTATTAAATGTTTTAAATGTTTTTGGAAATGGTTTCTTTTTGAATGGATTCATTATTTAAATATACTAAAATGTTGTATTGTGATTGAAATGTGGAAATGTTATGTTTCCTTTATGCATGTTTTATGTGATACGTTTATGTTATGGTTCTTGGGCATTGTTATGAAAACGGGTGGTTTCGTGATAAACTAAGGGAGGGTGATCCCGATATAGCTCTCCAATGCATTGGGTAACGTGAAGGAGTGAAACATTAAGGTTTCTCTGAAGAGATTTAGGGAATATACTGTGATGGGTATTCCAAACGTAACCAAGAGGGTTACTCCCTGCGTAAGAATGTTATGAATTCCTCAAGTTACTTTTATGTCTTATGATTTCTATGATTTATTCATGATTTGATGAGGTATGTTAAAGTGCCTATGTTTTATGGGTAAAGTATGATTTCATTCTTATGTATATAGGAACTCATGTTTCCTTTCCATATTTTTATAACCCTTACTGAGCTTTTTATGCTCATCCCAAGTTTTTGAAATGTTTTTCACAGGTCAAGGGAAAGGTACATGATGTGATGATAGTGTCAAGGATGTGTCAAGAAATAATCCATGTTTTATTTTAAATATGTTTCCGTTGATGGGAAGAATGAATACTGTGTTTTATGTTACCACTTTGTTTAAATGTGGAATGTAATGCAAGTTTCATGATCTAATTCTCTAAAACTCTAAACCAGAAAAGATCCTCAATGTCTAATCTTGTAATGACTCAAGAATAAGTAAGGTTTAAGGATGGGGCCTTATAATTCAAATCCCCAGGTAACTCTTAAATTATATATTTTTTCTTTAATCTAGAATAAAAATTTATATGTTGTTTCTATTCTTAAAAATCACAAGAGACCTAATTACTTGTAGTTATAAACCATGTGATTTGATTTTATTTTAGACTTAATTAAGGACTGAGGCTTGAAGAGTGGGTATCTATGAGCATATGGTAGGTGTTATACAACTTATTCTTCAAATTCATGATGTTTGTTCATTTTTATTTGGTATGTTCTATTTCACCATTATGGTGTGAAATTTATTTTATAGTTGTAATGATAAATTGCGAATTAAGATGATGTTTTATACCTATTATAGATCCTGTTGTGCTCTTTGATGATTTTTAGAAGGGTCCCAGGGCCACCCATGGGTTGTGCCACACCTTTGATCATGGAAAATGAAATTAAAAATATTGTAGAAGAGTTTTTATTATTAACATGATTTTGGATGTTTTGGGGAATGTTATCATAAAGAAGAGTTTTTTTACTCATAATTTAAATAGGTTATCACATAATTAAGTTAATATATAGTAAATGGTTTCAGAGGCATACTTAAAGTGTTAATACTTTTCAAGAACATTAAACAATTGATTAATATGAAAGAATGATTAAATAATTGAATTGTGTATTAGGGAGTAAGTGGTTAAATGTAATGGGTCATGAGGAATGACAAATGATTGAATAAATAAACCCTTTTTATCTTTTTTTGGTTGAAGTTCATGTATGTTAGACCTCAAAAATTGGGTTTTAATCAATGGTTTGTAACATTGGACATGGTTCTCCAAACCCATGGGTAGGGATGATTTATAGGTGATCCCTTACCCAAGTTTTAGGATGTCCTAGAAATGATTTCATCATCATTGAATTGAAATTATGGACATGGCATTCCTTATTCTTGGATAGGGTGTCGACAGGGAAATTGTACACTAATAACATTTGACATAGTATGGGTAATAAAACTAACATTATTTAATGTAAATAATTTAAAATGAATAAATAAATAACCCATTTTTATAAGATTTTTTAACTACTATGATGGTTTTAATGGTTAAAATTTTAAATAAGATAGAAGTAGGTTTAGTGGGTTGGGTGTCATAGTGGAACCCAAGAGCCCAAGTGGAAAACAAAGAATTGTTTGTGGTTACACATGATTCATTTATTTCACTGTTTATTAGTTAATTTATAATATTTCATACATAGTTATTGTTATTAGAATGTATATTTATATATACACCACTAGTGGGGGCCTACAAATTTGTACGTAAACATAGTTTTGACCGCTTTTCGCACCCGGGAAGATCCCATGGTTGAATGTTAGGATAATGGAAAAGGTCCAACAATATATTATTGAGTAGTGACTATGGGAAGAATCTAATTATATAAAATCCGGTTTAATGGTGTATAGTTCCCAACATAAAATGCTAATCCAGTTAAAGAGAACCAAAACAACACACACCACAAAAAACCATAGATTTAAACATCATAATAACTGTAGTCATCCCCATATCCCATACAGGACTCGTCTTCTCCAGTAGCCGATTCCCATTCCGGATTTCTCCAACAAATTTGCACTTTGTACCCGATTGTTAAGAAGATCTAGATTCGTCGTAAATGATGATGCCTTCTTCACCCCACCACCATTTTTGACAGTAAGAACCCCCTGGCTATTCCTTTTGGAAGTGGACCTTGTCCTCATTGGACTCGAGAGATATGAGTAGTCTTTCCTTGGCCTCCTTGTTGAGGCTGCAGATGAGGGTCTATCACCTGGAGACCCCTTTTGATTCTCATTTTGAACAATATCTCTAAATGAGTGGCCGTCAGGGGTACTCCAGTTATCCTTTACACTATTAGATCTATCCTTTCCCACCTCGGACTGTTTCTACAACCCAGTCTCCTGACATCCAGTAAAGTCGTCAATCCTCTGGTCTGATGGATTACTTTTCCTCAAGGGTTGATGCCCCTCCGGTAGGGGAAATTCCTCCCAAGCCTTGTCATCTACATCCTTCCCCTTACCCTAAAACATAAGGCCATCGGGAGTCTTATCCATTCCCCCAACCAATTACACAGAAAAAACTCTCTCAACATTCTCTTCCACAGATCCTGCAAACTGCTACTACCCTATGCAATCCACCAGCCTATACTCCACAATCACAGCATCACCCTCACCCCCTATAATGAACTCCTCCTCTAGACCCTCAACCAAATTACTCTCTGAAAGGACTTAAAACCTGATATTAAAAGCCATAAATGGTTTCGCCCGATGATCCAGACCTTTAGCATCCCTCTGTCTGGCAGTATTAACCACCTCCACAAAACTACAGCTTTGATCCTTTCCAACCTGTTCTTGACCCACAGTATTAAAAGGTCAAACAGTCCTCTCAATATCCAGATCCATCCCGATGCTGGTAATTCCAACTGTTTGGCCTTCCTCAACAACAATAACACGAGATCCAGAGGTGAGGTCTTCCCCAACTAAAGCATTCAGCTGTGAACCCCTCCTTCCTTCAGCTAACCCCTTCATCAACAAACCCAAACCCACCCTCATATATTTTCCCGGTTCATTGTTCCTTGTACCCTCCTCAGTGCTCATCCGATCATCCTTCACACTGTAACAATCCCCCCTCGCTTGGAAAACTTCAATCGAATGTCCCAAGTTCTTGAAAAACCCATAAAAGTCTGTCCAACTTTCAGAGACGACCCTCTGCTTGTATCTATACTCCTCTTCGATCGTAATTCAAATATAATCAAAAGGTACGCACGATGTATCCATTTCAACACACTTCTAGGGTTTAACCGGATGGAAAACCGCCTCTATTAGACAGTCTGAACATAGGTATCTGCCTACCATGTTACCCAATAAACGAATAATATAAGGGTTTTGAAACGGTAAAGGTAGTTTAGGAAAACTTACCCAATAAATGATGGAAGGTGAATCCCGGTTCATATAGGGATCAAAAGACCATCACAAAAGCATAAAATGATTTCATTTGAGTATGTGAGGTGCCTTATCCCAATCCGGAATGAGATCTGACTCTGACTCGAATCTTATCATAATTTGCTTACTATCCAGTAAACCCACAGCCGCTCGTTCGCAATGATCCCACGAACCAAAAACAAATCGATCGAAATAATACACTGAAGGTCTTATATTCTTGAAACGAGTGACCAGAGTGAGATTCAGAAAGGCCAAAGACTCCGTGAACTTTGATAATGAGAGAGGAAGATTCGTTGCTCCATAAATTAGGTCAAGAACCTTGGGATTAATAAAAGATTTCAGAAAAGGGGGAAGAAACTCTGGGTTGGAGAAAGGCCGAAAGGACCTAGCCCTCTCATGAGACAGTGATTCCCCCTCCCCCACTGAGGGGGGAGGAGCCGGCACAGCTTCCACCATCATCACCGGAGGGGAGAGATCATCGTGACGTCAAGGAGCGGCCGTGATCGAATATAATGTAAATACGGGAAGAATCTTGAATTATAGAACTAAATTAATTTCAATACTCATTTATGGGATTATAAGTCTGTTTTAATTTTGGAATTTCCTTATCCCATAACACTATTCAAGAATGACATATTTACAGAGTTGATATTGTAGGAATTTACCCAGATTTGTGGTATTGTAATGTGACATATGGTTTTTTTCTTTATTGATCATCATTAATTAATTTTTTCACATTTAATTTTTTTCCTTAATTTGTAAAAGAGTGTTTAATATCCCCAAATATCTTATTAATCTATTTGTACTAGTCATAAGCCCGTATAGTACGGGGAGGTGAAAATGAGGTAACCTAGAGAACCATAATGGGGAACCAGTTTAGTGGCTTCCAGGATAGGAAATTGCTAAGTGTATTTAAAGAAGCTTTATTTATTGTTTCTTTACTATTTGTTAAAGGTAGATATGAGTCTATATTGTTTCAGTAATTGGAAATGAGCTCGTGGGTTGGAGTAGTTGACCCAAGTGCAAGTTAAAACCCATGTTCTGAGGAACTCATGAGGTTTTTGTATGTTTGCATCATTTTAGGAACTCATGGATTGATGTGACATGTATTATATTAAGAACACATAGAAAGTAAGGTTATTATTGGGATGTGGGAAATGAAAATTATCTTCTATTTCATTATAGTTTAAAGAGAATTTTTTTGATAAATATGTCACAAAGTACTTTAAATTTAAAATATGTAAAATGAAATTGGTTAAATAGTGTCAAATGGGATATTTATAATTTGGAAGTAGGGTTTTACTTAAATTAGTCATGGTTCAAGACTGGGATAACTAAGTGTAGGGGCAGTGTTGCAGTTGTATAGGTTGGGATAGTGTATATAGAGTGTCTTGTTTATATCCCATTGCAATCTATCTTTTTCATAATGGTGAAATTGCATGCTATGGTCCCTAAAAAGTGTGTTTTGAATTATAGAGGGATGCCTCCATTACAACACTAACCATTACGTTGATATGATGGAATTTATAATAATTAACCTTTAATAGTGGGACCATAGGACTCGTTTTTTCTGGGTGATTGGGTGGAATATATGTTCCCTGATAATTTCAATCCCTTTATAAAATCTACAGGGAGAGCCCTAAGGATGGTTTTGATAGAGTATGTTTGATCTGATCAGAGAATTCAATCAGCATTATCCTCCAATGTTCATTGGAGAGGGTGGAAATAAGGCATATGACTTATGGATTGAGTCTATCAAGATAATTCTGAAACATTTAGAGACTTCTCAAGACAAGTGGCTAAAGTTGAAAGATTATTTATTGTGAGGACCAGTGAAGTGTGGGTGAGATATTTAGGCTTGGGATGAGTAGGAGAAGGGAATGGTATAAAATTGATTATAGGAGAAGTTCATGGAACTATTTTTTCTAGAGACTATGAGATAGGAAAAATTTGGGTAGTTTATATGTTTGAAACAGTGGAATATGTAATTAATGGATTATGATGGATTCTTAATAGATTCCCATCAATTATTTACAAAACTGATGGGATAAGAGACTTATACGAAAAAAACAATTTCAGGATAGTATTAGATGTGAGATCAAGTCTCAGGTAAATATTTTTTTTTAATAAGTTTTCTGATGTGGTGAATCTTGCTCTTATTTTTGAGTGTATCCTGAAGGAGGATTCTAGTGGATGATAGGTATGATCAGCTAGGTGATCTATTAGTATATATTTAGATTGTAGGAAGTTAGGTTATGCGATCTTTCTCCAAGGTGATGGAGAACAAAGTATCTAGGAGATATGATCTACATCTTAGGGATCTGATAAAATAGTTTTCTACTTGTGTGGAAAGAATGGTCACATGCATGGATATTGTCTTTGACCAATAGTTGAGTGATGAGCCTTTGGTAGGATGAGATGCCTATAGATTTTTGGCCAGTACCTCTAGTATATGAATCATGATAGAGGATCTTTTCTGATGTAGAGCAGTGATAGGGGATCTTCTACCTTATATTAGTATAACTGTTGGAGTTATACTATTCATAACATTAAAGGTGGAGGGTGAGTTGACCTAGGATGCAATCATCCATATTAATAGTTTAATGAAATGTGTGGTACTCTGATTGAAGCACAAAGTGAAGTGACATATCTACTACATGTAGTTCGGTATTCTCTAGATGGTAAAGAGGGTAGAGCGTTAATTTTTTGACGTATGGTTATTAAAGATTTCATGTTATCTATTTTTTTTTATACACAATCTTCAAAATATTTTTGTATCTTCTTGACAAGTGAATTATTTAATTTTAACAGTGGAATCTATTATAGGAATCCTGATGACCACCACTTTATTGGGGGTGTGATATGACGAAATATATTTTTTAAAGGATGTGCCATTAAGATTAGTGTGTATCCTTTCCTTTGAGATTTTTACATTCTTGATCTATCTAGTTTTAACTAGATACTCGGTATGGTGGGTTAGTGTCATACATATCTCACATTTTCTGTTACCATAGTTGTATATCTTAAATATCCCTTAAGGGAGACATCAAAATCATTCTTGGGGAATAGAATATCTTGGAATGTTGTATTGGACTAGTACCTCATCAGTTGGCTGGTTTACATCCTAGGTTGTGAGATTAATTCTTGACGATGAGGGAGTCGATTATGATGTCATTCCATCAGTGGTTGATCAGTTTCAGGACATGATTCCTGATGAGTTCTAAGGGATTCCACCAAAGATAGATATTGATATCAATATTTATTTGTTTTTTGGTGTTGAGCTAGTTTCTACTATTCCATATAGGATTCCACCATCAGATATTCAAGACTATAAAACCCAAATGTAGGAGTTAAAGTTCAAAGGGTTCATCTCCTTGGGGATCCAAAGATTTATTTTCCAATATAGTAGAAAGAATCAGGTGCTTGGTGTTTATTAACTAAATTAAAACCAGATTATGATTAATATTCTGTATCCTCTCCCATATATTGATGATCAATATGACTATATGAGGTGTTCTTGTGTGTCCTCTAAGATTTATTTGAGATTAGGGTGTTAACTGTTGAGGGTCATACCGTCTTATATAAAAAAATACATTATAAAGAAGGTATGGTTTGTATTAGTTTGATGTGAAGTTGTATAAGGTGAAAAAATATCCCAATGTGTTTTTGTATTTTATGAACCAAATATTTTACTCATACTTGGACTAGTTTGTGGTCTTCATTATTGATGACATCTTATTGTGCTATCGGATTCACGATGATCATGCCATCCATTTTGACATCACCCTGAGTACACGGAGAGATAACCCACTATATTCTAGTCTGAATAAGTATCACTTATTGAATTTACAAGGTACATTTCATGTTTTATATTTTCTATGGGGAAGGTGTTTTAATGGACCCTGATAAAGTTAAAGAGGTTCATTAGTGGGAGTATCCCAAGAATATTTTTTATATCTATAGATTTTTTGTTTTGGTGGGTTAATATTGAAGGGTTTATAAAAGACTTTTCTCACTTGATAACACCAATATTAGGCCTAACCATGAGGGGTGTAATGTTTTAATTGTTTTAGGCATGTGATAATACCTTCCAGATCTAAAGATTTCTTTAACTTCTCCCACAATTCTAATCTTACCCAAATCGAGTGAGGAGTATATTGTGTACTTTGATGCCTATAGGATTGGACTTCAGGTAGTATTGATCCAGGAAATTGAGTTGTGGTGAATGGATCTTGATAGTTTAGGCCACATGAGTAGAACTACCCTACACATATCCTCATGTTTTTGACAATGGATTATGCCTTGAAATGTTTGCAGCATTATCTTCTGGTTGAGAGTTTCATTATTTATAATGATCAATAAGGCCTCGAACATGTCTTATCTCAATTTTTTTTTGAATATTATTAAGTGGAGAGGGATATACTATATGAAATGCACTTATTTTGATAAATATTATATGCCATGAAAAGGAAATAGTGTTTCTAATGCCTTAATCTATAACACAAAGGCTCAAGTGTTTTAGGAGTGTAGTTTTGAGTGGAACATGGTGGCCTTATTGATAGAGATGATTCTAGGTGTTCATGAGGTATATGAGCATTTGACCTTTACTTATTTATTTATTATTCCCACTCTTATGATATGGATAAAATAATGGTAGTATGAGGATTTTGAGATCCAAGAGTTGATGGATACCTTTATTGTTTGGGGGATACTTCTTATTTGTTCTATTGAGGATGATGAGATTATCCATATTCATGGCCACATTATAATTCCTAATTTTATATAGGGGGATATGATGTGTTATTTTTATTCTTCAATGTGGGTGGTTCACTATGTTTTGAAAAATATATAAAATGATTTATATGTAAAGATTTTGTGTCCAAGAATAAGGAAAGAGATCATAGGTTTTGTGACATAATGTAATAACTTTTAGTAGGCTAAGGATGAGAATCAGTAGTATTCTGGTATGTTACAAATATTTCCCATTCTAGAATGGATTTCAAATTATGTTACCATGTATTTTGTATTGGTTTTTCTAAGGACTCCCAAGAATGATGTGATATTGGATATTTTGGACCTGTTGACCAAGGAATACCATTTCTTATTAATTTATGCCAGACTCATCATTGATCAGTTGGGGAAATTGAATGTGTGGGGGATAGTGTGTTTTAATGGGGTTCCTTGATATGTTGTTTTGGATAGGGACCCTTTTTTTACATCATGATTATAGAAATGATTGCATAAGGGGCTTGGTACTCAAGTGGTTTTGATTATATCCTTTCACCCAATAAAGGATGGGAGATTAGATTGTACTATTCAGGTGTTAGAATACTTACAGAGATCATGTGTTCTAGTTTTCAATATGGTATGGTAGATGTACTTTGTGCTTGTTGAGTTATCTTATAAAAAATAGTTAACTGAAGACTATTTATATGGAACCATGTGAGGATCTATATAGTAGGATACAGTTATCACCCTTGTGTTGAATGGAAGTATGAGAATTAGATTTGTTGGGACTAAGTCTTGTACAAGAGACATATGGGATTTTTCAGTTGATAAAAAATTATGGGTACAACCTAAAGTAGAAAAAATATATATATTGATAAACATCATCAATGACCTCATATTTTAGTTGGTGACTGCATGTTAAAATGAGTTCCTCAATGATTTGGGTAACCATCAGATTTAAAAACGGGGTGTGTTTTTAGGGGTGGATCACGATCAGGACCCATTAGTTGATGTGGAAACTTTCTACGAGGAAATGGTCGATGCTTCCGACATCGACGAGCCCAAGGAACTGGACATAGCAGAAGAATAATTTAGATCCTCGATGTGTAAGGGAAAGAACAAAATCATGGATTTAGATGGATTCATTTCAAACAGTCGGAGGGCAAGTAGAAGGAAGGATTACTCCAATCTCCATCTTCCTCCTATTACTAGATCTTCTTGAAAGAGAAATTTGTCCCCAAAGGCCTATACTAAGGTGGGAAGCTCAACCCTGAACAAGTACAAAGACCTTGGCCAACAGGATCCATCCTCCATCACCAAGGATCTGGTTATGGAAGGATGTGAGGATGCTTCTCCAGCTTCTTCTATAGGTGGTGTGGAGCTGAGTGATCAGGGACAGTAGCACGAAGCAGGTTCCAAAGCTGACTCCCAGTACCAGATGGCCTCTATAATTGAACATTGGGATCTACTCATGCATTCGTATGAGGAGATGGTTGAGGATACTTTGCATATTAAGGCTTTGAATAAGATGAGACCGATCTAGGTGGACACTACAAAGGAGCAAGGTGAGTGGGATGATAATCAGGCATGCATTCTATGTAGAGGCTGTAACATGGGGAAGATTAGCAAGGAGTAATACAAGAAATCTTGGGACAACTTGGAACTTATTTTCAGGGGCACCTTGAAGGATTTCCTCAGCATGAAGATAAATGCTACTCCCAGGGTTTTGTTCAGGGAAAACAATTCCAAACAACTCACTCTTTTCTTTAATAGATATGTCGTATCCTTTGGTACTTAAACTATTTAGTTTTGAGGGTTCCCACTTTCCCCTTAAAAGTGATTTATTTAATAAAATATTAATTTTGGATAGATAGAGAGAATTATTCATGTATTATATCAGTTGTATCTTCTATAGTAATATATTGATTCTCAAAGTGTTTTTTCTTGTGTCAAAACATCAGAAGTATCACCCTAACCCTTCTCATGTGATTGATTTTGTTGATATTGTGCTCAAGACAGTTATATCATTTGAGGGAAATCTGATTTGTATTGGGGACCATTGTGAGAAGACTCTTTGGGGTAATACCATGTCATTGGTATGATTATTATGGCTGAAAGGATGTGTTCAATTGGAAACTTAGAAGAGAGAAGATAATATGTGGGCTCGGTGGCTCAATCTCTTAAATTTTGAGGCTTAGTCATTCGTGGGAGTGAAGCTCAATGATGATCTATTATAATTTGGGGAGGTTGTAATATCCCAAACATTGATGAGTTATTTTTTACTTTAATATTTGTTAAAGTATATTTATTAAATGGTTATTGAAATACCTCCCTATAGTAGGGAAGGTATTAGAAGTATCCTAAACTTTCGGTATAAGAAAAAAGAGAGAGAACGGTGCCATAAAATTCATTGTGAAATTTAGGTACACAGATAGTACTAACCATTCCCTAAGACTATACACCTACGATAATGGGGATACATGTTTTAAAAACAATGAAGGAGGGACCCTATAAACTATGCGAGGATGGAAAAAGTTATACACATGGCTTCTAAAACATTTTTAAAACTATGTGGATGCCCAAAAAACAATGTAGATCGATTTCTATTTGGATAAAGGGGAACATATGGTTGGTTCATAGTTTGGAAAATGATGCATTCAAAAAATGTTCCTCCTTAAAAGAGAAAATTTGATGATTTTACGCCTAATCCTTATATGATCTAACCCAATTCTCACCCTAATGTATTCTACAGTAGCATGGGGTGTGAACCAAACCCTCCAAATGTCTCCAATTCTGTTTATCATTCTATTATATGGTATTTAATGTGTCTTTTAGTATGATTTTAAGACTCTAGTAAGTCTATAACTTTGTTTCCTTCTATATATTTTGAGGAATTTTTTTTAGGGATTTCACTTCTTTTGAATCTCTTGAGACCTAATTATAGGGTGTTCTCCAACTTGATATTTGAGTTCATTTAATATTGAATCATGTAATGTGGTTGGATTAGTGGTTCTATATGAGGATAAGGTGATGACTATTCATGTGTATATGGAATATGTTTTTCATCATTGTTCTGCACAATAGATTCCATGATAAGATTGATAAATTGGGAATTTAAATGATACATTATACCCTTCATGGTTATCATTAGATCTATTGGATATTTTTAGATAGTGACCAAGGCCACCCACAGGTTGTGCCTCTCCCTTGAGCATGGTAAATAAAATTTTAAATGGGGGGATGAGGGTTTATGAGATTAACCTAGTTGGGGTTGTCATTTGAAATGTAATCATACCCTATGTGTTTTTTTGGATTGAATCAATAATTAAATAGACTAGTATTTTATTAAGTGAAGACATAGTAATTGGATAAAGGGGAATTCTTAAAGTGTTAAATGTTTTCAAGAAAATTCAATGGTTGAGTTATAAAAAAATGATGAAATAATTGAATTATTTAAGGGGTTTAATGGTATTAAATGTAATGGTTCTTAAGTAATGATAAATTTTGGGATATGTGTTCCATTATTCTCATTATATGGTTGAATTACAAGTATCATAGACCTTATAAATTGATTATTAATCAATGGTTTATAATGTTGGACATGGCCCCCCAAACCCATGGGTAATGATGTTTGGCACATAGTTCCTTATCCTTGATTCAGGATAGACTATCATGGAATTTTGTATCCCTCTATTAAAATGATGGACATGTAATTCCCTATTCATGGATAGGGTACTAGTAGGGTGACCATGAACCAATAGAATATGATATAGTATGGTTTTTGGGATTTACATTCTTCAATACATAAAATCTGAAATTAATAAATAAATTTCTTTTTTATATTAGAGATTTTAACCCCTATTATGGTGCTAATGGTTCATAATTTCGACATGGATGAAGAGGGATAAGTGGGTCATCTATCATTGTTGAACCTAAAATCCCAAGTGGAAAACAAATAATTCTATATGGTGATACATGTTTCACTTATTTCCATGTTTATCAAATCCATTATACTTCATCATACATTGTTTTTGTTATTGAAATGGATATGGATTTAGACCCCAATTTTGGTGTCCTATTTAGTTGTACTCAAACCCTACTCGGGTCATCGTTGGTACCCAAGAAAATATCATGGTTATAGGCTAGGATAATGGTAATGTCCCTATAATAGATGGATGAATCTGGGTTATAGAATAGAGCATGTATAAGGGAACTAGACTAATTATAGGACCCTTTTTCATGATTCTCAATGTGCTTTTTTTGGATTCCTTATCATGTGACACTATTGAGGCATGAAATATTTACTATATTGTTTTTTTATGTGTTTTATTAGTTTAGGGGTATTATTATGTGATGAATGGTAGTTTTCATTATTTCTTTGGCTACTATTTCTGTTGATTTCGAATTCTTTATTACTCATGTCTAGATGTTATAGTGTCCCCACATACCTAATTAGTCCATTGTTATTAATCAGCATCCTATGATGTATGGGGAGTCACAGCTGAGGTTTGTGTAATGAACTAGTTTGGGGAACTATTTTTATGGCTTCATATCCCGGATGTTGCATGTCCTCAAATAAAATATTTTTTTTTATTTCATGTTTTCAAATAAATTATGATATTCAAGTATTTATCTAGTATTCTGATGCTAATAAACTATTATTTCCATTGTGATGAAATACCTTATATCAAATAAAAATTTAATTAAATAACAACTGACTTAAGGATAATAGGTTTAAGCTCCTTACATTAAATCCTTTCTATGGTCGAGCACCCAATTAAATGGAAAATAGGATTTTATCCCATTTTACCAATTTCCATGATTAAAATAATATCCACATTAATAAAATAATAATAATAATACCATTTAATTGACAGATACTAATAAACATATTCTATATACTTATTAAATAAAATTAAAATTTAACACAACTCATTATATACCAATATACACTAAATAATAAATGATTACATAGATCATGAAGTACATAACCAAAAAAAACTGTTGATTTTTCAATAATATGTAGTTATTTGTTATAGTCTTCTAACCTTGTACCTAAATATTCATCTATCATGGGATAAATTACAAATATTCATGGTAATTATGTATGGTTTATGATATTTACTAATTTTTCACTCATTTTTTATAGTTTTGTAGTTCATTTTATGTTGTCTTGGAAAAAAATTCATTGTTTTAGTCTGTTTTTCTTTTTTTCACTACCTTTGGGGGAGTAATTAGGAATAAATTATTAAAAATCATACAATTATAAAACCAAGGGTTCAATTTTCGACCACTGTGATATTTCCACATAAACGGAAGATGAAATTATTATTTTTATGCAAATTTACAGTGGAAATTCATGAATTGATTTTTATTGATGGGTGAACCATGGGTGAAATAAATTCAAGAGATTCGTGGATTGATTTCATTTAATAACATGGATATTATTTGGTGGAAAAGTGTATGGACAATATTCTATTTTTAACACAGATCTAAAATACTAGTTTAGTGTTTCATAAATAATGTATCCAATACAGGTTCCATCCCAAATAGGAACAGTCCATGCCATCTAGTACAAACAAATTATGCAGCGAGGCATTAGGTGAAGATAATTGTTTACCCATATTACGGAAATTAGAATGGTGGCATTCCATAGTTGTATTTTATCATACCAAAATCATTAAGATGAATTTATAAGATTATTATGAGAGAAACAATTATAAATAGGGTTAAACACCACTTGTCTATTGGGGAGTTCATCCAAAGAGATGAAGGAAAATTTTCAATAAAGGAGGATTCTTCATTAACATATAGTGAATGTGGAAATATATTTTCATTTAATGGATTTGAAGAAACTTCTAGTTATATAAATGACCACAAAGTCCATTTATTCTTGTCTAGGATAAATCTCGATCATTTAATTTTAAAATTTTAATGAATTATAATTTACTATTATTAAACTTATTTTTGTTGGATTAATTGATGATATATTCAATTACACATTTTTATTAAGAATTGTTTTGGATATGTTCTTCATTAGTTCTGTTCTTGATAATTCTAGATTTGATTATTAAGAAATATTATGAAACAGAGTCAAGGTAATGAGATATATTTAGTATATTAAGAAGTAGACCACTTTATCAGTTTACATAAAAAATTCTAAATTTTAAAATTGAAAAAAATAAGTATTTCTACAGATAAATAATTTTTTCATTGTGTATAATCTTTATCCTTGACATCCCTCATCTCTTTATATTTCTATAAATTTTTTAATTTTATTTATATCATTTTATTTAATCAAGAATCATTTCTCAACCCATTTAAATTAATTTCACATATATTTGTCTCTAGAAAATATTCTCTTTGGTTCAACGCTAATATCAAAAGATATTAAAAATTATTCAAGAGTGAAGGAATATAAATTTTTAAACTATGGAATGAATATGATAATGAAAATTATTTTCAATAATAACAAGTAATATTTTGTTTTGTATTTTTTTAGATAAATATTTTCATGGCCTTACTTTTTTTACTGATGAGTTACTATATATTATAGAAGTAATTTTTTAAAATTTTAGATTCCAACTACTTCCCAAAACCCCAAATAAAATTATTTTATATGTAGATATAAGAAAAATATGATAATTTTTTCTCATTCACTTCATAAATAAAAAGATTTATTATTATTGAAGGGGGAGAAAGTAATTAAAAAAATATGTTTATAGATATGGAATGGCCATCATGATGTCATACATGTATTTGATTTTTTGTATTTCAAAAAAGTAGAGGATTAAAAAACATTTTTCAGTTCATTTCATGAAAACTCAATAAATATCTATTCTATTGATGAATAAGTGATAAATTAAATCAAATTACTTATATAAAATCACTTACTTGGAGGAAAATTAATTCATAGGTAGTTTTTACGAAATTATTTTTATTTCAAAAAACCCCATGATTTTCTCAAGTGTTGCTTGATAGTCATGATATATTGGAATAATACCATAGAAAAAATATAACATCCACCATATCCCACAAAAAACACTCATTTGTATCCTGTTTCAATTTTACTCAATGTCGTATATAAATTTAAACTATTGAGAAGTATTTATTTTTTTAATTTATATTATTTTTTCATTTTCTCTTGAAATTGTGTCTAACCCTTCATCCTTTATATTTAATTATATAATAAATGAAAAGAATCTTTTTGCTATAAAATTAACTCATGTGATAGTTTGAACCATTTTGATGGTGAAATATTGAAGAACATAAATGCACATAGACAGTGAAAATCTTAAACTTGACTTCTTGTTAAAATTATATGATTCAATACTCCCATTAATAAATTTATGTTGATATTATTCCATTTCATTGAAAATTAGTTTTCCAATTTGTTTTTTGGAACTATTATGAACATTCATGATCATTTGTGATTTATTAAAATCATAAATCCAATCCTGAGTTGTCTCTAACCCATTACCATCAAATAATTTTCAACTCCTTATTAAGATAATCTTAGAATGAAATTTTTATTCTATAACTTTCTTTAATTATTTTCTATTAAGATTATTGGAAATTTTAAGCACTGCATTTAATGGTTATAACACTCGTTGAAACCCCATTGAAAATACCTTAGCATTAATGCATAAAATATTTCTCTCTTCTAACCAAACAACTCAAAATAAGTGTGGGGGTGAAAACATCATTTTAAAAAGTCTATTGAAGGAATGAACAATTTTTTCTACAATGATTTCATTTAAATAGATCATCCTTTTGAATATTCTTATTTTCTAAGGATAACTATCCTTTTTTGTTAGAATATTAAGAATATATAGTGGTTAATTATGCTATAATTATATATTTTTAGGGATAACTATATATGAAATGACATTATACTTAAGTATGAAAGACGGTTTATATGAATCAATATAAATTAATTTAATAAATATAATATTATTCTAAGATATCCTAAGAAATGAAGTGCTTTATTTAGGAAACAATTGGGTTTAAGTGTGGGGGAGTGAGATTTTGGGATATAATAATACATTTTATTATGATTTAAACAAGGAAAAAAATACGAGAAATATATTAAAATAAAATTTTCATTTCCCCTATAATCACAAAAAATTTCTCATATTTTTGTATAGCCCTCATTATTCTAAGCGGCCTTTTAATTATTAGTAGTTGAGATTAGAAATTCCCCACAATCCTAGGATATGTTTCAATGTTTTTATGAATTTATCATATCATTAGAAAGAAAATTTTTCATTCATGAGAGATGATATAATTTTGAGGTATATCATAATAAAACATGAATGAAGGTAGTTATTTTTGAAGATAATGGAAACACAAGAAATTTTATTTTTCACAATTTTATTTTTAGAGAATTCCTGATAATTTTGGGTGAATAAACCAAAAAAATTATTGTTTAGTGTTTTTTATCTATCCAAGGGTGTTTTTTGGTTTTTATTTGACTTTTACTTGGAATTTAAAGGTTTAAGTGTGGAGGAATTTGATGTTTATAGATTTTTTACTAATTTTTTATAATTATTTGGTAAGTTTAATGATTCTATAATAATTATTTTTTATATTTTTAGTCATTTTTATAGGTTTTCTTATTGTTACATTAATTAAGTTGTGTTTTAGAACCTGATCGAAATAAAATAGAATTTAATTCAAGGGTTCCTTTTTCAACTGTTTCTGACAACTAGAAGGTATATCCCCATGAGAAAGATATGTAGTTATGTATTTTAATGGAAATGAATAGAGGATAATCATGAATTGATTATTATTTTTGGTGGATCCATTGATGAAATTAATAGAGGAGGTCAAATAATTGACTATATTTGATGAAATGGATAACAAGATATTATAAAAGTTTAGGGACAATGAGAAAATTTTAAATTTTTACCTAAAAAGTAGGTGATTGGTAGATAAAGTTTGTAACCTACATGGGGGAAGAAAAAATTACCATTGAAATTTCCATCTAATAGAAAATAGTTATATATCAATGTATGAAAATACCAAAACTAGCACAAATATAATCTAATTTTTCATTAAACCTTGATAAAATCATCAATATATCTCTATTAAATTATTATGATAAGGTGAACATTAAATAGTGTTGAATGAAACTTATTTATGGGGTATTAAAATAATGAACAGTAAAACACCATTGAAATTGTGATTCCTCATCGGAGGATTAACACAAATAGATAAAGAACCTATATTTTATTTACCTTAATTATATATACTACAAGTTGAATTAATGGATACCTAATAAATTTTATATAAATTCCAAGATAAACTACAATTTTATTAATTTCAAATGGTTTGTGAATAATATATTTTCATTATTAAAATATTTTTCAAAGTAATAATGAGGATATGTTATGTTTTCCTTTCTTATAAAGAATTGTTTTTAATATGTTCCTGATTAGTTCCATTCATAATAATTTAAATGGACTTGTGTAGGTACTAATTTGAAACTGAGTATAGGAAATCAAAAATATTTAATATTGTAAGAATCATCCAACTTTATGTTCTTACATATAGTAATTAGTAATTTCATAATGAAAAAAACAATATTTTCATACCAAAATAAATAATACATTTAGTTAAATAAAAATCCCTAAAACCACTCTTTTCTTGGTATTACTATTAATTTTATATTACTATTTCTCATTTCCTTCAATCTAAAATAATTTCTTCACTTCGTAAAAGATAATTTCTCACAAATTTTCACTTTGAGAAAACCATTTCTTATAGTTCAACCCCGAAATCAAACGATTCTACCATGTATCATAGAAAAATAAAAAACAAATTTAAAAAAAGTATTTTGTACTTATTATGGATACACCTGATTAGTAACTATACATATTACTATGAAGTATCCAAAATTTTTGATAACTTATCATTTTATCCTAAAATAAATAAATAAAATACTATTTTAATAAATAATAAAATATTATATTACACTCTCTATACATCATTTTTCAGGAGTGATTTTTTTCAACATTTATTTTAATTCCAAATATGATAAAATAATTAAAATATATCCCTACCTTTGGATTGTAACAACCAAGTCACTAATATTTTATAAAATTAAATACAAATTAGGGAATATTAAGGATCAAACTCTAAAAATTAATAGTTAAAAAAATTACATGATAAACATAAAGAATTTAATTTATGAGTGGAAATTTTTATATATGGATTGTTACATAGTATATTTAAATATTAAATAAATAAATTTAAACACATGTTTTATGAAAAAATAATAATTTAATAATATAAAACATTAAACTTTAATGTAAACGTTAACATAAATAATTAATAATGGATAATAAAACATTATATGAAAATTAATTATATAAGAAATAAATTTAAATGATTCATATTTATTAATTACATATAAGATATTACCTTCATCAAAATATATATTTCAAATGAAATATGATTTTTTATACCCAATAAATCAATATATTATACACATTCAAATATCATAATAAAAAATATTTAAATTATTAATGATATTATATCATAAGATGAAATTATCACACAATATCCTATGTCATGCATTTAAATAATAGCTACTGACATCACATACAGATTAATTCAATATAGTGAACCACTGTAATGTATTTTTAAAATATCTTTTCATTGAATGCATTTTATATTGAATTTGTTAATATTTCTAAATCACTCTTATTAGTTACAAAGGTTATTTGATTTCATTGTATTGTTACCCATAATATATTTATACCACAAAATTTATAATAGTCCCTTTTAAAAAAAATCATTCAAGTATAACATAGATAACTATATTCGGTAATTATTCCAAAAAAATATAATAATTTAGATTGATTCCATATATCAAAATCCATATTGAAGAAAGGGGTACTTGTATATCAATTCTGATGATATCTGGATTTTCATTAAACTCTATTTTTATAAAATGTTAAATTATCTTTAAAACATCATAGAATTAGGCTATAATAAACATGAAGTACTTGGGGACATCTAAAAATTATAAATATAATTAAAAATAAAAATCTTTAAAAATATACCATGAAGGATTTAGGTAAAATGGTAAACATTGAAGAATATACAAAACGAATTCCTATTACTCTTATTAAATTTATATCTTCCATATATATAATGATAATATTTTATAAATTACCTTCAATGTATTTACTTTATTGGTAATCTACTAATTAAGTGAATCAGATATCATACATATAGGTCCCTCCTCTAACCATGACATGTTTGTACCACATAAGAAAAGTAGAGTGGTGGTATAGAGTGATTATTTACTACTATGTGTTTCAAAACCAATGGGGTAATCTTGAAAAATTATTTTGGAGAACATTTATATCCCTCTAGAAAATAAATGGGGATCAAAAGTTTCATTATGTTACTTTAACATGCCTAGAATTACACTAATGTATTTTAAAATATCTGGACATTATTAATATTATAATCAATGATAATAAATAATAAAAAATTTTAATATGTTCCAACACACATTTTGAATCTCATAAAAAATATTGAAAAATTATATATTGCCAAAAAATATTGAATTTCCAATATAAAAAATGAAGATAAATTTATAATGGGATTCACAACAGATCACAGGCTATCCTTGTATGTCATTAAATGATATATAAATCATCTAAACATAATAAAGTTTGTTTAATAGGATTTAATCCTTTTTATTTCATATAATCCATTGGTGATGTTATTGTATAATAATATTTTCAATATAATAAACAAATGACCTGATATGTAACTCTGTATGGAAAATATATCAGTCTTCTACATGCTATATCAAAATAAGATAAATGGAATATTTTTGTCCTAAACTAATGTAGGTGAAAATGGATATGGTATGATCCACCCAATATCAAATAATGGATTACCTGTATAAACACAAAATTTATGTATATAACCAAAATAACGAACTTGATATCTTGATGGGTGAGTATTCCATTTTAAAGATATAACCATAGAAGGGAGTGATGTTGTTTGAAAAGAAAGAAGATGTTGGGTAAAATAAACATTTTCCCTTTTGATATATCTTATTAGATATATTACATAAAATATTAGTTGAAAATGTGTTCCAAATTCTCCAAATTCTTTGAAGACATCAATGTATCGTTATTTAAGGTAATAAACATTACACCTGAGGAATGTGATTGATGATAGAGAAATCAAGAAAATTCCTGAATTTTCATACATCTAATAATGAGTTCAAATAGTTGAAATAAGAGTTAATGTTCTACAAAACCAAAATATGTGACTAATGAATTTATTCTAGAAAACAATTAGTACATAACATGATATCTTAATATTGTGTTGAAGGAAATTTATCCACATTAATTAATTGACTGATATAATATTCTTATATTGAAATTATTATAAGTGGTGTGGGGGATGTAATGATTATTATTCATCACTAAAAATTTAAAAAAAAATAAAATTCATTTTATTTCACCTATGATAGTGTAAAAGAAATAATCATAATAAAACAAAATAGATTTAGAACTACACATTAATCAAGACTACATAAAGTAATAATAGATAATAAATAATAAGGAATATTGAGCTTATAAAATATGATTATCTTTATTCATACTAACAAGATGGAATTTAGATTATACAATGAAAAATAAAAATAAAAATTCATTTAACTAATATTCTATAGAAGGTAGTTTAAATGAAAGATATATGCTTTTTCAGAATGCGTAATTGAGTATTTTTTAAAAATAACCTTTTTTCATCCAAAACAGTGAGGCCATGGACTATGTGTATTATATCCATGAGAATCATGACTATTTTTTACTATTTCCTATGAATATTTGAGCATTGGTAATAAATCCACTTTAAAGTGGTCATAGGAAGTGGTGAATATAAAGGAGAGTAATGACATTGTTAAATTTTTATTGAAGGGGGGAAATCAGAGCCTCGAGTAGTATAAACATATCATATCATGTTCTAACTTTATATTATCTAGAAGACTGTATCATCCGTGTGGTTTTCCTTGAACCAAGGCCAATATAATACTCAAAAAGTGATGGTAGAATGAAATCTCCGGCAAGTTATGTTTAGAAAATGAGAAATCACTACAAATTCAATATTAACCAAACCACCACATGTAGATACCACCAATCTCATGTTACCCTAAAGGAATATTTTTCTGTAATAATGGGTTACATAACAATGAGTTAAGATAAAATCTATCTATAAATTTTTTTGAAGACAATTCATTTTATCCTTATTTGTCTTTTTTAATGAAATATTGAATTTTCTTAAAAGACAATTTTATCATATTTAAAATTTTATTTTCATAAGTTAATCTTTATAATTTTACATAGGATTTCATCATTAGGTAAGAGGTTAAATATCAATTTTTTTTAGAAAAAGTAATATATGGTAAAAATTTAAAATTGGTATAATAGAACATATAGGACACTATAATATTTTCAGAATGTCAAAATTTGTTTCTATTGGTAATATTAATGTAATATCTACATGAATTATTATGTTAGAGTATTATGGGGTGTAGTAAAGCAATGTAGGATAAAATAAACACACCTATAAATATCCTCCCTTACACCCATTTCTCCTCAAAAATAAATTATTGTTTAATATTTTTAGTTATATAATATCCTACCCTATATAGATCTGTTTTCTTTATAATTTTGATTAATTAGGATTCCATAAATGGTTGATTCTATGACTTTGTATAAAGATAAGTAATTGTCTTCACTCTTTTACACTCTTCAAATTATTCAAGTGATTTTATAAGATTGACTTTTTAATTTTTTTAATTTTTATTATATATAGATATTCACTTTATTATAATTAACTTTGTTTAATTTCTCTAAAATTTCACATTCACTCAATTTGAACTCCATTGACAAGTCTATAGAGATACTAGAATAATTTCCATTTATTCTAGTAAGACACAAAATCATTAATTTTTTAATCCTTATTTTGGATGTATGTTTAAGATATTGTGTATAATAAATTAGTGATAATGGTATATGTTTTTGTAAGTATAAGATAAAACTATCTTAATTATTTCAGTACATTCAGGATTACTCTATATACTTGAACATGTAACAATTCAATATTGATATATTTTTCCTATGAGTTATTTATGAAAGTGAATTGTATCCCAAATGTGAATATGATATATAATCCATGTAATTCTAAATTTAGAGTGTTTTCTTTACTTCTACCATGTTTTCTCATTATGTAAAATCTTTGTATACAAATATCCTTCTATAATGATACATTTGATTGGTACATTTTCAATACATTTATATAATCCCTTGTAACAACTTCAATATTTTAAGTTAAATTCATCATCTACATTAAATTTTGAATAAAATATTATTTATTTTATTAAATACTATTCATATAGAGTATCAAACCATTAATTTTTGGAAAGGGAACTCGTAAAACATCATTGTTTTCCATGATTATATAAAACATAAATTTTTTAATTCAATAATTATTTTAAATTAAGTCATGATTTAAAAATATAATCATCGTTAAATTTTATAAAAAGTGTTTTATATACTTTTCAAAAAACCTGGGATGAATTGGGAATATATTAGTGATGTGTAATTCTAGAAATATGAACCCTCTCGGTGAAAAAACTTGGTCTCTTGAGACAAATAGTTTAGGGTAATTGGTGATCCCTTTACCTATAAGTATTTTTTCTTTGAGTACGGAGTTTTTTGTATTTTTTTCAATGTCTATCACTGTAAACTTTTCCATTATTATCACAATTATATTAAACATTATGATTTTTAGAATTATCACATTATTTTGTTAGGATTTATATAATATTTTATAGGTAATTATATTGATTGTTTATAACTAAAATATTATACATGTAAAGAATCATATGCCATGTATTTTTAACTTCTTTAACTATATATCTATTATTAAACATCTAAGATCATTCAATTATTATTGTTTCCACAGTTTTCTTGGAGATCAATGTTTATATAATGTATAAACTATACTAAATATAGCATGAAGTTAAATTTAATTATTTAAGGATACATATATCCCATGTAATCCAAATTTTATTATATAATTTTTACCAGTACTCCTAAATAATTAATAGATGGATCATGTGATATTTTTTTTAATATTTGAAAATGTAATAAATTACCTTTTATTATGGATGGATATAATATATTAAGTTACAATAACCCTCAAAAATATATAATTATATCGTCAATGAAAGTCACCATCCTAATACATGTTAGAGGTGGGATCAAGGATGAACACATTGTTTAACTACATAATTGAGAAGGGTCTTATAATGGTCTAATCATGTTTGATCAAAATATGAATTATGTATACTTGTTGAAAAATGACCAAATTGGTTTAAGTAAATTAGAAAAATAATAAAAAAGAAAGGGTGGGTCATTATTAATAATTTCTTATGATATAAAACTAAGTTAGGTTTAAAGAATATAATATGTTATGATGGTTATGTGGCAAAAATGATAAAATTTTTAGAAGAGATTATTAAAGGATTTGGGTCATGCCTCAACCCCTCCCAGACTACTCTTGAGTAATAAATAAAATCAACGGTAACCCATAAAGAATACGCCAAACAGCATATGGATAATTGGCTAGAACCAAGTGTATAAAATATTAATTTTAGATTAATTAATATTTTTTATATAAACCAAAAAACTCAAAAAAATAAGCAAAAAACATTTTAAATATTAATTAATGAACATATTCATTGGTATTTCAAAAATTGAAAAATAACCCACCACAAAAAAATGGAAAATAATCCAATGAGCCTTGTCCCACAACATGCAAGATCACCAAATACCAGAATTGACATTGTGGGACACCACTCTAAAAAATACCCCACTTTTATAATAAATGACTTATAATAATACGGTGAGAATAGAACTATGCCCAGTAAGTTACTCCTTTGAGCTGTAAGATTATGGCATGACTCACTAAATATTTCATTGTAAAAGAGGGTCATATGGCCTCAGGTGTTCCCCCAAATATATTAAAGGCTAATAACAAAAAATTTGGGTATATGGTGATATATTTGAGCTAATATAACTTATCTTAGAAACAACCATAAAATACAACATTAGAAACATATAACAAGCCAATATAAAAAATGAAAAAAGTTATCTCCCATCCATTATTTAATAATATTTAATATTAAATCACATACTCTAAATGATTGTTATAACTAAATTTTACATGAGTAAAGTAGATACTAATAATATCTCTCATGGGTAGATCATAAATAACCCATAAATAAATAAATATAACTTAAAATAACCCCGCATGATTATGAGTCTCATCCTTATCCTATATCCTACAATTCCTAATCTATTTATCTTAACCATCCAATAATGGGTGTCTTCCCTACCTATGAATACAATCTTGAGATCTTCTAGGCTACCAAAGTGTTTGTTATGAACAAGAAGGGTCTGATTACACCTTAGTAGGAAACCACCGATGGTTTCCAAATTGTATTGAGTATATATAGTGTATGAATAATTTGATATTATAAGAATAAATAAATAACAAGTAAACATTACCCTAGTCATGGCCGTGGTGGTAAACTGAGCCACCCCAAAGTGACCATGCCTACCAAGGCTAGTGTTGGGGTGTCTCTAAACATTTCACTGGAATACCAACTAGGCATGACATCATGAACTATATTTCATAGAATAATATCATTGATCATAACCAACAATCATCCTTAGGAGGAATCACATGAAACCTATCATTTCACCACTACATTGGGACGCATAACATCTACCCCAGAATACTATCCACATAACTCCCCATGTGCACAAATATCCATATTTTGTAGCCAAAATAGCTTAACAATGTACAAATCTTGAATCTACACTACAATCCATTCAAGGTTGGCATGATATCCAACCTATATAATAGTCTTCCCACAATTGACATGATTCCCAACTAGTACCACAATATATAAAATACCATCAATGGTTTCCATGCTCACCCTAACTATATCACACTAATCCCATGGTAGTCCTGACACCAAAACTATAGAATAATCCATCATATCCGTCCATGCTAATCAAGATCACCCAACCCAATTCAAAAACTACCAATGGTTAACATGATGTCCAACTCATATCATATTCCATCTGTATCAACACTCACATTCATAGTTAGTAGGACCATCAAACCCATATAATAATGTTCCCATGATTAAAATCACCATAAACATATAACCTATGTCATTCCATATCATCATGTATCACCATGGTTGGGATTATTTACCATATTTTCTTTCTCACTTGAAGACTCCCACTAGCTACATTGCAAGACCCAAAACACAGAAGAACTAGAAACCTAACCACCTTATCCCAGATCATGATATGGTGTGGTCCTCTTCATTTTTAAATAGTTTCATCCAACTAAATAGGGAAACATAGTGAAACCTTCCTCCAATATAGTACAAAATTCCCCAGCTCACCTAGCTTCATGGAACAACACACCTCCACTATGGCTCTATGCAATACCCCTCATGAAATCATTCATGAAATATTTGATGAGTCATGATAAAACCTTACACCCCCAGTAAATATTAATCTTACATAGTAAATGATTAATCTTTACATCCTTTAAGTTACACTTGTGTTGAATTTTTTGTAGCTTATCCCTCATCTACTGTATCATTATCGATGACCCTCCGAAAATCTAATCTTATGAAGCGATCACCTCACTACACTTCCATATTCTATAGAATGATCTCTCAAGACTCCAAAAACATATTTTTATATATAGTTTTTACTCTATTGTCTCATACTTCATATAAGATCATTGCTCTTGCTCTAATAATTAATCTAACTCAACACACTCCTTAACAAAACACCCCTGGTTGCAACATGATATGCCACCTACAACAAAAACCTAAAGAAGGGTCCCCCAACTCTACTCTGATGATAAATTAACCAGATGACACTTTTCCCACACCTCTAAACACAACTAAGATATTTGAAAGATATTCTCTAATCCACGACATTATATTTTGAATCCCAATTTTAAAAACATTCCCTTATTTTGGGCTTAAATTTTATAATTTCCCCCAATTTCTTCGACTCCTAACAATGTGGGGCATTACAAAATCCCCAATATAATACTTCCTCCCCCTAAGTATTATCCCCATGAATTACCCATTTATTACCTTGGTTAATGATTCCTGATGTACAATCCCATTTCTAATATGTGAATGATCATGGTCAAGACCAAGTACACTTGAACCAGTGGAATCACCCAAATCCCATGCCCCTCTCACACTAGGCCATTATAAAATTAGTTATCCCTAAAATGACACATGATATGACTCTCCCATTCCACCATGCTATATCAAACATGAAACAAACAAGTTAAAAACCCAACACATTGAAAACCAATGAAAAACATGATGGCCCATTCATAGCAACGCCGAATAAATATGACAACACCATGAAAATTTCCCACTCCCAATGTCATTTGATAATTACTAATTCCCAAATTCCCAATTAAAATCTCAAATATTAATAGAAAAAATAATACAATCATCCACTTAGCACAACACCATATTTCTTTCTACCAGTTCTCATGAAAAACTATTTTCAATTATTCATGACTATACTCATACCATAGAACCTTGATCTATTATACAATTGATTATTCTTTTCATGAGTAAAAACATAAAACAAACCCTATCACCATACCAACTCATTTCCCAAAATAAACACCCAGTCATACCACCATAGCATAATAAAATACTAATTGTCATCATCTACCAAACATACTGATTATAAATAATCCTATTCAATCAATACAATCATATAAGAATTTTCTATTCACCATACGTAACACATCCATTTTCATTCAAGAACCAACACAAAAATACGCTGAACTATGGGTTAGTTATAGGGAAAAACTACTCTAGAAACATAGGAAAAACTTTCGAAATGAGTGACATTCAATTAGATAACCTTTGTTTCACTCCCCATCATTGGATTTCCTTATCTTTAATAAACGAGAACAAACCTACTTAACCTCCACCAGTAACGAAATAGTTAAACTCAGATGACCTATTCATATTTATTGAATAATTCCACATCCTATGTTCTTACCTATTACACAATGATATTCCAAAACCTCATGAAAATCTTGTCTAACCCTACCATTAATCCATCATCACAACTCTTACACTCTATAGATTTATATCAAGATCTCTGACATTTCTCACTATCATCCAATTCTGATATTCAAACCCAATACAAACTTCATATAGTTTCACTAGAAACACAAAATCTATTAGGTTACCAACTCACCATAATTGATGACCTCTCTTTATTCCTTAATCATAATAACAAACTACTCAGTCCATTAGTGTCTCATCCATATCAATGGTCATCGTATCACATTTAAATTTTCACAAATATCATAGATGGTCTATCAAATGATATTATCATCTCAACACATCTATACTATCATGAACCCTAGATCACTTTACCATAAACTAATGGAGACCTCATATCACAAATTTTTAATATCTTTATTGATTGATTTATGTCATTTTTCACCTTCACACCATTGAAATAGTAATATCTCAGTTCCGGGTTTCACCCAAAGGTGCCTCATACCCAGTTGATCACATGAACTCAGGAACATTTTTTCAAACTCCAAAGGTTACTAACTTGTAAAAAGGGCCTTGGTTATGATATTGGGAAAAATATTCCCTCATTAGTAGAGTAACATAGTGGAAACAAATAGTAAACCATAGTGGAAGTAGTAATACCATACAATAGAAGTAAATAGCAGAAGAATGATAGTTTAAACAACTACAGCATATATAAATAAATGATTCATGTAACATGTTTCTAGAAAAGAATTGAAACAAGTAAAAATGTTGAAAATACAATAGTAAAACCAAATTATATAAAACAATAAACTCTAACCACATTGGAAGACTCAGCTTAGTCCCATGCTCTCCAGCTCCAACAGCAATCAAGTACCTGATGAAGAAGGGTGCTTTCCCTTATCTATGCCTTCAACTATATAATCTATTTGGGCCCAAACGAATGACCCAAATAGGGTGTGAGAAGAATCCTAGAAGGTAACCACCACAAGATCTTTACCTTACTATCAATGAATATAAATAGTAGGTAATATGAAAAATGATGAAATAAACTAGGAAGTACTCATAAGTAACCAATCCTACAGTTACCAATTACGTTCATTTACAATTATTAATTATTAAAATCATTGAATAATGAAATCCTCTGATCCATCCTAAGCTATGTATCCCCTATGTAATATTAACAACAAATGTATCATAAGACTATCTAACAATCAAGTAAGACCGAGTCCAAGCTTGTGCTTTTTCTTGGCAGACTCATCACAATCATTCAATCATTAAAAATAAACCCTCTGGGAATGTTCTCAATGTTAACCCCTCTGGTTCAATATATCATTATTTTAATAAATAATTACCCTCTGGGAAAACTCAGAAAGTATAACCCCTTTTGGTCCCATATAGCCCTAATCATTTACAAACGATCACTGGGGTAGCTCTCACATTCAATACCCCTTGGTCTTCATAACAACAATAATTTATAATGACCCCCTAGAATCTCTCACATTCAATTCCCTATGGTCCAACATTCATTTAATAATGACACTCTGAGTAGCTCTCACAGTTTAACCACTCTAGTCTATGACCACCTAAAAACTCTCGTAGTCAATACCTATGGGTCAACACATCTAAAAAAATATACATAACTGACCCTACCTCAGGAACCTCTCACAGTCAATTTCCCTTGGTCGTAGTTTCAGAATGAAAAATCACATGCATCTCATATAATAAGTAACTCCATCCTAACAATATGAGGCATTGAAAAAAAATCAAGACTAACAGGCATTCTAGTCCCAAAGTCCACAATCAAACAAAAAAGGGAAATTCAACCATTATAAATGTATAAAACCTTATGCATAACAATTACCCTTTTATTAATCTACCAAAATATAATGGGTAATAAATAGTGTCAAATTCCAAAACACGCAATACTCTAAACATGGGTTTTTGAAACTTTAAGCATATATAATCCAAAGGCAATCAAAGAAATGCACAAACTGCCTACCTTGATGTTGTATGATGAACACTCTAGAACGTTCACCATTAAATCAGACCAGAACGATGAAGATCTACAAAAAGGATAAAAAGGATCTACCTTGAAATAATCATAAGAGATGATAAACCAGGAAAAGAGGCTCTAAGGAAAGAGAGAACTCACTGGTGGGAATCTAATGCACCCAGCAGCATCTCAATCAGAGCTTGGTTGGAGAATCGATAGGTGTTAGAAGTTCAATACCAACTCATTGTTCTTCTATATGAAACATAGGGATAAGAAGAGCGTTCTAGATATGAGACACGACCCCACTCCAACTCATCAAATAAAAAAGAAATGTACACAATGTGTTCATTTAATGTACACGTTGTGTACTGGCCCCCACCGACTCTCGCATTAGGCAGTCTTCCAAGTCACCTACAGGACCATGTACTCAACCTTTACAAGGCCAGTACATGGCTATATTCCGCAACCAGGTACAAGGAATGTACTCAAAAGTACATGGCACGTTGTTATAAAATATCTCAATTCTTCTGTTTTCTACAAAAACAGCCCAAATTAAATATCCATACCTGAATTGAAGATTTGGGTTCTTACAAACTTCCCCCAGTAAAGCAATTTTCCCCCTAATTTCCCTTAAAAGGGTGGAAAAGAAGAAACTTCAAACAAATCTAGACACTATGATCATACGTCAGCCTCCCACTCCTATGTCTCGTCATGTACTCACTAGTGCTGCCATAGCTCACGTACCAAGGGAATAGACCATCCACAAAGAACCTTAATGATGCAATACACTATCTGAATAGGTTGATCCTCAAAGGATACATCCACCTCCAACTAAAACTCCTTGGGTTAAAAAATGTGATATGGGTCTGAAAATTAACATCATAGCTGTGAAACATAGAAGACATCATGCATAGCCTGGTACCTATAAGGTAACTGCAACCAATTGGCAACTAGCCTGACTATCTCCAAAACCTTAAACAGCCTGACGTATCTCAGTGAAATATTACCCTATCTCATAATCCTCCTATGTCCCAACCTCAATGTGACATGTATAAAAACTGATCCCTGACCTCAAACTTTAGAGGTCATCCCCATCAATAAGCATAAGATTTCTAGCTAGACTGTGCAGTAGCCATCATCTTCGGAATCAACTCTACATGCTAAGTGGTCTCCAAGACATGATGAGGTCCTAGCATTGTTGAATCTTGTACCTCCATCAAAAATAGGGGTAATAAAAATTTCCTACCGTAGAAATCCTCATAAAGTTCCATCTAAATGGTTTCCTAAAAAATATTGTTGTAGCCAAACTCCACTGGGGGTAAGTATCCCTCCCAAGACCCCTGAAATCTAGGACGCATGCTCAAAGCATTTCCTCCAAAACCAGAATCGTGCACTCATATTTTCCATCTATATAGGGACGTTAATATATACTTGGAAGTATATATGTACCCAAAGCCCTCTATAGTCCCTTCTAAACTTGAGAAGTAAATTAGGTGTCCCTGGCTGAAACAATAGAGTGTGGAACCCCTGGAAAACATACAATATCTCGGATGTACAACCTTCCTAGCTCATCAACACTGAGGAATGAAAATATTGCAACAGATCCTCTCGTATGTATAATGAAACCCATATGCACCAATAAAAATGAATGACCTCATTCTCACCTATGGTCCACCCAGGAGTAGGGTCCTCTCTTGACACAATTTCCCGTAGTACTAGGCCTTTGGAGTCTAACAGTTTCCTCATTTTTACTCAATCTAGAAGAGTAGAGGTGACAACTATATAAGAGATAAATTTTTGCCCCTATCTACCATGCACCTACAAATGCATCTCAGAGAACAGAGCCCGAAGCTTCCACTCACTCTTGGCCTCCTGATCTGCCTATATCTATGTCCTCATGTTCAATGCATCAGCCAATGTATTGTCTTTCCCAAGCATGTAGGTAAGCTCAAAGTCAAAGGAATGAAGGTACCAAACCCACCTTTGTTGTCTCAACTCTAGATATCACTGAGTAAATATATACTTGAGGCTTTCGTGGTCAGTGAATACCATAAAATGCTCTCCCAAAAGATAATGTCTCCAACTGTGTAAGGCATGTTCAACTGCAGCTAACTCGAGATCATGCGTAGTGTAATTCCTCTCATGTGGCCTCAAATTCTGAGACCTGTATGCAATGACTCCTTCCCCCTATATAAGTACT
Organism: Viscum album; assembly: GCA_963277665.1. Lineage (NCBI taxonomy): Eukaryota > Viridiplantae > Streptophyta > Magnoliopsida > Santalales > Viscaceae > Viscum > Viscum album. The sequence goes on along the minus strand of OY728151.1, from coordinate 1,435,098,299 downwards.
ACTACCAACCCAATACCTGATACATCATATTAAATGGTGTAACTATTTAATGGATTTGGAAAAACCAATATCGGTGCTAAAGTCAATATCCCTTTCAGCACCTGAAAGGCTGAATTGCAGGAATTTGTCTAGAAGTACTTCGCACCCTATGTATTCAGGCTTGTCAATGGTTCTTCTAAGCAAGAAAATTCTAGTATAAATCACTTGTAGTAACCACAAATCCCCATAAAACTCCATACGTAAAATACATTCTTCAGAAGCTCCTAGGAAACTACTACTCTCACTTTCTCTTGGTCTATTGATACTCATTTCTATGAGATGACATGACCCATGAAGTGAATGCAGTCCATTAAAAAGTGTCATTTTGCGAGCATAACATATAACTAATGCTCTCTCATTGTACTCATTATGATATCAAGATGGGTCTCATGGTCATGTCAAGTTTGAGAGTCCACCATGATATCATTCATAAATACTAACACAAAGAAATTCAAGTAAGGATGGAATAATCGGTTCATTTGTTCCATGAAAACTACTGGCGTGTTTGTGAGACCTAATGGAATAACCAAGTACTCGTAAAGACCATACATGATCTGAAAGACTATAAGAGGTATATTTGATGGTATAATATGAAAATGATGATAACCATATCTCAAGTCAATCTTTGACAACACCTAGTCTCCTCAAAGTTGATCAAAGAGATCATCACTTCTCAAAAAGGGATATCGGTTCTGAACTGTCACCTGTTTTTTCTTCCTATAATCCACCCAAAGGCTGAGACTATTTTTCACCTTCTTTACAAAAAAATGATAGGTGAACCCCAAGGAGAAGTACGGGGTCAGATAAAACCCTTTTCCTAAAACTCTTCTAACTTCTTCTTGATCTCCTATAACTCTATTGTAGCAATCCTATAATGAGGAATGGACATTAGTGCCACTCCTAGAAAAAACACAATAGAAAAATATAACCCTCACTCCAGAGATAAACCTGAAAATTTTTCTTGAAAGACATCTCTGAAACGGTCCACCACTGGAGGAAATTTCATCTGTGAAGTCCATTAGTCATCTAGGCATAAAGTAGCAATATGGGAAATAATTCCTCCCAACCCATGATGCTCAGGTCCAGATTTTCTCACTTGGACATCCCATTCACCCTTGTGTAGAAAAGACCTACCCTCCGGTGATGTGAAACTCACCCTATAGTGATAGTAGTCAACAAAGGCCTGGAAGGAGACCAAGAAGTCCATTCTAATAATTTCATTGAAGCATATAATCTCTAAGATATAGTGTCCCCATAAGAAGTGACACCCACTAAACTCAACAGAGAACTCTTTGCACTGATGTACACTAGCCATCCTAATCCACAATGAAGTGTCTAGTGTCATAACATCATCATAAGTAAACATATAGAGCCTAAGGATCTCCACTATGGAAATAGAAATAAAACTATGGGATTCCATTGAATCAAAAAGAGCATAAGCTAAAACTAAGGCAACTAGAATCGTACCTCTAACTATAGAGGGTACGGGATCCTACCCATGTTGGGTTTGCTCCACTGCAAAAGTTTGATCAGTACAGCAGCCCTACGACACCACCTGACTACCATGACCTGATCCACCCTATTTTTGATAAAAACCTATAGCCCGACTACCATGAGCACGACTACATCCTCGGCCTGAATGGCCTCACAAACTCCAATTCCCTAACTGATGAGAAACCGGTGGTCCTGCTCCTGAATGTTAAGTCATAGCAGAACCCTTATCACTCATTGCTTGTGAGGATATCAAAAAAAATGCTTAATATGACCCATATTTCTACAAGACCGGCACTCAACTGGGTCCTCCAGGCAATGTGGTCTCGTATTCCCACTCTTCTTGCACTGGTATAATACCACCTGGATACCTGAAGAAACATCATGTGAAAGATCCTTGTTGCGCTTCTTGATATCTATCAAACTAGTACCAAACCTGGATACTAATCCTCCCTTGATCATAGCTCCCAACTATATTATATTGCACTTGATAATTAGTGTCTGGTTCAATATATCTATCACTGAAATCATCCAGAAGACATTCACCTTTGATCAAATTTCTTACCTAAGACCATCCTCAAATAACATAGCCAAATATAACTTTTCACCTCCTAGAAAAGGTATGAATCACTGAAGATCTATAAAATGAGAGGAGTAGTCCATAACTAAAAGAGTTACCATATCCAAATGCATGAACTCTCAGGCTCGATCGGCTCTCAACATCTCAGTATTGAAATTATCATTGAAGGTCCCCTAAAACTCTTCCCAAGCCATATCTCGATGAAGTCCCAACTGTTAGATAACATCCCACAATCTCTTGGCAGAATCACGTATCATTTATGTTGCGAGATTCACCCTCCTCTTAGGAGGAGTCTCTAGATGCTCAAAGATTGCAATCATGGACTACAACAATGAATCTATGACCTATGGTCCTCTATCCTTTGAAAAGGGTGGAGGATGCTAGGAACACCTGCATCAGCTCTACCATAGATGGGGCAGGATAAGGTGCTCCCTGAAAATTCTATAATATCCTAAAAAAACCTTCACAAAACTGTGCATCTGAACCTACATCTGGTATATTAGCTGGTGCAAAAAATGGGCATGATGGGAGGATCTTCTGGTAGTCCCTGATCTACCATTTCTAATGTCTCATCATTTCTCTATACCTATCATTCAACCGGAGGATGTCTCAGTAGAATGACCCTACAAGGTCAAGTGAACACCTTAGATAAATATTATCATGGATAGAATCTTAGAAGTTCAATAAAGGAATAGGATAAGGAAAGCATTCATGTTTTACAAGATATGGTTACATGGCATGTATAACTACCACATGGCATATTCCCTTTACGCCTTACATGGGCATGTACTTCTACCAAACCTAGTCGTGTAACACCCCTACACGTAGCGTCATCCTCCAAGGAAATGGTGTGTACCTGAATTTTATCTCCTTCCCAAGTTCTTCTAATGGTCCAGAACTAGACAGTTCTCTCCCAAGTAACACTAAACGGCGTGTTCACCCTAGACATGGCATGTACCAATTAACTTTCATCCACATGTGTTGTTAGTCACACAGCTGCATACATGGCCTCTTCCGTATGGAGTGTACCAGTAATACCCAACGTGTTCTACCAGACATTTCCCAACACCATCCCTCTGCTCACATAGTTTTTCACATGGTCAAGAACTACATGGCATGTACTTCTAGTACACGGCATGTACATTAGAAAATTCATTTCTTCCTGTATTGAAGAACACATGGAATGTTTTTATATCACCACACACCGTGTTGTCTGGGTTTCTTGACATTAAGCCTCTGAAACATCTCCAGAACCATTAAGAACTTAAAATTTTTTCCACGGAATGAAAAATTCTGATCCCCCATACTCCCTGCGAATCAAACCTTTTCATCCTCTTTCACATCATAACTTGAAAAAATTCATTTAAATTTCAAACAAGATCCACCCAATTCCGATCCAAGATGGACTATAACACCACAGAGACCAAAGTTTGGCATCCATCCAAATGAAACATTACATATTACAATACCCTATCAAAATAAAAGGTATTCTATCATGGAATCTATCACAACAGCATGAATATCTAGCACAACATCTATCACAAAAACATGAAAGCAGTATTGCATCCTAAATGGCATGAAAAGAATGCATGACATGTGATCTCTAAAATGTGTGTATATGATGTGTGAGACAAAATTCCCTCATCTCAATGAGTTTCAATAGAAATATAACCACAATGATATAAATCATAATAGTAATAAATAAGTGAATCACCCAACAATGAAATCAAATCAACTGTTTCAATTGAAAAAACCAGAAAATTGCAATATTAGAGGTAACATTGCTTTTCCATGTACATGGGTTATCCACTCTTGGGAACTGCTTATTACCAACTTCCTGTTTCTTTCTATCCATATCATAGGCTCCAAATTGTAAGATAAGGTAGAAAATAAAACTCTTATGATACCACTTTGTAACGCCCCTGTTCCGGGTGCCTCTGAAAGGTTCTTCGTACCTGTTTGTTCACATAGTCTCAAGCGCATTTTGCAGAATTCTAGAGGCTACCGACTAAGCATGAGGGTCTTGGGTGTGATATTGGAAAAACTATGACCTCATTGTAAGAGTAACATAGTGGATACAAATAGTAAATAGTAGCGGAAGTAGTAATATTATACAACAGAAATAAACAGCATAAGACTGATAGTGTAAACAACTGCAGCATATATAAAAAAGGATACATATAACATGTGTGTTGGAAAGTAGCCAAACAAGTTACAATACTGTAAATAAAATACTAAAACCGAAGTACAGAAAATAGTAAACTCTAATAGCATCACAAGCCTTATATTGGTCTCATTCCCTCCATCTCCAATAGTAATCAAGTACCAGATGGAGAAGGACGCTTACCTTTATCTATACCTGCAACCATATAATCATTATGGGCCCAAAAGCATGACCAAAAAATAGTGTGAGACAAATCCTAGTAAGAAACCACCAAAATATTTAGGACTAACTGTTACTCATTATATATAGTAGGTCATATGAAAAATGAATCAATAAACAAGGAATTACTCAGAAGTAACAATACTATAGTTTCCAATTACATTCATTTACATGTATTAATTATTCAACCCATTGAATAATGAAATCCTATGATATGTCCTAATCTATGTGTCCTCTGTGTAATATTAACAATATAGGTCTCAGAAGACCATATAACAATCAAGTAAGACTAAGTCCAAGCTTGTGATTTGGCTTAGCAAACTCGTCACAATCATTCAATATTTTAAAAGCAACCCTCCATGAAAGTTCTCACAGTATGACCCCTCTTTTTCAATATATATCATCAGTTATATAAATAATGAATCTCTAGGAAATCTCACATATTCTAACCCCTTTTGGTCCTACATATCCCCTATCACTTACAAACAACCACCTGGGTAGCTCTCATGGTCAATACCCCCTTGGTCTGCATAGCAATAATAAATTAAAATGACCCCTTACAAGATCTCATTGTCAATTCCCTATAGTCCAGCATTCATTTAATAATGAACCTCTAGGTAGCTCTCATGGTCTAACACCTCTGGTCAATGACCACCTGGTATCTCTCACAATCAATACCTCTAGGTCAAAACATCAATAAAAACGTACATAAATTACCCTACCTCAGGAATATCTCATAGTAAATTCCACTTGGTCATAGTTTCACAATGAGAAATCACATGAATCTCATATAATATATAACTCCATCCTAAAAACACAAGGCATGTAAAACAAATAATGCCTAACATGAATTCTTGACCAAAAGTCCATAATAAAAAAAACAAGGTAAACTCGCCCATTATCAAGGTATAAAACCTTATGCATAAAAATTACACTTTTATTAATCTACCAAAAAATAATAGGTAATAAACAGGGTCAAATTCCAAAACATCGAATACCCCAAACATGGGTATTTGGATCTTTAAGAATATATAATCCAAAGATAATCAAATAAACACACAAACCACCTACCTTGATGTTTTACAATAAACACACTTAAATGTCGGCCCTTGAATCATCCTAGAATGACATAGATATACAAAATGGTTAAAAACAATCAACCTTGAATTACTCACAAGAGAGTAGGAATATGGAAGAGAGGCTCTAGGTAAAGAGAGAACTCACCAGTGGGAATCCAACGCACCTAGCGGCATCTCAATCTGATCTCGGACGGAGAATTGGTAGGTGTTCAATGTTCACGGTCATCTCATTGCTCTCTTATACGAAACACAGGGAGAAGAAGAGCGTTCAGTAGAATATAGGTGACCCCACTCTAACTAGTAAAATAAAAATTAAAAGTACATGACATCTTCATTTAATGCACAAAATGTGTACTGACCTAAACCATCTCCCGCTTTAGGCAGTCTACTAGGTCACTTGCACGGGCATGTAATCATCCGTTACATGGCCAGTACACAGCTACATGCGGAAACTAGCTACATAGCATATACTCAAAACTACATATTTTCTACTTAGAAAATTTATCAATTCTTCTGTTTTACTCAAAAAAAAACCCAAATTGAATATCCATACCTGAAATGAAGATTCTGGTTCTTAGAGAAACATCCCAATATCCCCATAAAGTGTGGTCATTTATAAAGAACTACAAAAACCCTAAAAATTAACTCCATATAGTCTGTAAAAACGAGGATTCCTTGACCCCATCTCAAAAAATATGTACCACTCGAGTTCCTTCATTATATTTGGTCATAAAGTACTAAACACACCATAGACCGGCCAGTCCACATTCTAAAAATGCCCTTAATAAAATCAGCATTCACGTCCATATGCCATCAGGATCTCACCCTAGGATTCACATAACAAACACAACTCAATCTCATTTTCCTTGTTAATTCCAAAAATCCACACATCATCATCTCCAATATGTCATTTTTGGTCAATTTATATTAATCAAAACCCAATCTTACCATCCTGAGGCTAATCCTTGGTTTCACCAATCCACATACCATCTATGTCGGGTGAACTCGCAGCTATTATTCCAAATATAAGAGAGTATACAACAAACCAATATGATGAAAAATCTCAACAACCCCAATTAATGATCACATATCATAACTGATTTGGAACACAGACTAGCACTTCCCCATAACACAACTTAACTCGCAGAATTAGTAGTTATACTACTAAAATATTTCTAGTCTCATATGAATAATAAATATGTTGATGATGCCTCCAATGCATGTCAGATACATAATAGATCTAGAACTCACCATGATTCAAAAAATAAAAAATTCGAGGAATTCCCATACCAAAACTAGATACATGATAAAACCACATATTTGTGTCATCTACATAACCTAAATAACCCTCTCATTCTTTCAACACCTTAAGGAATCTGTTTTCTTGAGCAAACCCCTCTCTCCTAGGTTTCCCTCATAACTAAAAACTCTTTCCAAAAAATAATATGAATGTTCCTTGTTATAAAATTATAGTACTAAATACACCAATATTCTAAGACACATCTCATTATAATTAGGTATTCTCATCTAGTCCTCAAAAATATACCTTGACATTTCACAACTCTTATAGATATATTTATTCTCTTATCTTAGATACCACCAATAAAAATCACTTGTTAATAAACCCACTCTAGATATCTATAAATATAAATCATAAACCGTATTATGATACCCAACTACCCACTCCATTTTATTAATCCTCACTAGGAATCCATGAAATAGAATACTATTTTAAGGATCATGTTCACATCCATAAGAACATAAAAATATATATTAAAATAAATTTTTCCCATTTAATTCTCAATGAAAAGGAAAAATCAATTATTTTGTAATACATCCCACTACGTAAGGATCACTCTATAACACAAGAAACCCATACCTCTTGGGTAAAACACATGCCCAACCTACCCACTCTAAAGGATATGTATCCAATATAGATATGATTCACCTTATCAATTTCTAAGTAGTAGTAACATAATCTATATTTATGTCTAGTTTAATTGAATTCTACCATATAGTCATTTTATAAAAAAAATATAAGTTGTTTTTTATAGTATAAGTAATTGGATCCTATGCCATAATCAAGGTTATCAAACACAAGAAAGAACAAGAATGTCCCTTAAATTCTATATGACAATATAATGCATGAATTTAATCCTCTGTAAATCATGAGCCAAGAGAAACCCCAATAAATCAATAAATCCTAAACATAAAATTTATTATAATAAATCCAAATGTAACATAAAAGTAAAGAAAAATTAATACAAACTTCTTGGTAAGATAGATTTAAGCTCATATTGGTGATATTTTGGCTTAAGAAAAAGCATCCATCCTAGGTTTCGAGAAGTTAAATTTCTTATCTACCTTATTTCATATTATAAGATAACAAAAAAATAATTTAAAGAAATTTATAAAGTTATATCATGACTCACTTGATCACTAACCAAATTTTAGTACCATATGAACTCAAGTGTGACTCCCTATATTCCATAGGCAATAAACTACCTGGTTCAGTCTATGGTGAAACAATGAGGAGACTATAACCTCTTGTAAAAGCAGATAAAAAATATAATGGAAGTAATAAACAACCATAAAACACAATATAAATTGGATAAAAGATACCCCCCTTCAAAAATATTACCATAAGTAAAAAATAAAATAAATTATATAAATGAATGAACAAAATAAATATCCCACAAGTCAAGAAGACACCAAAAAAATCTCAAGTGAGTAGATCACATACAACCCATACCAAAATAAACAGAACCCAGTCCTGAGTCATCACCAAGTCCCACCTCTTGAATTCCCTAATACATATAGCACAACACTATAAAAATGAGCCACTACCCAACATAATCTAATAATCCTTAGATCCTATTATATACTAATGTTCCATGGTCACCTGACCAGTATGTGATAAAAACTCAGTATGCTATCACCAATAGTTCCTAAAACATTTCTTGTAAATACAGTGCATGAACAATGTTATTTTATTTGAATAAATAAGTTAATGACTTGAAATATAAAACATATATTGACTATAGGTGTGTCCCAAGCCACACAAGAGTGACCATACAAACTTTAACAAGTGTTGAGGTCTGACATATGTCATAATAATACTAACTAGAACTGAAATCTTGAGCTTTATCATTTATTGTAACACCCCAACCATCCACGGTATGCTTCTCTTTGAATAATAGAGTAGCGTGTGTTGTATGCAACTTCGAGTTCTAACACACCCCAACCAATCAAACTAGACATTATGAATAGTAGTACACACTTTTTGAAATTTTATAAATTTTATCTTTCAAAATTGACTTCATTTTTTGATTCGGAATATTGAAATTTTCCTAGGGTGAATTTTTGGTTTTCTTCTGAAAACGTTCAATTTTTGATGAATAGTGAAAAACATTAAATTATAGTTTAAAACTGAATTTTTATTTAAATAATTATTTATTTTATTTAAATTTATTTAATGTCAAAATAGATATACAATACTGATATAAGTTCAATGTAATTCATTGGAGTCAATTTAAAATAATTTTAGATATATAAAAATGTAATATAACTTTTCACCGTCTTTTACCAACCTCCTAGAAGAATTTGCGAATTCACATAAAACATAATTTTACAGCTTCTGTGAGTTTAATTTTAAAACCTGAGAGACACAGTTGATATTATTAAATAAATTTTGGTTCAATAAGATGAAAATATTTTTTGGTGAATAGTAACTTTTTACTTTTATTTACCACGGTTAAAAGTAAATTGGGAAATTAAGGGTAAAAATGATATTATTCTTACCCTAACAGATGCCCTAATTCTATTTTATAAGTGTAATTAGACCGAAAACAACCTTAGGAATAATATATGATCCTTTAGGTCCATTTGGATTAGATTAGGACATTTATTATTATTTTATTTAAAGAAGAGTTAAAAGAGTTAAAATCAAAGTTTAATAACTAAAACATATTTAATATAGGGTTATACATAAGATAAATTCGACTATAAATATTAATTAGAAATATAAATAGCTTTAATACATAATTGTATTTTATTTATATTTTTTAGACATTAAATAATTTAATTTATTTATGACATAATGATGATGCAGTAATTACCTAATTAATGATATATTTAAATAATTGATATTATGAATATCCAAATAAATGTAATTTGAGACTTTTTATGAATTCCAATAAGTTTAATGTGACATATTAGGGTTTTTTAGGTGAATTTTGTTCGAAGTAATAATGCTTTTATGAATTTAGCAAAAACAAAATACCAAATAGTGTCAAAATTGACATAAAAGAGTTTTTAAAACAAATATTTTGTTATTAATTGATATTATATTCCTAAAAATATATGTTTCAGAAAAATGACTTATATAATGGTAGGTGTATCATTAATGGACCACTTGGGGTTTTCAAGAAAGTATACAGTTAGTTCATTAACCATTTAATATAAAAATACAAAGATACATAGTAAATGTCAAACTATTTAACTAAAAGTTAAATATAAAAGATAAAGATAATATAGTGACACAAACCTATTTAAACATATTGGTTGAGTTGTATTCAACCCATCCATAACTTATCCTTTAAATAATCCATTTTGGAGCCATTATAAACCAAAGATTATTTTATTATAAAATAATATTTCTAGCTTTTCCTAACTTTCCCCTCACCCCTCTTATAAAAGGGCACTCCCCCTTCTCTCTAATTTACACCTTAAAATCCATTTTTCATGTCCAAACCCTACCCAAAAACCCTCTCAACTATCCTCCATTCATCCTAGAGGCCCTCCTTTAGTCACAAATCCAACCTAAAGAGTTATTTTGATCAAATCAAAAGGAAGAACATGAAGAAGAGGTAAATATTTCATCACCTCTTTCAAGTTCATTTCTTCTTCCACATCCTCTTTCTTTGTTGTTTCCATTCTAAAAATAACTCTAGTATATTATATATACTATTATGTTATTATGAAAATTTTACAACCATATTAATTATTCTATCCATCCTTTTAATGACATGTCACCATACGTGTGTACGTACCGATTTTCGTCTCCGCGTCGTGTTGTAATTGTTATTCAATACATTATTATTTGGATGGGTATAGTAATGATGTGTAATTTATGTAAATAATAAATATAACATGATAATTATTCTCTATATATGATATACCATCCAATTATATATTATTTTAATAATGATATTGTCTCTCATGCATACGTGCAGATTATAGTCTCCACGAACGCGATGAGATTTGTTCCCCATCGTATCCATTCAAGACTAATTTTCATTTGATGATTAAAAATAATGTTTGAAGACTTGATATCATTCTGTATATGAATAATATACATCCCATCCAAGAAAAATATGACTCACATAACAAATAATATAAAGTAAAATGAATCTGTTAACACCCGAAATGATGATAATAATAAGATATTATTAACAAAGCAATGTTAAAAGATCATTTATGATATCATATCAATGTATATGATTATTTTATAATTTAATAAAAATTATTTCACCATTATAAAATATTTTAACTTAAAATTGACCAAGGAAAATTACAAAGTAAGGGTTAATTTCACAATCTCTTCATTATCTAAGGTTGTCTATATGTAATTATCTAATGGGACGTCTTAATCATCCACATCCATGTTTCTTAAAAATGTATTTCAAAACATTATTAATATTTTATAGACTATGGATTAAAGTCATTTATAACCTTTTTTACTTTTATAAAATTTTTATAAAGGAATCTTTCCGTCATTTTCCAAACCATGTCCTTTATAACCATTTTGAAAAATTAAGGCAAGAATGTCTTTTTTTAACTTATATGGAGGGTGCAGCTATTTTCCACCATTATAACATCATCAATGATTACCTTAAAAGATTTTAAGAATATTTTCAAATATAAATGTTTTCTTTTATAATTACATGACTTTTAAATGATTTCAAAATAGAAAGAGATATTTCTCTAAAAAGGTTTTGATTTCATCTATGTCAACATCCTTTAATGGATTTTAAGTTTGTTTGAAGTTGATTTATTATGATACAAAGCATCCATATTATATTGAAGGTTTTGTGATATGTTTGAATATGGATGTGTTATTTCATACCATTCAAGGTTTATGGATAAATTATTGACATTTCATATTCCAGTTTTAATACGAATGTTTATGTTATGTTTAAACCTTTTCATATAAGGAATGAATTGGACTTAGTATGTGATGGGTGTAGCCCGCTATAGCTCCTCGATGCATCGGTAGGTCTCATGTGACAAACTAGTGTCTTGGAACAAGGACTTGACAAAATCTTATTTTTATACTTCGCACAAGGCCTTGAGTATGTGGTTATGAAAGTCGGGCATTATGCATTCAATCATTATGAAAGTGGCTATTGATATTGCATGTGATTATTAGTCTAGTAGAATATCTTTCTAAGTAATTAAATGGATTTATTTTTATTTTGTATTTTCTATATTATGCTGAAGTTCAAGTTTAAAAGGTTTTTGTTTTAGTTTTATACAATGCCTTGAATGTTAATTCTTATTTATGAAAGTTTCCGCTATATTTTTATCCTTAATGAAAATATGAGCTCACCCAATTCTATGATTTATTTTTCTCAGGATGTGAATAAGTATATTATTACTGACCTGCAGGGATAGTCTATGGGATCTCAGTGTTGTCTATGGAAATGATTTTGTTGTATTTTTTCATTTTATGATGTAATCTAATCCTTATTAATGTATCTATTACTTCCAAGGATACTAAACTAATCGGTCATTATAGACTTCATCTTTTGTGATCATGCCAATGATACGTAATAATTCACCAGCTCTGGGCTTCTGGGGTTGGGTCATTACAGTTGGTATCATAGGAAGTTTAGTACAAACCTTGGAAACTAGATTTAGATAAAATCTGATTGGAGCACACATATCTAAGATAGACTTTGAGGATTAGTATAAAATAACTTCCTAAAATTTTGGTATTTTGGAGATTTTGTGAGTTTTCCTAGAAATACATCCCTATATGTATACGAGAAGGTAGAGGCGGAACTAGAATAGATGTACCTATGGGTAAAACCTGAAAACACTGCCTTGAGCTAGACTCGAACGGGAACTGATGCACAATAATGGGCCTTACTGCACTCTTGGTTACGACACTCTCAGGGGATATGCTTAGGATAATTATCATTTTCGTTACAAACCATTATGAAGGGTTTATGAGTATATACTTCCTCAAAGAAAACATTTTTATGATTATGGATTATATCTATAAACTGTTCAATTTTTGTTAAGTGTTTTACAAGTTCGGATTTATGTATTGCGATTCAAAAACTAATCTAGTTTATGCCATTGTTTAGAAATGGCGCCTAGTGGAAGGAATGGAAATCATATCAATGCATGCGCTCCATGTTGGGATTCTCCTCATACTCAAGATAGTTACATTGGAGCTGGTGATGCAACTGGTGCTGATCAACTAATCACCATACTAGGATAACTCAATCAGGTTTTGAATAATAACTTTACCCTTATAGATCACCCTGATCCACCGCGTGGAGGATCAATGTTAGATCTCTTCATGAGGCAAAAACCACCGATATTCAATGGGATTAAAAATCCATTAGTTTCTAAGCAATGGATAAAATACTTAGAGAAAATATTTCACACATTGGGTAGTAGCGAAAGGGAAAAAGTTGTCATGGAAGTTTATTGCCTCACAAGAGATGATGATCAATGGTGGTCATTGATTCAAAACCCAAAGGAAGATGAGGAAGTTTCAGATATGGAATGGAGGGAGTTTAAATAAACTTTCTTATAAAAATACTTTCCTCATGACCCTTGAGAATATATGGAAAGACAATTTTTTAGTTAGAGGCAAAAGGAGGATGAGAATGTCACAAAGTATGAAGCTAACTTTACATGGTTAGTGAGGCATGCTGCAGATTATATATGTAACCCAAGAAGTAAGATTGATCGTTTCTTTGATGGGTTAAAACCATTTCTCCATCGATCATTAGTCTCTCAAAACTTCTCGGTGTACGAAGATATTGTCTCATGTGATATCAAGATAGAAACAAAATTCTCTAAGTCTTACGACTTTAATGAAAATAAAGAGAATAAGATATCTACTGAACACTCTAGAAATTGAAATAAGGGGAAGAGGGGAAAATTTGAATATCTATCCTACAGTAAATGTGAAAAGAAACACCTTGGTACTTGCCTGAAGGGAATGGGAGTCTGTTACAAGTTTGGTGAAAAAGGCCCCCAAGATTGTGATTTCAAGGGGAATAAAGAGTTTTTCGATGTTGAATGGTAAAATTTTAGAGAAAGGAGGAATTATGTGAATGAAGGTCCTAAGAATCAGGGGAACATACCTTAAAAAAGGAAAAGGGATCAAGGAAAAGCTTATGCTATCACTACTGCTAAGGTTGAAGCTCCGAAAGGCATAGTGCTTGGTAATTTAATGGTTTCCTCATGTTTAGAAAATGCTTTATTTGATTCAGGACCATCACATTGTTTCATATCTTCCCATTTTGCTAAGAAAATTAGATATTTCCAATTTTATTTAAAAACAGCGTTTTCAGTCAAAAATATAAAGGGATGTATCATTGCAACAAATTTTTTTGAATTAGTCCTCATTAGGGCATATAAATGTTCTTTATCTGCAGATCTCATCGTCATACCCGTGATTGAATTTCATAAAATGCTCGATATGGATTGGATTTCGGACCATGATGCGAAAATTTATTATAAGAAGAAGGAGGTTAAAATTTTTAATGATGATAAGAAGTACATTATCTTTAGAGAAGAAACACCACCATGTAATTCCTATATAGATCCACCCCCAGTAGCTCAACAAAATTCAATTATTGGGGAGGAAGATAATGAAATGACTATGGGTGAGGAAAAGAATTTTCAAATAGAGGATGTACCGATTGTGAAAGAATATGTCGATGTTTTTCCAGAATATTTACCAGGACATCCTCCAGAATGAAAAATTGAGTTTTCCATTGATTTAATTCCTAGTTCAAGGCCCATATCGAAGACCCCTTAGGGAATGGACACTTTGTAATTAGTGGAACAAAAGAAACAACTAGAGGAATTGAGTAATAAGGGATTTATCTGCCCTAGTGTTTCTCCAGGGGGAGCCCCTGTTCTTTTTGTTAAGAATAAAGATGGATCTATAAGGTTGTGCATTGACTACAGGGAGATAAATGCTATAACAATGAAAAAAAGTATCCCCTACCTCACATTGATGATTTATTCGACCAACTTCATGGAGCTCAATAATTTTCAAAGATTGAACTTCGATCTGGATTGTATCAGTTGTGTTTGAAGAAGGAAGACATTCTGAAAACAGCATTTCGAACCAGGTACGGGCATTATGAGTTTACAGTAATACCTTTTGGATTGACTAATTCACCCTTTGTCTTCATGGATATAATGAATAGGGTTTCAAGAAATGTCTCAATGACTTTGTAGTGGTATTTATTGATGAAATCTTCATATAATCCAAAAGCTACTAAGATCTTGAAAATCACTTGTGCATTATACTGAAAACTCTTAGAAGACATGAATTATATGGGAAGTTTAGAAAGTGTGAATTCTAGATTCAGGAGATTTCTTTTCATCCAGAATTTTTCCCAGTTGGCTAACCCATTAACAAATCTCACACGAAAATGGGTTAATTTTTTTTGGAAAAAATAGTGTGAAGAATGTTTTGAAGAACTGAAGAGAAGATTATTCAATGATCCTATATTGACTCTACCATCTGGTAATGATGGGTTTGTTATTTATAGTGATTCTTCAAAGAAAGGACTTGGTTGTGTCCTTATGCAGAATGATAGGGTTATTTCCTATGCATCACGATAGCTAAAAATTCATGATAAAAACTATCCTACTCATGATCTTAAGTTAGTAGCTGTAATATTTTCTTTGAAGATTTGGAGACACTATCTCTATGGTAAAAAATTTGTGATATACACTGATCAAAAGAATTAGAAGTATAATTTCCCACAAAAAGAACTCAACATGAGGCAAATTAAATGGCTTAAACTACTCAAGGATTATGATTTCATGATACGCTACCACCTAGGGAAGGCAAATAAGGTGGAAAATGCTTTGAGTAGAAAGGATCATGGAGTTTTGAACAAGATGATAGTTGAAAAGGATCCTATATACATTGATCTAGTAAATATGGATATGGGAATCACCATGGAAGGGGAAACATCAATAATTTTTCAAATGGTTGCCAAACCATCTTTACTAGAAACGATAAAGACATTTCAAGACCGATGATGAAGAGTTTCAAAAGAAGATTAAAGTTGTGAATGATGGGAGATTGAGTGACTTTGTGTATGAAGATGGAATTTTGAGATTTGGGAAGAAAATTTGTGTTCCCAATATACCTGATCTAAAAAGGGAATTGTTGGATGATGCTCATAGTTCCAATTTCTCTATACACCCTGGTAGCAACAAAATGTATAGATATTTGAAGGAACATTTTTTGTGGGACAACATGAAGAGGGAGATTGCTGATTTTGTGTCAAGATGTATGGTTTTTCAAAAAGTGAAAGCTAGAAGGCAACAGCCTGGAGGAGTCATTCAACCTCTTCCCATACCTGATTGGAAATGGGATGATATCATGATGGACTTCATCATGGGACTACCAAGGACTCCTAGAAGGTATGATGAAATATGGTTAATTGTTGATCGTCTTACCAAGTCAGCACATTTTTTTTCTATAAGGTATGATTTACCACTTGAATGTCTAGCAAAAATATATATTAATGAAGTTGTGAGACTTCATGGAGTACCCCTTTCGATTGTTTATGATCGTGATCCATGTTTTATCTCAAGATTCTGGATAAGTCTTCAGAAATCCCTAGATACTGAGCTTCGTTTGAGCACTTCCGACTTCCCTCAAACTGATGGGAAATCAGAACGGACTATTCAAACATTAGAAGATATGTTGAGATCTTTCTCACTTGACTTTCAAGGTATGTGGGATCAATATATAACTATGGTATAATTCTCCTATAACAATATTTTCCATTCAAGTATTCAGATGGCACCATATGAAGCCTTATACATAAAGAGATGTCACACACCTACCTGTTGGGATGATGTTGGAGAAAGAAAACTCATAGGCCCCAAAATTGTAGAGGAAATGATGGAAAAGGTGAAGGTAATCCAAAACCACATAAAATCAGCTCAAAGTATGCAGAAGAGCTATGTTGATAACAGAAGGAAGGATTTTAAATTTCAGGTACGAGATCACATTTTCTTGAAGGTATCTCCATGGAAGGGTGTTATACGTTTCGGTAAGAAGGTATAATTAAGTCCTAGGTACATCTTACCTTTTTAAATTCTAGAACTAATTGGGGTAGTAGCTTACCATTTGGCAATGCCACCAAGTCTCTCCAAAGTTCCCGATGTATTCCACGTATCACTGTTGAGAAAATATATGCATGACCCAAGGCATGTACTCACCAATGAGGAATTAGAGCTGGAACCCAATCAATCTTATTGCGAAGAACCTGTCAAGGTTCTTTATACAAGAGAACAAGTGTTGAGAAACTAGATGAATCATCTGGTAAAAGTTCTATGGAGAAACTAAAAGATGGAAGAGGCAACGTAGGAACCCGAGAAACTTATGATGAAGAACCACCTGAGTACTTTTATGTAGTAATATTATATAAATTTCGAGGATGAAATTATTTGAAGTAGTGGAGAATGTAACACCTCAAGCTTCCACGGTATGTTTATCTTTGAATAATATAGTAGCGTGTGTTGTACGCAACTTCGAGTGCCGACACACCACAACCAATCAAACTAGCCGTTATGAATATTAATACCCAATTTTTGAAATTTTATAAATTTTATCTATCAAAATGGACTTCATTTTTGGATTTGGAGTATCGAAATTATCCTAGGGTGAATTTTTGGTATTTTTCTAAAAACTTTCAATTTTTGATAAATAGTGAAAAACACTGAGTTATAGTTTAAAACAGAATTTTTATTTAAATAATTATTTGTTTTATTTATATTTATTTTAGCTCAAAATAGATACATAATACCTATAGAATTTCAACGTAATTCATTGCAGTCA
This sequence comes from Viscum album, assembly GCA_963277665.1. Lineage (NCBI taxonomy): Eukaryota > Viridiplantae > Streptophyta > Magnoliopsida > Santalales > Viscaceae > Viscum > Viscum album. The sequence continues at coordinate 1,435,080,603 of OY728151.1, read as the reverse complement.
ATTTATAATAATTTTAGATATATAAAATTTTTATAGAACTTTTCATCGTCTTTTACCTACCTCCTAGGAGAATTTGCGAATTCACATAAAAAATAATTTTACCTCTTCTATGAGTTAAATTTCAAAAAATCTCAGAGACATGGTTGATATCAGTAAGTAGAATGTGGGTTAAAAAGATGAAAATAATTTTTGGTGAATAGTAACATTTTACTTTTATTTACCACGGTTAAAAGTAAATAGGGTAATTAAGGATGAAAATGACATTATTCTTACCCTAGAACATGTCCTAATTCTTTTGGTTAAGTTTAATTCGACCAAAAACAACCTTATAAATAAAATATTATCCTTTAGGTCCACTTGGATTAGATTTGGAAATTTATTATTATTTTATTTAAAGAAGAGTTAAAAGAGGTAAAATCAATGTTTAATAACTAAAATATTTTTAAAATAGGGTTATAAATAAGATAAATTAGAATATAAATATTCATTAGAAAGAAAAAAATATTTCATACATAATTTTATTTTATTTATATTTTTTAGACATTAAATAATTTAATTTATTTATGACACAATGATGATGCACTAATTACTTAATTAATGGAATATTAAAATAATTGATATTATGAATATCCAAATAAATTTAATTTGAGACTTTATATGAATTAAACTAATTATATAGGTAAATAGGACATATTTTGGTTGGATAAATGAGTTTTTTTCGAATTAATAATGCTGTTATGAATTTATAAAAACAAAATACCAAATAGTGTCAAAATTGACATAAAAGAGTTTTTAAAACAAATATATTATTATTAATTGATATTCTATTCCTAAAAATCTATGGTTGGGCCAAAAGGCTTATATAATTATAGGTGTATCATTAATGAACCACTTGGAGGTCTCTTGGAAGAATATAGTAATTTTATTAACCATATAAAATAAAAATACAAAGATACATGGTAAATGTCAAACTATTTAACTAAAAGTTAAATCTAAGAGATAAAGTTAATATAGTGACCCAAACCCTTCTAAAACCTATTGGATGAGTGGTTTGCGACCCATACCCACCTTATACTTTAAATAATTCATTTTGGATCCATTAGAAAACGAATATTATTTTATTATAAAATAATATTTCTAGCTTTTCCTAAGGTGCCCCTCACCCATCTTATAAAAGGGCACTCCCCCTTCTCTCTAATTCACACCATCAAAGCCATTTGGCTCTGCCAACCCCAGCACAAATACCCTCTCAACTGTCCTCCCATTATCCTAGAGTCCCTTATTTTGGCATAAATCCATCCTAAGGATCCCTTTTGATCAAATCAAAAGGAAGAACCTGGAGAAGAGGTAAATATTTCATCAGCTCTTTCAAATTCCTTTCTTCTTCCACTTCTTCTTTCTTTGTTGTTTCCATTATAAAATAATAAATATATTTTCTTATATATAATTTGATGTTATTATGAATATGGTACAACCATATTCAATATTCTATCCATCCTTTTAATGACATGTCACCATACATGCATACGTACGGATTACTGTCTCCACGTCGTGGTGTAATTGTTATTGAATACATTATTATTTGGATAGGTATAATAATGATGTGTAATTGATGTAAATAATAAATATAACATGATAATTATTCTTTATATATGATATAACATCCAATTATATGTTATTTTAAGAATGATATTGTCACTCGTGCACACGTACGGATTACCGTCTCCACAAACGCAATGAGATTCGTTCCTCATCGTATCCATTCAAGAATAATTTTCATTTGATGATTAATAATAATGTTTAAAGACTTGATATCATTCTGTATATGAATAATATACATCCCATACATAAGAAATATGACTCCCAAAACAAATAACATAAATGAAAATGAATCTGTTAACACCCAAAACGATGATAATACTAAGATATTATTAACAAAGCAATGTTAAAAGATCATATATGATATCATATTAATGTATATGATTCTTGTATAATTTAATAACAATTATTTAACCATTATACATGAGTTTAACTTACACTCTACCAATTAATAGTACAAGGAAAGGGTTAATTTCACAATCTCTTCATTATTCGAGGTTGTTTATATGTAATTATCTACTGGGCATCTTTATCATCCATATCCATGTTTCTTAAAAATGTATTTCAAAACATTCTTAATATTTTATAGACTATTGGTTAAAGTAATTTATACCCTTTTTTGAATATTATAAGATTTTTATAAAGGAATATTTCCATCATTTTCCAAACAAGGTCCTTTATAACATTTTTTACAAAATTAACGTAAGAATGTCTTTTTTTTAACTTATACGGTGGGTGCGGCTATTTTCCTCCATTATAACACCATCGAAGCTTCCCTTACAAGATTATAAGAATATTTTCAAATATAAATGTTTTATTTTATAATTATGGTACTTTTAAATGATTTCAAAAAATAAATACATATTTCTCTAAAAAGGTTTTGATTTCATCTATGTCAACATCCTTTGATGGATTTTATGTTTGTTTAAAGTTGATTTATTGTGATACAAAACTTCCATATTGTATTGAAGGTTTTGTGATATGTTTGACTATTGATGTGTTATTTCATACCATTAATGGTTTATTGATAAATTATTGACATTTCATATGCCAGTTTTAATATGAATTTTTATGTTATGTTTAAACCTTTTCATATGAAGAATGCATTGGACTTAGTATGTGACAGGTGGAGCCTGCTATAGCTCCTTGATGCATTGGTAGGTCTCATGAGGCAAACTAGTGTCTTGGCACAAGGCCTAGAAAAATCTTATTTTTAGACTTGGAACAAGGCCTTGACTATGTGGTTATGAAAGTATATAATTATGCATTCCATCATTAAGAAAGTGGTTATTGATATTTCATGTGATTATTCGACTAGTAGAATATCCATGTGAGTAAGTAAATAGATTTATTTTGATTTTGTATTTGCCATATTATGCTGAACATCATGTTTAAATAGATTTTGTTTTAGTTTTCAACATTTCCTTAAATTTTTATGTTTATTTATTAAAGTTTCCACTATATTGTTATCCTTACTGAGAATCTGAGCTCACCCCTTTCTAGGTTTTATTTTTCCCAAGTTGTGAAGAAGTATATTATGACTGACTTGTAGGGATAGTCTATGGGATCTCAGTGTTGTATATGGATATGATTTTGTTGTAGTTTTCCATTTTATTATGTAATGTAAACCTTATTAATGTATCTAGTACTTACAAGGCTACTAAACCAATCGGTCATTCGATAGTTGATCTTTTGTGACCATTCCAATGATACGTAATAATGCACCGACTCTGGGCTTCTGGGGTCAGGTCGTTACATTTATCCCAAACAATACACCCATTATGTCCACAAATTATATCTATGGTTTGAATTACTACTCTCCCATATCTTAATATAAACTCTATAATTCATGTTTGGAATAAATCTAACTCGTATCATAGTATACCCATTGTTGTAATGAATCCCACCCCATTTGAAAATCCATAAAATCAAATCCATTGTTTTTATACTCACCTAATTCATGCCACAATATTCCCATGGTTGGAATGATTACTAAACATTATCATAATATATAAAATACCATCAATGGTTGGCATGATTACCCAAATTGTGTCACAAAATAACAATAGTCGTTATAACACCAAACTCATATCAAATACCAACCAAATAAATATGCACATCCATAGTTTTATGACCTTCCAATCTATATCACAATATTTCGGGGATTGTAATGTCACCCAACTCATATCATAACCCTTTTTGAATCATTATGAATCAATATAGTTGGCATTCTCACCCAATATTTAACACATATCTCATCCTATCACATCCCTTTTATCCTATAGTGAGCATGCTCACCCAACCCTCCTAATTACATCACGTGATCATGGTTGTCATGAGTTCCCCACCTAAAACATATCCCATAAAAATTTAACATAAGAATCATAAATATTTAAATAATATAATTCATTTATTTTTTTAAAATGTGAGTAGTAAATATTCTAACAAACAAACATAAATGATGAGGACCACATTGGTTTGAAATTCACCCAAAAACAATACACCCTTTACATCTAGGTTGGTTTCTCAGGAACTAAAAATATTCCCACTTCATTTTCATTCAATTCTATCACTATGTGAGACTAATTACCCAATTATATTAGTTTCTAGAGTGAGACCAAAGTACCTACATATTCCGCTAAGTCACATCATAATCATAACACCCCTCATAGGTTCCCTTAGTCCATTTCTAAAAACTAGTGACATTACATATTTCTCATTGGGAATTACACCCCCTTACATAGACACATTTTCATTAGGATTTAATATACGGATAAACCCACAAATATTATGAAACACATAAGGAATGTAATAACATCCATCTCACTCAAAAAGTTCCACTATTCTAGTCCTCTCATGCCCAATCAATACTTATAATTATAATGAATATGTTCTCACTAAAGTAATATGTACTTGTGATGGTGGAACACTCACCCCATGTATTCTTTTACTATTATAAGGAAATTGGTAACATAAGGATTCTACCTAGGATAAGACTCAATCCAATATCTATAGATTATTCACATCCTTAACTCAAATGATCTTAAATTCACTTACTCGGTGATTTTTATATTTTAGTCTATTAGGGTAATACTCCACTTAGATCCCCATATCACAAGTCTCACAAATTAGGTAAATCCTATGACAATCATTGGATGGAGAATCCAAGTGTAATGATAAAAGGGTCATTTAGGGCCCAAAGTATCCTCATATGACCCACACAGATCATGATAGACTTGTTCAATTAATTGAGGTTAGTTACACAAAAGTGTAAAGATCACATTTCACATATCACAATATATAAATGTATAAACCATTGGGAGAATAATTGGGTACCACATATATTGATCCAATGGAATCCCATTCATTGTAAAACCCTTGATGATTAAACTTTAATTGAAGACTTCCTAAAAAATTAATAAAACACCAAAATTAAGGAATAATTATGAATCGAATTAGGAAAATGGAAGTATTTGAGAAATGATGGATGAGGAGTGGTGGAATCACACCTAATGATCCATAAAATTAAATGATTCTTTAATATATCCACAAATATGAGCTTCCTATTATTGGGATGGAATAAATGAGAGTGGGGAAGGGTTACATGAACAGATTTTAAGAATAATTAGGGATACCTAATCTGTTATGTTTTTAATATAAAAATACATTTTTTTAGTTAATTTTAAAAAAAATAAAAATACAATCCTTTTGGTGTGACCGAAATTGTTGTAGTACAATGCCCCTAGAAAGGATTCCCTTTTATAATAACCCCACTGGACATATAACAGCATCCTCTACCCAAAAAACAAGAAACTCAATCTCCCTTATCTATATAATTCATGTGATCCTTTTCATTATGACATATTATCCTTCCATTAATATATGATATAAGTAAAAATCCTCATACATTGTGGAATATCACTTCTTAAGGGGCATATCTTCGGGGTATAACACCCCCTACACTGGGACATGACACATTTCACCTCAAAAATCATTCACGTCACAACCCAGGTGTGGAAACACAACTCACCACCCATAGTGAAAAAATATATTTTATAGTAAAATATTAATCATACACCACCTATAATTTACACCTACATGGTTTTCACCAGGGATTATCACTCCTCTACCATGACATGATCCTCAATGCTTTGAAAAAACTAATCTTATATAGCACTCACTATGATGAAATTCTATATGTTGTGATGTTTTCTATACCAAATACCCAAATATAATCTCTTAAAGATGTTTTTTGATGTGATCCTCATCTATCATGGTACCACCCTGTATCATCATATGAAAATTAATCTCACTTGAGAACTACATGATGAAACGCCCCCAGGTTGCAACATGATCTATCCCCTATAGCAGATGTGTGTAGTACGGTCACCTAACCCTCCTCTGTTGCTCTCCGGAACACCTAAGACATCTCTTGGTCTTACAAGCACATACCAAATCACATTTTAGATATTTTTAAACCCTTATAATTATATATATTATCGTAATTATAAAAACTCTTTCTACTCTAGTCATCAAATATTCTATTTTCCCTTGATTTTACCATCGTATAACAATAAGGTAATTACATAACTTTTATAATTATAAAGACTTTGTGAATTATATATATGAATATTAAACAATTATACACTAAAATTAATATATGCATCATAAAAATTAAAATATTACCACTTTTCATCCACTACACCAAGTATAACTCCCTAACAACAACACAACATTCACATCACCAAAAAAATTGTAACATCCACATGATACCTGTAAAATTTAATACCAATAATGGTTTCTTTTTAATCTAATTTAGTTCTTTTACCTTCATTAGTCTAATTATTAGGATTTTACAAAATATTTAGCAATAAAGTCTATAGTTATTAATTATAGTGTTTGTAAGTACATTTTATTTTTATTAATATCTTGTGTATAATTTTTTATTATTTATAAATATTTAATTATTTTTTATAAGAAGTGTCGATCCATATTGTGGTAGATCTGAAACATGTAATTATTTATGTTATGAGATTGAAAATAGAAAATATAGTGTGAAAATGTGATATAATAGACGTTTTATTATAAATATTGGTGATATAATTAAAGACCACTAAACCATGGGGGATTAAAATATTTTAGTTTTCAAAACATAGAATACAAATACGATTGAATTCAATTATGACTGAAGACATTTTTGTAGTTTCTTGATCATAGAAAATAAAGGATTAACTACTATAAAATTATAATGGTTTATATATTAATTTCATGTATTTTTAGATATGAGATGATACAAAATGTAAAAACATAAAAAAAGATAGGAACAAATAATGAAATATGGTTTTTTAAAATTTTAATGGAGTGTACACAAAAAAACACATTATGGTTTGGTATCCCTGTTTTCACTTTATACCAATAGAAAAATTCTATAAATTTCAAATTTTAATAATGGATGAGGAGATATGGAATCAAACTAGTTAATTTCAAGGATCTTTTTAATTCTTGAAGACTAGGGGTAGATGGAATATAAACTAATATTTTTCTTCTTTCATCTTCATGTTTAACTTGATTCCACTAATTGATTTTTTCAAAATCATAGATGAGTGAATATTTTATTATTGAAAAGTAGTAATGAATGATGATTTATTTTTTAGGTCCTTTTATTTTTAATTATACATTTTTGGGGTTCACACATTTATATATTCTTATTGGACATTTATCTTTCTATATCTATGAATAATGATTGTTTTTCATAGAATGTAATTTTTATACAAGAACGAGTTTTTATTAGATTTTTTTTTAATTATGTAATGGTTTTGTATAATATATGTCTAAACATAGTTTTAACTAACATAATTTTTAAATTACATCAATTAATTTATCATAGGAAAATATAGATTTAGCAATTTCTGAATAAATTATTTGTAAAAAAATTTAGATTTCATTCTAACAGTAACTATTTATTCATTAAGCTTCTGAATATCTAATAATTATATGAATTTGAATTTATTATTATGAAAAAACTTATACAATTAATTCCAATTAAATATGATTGAATTTTTAAAAAATTAAACAAAATAAGTAGTTAGTCTAAGTTTTTATTCAATGAATTATTCTAAGGATCACTCGTTCTATGTGGGATTGATAGCTAACTGGAGACTTTTGATTAAAAAATGGGATTTTTTGAATTAAAATGGTATTATTATAAATTTATAAACATTTATCACCCATTGAAAATTAAATATGTTGAGTGGGTGGTCAAATTTTTTACATCATTTTTGTGCAATAATTAAACATATAAGAATGTGATATTTTATAGATTTATATATTTTTATTATTAAAGTATTTATATATTTTTCATTTTTATTTTTATTTATTTTCCCATGTTGTTATTCTTAACATTAAAATTTATTGATCCTAAAAAACTCAACTCTAAATTTTTTGTGAATCTATAATGAAATTATTTAGGTGTAATCATAATATTTAAAATTGTTTAGGTAAAAAATGAAAATGTAAGCATGGTTGTAAGTGATAAAATTCATGAAGTTAAAAATATTATGATAAGGGAAAATTGAGACAATGAAATTTAATAGAGTATTGTTTATAATCAATAGTTTGGGGATAAAAAATAATTCTAATAATGAAAATCAAAATAAAAAGATTTATATAAAATTCTTAATCATCTAAATGATTTCAAATTCTATTTAATATTTTTATTTACAAAATAAAAATCCCAACACACATTTTTAATTTTTTATTTAAAATTATGATACCTTCAAATATAATGGATTATATGATGATTTAGTAAGTATATATTTGTTAAAATTTTCATTATTATATATATAAAAATATTGAACTCAATTCATGTAGCCATATTCAATCAATACATGGTATGAGATGGAAATATGTATTCTAACCAGAATATTTTCTCTATCTAAATCAATCAATTTCCTTATAGATATTATAAATAATAATCAATATTATGTGACTTAAATTTATGAGGCGTAAGATATATTTAATAAATTTTTTATAGATTTTCCCATTCAAGGTTTATAGATGTGGTTGGAAATTTAAAAATCACATAAATGATTATCTTGATACAATACATTAATTTTAGACCATTGTATTGGAGTATGGTTGATAAAGAATTTTTTAAGAGATATTTATTATTGGTTTGATAAAATACCAATAAATATTTTTCAATAGAAATTTTAATGAGTGGAAAAAGTATGTAAGTTCATATAATGGATTCTAATGGAAGGATGGATACGAATTTGGAGCCTATAATGAATAAGCATGAAATTGATATTTTAATGAATCAACTTCATAGTATTCCAATGGAGGATTTAAATTATATATATTTTTACTTATTTATAAAAAATTTATATTTAGGGTTAGTGACCATAGAAAAATCAAGGAAGGAATGGAAGAAGACTTCTAATTTATAGTAATTTATCCCAAATTCTATCAAAAAGGAATGAATTTTCAAAATAACCAAAGCTTGTTAAAGGAGACCTTGGTGTTTTTTTCATTATTATAGATGTTATGAATAATATAGAGGTTGATTTCATAATTTATTTTTCTAACTTTATTAATTTATAATTTTTGGTTGAAATAAAATTGTAAATTAACTTAAGGAAAGACCAAGGGGGTCTCTAGTGGTCGACAAAGATGTTAAACCAATTGTTGAAGTGAATTCTATTAATATTGGGACAGAAAACCATATAGGAATTTTTAAAGGAAATAAAAATATATAATAATGAAAATAATATGAATAAATAAGAGAAAATGAGAAATAAATAACCATGGGAATATAAGAGACAAATCCATAGAGAAGCACCACCATTCTATAAATAATAGTTATTATTACTAGAGAGAATGAGTAAAAATAATCAATGAACATGGGATATGTTTAAAATATTATTTAAAAAACGATATATTAATATTCCCTTTAGAGAATATTCAATAAAAAAGGAAAAAATTTCTAATTTCAATAATTAATTAATTATAAACATAATGAAACTAAATTAGATGGGTACAAAATAACTCGTGAGTATGTGCTCACTTATGGTTTTTAGAAGTATACCAATTTTTTTATAAGATCATGGAATCATTTAACTTCCTATTAAAATTGGATATTATTATTTTTAAATTATTTTCTCAGTTTAGGTGTGATTCTAAATATCATTTCATAAAAAATATTTCAATTCTTAGATTTGGATAATATGAATACATAACATTTTCAATACAATTAGATGATATAATGATGAGATATATAAGTCAAAAAATTCCATAGAACATTACATTTTTTATACAATTATAGAAGTATTTTGATGCATTTTATATGTAATCCATAGGATGTATACTGAGTGTTTTAACTTTGAAAGCTAAACCCCCCATTTTGGATGATTTTTTAGGATTCATGGTCTAACTGTTAGAATTTTTTTGGATTCCCATTTTATGGGTTTTTTAACTTGGGTGTGTAATTATAGTCTTTATGGAGTTTTGATATTTTGGCTAAATCATCATGTGAAATAGATATATTAGAATTGTTTTAATCAGTTTCAGAGAGAGTGCTACCATTAGATCCATGATTGAATTCTTTTATGAAACAAGGAGGGGAAATGATTATTTTCTAACATGGAGGTGTTATTTTATTGTCATGGGTGTTCTTAATTATTTTTAGTGGAGGATGAGAGTCTTCAAAAATTAGGGAGTTTGTTCTACAATGCGTTGTTGGAGTAAAATTTCAATGTCAAAGACTTAAATTTCCAGTTCCAAAGATGAAATTACCTAAAATAAATACCATTTATGATTAATTATAAGGAGGAATCCTTATTTGGGTTGAATTTATAACTGTCTTATTTATTATCCCAAAGGTGAAGGACTCATCCCCCCTTATGAACTACAGACCCGTCAATATGTGTAATTTTACCAAAAAAAATATTAGATAGATTTATCAATAGATGGCTCTCAATTTATCATCAATAATTTGTAATTTAAGATCATCAAGGATTTATTTGAGGAAGGTCTCTTACGTGGCCATTTCATTAGCCCAATTAATGATTTTGGAAATTAATAAAAATATGCTTAGATCTAATATAGCTATTAAAATAGACATGGATAAAAAATATGATAGACTATATTATGGATTTCTAATCAAGGTAATGATTTTCATGTTATTCCCCTTGAATCTTTATTTTAATTCAAGACTCCAATAGTAGATACCTCCCTAGAGGCACTTCCAATAAGAGCATAATCCCATTTTAGTGTTATCCTTACCTCATAGAAGTCTATCACTAACTCTTACAGGTTGATATGGTCTTTTTTATCAATGGAATTCATAATTCCAAATGAGAGCTCAAAGAATTAGAATACATATTGGAAGTGTAGAGGTTATATCATTAACATAGGAAAGAGTAGTGTGTTCATTTCCAAAAAAGTCTCAGAAAGATGGGAAAAATAATAGAGGTTATCTTCAAGGTACAAAGAATAAAATTCTTGATGGAGTACTTGGTAGTCCTATTAACACCTAGTACGATCGACATGAACTATTTCTATGGCTTGGTTGATAAAATTTTCGACCATATCTATAATAGGATAAATCACTTTATCACTTTTGGGGGTCATATAACCCACACCAACTATGTTCTCACCACCTTTCCCATGAACATATTTTACATCCTCAATGTGATTAAAGCAGTGATAAATAGAATATAAATTATCATGTAATCATTTATTTGGGACACACATATTGAAGGGATGTGTCGTTGGGCCTTGTGGGTGTGGGTGGTGAAGTTGATGGAGGCTCGTGGAATCACCTATAGAGTTATGTGGGAACCATGCAGTTCATGAAAGATAAACTCTTTTGGTAGGCGTTGGAAGGTCATGATATCTAGTATAGATTCATCTAAAAATAATATATGCCTATTCTGTAAGTTTTATGGGGGAATATTTCTATCTTTTTGAAGTCAATTCAAGTTCACATCCCTGAGCTTCGGCATTGATCAAGATAAATTTTAGGTAATAGAGAGATAAAATTTTATAAGTATAACTGAATGGGAACCACTATCAGGTTCTTAGGGTGCATCATTCTAGACCTCACCTTCTTCTAAGCTAAAAGGAATCCCATGTTCTTCCAGGATATCCTCAATCACCAACAATTTTAGTTCTTTAGCGTCATCATTAAGACCTCAGTCTAGGAAAGGTTCATTTTCATGGACATGGAATCGAGGTTCTTCTCTATAAAATCTTCTTGTCATGTTATTCATGAAAATAAGGACACTATTTAATAAGGATCCACCATATAGTCCAAATATATCCCATTGGAGTATAATTTCTTAGTTTGTTGCATCCACAATAGAGCCATCTCAATATATAATGAGGTCTAGAATAAGGGGATATTTCATACCTCCAAATTCCTCTATTGGTAAACATCACATTAGGTAACTACCTTTAACTTGATCTTAAAATGATATTTTCAAGACACGATGTGGTGCAATTTTATATGATTATTCATTCATAAGTTTCTAGGGTAAAATAAAATTGAGTTCCATTACAAAAAGTTTCATAAAATTTAATGTAATATGCATGAAAAAAAGGTGTGGGCTATGTTCATGGTGGCTGGAATCTTGAGTATATGGAATGTAAGGAACATAACTAGGCTTGAAGGTTCCCCAACTCATGTACAACAATGGGGGTCAGATCTAGAGGCTTTATGTCTAAACTGGACCTACTCTGCAATCTTTTAGATCTCTCCCCCTTCGGAAGATTTTTGTTATATGTAAGGAGGGTTCTACTATCTATCCAAAACCAAAATCTTTATGGTAGATGGGTCTGTTGGACACCTCTAAAAAGAGGCCTCAATCTCAATTTGGATGATTCTATCACCCTTATCTTAATGCATGGGGCTTCATGAATCCAAAGGCTCGATTTTTTTTACTTTTAGTGTATTATATGGTCCCATGGTATCTCATCAGGAAGAATCTTATGCTATCATCAACAGTCTGTAGAAATGCCATGCCCAAGGTATTCTACTTACCTTGGTGGAAACTGATTCTTTACTTATTCATAACTCTTATTAGGAAAAAGTTTTAGTCCATTGGTCTATATCCTATCACATTAATAGATGTAAGAAAATTACCAAAAATGAAAATAAAAGAATAATGGGATTTATATATTGAAAATTAGGAGTGGATTATTTAGAGAATCCATTTGAGAGTAAATATAGAAGATTAATATGAAAAGAGGAGAAGGAGGAAAGTGAACATTTGAAAGGCCTTTGTTCTGGATAGAGATTAAATTGGTAATAATTCATTGAAAGAATATTTTTTTCTACTTGTAATTAATTGTATCTGATTGAGTCTAACCTTTGTAATAGGTGAAATTCCATTCCGTTTATGACACCATCTATTGATAATAAATGAATATCAATGTTTGGGTGGGATAAAAACCACCACACATTGGGGATGTAGTTATCCTTTAAAGATGAAAACCTCGTTAACAAAACTATTTTGTTCCATATCTTTTATACTCCATGTTGAGTGGATAGATACCTGGTGAAAAAAATATAAGGGAAGTAATTCATAAATAGATACCCCCTCTTAGTGCTTGTCACGTATAATTTGATCCTCTTAATTGGTACTAGATCCAGGTACATTCTTTAAGATCTCTTGTTTCAGTTATTATGGACCATCACTACTCAATCAATTATATTGAGGTTTTAAATTTTGATGGAAATGGTTTTCACTTATAGAAGGTATGAATAGTGATTTATATTTTTTAAATGGGGTTAGATTTTATCAATTATCACTTAAAAGACACATAGTACCAAAGGATACTTCAATAAGGTCTCAATATGATAGGAATAATGTTTAAAAGTATGGAAAGGAAATGAAATCATTAAAATATTCATTATATGACAATGTATTGTGTATATTCATTTATTCCAAAAGTGATATAGAGATATAGGTAAAACAGCATAGAATTTATGTATAAAATAATAATGTGATAGATAAAAAAATAAAAGTTTATAGATAGTAGTTTGGAGATATATAAATATAATAAGATTAATTTGTTGATTATTTTCCCACAAGAGTCAATAGTATTTAAAGTAAAACCAAAGGCTATAGAGAGATGATAAAAGATTATAATATGATGAATAAGGGTATGAAAATAATATCTTTAAATTTGAAGACAAAATATTAATTCTATAGTTGGGATATGTGGCCCCTACCCCATTTTTGGGAGAGGTGATGTGGTCTCTAATTTTATAGGCATTATTATTGGGCATTGATCCATCCCTTTGATTGAGGGTTATCCTATGGTAAAGACATCCACATTTGAGATTGTAAAATCTATGAAACATCTAAAGATCACTTTAGTGGAAAGGATCTGATGTTATTATAAATCAATATTAGATTTTGTATAGATGTTAATTATTTTTGGGGCATGACTCATCAAGAAGTGATTGGTCTCTTGGATTATTGATATATGCTCATACAACTAAGAGACGTGTTGGATTTATCGCTAGCATGGTCTATTTTTTATAAATACTTCATGTTGATTTGATATTATTTTTTGAATTATTATTTTATTTTTGAATGAAAAAGGATCCTTTGGTGACCACTGTCTTGTTAAGGTTCCCCCAACATCTGTATTCATTCTAGAATCCTTCAATTGTGAAGTTATTAGTAAATTAAGTGTGAATTTATCTTCCTAAAATCCGGAAGTCCATAAATTTTTATTGATTTTAGGATAATACCCTTGTTAAATTGTGTTTAAGGGGAACCCTTACATGGTCCATAAGCCTAATAGGAACATGGCCTAAGTACATGTCCCTAAAGTACCCAATTACATGACACCACTAGAATAGATCCTCGCTAGAATATTTGACTTATATTGACCTAGAACCCAACCATGGAAGGCAACACAACTGGAATTTCCCTGTTCAAAAGCATGGTTCTTGGTACATATGGAAATTCCATACCCTCTCATCCTTCCCAATATGATTTCCCTATAAAGTAAGTGCCAACTTCTCTAAATCCTCGTCTCATCTACACTTGAGGGGGAGGCCCACATTATTTTTTCCTCCATCGAACTTCCTGGTGATCCATCCATTATCTCCCATCTAAGATCCCTCCACTAACGCCAGTTGATAACCCCCTAACATTCATTTATAACAACATCAATCATACATTCCTTCATCACCCGCTGATGCCTAAGGACTCTTCCTCTGACATGTTACCACTGCACCACTGAGATATCCAACAGAATAACCTTCTTGGGTGCCCCAGTGATAATCGATGAACCCCATCTCCACCTCCATCACTCTTTGTCATTGATGAGACAAATAAACCACCGCCACCAAAACCTATCCCACTACTCCTCACTCAACTACCACTAGCCCCAAAAATTTTCTACCTTTGGGAATCAAACCTAAGATTTAATGTATGATTAAGGGACTAATTTTACACTAGGATATAGCCCCAAATGCATGATATTGTATCTTAATTTTGTTTTTTTTTTACTCAATAAATACATCATCTCATTGTTTGATAGATTTTCTAAAAAAAATTATATCACCACCACATTACCTAATTTCATATATATTTTCATCTAAGGAGATCTTTGGTATAAGAAACTCTTCATATCTAAACCGAATATCAGTTACTATGTTAATTTTTTTTCAAGGGACTAGTTCGAGAAAATTCCATCTGATACATTTTGTAGTTGATCTCTATATAGAGTGTCTAGAAGTGGATACATCTTTAGAAGAGTCTCATGTGGATGACTTATCTCAAGAGTCATTAGAAACTCAGAACGATATAATACAAAAGGGAATTTCTCTAAAGTGGTATGTTTTTAATGAACCATGAGTTGGTTTTGATCCTAAAGAAGGAATTAATTATTGGATGGGAGTTTTTTTTACACCTACAATAGAGTATATTATTGTGGATGGTGATTTTAATTGATATAATTGAGAGGTAATTGCTTCAATGATTTCTCTATTTTAGGTGATGTGACCATTTCGATCATTTTCTATTTCATAGAGGAAATATCATCAATTAAAGAATACGATATTGAGACTTAGACTATATAATATATATCCTTGTTCAGACTCTTTTATGTCTCTAGAGTTTTGAATTTTAGGGGATATTCTTATAAGGCCCCAGCCTTAAACCTTACTTAATCTTGAGTTATTACAAGTTTACACATTGAGGATCTTTTCTGGTTTAGAGTTTTAGAGAATTAGATCATGAAACTTTCATTACATTCCACATTTAAACAAAGTGGTAACATAAAAGACAGTATTCATTCTTCCCATCAATGGAAACATATTTAAAATAAAACATGGATTCTTTCTTGACACATCCTTGACACTATCATCACATCATGTACCTTTCCCTTGACCTGTGAAAAACATTTCAAAAACTTGGGATAAGCATAAAAAGCTCAGTAAGGGTTATAAAAATATGGAAAGGAAACATGAGTTCATATATACATAACAATGAAATCATACTTTACCCATAAAACATAGGCACTTTAACATACCTCATCAAATCATGAATAAATCATAGAAATCATAAGACATAAAAGTAACTTGAGGCATTCATAACATTCTTACATCGGGAGTAACCCTCTTGGTTACGTTTGGAATACCCATCACAGTATATTCCCTAAATCTCTTCGGAGAAACCTTAACGTTTCACTCCTTCACGTTACCCAATGCATTGGAGAGCTATATCGGGCTCACCCGCCCTTAGTTTATCACGGAACCACCTGTTTTCATAACAATGCCCAAGAACCATAACATAAACGTATCACATAAAACATGCATAAAGGAAACATAACATTTACACATTTCAATCACAATATAACATTTTATTATATTGAAATAATGAATCCATCCAAAAAGAAACCATTTCTAAAAGCATTTAAAACATTTAATAAAGAGATTTTTGAATCAAAGTGTCCAATACCACCTTGAATCTTTTAAAATTTTAAACCATTAATATCCATGTAAATAAATCCTTAAAACCATTTTGAAAACATGGATATTAATAAGAACAAATAATTAAAACATTTAAAGCGATATTTTCGTTAAAAGGGTTTTTCCAAAATTAGAGACACTTGAATACAATAATTGAGGAATAAAATTTAGTCAGAACTTTATAATATCATGAGAATAAGTGGATTCATGATATAATATTCCAAAGGAAAGTATATACTCCATATAAGAGTGAATTGGTGCATAACAACAATGAAGTCTCAATAGAAATATCAAATGTGATGAAATCCCTTATAAAGAAGGTGTCCTTAAATTAAAGATAAATCAATCTAAAAATTATGTGTGAAAAATATAAATACACCCAATATAAGTGGATATTAAGTGTAAAACAATAAAATGTCATTCACACATATTCAAAGGATGAAATATTCAATAACTACATGTTGAACCCAAAGAAATCGAAATTGGGTTAAAAAGTTCCCTTGGTAAAATTCGACAGCCTAATGACGTCACTTCAAAATTCAGAAAATGAGTTGATGAGAGATAAAAAGGGCATCTCATCACTTGGACATAAAATTTACATCAATAAGGATATAAAAGAACATATACCAACATAATAGTATGTGAATTAAAATACATTACAAAAGAAGTCTTTTAAAAAGAGGAGGGTGAAAGGTCCCCTTACCGAGTTGGGTAACTTTCGAAATGTACACCCAATGGAAGAAGGGTCATGCAATGAAGATGTGAATACCCATAAATGAAATTATACTACACAAATTTTATAATAATGGGAAGTAAATACACCACTCAAAGGAAATTTTGGCAAATGTAGCATAAATCTCACGGTAATAAAAGTGAGATGATAAATCCCTTATGAAAACTAGGCAGCATAGCGGCGCCACTTAAAACTTCTAAAATGGATTGATGAGAGGAAATAGGGTCTCTCATCATATCAACATAATGTTTACAGAAAGAGTAATACAAAATAACATCCCCCAACAAAACAAATTAGGAGCTTAAAGGAAGTGACATAAAGGAGAGTACTTAAAAAGAAAGAGAGAGGTTATATCTCTTACAAAAATTCGGCAGCCTAACGGCGCCACTCAAAACTTCCAAAATGGATTGATGAGAGAGAATAGGTTCTCTCATCACATGAACATAAAAATTACAGTAATATTAATATAAAATAACATCCCAATAACAAGAAAGATTAGAATTAAAAGGAATGACATAAAAGAGTGTACTTAAAAAGAAAGAGTGGAGTAGGATCCCTTACCTCAGGTCCGACTTGACTCGATCGTTCTTTAATCTCCTGAATAATAAACTTGAGTTAATCTATACTTCCGCAAGAACCTTTTTAAATTTAATTATTCCTTTTATATCACTTATTACCATGTCATAAACATTATGTAATCATTTAAGTTAATAATGTTTGTTTTGTCGATACTTGGTTCTTAAGTCGAAAGTGGACTTCTTACAATTACATGTTGTTCGTGTGGTCAAAGGTTCATTATATCCAGAATTGTATTCATGATTTATATATCATATATATCATATATATCCAGTATATTCATGAATTTATAATATTACATAACATTTAGAGTTTAATAAATGAAATGCACCGTTCATGGAGACGGTAAGCTGTACGTACGCATGAACGCTACTTCCATTTCTATTTCATATTTAATGGAATTAAAACATAATGATACATAATAGTATTTTAATTCCAGTATGGTATCATATATAATATCATTAAATATATCCTTTATACATACCACATATGGTATTAACGAATCAAATCACTTTGTGGGGGCGGTAGTCCGCACTTCCTTAAATGAAGATATCGCGTTTACCCATAATTGAAACCATAAAGGTATGTCATAAATAAAAAATACAGAAGCTTAAGTAAAACATAAACATATTAGATATCATATATAAATATAGTTTCATCTTAATGGACACCTTTGAAGGTGTTAGAAGAATGTTGAACAATCATCGTTTCGGGAGGCAGAAATTCACTATCCACGGAAACAGTATGTTCTTTAACCATTAGATGTAGGTGTGTTTAAGTGTAGCTCGAATAATTCTTATAACAACATCCTAGTATATTTAAGATACTGGATTTGTTATAAAAGAAATGAATACAAATAGTTTAGGGGGTTGGAGAAGCAAAATAAAACAAAATGACTCAACTGAAGACATTACCTTAAAATCAGGTAACTCCCTTTGGTTTGAGATCAAAGGCTTCCTTGGGAAGACTTCTGCCAAAAGTGAGGCTTCAAGGAGTAAGAGAGGGAAGTGGAGAGACAAAATGGGCTGGGTTTGGCCGATCCAAAGGCTTTGGGAGAGGCGGGGGCCTTTTATAAGAGGAGAGGAGGGGCACTCTTGTAAAGTTACAAAATGTTACTTTATTTTCAAATGAGTTTCGAATTTTAAAGGTCCCACATTGATGTATTTCTAGGATAAGGTGATAAGGGTTCTAAATACACTCATCCAATAGTTTTTGGACATGTTTAGGTCTTAGATATTACATTATCTTTCTATTTTATTTAAATCGTTAAATAATGAGGTCATTGCTGCATCATCATTACTTGTATAACACCATTTTAAAATTTTTTTAGTAAAACATTTCATGTTTGTGTCATTTTTACTTTAACATTAAATAAAAATTTATTTATGTCATTTCCCAACAAAAGTGGCTTCATGGGGTCCCCAAGTTGACCCATGGGTTTTTTTGGTCGGACATGACACATTCAACGAGGTTAGGACATGTGTCAAGCTCATCTCTTATTATTAAAACATTATTTTTACCTTAAACTACACTAATTACCTCTAATCGCAATTAAAAACTTAATAAGTTACTATTCACCAAAAAATTATTTTTATCCCATTGAACCACATTTTACTTCTTAATGACAACCATGTATGTCAGAGTTTATAAATTCAAAACACAAAGATGGCAAAATTTCATTTAAATGGAAAAATCAGTTTTTATAAGTACCACTTAGTGGTTTCACTATTCCTCAAAAATTGAAGTTTTTTAGAAAAATCCCAAACATTCACCCTAAGCTATATTTGATATTCCGAATTCAAAAATAAAGTCTATTTTACAAAATTCAAAACATATAAGTCCCATTAATTAATTTAATAATTAATTCCCGCTGTCAGTGCAAATAGCCTGTTTTTATGAAACAATAAGTATCAAAAGATTGACACTAGTTTAAGTATGATTTCAAAGTAAAATTAATTCCAATGACCACTATTGGATTTAATGGTAAAAATATATTCTAATTTCACTTTAAAACCAATTCAAAAGATAATCTAATCATATAAATAAATTATATTAAAAATAGGTTTTGAATTAAAATACAACATTTTACACTATTCATAAAAAAATGAACTTTATCGAAAAGACACCAAAAATTTACACAAAGTAAATTTTGATGCCCCGATTCTTAAGAATAGTTTTATTTGGTCCAATAGAATGTATAAGAGTGAAAAAAACTATATTTAATGATGGTTCTCCATCAAAAGGTGATAAGTGAGCCTTTAGTGAAAACTAGGGAATATACGCCTAAAATTGAATTCTTTCCGTATTTTAAGCCTTTATCTTTTATTGGATAAATGTAAAAACATTTAAAAACATATATAATCATATTTTAGTTATTTATATTTATTCCCTCCAATACAATGGCTACATGTTAACTACCATTTAAAATAATATTATTTTATTATTAGAGTGCAACGTAAGATTCCCAAGAAACTCGTTGTTGCGTGTTGGGTACGCCATCGAGCATAGCGTCCCCTTTAAAGTCATATTAATATTTTATTCAAAAATATGGATAAATATAAAAATTTCATATTATTTATTTACCTGGGGTGTTACAATTCTAGTTAGGTAGACCAAAAATTGTGGCAATTTTCTAATTCACTGTGAGACAATGGAGACCACTATCATCTTAGATAAAGGGGAGGTGGAAAATTATATGAAAATTATTGTTAATAACTAATTTTTTTGGTTATGAAAACACATAGTAATTAAAATTAATAAAAATATTATAAGGGGTTCAATATAGTCAGTAATAAGAATAAAAATAAATAAGACAAATAAAATCGCTTGAAAAGTCGGAAGAAGGATCAGAAATATCATAGGGAGAGGACTATGAAGGTTTTTCTAGATCACCCCAAGAGAATGAATACATTAGGTTTGCAACTAATGTAGAATAAGACATCAAATATTTTGATTTATACTAATTATATTTAGGTAATTGGAATGTTTCTTAGCACCATAGGGGATTATCACAATCCCATAGTAATAAGGTTGAGAAACACAAGGACTACACCAACCGACCCAGGATGGCGATGATCTGATCATATGATGAGGGATTTATAGTTTCTTTGAAGGAATACAAAGATTGTTAGGTTTTAAATAATTAAGTTCTATATTATTTAATTTATTACATTATATAATCTTGAGAGGCCTTAGTACAATAGTCTATCCCTGAGGGTAACTTCTTCGGAGACAAGAATTAGAAGGACTGGTCTTGCCAAAAAATATCTCAAAAAGGGTGAAAGTTTTATATGAAATGTTTTTAGGGATTCCCTGAAATAAATAAATAGATATAATAATATTTTCTTATATCAAACATTGGTAGAGAAAAAAACTACAAAAATAAAGTCATCCATGTGTCAAAATTGATGTGTAAATGAAATTGTTTGAATTTATCCAAGATGTTACATTTTGGAGTAAGATATAGAAAATATCTCAATGAGTGACTATCTCATGGTTATGGACTATATATAATTTATGATTTAAGAAAATATATTAATAACCCAAAAGCTAAAATTATTAGATCTATCATTGGTATGGTAACTGTCACCTCATATATGTATAGTGATCGTGTATGGTGATCATTTATTTTTCTATGTCGTATTATGCATTTTCTATGGGTGACATTTCTCTCAGGTATCCTAGGTTTGGTGTTTTTAAAGGTTCACACAAAACATGAAAAAAATTCATTCTAAATTGAAAAAAAAACATAATAGGACATTATCTTCAGAAAAAATAGTGAGGAAGGATATGAAAACTTCATTCAGATATTTTATTGAATTGAATATTGAGGATGACAGGATCTGTTCAGATGAAGAAGAGATCATGGAAGACATTATTGAGACCCTCTCTCACATGCTAAATGACATAAATTGACTGAGAGGTATGTATGAATGTATGTTACTATTTAAATGTTTCAATTATGGGAATGTTTTTCATTTATCTACCAATTATCCATGAATGATAAAAATTTAATGTGAAGGGGAAGAAATTAATAGTGCTTACTCCCTCAAGGGAGTTCTTGAAAGGGAATAAAATCTCCCTAAAAGGGAATAATAATATTCCACAAAAAACATTTTGAATAATATTATTATATATTGAAAACGGGGATTATAATAATGAATAAATAAATGATGATGTGGGTACACAAAAGGAACCATATCGAAAAGGTCTGTATGGAAGAATAAATGGAACATGGTGACTCAATAGATGCTGAATCTAATTATAACAATCATTATACTATTTTACAAGGTTTATCCACCAAATAATACAACATGGGGTGAAAATTAATATGTGATTAAAATAGATTTGAATTTTTATATATGAGATTACATATATGAAGAGACACTCTAACAAGAGTAAAAAAATATATCTAGAATAAAAATCTTATCAACAAATTGGAAAGATAAAACATATGTAATTTTAAATAAAACATATTCTAGTTACTTTAAACAAAAATTAACATTATTAAATTCCAATGTTCTATTGGGTTTGTTGTTTTAGATATCTATTTCATAAATCTTAAATAACAATCATATATATAGAGAGAGGAAATTTCTAATTAGTGTTCTTTTTTTCCACAATATAAAACATTTAAAATAAAACATGATTTCTTTTTATGAAAAATCTTCATGAATTTCAACATTACTTATTATTTATTCTTACCCATAATTAAACCCTATGAAAAACATTTAAAAATTTTGGATTATGAAAACATGATCAGTAAGGGACATAAAATGAAAAGAATAATCCCATTAATTTATAATTACATTTAAAATTTTTAATTTTTTATGTAATATTTGGTCTTAATAAAAACATTTTATTTAATAAGAAATCACATTATTCAACTATATATTTTCATAAACAATTTAATAAAAAAAATTAATGAAAAAATAAAATCTTAATGGTTTAATTTAAAATATAAAAAAACTAATGAAAACATTTCTGGAAAGTCATTTATTTCCCCATTAATATGTACTGAATACATTATTTTGAAAAATAAAATCATTTCCTACCTTTTTTGAAATCATAATATTACATTAAAAACTCACAAAAAGTATAGATAAAACACAATGGTATCCTGGGACATCATTCCTAATATCACACTTACAAATGGAATAACTATATGGTTGACTTACATACCCAATGAATTGGATGGATATCACATACCCACATATCGATGGTTTATAATGTAACCTTGTGTACTTGGTTTATAAAATAACATCCAATCCTTTGTTTATCATGAAACCACCCATCCTGGGTTTATAATGTAACCACTTTTCTTCATAAATAATTTTCAAGAACCTTAAAATAATCACAACTAATAAAATATTAAAAAAAATCATGCTCCACAAATATTAATTTCTACCATAATAAAATATTTCTATATATTTTAATATCCACTATATTTAAACCCCATTTTCAATACAAAAATACCCTAAAAATGGAAAAGTTGGTTTTTATTTGAAAAAAAATGAATGGTTGAAAAAAATTTCAGATGTTAAATAACAGTTATGGTAGTCAGAAAACTCATTTTCACCATATACATTAAAGTTGAACATCCCTTTCATCTTTTTGTCAATACATTTTGTACAAAATAGGTAAAAATATTTTTTTTGAAAGACATTTGAAATTAATTAAAAAGATATATAAAATTTAATTTGTAAATATTTTATGTCCATATAAAAACATCCATTATTTTTTTTAATATTTAAATTGAATAAAAATAGATTAAAAATGAATCTATAAACGAATCTTTTTGTAAATTAAAGTACCTTACCATTTTGTAAACATCTCAATCGTAAACCCCATCATATAATAACCTTAAAACAAACTTAAATGTCATAATATTAGATATATTAATGATATAAGATGTCAAAGAGTATCTATATATACCTCGTAAAAGAATATAGTTGCATAACATCAAAATATCCCTCAATAAAAGGAAATTGAGAAAAAGTCAATTTCATTGAGTCTAAATCATCCCATGTGTTCTTTGTCTTCTTAAATAATAAACTTATGTTATCTATTTACTTAATTAAGAAAATTTTACATATTTATTATTTCTTTTATTATATCTCTTACCATTATATACACAATTGTGTAATTATTTAAGTTCACTTCAGAAGTTTTGATGATATTCATCTTGTAAGTAAAAAAATGGAATTGGTAGGCTGACTATGGTAAAAGAGTTCGTTATTTGAAAATATAAAAATAAAAATAATGAAGCAGTTATCATATTAATATATCATTATACTTTTAAAACAAGTAATGAAATATGGTTATAAAAAATGAACTATGTTTTAATCATGGACACAATGGGTCGTACATATGTGTATGAGTAGCTTTAAAATTTTCAATGATAAATATATAAATAAGGTACGAAATATATTAACTATAAATAATTATTATAATATCATAAATACCATATCTTTTTGAAATATACTTGTATATCATCCATGTGTTTTGGTGTTGAAAAAATAATCACATCACTTCATGGAGGCGGTATTCCACTGATTAGTCACTAAATTGGGATAATATTTATTGTTAATATACATAATATTCATGCTCTTTTTTATTCATAAACACCATTTTAGTTCATTTTACACTTTGAACATCATTTCACATTATGATTGTAATTACTTCTTAAAATGCCCTATTATGTGGTACATTTTTTAACATCATTTAATGTACCCAATGATTCATCTGATTTTAAGGAATATAATTATCCATATTTTAATTTTATATTTTGTTAAATTGATCTACACTTGAATATTAACATGTTTTATTAATGGATCAATGGATAATTCATGGAAGAATATGTGGATACTTTGTGATGAAAGGAAGCAATTCTGGAGAAGTCAGATTGGACACCAGCCCACTGATGAGACTTTCGAGATCAACATACAGGCCCAATGAATCCCATATTTTTTGGGATGCTATAAGACACGTATAGGAACAAATTAATATTCATGATCCAATTCTAATTCGGCCTCCATGGTGTCCATTTAGGCGGCCCAATATATAAATAAAATTCTGGTCCAGATTCTGCGGCCCAGAAAACCATCCCACTAATCTGATCATATCTCCGAATATAAAACTTCCAATGTTCCCAAATTTTACAGGAGCTTAGGAGACATCCGAGGCTCCATTTTATTATTATATTTCCCACTCTGATTCTTCCATATAGAAGGTAATAAAAGCACGTTTTTTCGGTGGATGAATGCTGGCTGTCACCTCGGGTCAAATGTGGAAAAGTCTAAGTTCCACAAGCTTTCCACCACCCTAGGCCTACCATAATAAAGTGGGATGCTTTGTACTGTTGGAGGCTCGACCCAAGGCTTCCAAAATTCCTATTTAAGGCATTGTTGGTTGAGGAGTTCAGAATCATGGATATTTTGTTCAATTGTAATGTTATGCTGCAATTTTGTTGTCTCAAATTTGTCTTTCACATGTAAGTTGTTCAATTCACTTTAGTTTCTTAATAAAAGTTATTCTTATACTCTTATTATATTGTTATTCATATAACTTTGATATTGTTGGATCAAGGTGTGAATTTATTCACACCAAACCTTTTGAAATTATTCCCACAATGGTGGAGTGATCATTTTATTTTTGTTGTTTTCTTTACTTCTCCATTTCCTCCCTCATGAGTCTACTTTCCACTTCCATTGAAACCACGGGATCAATGGAGGGCTAACCCACTTATGGGTTGATCCAAGGGAGTAGAAAGGGTCTTGATTGGATGTTATTTATCACCACATTAATGTATAATCACTTCTTTAATTGAGATTTTTATTTGATGAATTTTAAACTCCATCGTCCTTTTAGAATTTAAGGAAACACACTTCAAGTGCTAATACGAACCTTTACCTTGAAGTGCTCAAAACTTTGATCCTTCAAGTGTATATTTGATTAGTATTAAAGCATCTTGGAATTAAAACAGTAAGTTATGATGTTGTTTTATCTCCTTAAATGAACCCATCTCAAATATAAGAAATTGAAATCATTAAAAAGGAAATACGTCCAATCCACCCCGAGCCATAACCTAGGATCAACTCATTCTTTTAAAATGAATTTACTTAAGTATCTTATAGTTCCTTTAAATCCATATAAAATCAACCTAAGTTGGCCAATTCATATCCAAAAATAGTCCATATAATTTACGTGTCTATAGGTTCCTTCTTAGGTCTCGAAGGATTCGACAACCCAAGCTAAACTACAAGGACCGTCTTACCTTCTTCTCTTGGGTAAATTTGAGCGAGAATCAAATTTTAGAGCTGTTTCAGGGGACCCAAGTAAGTCATCTAAACACTCATTCTATTCTCCCCCATTTCTTATTTTCTCATCCAAATTATCTTATCTTTTCCCTTTCTCATTTTTTTTTCTTATGGAACATGTCCGCCTACACCCGTGATCAATCAAACCGTCTAGTTAGGGTGGATAGTCCTGGGGTTGGGGAGTCAAGTACACCAAGTTAACTCTTTACATTAGATCCTAATATTCCTAACACCCCTGAGTCAAAATTGAGCCCATTTAAATGGAAGTTCTTCAAAGAAACCAACTCATAAACCCAGGTGGGAACCAAAATGGAAACCCAAATGAGGCAGCCCCGAACATGGAGAATGCAATTGATCAAACCATGAATGACTACCTCACACCTTCCTGAACCAATGCCCCCTCATGCGTTAGACACAATTCCCTAGGATATTTCAAATACATCTTTAAACCCCATGTCCTAAACCACCTTCCCACATTCCACAGAATGGAGTCCGAGATTCCATACCTGCACATTAAGGAGTTCAATGACATTGTAGAAACCATGTGTCCCCCACATCAACTAGAATCATCTAAGATGAGGCAATTTCCTTTTTATTTAAAGGATTGAGCTAAAAATTGGCTAAACAATTTGATACCATCATACATCAACTCTTGGGAACAACTACAATGAGAATTCTACAAAAAATACTTTCCCCACCACAAAACAATTGCACTTAAAAAGAGTATCCAAAACTTTTTTGAAAAAGAGGGAGAGTCATTTTATGAAACATGGGAAAGGTTCAAAGACACTATAAACATGGTTCCACACCATGGTTAAGTGAGAATTTTCTATGAAGGGTTGGGTCTGGGGAACAAACAATTCATTAACATGATGTGTAATGGAACGTTTAAAAACAAAGCCCCAAATATTGCTTGTGAGTATCTAGAAAGCCTTTCTAAACAAAACCAAACATGGGAAACTTCACCTTATTATGAAAAGCCACAAATAACTACTGGAATTCATGCACTTAGAGAAGAGGAAAGCCTTAGGGCTAAACTCGTAGCACTCTCTAGGAAGGTTGAAGAGATAGACCTTATGAAAGTCCATGAAATCCAAACTGTTGACCATGTTTGCACAATTTGTGACAAACATGACCATAAGACAGACAACTGCCCAACCATTCCATCCATCAAGGATGTACTCTTAGGAGGACCCCTAGTGTAATTAAATGCTTTGAACTTTAAAAAACCACAATACCAAAACACCTTCAACCCAAGGTATAACGACCACCTAGGCTTCCACTGGAAAGATAACCAACAACCTAGCCAACCATAGGGACAAAATCCTTACCCCCATTAGAACTACCAATACCATAACTAGTTTCAAACCCAACCTATCCAATACCAACAGTCACCAGTCCATTTTCAATAAACCATCCCACTTCCAAAATATCCCCCCGGGATAAACCAATCTTCTCAAGCACCAACCCAAACTGTTCCACAAAGCCTACTAGAACAACTATGAAAACAAATGGAGAGGATTAACTCGGAGGTATCTTCCCTAAAACAAGAACTTCAAAAAATCAAAACTGGAAAGTCACCCATGCCTACTTAGGCGGTTCCATCCTCAACTTCAAGGGGAGATTCAATTTGTGCTCAAACAACTCATGAACAACTAAAGGCTGTAACTGTTTTAAGAAGTGGGAAATCAATTGAGAAACCTGAACAACTAATTCAGAACCCACCTGAAGATTCAAACTTGGATAAAAATTCAAATGAACCACAAGATCAAACTAAGGAAACTGATAAGATTGTCAAGGAAACAACTCTTTAACAAACAACCCCACAACCTGCACCATTTCCTCAACGCATGAGGGGGGAAACCAGGACTGAACTGAGTGAAACATTGAGAGAAATATTTTCAAAAGTCAAGTTGAACATACCCCTTCTCGATGTAATCCAAACCATACCTACCTACTCAAAGTACCTTAAGGACTTTTGCACTTTTAAAAGAAAATTTTCACATAAAAATCAAGTCCTTTTGGCTGTTAATGTGAGTACCACTATTCAAGGGACCATTCCTCCTAAGTTGAAAGACCTAGGTTGCCCTTAAATCAATGTTGAACTAGGAGAGAGCAAATTTGTCAAGGCCTTGTGTGACCTAGGTGCTAGTGTCAATATCATACCATATGTTGTGTACTTCCAGTTAGGCCTAGAAGAACTCCAACCCACATCCATCACACTTCACCTTACTGATCGTAGAATTAGGGTTCCAAAGGGGATTTTGAAGGACGTTCTGGTAATGGTTGAGAACTTCATCTACCCTGCTGATTTCATTGTCCTTGAAAACTATCCAAATGTAGGAAATAAGGAACAAACCCCAATCATCCTTGGTCTTCCTTTCCTTGCAACAATCAACTCTTTTATCCGAGTTCGAAACAGGAACATGACCATCACCTTTGGGAACATGAGTCTTGACTTGAACATCTATAATGCAAGCTCACAAATAGGGGATGATGAGGAAATTCATGAAGTAAACATGATAGGAAGCATTGATAATGAATCAATGGAACATCAAGGAATATTTGATGAAGGTTTAAGTCTGGATGAGATTGATTTCCTTTGATCATATGAAGGAAGTTAATCTCCTTGGCTTGAATCATTTTCAAATTGCTCTTATGATGAAGTCTTAGGTCCAACAATCAGTGAAACCTTTCAAGAAACCACTTTCATGGAGACCACTCCCAATTCCTTCCCTAAATTTGATAAAGCCAATATTATAGCTGAAACTTCTACATGTGGGGAATCAATCATATCTGAAACTCTAAAAAAAGAAATTGAACTTGATCCAATGTCCCAATCTTGTATTGAAATTTCGAACCAACCTGATCATGAATTGAAGCAACTTCCCGCTACACTCAAGTATGCTTTCCTAGGGGACAATCAAACATATCATATTGTAATTTCTTCTTATCTTGAAGCCAATCATGAAAGTATGCTTCTAGATGTCCTTAAGAAGCATAATAAATCCATTGGTTGGACCCTTTCTGATATTCCTGGGATTATCCCACTTATCAGGACTCATAGGATTGTTCTGGAATCTGATTCAAAGCTATGTCGTCAACCTCAATGGCGACTCAATCCTAATATCATGGAGGTAGTAAGAAAAGAACTCCTGAAATTGCTAAAAGCTAGTATCATATATCCCGTAGCTGAGAGTGAATGGGTGAGCCCAATCCAAGTGGTTCCAAAAAAGGCTGGAATCACATTGATAACCAATGAGGATGGATAGATTCTTCCAATAATGGTGAGTAGTGGATGGAGGGTCTGCATTGACTATAGGAAGCTAAACTCATTCACCAAGAAGGACCATTTCCCCTTACCATTCATTGACCAAGTCCTTGAGAGAGTGGCAGGTCATGCATTCTACTATTTCTTAGATGGGTACTCAGGGTATAATCAAATTGAGGTCTCCCTAGAGGATCAAGGGAAGACTACATTCACATGTCCATTCAGAACCTTTTCTTTCAAACGCATACCCTTCGGGTTATGCAATGCCCCTGGAACCTTCCAACGGTGCATGATGGGAATCTTCTCAGACATGGTAGTGGATTTTCTAGAGGTCTCCATGGATGACTTCTATGTGTTTGGGGATACATTTGAGGGATGTCTACAGAATTTAGAGATATTTTTTTCAAGATGTGAAGAAAAGAATCTAGTCTTAAACAGGGAAAAATGCCATTTTATGGTTAAAGAGGGACTAGTTTTAGGCCATCTGGTCTCAGGTAGGGGGATTGAAGTTTATAAAGCCAAGGTTGACAACATTTGTCACCTTCCATCACCCAAAACTGTCAAGGAAGTGAGGTCTTTCTTAGACATGCTGGTTTCTATAGAAGATTCATCAAGGAATTTAGTTCAATCTCTCATCCCCTTTGTGCTCTCCTAGTAAAGGATGCTCCATTTGTTTGGACAGAAAGCTGTGAGGGTTCATTCTCAACCCTCAAATCCTCTCTCACATCTCCCCCCATCATGAAATCTCTAAATTGGAACCTTCCTTTCGAACTTATGTGTGATGCCAGTGACTTTGTTGTAGGAGTTTTGTTAGGACAACGTTGTCATAAAAATCCTTATGTCATTGCTTATGCAAGAAAATCCTTAAATCATGCGCAAATCAACTACACCACCACTGAAAAAGAGTTGCTTGCTATTATGTTTTCCTTAGAGAAGTTTAGGTCCTACCTCTTAGGATCCCTCAACACTGTGTTCACTGACCATTCTGCACTAAAATGCCTCTTCCAAAAACAAGATGCTAAGGCTAGACTGATTAGGTGGGTCCTTCTCTTATAAGAATTTGACCCCAAAATCAAGGATAAAAAGGGAGTTGAAAATGTTTTAGCTGATCACCTCTCTAGGATGGAATTCAAAAACAACTCAAATCACCTTTCTGTGTCTGATTCGTTTCCTGATGAACACCTATACTCTGGGAGTGACTGCCCTTGGTATGACGACATAGCCAATTTCTTAGTTACAGGAGTCATTCCAAAATTCTTAGGGACTCAAGCTCGAAGGAAATTCCATTCTAATGTTAGAAACTATGTGTTTGATGATACATACCTCTATAAGTTTTACCTTGACCAAGTCATTAGGAGGTGTGTCCCAAAATCTGAACAAGAGTCCATCCTTAAATTCTGTCATAGTGAGGCATGTGGAGGTCACTTTTCCTCTAATAAAACATCTGCTAAGATTCTTCAATGTGGTCTCTTCTGGCCCACCCTCTCAAGGGACTCTTAGGCCTTTTTTCAAAGCTGTCCTAGGTGTCAACAAGTAGGGTCCATCACAAAAAGGAATCAAATGCCACTCACTCCCATCTTAGTGGTTGAAATCTTTGACTGCTAGGGAATTGATATCATGGGTCCCTTCCTAAACTCTAGGGGATACCTCTATATACTCTTAGCTGTTGATTATGTCTCAAAATGGGTTGAGGACATTCCCACTAAGTCCAACGATCATCAAGTTGTGATTTTATTTCTAAAAGAGAACATATTTTCTCAATTTGGAATTTCCATGGCTATAATCAGTGATCGAGGAACCCATTTCTGCAACCGCCCATTCTCTTCACTCAAGTCTATGTATGGTATCTCTCATAAATTGACCACTGCATACCTTCCTTAAACTAATGGTCATGCTGAGTTAGCGAATATGGAGATTAAGAAAATTCTTGAAAAAACTATCAACCCCTCTAGGAAAGATTAGTCTGAGAAACTCTTAGATGCTATCTGGGACTATTGAACCGCATATAAAACCATTTTAGGAATGTCCCCATATAGGTTGGTTTATGGAAAATCAAGCCATTTACATGTTGAAATTGAGCATAAGGCCTTTTGGGAAATTAAGAAAATGGATTATGACCTCTCATTGGCGGAACAAAAAGGAAATTAGATCTCAATGAACTGGAGGAACCAAGGATGGAGGCTTATGAAAATTCAAGGATCAATAAAGCTAGAGTTCAATCCTACCAATCTAGGAATATAAATGTCAAACATTTTTAACTGGGAAAACTTGTGCTCTTGTATATTTCAAAACATCATTTACACTAGAGATAGTTAAGGTCTAGATGGTCAGGACCTTTCATAGTGCATCATGTATTCCCCCATGGGGCAGTAGAGATTCAAGATCCCACAAGTGGTTACATTTTCAAGGTCAATGGTCAATGGTTAAAATCGTTCATTGAATCATTAAATAAACAGGAAATAGAGGTTGATTTAACTGATCCAACCTATGAACCATGAAAAAATTTATAGATTTAGGGTTCAAGTCGAGCTAACGACGTTAAAAAAAGCTCCTCATGGGAGGCAACCCATGGTTTTCAAGTTTCCTATCATTTTGTTGTTTTAATAAAATTTATATTTTAATTAATCATTTTTATATTTAAAAAAAATAGATTTTTGTCCTTTTCTTCTATTATGAGTATGGATGGGTATGAAAGGGGAGCACCATATTTATCTGTGTCACGTGATGTGATCATTGAGTAATACCTTACCCATGAAATTTAAAAAGAAGACAAAGTATCATCAGTTTATTTTATTTTATATATATACTTTTATTTTACTTATATATATATAATCTTTTGTTTTGTTTGTTTGTTTTCCTTTTTCAACTAGGTAACTTTGCAAGAGACATGGATATAAAAGGACTAAATTGGAGCAGAAATAACTTCAAACTTCAACCACCAGGTGACTTCATTCCATGACCCTCATTTTCAATTTCCTTTTTGAACTTTCATTCTCTACCTTTACCCCCTTATAAATTTTCTATTCTTTAAACACTGTGGACAGTGTTATTTTATGTTGGGGGGAGATAAAATAAAAAATTCTTTTGTGTCAAAAAAATTATAAATGATTTGAAAAAAAAAATTGAAAATGGAAGGAAAAATTCCTTTAACTTTAAACATGGTAATACACATTGCACACTTTAAAACTGAATATCAAATAATTTAGTATACCCTAATTCTAATTTTAATCCTTGTATAATTTCATGAGAGTTGATTTTGAAAAGTGTGGATGTCCAATGTAATATTTCATCATTTATATTTTCATCCAAATAAAAAAAATATCACAATGCACGTCCTTTGGATAGTGGCGTATTAGTTTGAGTTCATGGGGTCCCCTAAATAAATAGCATAGGTTTCGTGATCATTTTAGTTTAATATGAGTATTCAAAAAAAATATTAACAAAAAATTTTGCGCGTAGAGCAATGAAATGACCTAATCTGTGGCTTTCGGAACTTGGGGATCGTGACTCCATAGTTGTCTGGCCCAGAGTTAGTAATTTTATCTCTATTTATGGTAATTTGAATTTGTTTTTGACTGAGTTAACTCAAGATGATTCCCGAGTATGTGGGATTCACTTGGTTCCCTAAGTTCTTTGATCCTGGGAGTCATCGGCAAAGTCTCGCTACAGGGGTTGACTCTTTTGAGTGAAATTTCAATTACCATGGAAAAATTGCAAAAACAAAAAAAAATAATACAAAAAAAAACAAAAAAATTGAATACTCATCTTAATATTGAAATGTGATTCCACCTAGAGCTTCCGTAATTTTCCCCTTGAATAAAGATGAACCCCCATGTCTATTGTGATGCACAACACATCCTCATACTTAATTAATATTAGATGAAATACGGCAATGAATTTGAACAAAGGAATGGGCTTGGGATTGGGATCTTCTTATGAAACTATGTTGTATTAAAATATTTTGATGAGTTTCATGATTATTTGGTATATGGGTTTCTGGTGATCATTGTGTATTAAAAAATTTTTGAAAAAGGGAATTCGAATTTCATATTGTTGAGATATATTTTTCTCGGGACTAGAAAAACTCATGTTGGGAGGTGTGATTAGTCACTAAATGAGGCTAATATTCATTGTTAATATACATAATATTCATGATCTTTTTTATTCATAAGGTAAATTTATCTACACTTAAATATGAACATGTTTCATTTAGGGATCAACGGAGAATTCATGGAAGAAGATGGGGATACTTTGTGATGAAAGGAAGCAATTCTGGAGATGTCAGATTGGACACCAGCCCACTGATGAGACTTTGGGGCTCAACATACAGGCCCAATTAATCCCAAATTTTTTTGAATGCTATAATAAATTTATAGGAACAAATCACTCTCCATTATCCAATGCTAATTCAGCCTCCATGGTGTCCATTTAGGCGGCCCAAGTTAGAAATAAAATTTTGTGCCAGATTCTGCGGCCCAGAAAAACATCTCACTAAGATGATCATATCTCCGAATCTACAACTCCAAATGGGCCCATGTTTTACAGGAGGTTATGCGACATCTGGGGCCCCATTTTATTCTTCTATGGTCTACTCGTATTTGTCCATCTAGAAGGCCATAAAAGCGCATCTGTTCGGTGGATGAAAGATAGCTTCCACCTCGGGTCAAATGTGGAAAAGTCTAAGTTCCACAAGATTTCTACCACCCTAGGCCTACCATAATCAAGTGGGATGTTTTTTACTATTTTAGGCTCGACCCAAGGCTTCTAGAATGCATATTTAAGGCATTGGTGGTGGAGGAGTTGAGAATCTTGGATGCTTTGTTCAATTGTAATGTTATGCTGCAATTTTGTTGTCTCAAATTTGTCTTTCACATGTAAGTTGTTCAATTCACTTTAGTTTCTTAATAAAAGTTCTTCTTCTACTCTTATTCTGTTGTTCTTCATATCACTTTTATACCTTCGGATCAAGGTATGAATTTATTCACACCAAACCTTGTGAAATTATTCACACAACGGTGGAGTGATCATTTTATTTTTGTTGTTTTCTTTACTTCTTCATTTCCTCCCTCATGAGTCTACTTTCCGCTTCAATTGAAACCATGGGATCAATGGAGGGCTAACCCACTTATGGGTAGATCCGAGGGAGTAGAAAGGGGCTGGATTGGATTTTATTTATCACCTCATTAATATATAATCACTTCTTTAATTGAGATTTTTATTTGATGATTTTTAAACTCCATCGTCCTTGTTGAATTTAAGGTCACACACTTCAAGTGCTAATACAAAACATTACCTTGAAGTGCTCAAAACATTGATCCTTTAAGTGTATAGGTTATTATTATTAAAGGGTGTAGGCATTAAACCAGTAAGTGATTATTTTGTTTTATCTCCTTAAATGAACCCATCTCAAATATAAGAAATTGAAATCTTTAAAAAGGAAATAAGTAAAATCCACCCCGAGCGATAACCTAGGATCAACTCATTCTTTTAAATTGAATTCACTTAAGTATCTTAGATTTCATTTAAACCCATATAAAATTAACCCAAGTTGGCCACTTCATATCCAAAATCATTCCATAGAATGTACGTGTCTATAGGTTACTTCTTAGGTCTCTGAGGATTCGACAACCCAAGTTAAACTACAAGGACCATCTTACCTTCTTCTCTTGGGTAAATTTGAGCGAGAATCATCCACACATAGGTATGAATGACATTATAATTTTTCAGTGTGAGGAATGGTAAGAAATAATATGATATATTATATTTTAATAATGAAAAATATATCATTAATATCATAATTGTTTCTTAGATTTCAAATATGTTCATTAAATTTATCCTTATTACCCTCCATGTAAATTCTTAGGGAAAAGTGAATCACATCACTTCATGAGGCAGTAGTACACCATACACACAAGCGATGTTACCATATCCCCCATCAAATGTAAAGTAAGAAGTTATATGTGATATAATAATTTAATAAGTATTATTATGTTATAAATCTCATATATATACTTTAAATTTATCATTATAATAAATTGTGAGAAGAGGTGATGAAGAAAAATTGACATCAGTTCTTGAGGTGGTAGTCCACCATACATACAAACAATGATTTCATTTCCCCTTTGATGGAAGAGGAGATGGATTTTTGTTATTAAATTAAAATAATAAAATATATTTATATGGGATATAAAGGATTTTTTATATTAGTGTAATTGAAAAATATTTTTTTCATGTGGAAGAAAAATTAAAATAAAAATGATTTGTTTTCCACAATAACTCTGCTTCGAACACACTCCTTACGTTAGCACCAAAATACTTATTAGGTTTAATTTATGATAAAAAAATGGTCTCTAGGTAATAGGGTCGAAATTAATGAATATATTTTTTTAGGTATTGGATGATAAAAAAGGATCTAAAGGTGTAAAGAGTAGAATATATGTGGTGTCCTTTTATAAGTGAGGTGAGGGACACACTTGTAATTTCTAAGAACAAATAGTTCTACATACATTTTCCACATGAAAAAATGGTCCCAAAATGGATCATTATAAAACCATAGAAATTATAAGGTCTAAATATGGTTGAAAATATATTTTATACCTACTTTCAGTTCATTTTAACCATTTTTTTAGTTTAACCCCTGGTAAATTCATTTTCACCTTAATCGTAGAAATGTTTTTACTGTTTTTCACTATTCATTATAACAAACAATACAGTTAAATTTTTTAGCTAATATAAATTATTTATATAATAAATATGTAAAATATTTTACCAAACTAAATTCCAAGAAGTGGTAGAATATAATTTAAATTTAAACCTACAAATGCGATAAGGAATATGTTTTTCAATAAACGTATTTTCAAAGTATAAGATGATTTTATATTAACTCTATTACTAGTAATAATGATTTTGTGAATTTAAATAAATATTTATTAAAAAATATATAAAAAATTTATTGAAATAATTCATCAATAGGTGTCTTTTAATTAATTAATATATAGAAACATTATACATGTTAAAATAGTTTTCTGAAAAATCTGTTTTTTTTTATCCCTAGAAAAAACATATACTAAAAACTAATATAATGATGATTAAATTGTAATTAAGTAGAATAGATGTAAATAAGTAATATATATATATATATATTCCCTTATATTATAATCAAAACTTAATGGAACTCTAAAATTACATAATTTATTGAAATGAATAAGGCATTTTTACAAAAATCCATATTTTCACTATTCACTAAAAAATCAATATAATTTAATAAAAGAAAAAATTTCTCCATAATTTATTATTTATATTATCATTTAAAATAGTTAATCAACTATTTAAAATTAAAATTATATTATAAAAAATTAATCTTTAAGATAAAACCTTATTATAAAAAGGTTTCATTAGAACTATTTTCTATTTGATTTAAAAATTACATGATATTTTTATAATGAATATTTTTTCTAAAAAAAGATGAGGTGTGGAATATATAAATGATAATAAAAAGAAACCAAGAGGGGGTAAAAAGGATGAATAAAACCCAGAAAATTCTAAAAACAAATTATTAACACGTTCGAGAACCCACGTTTCTGGGGAATCTGCCTCTACTTTGAGGATGATACCCTCATTTCCATGATTTAGGTTCATGGGGGTATTAATTAAATCATTTGAAGATAAGACAGAAGAATATTCCAAGACTATGATAATCTAGTACTTCCAACCAAGAAGATTCAAGTTCAAATCTAGTTGTACACGAATGTTTTCTTCCGAATTGTTGGTTTACAATTTCACCACATCAAGGTAGCCCCTGAATCCAAATGTTTTTGGGTATATTTTGGAAATAAGTACATAAATATTTGAATCAAAACTAATTGAAATCCTCACTCTGTAGTCCAAATGGTAAAAATTCCCCTTCCAGGATCTTAGCTGGAATATTCATTTTGTTTATTCGTTCTGTCAAAGAGTCACATTCCTATTCTGATGCTAATCTAAAACATTCATAAGATCATCACATGATATCATAAAACTGAAGAGGGAAGCTCCAAGTCATGAACTATCCTCCATTTTGAGGGCAAGATGGAGACAAAGCAGGTTCTAGACCAGAAAATGATTTGGCCTTTTAAAGGGGATCATCTAGAATCTATCCTTATCCAATACAATTTTGCACGAGGATTTTCTGGACTGAGAACCCTATACCACACGGGTGGAGGTTGATTTAGATGTACCAGGTAAGGATGAGGCCCTTTATTTATCATCAAAATGTTTAGGCGCCAGACCTCAAGCTTGTGCTGCAGAGGATTGAGGCAATGGAGGCATCTCCTTGCTTTTGAAACTAATAGGTGAATCAATCATCTACTATAATTTTCAGTTTCTCACTGATATCAGTATCTCCGATGCAATTTGTTCATTATCCACCTCTTGTATAGACATTCCATTGGGCTTGTGAGTATCAATTCCATTTTCTCCACCACTTCTTATTGATCAATGATAGCCATTGTTTCAACGCCAACAGCAGAATTAGTAGTGTTGGTCAGGTGATCCTTCACAACTATAACTTCACCAGTACGGGACAGAATACTAGTTCCTTTATCCAAAGGACTATTGGCCATGGAGTCCATAAAAGATACGCCCTCTTAAACAAAGGATATAT
Source organism: Viscum album (assembly GCA_963277665.1). Lineage (NCBI taxonomy): Eukaryota > Viridiplantae > Streptophyta > Magnoliopsida > Santalales > Viscaceae > Viscum > Viscum album. Next base: position 1,435,042,473 of record OY728151.1, on the reverse strand, counting down.
AGGAATTAGTAATGAGATCTCCATCAAGGCCAATAGATGTTGTACAGTCAGTGAAATTACCATAACCTACAATAGTGGTTTTACTAGAGTTTTGATCATGACCTTCAGCATTATAAGATTGAGCAGCTTTATTCAAGCTAGCCCAAATGTCACCAGATTAAAAAACTTTCATGTTTTTCTTCCTACAGGTATTGTGATCATGCCAATTTTTTAGACAAAATGAACATATATTGGCCCTTCAACAACAATCCAAGGAGTGTCCAAGTATTTTTCAATTTGTTCAGAAAGATGGAAGCTTCTCAGAGATGATACGTAGATCCAATGTAACAGTTTCAGTGGATAGAATACCATTTTTGATAAATTTTGATTGATATCAACATCAAGCAAAATTTGGGCGTAGTAACCAAATCATTCCCCTTCTATTTATTTTTCCATTTTATAGGAATTTTGATATTTGAGACAATATCAAAAAGGATATTCAGGTTTCACAAGATCTAGTTGAGTCCAAAGATCATAACCCAAACCAGGGTGAAATAATTCTGTACCTCAAATAAATATAATTATAAGTTCTAATCATATATTCTTAAGGAGATCAGCTTCAATAACACAATGCCAAATCCACAAGAATTCCCTTTTAACTCTTCATTATGGAAGAGAATATGTAAGAAACCTCTTCTTAAAGGAGTTCATTTCCAGTTCAATAAACCCCGGATTGATAATATCCTTCCAAATAGGTCTGGGGGTTTCCAGGTATGGAAATCCTTCGAGAGGACGATTTTGGAGATCAGAGAATGATGAAAGGAAACTATGTAGCCCCTAATCGCCTCATTTCTTACTACAACCCATGTGATTTTAACATTTTTGACTAACCTTCCATTTGAAGTTATTTTATTAGATTAGAAAAACTAAGGATTTGGGTATTTACCTTTGAGAGGCATAACCCTAGCTTTGGCATTTTATCCTTCGAAAATACCACCAAGAACACCTTTACCCAGAGGTGGAATAGTCAATTCAGCATAATCAACATTAAGAGATACCATTATCAAGAGACCTCACACACCAATGCATCATGAACAAGAGAAGTTCTCAAATGCCACACACATCCTCTTCAACAACTTTTTAATGAATATAATTATATAATTCATATAATCAAAATGAAAATTATTTATACTATCATTAACTAGGTTGTTACATTCTTCCCCAATTTTTGAAATTATGACCTCAAAATTTTATTCACTTATTAAACAAGTCAGGATATCTCTCCCTCTTTTCATTATAAAATTCACATATCTCTTCTTCAAACATATGCTTTTTTTATTAAAACTTGACCTGGTGAATTACCTTTTTACAAAATAATTCCTCTCTATGGTAAATAATTTTAATAGAAAATTTGTTATAAAAAGGTTCTCTTATAACTAAAATACTTTAGGGAAATAAACATTAGATTATTATTGAACATGTTTCCTTAACATTGCATCGTGAAATATAATTTATACCTAGAATAAACAGAGAGAAAAATCTAGTCAATAGGCAACTTGTCCAAAATTATAAAGGATTTCATATGTTTCAATGAACCATAGAATTAACATACCCTTTATACCAAAACACATAACACTTTTCCATGTAGATAATTTAAGAAAAATATGATCACCTACCATGAAGGAAAGATCTTTACTCAGGTTATCCACATAACATTTATGCCATCTCTAATCCATCCTCATATTTTGCTAAACCAACTAAAACTTTTTATCCATTTCCCCTACCAAATTTAGTCCTATAACCTTCCTTCCTCTTACTTCATCTCAAAAAGATGGATGATGAGACCATTTTCCATATAATTCCCCAAAAGTTTACATTTTTATAGTTGAATAGAAACTATTGTTATAATAAAACACAACCAAAGAAATTTTATGATCCCAACTTCCTTGGTAATCCATTGACAGGATAAGGAATCGTATCTTATAAGGAATTGATAGTAATCACAGACTATCTATAAGATTGAGTATAAAAATATGTACTAAAATTTAATTCAGCACCCAATTACTTCTAAGGGCCTTTCAAAAAATTATATAGGAACCCAGGGTCACTATTTGATATAATGGAGAGAGAAACACTGTGTAACCTCACTATCTACTTTTTATACATTTTAGTATGATTATCTAAGTACATATAATTTTGAATGATAAAGATATGAGTAAATTTAGTTACTTTATCTATAATAACCCAAATATCATTATTACATCGAGATGTATTTGTAAATCCCACCATGAAATTTGTTGATATCACTTCCCATTTCTACTCCAGTAATAGAAATGGTTGACGAATTATCTTCGATAATTTTTATTATTTAACCAAATGGTAATAAAAAAACTCATGTTAAATTCAACATTATCACTTCTCATACCAACCCTCCGACAAACTACTGAAGGTCTCAATGTATCATAGTGCTTCCATGATAAACAAAAAATGGTGAACTATGATATTCACTCAACAACCCCATCCTAAACAAGAAATTACAAGGCACGCATAACTTGTTTTCAAATCTGATAACACCATATTCATAAATAGTAAACACAGTAGAAATACCCTTATTAATAGATTCTACATTTTCCTACAAAGAATGATACACCTTCTGAGCTTTATTAATTATTTATAAAAATGTATATTGAATTGAAACCTTAAAAAAACAGAGGATGTCCCTGCACCCATAACTTCTAGGACAAAATTCGAAAAATAATTAAACAAATTTTTATGTTCCAAACTCAACAAGGTTAATTTATCATTATTTTTTTATATTAATTAATTAACCAATGTTTTTTCTCCTGATGATAATGAATTGTGCAATCATAATACCTGATTAGTTCTAGTCATCTTCTATGTCCCATGTTTAATTATTTATTAGTAATGATATACATAAAACATTTATGATTAGCATATATTTTATCCTTTACTCAATGAAAATTATGCCACCAAATTTTTAATAAAATATCATTTTATCTAATTATAGATCAGATGTAGGGAAATTTAAAAAATTAGGTTTCAACTAATGTGAATCATAAACAATTAAATGATCATTCGGCATCCTGACACAATAATGTACCTTTAATAAATCATCACTATAGATGATGAATTTTCTATATCTAGAAGTAAGGGAAAAAACAAGGGAATTCAACAATATTTTTTTAGTTCATGAAAAAAATATTTACAATATTATTTATATATGAATTCAACTCATTTTCAAGTTAAATTAGTTAATGGGTTATAAAATAAAGAAATGTTTTCAAAAAAACAACTACTAGTATCCTATTAAAACAAGAATTCTAAGAATCTTTTTGAAATTGGTAGGTATTTTCCACACTTCAAAAACATTAGTTTCTTTTAGGGTTGACCATTATTCTATATTTAGAAACAATATTTCCATGAAAAAAAATTTATTGTTACCAAAATTCATACAAAATAAAATTTCCACAAAAATTGTTTTCTTTTATGGTTTTCAAAACAATAATCTAGTGCCTTTTATGATACTAATGAATTTTATAATATAGAAATATAGCATCAATAAATAAAACCCCAAAATTATCTAAATAGTCATGGGAAACTCTATTCACAATATCCATATATACATCTAATGCATTAGACAACCCAAGGAGAATAACTATAAACTCAAAAATATTTTATCTAGTATGAAATTATGTCCTTGTAATTTCAACCTCCTTCACCTTTATATGATGGTACTCATACATTAAATTAAGCTTCAAAAAAACTGAGCTCTCTAGGGGTGATCAAATAAATCATTTGTGTGATTAAAAATATATTTATTCTAAGCATTGATGTTATTCAAAGAACTATAATCAATGAAAAGTATCATTGAACCATATTTATTTTATGAAAACAAAATAGGATCACCCCATAGTGAAGTTATAGTGGGAAAACCATTATCTAACAACTCCTATAATTCATTTTTATATATATAAAATTTTAACTAGATCCATTTGATAACTTGGTTTAGAATCAGGATAAACATCGCGAACTAAGTCAAAAGAAAATTAAATCTCCCAATCAAGAATAAGACTACGAAAATAATTTGTAAATAAATCTATGCATTCATTAAATACTAGAACATCACTAATTTTAATAGGTTCCTTCTTTTCAATATTCGGATCTAGGTAACTTTCATTTCCATCTCTAATCAATTTCATAGCTTCATGTCATGTTATCAATGTTATAAAATCATTGAAGAAAATTCTCTTTGATATAAAATCTTTCATATCATGATAAATATAATTCCAATCCATACCCAAAATGATATAAAACAATACTATGGGATGTTCAACAATATTTTCATGAAATAAAATTCCACTAATAACAATATGAATATTCTTATATATCTTATTTTCTTTAATATTTCCACCCAGAGTTTTCACCAAAATTTCTATCCACTTATCATATGGTGATATTCCCATTTTACATGAATATTTATTAGAAATAAAATAATTTGAAAGTACAACCTCAAACATGGTAATCACATAATTTTAATAAATAAGTACCATACCTATCAATGCTTCACTTTATATCCCACCATCAACTGTAGTAGTATAAAAATATTTTCCCACACACTTTTTCTTTTGGATCCTACTGAATCCCACAATAATTAACCAACTTATAGAAGACATTAGAATAATTTCAAAACTCACTGTAATTAAAACATCTCATCAATGTATATTCATTGTATGTATGATCTTTTTAATTATTTTCCTGATCCATATGACCAAACATACCACATTGAAAGTAATTCATAGACTTCATAATACATTCCATATTGTGATTTTTACCACACTTATCAGCACATGGGAACTTAATTTTCTTATCTCGATAATTCTTTTATAATTTCCTACCATTTTCCTTCCTTTGAGATCTATTTTCTTGGATTTTTTCCTAGAATATAGGATCATTAGAAAATTCCATTTCAACCTTCTCAACATATTGAAAAATTTTCTCATATATTTTTAATTAGCAGGAATCCAATTCCCTTCAATATTATGTCATAATCATAAATAAAATCAATTAATCCTATTATCAATTCCTAAATAAAATATGGTATATACCTGGACAATATTATAAATTTTTTTCATAAATTACAATAGATTCTTTATTATTTTCCTTTAGTTATAATAATTTTTTTCCATCCTGAGTTGAAAAAACTTATGGAAATATTTCTCAAGAAATAGATTCATAATGGTGTCTCATTCCATAAAATCAATATCATCCCTCCTGTTGGTAATCTTAACCAAATAACACTACAAATCAGTTTCACCATTAAAATGATAAATGTAATGGGTTACCTTTTGATGTTATGAATACCCCAGGACTTCAAACATCTTCTCCCAAGCAATGATCCAAACATCAGATACCACAGGTTTAGAATATCCATTGAATGATAGACGATGTTGTCTAATAAAATGATTTAATATCAAAATGGTCTTCTATGGTAGATCTGGTTGTTCTCCACCCTATATTACACAACCATTTATATAATTCATCAACTAATCCATCGCCAAAAAAAACTATTCTATCCCAATTCCATCTATATTTGGATGCTAATTTGGAAGGATATTTTTCTATCAATGCCTTCCAAATACAGCGTCATATTTCTCTATGGAAAACCATTATGAATAGAAATATTTTAAAAAAATAAACAATAGTATTCTTTAAATGATACATCATTAAAACATAAAAATAAGGTAAAATAAATCTAAGTTATTATATTAATATTATCATAACTGCTAAAATTATTTTAACCTTGCTTTGATACAAACTATAAGGACCCACCTTTAACATTACATATTATAGTCACTTTAAACTATAAAAAACTTTCTTATAATCCTATATATCTTTCAGGTTAAGAGTTTTAGGGATATATTTCATAACTCTTACATAAAAATCCCATATATATACAAATATATCCTTCTAATAAATATTTATTTTCCTCATAATATAAAACCTTTCAAATAAAACATGATTTCTTTTAATGAATTTTTTTATGAATTTTAAAATTTCATATTCCTTATTCTTACCCATTCTTAAACCCTATGAAAATAAATTTGAAAACATTGTATGAGCACAAAAATCTAAGAAAGGTACATAAAACAAATGAAAGAAACATGTTATTTTATAATTACTTATGAAAATTTTTCTTTTTAAAGCATGCTTTGGGATCAAAATAATAATTTTATTACATAATAAATAACCTTATTTTTTCAAAATATTTTCATGAAACATATCATATGAAAACTTAAAGGAAAAAATAAAACTCATATCCACTTATTTTGAAACCAAATCAATTTATTAAATATTTTCAAAAAGTTATATTTGTTTCCCTTAATAAGTAGTAAATACTTTCTTTCAAAAAATATTCGCATTTCTTACCTTTTTTGTAAATAATAATATTATTATAAAACCTACTAGAAATTATAGATATAACATAATGAAATCATGAGACATCATTTTCTATATCATTCTTACTAATAGAAAAACCATACGGTCTACTTACATACCAAATTCATTGGAGGTCTATCATGAACCCACCTATCGTTGGTGTATAATGTAGCAACTCATCCTTGGTTAATAGCATAACCCCTCATCCTTAGAATATCAGGGAACCACCCCTCGGTTTATAATAGAACCACCCATCATCATAAATAATTTCTAGGAACCATTACATAATCATAACCCATAAAAGATTGAAATTTTCAACATTACACCCAAAAAATATTGTTTCCACCAATAATTGAGCATTTCAGGATATTAAAATGTATACACCATTTAAAATCCAATTTTCAAAACCAATACACCCATAAAAAGGGGAAAGAGGGAATTTATTTGAATAACAAATTAAATAATATATAGTAATCAAAAATTCAAATAATTGTTATGGGGCTGTGGAAATTCTTTATCACTGTATACATTAAAATAGAACATTCCTTTAATCTTTTTTTCAAAATTTTCCCTATAAAACATGTAAAAAGATTCCTAATGACAATATTTTTAAATAAATTCAAAAGAGACATATAATTTTCTCTATAAATATTTTATTTTAATATAAAACATCTATTAAAAGATTTCAAAAATATAGACATTGAAGAAAAATAGTTTAAGTATTAATCCTTAAAAGAATATTTTTTAAAAAATAATGTCTACTACCATTTTGGAAACATTTCAATCATAAGACACATGAAATAATAAAATTAAACAAAATGTTAAATATAATTAAAATATATAAATTAATGATATAAAATATTGAACATTCTCTATATACACCTCATAAAATAATATAAGTGTGTAACATCAAAATTTTCCTCAACAAAAGGAAATTGAGATGAAGTCAGTTACCTTGAGTCTGAATCGTCACATATGTTTTTTATTATCCTGAATCATGGAGATGATTTATTTATGTAATTTATTAATAAAATTATTCATTTTGATTATTTATTTTATTATTTCTTTTACTATGATATACACAATTAGATAACTATTTGAGTTTCTTCAAAAGTTTTGACAGTATCCAGCTTATATCTCAAAAAATGACTTTGGTAGGTTTACTATGGTAAAAATGGTAATTTTACAATCATATAAATAATAATAATAATAAAATATTTATCATATTTTTACTTAATTTATAATTTTAAAACCAATCATTAAATTTCATTATAAAAAATGAACTATGTTACAATCTTGGACATGGTAGCTCATACGTACGTATGAGTAACGTTTCCATTATTCAATGATCATTATGGAAAGAAGATATGTAATATTTTAACATTAAATAAATAAAATATTATCAAAAATATCATATTATTAATTTAAATATACTTATATATACCATATATGTGATTTGTGGATGAGAAAAGAATCAAATCGCTTCATGGTGGTTGTAGTGCACATGTACGCATGAACGCCAATATCATTTTTTAGTGAGTGGAAAGGTAAGAAGGATACTGATGTATTAACATAAAATAACAATAAATCATTCATTATTAACATAATTATGTCTTATATATAAAATATATTCATTAACATTATCATTAATATATTTCTTGTAATGCGATAGTGAAAAACTAATTACATCGTTATGAGAGGAGGTAGTCCACCGTACAGAAGAGAGATATTATCACATCACCCATTGAATGAAAATTAAGAAATTATATGTGATATCATATTTAAATAAGTATTATTATATTAAAAATATTATATTTATAATTTAAAATCCATCATTAAAACAAGTCGTTGAAATACTTTTTTTATTATTTTCCAAACGCTTTTAGGAAAAGTGAGAAACCCAAAGTCACATTCAAGCCCAAAAAACACAACCAAAAAGGACCAAGCAAACAGACAGCCATATCAACTAAAAAAACTAAAATCCAAAGTCTCTATATCCTTCATCACAACCAACACAGGAGTCCTCCTCCACGGTGGTTTTTCCCCATTCAGAAGCCGAGTTAAAACGCCTCATGAAATCTCTATTGTAGTCCCGCCTCACATCATTCAAAGTGATTCACCCAAGACCATCTTGCTTGGCCAGGCTCCATTTTGTAAAAGCCAGGGTCACCCCATGGTCACACTTAAACGATTATCTCATGAACAATGGTTGAGGTAGATAGGAATAATCCTTCCTTCCTCTTCTTTTTGGAGTAGCGGATGCCACTCCTCCATCCTCATTATGAGCTTTCATACCTGTATTTTGGCCTTCCCTGCCCTGGACAATGTTGATATATGAGAGCCTTTCCAATACATCATTATTTTCTTTATCGCTCTTAGAAATATCCCCCCCCCCCCTTCCAGGGATAACCTCCTTTCAATAAGTTGTTGCCTGATTCTGCTGAAATTGAGCATTATCATAAATTAATGCTAAGCATTGTGGATTTTCAACCAGTTCATTATCTTCAAACAGCACCATCCTCATTTCTTCATTTGAAGCAGAAGCCTCCTAAGTTCCTGTCTCTGCAATGAAACCATTATTAAATGGTTAATAACCTCCACATCCTCTTGTTCCAGACCCTAAAAACTATTTCTTGAAGGAACTATAATCAGTACCCCTCCATCTGCTTTATTCCGACCAAATTTTTCATCATCACATCCTTCTGAAGTCCACACAGCAGGACATTCATACACTACAGGCCATGCTTCCTCCAATTCCATAGGTTTCACCCCCTAGACCCTACTGTTGAAATCCCACACACCTCCAGCACTAGATCCGCACTTATCCTCAACCTGCTTCCCATCATCCCTAACCTGCAGATTACTCTTCAACCGCTTAAAAACTGCAGTAACCAATGGATTTAAGGAGACCTTATCATCCTTTCCCACTGCCGATGCATCCATATTCACCATAACAGATCCCTTTCCAAGATCAGTTCCATACCCCCTCCTCTTTCCTTTATCAGGACTCCTCCTTGGAACATAGTTCCTCTCCTTGAAACCATCAGCATAACATTCAGAAACCAAATTCCCCAATCGGCAGGAGTTCAAATAGTAGTTAACCCCAGACTCAAACACAACTGCTTGTTTCCATCTATAATCTTAACCAACTGCAATCCAAAACCACTCCACTGGATGCTTTGACACATCTACCTCACCATAGATGCGAGGATTAATTGGATGACTCACAGTGGAAGTGTGAATGTTAGAACAAAGGTAACGACCCACCATATTTCCAATCATACGAAGAATTGATGGATTCTTAAATGGTAGAGGAAGTTGAGGGGGGATTACTTGAATCAATCTGGAGGTTGGATCCCGATTCATGCAAAGGTCGAACAACCATCTAAGGAGAGAGAACTTGAAACCGTTACATCGCCGAGGGTCACTAGACCAGGCCTGATTTAGATTAGTTTCCGAAGAAAAACAAATCATTAAGTTTCTTCTATCGATAAGACCAACAATCACACAGTCTTGCAAATCCCACTTACTGAAGATGAAATGATCAAAGTCTGCAACTGAGGGCCTTCGAAGATTGAAACACGCGACCAACGTTAGGTCCAGATGACTCGAAGCTTCCAAGAACTCTGACATCAAAATCGGAAACTTCGGACCACCAAGATGCAACTCTGGAACCTTTGGACATAGAGAAATCATTGGGAAATCCAAGATAAAATTTGGGTTAGAAAAGAGAATAAATGGTTTCCGTTTTCTCGGAGGTGGCCGAACCAATTCCTCCCCTCTCCCACCTCTAAGAAGGGGGGAAAGTCGTCGTCAATCATTCTAGGTATCCCTCATTGTCGTGAGCGTGGTTGTATCGTCTCCAATGAATTCAAATTTGTGGAAGAAAATCACTCCTATTCTTAAGGGAAGTCAACAATTGCATCATTAAAATTGGTCATGAGTGATGATGATGAAAAAAAATGCCATCTGTTCGTGAGGTAGAAGTCCACCGTACACATGAATAATGATTTCATTTCCCATTTGATATAATAAGAGATGGATTTATATTATTACATTAACATAATAGAATCTATATATATGGTATATATTTTTGAAATTATATCATCATAAATGAGGAACACATGAAGGAGGTTGAATAGGAAATAAAATAAAAACATAAGGATAAGCATGATATCTTATCTATGAAAAAACTCCTTATGTTAAAACCAAAATCCTTAATATGATGGGTTTATAATAAAAATATTGCTCTATTTTATGGGTATGGAATCAAGAAATATATTTTTTTATGTAATGGTTGAAATATAGGTTCTTGAAGGTGTGAAGAGGATAGGAAAAAGAGTGGCCTTATATAGTTGAGGTGAGTGGGACACTTGTAATTTTCAAAAATAAAACTTGTTACACTTCTTTTGTTAATTTCCAACATCGCATCCATTGGCTTGGAAACAGGAGGGTGTGTGATACTATTTTTAAGTGAAATAAAAAATGCACTAAAGGCTATAAATAAATGACAAGGGATTTATACACATTTGTGGGATGACTTCCCCTTTTAAGATAAATAACCAAACCACAAAAAATACATTTATACTACTATATAATCAACAAGTAAAATAAAAAACAACTCAACTGAAAACAAACCTACACTATATCAGAGTACAAAGAAGAAACTAATTCCAAAAACCTCAAAGACACTATAGATATCCAATAGAAACTCCCAACAAGTTCCAATCTATAATTCAACAAGCCATGCACAAGGTATCATGGTGCATCACTATAGAACTGAGATAACTTGCCTTTAGTTGTGGCATGGTAGATAACATCTAAAAATGAACCAAATTTTCCAAGCATGGGGAGAGTATAAAAATTAGTAGGATTCCCCAAATGACTTTCCAAATCACTCCACTTGGATACAACTTGTTCGAACATTTATATAAATAGTTAAAAAAATTAATGTAGATTATATCAAATCCCAAAATAGTTTTCCAAACCAAAATAGTTTCCATCGAAAGTAATAAATCAAGACTTTAGAACATTCCACATTTTCATTAGGAATACTCATTCAATAAAGCAACACATCCACACATGCATTCCCTGGCAATAGTTACATACTCATGAGCTGTCTCTCATCGATCTACCAAGTCATGATAAGGTTAACATATACCATGTACCCAAATAGCACACACCCCCTCCACTGGGTCACTTCAATGAAAATCAACTCATTCTGACAATGTATGTTAAATAAAATGCAAAACCATTTCAATAAAAATTCTTTTTTTAAAAAAAATTTACAAAATATTTTCCATGCATTAGAACAAAGAAACAATTTTAAAATCATAATTTTAAAGTAATTTACCAAATAACTTTCCGTAATAAATATCCCTTCTTTACATGTTCTCAAAACTATCCCTAACGAGGTTTTCTATCAAGTGTTACACATCAATTTCAAAATTCAATTCAATAAATTTTGAAGTAGGATATCATGTTATAAACTAGATAAGTAGATATATAATCCACCAACCTCTCACACTTAGGAGAAAATTAAGGAAGACACAACAACCTTCAAAAACTCAACTTCAAACTCCTAAAATCATCCTTATATCTTTTTCCATTAAATAAAAACAACCATATCTCATCATGATGGACATACCAAAACATTAATCTGTCCCAAAAGGATAAGATCCATGATTACAAGATATGGAATAAGAATAAATCTAAGGAATTTGATAAAGAATACTCACTGATAAATAAATATTCCCTCCAAAGTGCATATATTCATCTACGAATCACTCCTAGATCGAAAGGAATGATCTATGTAGCGAGGGAGGGAGAGTAATTCATGAAATTATTTGTTTAAAGGAAAATGAAATACTTAACATGTAAAATTTATTAGATCAAAAAATTAAAGATCAAATATTTAACAGTGTATGGTTAGGGTTCATGATTAAGAAAACTATGTGCTAACTATGCATGGGTCACTACCTCTAAACACCCATCGCACGGTTGGCTCGTACAATTATAAAAACCATGTGACAACTATGAAATAACCCTATATCTATCCTTGAATGATTTATCTTGGGAATCTACATAGTTTGGAAAAACCATGTGCTTAACCATGCACCTACCCAGTATCTACTTTTTCAGTTGCAAGGTTTCCTGGGAAGTGTTGCATTGTTTCTACTAACTGTTCTCAATCTGTGTAACCTTCAAAAAATCCCCAAAACATGTTAAAAATCCTCTAAAACAGTTAAATCTTAGAAAAATCACTTTATATACAATAAATAAATAAATGATCAGGTACCTAAAATTAGGTGTGATACATTCTCTCTACCATTGGTATTTCTATCGTCAGAAAGTAAAAAAAATTACATGAAAGATTTGTGACCAGTTATCTACCATTTCATTTTCATGCTCCCATGTTTCTTCCTAAATTTGATCATCCTTCCATGAAACCCATATTTGACCAATTTTATTCCCACCTAATACTTTCTATCTCTTATCTATAATCCATTCTGGAACATGGACCAATGTAGCATATAACTCTATGTCAAAAATATCCCATCGAATCATGTTGTTAGGATCTGGTTGAAACTTCATTAAATGAGAAACATGAAACACATTATGCACTAAACTAAAACCTAGTGGAAAAGTAAATTCATATTCCACCTCACTTACCCATTCATGTGTCTCAAAGGGCATATTTATTGGGGATATAACTTGCCATGCTTCCCTAAATGATGATGTTCAAAACATGGAGAGAGTCTCATGAACTCACGATCACTCACCACAAACAAAAATGGACATAGAAGATGATCCACATATGACTTTGGACAACTCTGATCCATCTTTATCCACTTACTGGTTGACTATATTTTCTTAATTGTTTCTTTCACAATAATCAATCCAACTAGGTAAATCTAATTTGTTTCCACCCAAAAATGTGGAGAATGAAAAGGACAACAATAAATGCTTCAAAAGGTTTCATATGTATCGAGCCCTAGTAACTTTTATTGTAAGAGAAATCAACTAATAGTTTGTGCTCCTCCCAAGATACACTAAAATCTATTACACAATCCCTAAGAATGTCCTCCAACTTTTGTTTCATCCTTTATAATTTTATATTCATTTGTGGATGATACGCCATTCTTATAGTCAACTGCATCCCAAGGTCTTTTTGTAAGGATTTAAAAAAATTAGACATGAACCTAGGGTATCTATCCAATACTATCTAAACTTTTATTTGGTGCCTTTTTACCACTCCTCATATATAGATTTTGGAAATTCCCTCCACCATATGAAATCCATGAATATGGATAAAATGAGCCGACATTGTGAGTTGATCCACAATTACCCATTTGGAATCATGTTGTCTAACAAATCATGGGATACCTATCACACAATAGATGGTTATATTGTCCCATTTCCATATAAAAATCCGTAAATACTGAAAAATACTCATTATTTGTGGGTTCTCTTCCTTTACCTGCTAACAAGCGAGGCATCAGAAAATAAACTCAACAATTTTTTTCATGCCAATCCAAAAAAATTGTTCTTTCAGTTTCGTATACATATTTTTTATTCTAGGATGAACATCCCATCTATAATGTTGATAACCATGGAGAGGTTGTTTCTAACATGCCAATGGTATAACCATCTGATCTCAGAACCACAACACTAATCTATTTTCAAGATTACATCCCCATATAGCCTCCCCACCATTAACTATTGACCTTATAGAAAGGCATTATGAACCATATTTCTATTCCTCTTTAAAATTCTATACCAAATTAGGAAAATAGAATCTAAAATGAAAACTACAGCACTACCACAGTCTTCACATTCCATGCTCTTGTCATATATCACTGACATCAGATTCTTTGGATTCTAGGTTTCTATAGACAAATGACTATATGACTTCCAACATATTTCATCTACCACCAAGTCCCCATTATCAAGTTTGTACAAAAATTCAAAGCCAAACATTTGAAGATACTTCATCCATCTTCTTTGTATCAGATTCAAATTAGTTTTTCAGAAAGTGTGTTTCAAATTCTTATGATTTAGGAACATCATAAATTTGTCACCAAAAAGGTAATGAAATAATGTATTCAAATAATTGACTAGAACAGATAATTCCACATTAGGTGTTGGGTAGTTATTCTCATGAAACCATAACTTCTATGATCCATACGCAACAACATGATCTCCCTACATAAGAACAGACTCAAAACCAGATCTTGAAGCATCACAATACAAAACATAGCCTTGTCCTGATTCGTATAATATCAAGATCAGTGTTGAGGTAAGGTGAAAATTAAACTTTTGAAAAGACTTATGACATTCATCATTCCATCAGAGTGGAACAATTTTCTTTATCAAATTTTTTATCGGTGAATTTTGTCATGAAAATTCTGGAATAAAACATTGGTAATTACGAGCTAGGATAAGGAAACTATGTATCTCAAAGAAATTATTTGTAAATTTCACGTATATTATAGCCTCAATAATTTCTAGATCCACATAAATACGTTTCTAATGAAAAAATGGCTAATTAAATGTACCTATTGTATCCAAAAACCACACTTTGATAATTTGGCCTATAGATGATGATTCTACAAGATAACCAACACTATTGCAAAGAGTTTCTCATGATCAATCTTTTTCCATGAATACATCAGTATGTCATTGAAGATAATTTTTTATTTTTTTTTTATTTTTTTTTTTATTTCTTGACAACTAATATTCTATAAAAGAATATTTTGAAAAAATAGTTGAAAGATGCTAAATTTTTTAACCCAAAAAAAAGGGTAATAAAAGTTTTATTTTTGATAAATTTTATTTATAGACACTTTTAATCAAACTAAGAAGAAAACGATGTTGAGTTGTTAGAAGGATGAATACTGAAAATTTTGTAAAGTTGTTGATCAGACACGCCATAAGTCTCAAATATTTCGGTATGATGTCTAAGATCTAACAGACATAATTTCTTTTAGAATGTCATTTGATTCAATGAAAGAAATATAGAATGTCATTGAAGCTTAAAATGTAAGCTTCAAGGGAGTTAGAAGATAGATTTTTCTTTAATTTCTAATCTTATGTCAAATGATACTTTTTTGAACTTGGAGTTCTCAAAAATCATGGTAAAATATTTTGAATAATAGAGCATGTTGAATGTCTTTGTAAGCACTATATCGGTCTCAGAGTTATAAACATAGAAACCTTGACACTGATTATTGGTTCTATACACCTTGACACTGATCATTAGATCTATAAGTACAAAACACATAAGTTTTTAGAAGTCCAAATGAGTTATATTTAATGAAGCTTGAATAATTTCATATTTTTTGAAAGGATTCCTCATCAAATATAGAAAATCATAATTAGTATTTCATCATAAGGATAAATACATCATAATTAAATGTTTTTCAAACTATGTTGTGTAAGATCAGTTAGATCATTATCAAACACAGATCCATCAGATAAATAATAGGAACTAATTCATCTGAATGATACTGCAAAACAATAAAAACATCAGATGAAAAACATTAGATAAACCAAATCTAATGACACTAATAAATTATCAATCTGATAATCTAGTTTGAATAATTCTATCAGCATAAGTAGACTTTCGTAATAAGGATGAGTTTTAATATGTGATAAGTGTTTTGTTTACATAGGCATTTGATGTTATTGAAGTTTAAACCATGTTCATGTCATACACACTTCATTTGGTTATTTCATCAGCTGAGTACCACACATATATATTTCATCGGATATAGAAATTTCATCAGATATATCTTCCTTATAAAAGTCTATCTGACAATTTATAAGGTTGAAATAAAAATCAGTATCATAAAATGAAATATAATTATACTCGCCTAATAATACGGAAGAAAACTTATTTAGTTAAAGAAGGCCTCTTTCAGATAATATTCAATAAGGTTCCATAATATTTGAAGTAGTCAAACAAGAAGTTCAAATGAGGGTAAATTTTAGGTATTGTTAAATTAAGTCAGTGGGAAATGTTTTTCAATTTCATTCATTTTATATCCTCAAATTCCATAAATATATGCATAATACTTTTCTATTTTACAACTATTCACATGTGAAAAATGTAGAGTGTTACAGTGATCATGTCAGAGTTTCTTTCTATATAGAGATCCATTAAGAAGATCGGACTATTGAAAGTTTTGTTTATCGAATTGAGAAGATCAGACCAAGGAAGATCGGTCTGAGTAGTTCAGAAGATTTTGAGAAGCACAGTTTGAGAAAATTTTCATCATACAAATTTCAGCAGACTGACTTCATCAGAATAAGTGCTTCTCACTAAGGATATCATACTAAGGTTTGAGATATAGTTTTTTGGAGAAAAAAATTTTTTTGATGGTTTTATTTTGTGGCTAAAATTTTTTATAAGAAAATGTATTAAACTAATGAAATTTATTATAATATTACCTATTAAGAGATATAATGTGTATAATAGGATTGAACACAAGTTATATTCACTTATTTATAATAGTGAATTTCCATAGTCTAATGGAAGTGGCTATGGAAAGGATGTAGGTTCTCACACTAAGGATGAACCTTATAAATCTAATGTTCATTACTTGATTTACTACTTTTTCATGAATAGATATTTAATTAAAGATGATAAGGTGGTTAAATTTAATAGTTTATAGGTTTTTAGTTACTAAAAGTCTTGAAACTTATAAAAATTGAACAACTGATTCAACCCCCCCAGTTGTTATTTGATCCTTTAGAACATAAATTGGTATCAGATCCAGAGTTACCTTATTGAATTCATATCATAGATAATATAAATTATGTCAATAGAAGATTAATTTCTACATTTCATAGAAACAATTATCATGGTTATAAAAATAGGATGATTCTATATTTATTATCTTTTAACCTGGAAGTTGTTGTTGCTACTACAATTGATTTTCCACCTGTTGAGAAATATACTCCTATGACGATTTTTGTTAAAATAAATATTTAGGTTTATGGAATGAATAGAAATTATATCCTTATGTATCTATTAAAAAATTAATATATAATGTTAATGGGTATAAAAACTTGAAAGAGTATATAGGACTAGTTAAAATTATTTTCAAAGGGACTAATAATGTGAAGCAAGAAAAGATACAAATATGGCTTAATAGGATTGATGGTATAAGTATGAGAGATGGAAAAACTATTAATGAATACTTTAACATAGTGAATGAAGTTAGTTTGAACATCATAGGTTTTAGAGATGACTTGGAAGATTCTAAAATTGTGAAGAAACTCATTAGAAACTCTCCAGACATCTTTAATTCTAAAATTTCAAGTTTATAGGATAAATTTTGTTTATCTCTTGATGAATTAAAGAAAATTATTATTTAGTATGAAATGATAAAATTTAAAATTTTAAAAATAAGTTGAAATATGAAATTTATTTTGAAGTTTTGATAAAAATTAAAATTTTAGATTTTGAAGATGTATATCCTTGTGACTCTAAAGATAAAGGGGATGATGAGTTAAAAGATAAAGTAATGTCTCTTATAAATAATAACTATCGTAGAGAAAGGGGAAGGTATGTAGGTAAAATTCCTCTCATAAATTTTTAGTTTGGTGGAATAAGACACTTTGGTATGAATTTTCCAAAGAAGAAAGGTGCAGAATATTGAGATGATTCTGATGAAAGAAGTTGATGAAATAAGTGGATGAAAATTTTTAAATAAAGAAGTTAATCTAATAAATATAAGAGGAATTTTATTGGGAATAATAGAATTATGTTGATTAAGAAATATTAATCATACTTAACTAAAAATAATTCTTTAGAAGATAGAAGTTTAGAAATGGTGAGAACATACATTGTAAAATTTGAGAAAATGGAAGACTCTAGAAAAAGTGAAGAATAAGGAGGTGGATAATCCTATAGATAGTATCAGATTAGAATATAACTTCTTATATGTCTTGTGAAATATAGATCTATGAAGAAAGAAATTATAATGATAAATAAAGATAGTGGACAATTTGTTAAATGTGAAAAATATGTTTTCATGAAAGAAGAAGAATACATCCAAGAGACCTTATGTTAGAAAATTAGAATTGTTGAATAGGGAAATATGGTTGAAAACCTTAGTAATAATTTGGATGATAAGGAAGAATAAGTTAACAAGTTTATAAAAAATTAGTGTGAAAGTACCTCAAGGAAGATGAATGGTAACTTCAAAAAAATCCTAGGATGTAAAACCTGAAAATTCCAATGTTGCTAAGAAATCTACCATCAATAATTAGGTGTAATACTCACCCTCTAAAAACAATGTTTCATCTGATCTTTCTAGTATTTGAGGTGATATGAAAAGTGCAGTAAAAATGTGTACAGTGAGGTGATGTGATAAACTTATCACATCTACAAAATTCGAAAACAACCTCATTAAGAAAGTGGTTCCACACATAGATTATGTAAAAGTTGCTATAATTCATCAACCTCAACAAATTTTCAATAGAGAAAGATCTTATCTAAATAGAAAATAAGTATTTGATGGTTTTTACTAGTCTTGCAGAATCTATGGGCACTAGGATTATAACTGTTGGAATAAAATTTCACTTCTTGAAAGATGGTTAGAACAAAATGAAAGAAATGGTTAAATAAAATTTATTATCTTTCCTAATCCACATGAATTTAGGAAAGAAAAATATCAAGATGTTTGAAACATTCCCACAAAAAATCAATTGTAATTTTTTGAAGAAGTTTGTGGAAGATGTGATCAGACTGGTCATCAAGATGAAATATATATGACACTCCCTTGGGAACATGTTTCTTCTGGTAGAACAGAAAAGTAAGCTAGAAAGAAGAAAGTTGATAAAATATATTTTTTGTTGAGATAGCTTTGAAATCAAGTAAAATGGACAATCCATGGATAGTTGATACTGGTTTTTATTTACACATGAATAGTGATATAAAAAACTTCAAACATGTTTAAAAAAATTATGATAGAGTTGTTCTTTTAGAAATGATAGTCCCTTGAAAATTAAAGTAATTATAACTACTAAGATAGAAACTCAAAAACTAAAAACAAAATAATTTATATTTGTTGATGGACTCAATAATAAATTACTAAGTGTGAATCAACTTTGTGCTGATGGAAAAGAGCTTCCAAAATAATATTCTTATATCATTTGTAGTATTGAAGATGGAAATGTTGTGACTATGAGATAAATAACGAGTGAAAATATTTTTCATATTGGTGAACACAAAAACTCATGGTATCTATGTGATGAAGATGAAAATAAATTTTGTAATATGAGACTTGGCCATATTTGGTGGAAAAGTATGAATATACCCACAAAAGTTGAAGTTGTACAAAATTTTCGTGAATTGAAAATAGTAGAAGAACCTTTTTGTGTAACTTGTCCGAATGTGAAGATAAATAATAAAATTCATAAGAATGTTGAGATTTAATCCACCATACCTCTTGATGTTATTTATTATAACTTATGTGGGATGATGAGACATCAATAAAAAAGGTGATTTATAATTTATAACATTCATAGATGATTTCACTCGAATTTACAACATCATGTTCATGTAGCACAAGTTAAATTCTATTGAAATTTTCAGATTCACTAGAAAAGATGTTGTGAATAAAATAGGGGTTTCGATAAATAAGTTGAGAACAAATAATGGTACATAATTTCCATGAAAACTTTTGAAAGTTATCTGAGAAAACATGGAATCAAACATCTGTATAGTGCTCCATATACCCCCACTACCAAATAGAGTAGCAGGATGTAAGAATATAAGTTTTGTGGAAATGGGAAGAATCATGTCAGTAGAATACAAACATTTAATGTTCTATTTAATAGAAGTTTTTAGTACTATTGTACGTGTTTAGAACAAATATTTATTGAGTCCATAATCGAATAGGGATTATTAAGAAATGTGTTATAACAAAAAACATTCATTGAAGTACTTTAATGTTTTTTGAAGTCCATCCTAACAAAAAATAAAAAATTAATATCTTGTAAGGTTTGATGAGAAATCCAAATATGTAATTTTTAGGGGATATTCACCAAATGGAAGAATTTACAAAATTTGTAAAACAATTTACAGTATTTGGTGGATTTATATGATGTAAATGTTATTTAAAATACAAAAATTAAATTGAGAATGATATAGAAGATAAACTAAATATTTCAAATCAAAGTGAGGATTTTAAAAAAAGACTCATTAAGATTCAAAATAATCAAATGTTGAGAAAAGTGAAACTGGTAGAGTAACATTAAAATATCCTACATTTCAAAAACATGTTGAGTCTATAAGAATTATTGGGAATCAGAAGGCTCCAGTTCATACCAAAATAAATACGATATTTAAAAATTAGACTTATATTTATCTCAAAAAATGAACCGGAATCAGTTTCATAGGCAATTCAATTCAAATAATGGGTGAATTATTTGAATGAAGAGTTGGATAAAATTGAGAAGAATAAAACATGGGAATTTGTTCCTTGGGAAATAAAAAAATAATTGGAACAATGTGGGTTTACATAAACTAACTTAATAAACATAGTGAGGTTTTAAGAATTAAATAAATACTTATTTTTAGAGGCTATTCATATGTGGAATCTGTGGATTTTGAAGAAACATTTTCTGCAGTTTCATTATTAGAAAGTATTAGAATGTTTCTATTAGTGTTTGAACATCAAAATTATAAATATTTCAGATATATGTAAAGTTATATTTCTAAAATAAAGTTATTGTGGAAGAAGTTTACATTGACCTAATTTGTTAATTTTTACTTGATAATAATGAAAACATGGTTTTAGATTGAATAAATCTTTTTATGGGTTAAAACAATCCCCATGGGACATGAAATTAAAACTTGATATTTT
Organism: Viscum album; assembly: GCA_963277665.1. NCBI lineage: Eukaryota > Viridiplantae > Streptophyta > Magnoliopsida > Santalales > Viscaceae > Viscum > Viscum album. Next base: position 1,435,021,159 of record OY728151.1, on the reverse strand, counting down.
TTGGAGAATTTTCAATTTTTCTAAAAGAAAATTTGATAGTAATATATATGTGAGATAATTTACTTCTAGCACACTATTTTTTATAGTGTATGTTGATGATATAATTTTTCCAGTGGAAGAAGAAAATGATTGTAAAGAAGTTTTTAAGGAAATGAAGAAAAAAAATTATACATCAATGTTGGGAGAATTAACATTATTACTTGTCTTAAAATTTCAAAAAAAATGACAAGTACATTTTCTTATCTCATGAAAATTATTCTAGATAATTGTTAAAGAAGTTTGGGATGCAATAATCCCAAGAATCTGCAACTCATATTTTAGTGAGGAAAAATTTAAGTAAATTTGAATCCAGAAAAAGTGTGAATCTGAAAGAATTTTAGAAGATAGAATGTTTTCTTTAACTAACAGCCTCAATACATGATAGTTTTTATGCTTTCACATTATGTTCCAGATATCAAAGTGATATGAAAGAATATCATATGTTGAAAGTAAAGATAATTATAAGATCTGTCAAATGAACTACATCACATGGGATTTTATACAAAATAGGTTGTGAAATGAAATTTCATAGCTATAATAATGCTGGTTTGGATGGAAATTTCAATGATGATAACTCAACTATTGGTGGAATATTTTTCCTTATGGAATGCAGGGTGAGTTAGAATAGTAAAAAATAATTTTCAGTAACATTGAGAACATAAAAATCAGAATATGTTTCATCTACTCAGGGTTGTACTTAGATGTTATGGATGAAAGTTTAGCTAGATGATTTGAAATTATAATTTTCGAAACCATTTAATATTCATTGTGAAAGTCCTAGTTCAATTAAAAATTCTAAAAATCTTTTCTAACACTCAAGATCAAAACATATTGATATGATGTTTCACTTCATAAAATATAAAGTTGTTACTCGAGTTTTTTTACTGTAATTTATCTCAAAAAGTATCAAATTTATAATATCTTCAAAAAATAAATAAAGAAATAGAGATTTGTGGAATTGAGGATTTATATTTATGCTCATCATCCTCTAATGACTTATTGAAAATCATAAGAAATCCTCACACTATTATTTGGATTATGTTGACAAAGGGACAGAATATATATAACTTTATCATTCAATGGAAGGGGAAGTCCCTTTAATACTTAAATGATTCTAAATATGTGGTTATCATAAAATGGGGGATAGATATAAATGTGAGATGAAAAGATAAATGTGAGGGTGAATTAATCTTAACATGTCCATAAACATTGATTGTCATAATGGGATGTAATTCCTTTGAAAACATTTCTTTATCTAGTAGTTTGGTGTCATGAAATTCTATTTTATGAAAGGATATGTTTTGGTAAATTTTTAAAAACATGAGTTGTGAAAAAGTATGAGTGATTTTAAAAAATTTGAGTGGAATAAGTTTTTTATAAGAGTTGTTAAAAAATCTAAAAGTGGAGATTGATGATCCTATGTTATATTTTTGTTTTTAAAAAAAAATTGCAATAAATATTTTGTAAGAGTATTATTTAATAAAATAGGTTAAGGTTGCAGAATGTTCTAAAACAAACACAAAGGGGTAGAAAATATTTCTATTTGAGAATTTTTTTTTATAAATGAATTTTATTGGACTGAGATGAACTGCATACAAAAGTTGTTAGAAAGATGAATTATGATTGTTTTTGAAAAGTTTTTGGTCAGACACTCCACCAATATCAAATCTATAGGCTTGATATCTAAGATATATCAAAAATGATGTCTGTTAGAAATTAATTTGATGCACAGAATGAAAGTAAAAATGTTTTTGAATACTGAAAAGAAATTTTCCACGGAGTCAAGAGTTACAAAGTTCTTTACTTTCTAACCTTAATTCATAATATTATTTTTCGGTCTTGGAGTTTTCATAAATCATGATAAATTCTCATGATAAATGATTTTAAAGAATTGAGGATGTTGTATTCCTTTCTATAGGATATAATAGTTACAGAGATTCAAATACAGAAACCTGGACATTGAGTATTGGTTTTAGAAACCTTGACATTGATCATCGGATCTAGAAGTACCAGACACAAAAATTTTCAGAAGTCAAAATTTGTTAGAGATAATTAATTGTAAATAATTTCTAATTTTCTAAGAGTTTTACTCATCAAATTAAGAACATATCTATAAGTATTTCATTATAATGATAAATACATCATAATAAAAATTTATTCAGACTAATATGGGGAAGATCCATTGGATTAAGATCAAACACTGATCCATCTAATCAGGATTAGTCACTGATTCATCAGAAGGATGCTTCATACCGAAAAAAACATCAGATTCAGAACATAGACGAACAAAATCTGACGCCACTGATAACACATCAGTCTAAGAAATTGTCTAAATAATTCCATCAGGATGAGAAGACTATCATAATGAGGAATTTTTTGACGATGTGGGAAGTGCTTATTTTTAGTAGGTATCTAAATTCTTTAGAAGTTAAAACCATGTATATGGCAGATATACTTCTATTGATAATTTCATTTGATGAGAACCACACACCAATATTCCATCAGATTCTTAAATTTCATCAGATGTAGATTCCTTAATATAGTTCGTCAGACTGTTTTTTAGGAAGATAGAAAAATAAAAGTCACAAAATGAAATGTAATTCAACTAACCTAATAAGATTGAATAAAATTTAGTATGTTTGAGATGGATATTTTCTATAAAGACTCAAGATGTTTTCAGAAGATTTGAAGTAGTAAAACATAAAGTTTAAATGAGTGTGAATTTTGGGTTTTGTGAATTTGAGAGAGTGGGAATAGTTTTTTAAATTCCCAAGTTTCCAATCATGGGATGCCTATAAATAGATGCATAGTAATTTAATATTTTATAACTATCCACATGGTAAAAACATATAGTAATATAAATATTGTGTTAGAGCTTGTTTCAAGAAAAAGTTCTTGCATAAAGATCAGACTACATAATGTTTTTTTTGTCGAACTAAGAATATCATACTAATAAATATCAGTCTGAGCTATTGAGCTGAGTTTTAAATATTAATTTTTAGAAAAGGTTCATCATAAAGAGTTCATTATATTTATTTCATTGTACTGAGTGCATAAGACTGAGGCAATCAAACCCATGGAAATCAGACTGTGGTTCTAGATAAAATTTTATAGAGAATTTTTTTAAAAAGAAAAATTGTTGCTAAATTTTTTATCATAAGTCATTGTAAAATGGTTATAGTCATTATAATATTACCTATACATAAATATAAAGTGTCTATTTGGAGTTTAAAAAAGTTTTATTCACTTATTCATAATATTTAATTTCCATAGACCCATGTGAGTGGCTATGGCAAGGATGAAGGTTCTCATACTGAGGAAAAACCACGTAAATATCATTTTATTTACTTATTTTCCTACTCTTTCATGCATGAGTTTTTATTAAAATATGATAAAGTAATTTATTTTAATGTGTTCCAAGGGTTATGTTTCTAAATCTCCTAAAACATATAAAAATGAACAATTGACCCCCCCCCCCCTTTCTCAGTTGGTATTCGATCCTTTGTAACCTTATTCATCTACAAAAACCATAACTAAATATTCCATATACCTTTGAAATATTAGAATCATCAGTTCCATAAATATATTTGGTGCATTCATAAGACTTAATGGAAAAAACACAAACTTTTAATGGACATATATACTTATAAATGTTGTCTTTAGAATTTCCTTCTTATGGACCTACAGTTGGTGATATCTTGAATGTAAGTCAATTTTAGAGAACCACTAAGCTCCCATCAATTGATCGAACGGATCATCAATTCAGTGAAGATGATACCAATTATTTATCTTAAATTGGTTAAGATTACAATAATATACAAAAAACCTAATATTTACATCTTCCATTTTCATAAAAAGAATTGATGTTGCCCATAGAGTCATACTCGGCTGAATGATCCCTTTAATTTCTATCTCTTGCAACTATAACTTCGATTCCATTAATTCTATATGTTCCATCTGATAATACATAAGTGATATAGGGATAGTCCCCGGTAATAAATCTATTGTAAACTTCATTTATATTTAGGTTGTAAACCCTAGGAAAAATTTAGTAAAAACATAATTAAACTAACCAACAATTATTGGAAAATTTTCTTCTTTATCTCATCAATTTATTCCATGTTCAACACCAAAAACTAGTAATAGAGTGTTCTAACTTGTTGTACCATAAAGCTTATTTCACCTATCTTTACATTATGATCTCCTCTACCAAGATTCTATATTCCGTCACTAGTGGAAAAACTTTCACATTGGGTATAACATTTGATGCAACCCCTGAACATATTCAAAGAAAACCTTACATGTGATTAAGACACAGTCATAAATCTCTAGCATAGATATATCCCAAATGAATTCATACATATCAATAGTTATATGAGATTCTTTACACATAATGGCTTGACATTTTCTTTGGCTAAGAGGGGTTTTAAGTTTCAAAACAGAAGGGTTCATCTCAACATGAAAACCTAGAATATCAATAGCATGAGAAGAAATAAATGAATTGGATAAATCTTTATCAAATAAAGCTTTCATAAGGGTATAATTCAAAATAATCGTACCTATCACTATTAAAGGTCCAGATTGATCATCCAAAATCACTTTCTCATCTCCATATAAATTATTACTCGCTGAACATTCCTATTTATTACCCTATTGACATTTCACTAGATAAAGAGTCATGGTATTCCTCGAATCGCCATGGCTTGCTCAATTATGTTGATCATAATTATTCTACTATACTCACCTCATCAAAGTATACAATGTCAGGGAAGATTGAGATATATCCTTAGCACCTGACCTTGGATAACTATGACAGTAGCTTTAAAAATGTCCCATCGAGTTGAAATTGTGTAATTATCAAGTTGTAACCATACAATATCACTTCATATGCTCAAATAAACCACAATTGAAGCATCCATGATTACTCTTTGGTTTAGGAGGAAGATTCACTGATACTGCTATCTGATTTTGAGTCATACCCACACCTTGGAAATAGTTGTATTTTTTAATCATATTCCCAACATTATAGTTCCCAACATTTACCATAGGTATCAATATTCTCCCTCCACCTACATTACCTAGTCTATCTATTTCTTCCATCATCTCTCAATTTACCATATTGGTATAATATATTATACAAATCTCAATAATATTTGAGCGAATTTTTGGTCTTACACCAAATTCAAAAATTATTTATTTTAAGGATTCACTTACAAGAACTTCTGGTGAAAAGTGAACCAAATTCATAAATTTATCTGGATAATCTATTACTGAGATATTATCTTTCTTAAAACTAAATAAATCAGGTTTTCCAAAAATTCTGAACATGTGTGTATAGAATTTAATGTTTAACAATTATTCAAAATCCTCCCATGAAATTTCTTGGTCTAATTTAGTGTGTACTTCTAAATCCCACCACTAGCGTGATAGATCATATAGGATATAGGTTTCCATATTCACCTTTATCTCAGTTGGTGTACTGAAAAAATCAATGATTCAATTCATCCTATTTAACCACAACACTGATTTTTTGGGCTCTGAATCACCGCAAAAGAAGGGTGGATTTTTCTTTTGGAACTAAGTTGAATGATCCAATTTCTTTGGTTCATTATTTATGATCCCTATATATGTGACTTAAATATATGAACAATACACTGAACCAATTTTGGGTTCACATATGGCTCAGATTCAACCACATTCTTAGGAGCCTCTTTTAGTTGGTTCCTATGGTGTCTACCAAGTTCCATTCTCTATAACCAAAAGTAACTATATTTAATATCACACTCTAGAAGATAAAGTCTTAACAATTTCAAATTTAACATATCAAACATATCACAATGATGGTTTCCAAAATTCAAAAAATTCAATTTAAAATAATTTTTGAAAATCCAACAATGTTTTTTTAAAATCAATCCATTTTCAACTATATTTAAGAATCATCAATTTTTTCCCAAATAATACATCATTAATCAAAATTAATTTTTAAATCCTTTTGGGTAATCATGCTATCAATTCATTTCACGCACCTATCAATTGCTAAATCTGTGATGATGAGGTTATTGCTCCTAGAATTGTCTCAAAACACTCATATCTCAAAACTCCCTAGAAACTTGACGTTAGACATAACTAAGTTAGCTATACATTTTTATGTTGTAAATTTGTGGTTATGATGATCCAATATTCATGATACCAACCCAACTAAATGACTAAAAAGAATTATTTTCAACTCCAAAACTAAACAAACTGATACCATTTTTAATGTCCCACCGCTCACCCATTTTCATGAGAAGTGGAGGGTGTGTGTTACTAGCCTTAGGTGAAATACCCAAGAAACCAAAAGATAGAAATTAATTCAAGGGGATTCATAAACTTTGGGTGACTATTTTCCCTTTGAAGATAAATAACGAAACCAAAAAACAATAACAATATACTATTATATGAGGCATAAGTACAAGAATATAAAACTCAACCAAAAACAAAACAATACTATTATAGAGTACACAGTGGAAACCAAATCCAATAAAATTCAAGTACTCTATATAATCCAATAGGAACTCCAAAAAATCTCAATGCTCCAACTCAACAAGTGTAACATCCCAGGTAAATAAAGAATATAAAATTTAATTATTTATTAATATTTGTGAATTAAAAAATAATTTTAATTTAAAGAGGATGCTAGGTTTGATGGATTACCTGATACACAATAATGGGTTTCCTTGAATTATTACATTTCCCACAACGTTGAGTTATACAGAAAAATAATAATATAATATTATTATTTTAAATTATTGTTAACTCCTAGCTGTTGTATTGGAAGAAATGAACAGAACTAGCCATATAATAATTAAACATGTTTCTTAATAAAAATTTCATCTATCCAATAAAATTTAAGGGCTTAAAATGTGAATGAATCCAATTTTAAGTACAAATACTCTAATATTAATTAAAAGGTCGATTTACTAATTTTGATGGAGAACCCTTTTTAAATCTAGTTTTTCTCACTTTTATATGTTCCATTTCACAAAACAAACTTATTATTTAGAATAGGGACATCATAATTTTCATTGGGTAAATTTTCGGTATTTTTCTGATAATGTTCATTTTTTTTATGAATAGTGAAAAATAATGGATTTTTAATTCAAACCTACTTTTTAATATAATTTATTTATATGGTTATATTATCTTTTTAAATGGTTTTAATGTGAAATTGGATTATATTTTTACTATTTAATCCAATTTTAGTCATTGTAAGTAATTTCACTTTAAAATTGGATATAAACAAATGTCAATATTTTGATAGTTATTACTTCTTAAAACACGCTTTTTGGTTTTAACAAAGGAAATCAATTATAAATTAATTAATGCAATTCCTATGTTTCGAATTTAGTAAAATAGAAATAAATTTTTAATTTGGAATATCAAATTTATCTTAGGTTGAATTTTTAGTATTTTTCTAAAACCCATCAATTTTTGATGAATAGTGAAAAAAAACTGCTTAGTAGTTAGAAACTGACTTTTTCATTTAAATGAAATTTTACAACTTTTGTGAATTGAATTTCAAAAATATGACATACATGGTTGCTTTCAGTAAGTAAAATTTTGTTCAATGAGATGGAAATAATTTCTGGTGAATAGTAATTTTTATTTTTATTTACCACGGTTAAAGGTAAATTGGGTAATTCAAGGTAAAAATAATATTATAATAATATTAAATTACCTTAAAACTTGTCCTAACCTTATTGGATAAGTCATATCCAACCAATAAATAACTTTGGTGAAACATTTTTCCATTTAATGTCACTTGGGTAAGATGATGACGTGAATAACATTTTATTTAAAGTAAAAAAATAAAAATATCATAAACATGTATTGATTTTATAAAAAAATTAATGTTGGGTTATATAATTGATATATTTGACTGAAAATATTCATTAGAAATCTACGAAAATTTCCTACATCATGGTATTTTATTTATAATTTTTAGACATAAGATAAATAAATTTATTTATGACACAATGATGATCTAATGATTACCTCATTAATGAATATTTTAAACAAATGAGATTATAAATGTTAAAATAAATTTATTTTGAAACTTTTTATGCCATCCAAGAATATTAAAAAATAATTTTTACTATTTATATTTGAATTAATGAATATTTTTTGGAAGAATCAATTTATTTTGGATTTTTTTAAAAGCCATGATATGGATAGTATATAAATTTATATAAATGAGTTTTTAAAACAAATATTATTTTGTTAAATGATATTATAATCCTAAAAATCTAAGATTAAATAAAATTACATATATATGGTTGATAATGTTATTAATGAAACACCTGTGGTTAGATTGGCATTTTATAGTAACTATATAAACCATATAGATTGAACACATAAGAAGTCGTGGTAAGAGTCAAATTGATTAACTAAGGGTTAAAGCTAAATGATAAGGTTAAATTTGAAACCAAAACTTGTATAAAACCTATTGCTTGAGATTATTTATAATAATAGTCAACATACCTCCAAATTTAATAATTTTTGGACCTTTTTGAAATCGAAATTTAGTTTATAATAAATAATATTTTCAAACATTCTTAAAGATCCCCTCCTACCCCTTATAAAATGTCATCAACTCTAACCCATTACTCACAGATCTAAAAACCCTTGTCTCATCAAAACTCTTCCCAAATAATATCTCAACATACCTCTATTACACATAGAAGCCTTAACTTAGGCATAAGTAACTTCAAGATATCCTTTTGGTTCAAACCAAAAGAAGTTACCTGGTTTAAAGGTAACGTCTTCTCTTAAGTTCTTTTCTTTTATTTTACTTCTCCAACACCCTAAACTCGATTTATTCCTTTATCCCATAACAAAACCAGCATACTAAATATACTGGGTTGTTTTTATGATAATTATTTGAACTAAACTCACACACACCTCCATCTAATGGAAATGACCATACAGTTTCTGTGGACGGTGAACTACTGCCTCACGAAATGATGTTTGTTCAATTATCTCCTAACGCCTCTCATGGTGTCTATTATGATGAAACTTTAATTATATATGATACTTAGGATATTTATTATATTTATATTCTTCTTTAATTCTTTTTTATAAAATACCTTTTATTCGTTCCATGTCATATATATATATGATAATTTCATTTGAGGAAGTGTGGACTACTGCCCCCTCAAAGTGATATGACTCGTTCATACCATACATGGAACATATAATGTATGGTGTTAATGAACTTACGTAACATATATAAAATATGATATTATTATTAAATTATAATATACTCATGTATCATTTGGTTTTAATTCCTTTAAAAATGAAAAAAATGAAATAAAGTAGCGTTCATGCGTACATACGGCTTACCGTCTCCATGAACTGTGCATTTCATTTTTGTAAATCCAAATTATATTTAGTATTCTAAAATAAATATATACTGGATATATATGATTAATATGATATTTAAATCATGAATATAATTCTATATATAATGAAATTTTTACTTCATGGAAAACTTCTAATTATAACAAGTTCACTTTTTTTTACTCAAGTTCTGAACATCGACAAAATATCTGATATGAACTCAAATAGTTAAATAATTTTTATATCAATGTAATAAGTGATATAAAAGGAATAATAAAAATGAAAAAGGTTATTAAGAAATTATAAATTAACTTAAGTTTATTATTCATAAATAACAAGGAACAAACGAGTCAAGTCAGACACGAGGTAAGGGGTTTTCACCTCATTTTTTTTATTCCCATGAGATTCAAGCTATATTTACCCCTATTTCCTTTTGTGTGGTGTATGTACTACCCATGATTGTATTAATTAGGAAATATACTTTAATTTATGGTTATTTACATCTTCATTTTATGATCCTTCTTTCATGTGGTGTATGTTTTTTAAGTTACCAAATTGGTAAGGGAACCTTTCACACTCCTCTTCTAATCAAAGACTTCTTTTATGTTTTGTATTTTAAATTACAATTTTATTATATTGTTATATGTTATTATATATCCTTATTTCTGTAAAAAAAATTCAATCTGATGAGAGACCCTTTTCTCTCTAATCAACTCATTTTATAAATTTTAAAGTGACACCGTTAGGTTGTCGAGTTTCTGTAAGAGAACTTCTGAACCAAATTTCAATTCTTTGGGTTAAAATTATACTTCTTGAATATTTCAAGCTATTAATATGATTGAGTAATTTATTATTGTTTTACACTTAATATAAACTTATATAGGGTGTATTATTATTTGTTACACAAAATTATGTCATTGATTTGTCCTTAATCTAAGGATATGATCTTTGCAAGGGACATTGTTTCAATTTACATTCCATTGAGACTTATTTATTGTTATACACCAATTCATTTTTATATGGTGTATATACTTCCATTTGACATATTATATCATGTATCTCCTTATTCTGAGGATATTATAAACTTTGATTAATGTTATTCCTTAATAATTTGTATACAAGCGTCTCTCATTTGGTTTCGAACTCTTTAACTAAAATATCATTTTCAATGTTTTAAATATTTATTCTTCTAAATATTTCACATTAATGTACATGTTTTAAAAATGGTTTTAAGAATTTATTTATATGGACATGAATGTTTTGAAATTAAAATTTCATTCAAAAGTTTCAAAGTGGTATGGGACACCTTGATTCAAAAATCTCTTTATTAAATATTTTAAATTGTTTTGAAAATGGTTTGATAAAGTATTGATTATGTCAATATCTTGAAATGATATATTGTGATTGAAATTTGGAAATGTTATCCTTACTTTATGATCTTTTTATGTGTTATTAATATTTTATGGTTATTGGTCATTGTTTACATATACTGGTGGTTCTGTTATAAACCAATGGAGGGTGAGCCTGAGATTGCTCTCTAATGTATCGGGTAACGTAACTAAGGTAAACGTTAATGTTTATCCTAAGAGATTAAAGTAATATACTGTGAAGGGTATTACAAATGTAACTGTATATGTATCTTTGGAAGCTAAAAAGTATGTATGTTAAGTATGCCATAAGTTACCTTTAGGATTTATGATTTCTGTGCGTTATTCATAAATCTTATGATTTCATGAGGTATGTTATGATTGAAAAATATTGTTTCATTGATTTTTATTTATTGATGGGATAATGTTTCCTTTAGTTATTTTATTACCCTTACTGATATTTTTATGCTCATCCTGTGTTTTGAAATGTTTTTGACAGGGTATAAGGAAGGGTAAGAGAAAGGAATTATTCAAGAATATTTATATCAAGAAAAGATGTAACACCCCAAGATTTCATAGTCAGTTATTTTCTTTAATTCAATAGCTTGCACTCCACGCAACACCGTGTTTGAGTGAACCACGACTTACTATACTATCCATTCAAAAGAGGTTATGAATAGTATTAACTGAATTTTGAATTTTATATACTCCAATAATTTTAGAATCTATATTATGTGTTTCTTAGACATAATATAAGAACAAATTCATTTTTTTCATATAAAAGAAGTAATTTTCAAAAAAAATGAAATTTAACCACCTTTTAATAGAAAACCCTTTTTAAAATCAATATTTGACACTTTTATATATTCAATTTAATGAAATTAAATTCTTCTTTAGAATCGGGAAATAAATATTTATTTTGGAAAAAGTTTTGGTACTTTTCTAATAACTTGTATATTTTGATAAATACTGAAAAATACTAAATTTTAATTGAAAACAACTTTTTTAATCAAAATAATTTATAGTGTTAAATTTTTTGTTTTAATGGTTTGGAAGAATAAATAGATTATATTTTTATCGTTTAATACAATTTATGTGATTATAGGTAATTTCACATTTAAATTTGATAAAAATACATGTCAATCTTTTGTTAGTTTTTACTTTTTAAAAACCCGCTTTTCTATTTTGACAACGAGAATTAATTTTAAATCAATTAATGAAACTTAAATTTTTAGATTTTGGTAAAATAGAATTCATTTTTGAATTCGTAATATCAAAATTATCCTAGGGTAAATTTTTCTTAATTTTTTGAAAACATTCAATTTTTGATAAATAGTAAAAAACACTACGTTATAGTTTAAATCCGATTTTTCATTTAAATAATTATTTATTTTATTTAAATTTATTTTAAGTAAAAATGGATATATAATACCTATATAAGTTCAATTTAATTCATTTGAGTCATTAAATATAAAATTGGATGTATAAAATTTTATTGAACTTTTTACCATCTTCTACCCACCTCCAGGAGCATTTGCAAATTTACATAAAACTTAATTTTACCGCTTCTGTGAGTTGAATTTAAAATTTTCAAGATACATGGTTGATATAAGTAAGTAAAATTTTGTTCAATAAGATGAAAATAATTTTTGGTGAATAGTAACTTTTTACTTTTACTTACCACCGTTAAAAGTAAATAGGGTAATTAAGGGTAAAAATGATATTATTCTTACCCTGGCACATGTCATAATTCTTTTGGATAAGTATAATTAGACCAAAATCAACCTTAGGAATATAATATGAACCTCTTTGGTCCACTTGGACTAGATTAGTACATTTATAATTATTTTATTTAAACAAGAGTTAAATGATTTAAAATCAAAGTTTAATAACTAAACCATTTTCAATATAGGGTTACACATAAGATAAATTCAACTTTAAATATTCATTATAAAGATAAACATATTTCCTACATAATGGTATTTTATTTATAATTTTTATACATTAAATAATTAAATTTATTTATGACACAATGATGATGCAGTAATTAACGTATTAATGAAAGAATAAAATAATAGACATTATAAATATCCAAATAAATGTAATTTGAGAATTTTTATAAATTACACTAATTTTATAAGTTAATAAGAAATGTTAGGGTTGGTTATATGAATTATTTTATAAGTAATAATGTTTTTATGAATATAGAAATAACGAAATACCAAATAGTGTCAAAATTGACATAAAACATGTTTTAAAACAAATATTATATTATTATATGATATTAAATTCATAAAAATCTAATGTTCGGCAAAAAAACTTAAATAATATTATATATGTCATTATGAACCACTTTAAGTTCACTTAGAAGTTTATAGTAAGTTTATTAACCATATAATATAAAAATACAAAGAGACATGGAAAATGTCAAACTATTTAACTAAGAGTTAAATCTACAAGATAAAGTTAATATAGTGTCCCAAACCAATCTAAAACCTTTTTGTTGAGTTTTTTTCGACCCATATCCATCTTATACTTTAAATAATTCATTTTTTAGCCATTATAAACTGAAAATTATTTTATTATAAAATAATATTTCAATCTTTTCCCAAGGTGCCCCTCACTCCTCTTATAAAAGGGAACTTCCCCTTCTCGGGTATTCACACCTTCAAAGCCATTAGTCTCGGCCAAAACCTGACCAAATATCCTTCAAAATCTCCTCCCTTAATCCTAGATGAATTAATTATAGTCATAAATCCAACCTAAGGATAACTTTTGATCAAATCAAAAGGAAGAATCTGAAGAAGAGGTAAATATTTCATCACCACTTTCAAGTTCTTTTCTTCTTCCACTTCCTCTTTCTTTGTTGTTTCTATTATAAAATAATAACTACAGTATCTTCTATATACTGTGATGTTATTATAAATATGTTAAAACTATATTCATTATTTTTTCCATCCTATGAATGACATGTCGCCATACGTGTGTATGTACGGCTTACTGTCTCCATGTCGTGGTGTAGTTTGTTATTCAAACACTTCATCATATAGATGGGTATAATAATGAGTATAAATGATGAAAATAATAAATATAACATGATAATTATTCTTTATATATGATTTTCCATCCAATTATATACGATTTTAATATCAAAATAATGATATTGTCGCTCGTGCGTACGTACGGATTACCATCTCCACGTACATGATGAGATTCATTCCCTGTCGTATCCATTGAAGACTAATATTCATTTTATGATTACAAATATTGTTTAAAGATTTTATATCATTCAGGATATTAATATGATACATTCCATCCATAACAAATATGACTCAAATAACGAATAATATAAAGGAAAATGAATCAGTTAACACCCGAAACGTTGATACTACAAAAATATTATTAACAAGGAAATATTAGAGGATCATATATGATATCATATTTTTGTATATAGTTCTTGTATAATTTATTAACAATGATTTAACTATTATACATGAGGTTAACATACCCTAAACCAAGTAAAAGTACAAGTTAAGGGGTTTTCATCTCACTTTTATTCCCGTGATATTCATGCTATATTTTCCACTACTACCTTTGGTGTGGTGTATGTACTACTCATGATTGTGTTGTTTGGGTAATATAATTTAATTTGTCGGTATTTAAATTATCATTGGATTATCCTTATTTCATGGGGTGTAAGTTTCATAAGTTAGCAAATCGATAAGGTGATTTCAAATTTCAATTTCCACTCATTCAGTTTTACGCACACTTCATTGATTACTTTACCCCAAGATTATGTGTGAAATAACTATTTATTTACTTATGTAGTAATTTCCAATCCCCTTTTTGTGGGTATAATTTTTATACACATAATAACTCCATTAATAAATTATCAAGTCATCGATATAAACTTCATAAGAGTAATTTTAACTCAATTTCTATTCATTGAGTTAAACATCCAAGTCATTGTAGTTGTTTTTACAAGAATGTGTGTGAATTTCCTCTGATTTATTTAAACTGAATATCCAATCCTATTGAGTGTATTTATATTTTTCATGCATTATTATTTCATTGATTTATCCTTAACCTAAGGATACATTATTTATAAAGGAATTCATCCCATCTTACATTCCATTGATACTTTTTTGTTATTATGCGGCAATCCACTTTTATTTGGTGTATATACTATACTTTGACATAGTGTATCATGAATCCCTTTATTCTCATGATATTATAAAGTTTTTATTACATCAATTATTTGTATTCAAGAATCTCTCATTGGGTTAGTAACTCTAACTAAAATATTATTTTAAATGTTTTAAAATTTTATTTTTATAAATCATTCTCATTAATGTCCATGTTTTAAAATGGTTTTAAGGTTTTATTTATATGGATATTAATTTTTTAAAATTAAAATTCATTTTTAAAGTTTCAAAGTGGTATGGGACACTTTGATTCAAAAATCTATTTTAAACAACTTCTTGATACATAGTGAGACTTTTAAATGTTTTAAAGAAAAAGGGGGATATTTCTCTCAAATAGTTTTGCTGATTAACTTTATCTATGTCAATATTTTTCATTATTCTTGATTGAGGTTGATGTATTATAATAAAATATTCTATATTGTATTAATTGAGTTATGTTTGACTGTGGATGTGTTATTTTTATACCATTCATTGTTTATGGATAAAGTATTGACATTTCATATGCTAGTTTTAATATAAATGTTTATGTTATGATTAAACCTTTTCATATGAGCAATGCATTGGAATTATTAAGTGACGGGTGGAGCCCACTATAGTTTTTCGATGCATCGATAGGTCTCAGGAGAAAAACTAGTGTCTTGGCACAAGGCCTTGACAAAATCTTATTTGTATTCTTGGTACATGGCATTGACTATGTGGTTATGAAGTCTGGAATTATGCATTCCATCATTATGAAAGTGGCTATTGATATTGCACGTGATTATTTGAATAGTATAATATCCATGTAAATAAGTAAATTTCAATATTTGATTTTATCTTTTCCATATTATGCTGAAGTTAAAGTTTAAAAATGATTTTGTTTTCATCATATACATTTCCTTAAATGTATATGCTTATTTATGAAATTTTCCGCTATAATGTTATCCTTACTGAGCATCTGATCTCACCCATTTCTATGTTTTATTTTTCTGAGGATGTGAAGAAGTATTTTTATGACTAACCTATATGGATAGTCTGAGGGGATATGATTGTCGTCTATGGAAACAATGTTATTATAGCTTTTAATTTTATAATGTAATATAAAACTTATAAATGTATCTAGTACTTCCAAGGATACTAAACTGATCGGTCTTTCGGGACATGATTCCTTGTATCATTCCAATGTTATGTAATAATCCACCAAATCTGGGTAACTGGGGTGGGGTACTACAAAAGAACTCTTGTTTTATTTATAGTGTTTTATTTTTGCGAAAAAAAATTGGATAGAGTAGAAGTTTATACTTTTTAACTTCTGAGATGTAATGTAATAGTTACAGCCTAATAATCTAAAACTCTAAACCTTAAAAGGTCTTCAATGTGAATTATTCATTTAATTCGTGATTATGTAATGTTTTAAGGCAGGGACCTTATAGTTGGTATCAGAGGTCAGTTTAGATAACTTTAAAGGTTAGGGTGTTATTTAAGAATAAGTGACATAACCATAATGGTTAAAATATTAGAAAGAGTTGTAGTTATTTTAGATAATTTGAATGAATAAAAAGTCTACATATAAGATATTCAAGAGTTATGGTACATTTTAGGAGGATGAAATGATTAAATGTATTAAGGATTTTTTGATGATGGGGTTACTTTGGAATACTTTTTCTAGTATATGTAACCTTGAAGTTTGAAATGTGAAAATGTTATTCAAAGAATAATTATCATTTCTTTTGTATATATAGTTATAAAGAACCATTTGGGTTTCTATGGTCCTTGAATTTGAGGAAATTATAGGTTATTTCTTTTTGGGATGAAAATCTGAGGAATGAGATAACATTTTCGGTTAAAATATGTTATAGTTATTTTTGAGGAGTTTAACTCATTTTTTGAATGTTAAAAAATTATATAGTTTTTGAAAAAGTCCAACACGCAGACCATGTGACAACCTGTCGCGTCAAACAAAGCTAAAGGAATCGAACACACAACCAAAAGTGAGATTGGGATTTATCTCCTACCACTGAACTACGTGAAGTCCCTGGTTAGTACGACTAATTCTTTTTAGTTAAATTATTTTTTGGATAAAAAATAAGTTTATTTTGGGAACTTATGTTTTATCAAGTGGATATCCATAGTATAGTAAAATTATTTCATGATTAATTAATGATGGTTATTTTGGAAGACGTTCTCTTTTTTGGGGAAACACTAATGGTTGAAATATTATTTTGGAAGATTCTATGTTTTATTGTGGACATATAGATATTTGGGTAATTTATGTAAATGATAAACCTCTCATAGAAAATATTCGATTATGTTAAATACACTTCAGTATGAGACTTTAAGAGTAGTCTAAGTTATTTGGAGATAAATGTTAAGATTTTTGTGGAAGACTATGTGATCAAATCCTTCTAAATTTTGGGTTTCAAAAATAGTTTGGATTATTTTGAATAATTTTAAGGAAAATTGTGTATTGAATTTTCCTTTTTGAGATTTGGGTATTTTTTTGTTCAATTTCGGAGATTATGAGTATTATTTTTTTTATAAAAGATTATACTTTTTGAATATTATATGATCTTGTACTAACCTTTTTTTGTTAATGTCCAACTATTGAAGAAATATATAGTTTCTCTTTTTGGATTATTTGATTCTCTATAAGATTATTCTAGCGCTTTTAATGTGACCAAGTCATCTATAATACTCATCGTTTTAAGAAAAGATTAGTTTGTGGTAGAAATTTAGTAAAGGATGAAAGTCTACATGACAAGTAAGCATGTTTCCTTATATTATTATTCTAGATGATAAATAAATTCCTAAATTTTATCAAAAGGAACTTAAAACCAAAATTTTTTCTGTTTAATTTTCTTACTGGAGAATCAAAGACCATTTAACTTATCACAAGATTGTGATTTTTTTGTGGTTAACTTTCTCTTAATCATGTTTTATATCACTCCCTATCAGAACTTTATGGTTAGTTTCTCCTCTATATAAATGTTTTCCGATATGGAATCCTAGTATGGGTTTACTCAGGTGACCTTTGTAATTATCTTTTTTTATTTTAATGTGATAATTTTATTTACTCTTTCTCTGATGTGGGACGTTCAATGAAGTTTCCAAGCCCAATTTTAAAATTGTGAGGACACAATTCCCAAAAAGGGGGAAAGATGTAACATCCCAGGTAAATAAAGAATATTAAATTTTATTTTTTATTAATATTTGTGAATTAAATATTAATTTTACTCTAAATGGGATGCTATTTTCGATGGTGTACCCGATACGAAACAATGGGTTTCTTTGAAATCTTATGTTTCACACAACATTGAGTTATACTGAAAAATAATAATATAATATTATTATTTTAAATGGTCGTTAACTTCTAGTTGTTGTATTGGAAGGAATTAATAGAACTATCCATATTATAATTAAAAAAATTTCCTAAAAAAGTTTACATTCATCCAATAAAAGTTAGAGGCTTAAAATGCGAATGAATCTAATTTTAAGTACAAATACTCTAATATTATTTAAAAGGTCAATTTACCACCTTTTGAGGGCGAACCCTTTTTAAATATAGTTTTTGTCACTTTTATATGTTCCATTTTAAAAAATAAAATTCTTCCTTAGAATAGGGACATCAAAATTTTCTTTAGGTAAATTTTGGGTATTTTTCTGATAATGTTCATTTTTTAATAAATAGGAAAAATACTGCATTTTTAATTCAAAACTTCCTTTGAATCTAATCTATTAATATAGTTAGATTATATTTTTAAATAGTTTTAAAGTGTAATAGGATTATATTTTTACCATTTAATCCAATTTTTCTCATTAAAAGTAATTTCACATTGAAGTTGGATGTAAACAAATGTCAATCTCTTGATAGTTATTATTTCATAAAAACACACTTTTTGGTTTTGAAAACGGAAATCAATTATAAATTAATTAATGAAATTCCTTTGTTTTGAATATGTTAAAATAGACATAATTTTTTAATTCAGAATATCAAATTTATATTAGGTTGAATTTTTGGTAATTTTCTGAAAATCTTCAATTTTGGATGAATAGTGAAAAGTACTACTTAATAGTTAAAAACCGACTTTTTCATTTAAATGAAATTTTACCACTTCTGTGCATTGAATTTATAAAATATAACATACATGGTTGTTATCATTTACTAAAATACGGTTCGATGAGATGAAAATAATTTTTGGTGAATTGTAACTTTGGATTTTTATTTATCATGGTTAAAGGTAGATATAGTAATTCAAGGTAAAAATAATATTATAATAATATAAAATTACTTTAACACTTGTCCTAACATTATTGTACAATTCATGTCCGACCAATAAAATACTTGGGTAAAACTTTTGGCCTTTTAAATTCACCTGGGTAAGATAATGATATTAATAACTTTTTATTAAAAGTAAAAATAAAAATATCATAAAAATGTATTGTTTTTCTAGAAAAATTAATGTGGGGTTATATAATAGATATATTTGAATATAAATATTCATTAGAAATATAAAACTATTTCCAACATCGTGGAATTTTATTTTTAATTTTTATACATCATATAAATAAATTTATTTATGACGTAATGATGGTGTAATGATTACCTCATTAATAAATGTTTTAAATAAATGAGATTATAAATGTTAAAATAAATTTATTTTTAAAGGTTTTATTCCATACAAAAAATTTATAGAAGAGGATGATTTTTTATATTTTATTTAATGATTTTTTTTGAAAGAATCATGTTTTTTTGGATTTTTAAAAAGTCGTGATATGAATAGTAGATAAATTGACATAAATGAGTTTTTAAAACAGATATTATTTTATTAAATTATATAATAATAATAAATATCTAATATTCTTCCAAATAACTTAGATAAGGTTTATAATGTCATTAATTAACTACTTGTGGTTTGATTGGAAGTTTATAGAAGATATATTAACCATATAGAGTGAATATACAAGAAGTCATGGTAAGAGTCAAATTAGTTAACTAAGGGATAAAGCTAATTGATAAGGTTTAATTTGAAACCAAAACGTGTCTAAACACTATTGGTTGAGAGGATTTAAAATAATAGTCATCTTATACTCTAATTTAATATGTTTGGGGCCCTTTGAAACTGAAATTTAGTTTACAATAAAATAATATTTTCAAACTTTCTTAAAGAGCCCCTCCTCCCCCGTATAAAATGTCACCACATCTAACCCATTAATAACACCTCTAAAGCAGCTTGTCTCATAAACCCACAACCCAAATAATCTCCAAACATACCTATATTCTACCTAGAATCCTTACCTTATTCAGAAGACACTTCAGGAAATCATTTTGGTTCAAACAAAATGAAGTTACCCGATTTAAAGGTAACGTCTTCTCTTAAGTTATTTTCTTTTATTTTACTTCTCCAACCCCATAAACTATATTTATTCCTTTATTTTATAAAAATAAATTATCTTCCATATAATAGGTTTTTTTATGAGAATTATTCTAACTACACTAACACACACCTCTATCTAATGGATTTTAACATACTCGTTCAGACCATACATGGAACATATAAAGGATGGTGTTATTGAACCTATGTAATGTATATTAAATATTATATTTAACTGAAATTATAATATACCTATGTATATATTGGTTTTCATTCCTTTAAAAATGAATAAATGAAATGAAATTAGCGTTCATGCGTACGTACGGCTTACCGTCTCCATGAACGGTGCATTTCATTTTAATATATACAAATGATATGGACTACTCTAAAATACTTATAAACTGTATATATATGATTTATATGATATTTAAATCAAGAATATCACTCTGTATATAATGTAATTTTGACCTCATGGACAACTTCTAATTATAACAAGTTCATTTTTTTACTCAAGTTCCGAACATCGACAAAATGTCCGAAATGAAATCAAATAATTAAATAATTGTTATATCAAGGAAATAAGTTATATAAAAGGAATAATAAAAGTTTAAAATGTTCTTAAGCAAGTATAAATTAACGTAAGTTTATTATTCAGGAAGAACAAGGAACAAACAAGTCAATTCGAACACGAGGTAAGGGGTTTTCATATCACTTTTTTTATTCCCATGAGATTCAATCTATATTTACCAATATTTCATTTTGTGTGGTGTATGTATTTCCCATTATTAAATTTATTTTTTAATATAATT
Source organism: Viscum album (assembly GCA_963277665.1). Taxonomy (NCBI): domain Eukaryota; kingdom Viridiplantae; phylum Streptophyta; class Magnoliopsida; order Santalales; family Viscaceae; genus Viscum; species Viscum album. Next base: position 1,435,000,010 of record OY728151.1, on the reverse strand, counting down.
TAATTTATGGGTATTTATATCTTCATTTTATGATCCTTCTTTCATGTGGTGTTATGTTTTGTAAGTTAACAAATTGTTAAGGGAACCTTTCACCATCCTCTTCTAATCAAAGACTTCTTTTATGTTATGTATTTTAAATTTTCATTTTATTATGTGGGGTTATGTTATTCTATATCATTATTGATGTAAATTTTATTTACATGTTTTGAGAGAACATTTTCTCTCTCATCAAATCATTTTCTGATTTTTAAGCCGACCACGTTAGGATGTAGAGTTTCAGTAAGAGAACTTCTTAACCCAATTTCAATTCTTTGGGTTAAACTTCTAATTATTTAATATTTCATGAGATTAACATGTGTGAATGACATATGATAGGCTTCTGCATAATATCCACTTATATTGGGTGTATTGTTATTTTTCACAGATAATTATATCATTGATTTGTCCTTGATCTAAGGATATGATTTTTATAAGGGACGTTGTTTCAATTTACATTCCATTGAGAAATATTTGTGATAATACACCAATTAACTTTTATATGGTTTATATACTGCACTTTGACATATTATATCATTAATCTACTTATTCTCATGATATTATAAGCTTTTATTAAGGTTATTCCTCAATTATTATCATACAAGCATCCCTCATTTGTTTAGGAACTCTTTAACTAAAATATCATTTTAAATGTTTTAAAAATTTATTCTTATAAAAATTTCACATTAATGTCCATGTTTTAAATATGGTTTTAAGTATTTATTTATATGGACATGAGTGTTTTGAAATTAAAATTTAGTTCAAAGGCTTCAAAGTGGTATGGGACACTTTGATTCAAAAAATCTCTTTATTAAATGTTTTAAATTGTTTTGAAAATGGTTTGATAAAGCATTGATTATGTCAATATCTTGAAATGATATATTGTGATTACAATGTGGAAATTTTATCTTTACTTTATTATTTTTTTATGTGTTATGAAGATTTTATGGTTATTGGGCATTTTTTACATATACGGGTGGTTCCGTGATAAACCTAGCACGGGTGAGCCTGTTATAGCTCTCCAATGCATTGGGTAACATGATGGAGGTAAACATTAATATTTCTCCTTACATATTTGGGGAATATACCGTGATGTGAATTTCAAACATAACTCCCTATGTAGCTGTGGAAGCTACAATATAAGTATGTTATGTATGCCATTATTTACCTTAATGATTTATGTTTTCTATGTGTTATTCATAAATCTTATGATTTCATGGGGTATTTTATGATTGAAAAGTATAGTTTCATGGATTTTTATTTATTGATGGGATATGGTTTCCATTCCTTATTATATAACCCTTACTGAGCTTTTTATGCTCATCAAAAGTTTTGAAATGTTTTTCACAAGTTTTAAGGAAGGTTAAGAGAAAGGAAGTATTCAAGAATATGTATATCAAGAAAATAACTCTTGTATTTTTTAAGGAGTTTTATTTTTGTGAAAAAAATATGGATAGAGTAGAATTGTCTACTTTGTAATTTCTCAGATGTAATGTAACAATTATATCATAATTCTTTAAAAATCTAAACATTAAAAGATCTTCAATTTGAATTATTCATTTAATTTAATATTATGTAATATTTTAAGGCTAGGTCCTTATAACAAGCCATGATCGGGGTATCATGAGGCATCACTAAAGAACTAAAATAACATTCCATTACCTATTTTGTGATATATAACATCCAAAAAAGAACTAAATTTCTTAATAAGTTGATGAGTATAAAACCCATTATTATTTCCTTAATGAATTACCAAATCATTCCACTAGGATATAACATGTTAGCACATTTAAATAAATAGATTAAAAAATTTTAAACAGTTTATATCAAATCCCAAAATTATTTCCCAAACCAAAATATTATCCATGTAATGAAAACAAACAAGTATTTAAAACATTTAACATTCACATTTGGTATACTCATCCAACAAATCCACAAATCTACACATACATGCCAAGGTGATAGTTCCATACTCACTATCGGTCTCTTATCAATCATCTAATTCATCAAAAGGTAACTGTATACTATGTTTTGTAATGGTAAATTCCCATTCTATATGGTAATTTAAATGAAAATGAACTCACACCAACCATGTATGACAAATACCACACCAAAAGATTTCATTAAAACATTTTTTTAAAAGAAATGTTTACCAACCATTTTCCCATGCATTAAAACCAAACGATAATTTTAAAATCATCATTTTAAAATCATTTGTCAAATAACTTTCAATAAAACCATCCATTCTTCACAAATTCATAAAATCATCACTAAAGAGGTTTCATATCAATATCCACACACCAATTTCACAACTAAATTAAAGAAATTAAGTTAATTTGAAACTAAGACTTCATGTTCTAAATATGAAAATTTTATAGATAATCCACCTATCTCTGACACTTAGATGAAAACAAAGAACGACAAAAACACCATAGAAAACCAAGATTAAAACTCCTTAAACCATAATTTGATCTTATTCCTCTCAATAAATAAAATCCATATCTCATCATGATTGAAATACTACATCATGTATCTGTCCCCAATTGATTATATCCATGATTCAAAAAGAGGTAAGAAGAATAAATCTAAGGAAAATGACAAAGAACGATGACTTGCTAACAAATTTTTCCTCTAACGCACTTAGTTTCTCCAAGTAATTTCTACTAGATCAAGAGGAATGATCTAAATCACCTTGGGAGGGAGATGAATTAAGTAAAAGACCTATTTAGTGGGAACACCAGAGGCATAGGGGGTAAATCGGAATAGATCCATGAATTTCAGATCTTATTTTTAATGGTGCATAGTTAGGGCACACTAATAGAAAGATTGTATACTAAATATGCATAATACACTAAATACAAACACCCCTTGCCTCGTTGGCTTCCAAAATTAGAAAAATTGTGAATTAACCATGAAATTAATCTCTTTCTAGGATTTCACAATTTCTTCTGGGAATCTACATGGTTTGACTAAACAGTGTGCCTAATCATATTCCTACCCAATGCCCAATATTTCAATTGCACAGTTTTCTAGGAGGTGTTTCATGGATTCTATTAACAATTATCAAATATTTCACCTCTATAGTATACCCAATAACATGTCAAAGCTCCTAAAAACCTCCCAAAACACAACCCCATCACATTAAATACTTAAAACACATAAATAAATGGTTATATAACTAAAACCGGGGGTACTGTAGTTTTTGAAAATAAAAAAGGATCCAAATGGTCCATTCTCGAGACTTAGAAATTATATGGTCGAAATATGTCCACAAAATATATTTTAGGAAACATTAGAGGTGAATTTAACCCTTATATTTTTATTTTAACCCTTTGTAAATCTATTTTTATCTTGACCACTATAAATGATATTTACTATTTTACTATTAATTATGACCAAAAATTAATTTTAAATTATTATTTTATATATATTATTCTGATTAAAAACACAGAATCCATTTTACCAAATTAAATTTATATAAATGGACAATTTTAATTTAAAATTAAACCTATAAACATGATGTAAAGGTGGCTTTTCAAGTAATGTATTCTTCAAGCATAACATGATTTTATTTTAACTCTTCAACTAGTAATAATAGTTTTAGTAATTTAAATAAACATTTATTTATATATTATATATAAATTTAATTTAAATAATTCTTCATTAGTGTTCATTTATTTAATTAAAATATATAAACATTATGCACTTTAAAAAAGCTTTCCGAAAAAAAACATTTTTAACCCAAAAATAAACTTAAACTAAAATCCAATATAAAGATGATTAAAATTTAATTAAATGGTTTAAATACAACAAAGTAATAATTATATTACATGAAATCACAAACCTAACATAATGGTACTCTTAAATTATATAATTTATTAAAAATAAATGACAAATTTACAAAAAATGGTATTTCTCACTATTCACCAAAAAATCATTATTTTCTCAAATATCTAAAAAAATCTCCCCAAGTTAATTTTGAAATGACGAATTCAAAATTTAAATTTAAATTTTTAAATAAACATTATATAATTTAAAATTAACTTTTAAATAAAAATATATAATAAAATAGCTTAGTTAAAACTATATCCTTTTTTATTTAAAATTTTAAAAAAAAATATTTTTATAATGAATATAACTATCTATATCATATTAATAGTCATTGAAATGATTTATTATATTATTAACTAGGTTTTTTCATTAAAAAAGATAATTAATAATAAATATTTGAATTATTGATGATAATACTTGCTTTATTATCCTTGGGGATAAATATTTTGACACATTAAAATAGAAAATTATTGAGACTTGATTGCGTAAATGGGAAAAAAATATAACTACATAATGGTAGTTTCTGAAAGGGGTTATTGTTATAGTAATAAACTAGCCATTATCTCTGATACTAAAGATGATGGACATGAAATGAGAAGATTTTATTACATTTTACCCTAGTGAGAAATTATATCCTCATAAGAATCATGTGAGAAATAAAAACCATTATTTTTTTAAAATTCAGAAGATAAGTCAAAACCAAATAGCATGTGGAATGATAAAAATCCTCATAAAATATCCAAATGAGACTCAAAAATAAAATGAAAATACATGAATTTGGATTTAGTGAAAACAACTCAATATAGGTCTGCAAATGAATATAGATATAAATATATACAGACAGAGAACTTGTACCAAAGTATAAGGTTTTAGGGTTATCATTGATATTGTTGTGTGATTAGTCACAGAGTAAATAATTTATAGTACAAAATGTCTCTTCGTGGTTTAAAGATAAATCACAAATTTATGAAGAGATATTATTACTAATAGAAAAATAATTAAAATAATCTTCTACTTGATAAGAATTTTGAAGTGAACAATGTATTTGATTGTTTTCGAGAAATATATTTGTGTTTTAGTCAATAAAAACACATATTATATGAGTGTGATACAATCCAATCAACTCAATTTTTTTAGTATAATAAATTTGGAAATATTAAGAATCAAATTCAATAAATTAATGTTGTTGAAGTTATATTTAGAGCATGGAAAACTAATATGATAAAGATAATAGACAATGGTTATTATTATCACATGAGTAGACATTTGAATAATTAAATGAATATTGAAAAATATTAAGGGGAGAAATTTATTTTAGAAATGATAGCTTATTAAGAACTAAGGTTGTTGCAAAGGTTAAAATTGGGAAAATCATATGAGTCTTAATAACATTATTTTTTTAAGGGGTAAAGAATAACATGTTGAGTGTATCATAACTCTATGATCATATAAATCATTTAATTTGATGAAATTGTGGATTCTTAGTGAATAGGTTGAAATATTTAGTAGTGATCATAAAAGTTTCAAGAACTAAGGTAATTTATTTCATGTGATAGAAGATGGGATAGACTGTTATCTAGGATTGCTAATTGAAATTAAATATAGAATATAAATATTGATAATAATAGCTAAATGAAAATGAAAACATTAATTAGAAAATATTTATTTCAAAATATTCTAATAATAAAATAAGATAATATTAAAATTTGTTAAGACATTGAGGAGAGTAAAAATGCTTGGAAAAAACTATAATAGAGTTGGAATCTAAACAAAGAAACAATTTGAGTTGATACAATCCGATAAGTGTGTTCCTATGATAAAGAATTTAGAAAGTATAGATAGATACATTTCTAATTTTATTTATTCCTTTAATAGAATGAGATTTATTATGTTCATGTTTTACCAGTCTTGTTCCCTATACCAAGTCATAATCTTTAGGAGGATTCTAAATAACTAAGGGTGTTTCTCTTAAAGAGGTCGAGATTAGATAATAATACTAATAATCCCAATATATATTTTTAGAATATATGTAAGCATGGTATTAGGAATGAGTTTAGTACGTAATATACTCCCCAACGCAATGGAGTAGCTGAAATGAAAAAATATAAGCCTCATTTATATTGTTAGAAAAAATTTTGTTAAAAATTAAAAGTCAAGATTCTTTTAGATACAAGATAAAACTATGGTTTCAATCATGAAAAATAGGTTTTACTTGGGGCCGAACAATTACATGAATCCCAATGAAATTTGGTTCAAGAAGACACTAAATGTAAAAATATTTAATGTGTTTTAAAGTCCAAAATTGGTCATGAATAAAGGCATGAGTTTTATCAAGTTTGATCAAAATGATTATGGTATAATATTCCCTTTCTATACACAAAATGGAAGTTATAAAGGTTATGTAACAACATTTCATTGAATATATTTGACTGTGATGATGTGATAGTCCTTGAAATTAAATACAATATCAAGATTACCATCATAGTGGCTAATGAGGAAAATGTTTTTAATTATAAACCCAAAAAATAAAAAAATAAATAGATTCATATTGAAGATTCATATTATTCTTACACTCATGATGATGGAGAAATATTCATATAAATAGGAACAAATTCAAGGGTGAAAAATCATACAGATTATAAGACTATCATTGGGTATGAAAATACAAGGAGTTCAAACTAAAAGAAGTATCATGGGAACCAGTCACACTACTCTTTTATAGAATCCCACCCTTTTAACACATAAAATGTTCATTTAATTGTATGATATTTAATATCTCATAGGATATTTTGAGGTTTAGTATCATGGATATTAGATGTGTAATAATTTAAAAATATATAATTTATTCCAATTGACTTAAAAGGTTTCTCCATATATTCCCCCTAGGAAACTTTTAATACATCTCATTTTTTGAGACATACATTAAAATAAAGGTTTGAACAAGAAGCATAGAAAGGTGATAATAAAGGAAATAATTAACATATGATCATGAGGAATAAAAATAGGGAATGATCATAAGAACATAAGTCTTATATTAATATAATGATTATGTGGAATAAAATTGAAATGTGGTTGTAATTAAAAAATGATACATTCATAAGTATATCCCTAGTATTTATCACTAAGGTGTCATAAAACATAATTACCAAAATTATTCACTAATGTATCATAAAACATTTCATATCCAGATATTAATTTTTTACCTAATGCAATGGACTGATATTAGGGTGCAATCTTCATTTGTCTAAATTTTGGTTTTCCACATTGATCACAAGAGAACGTTTCATTAATAAACCATGGGAAAACAATGAACTATTTTCATGTAAAAGTCATTAAATTCAAAAATATTATAAACATGAGAATTACATCATTCTTATCCCTTGGTAAGGGAACATAATAAACATATTTGGTTTTCCCTAATAAATTAATATTTATTACAACTAGGTGAACATCCATTAATAGAGAAATGAGTTGAGTATTCACAACATTATAATATTACATATATAATATAAAAATTCAAGAAATGAATATGGCATCATGACGGGTAGACAATATAGATTTTGATGAGGTAATGATGGGAAGGAATTATGGTTTCACATTAATAAAAAAAATTTAGGTAGCAATTAGATGATAAAATCTGTATCAAATAATGTAAATCAACATTGAGAAGACAAAACATAAAAGAGGTTCCTGAATGGAAAAGAAGTAGAGGACAATTCCCTTACCTTGGGAAATAACATCATAAATCAGGGAGAAGAAAGCCTTATGACCTTGGAGACACCTTAAAATATATTTTCATAGGGTAAATGAGTATAATTTCACACATAATGGATTTGGAGTGGATAGAAATGGGTGATTTAGCTGGTATTTATAATAAAATAGGATGAATTGTTTAATAATTTCTAAATATAGATATTGGAAATGTAGATTTTGGAAAATCAAAAACCACTGTCTTACCCATGTTTTACAATAAAGGTTTTAGAAATTTAAGTCATGTTTCATTATATTTTAATCTATTAGAACCTAAATCTAGTTTTTAATCTTACTTTGGACATTTAAAAGTACATTTTGAACAAAATATTTTTCTTAAAATCATAATTTCCATTTGATACTTTAGATAGTCAATTATAAGTTTGGAATTTGTTTTAAAATCATTAAAATACATAATATTAATAAAATAACATATTTTGGGTCATGGATTATATTTAATTAATTATTAGATTATTATTACATATATATGAAGTCATAAAACTAACTGAAAACCACAAACTACATTTTTACTATTAACTAAAAAATAATGTATATTATAAAATTATAAAAATTTCACACTAATATAAATTTTACATTATTATTTTAAAATATAAATTTTATTTTACCCAAATATTTCTTTAAATATGAGAATTATATATTTTAAATAAAAATTACAAATTTAAAAAAAATAAAAGTTTTTATGAGGTAGTTAACTTTCTAAAAATTAGAAAAATTTCCTAGGACATTATTAAATTACAGTACCATTTATATTTAAATAATTATTTTTTATAAGACTATTTCATGAAAATAAATTTTATTTAGAATACCTGAATTTTTAAATTATATATATTTTCTAAAAATATAATTATGATTTATTTGTATCCAAAAATATATTATTAAAGTTTATCTTCTATTCATTTTTATTTTATTATTTAAAATAATAATTAAAATGGAATTTAATAAAAAAATCTCATTTAAAGAAATAAAATTCCACTTTTATGATACTAAGGTCTAGATACATAAACCTTTATAACACAAGAAATACTATAGGGGTAAGGTGTGTAATTGTGGTAGTTTTATGGGTAGGCTTCGATGAAATTGAACAGGTGGTGATCCCCCCTAACATAAAATTCCCGATATTTAATTCTAGTCAAGGATTACTTTTTGAAGCTTTGCATGGACTTAGTTAATGGAAAACTCGATGATTCTACCTTCCACTCAAGTACTAATAAATGGGGTTCAAAAGGCATGATCCTACTTTTTGATGCCACTATTTCTTCATTTTACATTCAATTAAAACTAATCATTACCCTTAATATAAATCAATCATAACAGCCAATTTTTTATGGCTATATTACCAACATTCCGAATTCCTAATGGTCATATTGAACAAATATCAAATTGAACAGTGGTCATATTGACGAGTTTTCATATTGATCAACGGTCACATTGACCAGAATTCATGTAATAGTAATGTAGCTATTATATCCTAATGATCATATTTATAAATTAATCACATATATATCACTGAACATAAACAATTACTACTTAATTCCCAATTTTTTTTACAATTCCTTTGGTAATGTAAATTATATTCCAAATGTTTCCTTTTATTTTAGATTTTTTTGTGGAAGGTGTTATATTCCTCTTAGAGATTGATCATATAGAGTATACTATTATATAGTTTATATTATTTGGTTTCTATATCCTTTCATAATTCATGGATATATTAATCTGTAGTAATACTTGACATGTAATAGTGTATCTATAAAAGCCTTCCCATGAACATACATTATTCCAATTAATAAAATAACCATTATGAGAAAAAAATCATTCATTAACTATACAAGGAATTTTTAGGTTGTTATATTCTCACCCTTAAGAAATTTTGTCATTGTAATTTGACGATTTCCTTAAATAAAATGGGGGTATTTTTCATTCATCAATTCTTTATGTTCATAAGTATGTTCTTCAAATTTGTGATTTCTCCAATGGACTTTAACAAGTTGGGTTTTATTGTTCATCAATACTTGTTCTGTTATCCTAATAATCTAGATTTGTTACTCTTTATAAGAAAAGTCAATTTATAATTCCACACTATTAATATCATGTATATTTGTTGGATCAGACATATAATTTCCCAATATATATTCATGGAAGACATCATAGAAATTGAAAATATTTGTAGGCAGTGTTAATCGATATGAATCCACTCTAAAGAAATCTAGAATCTCAAATTGTCCAATGTACATTGGACTCAGTTCCCACTTCTTTACAAATATAATTAATCCTTTCCACAGTGATATATTGAGAAAAATATGTTCCCCAACATGAAATTATATTTCCTTATATTGGTTTTCAACATAAGTTTTAACTCTGATAATCCTTGATGTCCTTCTAAATCACTTGAATCTTTTCTATAGTCTCATTCATAATTTACGGTAAAAAATATTCCCCTTCTTAACTTCATCTGAACATGTTGGATTTCTACCCCATTTTCCGTAGATATCTTCCAATGTTTATATTTGAATACTCAAGTGGTAATTGTTATTGTAAGATAATTGAACTAGTGGACGATGTGTACCAAACTACCTATAAAATCAACTGAACTATCCCTAAGCATGTTTTATAATGTTTCAATTTTCCTCTCAGGTTACCCCTCATGTTGAGGATAATAGGTTGTGATCAGTCTTATCACTGTAATTAAAGCCTTTTGAATGCTCCTCTAGAACATAGAAGTAAATCATGGATCTTAGAAATAAAGAGTCAATAATGATACTCTATAGAGTCTCATGTATAAAAACTGTAGTTATTCATACATAACTATCACATATTTTTATATTAATATTCAATACCTTTCAAAATTCATTCCCATGGACCATATAGTTTTATTGTATTTGAAGGCTAGGTACACAATATTCTTATTTAATATAATATCTCCAACACCTCCTATAAAGATTTTTTATTTTGAATTCTTCGTGAACATATGATAATTAAACATTTCTCTGAAACCTAGGTCAAGGAAACATAATATAGTTTGAGATCATATAATCAGTAAGTGTGAAAATAGGATTTCTCATTCTATGATCCCATAAAAGCTTAAGATTGCATATGGGTATGAGATCATGAACATAACTTAAAATTTTCATACCAAACCAATCAATGATCAGAAATAGATGTTGTAGAATAAAGAATTATTATTCTAAAATACGTGATTCTTAAGTGCGAAATCATCAAAATTCATTAACCAAAATCCGATTTCATCAAAAAAATTCCCCAACATAGCTATATAAACCATTTTATTTGTCAATTTTAACTACCAAGACCATCAAACAGAGTAGATGATGCCTCATCACCTCTTTACCAATGTGGATCAAGCCCATCGGTCTATTTCCCATTATATATCAACCCCATTGGCCTATTTACAATTATCGATCAAGCCTCTCTATTAATCCAAAGTTTTACTTATGACCATTCCTTTTTTTGGAAATTACACACACTTTCTTAAATATTTTATTACTAAAAAAAATTTCCCAAATTATTTTAGAATTTTTTTTTAGAAAATATAATATTTTAATATACTTAAAATTAGTTTTAAATTATTCATAAATATAAAATAAAATACTTCATTATGATTATCATAATGAGTATGATTCTGATAAAAATCATATTTACCATTATCAACTCTGATTAAATAATTTTTTTATTGTATTTCTTGCAGATAAATTCATAATAATTGGACTAATACAAGAACCAATAAACATCATATTCACACTCACAAAAACTATCGTAATGAAATTTCCAAGAAAGTCCATCGGACTGACTAAGTTGAAATTCTCAATATGAAAAAATTATTTCTTGTGTAAGGAAATCATTTTACATTTTAATGGTGTAAATCAATATGATTTCAGACTTTCAGTTTGAAAAGAACCATTGAAGTGCCAAGTGTCCAAGTCATTGTGAACAAATCAGATAAAATATGATCATTGGTGAAAATATGACCCAAGATAAGATTACATATAAATACCTCATAATTTAAAGATTTTAGAGTAGTTGTTGTAGTAAAATTTCTAATCAATTTAATTTCCAATTTCTCATTATGTGAGAGGTCTATAGATTAAAAATCTTGAATGGATTGTTCTTATTATTTTGTAATTGTTTTAGATTATTTTCTTCTAATGGGAACCTTGTTACGTTTTCCTATAAATAATTATTTGTGGTGGAAATTGTGTGTCTTATATGTGATTATGATCAAGGGATCATAGGGATAACATTATATATAATTTGATAATTTTATCAAGTGCTTGTGGGGATAGTAAGATAGAGTTTATCCATCAGATTGATGGATGAGAGGGATAGGCATACAAAATAACTCTGATCATCATATAGAGGGATTTCCTTTTTGAGGTAAGAAAGACTTTCTTGTAAGTATAAAACAAGGGAAAACTTTCACCTAGGTATGTAGATACCTTAATCTTAATGTTTAGAGATATATACTCTTTTTTCAATTGTTATAATTCTTTATTATATTTTTTATATTGTATTACTTGATCCTTATATGTCTTTTATTATAATGTGCTTAATTGAATTGTTTTATCGTAATGTGTCTCAATATTATAAACATTAGTTTTTTAATCATATAATCTATAAATCTGAGTTGTTTACTTTAATAGAATTAAGTCTTATGTAATTATAATTATTCTACTTTGATTATGTTCTGTTATAATGTTATATTTTATGATTACAATTCTTTCACTCTGATATATCAAAATTGAACCTGATTATGATACTTATGTAATCGAACTAATGTCCAAGTATGAATCTAATATTTTTACAAAAAGAGTTTTGTGGAAAAACATTAGTTTATTTGTTTTAAACTAATGTGTTTTAAGCTAAGATTCACCTCTCCCCCTATTTTAATAGAGCTTTATAGAATAAATTATTTGGATCCTAATATCAATATAACTCATATTGATATCTAACAATTGGTATCAGAGTAGGATTCAACTACTAAAATACTTGATTATTTTTTAATATATTTAATATCTAAAGTGTTTTAATTTTATGTTAAAAAAATGTTTATAAAACATTATTACACTAACATTTTTCTGGAAAAGAAAATTTTTCTACTAAGATTTAAGGACTCAATGTCAGATCCATAGATAATATAAATCCCAATAGACCTTTAATTTTTTATGGTGATGAATATAAATATTTTAGAGATAGAATTAAGAATTTAGTTTTCAAAAATAAGGTTGATAATTTTTTCATGATGACAGGTGATTACAAAATACTTGATAAGGACCTTATAGACTTACTAATCAAGAAAAAATTGGAATATGAGTAGAATTACAAATTCAAGAACACTTTGTTATCATCCATTATGATAAGAATATATATCTAGATAGAATTTTTTAAATATTAAAATAGTATTTGGAAGAAATTATAAGTTACACAGTTTAGTACTTCTATGGTGGTTGAAATAATGAGATCTATATTGAGAGCTGATTATCAAGATTTTGAATTTTTACCCGGAGAATCTATTTTTATAATGTATCAAGGATTTATAACTATAATAAATAGTTTACAATATATTATAGAAAAAAATTTAGATTATGAAATCCTTATGTAGAAACTAATAAATATCATTCCCAATGAATGGGAGACTAAGTGGATAGTTGTTGATGATATGATAAAATTGAAAAATCTTACTCTTGAGGACCTCACTGGAACCCCTATGTAGTATGAGGGACGATTGAAAAGATATGAATAAAATGAGAAAAATAAAAATAGGGTTTTTACCTTTTCTAAAACATCTACCATAACCCCTAAAGTTAGTCTAGTGAGAAAGTAGTGAAATTTTCCAAAAAGATAAATGTTGTTATTCAATTGAACTCAAGCTCATCACAACATTCTAAATATTAATTGGAAAATATATCCTGGTGGATGAACAAGATAGTAGGCAATACATATTTTTAATACTCATATATGAAATTTAACAATGAAATAAATGTTTATAAATTTGATTTTACTTGTTACGAATGTAAGAAAGATAGACACATCAAACCATATTTTCATAAGTTAGAAAGGAAAGACATGAAATACCAAAATTAAAATTGGAATCAAAAAAGGTTTTATAACTAAAAAGGAAAACAAATCTTAAAGATAATGATTCTTGTAGTGATATTTGAGGATATTTCTTAGATAAATCTTCTGATAATTATATTTTTCTATAGAGGAACATTGGTATTCTTGCCAGAGAACCTAAAGAAAATCTTTTATCTTGTGGATAAGGTATGCACTGCTGAAAAACCAAAAAAATATATTTAAATGAAAATTATCCTGAATCATATTATTATAATAACACTAAGTATTCGAATGAAGAATCTTCATCAAATAGTTAAGATAATAATCTTCCTTCATATGATGAAGTATCTCATTTTGTTAAACATTGTGAAAATTAGAATTGTAAAGTAAGTAAAAACTTGATAAGGCTAATTCCAGGATAATTGTTTTAAAAAAAGGATTATCAAAAGTTTCTAAAGAACATTATAAGAAAACATTAGAAAAATATTCTATTTTTAAATATTTTGAAAAAGTGATTTTTGAGAAAAATATTCTAGAAACTAAACAAAATTCTAAAACTAAAACTACTAATGGAAAGTATTTAGTTGTAAAACTAAAATATAAAATTTTATCCCTGGAGAAACTTTTATCAAATTGTACCACTAGTAAATAAAAATTTAATAAAATGTACAAACTAATCATACCTCATGGTATTAGTTTGTTAATGGGATATACTAATAAAAATATAATATTTTATTAATAATTATTTTGTTCCAAATAGTTCACCCATTTTCCCAAAATTCCAATGTGGTGAGAATTTGAAAATGAATTATTCTCTTAATAAAATTAAATAATTAGGATTTCACAAATCCTACTTTTTAAAACAAATATAGATTAATAAAATCCTTTTTTCATACATTTTCATCCACAATAAAGTTTGGGTTCCAAAATTCAAATGTTTTTTATTTCTGGAAAAGAAATAAAGTATCAAAAAAATACTTGGCACATTGATAGTGGTTTTTCTAAGAATATGACTCGTAACAATGATATCTTTGATAATATTATCAAGATTAATGTTGGAAAAGTTACTTTTAGAGATAATGCTCAAGGAGATATTATCTTTATCGGTAACATAGTTGTTCTTGGTAAAGATTTAATGTCAAATATTTTTTTATTAAAGACCTTAATCGTAGCCTTATAAGCATAATTCAATAATTTGATAAAGGTTACCTTTTGAATTTTAGAAAGGATAAATGTGTAGTAAAATATTCCAAGGATGAATACATATATTTGATCAATAATCACGAGAATGTATAGAAGAACCTTGGAGTCATGACTTACCTTGCCTTAGTGCAATGGAATATAACTCATGGTTAAGGAATAGAAGGTTAGGATATTGTAACATTAAAAACGTAATAATTTTGACCAAGAAAAGACTTATTGAGGATCTATTGGAACTAAGGTTATATTTTTCAAATTTTTATGACACCTTTCAATACGTTAAGAAACATAAGTTCAGATTTCAATCTATTACTGATGTCACAACTATTGAAGCTTTGCAGTTAGTGAACAGGGATTTATTCAGTCTGACAAAAACTATAAGTATTGGTGGAAAATACTTTTTGTATGCCTCGATTTATGATTATAGTAGATACAAATGTGTTTATTTTCTCTCAAAAAAAATCTAAAGCTCTTTACTATTTAAAAACTTTTGAATCCAATTTTGAAAATGAGAAAAACCTTCCCTTGATAACTATTCATAGTGATCATGCTGAAGAATTTGTAAATTCCAATTTTAAAAATTTTTGTAGTAAGAAAGGTATATAAAATAAATTTTCATCTCCTAAAACTTCTTAGAATAATGGGTTTGTTTAAATATAAAATTTTATTCTTAAAAAAATAATAAGAACCATGTTAAGTGAATACTCTGTTGAAAAAAAATTGGGATGAAGTGGTTAGTACTACCTTCCATACTATAAATCAAGTTTTAATTTGGAATTTTCTTAATAAAACTTTTTATGAGTTGTGGACTAATTGAAAACTAAGAGTTTCTTACTTTATATTTTTGCGATGAAAATTTTCCATATTCAATAAAAATGATAACTTAAATAAATTCTCTCCCAAATAAGATAAAGGAATAGTATTAGGTTATTCTACTACATCAAAGGAATATAGATTTTTTACTATAAATACTTGTACTATTGAGGAAATAGTACAAGTTAAATTTTATGAAACCAACCCCTTTGTTTTCAAACAAACTCAACCAACATCCTCTTTAGATGTTTTTTATAAAAATGATTTTAAACCTATATTAAAAAATTATTCTTAGAAGAAAATAACTCAATAAAAATTTATTCCTTTGGAATATTTTTTACCTTATTTTGAAGAACATAATTTATAAAACCCAAGAAATAAGTTGTTTCTTAAAAATCATGCTAGTGATAATATCATTGGAGATGTTGATAAACCATTTAAGACTAAAGGTTCCTAAAGGAATGAAATAGAACGTCATTCATTCCTTTTCCAATTTCAACCTAAGAATCCTGATGAGGCTTTATATGATGAGGATTGGATTAAGGATTTTCAATATAAACTAAATTAATTCGAGAGGAATAAATTATAGAACTTGTCTGAATTAACTATAGAAATTCCATAATTGGAGTAAAATATTTTTTTAGAAAAAATGTGATGAAAATGGAATTATTATTAGAAGTAAATCAAGAATTTTTACTAAGGGTTATAACCTTAAAGGGGAATAGACTATGAATAAATCTATGCACTGGTATCTAGACTTGAAGCTATTCGAATTAAATTAGCCTTTACAACATTCTTTAATTTCAAACTTTTTTAAAAGGATGTGAACTGTGATTTTCATAACAAATATGTTTAGGATGTATTATATGTTAAAAAAACCCCATGTTTTGAAAATAAAAAACATTCTGAATATGTTTATAAACTTACCAAAGCTTCATATGGACTTAAAAAATCCCCTAGAGCCTGGTATGAAATGCTAACATGATTTTTGTTACAAAATAATTTTTTTAATGGAGATATTGATCCAACTATTTTTATAAATTAAGTTAACAAAAATATTGTCATTATACTAATCTATGTCGATGATATTATATTCTGATCAACTCAAAAATATTTAACAAAATCTGTTTCAAATCTTATGAAGTTTGAGTTTAAAATTATTATGATAGGTGAGTTATCACTTTTTTCTTGGCTTTCAAATTTCCCAAAAACTAGAAGGAAAATATATATTTCAACATAAGTATATAAAATATCTTCTTAAAAATATATGAATATAAAAAATAATAATAAGTACTCCAAACATAACCTCAATACACATGATATTGATGAGTCTCGGAAACAAATATATAAAAAGAATTTTAGAGGGATGATATAAATTTTACTTTACTTAACTACTAGCCTCCCAGACTTAATTTTTTCAATATTATTATGTTAAATATAGTAATAAAATCCAAAGTAATTCCATTTAAAATCTATAAAATTAGTTTTTAATTATCTTAATGAAACTATGAATTTATGACTACTTTTTCTTTTAGAAATGTTTTTGAATTAAAATTTTTTAGGATTATTAATTTAGTGGTTATAGAATGGATTGAAAAAACCCATCTGATACTTGTCATTTCTTAGTAGATTCATTAGTTTCTTGGACTTATAAGAAACAAAAATTAGTAGCACTTCCACAACTAAAGTGGAATATGTAGTAGCTGGAAGTTGTTGTGCTCAACTGCTATGGATACAACACACACTCACTAATTGTGGAATGAGTTTTACTAAAACTCAAATACTATGTGATAACACTAGTCACTTTTCTTTAATTTAGAACCTTTCACAACACTCCTATTTAGAACACACAGATATTATGCATTACTTTCTTTGGGATCATACGCTTAAATGAGATATCATTTTACAATTTATCATAACACAAGAACAACATGATAATATTTTTTTAAAACCACTAACTTTAGCTTGATTAGAATACATTAAACAGAATCTAGGAGTGATCAATGTAAAATGATCTTTTATATCAACTTCTTGTTTACCCATCTCCTTACATTAAGTCACTCCTCTTTATAGGGTGAGTACATAAGTTTGTTGTTTTATAAAATTTCTAAACATAAGATTTTTATAATTTTTTTTGTAATGTACTTCCAAACTCATTTTACTTTATAAAATATTCAGATTCAGTATTCTCAAAAGGATAATCAAACTCAAAAAATGTTACCAATTTTTCCACATTTAAGTTTTTAGATTTAGAAAATTTTTTAATAAACTTTTATTTTTGAAAATTTGTATTCAGTTTTCCTTTTAAAAAAATTTTTAATTTTAATTTTAAAACTTATATGTTTAGATTATGTATTAAAAATATTTTATTTAGTTCCATAAAGATATCATAATTACGTTATTTTACAAAAATAAATAATAATATCATTATCATATAAATAAATCCTTCAAAATTAGAAATGTATTCTTCTTATATTTTAAATATCTTCACTATATTATTACGTTTGTTAATCTATGTTGTTGTTTTTTTTATTTTAGTTTTTAGAAAAAAAAATATTTGTACTGACTCTAAATATAATAAAATATTTATTAAAACCTCAAGAGTTCATTAAAAATACTTCCAAATTTCTTCATATAGTATCCAACCATCAGATCAGCTGAATATTAATCTCAACCGTTGGGTATGTTTTAGTAGCTAGACTGTAAATACTTTACTTATATAGAGGGGGGACCCCTGTGTCTCACATCGCTCATCTCATACTTTTTTTGTCGAGGTTCTACTACCTTAAAAAGTCTCCAATCCAAAAAAAAATTCCTTATGATCGAATCACCAGCTTCATCTTAAAATATGATTCCTTCTATAAAGGACTATAAGATTGGATTATTTTTAGAGAATATTTATTTGGGAAAGATTTTTATGAAAATTATGATTATTCCATAAAATGGATTATATAATTTCAAGGTTTGGAATCTCTTTTCATTGAAAAACCTGATTAGAATCATGATCATGTATATCTATATCTTTTCCCAGAAAAAATTATTCTATTATGTTTTTCATTGAAGTTGAAAAACAAAAGGCTAATTATTTCATGATATAATACAAGGGATAGAAAATGTTATATAACAAAGCAAGAGGTATGATAAAATACCATCACATGGAGACCCCTTTTTTAATTCCCACAAGTTATTAGATGAAGAGGGTTCTTTTAACAAAGATAAGTTTGAATATTCACTATTTGATCATTATGATAAAATTTGGGAAAGTTTCGAATATTAATCTAAATAATAGGATTTATTCCCTTTGGATGCATGGATTCTTCATTCTGAGGAAAGAGGATCATGACACCTTAAAGGTAATTGATGTTTTCATTTTGGATTATCATTTAAATAAGAAAAAAATAGTTCTTATTAGTTTGATTTTTCTTTACCATTAGAAACAACAAGAATGGATCTATTAAGACTCAAACTATCATCTTTCTAGAGGTCTTAAGTAAGTCGATTATAGATTCCATGAAATATTTCAATATTGTGAAAACTTCAACTCTGAAGAAGAAGAAAATATTATTCATCAGTGATGATACTATAAAAATAATGAATTTTACTTTTTATTTTGAATAAAATATATTTATTGATAAAAATTTTACTAATTCATTAGGAGATAAATCCTTTAAGAAAGTTAAAGAATCTTATGAAAAGGAAAAAAACCCAAATCAGGTGTTGAGAAGAAGAAAAATAAAGTTGATCAGGATGATCAGGGTAAGAAAAGGAAATCTGAGTCTTCTTCTCCTAATAAGGAAAAGAAAAAAAAAAGCCTGATGAGATAAGGGATGAATGGATAAGAAAGAAGGATGAAAAGAAATAAGGGTATATAGTTTTATAAATTGATCCAGAAGAGTCTTTTTCCATAAGGATTCATGCTACTAGTACTTTGAAATAAGAAAGAAATAAGAATAAGTAGAGGAATACTTTATCAGAAACTCAATTGTGAAATAGTTTGTTAAAAAGTTGTGTGGTAGTATCTTCAAATGTTACTTTACCTCATCCTCAATCCTACCAACAAAATAAGGATACCAAATTTTATTTTTAATAAAATATTGTAGTTGATTCCAAAGTTCCCCCTATCATGGAAATTTTAAAGTCCAATATTGTAGATAAAGAATTGGTACCACTTTAAGTCCAAGATAAAATATCAGAATCAGTACCTAATTGTAAGGATGATTTAAAAACGGAGGAAAATATCAATGTGGAGTTTCATAAATCAATTGAGAAAGCGATGTATGGATTTATACTTTATACAAAATTGCAGAATATGAGGAAATTTAATATGTTGAATATTTTTTTGAAGAATAAGTGACTAATGATGATAATGAAGATGATGAAGAAGAATATGGAAGTGAAATAGAGGAACAACATGAGGATGGTGAAGATAATGATATTAAAGAAAAATATTAATATGAGAAAACTCAACCAGATAAGTTTTGATTGAAATTCGTAGAGGCATCATCTTCATATTTTCCTTCCAAATAGAAAATAAAAATCTAAAATTCTGAGAAGCAAAAATATTTATCTTATAAAGAATTTTTTTCATCATATAAGAAAGATTAAAAGGTAAAAATTATATGATATAATGTGATATAACTAAAACTGATGACAAGGATCATATGTAATTAAATATTATAAAGGATTTTAGAAAACTATTGAAAATTTGGTGTCAAAAAAAGTTGATAAAGGCCAGGAAAATGAAGTATAAACTAGGACTGGTCATCCTCAACTCCTTGGAGTTAAAGAATTTGATGTTTTGAATACATTAACTACTCAAGTTGTTTATTTTTTCTTTCAATATTTAAAAATACCCAAAGAAATAATTCCATTTTTTCTAACACTTGAGGCAAGATTGGAATTGGTTCTTAAAAATCAAAGGGAAAAATCTGAGTCAATCAAAGTTTTATCTAATAGGATGATTATATTAGAAGATTATTTCAAAGTTCTTCATAAAATTTGTGTATCACACAAAAATTCATGTAATAAATTTATGAAATAGTCTCACAATACTGATACTAATGTCAATTTATATAAAGAGAGTATTGAAGATTTTAATAATCTTATAATTGAAATCATAGTAGCTTTTAATCGATTATTGAATGATATGTTAGCCAAGGTAAAGTTCATTGAATATTTCAAATATCTTACTAATAATCAATCTTAGAAATTTAAAGAGTTATCATGAAAGATGAAATTTTTTTATTTATAGTTTTCAATATTCAAAGTTTATAAAGATGATATCCTGAGTTTGAAAAATAATAATAATAATTTGTCTAAAAATATTCATCTTCTAGATAAAAATATTTTGGTTCAAGAAGAAAAGATTCAGTATCAAGATAAAATTATAAAAAATCACTAGTATGATAGAAGAGAGATCAAGAAGATGAATTCCATTATGAAATACTTCATAAAAAAATATTAAAATATTTTCCATTTTGAAATTTTTTGCAATTAAATTTTGAAAACATGTTTATCAATGAATCACTTATTAAACTAATTAATATTTGTTTGAATGTTTTCCAGTTCTGATTGGTTGAATATTCGTTCATTTTTTTAAATGATTAGGTAGTTCATTATATTGTATCGTATTTTGTTTCTTTTCTAAACATTTTTAGGAAACTCAATACTTTACCCATTACTTTTTGAAAATAAAAAATGGGGACAATTTTATAGAAAGGGGGGAAGTATTTTTATCACAGAGACTCTTACTCAAATGTAGAGAAATTCATTAAATATAAGTATATCATTTTAAGGGGGATAATAAAATCCTTAGAGAAATTTTTAGCATAAGGGTAAGTCAATATTATTTATCATTTTATTCATATGATTTATAAACAAAGGGGTAGATACCGATTATTGATTAATTTTGAATAAAGAGAACCTGAATGTAAATGGACTATAATTTTTTAAAAGTTATATTTTCATTTAAGTTTTGGGTTTGTGATTTCCAAAAAGTGGTAGATTGTTGTGTTAAAAGTTATACATATGACTTTTCCATTTCTTTTGTTTTGGAAATCAGAAACACAATCTTAAATACTTGATTTCTAAAATTTTTATGTCCAAAGTATTTTAAAATTTTTTGATGGAAAACATAATATTTTACCATACTTATAAATAGTTCTAAATTATTGGTTAATATAAACTAAAAAACTTCATTATGATTATTATAATGAGTATGAATCTAATAAACATTGGATTCGCCATTATTTGTTCAGATATAATTATTATTTTTATCTTTTTTACTGAAAAAGTATTAATAATTAGACTCATACCAGAACCGATAAACATAGGATTATCACTCATAAATATTAACATAATAACCTGTGTATGGAAGTCTATTAGATTGAGTTTGATTAAATTCCGAATAAGGAAAAATGATTTCTAATGTAAGGAAAAAATTACATTGTAATTTTGTAAATCTATATGAAATTAGAAATTAATTTATAAAAGAACCATTGAAGTTCCATGTGTCCAATAATTTGTGAAAAATTCAATGAAAATATGATTTTTGGGGAAAATATGACCATTATAAAGATTTCCTATAAATAACTGATCATTTTCAGAGATGGGAGTACCTGTTGTAGCTGAAGTTCTAATCAAATCATAAATGGCTTGTTCTTAGTTTTTTGTAATTTTTTAGGGTTTTTTCTTCTTAAGAGAACCCTATGAGGTTTTCCCCTTTATAATTATTTTGTGTTGTAATAATGCCTCCAATATTTAATTACGACCAAGGGTTTGTGGGGAAATAAAGAAAAATAATTAAATAATTTTATCGACGGCATGCGATGGTAAAAAAAGATAGAGTTAATCTATCAGATCGAGGGATGTTGGGGATAGGCATAAGTAACAAAGTTGATCAGCGTATCGAGGTCTTTCCTTGTCAAAGAAGGACAGACTTTATTATAAGAATAAAACAAGGGAAACCTTTATCCAAGGTCTATAGGTACCTTAATATTAAGGTAAAAAGAGTTTGGTTTTTTTTAAATAGCTATAATTCATTCTTATATTGTTGCTTTTATAATACTTTTTTCTGAAAAGTATTTTATTCCACTTCACTTATTTGAATTTTTTAATCATAATGTATCTACATATTATAAATGTTAATTTTTTAATCAGATATTCTTTAAATTTGGTCTATTTAAATTAACATAATTGAATCTTTTGTGATTTCAATTATTCTACTTTGATTACAATCTTTTATAATATAATCATTTATGATTACAATTATTTCACTCGGATATATTGAAATTAATCCGGATTATGATGATTAGGTAATAGGACTATGTAAAAAGTATAGATTTGATATTTTTAATAAAATAGTTTTGGGAAATTTTTTATTTTAATTCTACTAAACTAATATTTTTTACACTAAAATTTACCCCTTTTGTAATAGATCCCTATAGAACGCATTCTTTAGATCCTAATATCAATATAACTCTTATTGATATCCAACATTGTCGACTTGTAACTCATTGTTATCTCATGAGATAGAAAGATTTACCCAATGTATTTGTGTGAGATATAGGTCCCACCCATGAAAATCATACATATATGTTCCACAAGATCATAAAACAATCATCATATCAAAACCCATGAAAACAAATTATTTTCATAAGCATTTCATCAATGAAGAAACTATATAAAATAATACATTTGTGTTCCATATGATCATAAAAAAATCAACATATCATAACCCATGAAAATAAATGGGTTTCATAAACATTTCATCATAGAATAACCTATATAAAAGAAACAAGTTTTATAAACATTTCATCATTTCATAATAGAACAACCTATGAGAAAAGAAGAAGGTTTCATAATAATTTCATCATGTTATAAACCATGGAACAGAAACGATATTCATAAGTATTTTATCACCATAAAAAGAATTCAAAGTAGGAATATGAATGGTATTTCTATATCATATACCTAGTAATGCATAACTAATTTAAAAGGATGTCATCATAGATGGAAAATGATTTTGAAAGATCATTTGGAAAAAATCTAGAGAAAAATAGCCTTTACACATTGAAAAACAATTTAAAACATAAAATATTTTCAAAATCAATTTCATTGAAAATAACCTTAGAAACTTATAAAAAATATTTAAACATCATTTAAAATAATTATTGAGGAAAATAACCTTTCCACTTTGAAAATTACTTTTTAAAACTAAAAATTCATGAAACATTTTCAAAATAATTTTCATTAAAAGTAACTTTGGAAGCCTATAAAGGAATAATTAAATCATTAATCACTCATGATGGTGTAAATTTTAATTCTTTTCATACATGTTTAAAAGTAAATATTAATTACACATTTTTTGTAAAATATAAAAGAGCGTTGCTTAGAAAATGAAATGAATATTCTTTTTAATTTTTTTTCAAAAAAGTCAAAAATGGTACAAATTTTATTTAGAAATATATTTAAGATTATTAAAAACACTCTTTAAAACATTTATTTATAACATTGGTATAAAAGAAAATAATTTTTGACCAAATAGATAAATAAAGTCAATTTCACCTTAAAACATCCTTTTAGTTTCATTAATCCTTTAAGAAAGGAAAATGAAGGAAAACCATGTATTACTAGAAATAACCATAATAAAATAAAATCAATTAGTTTTTTGAGAGATAGATAATAATATTTCATCATCAGAAGCATAAACATAAACAGTCCTGATAAACTATGAGATTGTATGAGAAAACCCTTACCACATTGCTAATATTGAATCATAAGACCAGGGAAAGAATAAAGTAAAATTAAACATAAAATATAATGGGAATAAATAAATTCATGATATTATATGTAAAATGGTTTTTATATAAACCTCATAATATAGGATGGGTTTGTAACATAATGTATGTCCTAAAAATAAAATTGATAATAAAAACCCTTACCACTTTAGTATATTGTGAACCATAAAACCCATGAAAGAGAGATCTTAAAATGGATATGTAAATCCCCATAATTTTCATGAATGAAACAAAAAATAAATTCATGGTCAGTATATAAACCATATAAAATAAATATTTATTGAATATGGAATGTGTCCAATAGATGTAAAAAGTGAGACAAAAATCCCTTACCTTAAGTCTCAATATCTTTTGTACATGTTCAAATCTATTTTATAATAAGAATAGGTTTATTATAAGATTATTATAGATCCATAATTATATATATCACACCATATATAATTTACTTATGATATTTTATTAACTATTTGTTAACAATTTGTTATTAAATTCACGTTTCTGGTAATAACAGTTTTCTTTTTATTAAAAGTATTGATTTTGTTTTTTCGGTCCTTTAATATTGATCATGGTTAAATCATATCTATAATTTTATACATGATTTAAATATAATATATATTAATTGAATATTTATCTATAGTAATCCATAATTTTTAGATATAGAAAATGAAATACATCATCTATGGAGATGATAGGTCATATGTACGTATTAATATTGTTTACATTTTCTCAATGGATTAAAATAAAGAAAGCTAAATAATATATTATAATTATTGAATACTTTTTATGTCATATATATCACATATATTCATTAAATTTACCCTAATTTCTTTCCATTAAAAGCATTAGTGGAAAATTAATCACATTGCTTAACAGGACGATAGTTCGTAGTATATGAAAATTCAATTATTGTATCCCACATGGAATGGAATGTAAGAATGTATATGTGATATAGTAATTATAGAAGTATAATTATGTTAAAAAAATCATATATATTCATTTAATATATCCTTATTTCTATCCAAGTAAAACAGAAATGAATAACACATCACATCAGTTTGCGAGACGGTAGTCTTTCATACACATGAGCAACATTATTTTTTTCAAAGTATTGGAACGTTAGAAGGTATATGTGGTATTAATATTAAAAAATTTTAATAATACCATTAACATATTATAAAAAAATTAAATTCATCACTAAGAGGCATTGATAGAAAATGAATAACATTGGATCATCAAAAAGTAGTTTGTCGTACACACGAATGGTGATTTAATTTCCCATTTGATGGAAGTAGAGATAGATATTGTTTATAAAATTAAGATAATAAAATACAATTATATAGGAGATAAGTTTTTATTATTTTATCATATTTTTAAATTATTCTAAGGATTTAGAATAAGTAAATCAAATATTCATAGTAAGAAAATTTTACCTCTTCTTCAGAGAACCTATTTATATTTAGCTTAAAGTCACCCTAGATTGTATTTATGATATCAACAACAACTCTAGGATGTGGGGAGGGAAATAAAGGATAAATTTATGTTAGTATTTTATTATCTAAATTTTTTTGGAATTTTTAATTGGGTAGGATAGGTGGTGGCCATTAATAAGTGGGGGAGAGGATACACATATAATGTTTGAAAAGAATAAAGTTTGCCCACATTTTTCAGATGCCAAAAGGAACCAAAACTGGTCATTCTCAAACATTATAGGTGATAATATATAAATATTTCCATCTAGTGGGTTTTCTAAAAGTTTAAAGTACATTTACCCATTATATTTATTAGTTTAACTACTGGTAAACCCTATTTAACCTTAACTGCAATAATTAATTTTTGTAATTTTTACTATTCATTTCGACAAAAAATTATGTTTTATTTATTATATAATATTAATTATTTTGATTAAAAAAAATGGAATAAATTTTCCTTAATTACATTCATAGAATAAGAAAATTTTATTTTAAGATTAAACCTACAAACATGATGAGAAAGCAGTTTTCCAAAGAGAAAATGATCAAAAGTTTAGAAACAATTATATCAAAATTAAATATGAAATTAATTCCAATAAAATAATTTGGATTAAATAAAATATAATAAATCTAATTTATATTTTAAAATAATTTTGAAACAAAATGGAACATTAAAAATTCTTTAACAAATAGGAAATTTTCAGAAAAAACCAGTATTTATCACCATTCATTTAAAATTTAATATTTTTGGACAATCACTCAAAATTTACCTAAGTTAATTTTGAAATTATCAATTAAAAAATTAATTTTAGTTCTTAAAATAAATTTTCTAAATTTTACAAAAAATAATTTTAATATTTGTTCAAAAAAAGTTATGAAAAAAATTAGAAAAATGTATTTTTTGAAGCATATAAAGACTTTATTATAAATTAAGTACTTATATATAAATATATTTTATTTATTAAAAATATATATAATTAATTTTAAAAAGTTTATTTTTCTAATTCAAAAATCAAAAATTAAAATCCGGTTTATAATATTAAATTTTAAATTATAATATTAATAGTATTTCATGGCTCATTAAAACATGATATTACATGTAACACAAGTTATCGATGAAATTAAATTTATAAAAAATCATATAATAAATATTAAATTCTACCCCCCCCTAAAAATGATTTTTGCATAAAAAATTATAACTTTGGTACAAAAAACTGAAAATATTTTTTCCTCATTATATCCTGAGGTTGTCACATAGATTCCTAAAGCTTGTGGTTTTTTCATAAAACTTTTACGAGGTGAGTGGTATTGTTCTGTAGGAATTTCTCTACCCAATACATAATTTCCACTCGTTATTCCTAATCTAAAAGATCATTCTCTAGTGGTATGACCATCATTTTCAGTATATGTGATGGATCATGTACATAATTCCTTTGGAGATATACTAGGAACATATCATTTACTTGAGAGAGATTTGGTTGAAGTTCCATATGATAAGATACTATCTATATATGATCATGGATTTACAAGGGAATAATATACCTCTTGATTAGTTTGAACTTATTTATTCCATATATAATTTTATAGAAATACTGTCTAATCAACTTCAAATTCTATATCACATCAGTGATTTTCAGCATAACTCTTCTACAAACATTATGTTACCATTATGTGATTATGTATGGTGCTAACCTTCTTGAACATTTCTTTAACCAACTATGGTCCTAATTTATTTATTTATACAATTTCATCCTAATATGTTGAATTTATACACTTCATTCCATATATGGATTCAAACTAAGCCATATAAATTATTTAGTGAAAGCTATTTTTGTATAAAAATTGAACTAGAGGATGGTGTTGATCCCAACTACATTTGAATACAATAGAAAAAGATATTAACATATCATCTAGGGTTTGAATTGTTCTCTCAAACTAACCATATGTCTGAGGATTATATGTAGAATTAAAACTCAAATATGTATCAACATCTTATTGAAGACTTCACTGGAACATCAAGATAAACCTCATATCCTCATCAAATATAGTAGAAGGATTTACTTCAAGAAACCATTCCACTTTCTTAATGTATATCTTAGAAATATTATACAAAGTTAAATCATCTATGATAGAGATTAATTTTACTGAAAACATAAGTTTATTGACTAAAAACCATGTAGAATTATTATCTTTATATTTTTTAGGGAGTCCAACAGTAAAAACCCATGGTGATGTTCTCCCATTTCCATTCTACTATGGATAATGGTTATAGAATCCCCTTAAAAATTCATTTTTCCACATTAACTTGTTAACATACCAAGAATCGATATACATATTTATAAATACCTTTATTAATTTTTTCCCACCAAAAAAATTCTTTCACATTGGTTAATGGTAATTGATATACCCTTATCGCCCTTCGGTTGTGCTTTTAAGCCCTTTGACCTTGCTGGATATGATGGGTTTCTACCCAACATGTGGGTTATCCTTTTTCCAAAACCATATTAATATAATTATTATAAAATTCCCAAATTTAAATAACCTATATATTTTTAAATATTAAATAAATGATAAACCCGAAAGGATACCAATACCATTAATCTTATTTCCATAAAATATAAATTCATTCCTCCTAAAATATATTTTCCACTTGAAACATGTCAAAAAACCAAACGGTTGTATTAATATAAACATATCCCCAAAATATCCACAATATTGATAAACTCTAATCATATTAAAACAAAATGGGGGTTTCTAATATATTTGGACTTATGATCAACCTTAAACAATTAAACCCATAATGTTATACAAAACTCTTATGTTAGTCTTACATGGAGGATTATATGATTCCAAAATATAAATCACCCTTTATTACGTAAATAAACTCCTATATTATGAAAAAAATTCCATTGGAATCTTGGGCTTGTCCTTACACTGATAGAATATCAAACATGATTTTATTATTCTATAATAAATTTAAATATAAATAATCACATTAAATTTCGCAAAAGGATGCACAAAAACATTTTCATATAGATCATTGATGAGAAATCCAAAATGAAGTTCCCCACTATAGAGTTCCAAAATTATCAAGATTCTCTTCAGTTGTGGTGATTTCATAAGATTTCACTTTTCCCTTTTCATTAGAGGATGTTGTGTCTTATCATCCTCATTAACCATTATATTAGGGAATTGATTTTCTTAATTACCAATATCTTTTCATTTTTAACACTAGAGTGTGGGGGTAAATTATGTTGAGCTATCTCTCCATTAATTTCATTGAATATCATATTCACTTCAATTCTATATTATTTTTCTCAATGGATAGGATCCCCACACTTTTAACACCCTCTTGTTTCTTTTAGTAATTCACATAATTTCTTCTACCCACATGTATAGCAAGTTGGGGACTACAATTCCTTCCC
Organism: Viscum album; assembly: GCA_963277665.1. Classification (NCBI taxonomy): domain Eukaryota; kingdom Viridiplantae; phylum Streptophyta; class Magnoliopsida; order Santalales; family Viscaceae; genus Viscum; species Viscum album. Next base: position 1,434,970,601 of record OY728151.1, on the reverse strand, counting down.
ACCATGTGATTTATTCAAGTTGTCATGGGACTTTATCAATATATTACTATCAAAACCACTGGAATGGTGTAAATATCCAACTTCTATTTCTCCCTTTAGTTATCATAGAATGACTTCTTTATAGCTACTAATGTTTCTTGTAAATAAATTCCTTTTGAAGACTTGGTTTTAGGTTATAAAAGAAATGATCGATTTGTTTTTCAAGGATGATGATTAAACTAGAAGTGTACCTTAAAATTATTGTACAATTATCTTCATAGGTACCAAATTATTCATCATCCTTTTGTCTGAGCTTCAGAAATTACTTCCCCATCCATGTGAGTAGAATACAAGGGAAGTATGTACAAAAAAATAACCTCTCAAACCAATAAAATTTAATGGAGTAAATATTATCTCATTGAATATTATTATAAATAAGAATCAACCATTTATCTTAATCAACTTCCAAATAATAGATATCCAAAATAAATTTTTCATGGTCTAGACATTGGAGAATGTAAAATATTATTTCAGTGGAACTGATCTATTACTCTATGACTAGTGGATCAGTGGACCCACTAAAATAAGATGGATGTTACATCATGAAGGATTCAATAGAATGTAGTTCCCTCTTTTTTTTGGAAGTTTAGCATGATTTATAGCTTGAGAAAGTTGTGTGATTATAGCAATGAGATATTTTTTATTCTGGATCCCATGACATATGGTTTCTTAGGAGGATATTCATTACATTGTTTTTGACACTCAACCTTAACATGATTCCTTCTAGATCCAAATAGTGACTAAAACAAAAATAATAGTTCGAGAAATAGTAATCATTGTGGGAAAACAAGTAGTCCTAAAAGATTATTTATAGGATGTATAAATAATGATATCTTCATTTAAATATATGACACCCAAGGTTTAACCTTGTCTATCCATGATAATCATCTATTTAAATCCTTTATAATGGTTCATAAATAAAATGTGGATTAACCAAATCACATCCCAGGGAATTTCAATCCAAGTTCATAGTAAGGCCCATTTTCATGTAATAGGTATCACTTGAGTCAATCTTGACATACCATTTTTAGAGTTATTACCCCTATGTATATCTATTCCATAACAAAATCTACTTGCATTATATAGATAGGGATTTATTTCTAGGTAAACTACATTATCACTTTCTTTACAAAACATTAGGATGTTATCCTATACTTAGGCTCATCCTAAGGGTTCTCACTAATGTTTTCTCATCATAGTTTTCAAATTTTGACTAAACGTTTCTCTGATATGAACTATAAAGACCCTGGTTTTTTATATATGAAAATAACATATTTTTATATCAATATTCAATACATTTCACATGTACGCACCCATGGACCATATAGGTTTACTATATTTTGAGACTAGGAACCTAGTCTTCTTACTTAATGAAATATATTATATATCTCCCATAAAGATATTACCATTTTATACTCTTCATAAAAAACCCATCCTAAACCATTGTTCATAACCTAGGGAAAAGAAACATATGAAATTTTGATCTCAGATGCTCAGTAATAATAAAAAAGATAAATATCATTACATGATCATATGTAATCATAATCTTAGAATAAGGGTTTTATATCATGAACAAAACTTACAAATTTCATACCCAAACTATCATAGATCATAAACATGATTCATCGAATAAATTATTTTAATTAAAAAAATAAATGATTCATAAGAGTTTGAAATCATCATTATCCATGAAACATAAACACATGTCATAAAATTTTTCAATCAAAATATGTATAGAAACCATTTCAGTTGTCAATGTAAACTACCAAGATTATCAAACATAGAAGATCAGGCCTCATCACCTGCTTCCCATTATAGATCACACTCATACTTTTTTCCATTATGATTTTAGCCCATAATCATATTTCCTATTATGGATCAAACATATCGACATATTTCCTATTATTATCTCATGAGATGTAAATCTTTACCTAATGCATTGAAGAGAGATATAGGTCCCACACGTCATAGAATGAAAATCATATATATGTGTGACACAAGATATTAAAACATTAATCAAATATAAACCCATGAAAATAAATGTTTTTAAAAAATATTTCACCATAATATAACCTATACAAAAAAAGGTTCACTAACATTTCATCACTTAATCATAGATCACCTCATCGGAAAATAAAATGGTTTCCATATAATTTATTCACGATATAATCCATGGAAGATAACTGGATTTCATAAATATTTTTACACCATAAATAGAAACCATTCATAGAAATTATATTAATGTTATCCTGGTATTATATACTTAGAAAAGTATATGTAACATAAAATAATGTCATCTTGAATAGAAAATTATTTTGAAAAACCATTTTGAAAATTTCTAAAGGAAAATAAACTTTAAAATTTGAAAACACATATTAAAATATAAAACTTGTCCAAATACCTTACTTTTATAATAAACTTGGAATATTATAAATGATACTTTAATGGTCATTTAAATAATTTCCTAACAAAAATATACTTTTAACATTGAAAATTTCTATTTAAAACAAAAACAGTTGATGAAGGATTTTTAAAATAATTTTCTCTGAAGGTAACTTTGTAATAATATAAATGAATATTTAAATCATTTATCATTGAAAAAGAATAAAATTCTTTTCATGTCATACATGTTCAAAAAAATTATTTTTTCACATTTTTATAAAAATCAAAACAGGCATTATTTGGAAGAGGAAAAGAATATTCCTTTTTAAAAACTTTATAAACAAAATTTATAAAAGGTTAAAATTTTATTCACATACTTATTTTATAATATTAAAAAATTATTTAAAACATTTATTGTAATAATTAATATGGAAGAAAATCATTTTTTACCAAATAGTGAAATAAAATCATTTTTTTCCATAGAAATATTCTTTTTGTCTCAATAATCCTTTAAGAGTAGAAAAAGAAGGGAAAAATAAGTACCTCCAAAAATAACCAAATCATAAGAAAATTTATTATTTTATTCAGAGATATAAAATAATATTTTGTCATTGGAAGTATAAGCATAAACAATCTCAATAAAAGTTGAGATTGTACCATAAAACCCTTACCATTTGGTAAATTTGAATCATAATCACAAAGAAAGATTAACATTAAATAAAACATAAAATATCATGATAATAAATAAATCCATGATATTACATTTAAAAAGGTATTTATATACACTATATAAAATAAAATAGGTTTATAACAAAAATTATGTCTCAATGAAGAGAAATTGAAATAAAAATACCTTACTACTTATGTAACTTTTGAACCATAAAACCCATGAAAGTTAGATACTAAAATTGATTTTTATATAAAAATTATTTTTAGGAGTATTATAATAAAATAAATTTATGGTAATTATATAAACCACATGAAATAAATAGGTGGTTACTTCGGCATGTGTCTTGCCGAATTAAAAAGTGAGGCGGAAATCTCTTACCTTAACTCTTGAATTATTTCATTAAAATTATAAACCTCTATATAATAATTATAAATAATACTATAAATATAATATATAACCTAAATTATATGTATCATAACATATATCATTTACTTATGACCTCTTATTTTCCTTTTATTCACAATTTCTTATTAAAATCGGCTTTCAGGTTATAACTGTATTGTTTTTCATGTATGTTTGGAATTGGTATTTTTGGTACTTTGACATTGATCATGGTTCCATCATATCAATAATTTTAATCATGATATAAATATCATATATATTCAGTATATATTTATTTATATTAATCTATAAAATGTTGAGATAGAAAATTAAATACATTGTTCATAGAGACAGTAGGTAGTGCGTACAGATTAATGTTGTTTCCATTTTATTGACAAATAAAATGAAAGAAATGTAAATAATATATTATTACTAGTAATAATTTTTAAACCATATATTTCTTATATATTCATTAATTTTACCTTAATTACCTTCCATGAAATTTTTTTGTGTAAATGAATCACATCACTTCATGAGGTATTCGTCCTCCCTACACACGAACAGCGTTATCGTATCCCCCACAAAATAGAAATTAAGAATTTATATGTGATTTAACAACTACATAAGTATAATTATGTCAAAAACAAGATATTTATTCATTTAATATAACCATATTACCATTAAAGTGAATCATAAATGAATAATACATCACATTAGTTTATGAGGCTGTAGTCTGTCGTACAAATAAGCTACGTTATTTATTTCCAACAGGTTGGGATGTAATAAATTAGGTGTGGTATTATAATAAAGTGGTATATTAATATAAAAAATATCATATATAAATATTAATACCACCATCACATTCATCTATGAGATTTTGTGATGGAAAATGAATAACATTGTCCTCTGAGGAGGTTGTCCAACGTACAAATAATTGGCAGTTTTCTTTCGCATTTTATGGAAGTGGAGGTAGATATATCTTATACCATTAAGATAAAAAAATATAAATATATTGGATATATTTTGGTTATTATTTTATCATTTTTTGTAAAATATTTGAAGGAATTATTAGAAGAAGTAAAAAAATGACGCACAGTTAAAAAAACGTCACCTCTTTTTCAAAAAACCTCTTTAGGATTTACCGAAAACCATCCTATATAAAATTTATGATCTCACCATGGAATATATATTTTGGGTAGGGAAATAACTTAGAAATTAGGGAAGTTTTTGGTTGAACCAAAGTGTTTTGGATGTATGAATATGGGAAAAGAGTGTTATAAGTGGGGGAGAGGACACATATGAAATGTTTGAAAAGAAAAAAGTATACCTAGGTTTTTTCTTAAGAACAAAGTATCTGAAATGGATAATTGGAGATCCTTATAGGTTATTCGGTAAAAATATTTCCACCTAATAGTTGTTGGAAATGTTTCTAGGTCATTTTTACCCATATCTTTTTAGTTTAACCCCTAGTTTACTTGTTTTAATCCTAATCACCATAATTAATTTTTATTGTTTTTACAATTAATTTTGACCAAAAAATTAAGTTGAAATAACTATATAATATTATTTTTTATTATTAAAAATGATTAATTCATTTTTATATATTCCATTAATATATTTATAAATATTTATTTTAAAATTAAACCCACATATGTGATGAGAAAACAGTATTTCAAATTGAAAATGATCATAAGATAAAACTCAATTATAAAAAAATTCAAAGTGAATTGATTATAAAGACCTAAATTGGATTCATAATAATATAATTTATATAATTTTACTTTAGAATCCATTTTAAAAAAATGTGAAAGCAAATAAATTCATTAAAATAAAAGGTATTTTTCAATAAAAACCAGTATTCTTTACTATTCATCGAAATTTTAATCTTTTTGGAAAATTCATAAATAAATGCTGTAAGATAATTTTGAAATTATATTTTCAAAATTTAATTTTTTATAAAAAAATAAATTTTCTAAATTGTTCAAAAATTAATTTTTTTCATTTTTTAATAAAAACAAATTAAAACATATTTTTAGAAACAAAAGGTATTTTTTGAAGCATATAAAAATATTACTAAAAAATAATTACTTATTTATAAATATATTTTATTCATATAAATCACTATAATGAATTTTAAAAATTAGATTATTCCATATTATACCTGTAAGATCCCGGTTTTGGAAAGGTATGTTTTCGTTATTATTGGTTGAATCCCTTGTTTCGGGATTCAAGGGATGTCTTCTGAAATTACAAGAGGTCTTGGGGTGTCTCGGGGGGTCGGGGCACAAAAGAAAGGAAAGTTGGGCAAGATAAGCCAGGGCGCATGGCTTGTGCACGGCCTAAGTAAACCGTGCGGACTGCCCAGGAAAATTGTGCGACCCCTTCTCCTCCTGACAGTAGCATGCGCACGGTTTGCCAAATGGTGCGGCTAAACCATGCGGCCTCTTAAAGTTGATAAAAATTACAAGTTTGCCCCTCCGGGATTTTAAACCCCAACTCAGTATTTTCCTCCATTCATCCCCTCTCAACCCTGGTGATGAACTTGGCCGACCCAAGCATCCCAAGGGTGGTTCTCCTTAGATTCTAATGTGTTTTTGGTGTCATTGGTTTCTGATCGAAGCTTGGGGTAAGGCCAATCCCATCATTGCTTCTCTCTTTGGTTTAGGGTTTGTATCTTCTCTCTCACTTGTTCTGAAGCTCTAAAACCCTATCTTTTGGGTGTGTTTTAGGTTGAAGCTCCAATGGTTGGTCGGATCGACGTCTAAGGACTCGATTGAGAGTGCGTTCAACCACGTTTTCGAGGTATGTGGTCTACAAGTGATATCCCATAGTTATTTGGGGATTTTTGGATGTTTAGTTGTGTTCTTGTTTCCACTTGGTTATGTTTTGAATAACCTTGGCATGTTTGGAAATGATGGTGGTTAAAATGGAAAATCGGAACCCTCACGATCCTCGTGGGATGTGTTGGGATTTACTTGACCTAATATAGGGCCATCCATGTGATGCGTCGGCTTCCTAGACTTAGTGATTGATATTAAATGGGTGACCTGGTTGTAGTAAATTGTAGAGGCCTTGATAAACATGTTGGCATGATGGGTTGAACTTGGAATATAAGTTAGTTGATGCACCTAGACTTTTCAATAATCAAAGGTTTATTTTAAATGGGATGAATGGCTGAATCATGGAAATGATGAACGGGTTAAATGGGTTAATGTGTAAACTAATTAAAGACCATACTGGATAGGTTATGGGTCTAGTGATAAATTCTTAGTGAGTTAGGCAGAACACATGGGAATTGGGTGAATGGTTAAATGATGTGAAATGGTAATGTGTTAATGGGTTAAGTCATGATGTGGTTTCCCATGTCGGTTGTTGTGAATAGTGTTTTCCAGAAGGGCAATGGTTTGGATGGTTGATGGTTACTTATATTTATATAAGCATGTGCACATGGCTTCATAGAGTGGGGTATGACATGAGGATCTATGCCCATAGGTTGAGCTAAGACTGAGGTTTAAACTCCACCCTAAATGCACGGGTTAGGAAAAGGGGACTGAGGGTCTATTCGCCTAATGGTTCCATCCACCCGGACCGAGGCTTCGAGGTGAGGACATGGTTTCTATGAGGGGTTTAGTACTAGTGAGATAGGATAATGATGTTTTTACCCTCTTGTGTGTGATTATTGGCCTTATACCCATGTAACATAATGTATGTGAGTAACCCATGTAAATGTTATGAAATGGTAAGTGATGATAAATGGTAATAAATGAATAGTGATGGAAATGACAATGGATTTGGCTCTGAACATATTAATGTCACCTTAATTAATTACTTGGAAATTATCATTCATATTCTTTTCTCATGAACTACCTGTTTATACTGGACATTTTTTAGACATCGTTGGTGGAGGCCTACTGAGTTGTACTCACACCCTACTCGGGCCACCATTGGGTACCCGAGAAGACTTCATGTTTGCATGTCAGGAGAAGAGAAAAGGTCCTTGATAGATAGTTGAGTGTACATGGGTAGCACTTGGTGGAGGATCCAGACTTGGAGTCGGGACCATTTGGGGGATTTTTTCGTTGTCTTTATTTTGTTTTTTTGTTCACTCTTTCACTTGTAGTATGACATGGAATATTTATTATTGTAAATGATTGTTATACAAGTTCCTTGTTTATTTGTTATTGTTTCTGCTATTTAGTTTATTTTTGTTGTGGATTACTCTGATAAAAAGGGGGTATAGTCTCCCCACTTGACTCCATTGACCCCTGCTGCTAGTCGGAAGCCTTTGGCGTACAGGGAGGTGTGCTTAAGGCTATGTAACCACCCGGCTCGGAGCACCTGTTTAGTGGCTTCCGGTTTGGGGGAATTATAAGGTGGTATCATAGGAGGTCTTTCTTCTCCTTCTCTGAGGTCTTTTAATTTGGGATAGGTTTCCAAGGGTTATGTTTTGATCCTTGGTAACGAGCTCATGCTTGGGAGTAATTAACCCATGTACGAGGGAAAACCCAAGTCACCCTGGGTGGGAAATGTTGTTCATGGTTGTGCGATGTTATAGTTGATGATATTTCACCATTGGGTGATTCACATGTGGTTTGATATGACTGTTTTATGATATTTTCCTCGTGGCCTTAACGACATGAGGAGTGGCATTCATGCATCATTATAGGAACCTCGGGAGATAGGTGATATGCATTGTATTAGACACATACACGGGGTGGGTGTGTGAGGTAGGAAAGTAGGGTGCATCATGCATTTCATGAAATCAAGAAATGATGAGATGAATGAAATAACACAAGTGGGTAAGGATGAATGAATGGTAAATGATGTTTAATGGAGTAATAAGGTTTGAAACAAATTGGAAAATATTGTTGGGTTAGTATATGAAATGGGTTGTTGTAGCTAGTAATCATATTTTTATGGAGTCATGAAAGTTAATGGTATGTGTTCTAAAATCTCATGCTTGGCATTGTAGATAAATTCTACCACGACGTCGGTTACCAGTTGGGAAAAAAGAGGATGTTGCTGAGAACACTCCTTCAAGAGAGGAGCAAGAAAATGTGGCAACCCATGAGGGTGGAGAAGACCAGTTCCAAGGGAACTTGGCTCGCCTTATGCAGATGATGGATTGGGATATAGGGTGGGTTGCACGAAGTATGTTTGAGCTGACCAGGTAGTTCTAGCTATAGCACCCTCCGATATTCACTGGAGAGAGTGGGATAGAAGCAGCGGAGTTCTGGTTAGAGTCTGTCCAGACGATACTAGACCATCTGGAGACCCCTGTTGAAAAGTTAGTGAAGTTGGCCGCTTATATATTGTGGGGACAGGCTAGGCGTTGGTAGGACATTCAGGCTCAAATCGAGCAGGCTGAGGGAATGTCGTGGAAGGTTTTTCAGGAAAATTTTCTGGAGAATTTCTATCCATAGACTTTGAGGTAGGAGCGGGTTGCATAGTTTATGAGCCTGACTCAGGGATCACTATCGGTGATGAACTATGCTAGTCGCTTCACTTATTTGAGATGATTTGTCCCATTGTTAGCAGGGGATGAGGCAGTAGAAGTATAGCGTTTTCAGGATGGGCTGAGACATGAGATCAGGTCTCAAGTAAATATCTTCCCCTTGAAGAGGTTCGCAGAGGTAGTGGATTAGGCACTGATCTCAGAAGGAAACCTGAAGGGAGCTTCGGGTAGTTGGCTTGTGGTGTCAGTGGCACAGACAAGCATTGTAGCTACCGAGGGTCGGAAGCGACTCCATGAGAGCTCACAATATGGAGGAAGTGTGAAAAGTGGATGAAAGAGAGGTTCTGTAAAGAGCCGAAAAATTCAAGGAAATTTTTTTCTAAATTTTTTTTGGGATTTTTAAAAGAATGCAGTTTCTGATAGAACCTGATTCTGAGGCCCGGTGTGCCCGGAATCATTTTCTGAAGTTTAGCTCGGGTATGTTCAGTGAACGAACGAGCGGGTTTTTTCTAACTTTTGAACCGGTGCTCGGAATCAAATTCAGAGGGCACCGATGGAATCGCAGTTCCATAATTTTCTTAGAAACACCTTTTCCGGAGTTACATTTGCTCGGGTGTGGTTTTTTTTTAATTTTTTGGGTTAATTTAAGAAATAAAATAAAATTGGTGTGACAATTTATTTTATTTCACTTAATGCGGCTTAACCTAAGTTAAGCAGATAAGGTGAGACCCACAATATCCTACCCACTTGGAAGGATATTTGTGAGGTGGGTCTCGCACGAGCCCCACCATTTCATTCCTTCTAAGTAACGCGCCCACACCCCCCCCCCCCCCTTTTAATGAAGTCAACTGTGCGTATATTTTTGTTAAGAAACACCTCATTAATTTGGGCGGTTAAATCGTTACAATTAATTCACTGAATTAACTGTACGTTTCATTTCTTTTGAATTTCAAATGCTTAGAGTATGTTAATAAAATAAGTGTTGAACTAATTTTATTTTGTTGGAGTTCTTGTTGTGGGAGCCTTTGGGAGAAAAAGAGAAGTCTTGAGGATTCGTCGCTCTTCAACAAAGAATGCGAAGAACGCACCGCCGCAGACGAAGAACGCCGACCTCCGACGGCGGACGACGGCGAGAGACGCCTACCTCGGAGATCACCTAACGCCAACGACGTTCCTTCTGTGACGCTTTCTTCCACGAAGATCCTCTTCTTCCGCAACGGTTAATTCCGCAACAAACTCTCGTTCGACGAAAACGCTGAGGTAGGGGTTTATATCGTGATTACTTCCGTCATTTTCTTCCTTTCAAATTGAACCGCCTGTTATCGTAATAACAGGAGGAGGTCGGACCGCACGAACACAGCCGACACTCCCCCCCCCCTTTTGGTTGTTGATATTGATGAGGCACGAGCAAGGAAACGCGGTGCCGAAGCACTGCACGGAAATTGTTAAAGGGAGGGCAGAGAAGCGCGGTGCCGTCGCACCGCGCCGTTGGAAACAAACTAATCTGCGGCACCATCGCGTCGTGCCGTAGAAGACGAACAAAAGACTCGGCGCTGTCGCACCGCGCCGGAGGACCACTAAAGCACCGCGGCCGAAGTGGGGCCGCGGTGGAGGGGCGCGGCGCCATCACGCCGCGCCGGATGAACCAAGGCCGCGGTTGGTTCCTGACCGCAGCGGAGTAGGGGAAACTGGCGGCCAGAACCGGGCCACCGGCGTCAGAGCAGGGGGATCGGCCTTGCAGGTCCCGTGGCGGCTACAGCCGGCCGGCCGGGGTGGGCCGGGCGGACAAGGGAAAGGCCGGGGGTTACAAACCCTCGGCCGGCCAGTTGAGCAGCCCCATAAAGGGGACACGGTTTCTCCGTGTGGGGGAAGCACCCCCCCCCCCCCCCCCCCCGCCCACATCGCTCGGCCGTAATGGCCGAGCCGGCCGCCTGGCCACCCGGCCAGTGCCAGCATGCCCAACGCGCCGGGCCAAGCTGTCGGGCCGGGCCGCACCCAAGAGGGCCGGACCTGGACCCAGTTTGGGTCGACCCGGTTCGGGACGACCCTAGGGGTATCGGGCCGGGTCGGACCGGGCCTAAAACCCCCTAATACCGAACCTCTTTCGGTCTGTTTCCCATAACTTGAGTTGCGGGCCTCCTATAGACACACCGTCAGTTGCGTAGCGATCCTTTGATCGAGAAGGTAATTTTTTGTATATTACACTCAAGGTTTTGTAGTACTTTGGGTTCGTTTGGGTTGGTTCGTACATGAAACAAACCGGGCCCTCGGAGCGGAAACGCTCATAACTTGAACTCCGAACGTTCGATTGACGTGTCGTCGACTTTGATGGATTCCTCTAAGTGAGATGGACCTTTTGGCTTACTCCGCTCGAGGTTTGGATGCAGGTGGAGTACGGTCGGGTTGGTTTTTACTTAAAAACAAACCGGGCCCCAGGGACGAAAAAGCCAATAACTCTCAGACCGGGCGTCCGATTCACGCGTCGTCTATGACGTTGAGTTTGTGTTGACGATACGGATCTTTTGGATACATCAACTCTGGACTATGTGTCAGTTGATGTATCAGCCCCTCGGCTCATGGAGCGGACCCTCCCGAACGAGCTTGCTGTGTGCGGGAACCCTGGAGCTGGCTGCGACGACGACGATGACTGTGTAGAAATCCTCCGTGGATTCGACGGCGACGACTACAGCACTCAGCGATCCTACGTGGATCAGTGCTACCGATCCTGTGTGGGTCAAATCCTGTGTGGGTCAGCACTCAGCGGTCCTGTGTGGGCCAGCGCCTACAGATCCTGTGTGGGTCTGATCCTGTGTGGGTCATTGCGGGGGTTAGTTACCTATCGATCCTATGTGGGTCAAATCCTGTGTGGGTCATTGCGGGGGTTAGTACCTATCAATCCTTTGTGGGTCATTGCAAGGTTTAGTTACCTATCGATATTGTGTGGGTCAGATCTTGTGTGGGTCATTGCGGGGGTTAGTACCTATTGATCCTTTGTGGGACATTGCGGGGGTTAGTAACTATCGATCTTGTGTGGGTCTGACGGCTTAGATGAATCAGTGGCTATATCTGATCATCTCTATCATCATACGAAGAAGTATACCTGTGTGATCTGAATATTGACTTGCTTTCCTATGTGGATTACATTATTCTTTCCTGTGTGGATCGGGTTGTGATTTCCTGTGTGGATGTGATCGAACTTGGGCTCGGATGTTGGAGACGAATTGGAATTGATGACTTAGGTATATGTATGGGAATATACATAAGCAGTGTCGGATGTTACTTCGTTATTCTATCTTTCCTTTGTGGTTTATCCTTTGTGGATTCTGGGAGACCTTCGGGGGTCTCGGTGTCCCTACTGAGTTGCTTATACTCACCCCTGCACGGGCTATGCCCGCACTACGTTGGGTTGGTTGCAGACGACGGACAGCGTTGATCGCGGTTGAGGCTTGTAGAGCAGGTTGGTACCCGGAGGTGGATCACTGGGCGGGACGTACTCGGAGCGGACGGCTGGACCCGAGGAGCTGTGGAGGCTATCTGTACTCACCATTCAGGTGGGACTTCCAGTGGATGGCTCGAGGCTGCAGCTTTACATTCAGTTGATGTTTTCCCTTTCCAGTTGTACTTTACTTTCAGTTTGGGTTTGTATACTGGCCCACTTACTTTTCCGCACTTACTTTTGTATCAGTTTTTACTTAGTGTTTACTTCTACTGCTTGCTTTCTCTATTGTGTTTGTTTACTTTAGAAAGGCAATGCCTTCCCTTTTTATTGGGAATTACGCCTTGGTGCTAGTCGCCAGCCCTGGCCTATGGAAGGCGGGCTTGGGGTAGTCACGCCACGGGCCCCGAGGATGGGTCGTGACAGGTTCATCCCCTCAGAGTGGGAATCATGTGTTCTACTACTAGTGAGGTAGGTCGGGGCATATGTGTGGTCAGTGTCCTTGACCTCCAGTTGAGTGTCGTTCGTGTGGCAGGATGGGACATGTGCAGAAGTTCTGCAGGAAACATCAATAGGTGGGCGAGTATGATGGTGGAAGGCAGGTACCTGATACGGGAAGGGGATCAGTTTCCCCATACCAGGTAGGCAGTTGGAGCTCCATGGGTCGTACTAGCAGGGGTGGTGGACGTGGAACTCCAGGGCAAGATCGCTCATGCCAGCAGGGCAGTGTAGCACAGAGTACTCAGGCAGGAGCCCAAGGTAGAGGGGTAGGTCAGCTTGAAGCAGTTCAGTTTGCGCCTAGTGGTGGTGAAGCCATACTGTCTACTATTCAAGGTAAGATCCTTATAGATTATACTTTTTCTAGTTCCTTTTTTGACACTGGTTCCACACACACTTTTATCTCTGCTCAACTAGTGGTAGTGCCGGGTTTACCTATGGAGAGGGTGTGTGGAGTTATGTCGATTGACACTCTATTGGGGGTGCAGGTTGAGGATATCAAGTACTGCAATGGAAGTGCCTTGGAAGTTGGGGGTATCATTTTCTATGGGATTTTTTCATTCTCGAGATGTCAGGTTTTGGCCTAATCTTGGGAATGGATTGGTTGGTGTTGTATCGGGCGCATATAGACTATTATCATCACAGAGTATCATTAAGGTCCCTTGAGGGTGATGCTTATGTCCACCGTGGAGAATGGGATATTCGAGCTGGTCGTGCAGGACCATTTGGTCAGTGGTTGAGTGGACTCACGGCTCGAGTGGCATGTCTCAAGGTTGATGATAATGAAATAGGAGAACAGTCTGTTTTCCATCCTGTGGTGGATCAGTTTTAGGATGTTTTTCCTGAGGATTTCTCCGGGTTACCCCCAGAGAGGGATGTTGAGTTCACGATCGAGTTGCTGCCAGGAGTGGAGCCCGTTTCTATTCTGCCATATCGAATGGAATAGGAAGAAATCTAGGAACTAAAGGTTCATCTTGAGGAGTTGGAGCATAAGGGGTTTATACATCCTAGTATGTCTCCTTGGGGATCTCCCGTTCTTTTTGCAAAGAAGGCCAATGGGTTGTTGAGGCTGTGTGTTGACTATCGGATGTTGAATCAAATAACAGTGAAAAATTGGTACCCTCATCCTAAAATTGATGATCCTGATTGTTTGATCATGAAGGAAAATCATAAAGGTGGGGAGCTACTTTTTGGTGGGGTCGTCTACGTAGACGGTGTTGTTCATGTTCATGATCGTGTGTTTGTTACAAAAGTGTGTTCGGGATGAGTTGATGTGTGAGTTCCATGCATCAAAATGGGCAGTGCATCCTGGTCTGATCAAGATGTACCGTGATCTCTGAAGGCAGTTTTGGTGTCCTGGAATGAAGAAGGAGGTTGCGGGCTTTGTGGCACGGTGTCTTACCTATCCTTAGGTGAAGGCCGAGCATCAATGCCCAGGTGGTTTGTTTCATCCATTTCCCATTCCGAAATGGAAGTGGGATTATGTAAAAATTTATTTTGTCGTGGGTCTTCCGAGGATTCCACGGAAGAATGATGCAATCTGGGTGGTTGTGGATCGGTTGACGAAAGTGTCTCATTTCTTACCGATTCAGGATACCTTTACAGTCGACCAGTTCGGTGACCTGTATGTTCAGGAGGTAGTGTGGTTGCATGGGGTGACGCGGAACATAGTTTCGGACCAAGATCCACATTTGACATCACATTTCTAGCAAGGGTTGTATAAGGATCTTGGTACGCAGGTGTTTTTGAGTATGTCTTTCCACCCGTAGATGGACGGGCAGTCGGAGCGTACAATCCAAGTGTTGGAGGACATGTTAAGAGCTAGTGTCATGGACTTTGGTGGATCTTGTGAGAGGCACCTACCATTATTTGAGTTTTCCTACAACAACAGTTTTTAGGCTACGATTCAGATGGAACCATTTGATGAACTTTATGGGAGGCCATGTAGATCTCTGTTGTGTTGGCTAGATGTCGGTGAATCTGAGTTATTGGGTCCAAGTCTTGTACTGGAGACTTCAGAGAAAGTTAAGTTGATTCGGAAGTAGATTGTTATGGCTTAGAGTAGTCAGAAGTCGTATGTATATCGAAGTCATAGAACTCTTGATTTTGGTGTGGCTGATAAAGTGTTCCTTCAGGTGTCGCCAAGGTTGGGTCACCATCGGATTAGAAAGCAGGGTAAGTTGGAACCCAGGTATGTGGGATCTTTTGATATTGTGGAAAGGATTAGACCAGTGGCTTACCAATTGGCTCTTCCACAGTGGTATGGTGGGATGCATGATGTGTTTCATGTGTCTCAGCTTCAAAGGTATCACCCTGACCCATCTCATGTGGTTGATGTTGAGGATGTGGAGCTTGAGGTTGATGCGTCCCTTGAGGAGCATACGGTTCGTGTGGTGGATCGTAGTGAAAAGGTCTTGTGAGGCAAGGCTGTGCCATTAGTGTGAGTACTATGGCAGCATGGGAATGTTCAGGAAGAAACTTGGGGGTGGTAATAGGATATGCGGGCTCAGTGTCCCGAACTCCTCTCTTCAATGGATCAATGAGGTTTAGAAACTCGGCTCGAGGACGAACCATTATATGGTGGGGAGTTTGTAAGATCCCGGTTTTTGGAAAGGTATGTTTTCATTATTTTTTGGTTGAATCCCGATTTTCAGGCTTCAAGGGATGTCTTCTGAATGTACGAGAGGCCTTGGGGGTGTTTCGGGGGCTCGGGGCATGAAAGAAATGAAAGCTGGGCAAGACAAGCCAGGGCGCACGCCTTGTGCACGGCCTAGGTAAACCGTCTGGCCTACCTAGGAAAACTGTGTGACCCATCCTCCAGATAGTAGCATGCACACGGTTTGCGCATGGTTTTACAAACCGTGCGGCTAAACTATGCGGCCTATTAAATTTGGGAAAAATTACAAGTTTACCACTTCGAGCTTTTAAACCCCAACTCGAAATTTTCCTCCATTCATCCCCTCTCAACCCTAGTGAAGAACTTGGCCGACCCAAGCTTCCCAAGGGTGGTTCTCCTTCGATTCTAATAATTTTTTGGTGTCATTGGTTGTGGATCGAAGCTCCGGGTAAGGCTAGTCCCATCCTTGCTTCTCTTTTTGGTTTAGGGTTTGTATCTTCTCTCTCTCTTGTTCTGAACCTCTAAAACCCTGTATTTTGGGTGAGTTTTATGTTGAATCTCCAAAGTTTGGTCGGATCGAGGTCTAAGGACTCTATTTAGAGTGTGTTCAAACGCGGTTTTGAGGTAGGTGGTCTACAAGTGATATCCCATAGTTATTTGGGAATTTGTGCATATTTAGTTGTCTTCTTGTTTCCACTTGGTTATGTTTTGAATAACCTTTGCATGTTTGGTAATAATGGTGTTTAAAATGGAAAATGGGAACCCTCACGATCCCCGTGGGATGTGTTGGGATTGACTTGACCTAATTTAGGGTCATCCATGGGATGTTCCGACTTCCCGGACTTAGGGATTGATATTAAACGAGTGACCTTGTAGTAGTAAATTATAGAGCCCTTGATAAACATGTTGGCATGATGGGTTGAACTTGTAATATAAGTTAGGTGATTCACCTAGACTTGGAAATAACCAAAGGGTTATTTGGAATGGGATGAATGGTTGAATCATGGAAATGTTCAACGGGTTAAATGGGTTAATGTGTAAACTAATTAAAGACCATACTGGATAGGTTATGTGTCAAGTGATAAATGCTTAGTGAGTTAGGCATAAAACATGGGAATTGGGTGGATGGTTAAATGATGTGAAATGGTAATTTATTAATGGTTTAAGGAATGATGTGGTTTTCTATGTGGGTTGTTGGGAATAGTGTTTTCCAGAAGGGCAATGGTTTGGATGGTTGATGGTTACTTATATTTATATAAGCATGTTCACATGGCTTCGTAGAGTGGGGTATGACATGAGGATCTACACCCACAGGTTGTGCTTAGACTGAGGTTCTAAACTCCACCCTAAATTCATGGGTTATGAAAGGGGACTCAGGTTCTATTCTCCTAACAGTTGCATCCACCCGGACTAAGGCTTCGAGGTGAAGATATGGTTGCTATGAGGGGGTTAGTCCTAGTGAGATAGGATAATGATGTGTTTACCCTCTTGTGTGTGATAGTTGGCCTTATACCCATGTAACATAATGTATGTGATTAACCCATGGAAATGTGATGAAATGGTAAGTGGTGATAAATGGTAATAAATGAATGGTAATGGAAATGGAAATGGCCTTGGCTCTGAACTTGTTAATGGAAACTTAATTAATTACTTGGCAATTATCATTCATATTCATTTTTCATGCACTACCTGTTTATACTAGACATTTTGTAGACACTCTTGGTGGTGGCCTACTGAGTTGTACTCACACCTTGCTTGGGCCGTCATTGGGTACCCGAGAAGACTTCATGTTTGTAGGTCAGGAGAAGGGCAAGGTTCCTTGCTTGATAGTTGAGTGGACATGGGTTTCACTTGGTGGAGGATCCGGACTTGGAGTTGGGACCATTTTGGGGATTTTCTCCATTGTCTTTATTTTGGTTTTTTGTTTACTCTGGCACTTGTAGTATGACATGGAATATTTATTGTCGGTAATGATTGTTATACATGTTCCTTGTTTATTGGTTATTATTTCCGCTATTTAGTTTATTTTTCTTGTGGCCTACTCTGATAAAAAGATGGTATAGTCTCCCCACTTGACTCCATAGACCCCCGCTGCTAGTCGGTAGCCTTTGGCTTATGGGGAGGTGTGCTTAAGGCCATGTAACCACCCAGATCGGAGAACCGGTTCAGTGGCTTTTGGGTCGGGGACGTTACAATACCCCCAAAATTAATGGATAGGTTATAAGGTTAAAGCTTAAATAATAATATTAATAGTATTTCACGATTTGTTAAAAACATTTATTACGAGTAACGCAAGTTATCAAAGAAATTGTATTTATATGAAAAAAAATCATAAAATATCAGGGTGTTACATAACTACTTCTTGAATATATAGCTGATTTAGTCACTCTAGGGAGAAATCCTCTCTTATTTAAATGAAATGGTAATATTTTGTCAATATATTGATAATTACCCATATAGAATTGTTTCCCTTGGATATCATTGGAAGGCCATTAAAAAAGATCATAGTGATGTTTTCCCACTTCCATATAGTTATGTATAGTGTTTTTAATACCCTATTATGAATTTTTCACTCCACCTTTACTTGTAGAGATACTATAAACCATATATTGTAATCGGTAACCTTCCTTTTCATATTCTCCCACCAATAATGACTACGAAGGTTGATATACATTTAATCCTTATGGTATGTATATAACATGTATAGATATGATATGCATCAAATATATCCTTCTTTATCTTTATAATATATGGATTAAATGTCCTTGTACCAAATTTCAATTCACCATCTTGATCAATATTGAATTCGAGAAATATTCCATTTTTCACAACCTTTGTCTTATTTAGCATCAAAGGATCATCTCTTTGATATTTATTGATCTTCTATAGTTTTTATGGTTTATAAATAATTTAGGATATGATTGATAATGACCCTTACATTATGATTTCCATGTCCAACCTTACTAAGTCCTTGATCAATGGATCTCTATCAATCTTTATTATTGTAAGAACACATGTATCATTCCTACTCAATGCATATGGGACTTTTTTTACTCCTATGGTGTGATAATGAATTGAAAATCATAGTCTTTAAGAAGATACAACCATATAATTTTTCTCATTTTTAGTTCCTTTTTTGTGAATATATACTTCAACCATTGGAGTTTTGTGTATATATAACACTTTTCCCAATAAATATAGTGTCTCTATAACATTAGAGAAAAAAAATGAATTAAGATTATTTCAGGTCATGACTGAGATAATTATTCTCATGAGGTTATATTTTTTGAGAGGAATATGCAATTACCTTTTAATTTTTAATGAGAATACATCCAATATATTTTAAAAAGGCATCACTATAGATTAAAAATCATTCTGTAATGAGGATATAGTTAAAATAGATGCACTAAGAAAACATTATTTAGTATATGGAAACATTATTCACACTCCAATTCTTATATAAACAAAAATAATTTTTATTTAACTTGTTTAGTTTATTATAAATTCATAAAAAAATTCAAAATCCTTATATAATATCCCACTAAACTGAAAAATCTATGAATCCTAATTACTATTATAGGATGAGACGACCCCTCTATAGACTTTTTCTTGTTATGATCAACTGATATTATTTCAATAATTATAATTTACCCCAATATTGAAACTGATTTGAACCACAATTCACAATTCAAAATTTACCAAACAAATTCTCATACATCATACATTGTAATATAACCCTTAGATGATCCTCTTGGTCACCATGAATTTCATAATAAAACAAAATATCATCAATAAATACCACTAAATATCTATCATGATAGACCTTAAAAACTCCATTCATCAAATAAATAAATATAAAAGTATATTTATTAAATATAAAGGTAAAAAATATCAATATTCCAATATCTTGTTCAAAAGGTAGTCTTTGGGATATCTTCTTTCTTCACCCTCAACTAATGATACCCTGATCAGAAATTAATCAAAGAGAAGAATTTTGACCCTAAAATTTTGTTGAACAAATAATAAATCTTTAGTAGAGGGTCCTTTTTTATTTTAAGTGAACCCATTAAGTTATCTACAATCAATTCATTACCACATCAGTCTATTTTTTTCATAAAGAAAAAAAGTCCTCCCCAAAAAGACATACTAAGTAAAATAAAAACTTTTTCCAAGAGGTCTTTTATTTTGTTCTTTAATTCCTATAAATCCACATATACCATTATATATGGGTCTTTTATATTGTATTAGATCTAATTTTGAGTTAAATTGAGAACTCTACCTCTCTTTCTAGGGTAGTTCCTATTAACTCTTTAGAAAATACATAAATTTATTTCAAAATAATGGGTACATCTCTAATATTTATAAATTACATTTATCTTATTAATTCTGTAATAATTTCAAAAAAAATAAGGAAATAGAAGGTGGTTCTTGTAAGGCTCGACATGGGATATCTCTCATTTGAAGACAACTATGGGTTATCCCTTCATTATATTAGAAATATCCTTGATTCTATATTTGATCATGGAATTATACATTGACTACCATTTCATCCCAAGTATTATGTCTAATTTACCATTGGAATATCCACTATGATTATAATGATATTGAAATAAATAAATTTAATAGGGGTATCCCTATATATCTTTGAATATTGAATAGTTTTTTATGATTTTTGAACCAAAAACTCTACCAATAGTAGTTCAGGTCTTAAATTGATGTTCATTGAAAAATTAAATGAAATAAAATAATGTGTAGAACTAAAATCTAATAAATTACTTATTAGATTTGAGTTTACGATGAGTATAACTTCCACAATATCATTTAGAGTCTCAACTTTAGCTGTTATGATCTCAAAATCATGTTCACTCTACAATGGACTATACTAGGGTTGATGGTGGTTTTCCTCCATTATCTTCTAATTTGTATATTGATTTGAGAAATTTCCATGCTTACCACACATAAAGAATTTCACGATAGGTTATGATTTCACCATATTCCCATTGTAATTGGAATTAAGATATTTTGGATTAACATCTGAACAATAGTTTTGAGCTATATTTCTATCTCTTCCACACTTATTTTACTTTCCACTTCCTTGTAGTCATTTCCCCAAGTGCTTCTTCATTCATTTTTTTCACATGGGATGTTTTACTTTCTCCCTATCCAGATTGTTTAAAAAATAAAAATACATCATTATCTTATCATAATTTTATCCAAGAGTCCATTGGGTATCTCTGAACTCCATTTTTACTTTGATAGCACATTATAGTACCTCTTTCTAACTCCCAAAGTCTCCGATTTTAAAATCTTTTCATAGATGAGGTCTTAGTATATAAAATAAATGATCAATTTTCTTATCAGAATTGATGAAAAATATTGTAGTGTATCATAAAATCCTTGTAATTTTCATCACATATTTACCTACTGATTCATTTTCTCTTTTTTCAACTCAAGTAATTCATTCTCTATCTTATGTGGGAGGTTACAAGGAAAATAGTTGCAGGAATGTACTTTTTTGAAGTCTTATCATTAAATGTATTCCAAATCAAACATTGGATTTGTGTTATTAATTAGTTTCCACCACTAATCATATTCTCACTCCAAATGATATACTACCAAAATAACTTTATCTTCGTTATAACAATAGAGTATTGAAAATTGATTTTCAATATTATCGATCTATTATTCGGTAATAAGTGTATTAGTGGTTCCACTAAAAATAATTGGTCATTGACACATGAAGGATTTAAGTACCAATTATTCCTTGGTGAATTAAGATGATCTAATAGTTTAGGTTGTTATTCAATACCCTTGTTAATGGATTAATCATTATTAAGAATTTTCCAAATCCATATTCTATCACATTAATAAGACTATTGTTGTACCATCTACTTACATGAGTCCTACTATTTGATTCCATTTACATGATTCCTTCTTTACATGAGTCCTACTATTTGATTCCACTTTTCTAAAAGGAGAAAAGGTTAGTGATAAATGTGTTACTTTCATGATTATTTTAATTTTAAATGGATTTGAAGTCTTAAAATAACATTCTTAAAATATTTTATTCTTTAATATCTTCTAATAAGATTCAAATTTTCTATATATCCTTCATAATGGTTTATAAAAAACATGTGACTGACCAAAAATATCACCCAATAGTTTTAAACAAGTAGTGAATCAAGGCCTCTTTGTTGTGTATCAGATGAACATTGAGTTTATACCCAATGCACCCTTTAAAGGTTATTAACACTAGGAAAAAACAATAATAGTGACACATCCACTTGTAGTATGTATCTAGATAAGGATTTAGTTTCTTGGAAACCACTCATTTTATACATCACCAAAATCTTAGGATGTTTTTCTCTATTTATAATTAAACTTATGCTTCGTTAGTAATGTTTCTATATTTCTAATTTCCACAAATAACTACACCTAATTTTAATACTATCTATGGAAATCCACCTTTTAAATATAGAAAACATTCATCACATGGTACAATATTTAATAACTGAGAGGATCATTTGAGGTTTAGTTTATTGGAAATGAGGAATGTAATACGAGGGAAAAAATAATATTTACTCTAATATATTTGAAAATCTCCTCCCTAATTTATCATACGTTACTAGTAATGCATATCATATCTGAGGGACATAAATTAAAATATTGGAGTGAAAACAAAGAAGAGTAAGGGGATAACAAAGGAAATATTTATCATGTAATCACATAACAATAAGGAATTATCATAATAAAATTAGGAATATAATAATATAATGATCATAAAGAATAATATGGAAATTTGGTAACAATATAAAAATGATACATTCATAATCATATCATTATGGTTTATCAGCATGTTTTCCCAAAACATAATTTCCATGGTTATTCACCAAGGTATCCTAAAAAATTTCATCTATAGAGATTTTTTCTTTAATGAATGAATTAGAGAACTTTTACAGTGTACTATCCATATTTATTAATTCTTGTGTTCTATATAGATCATATGAAATCATATCATTAATATTTCCTTGGAAAAATGCATAGGTTTCTTATAAAAGTCATTAAACTTGAAAATTAATAAATAAATGAGAATTACATATTTTTTAACCAATGACAAATGAATGTGGGTTCTATATTTGTATATAGTCAAAAAATGAATCATGGTTACATCTAGTTTAATACCCATGAATATATAAATGGTTTGAGTGTTCACAACATAATAATCCTTCATGTAATAAATAAATATTCAAGAAGAAAATTTAGAAGAAAAATGGAAATACAATGTTGATTACGTAAGGTGTTTAATGTTGGGAATAAAGGTCCCCAATTAATAAAATATTATTTTTGAAGTAATAGAATAAAAACAGTTCATGATAATAAGTTAATTCAATATTTAGAATACCTGCCATAAAAGTTGCACTTGAATGGAAAAGAAGAATAAGAGAGTTCCATTAACTTTGGAACTAACATCCTAAACCATGGAGAGGAAAACCAAAGGGCCTTGGTGACACCATGTATATAATTTAGAGAGGAATAAAGATTATAATTTGATTCATAAGAGTTTTAGAGTGTGTTGGAATGGGGGAATGGGTCTATATTTATAGTAAAAGTGGAGGAATTGTACAATACTTTTAAGATATAGGTCTTGAAATTCTACGTTCTGGAAAATGAAAAAACATTGGCTTGCCCATATCTTTTTCTCATGGTTTTATAAATTTATGACATTATGTATTAAATTTTAATCCATTAAAACCAAATAACATTTTTTTATTATTACTTTGGGCATGGAAAAGTAAATTTTTCACAAAATGTAGCTTAGAAAATCACAATATTGATTTTAGAATTAGAAAGTCATTTATAGAATTCAAAATTAATTTAAATCCATTAAAATATATAATATTAATAAAATAACAAATTTTTTGTTCATGGTATCTATTTAATTATTTAATAAATCATTAAAACATATATATGATGCCATAAAACATACCAAAAGCACAAAATTGTATTTTTACAATACACTAAAAATAAATTATTTTAAAAAATTATAAAAAATTCACCCTAAAATAATATTGATATGATGATTTAAAATATAATGTTTATTATATCAAAAACAATTATCTAAATATGAGATTTTTAACTTTTGAATTAAAAGTACTTATTTATTGATAAAAACAGCTTTTACGATATAGTCAATTTTTTAACACTTACAAAAAATTAAGGAGAAATTAAAAAATTATATTATAATTTATATATAAATAAATATTATTTGTAAGAAAAAATCATGATAAGAAATTCTATTTGGAATTCCTATAATATAAAAGTGTATATGATTTATAAAAATTCAATATTATTTTATTTGTATTCAAAAATCTATTTAAAAAATTCATCTTATATTCATGTGTATTTTATTAATTGAAATAATAATGAAAATGTAATGGAAGAAATAATTATTTCATTTATACAAATGAAGTTACAGTTTTATTATACTAAGATATAGATATATAACCCCTTATTACACTATCACACACCCAATTGGTAATTTGTGTGACGGTGCATGTTTTATGGGGAGGCTCAACCTAGTGGTGATCTCCATGAACATAAACTTCTCCCATTGTCAATTCCACTCGAACCTTGCTTGCTAAAGATCAACTTGGGATTTTACAAGGGTGGATATCAATGAAGCCATCCCTGTAGGATCTATATAATGAATGAAGATGTTGTATATAGTATCTAATAATGATTCTCAATATACAATTGGGGGGTGAATTTTATACTTTAAAAATTCATTAGAACTTTTAAAGTTGGTTAGAAACCTTTCTATTGTTTAACAAGGTTAAACAAGGTAATTCACAAACCATCTTAGTTATACACACTTTCTTGATTCCGGAAATGTGATTCCGAGAATGCAATTGCGGAAATGTGATCCCAAAAATAAAACTTAACAAAAGTTTACAAAGATAAATATTCTACCTTAAAGTGTATAGAATCTTACTAAATCAGAGTATACAAGTATAAGAAAGTATAAGATAGTTATACTTTCCTCATAAATCAAAATGCAGTAGAAAACTTGAAACAAACAAGTAACAAGTCATAAATCTTTTGACCTAAAGAGAAGGGTATCCAAAAAACTTGGATAAAGGTCCCTTGATTTATACTTTCAAGAAAGTATGTCTTACCCCCACCAGGGTAAGCTCTCGATAGGATGATCAGAGTCTCTCTTTCTATCTCTGCAAGCCCTCAACTTCAAGGTAGTAGCCACCTCTATCTTCCTCAGCAAGGAAGTCCTCGATCTTTAAGGTAGTCAGAACCTCTGTCTTCCTATCCCCTGAATCCCTCGAATGTACTCAGCAACATTCAGAGTCGCATGAAGAAAATTTGAACAAGACATTTAGTATGCACTAAGAATGAGAGCCTCTCTCTAGAAATCACTTCAGCATGTAATCTCTAGAGTCATAGAATGGTTCATCAAAAGTTGTGAGCTCTTTCAAATGAGATCCTATTTATAGGCACAGCTCCAACGGTCGGCTCCCTCCTCCAACGGTCATATTTTTCCTTGAATTTCAGAGGGATATGTACACATGTCATTCAAACAATGGTAAGTTAGTTACTGAATGAATGACATATTTTTATAACCAAAACATGAGTAATCAAATAATATGGTTACTTAAGCAAATTCATTTTTCAGAATGTAAGAAAAAATGAAAGTTCGAAGTCTACCAAAAAACTATTCAGATTCTATAATATAAGGATATTCGAATTCTATTTTTCAAGGAATTCAAAACCGGAATTCTATAAAATTCCAAAGTATGATTTTCAAGGAAACTGAATTTAGAGCGTTTGGAACCTGAATTTGGATCCTAAAAACATAATTCTTTATATCTAAGTATATATATGATTCTGAGGTTTTTGGTATGAAACCAAATTTTATACATAGAGACCAAATGAACAATGAAAAACATGGTAAGGATAAAATTCCTTGGGGAAGAAAAATTTCCTTATGAAAGTAAAACATAGGGTAAATTGAAATTCTCCTTAAGATAAGGTGTTTTTTATTTTCAAAACAAGAAGGAATGGAATAGTCATAAGGAAAAATTATTGACTCAACAATCTCCCTAAACATTAACGAATGGAAAATTCATAAGGAAACCTTATTGACTCAACAATATCCCCCTTTTTGGAAAGCACAAACATCCTTTCGAAAAAGAATATTAGGACTTAGATAAAATTTTCCTAGACTTTGAATACAAAACTTATCTCTCTTATCACATGGGAAATGATAAATATGACTAACTCCCCCTTAGGATTTGAAACACTAAGGATCGTATTAAAGATTTCAGGAATTATATTTTTCATTATCTTGAATACGGAAATCTTTGTAATGAAAACTCCCCCTTAGATGAAATCCCCCTTACTTAGGGACATTTATTCTTTACTTAGTATTCTTTTTCCTTTATCCCCCTTTGTGATTTTTAAAATGGAATTTTTGGGAATGGAAAAGAAATTATGGTACTTGAAATATTAGTACAACACATCCAAAAGACAAGAAACCAAACATTTCATTATGATAGGAACAGTTTATACAACAAGTAAAATTCAACAAAAGATCATATTTAAACAAAATTATACTTCCTTTTCTTTGGGCATCAGCATCTTCACTATTCTTTTGAGCTTCTTAATCTCCTTGTGGTCTTCCTCTCCTCGTTTGAGAATCTGATCCTGATCTGCAGCTTTCTTCTCTAAGGCTTTGATTCGATCTTATTGTGCCTTAAGATCCTCTTCCTGAGCCTTCAGGACTTCTTCCTGCTTGACAAGCTTTTTTTCTATCTCAATCCGAATATCTCTTTCTCTCTTCGAGGTTTGAGCCACTGAATACAGTTTCCCATTAAAATCCTTCACTTCTTGACTCCATGAATTCTATTCTAGAGTCATCTTTTCTTCAAAACTGCTTGTGAGATCCTTGGTCTTACCATATTCAATGTCAAATGCCTCCTTGACACTATCTTGGAACTCATCAAGATCTCTCATAACTTCAACAGTCTTATTTGACTAGATAACCATTTTCTTACAAGACCTTTTGTGGGCATCATAGCTAATGAAGTAATTTTTCAAATCAGCCTCAAGCTTAACACACTTATCCATCACCATGGATACTGAATCTGATTTCTGATTTAGTGTGTGTTGAAGAATCTGGAATCTGGATTCTATGTTTCGAAAAATTGGAATGGTCCCAACAAGCTTATTTAATGACTGAACAATGAAATAATGTTCAAGGGATGGTGATTTTGAATCTGAAACAGTGCAAGGTGAGGGATCTTTCTCTAGCTCAGCAAGTTTCCTCTTTGAAGATCCAACAGATTCCTTATTTTTCATAACAGCTTTACCAAGTGTATCAACAACCACCTATTTTACCTTATCATTTATTGGAATGGCTTCCTCAACCAGCGATTTATGTTCACTGTCAAACAGCTGAACAATTTTATCTTCAACTAGATACTCTTTCTCATCTTGTGCCTCAACATCCTTAGGATGAATGAAATGATGATTAAAACTTTATTCTTCAGAGATCTTATTCAATTCTTCTTCATCCTTGTCAACTTCTCCTATCTTATCTTTCCCAGGTTTATCCAGCTTTGAATATTCTGCTTCATAAGTTCAGATTGAGAGATTCTCGGATGGGCTCTCTTTCTCATAAAAATATTCCACTTTCTTAATCAACTATGTGGTGTCACCACTACTTTATAATTCTTCTTCAACTTCTTCTACTTATTTGACTTTTTCTGAAGTCAAAAATTTCATCCGTGTAATTTCATGCAAAGCTTCTACCAGGAAGGATTTTGGTACTGTGATATTCTCTAATTCTTTCTCAGTAGGCTTCAAAAGAGATTAGACAATCTCTACTTCATCTATCTTCTTCTTTTGCTTCTTTTCTTTAGCTTGATTCTCAAGCTCATCAGCAGTATTTTCATTTAAATCTTTGTCTTTAGAAGGATCCAAACCCAAACATGGATCTCCTTCTTTCTTATTTTTCAAATATTCCCTCTACTTTTCTAGAACCTCATTAGGATATTCTTTTTTGTTTTTAGGTTTTGGAGGTGCGGATTGAGCTTCCTTGGCTTTTGGGGTTTTTTCTTCCTCTTCTACTTCCTTCAATTTTCTCTGTTTTCCAACCTTTTTTGATGGTTTATACACATCTTGTTTTTTTGGAACAACTTCAGCTTCTTCCTCAGGTAGGACAAAAAATTCTATGGAGTCCATAGAGAAACCAATTTGTATCCTCTTCAAGGTATCATCACTGACTAGCATGACTTTTCTATTCCTTGTCTTCAAGCTACAAGGAATTTTAAAAGATTATAAGCACCGAACAATTAACTTGGGGAGAATGGATGGATACATGGTTATCCGAGCCATAAAGTTTCCATTCTTAACATTTTCAATCGTAATGAGAATATGCTTAACCAGATTGATCTTCCTTATATTTACCAAGAAATCAAATATGTACATGTCACTCTTCTTCAATGTTTCCTTGTCACCTTTTCTCAGAATGATGAATCCTTGAACCCAAAATTTGAGAATCCAATAATTCATTGACAAGTGGGTGATCTTTAGAGTCTTTACATCATAAAGACCAAGACATTCCATAGCCTTCTCCTTAACAAAACTTCATTTGACATCCAGCAACTTATGAGAGCAGAACTCAGCTTCCCCTTCATATGGAATACCAACCAAACTAGCTGCCTTAGTATATGAAAGAGAACAAGTCTTTCCATATCATTTAAAGGAAAACTTATCTCCACATTCTTCCTTGAAGAAACTGATTGATTAAAAATATTCAATTAGCAAGTCTGGATATACAAAATCTTGAGCCCCTGGCTTCGATACGCAAACACTCTCCCATCTGTTTAGCTTAATGTTCTTTGAGATAATTGAATCATACTTAGCGAAGAAGTTCGGATGCACCAACCTTTCTCTATACACCTTCCACTATGATATTGTCTTGATAGTTGACATATCTTTTTGAGATGATTCTTCTACAGACATTTGGATTTGAGAAAACTCTGAGAAGTTAAGAACATCCTTAAGTAGAAGAGCAGAGCTTCAGCACGCGAGAGCTTTGAGATCGATGTGGGACAACCATTGGGGGTCCTTTTATAGGATTTAGAAGCGAAGATTCATTTTAAAAACTCAATCCAATAGTTGAAAATACTTCTGATCAGATCTGACGGTTGATATCATAGTCACAAGAAAAACATGGTAGAATCCGATCTTTTGAGATTTTTAAGAAAAACATTTGGATTTAAGGAAAAGAGAATATGAAAATTTAAAAACAATGAAAATACCAACAAGTAAATAAAGATTATGAATACTCAAGAAATAATCATACCTTTAGAATTTCTAGAAAAAATATTCATAGTGATGAAAATTATTCGTGAAGAACTTTAGATTCTGAAAACTTTGATTACAAAAAATTTTCAAAAACTGACTTTGAAAATTTTAGAAAATATTTATTATGAAAATTTAGAAAATATTCATTACAAAAATTTAGAAAATATTTCTTCAAAAATTTTCATTACGAAAGATTTGGAAAATCTATCTATGAAAATTTTCATTGCGAAATATTTTAAAGATCTGATTATGAAAGTTTTCAATACGAAAGATTTTGAAAATCTGACAACGAAAATTTTCATTACGAAAGATATTTGAAATCTTCATTACGAAAATTTAGAAAATAGAAAAAAAATTATCTACGGAAAAAAATATTTAGACTACGAAAAATTTTAAACTAACTAATAGGAAAATGTACTCCCCCTATGAAAAGGAGTTTGTTACTGTAAGGAGATTGATTTCAACAAGAAGTTAATTAGGAATATTACCTTACGGTTGTCATTCCTAACTTCGGTTTAATGTATTCAAATAAATCAGAGGGTAAATATTTTGTGAAAATATCAACAAATTGATCTTGTGTTACGATAAATTGAAGAATGATACCTCCTTTTGTCTTGATAATATTTTCAAAGAAGTTCTTGTTACCAGTCATGTGTTGGGAACATATACTATCCATATACTAAGTATTGATGTTGGTACTGTCCTTATTTTCCTGAAAATAAGAATGTTAGACTTTCAGAACCCAAAATTTCTTGGATTTATAAATTTCAGAAACTAAAATATTAGGTACCCACATTTTCTTATAAAAATAGGCTTTATGAAAACCTAAATACTGAGTTTTGTTTAGGAAATAGATTTTTGACCAATTCCCGCCACACTGACATTTATTACAGAAAGGATCACTTTGAGGAAAAAAATAATTGTTACTAAAAATCAGTTTAGAACTAGTATAAACAAATCTAGAATTATTCCTTAGTGTTCAGATTTGAGAATAGATTTTATCAAAATTTTCCTTACCTAAGGTTAAGTCTGAAAAAAACTTCCTCAAGGAAAATATTTTGGATTTTAGTTTGATAACTATGTTCTTATCTTCTAAAACATTATCTTTTGAGCTAGAGTTAGGCTCAAAAACATTTTCCTTAGAAATTACTTTTTATAGATCCTTAAAAAGTTTATCCCTCTCAGAATTTACTTCCTCAAGATTTTTTGAAATACTTTCGAAATAAAAAAATTTCTTATCAAGATCCTTAGAAAGATTCGATATTTCTTTATTAAGAATAGTGTTTCTAAAATTTTCCTTATCAAGAATTTTCTTGAGTTTTGAATATTCATTATCAAGGAGCTTAGAAAACCTAGAAACTTTTTCATAGGTAGGTAAAGTATTATCTTCATTATAAGAAGATTCTTCATCAGAAGAGTTATAATATTTACTATCACTATATTATCATTTAAAGATACATTGGTCATAGATTCTGCATTGTGTACCTTATCCATTATGCAATGATTTTCAATCGGTATCCTGGCTATTAAACCAAGATTATTTTGTCTTGAAGATTTGTAATCTGATGATTCATCTGAAGAGTCACCACCATTGGCACTCCAGGTGTCATTAGCTTTTAGTACTTTCTTAGCTTTTTCTTTGTATTACTTCTTTCTATTTCTCTCTGAATTCTTTTCCTTTCTTTCCTTTCTTTTAAGTATAGGATAATCATGTCTTATATATCCTGCTCTTTTGCATTCATAACATGTGACTTCTGAGTCTTTCTTATCTTTTCTTTCATTATTCTTGTATCTGGATTGAAATTTCTTCTGGCCAACAATCTTGTTCATCCTTCTAGAAATATTGGCTAGTTCATCTTCTGAAGATTCACTTTCACTAAATTTTGATTTTATAACAACCTTCATAGATTTAGATCTAGTAACTCTCTCCGGAGTCTTGGATTTCATATAATTTGAATTTAGTAAAGGAAACACTTCTATTCCCATTCTTCTTAACATTATCAGCATATCTCTTTATTCTGGTCTCATGTTGAAGAAGAGTTCCAAAAATTTCATCAAGAGTAATCTGAGTAACCTTTCTAATCTCGTCTATAGCTATTCTCTTGGATTCCCACTCATTGGGAATGATGTCTATGATCTTGTCGACAAGATCTTCATCATCTAATCCTTTATCACCCATAGATTGTAAACTATTAACAATAGTCATAAATCTTTGTTTCACCTTACATATGGGTTCTCTATAAGAAAAGAAAAAACCATGATATTTAGCTCTGATCATGGCTCTTCTAGTTTCAATAACTTTGGAAGTTCCAAAGTTAGTAACTTCAAGCTTCTTCCATATACAATTTTTTGTTTCACAAGATAAAAATTTTCTTTATATATTTCTAGTCATGGAACAAAGCAATGTATTGCATACCTTATAATTCAATTGATATTCATGCTTTTCTAGGTTGGTGAAAGTACTAACTTCCTTGTCAGGGATTTTATATCCTCTAGTAAGTATAACAAAATTGTCTACTCCAGTATTGATAATGAATGTATTCATGAGATCTCTCCAACATTCATAATCATTCCCATCAAAAATAAGTGCTCTAGTTGGATTTAGGTTGTCTATGGAACCAACATTGATTCGTGCAATCTTAATGAAAATCTTTCCACACAAACTTGTTAGTAATAAAAGTTTGCAAACAAGGAAAATATTCCTCAGCAAGGGAAAAATAGAACAATGAAAAACTTTAGCAAGGAAAAATTATATGTGAATATAAGTATTTCAAAGCCCTGCTCTGATACCAATTGTAGGATCGAAATAATGAATGAAGATACTATATGTAGTATCTAATGATGATGATCAATGTATAAGAGGGGGGCTGAATTGTATAAACTAAAAATTCTTTAGAACTTTTAAAGTTTCTTAGAAACCTTTCTATAGTTTAACAAGGTTAAACAAGGTAATTAACAAAACCTATTAGTGCTACAAATTTTCTTGATTCCGTAAATGTGATTTCAAGAATGCAATTTCAGAAATGTGATTTCGGAAATGAAACTTAACAAAAGTTTACAAAGATAAAGATTCTACCTTAAAACGTATAGAATCTTACTAAATCAGATTATACAAGTATAAGAAAGTATAAGATAGTTATACTTTCCTCAACAATCAAAATGCAGTGGAAAACATGAAACAAACAAGTAACAAGTAGTAAATCTTTTAACCCAAAGAGAAGGGTATCCAACAACCTTGGATAAAGGTCCCTTGATTTATACTTTCAAGAAAGTCTATCTTACCCACACCAGGGTAAGCCCTCGATACGAAGATCATAGTATGTCTTGCTATCCCCGCAATCCCTCAACTTCAAGGTAGTCAGAACCTTTTTCTTCCTCATCAAGGAAGTCCTCGATCTTTAAGGTAGTCGACACCTCTGTCTTCCTATCCCCGGAAGCCCTTGAATGTACTCAGCAACATTCGGAGTCGCACAAAGAAAATCTAAACAAGACGTTTAGTACACACTAAGAATGAGGTTATCTCTCTAGAAATCACTTCAGCATGTAATCTCTAGATTAATATAACGGTTCACCAAAAGTATTGAGATCTTTCAAATGAGCTCCTATTTATAGGAACAGCTCCAACGGTCGACTCCCACCTCCAACGGTCATATTTTTCCTTGAATTTCAGAGGGACTTGTACATGTGTCATTCAAACAATGGTTAGTTAGTAACTGAATGAACGACATTGATTTATAACAAAAACATGAGTAAGAAAAAAATATGGTTACTTAAGAAAATTAATTTTTCAGAATGTAAGGAAAAATGAAAGTTCGGAGTCTACCCAAAAACTATTATGAGTCTATAATACAAGGATATTCAGATTCTGATTTCCAAGGAATTTGGAACCTGAATTCTATAGAATTCCGGAGTCTGAATTTCAAGGAAATTTGGAATCTGGATTCACAATAATTTGGAAACTGAACTTAGAATGTTTGGAATCTGAATTCATAAGAATTTGGATTCTGAACTTAGAAGAGTTCGGAGTCTGAATTCAAAGAACTCAAACTCAGAACTCATAAGAGTTCGGAGTCTTAATTCAGAGAACTCGGAGTCAGAACTCAAAAGAGTTCAGATTCTGAATTCAGAGAACTCGGAGTCAGAACTCAGAAGAGTTCGGAGTCTGAATTCAGAGAACTCCGAGTCATAACTCATAAGAGTTTGGAGTCTAAATTTAGAGAACTCGGATTGAGAACTCATAAGAGTTCAAAGTCTGAATTCAGAGAGTTCAGAACCTGAATTAGGATCCTGAAAATTGAAGGCTTTATATCTAATTATATATATGACTCAGAGGTTTTGGATATGAAACTGAATTTTATACTTAGAGACAAAATGAATAATGAAAAACTTGGTAAGGATAAATTTCCTTGGGGAATAAAAATTTCCTTACGAAAGTAAAACATAGGGTAAAATGAAATTTTCCTTAAGATAAGGTGTTTGTGATTTTCAAAACAAGAAGGAATGGAAAAGTCATAAAGAAACCTTATTGACTCAACAATCTCCCCAAACATGAAGGAAAAGAAAAGTCATAAGTAAACCTTATTGACTAAACAATACCCCCCCCCCCCATGTTCCTAAAAAATGGGCTTCAAAAGGCTATATTCTACTGTTTGATGCCATCGTTTAATCCTTCTACATTAAATTAAATTTTATAACTACCTTTAATATAACCTAATCCTCATAGTAACTTTATAACGGCTATACTACAAACATTAATAATTACCCATGGTAATATTGACCTTGTCCATGTAATTTTTATGTAATTCCCATATCATAATGGTCACATTTTTACTACTTCATTACCAATAGTTTTTATGATTACATTGATAATGTCAATTATACTCCTAACATTTCATTTCCTTTAAATCATTTTTATGTCCAGTGTAATCCTCGAATAGTTTGATCCAATTGATTATAACATTGCATAGTCACTATTTTTGGGTTTCTATATCCATGTTCTAGTCATAACTATAGTAATAGGAATTATTACTTGACTTTTAATATTATTTTTATAATATCATTTGTATTTACTTTTATTTTGAAAATTAATAAAATAACCATTATGAGAAAAAAAATTATCATTTAACGGATGATTTTTAAGACATTACATTATTTTCCAAGATTGAACCCCAAAATATTGGTGAATATTTTCAATACATAATGTGGATCCAACCTATGAAAGAGGAGATATATCACATGGGAAAGAATAAAACATGGGAACTTGTTCCATGTCCAAAAGAAAAAAAAATATTCAAATAAAATGGGTTTCTTAGAAATATTTAAATTAGAAATTATATATTTCAAGGAATAAGTCCAGTATTGTGTTCAAGGGATATTTTCAAATAGAGGGCCTAGATTTTGATAAAACATTTTCCCCGATTTCCTAAACTTAAACCATTAGGATTTAATTTTTAATTTCTATCCAATTATATTTCAATATTTTAAAAAATACATGTTAAATTTTCATTTCTCAATGGTGATCTAAATAAAGATATATACAGGGTGTAACTTGAGAGTTTTTTTCCTAAACATAAACCATTAGTGAGCATTTCATGTCCTTCTCACCTACTTCATATGACTTTTATTCAGCATCATACTTTTCATTAGGATATAACTTTGGGAATGTTCATATGACCCAAAAAGTCATAAAAATGAGAGAAAATGAAAACATCAAGAATTATGATATTCTAGGGAATGAGATTAAAATCAGATGATGTAGGGAAAAACTTCATGGGACTAAACATCATAATTATTCGACAAAGTTATGATTTAATCCATAGAAAATAAATCATTATAAATTATATCAATTGATGATTTTATGATTCATTCATGTCGAAAAGGATGTTTCACATCACAATTCATGGTTTGGGTGCATATGTGGAAGGTTAATTCAAAATATTTAAGTAAAGTGGGATTTATAGAGAAGATGAGGATGTAGTTTTGTGAATAAAGTATGTAAACAATAACTCATGACTTAGGGATATTCAAATGGTAATTTTTATAGTATTTTAATGAGTATTTCAAATTATTTTGAATGAGTATTTCTAATTTCCAATGATTGAGGAGTTTCCAGATAAAATATTGAAATAAAATATTCCTAATATCATAAATATAAATAATTAATAGAATAAGAAGCTATGTATTCTTTGAAACTAAAATATGATGAAGAAACACATCCAGTATAAGAAATAGGGGGACCAGATACAATACTTTCAAGAAGAACAACGTTGGTGTCGATGAAGAATAATAAGGAGAAGAAGAAGGAGGCCTATAGTATAATAGTGTTTTAAAAGTTAATAAAAGTATATCTACCTAGGTTTTTTTCAAATAATATAAAGGCCTCAATGCCAATATGAAAGATAAAAAATGATTAAATTTTGTACTCAATTGATATATAGGGCCCTTAAAGCAATCCAATCCAGTTGCAAGGGCTAAATTATTGGATAAAATAATATCTAATGGGAATCTAGTCGAAACATTATGTTTTAGAATAAAGACCCTCTAGTGGTACCCTGATGCACAATGAGGGACACTGTGTAATTGTATTTTGTGAAACTTTTGTGTAACCACCTTGCATGAAATGATGGAATATTCTATGGTTTAGGGCCTAACCAATCATGTAAAGGAGTAAGGTTTCAAGTAATAACCATTAAAATCCTTATTTTCTTATTCATTTATTTATTACATAATTTTAGTGAGGATAAGATACACATAGATGAGAGGATCAATAATTTAAATAGTCTATGTTTTTTAATTAAATTGGAATAATTTTTAAAAAGATATGACTGATTCACCCTCCCTCCAAGTGATCCACTAGTTATTTTCACTATAATTTTTATTTTTAAAAATATAGGATCCCTCTAAAAATAACCAACTTTATTTAAATAGTTCATTATTCTTCTAAAAGAAAAAAGTGAATTTAATTATTTTAGTATAAATAAGGAAGTTTTAATTAAAACTCCAATTAAAATATAGAATAAAGATACTAAGAGTTTAAAAAATACTTTAAAGAAAAAGGAAGACACATAACTATTTGATGATGAAAAATTCATTATGTTTTCAACCAAATATGTGATTTTAATCCTTCTGATGAGTCGTGTTATAAATTTTATGATTTTATTATAAGTTAGTCACATATAAATTTTTATATTGAGATTAAATATTATTTTAAAATGATCCTTATTAAGATTATTATATATATATATATATATATTATTATAACATTATATGATGAAAAATAAAAGTTGGATAAGGATTCAAAAAACATATATAATTCCTTGGTAGAGAAGTTACAATAGTGAAAAAAACCTCACTAAGTATAAGGAAGGAAAGGAAAAAGTTAGTATGTTCCTCAAAGGAAAATTATACTTGGATAAAGGAAATTTGTAAAAAAAAATTTATGAGAAGACTAAAGCTTGTAGGTTCTTTGATGATAGAATCCATGCTATAGAATAAAGTAACAAAAATATCATTGGTGCTAATAATACCAAATAGAGTATCAAAGAAAAAAGAATTAAGTATTTTTATAGTTCTCTATGAGATAGAAGAAGTTTTTTTTATGTATAGATTTCAAAATATAAAGAGAAATTAAGAAGATTGTTTTAGATAAATTGAGGATGAAAACAAACTCCTCAACATGATGTTCCATGAATGAGAATTTAATTAAATAATATGGATTTGGCATAAGCGATAATGTAACATCACCGATCCAAGATCCACTAACTGTTGTCCTGAGCTAGGTCACCACATGACCGTAGGCATGCCTCCCTATATACCAAAGGTTGTTAACTACATGAGAGGGTTTAATAGATCAAATGGGGAGTCTATACCCGTTTAACAAAGTAATTCAAAGTATATAACATATAAAATAAAGTAAACAATAAATAATAAAATATAAACATGAATTACTAAACATTTCCCAAACAGGGTATAAACCCCATGAAAGACTAAGTATGTTATCTCATTCTAACCATTTCAAAAGTGAAAGAATCCCAAATAAAAGAAAAATATCTGAATCTAAAAAAGAGGTCTCAACACCAAGTCTATATCTTTATCCATGCACATCCTAATCCCAACTCAACTCCCGAGCATAGGGCTATTACTCGTGTCCTCCACTACAGCCATGAAATCTACTCAGGTACCAATGGTGGCCCAATCAGGGTATGAGTACAACCCAGTAGGCCACTACCAAATGTGTCTACAAAATATCTAGTCAAAATAGATAGTGTATTAAAGTAAAAAATAAATGACAAGGTAAACCAAAAGACAACTTAGGTGAAATTAGTTAACAATATTCACTTTAACCATTTCCAACATTTTTTCCATTTTCATCATGTATGCCATCTTATTTAATAAATTAATTTTAATAATAATTTCTATGGTTTCGGTATTTAAATCATTTACAAAATTGTATAAGTAGGTCAATTATCAAGAATAATGGAATAAATCAAGTTCTCTATCTCATGAAGGGATAGAAATTTCATAAAAAAATAAATCCACTTACCTTGGATCCTCAGTTCAGTTAGTCTCATCAAATACAATCGTTATGGGCATAGATCCTCAGAACCCTTCCCCAACCCATTCATTATTGGTGGGGGTTTAGAGAATCAGTCTAACCCGACTAGTGGGAATAGATCCTCAAGTCCAATACCCCACAACAACCAAACCATGTGCATATGATTATTTATCCTTCAACCACGTATACCATATCATAAACCATACATATTCAATACATGTAACCATCACAATTCAAATTAATTTTCATACAACACAATATCAAGTCATGACCCATTAACACATTTACCATTAATAACACGCAGCCCATTTAACCCATTTCCATTTTCATACCTTAAACTGTTTAGTATAATAAAAATCTCATATATATTATCCCATTTAACATATTCATTAATTCTCATGCATTAACCCATTTAGAATATTAATAAATTCATATGACTTACTCCATTTATGTATTTTCATTACACATTCATTACCATTTGGCACATTCACATTAATTCATTCAACTCTTTTTTACATCATGCTAAACAATCGCTTATAGTATTTTCAACAACTAAACACAACTACCATTGGATACTCATATAGTTTAGACTAACATGTCACCATATTTATCATGGGATCTATGTAAACGAAAATCAACCATATTCTTAACATTTCAATTTTCTATGTTTGGGAATATTGGTGCCCCCCATGGGTTTCCCTAAACTGGTAAAAGAATCCCCAATGAATACCAGGGGGATCATAAGGGGTTAATTTTACCATTTAGCCAACCATTTTACCAAACCCTATCAATGGAATCAAATTCACAATAAGAGATAACCAAGATTATTAACGCACATGCCCAAATCAATAATAAAACTATGGGATATAACTTGTAGATTACAGACCTCAAATATGATGATGAATGCACCCTTAACCTTAGCCTTAGATTCATATTCAAATTCTTTTTAATGCCCCAACCTAAGACCTAACAGAAAAAAAAAAGAGGGTTTTAGGGCTTCTGAAGAAGATGAATGAAACCACGAGTCTTAATCTAGAAAATAGAATCAAGAGAAGGATTAGACTCACCTGGAGCATTGATTTTCAACCAATGGAACTCCAAACAACATAGAATTGAAGGAGACTGATCCTTGAAAGTTCTTGAGGGTTTTTTTCATCACTAGGGTTGGAGGAGGAAGAAAGGGGTGGAAAATTGGGTGAGGAACTTAAAATCCTGAGGGGGGAGTTTGGTAATTTTTCACTTTTTAAAGGAGTGCACGGTTTGGGTGCACAATTTTCCAAACCATGTTCCAATCTTACATTTTCCTCTCTAAAAGAGGGGTGAAGTCGTACGGTTACTTGGGGAGACTTCATGATCTGAAAAACCATGCACCAACCCTGGGGAATGCCTTTGTCCAATCTCATACACTTTGGATTTCCCCCACGCATGGTTTTGCTAAATCATGCACCCATCCTTCTAGATAGCACAGTTTGGGTGCACGATTATCTCTAACCATGAACCAACCATGAAACATGCACTATAAGTCCATTTTTTCCTTTATTTCATATCCTAAACCCTCAGGACATCCCGGAGTGTCCTTATACATCAGGTAAAAACTCCATTAACCAAAAATTAGGAAATTAAAACCAAACTTTTAAATATATATATATATACATATATATATATATATATTAATGAAGTTAAAGATCTTACAATCTCCCTACCTTATAATATCTCATCCTCCATCCATACTCCGAAGCATCGCTGAGCTTATGAAGTGAAGTGAACGGATCATTGGACCAATAAATCTGAATATCTTTCCCAAGTTTCTTCCTAAAATTTATCGTGCAATAATAAAACTCAAAAAAATGGCATATTATTTCCCTATAAGACTTTCTCACTATTATCCACAATATGAACCATATGCTCCAAAAAGGGCACATCAGCCTCAATATCGACATCATAAAAATCAATCACATGAGATGGTTCAGGGTGATATTATTGAAGGTATTACACATGAAAAACGTTGTTCATACCACTATATTTCTATGGAAGATCCAATCGGTATACCACCAATCTGATCGTCTTTGTAATCTCAAATGGCCCCATGTACCCGACCACTAATTAATCATATTTCAGAATATGATATTTACCCAACCTTGGTAACACATGAAGAAACATTCGATCATCCACCAAAAACTCAAGAGGTCTATGACGCTGATCTGCATATGACTTCTTCCTACTCTGAGTCGTTTCAATACTTTTCTGAATCAACTGAATTTGTTATGACATAAATTATATGAGACTTGGTCCTAATAAATTTGATTCCCCTGTATCTATATGACATAACAGGGATCTACATGGCCTACAATAGGGTTCCTCAAACAATTACATCTGAATCGGGTCATTGTAACTATTTTTTTAGGCAAACTCAACAAGAACCAAATGATTTTCCCACTATCCACAAAAATCTCAGAAAAATTCCCCCAACATATCCTCTAGAACTTGAATAGTACACTCTGATTACACATCCATCTGTGGGTGAAAAGTCATACTCAAAAATAAATGGGTACCAAGA
Organism: Viscum album; assembly: GCA_963277665.1. Taxonomy (NCBI): domain Eukaryota; kingdom Viridiplantae; phylum Streptophyta; class Magnoliopsida; order Santalales; family Viscaceae; genus Viscum; species Viscum album. The sequence continues at coordinate 1,434,930,629 of OY728151.1, read as the reverse complement.
CCCTTCTATAATCCCAACCATAAGTGGAAAGTGAAAAATGGATCACAATCTAAAATTACAGTTCATGGAAACATGTGAAACTAAAATACCTCTTGAACATATAACTCACCCTACTAATCGATGGGGAGAGTATCTTGAATCATCAAAAATTGAACCAATTTAGTCAACTAATCGAAAAATACCTAGATCAAATCATTCTTCTAAGGAATCCTTAAAACACCCACAAAGAAATCCATCGTTACACCATCCCATTTCCATTTTGGAATGGTTAATGGTTGAAAAAAACCACATTGCCACTAATTCTCATTCTTTACATGCTGGAAGGTAAGGCACTGTATTGCGAAACCCACAACCACTTTCTTTGTCCTTATCCACAAATATTGCCTATGAATATCGTGATAAATTTTATTCAATCCCAGATGCCCCTCCCACTTCAATGAATGAAACTCATGCATCAAATCTTCTCACATATATGTTTTCATAAAAACTTGGCCATGAACATAAAAAATCCCATTAGTACTATGAATCCAACAAAAAGGTGACTCCCCACCTCTAAGGATTTCCCTTAAAGCCATATATTCGGAATCTTCATGTTGTTTCTCCTTGATCTGGTTTAGAATTAGAGACTCAACTGAAAAGTATGAAATTTTAATCTTTCTTTGTCCATAATACACCTTCATATGCATCTCAGTGAACAATTCCATCATCCTCCACTCATAACTATATTCCCAAATTGCTTGATTCTGAGTATTCCAACTCAATTAATCTGCTACACTATTTCCCTTTCCCATTATGTAAACCATCTAAAAGACAAATGAATTCATGTAATCAACCCATATTCACTAAAGAAGATTGAAATAATGTTGAGGTAATATGTATTTTAGGATTTTATTTTTGGTGTATGCCATAAACCATTCTCCCAACAAGTAATGTCACCAACACTTCAGGGAATAAACCACTGCAGAAAATTCAAGATCATGAGTAGGGTAATTTATTTCATGAGGCCTCAACTATTGTGACCCATACACCACAACCTAATAATCCTGTATAAGTAACTCCCCAATCCAAACACAAGATGCCTCAAGGAACAAGGTATAATTCTTAGTTAGCATAGGTAAGATCAGAATCGGTGTAGTTGTAAACCGTTTCATTAACTCCTGAAAAGAATTATCACATTCTTCGAACCATTAAAACTTGATTCCCCTCTTGGTCAAGACCAAAATTGGTTCTACCAAATGGAAAATTCCCTTGATTGACCTTCAATAATAACCATCCAATCTTTGAAAACTCATAACATCAAAAAAATTATTGGGATGCTCCCAAGATACAACTGCATACACTTTCTATGGGTCTACTAACATGTATTCTTATAAGATGATGTTCCCCAATAAATGTTACATATATACCATGAATGAAATTTGGATAGCTTGGAGTATATCATATTCTCTCTTAGTGTACTCAAGCTGATGTCAAGATGTTTAGCATGATGGTAAAAAGTCTTAGAGTACACGAAGATGTAATCATCAAAAAAACTACCAACTAATCCATGTATGGGTAAAATATTTCATTCATTTAGTCCATAAACACTACTAGAACATTGGCTAGACTGAACGAACTTACAAAAAACTCATACAACCTCTCCCTACTCTTGAAAGGAGTCTGCAATACATCAAAAGGTCTAACCCTAATCTGGGGATACCCTGATCTCAGATCAATCATGGAGAACATTGAATCACCTCTCAACTCGTCAAAGAGATCGTTGATTCGAGGAAGAGGGCATTGGTTTTTAACCATCATCTAGTTCATCTTTTTATAATCAACACATAACTGCATCGATCCGTCAACTTTATTGGAAAAAAACACAAGAGATCCCCAAGGTGACATACTTGGAAGAATAAACCCCTTATTCTCTATTTTATTTAATTGATTTTTGATCTCCTAGAGTTATGATCATGCCATTTTATATGATCGAATGGAAACTAGTTCTGCTCCCAACAGCCAATCTATTATGAAATAAACATCCATCTTGGGTAGAAGTCTTGAGAATTCTTCAAGAAACACATCCTAGAACTATTCCACCACAAGAGGAAAAAAAGTTGTTCTACTTCCCCATTATCAAGCATAAGAAAATCCACTTGCGCTATGATTTCACCCTTCTATTGACAAATTGGCCATGTACAACCTTCCCAAACATCGAATTCACCTAAATGGATATACATGTCTCCCTAATGATTTGTGAATGTTACCCTCTAATGGTAATAGTCAATGTGGGATTGTTACAACACTAGCCAATCCATGCCCAAAATCAGATCAAAACCTAACATCTCAAGTAAAAAATAAGTCCCATAAAAATTGGTACTCACCAATCTCAAGAGAACGCCCCTTACACTGATGAAAATTTTATTCTCACACCCCTAAAATTTTATCAATTGACATGACCCCACGTATATGTTACACTTCTAGTCCAAACACAACCACGAACTGAGCATATATAAAATAATGTGAAGCACCTATATCAAAAAATGAACTAAAAAGTGTTGAAGTGAAAAATAATCACAAATCAAACAGTTTATGGTCTAGCCTCACCAATTCCTAGTGTAGACTAAACTGCATGAAGCTGACCTAATCTAGTACCCTATTCCCACATCTAAATTCCTGGTGTTTCACTACACTACTGTGGTGGACACTCTCACCCTAAAGTGCCACATCTTCCACCTTGACTGGTACACCTAGTTGAACTCAAGATTCCAACCTGATAAGAGGTAACTGGTCTATTTCTTAAACTTTTCATCAGCCTAAATCCTCCATCCATGCCTAGTTGTCAAAGGTTCATACAGAACCTACACATATTCCCCATTCTTCAACACACTCGACACTCAACTGGTGGTCTGGGACACTATATGTTCATGTTCCCTATCCTTACACACTCATAGAAAAACACTTAGTTACCACCTTGATAGGCTGATCATCTCCTCAAACTACTCTTCACACTTCCACCCTAGTGGATATTCCCAAAACGATTATTCCTACCTTCAAAAGTTGCACCAATGGTCCATACAAATAGAACCACAAACCCACTACCTGAAGCCTACTTTAAGTTCCTTTTAAAAATAAGGGCATGATACACCACTTATTCAAACCTCTTTATATGAAATATGTTATCCTAGGACATAATATCATGTATAAGTCCATCATGGAATAATATTGACATCATGGCCTCATCCCCTACCATCATTGGAAAAAAGTGTTGAAAGTCTATGAAATAACCTATGTAATCCATCATTGACATTGTTCCCTGGGTCAACCTCATAACTTTTGTAGCTCTCTCCTACCTCAATGTATCTATATTAAAATGATCCAAAAACATCTCCTAAAATTATGTCCACAACATACCTTTGGCCTGTGGCATCTTGTCCAAAATATCCCACCATCATTTTTCTACTCCCGAAAACATATATCCTGCCAAATTTACATTATTCTTTATGGAAATATCCAAATGATCCAAGATCATCAAGATAGACTCTATCCAAAATTTTTTAGGATCGGTTCCACACTCTCTAGAAAATGTTGGAAGGAGCTAAAATTGGAACTCCCTGGTCAGATCAAACATACTTGGCCTGACCTTCCCTAGTTCCCACTCCATCATCCGCATAAAATGATAGAAGTTCTCCCAGAACTTCTCTTCACTTTGATTATCTTGAACTATTGAATTTAATTACTCTACTATTGGTGCAGTGTTCTCAGTGATATCCTCTTGTCACCCAACCAGTACAGGCCTCCGAGGTGGAATTTTCTATAATACCGAACACAAGTCTTAGAACACATGACATAAAGCGTTCAAAGGTTACATAAAATAAGCCTCTTCACTGGACATAAAACACTCGTTTTTCATACACTATCCCAATATATATCATCACATCTAGAACACTACCCTATACCACCCCTATCATGGTTCATGTTAAACATGGTTAAACCAACCTTCATATTCAAAAGTCGTTCATTAAACACCCTTTTTAAACCACTTCCACTTTCACAATGAAAAACATGCTTCTTTTAAGAACATTTCTATATTTAAAGTATGTTACCACCAATATTTTAACTTATTCACAAGTCATTATAAATAACATCCTAACTCATTTATACCCCTTCATTTAGGACAATTCCTTAATCATTCCTTAGCACCCTTTGCATATATCTGTTTATATCATATTTATTAAACATCCATTTCTTTAATATTTTTAAGAAGTAAAATGCATCCAACCCTTCATGTCCCATATACCCCTCCCATGTGTTCCAAGCATGATGCATACCACCTATATCCCAAGTTGCCTATAATTATTCCTGAATTCACAACCTCATATCATTCTGACCATGAGTAAAATATTATAAAATATTCACATCATACAACAAGTGCATCATCCAATGGTGAAATGTCATTCATCTTTAACAACACACAATAGTAATAGTAATTCCCAACCTGGATAATTGGGTTTTCCCTCTTACATGGTTTAGCTACTCAGATATTCAAGTTTATTTCCAAGGACCAAGACTTCCTAATCTCCCTTCTACAATCCCAAATAGTAATTCCATAGAAAAGAGCCTTTCCCTAATGCCACTTTTCAATGTCCCCAACCTGAGAGCCAATAACCATTGCCCCGAGCTGGGTCGCCACATTACCTTAGGTGCACCTCCCCATATGCCAGATGTTTACAAATAGTATCAAGGGTCTAATTGATCATGTGGGGATACTATACCCTCTTAATCAGGGTAAACCACATAATATATGATATGAAACAAAGGAAAAATAAATAATAAACTCGAAAAATGAATTACTACCATTTCCCGAATTGGGTACAAACCACATCCAACACTAAGTATTCCATTTCATACTAAACATGCCAAAAGTGAATGAAACCCAAAAATAAGACAAAAACCAAAATCCCCAAAATAGGTCCTGGATCCAAGTCTAGACCCTCATCCATACACATCACAAGACCAAATCAACTCTCTTTCATAGGGCCCTTTCCCCTGTCCTGACCTCCAACCATTAAATCTTCTCTAGTACCTAATAGTGGCCCAAGAATAGTCTGAGTACAACTCAATAGGCCACCAGTAATTATGTATAAAAAATATCCAGTCTAAAAAGATAGTGCATCAAAATACAAAATAAATGAAATGATAAACCAAAAGACAACTTAAGTTCCATTAGTTAACAATATTCACTTTAACCATTTGTAACATTATTTAAATTTTCATCACTTATACATCCTCCTTTACTAAATACATTTTCATCCCAAGTTACATGGTTTAGGAATTTACATCATTTACACAAAGGCCTAAGCAGGTAAATTATCATTCATAAGGGGATAAATCAAGTTCCCTATCTCACTAAGGGATAAACATTTCATAAACAAATACATCACACTTAAATTAGTACCTCAGTCTATGTAGTCTCATCATTTACAATTGTTAGGGTCAACGATTCTCGGTCCCCTTCCCGAAACTATGCATTATAGGGTGGGGTTTAGATCCTTAGTCTAACCCATCCCATTAGCGTAGATCCTCAAGTACAATACACCACAACAACCAATCCATGTTAACATACTTATTTTTCATTTAACAACATATAACAAATCAAAAATAATAAATATTCAATATAAATAACCATCACAATTCATATTAATTTTTATACAACACAATATAAAGACTGTAACGCCCCGACCCCAGCTACCCGGAGCTGGTGTGTTACTTTGTATCATTGGCATGATCACAAAATATCAAGTCTCGAAAGACCGATTAGTTTAGTAGCCTTGGAAACACTAGATACGTTCATAAATGTTACATTACGTCATAAAGTGAAAAACTACAATACCAAAGTCTCCATAGACCACACTCATATCCTTTTCTGACAATCCCTGCAGGTCATTCATAAAATACTTCTTCACATCCTGGAAAATATTAAAACATTGAAAGGGGTGAGCTCAGATGCTCAGTAAGGATAAAAATATTTCGGAAGCTTTCATAAATAAACATCAACATTTAAGGCAATGTATAACTAAAACAAAAGCCTTTTAAACATGAACTTCAACATAATATGGCAAAAGTAAAATGAGATAATGCCATTTACTTATTCACATGGATATTCTACTGGTTGAATAATCACATTCAATGTCAATGACCACTTTCATAATGATGGAATGCATAATGCCAGACATTCTGAAACATTTTGTCAAGGCCTCGGCCAAGACGTCTAAAATATTTAAGGCCTCGGCCAAAATCACAAATCAAATTGGTAAAGGGCCTCGGCCAATTCCACGTCTAGTTGTCTCATGAGACCTACCGATGCATCGAGGAGCTATAGCGGTCTCCACCCGTCACTTATTAAGTCCAATGCATTCCTCATATGAATAGGTTTAAACATATCATAAACCATAACATAATCGTATCACCTAAAACATGCATAAAGGAAACATAACATTTCCACATTTCAATCACAAGATATCAATACAACACATTGATATACTAAAAACTCTTTCAAAACCATTTTCAATACCAAAATAAAAGAAAAGTATAACATGGTATTTATTTTTAATTAAAAAAAAGTATGGCTTGTAGAGGAAGCCGAAACTCAAATAATGGTCACAGCGGCGGAGAGGTCGTTGTCGCCGCATATGTACGGAAAGAAAAAAATTCTCTTTTTGTCGTTTAGTAAAACGCTTCGTATAAAAAAGATTCCTTTTGAATAAACGTAAAAGTCAAAGGGGTTTATACACCGTATAAAAGAAAGTTGTGTATAAAACCAGATATGCCTCAATGAACGGAGATTGAGACGAAGTCCTTAAAAAGATCATTTTTAAAATAAAATAGATCTATTATGTGTATTCACTATAGGTACACATAAAGAAAGTAAAAATACAAAATAGGACATAATAATATCATGACATAATTTGAATGTAGGAGATTAACCCAAAGAATGGAAATTGGGTTAAGAAGTTCCCTTACCTTGTGTCCGAATTGACTCAACTATTCTATAACCTCATGAATAATAAACTATAGTTAATATCTACCTTATTAAGAACCATTTTCAATTTCATTATCCATTTTATATCACTTATTACCATGTTATGAACATTATGTAATTATTTAAGTTAATAACGGTCGTTTTGTCGATCTGTGGTACTTGAGTCAATAATAAACTTCTTATAATTACAAGTTGTTCATGTGGTGAAATATCCATTATATCCAGAATTATATTAATGATGTAGTTATCATATATATCATATATATACATTATATACATTCATTCATAATATTACGTAACATTTAGAGGTAAGAAATGAAATGCACCGTTCATGGAGACGGTAAGCCGTACGTACACATGAACACTACTTTCATTTCTATTTTGTATTTAATGGAATGAAATCATAATGATATAAATTTATAATATAATTCCAGTATAATATAGCATATAATACCATTTACTCCATCCTTTATACATCCCACATATGGTATTAATGATTCAAATCATTTTGAGGGGGCGGTAGTCCGCACTTCCTAAAATGAAATTATCGCGTTTTACCCATAATGGAAATCATAAAGGTATGCCATAAATGAAAAATACAGAAGCTTAAGTAAAACATAAACATATTATATATCATATATAAATATATTGACATCTTAATGGCCACCTTTGAAGGTTTTATATGAGTGTTGAACAATCATCGTTTCGTGAGGCAGAAATTCGCCATCCACAGAAACAGTATGTTCTTTAACCATTAGATGTAGGTGTGTGTAAGTGTAGCTCGAATATTTCTTATAACAACATCCTAGTATATTTAGGATACTGGTGTTGTTACAAAATAAATGAATAGAAAGTGTTTAGGGGGTTGGAGAAGAAAAATAAAACAAAACAACATTAGAGAAGACATTACCTTAAAATCGGGTAACTCTTTTTGATTTGAGCCAAAGGCTTCCTTGGGAAGAGTTATGCCCAAGGTGAGGCTTCTAGGAGTAATAGGGGGAATTTTTGAGAGTATTTGGGCAGAGGTAGGATGAGAAAAATGGCTTGAAAGTGTGAATGGTGTGGTAGAGGTGGGGGCCTTTTATAAGTGGAGAGGAGGGGCACTCTTGGAAAGTAAAGAAAAGTCACTTTATCATAAAATGAGTTTAGGATTTTAGAGGTCCCACACTTATATATTTCGAGGATAAGGTGATAAGGGTTAGAAATATACCCATCCAATAGGATTTGGACAAGTTTAAGCCTTGGATATTACATTATCTTTTCATTTTATTTAGATCGTTAATTAATGAGGTAATCGCTACACCATCATTGTGTCATTAAAAATTTAACTTATTTAATGTCTAAAAATTTTAAAAAAATAACCATAATGTAGGAAATCTTTTTAGCTTTCTAATGAATATTTATGGTCAAAAGGTTAACTTATATAACCCCATGTAATAATTGTTTTAGTAAAACAACTCATGTTTGTGACATTTTTATTTTAACATTAAATAAAATGTTTTTAATGTCATTTTCCAACCAAAGTGGCTCCATAGGGTACCCAAGTTGACCCATGGATTTTCTTGGTCTGAAATGTCTCATAAAATAAGGGTAGGACATTTTTCAAGCTCATCTCATATTATTAAAACATTATTTTTACCTTAAACTACAGTAATTACCTCTAATCGCGATTAAGAACTTAAAAGTTACTATTCACCAAAAATTAGTTTAATCTCATTGAACCACATTTTACTTCTTAATGACAACCATGTATGTCGGATTTTTAAAAATCAAATCACAGAAGTGGTAATATTTCATTTAAACGAAAAATCAGTTTTTTAACTACCACTTAGTGGTTTCACTATTCATCAAAAAATGAAGTTTTTCAGAACAATGCCAAATTTTCACCCTAAGATATAATTGATATTCCAAATTCAAAAATGATGTCTATTTTATGAAATTCCAAACATATAAGTTGCATTAATTAATTTTATAATTAATTCCCACTGTCACAACAAATAGCGTGTTTTTAAGAAACAATATATATCAAAAGATTGACAATTGTTTATGTCCAATTTCAAAGTGAAATTAATTCTAATGAACACCATTGGATAAAATGGTAAAAATATATTCTAATTATACTTTAAAACCACTCAATAGTATAACTTATCACTATAAATTATTTTGATTAAAAAATTTGTTTTAAGTATTTTTCACTATTCATAAAATTTTTGAAGTTCTCAGAAAATTACAAAAAAATTCAACATAGGCTAATTTTAATATTAGGAATACAAAAATGAATTCCATTTTTCAATATAAATTTTCTATAATTTCAAAAGGTGGTTATTACTATTCATAATGGCTACTTTGATTAGTCATGGTGTTTTAGAACTCGAACTTGCGTACAATGCAAGCTATTGCATTATTGAAAGAGAGGCGTATCGTGGAAGCTCGGGGTGTTACATTCTCCCCTCCTCCAATAAATTGCATCCTCGCAATTTGATATTTTTCTTTGAAAATAAAAGGTTGAAAATAGAAAATACCTTTGTGGAAAACCCACATCGGAAATAAGGTTAATAAAATTTAGCCTTAATAAGAGGGAAATGGAAATAAGAAAGTCACCACCAAATTATGATCTCGATAAGGAGAACATTGGTGGAAATTAGAGACATATAATTGGAGGAAAAACGTAAATATTTGTAGGGAGTGATTGAGGTCATCAATCACAATCAACTGTCAAATTGAGGGCCTCAAAGCCTTCAATCTATGTTGATTTAAAATATCATCAGTTCAACAAGACATAAGGTATTAGGATAACACATTTTTTGTTTTAATATCACTTTACTAAAGTTTAATAATTAATTTATTCATTGAATAAGAGATAGGTATATATATATTTATGCTTGACAATTAGAGTTTCAACCTTCAACTCATCTTTCACTCAAAAAGCTAATAGAACTCAAAAATATTATACTTATCCTAATTGTATAAGGTTCCAAATGCTAACACATACCATTTAGATTAGTAAAATTATATTGTAATAACCAGGGACTTCCTGTAGGTTAGTGGTAGGGAATAAAGGCCTGTCGCACTATGGTTGTGGGTTCGATTCCTGCAGCTTTGTTCGACGCGACGGTTTATGCCCCACCCTGCAGGTTGTCCTTTTCCTAAAACTATAGTATTATAATATTCCAAAAATAATCTTCAGAAATGTTTTAACCTTAAACAATGATATACAAAGTTCAACTTAATCCATTCCAACCTTTATAGTTATCCAAAATACCTTTGTCCAGACTTTCTCTAAAGGGTCCTTAAATTCCAAAATCAATTGTAACATTAGATTCCCTAAACAAAGTAAAGTTTATCTTATTGTCACATACTAAAAATATGATTTCCTTCATCATATTTAAACCTTAATGATAACCAACAAGTACTGCAGTACAATCCTTATATATATATATATATCACATTATTCTAATAACTGGAATATAATCCTTGAGTCCAAAAGCACCAATACATTAATTATTCTGCTTCAACTGTAGTAACAGCATAAGATTGTCCTTGATCCCTTGGCCTTTTATGAGGTAATTTTCCCTGACGCTTAGGACATTCATTTGCACAATTCCCCATTTCCATACAATTGTAGCATTCAACATTGATAGCCTCTTTCTTTCCCTTGCAATCACGAGACTGGTGACCTTTTTCTCCACATTTATAACAAACTCCCATTCCTTTTAGGCAAGCACCGGGGTGATTCTTCCCACAATTATCACATAATGGAAAATCCTTATTTCCCTTTTTCCCTTTATCCGTCTCTTGTTCCACCGTTCTCTTCTTCTCTTTATTTACTTTGTTGTCATAAGACTTAGAGAATTCCTTTTCTGCCTTGATAGCACATGAGACAATATCTTCGTATGACGAGAAGGATTGTGAGACTAATGCTCGATGGAGAAATGGTTTTAATCCATCAAAGAAACGATCAATCTTACTCCTTGGGTTACGTATATAATCTGCAGCATGCCTCGCTAACCTTGTAAAGTTAGCCTCATACTTTGCGACATTCTCATCCTCCTTCTGCCTCAGACTCAGAAATTGCATTTCCATATCTGCTCGATGGTCATGTGGAAAGTATTTTTCTAAGAACAGATCTTTAAACTCTCTGCATTCCATACTTGATACTTCTTCATCTTCCTTTGTGTTTTGAATCAGTGACCACCATTGATCGGCATCTCCAGTGAGGCGGTAAACTGCCATGATAACCTTCTCCCTTTCGCTACTCCCCAAGGCGTGGAATATTTTCTCTAAGGAATTTATCCATTGCTCAGCTACTAATGGATTTGTACCCCCATTAAATGTTGGCGGTTGTTGCCTCGTGAAGCGGTCTAACATTGATCCTCCACATTGCGGATCATGGTGCTCCATTCGAGTAAGGTTATTATTTATAACCTGAGTGAGTTGTCCCAATATGGTAATAGGTTGGTCACTACCAGTTGTATCTCCAGATCCACAATAATTATCTTGAGCAGGAGGTAAATCCCTACACGGAGTTCGTGCATTGATACGGTTTCCATTCCTTCCACTAGGTGCCATTTCTAAACAATGGCATAAACTAGATTAGTTTATGAATTAAAATACATAATTCCATACTTGTAAAACACTTAACATAAATTGAACTATTTATGGATGTAATCCATAATCATAAAAATGTTTTCTTTGAGGAAGTATATACTCATAACCCTTCATAGTGTTTTTTATTGAAAATGAGAATTATCCAAAGCATATCCCTCAGGATTGTCGTAACCAAGAGTGCAGCAAGGCCCGTTGTCGTGCACCAGTTCCCGTTCGAGTCTAGATCAAAGTGGTGTTTTCGGGTTTTACCCCTAGGTATATCTGTGCCAGAGCCGCCTCTACCTGCTCGTAACCAGACAGGGTTGTATTTCTCGGAAAACTCACAAAATCTTTACAATACCAAAATTTTAGGAAGTTCTTCTATACTAATCCTCAAAGTTCATCTTAGGTCTACGTGCTCTAATCAGATTTTGTCTAAATCTAGCTTCCAAGGTTTGTACTAACCTTCCTCTGATACCAACTGTAATGCCCCGACCCCAGCTACCCGGAGCTGGTGCGTTACTTCGTATCATTGGCATAATCACAAAAGATCAAGTCTCGAAAGACCGAATAGTTTAGTAGCCTTGGAAACACTAGATGCGTTCATAAATGTTACATTACGTCATAAAGTGTAAAACTACAATAACAAAGTCTCCATAGACCACACTCATATCCTCTGCTGAAAATCCCTGTAGGTCATTCATAAAATAATTCTTCACATCCTGGAAAATATTAAAACATTGAAAGGGTGAGCTCAGATGCTCAGTAAGGATAAAAATATTGCGGAAGCTTTCATAAATAAAAATCAACATTTAAGGCAATGTATAACTAAAACAAAAACCTTTTAAACATGAACTTCAACATAATATGGCAAAAGTAAAATGAGATAATGCCATTTACTTATTCACATGGATATTCTACTAGTCGAATAATCACATGCAATGTCAATGACAACTTTCATAATGATGGAATGCATAATGCCAGACATTCTGAAACATTTTGTCAAGTCCTCGGCCAAGACGTCTAAAATGATTAAGGCCTCGGCCAAAATCACAAATCAAATTGGGAAAGGGCCTCGGCCAATTCCACGTCTAGTTGTCTCGTGAGACCTACCGATGCATCGAGGAGCTATAGCGGGCTCCACCCGTCACTTCTTAAGTCCAATGCATTCCTCATATGAATAGGTTTAAACATATCATAAACCATAACATAATTGTATCACATAAAACATGCATAAAGGAAACATAACATTTCCACATTTCAATCACAAGATATCAATACAACACATTGATATAATAAAAACGCTTTCAAAACCAGTTTCAATACCAAAATAAAAGAAAAGTATAACATGGTATTTATTTTTAATTAAAAAAAAGTATGGCTTGTAGAGGAAGCCGAAACTCAAATAATGGTCACGGTAGCGGAGAGGTCGTTGTCGCCGCATATGTACGGAAAGAAAAACATTCTCTTTTTGTCGTTTAGTAAAACGCTTCGTATAAAAAAGATTCCTTTTGAATAAACGTAAAAGTCAAAGGGGTTTATACACCGTATAAAAGAAAGGTGTGTATAAAACCAGATATGCCTCAATGAAAGGAGATTGAGACGAAGTCCTTAAAAAGATAATTTTTAAAATAAAATAGAACTATTATGTGTATTCACTATAGGTACACATAAAGAAAGTAAAAATAAAAAATAGGACATAATAATATCATGGCATAATTTGAAAGTAGGAGATTAACCCAAAGAATGGAAATTGGGTTAAGAAGTTCCCTTACCTCGTATCCGACTTGACTCAACCGTTCTTTAACCTCCTGAATAATAAACTAGAGTTAATATCTACCTTATTAAGAACCATTTTCAATTTCATTATCCTTTTTATATCACTTATTACCATTTTATGAACATTATGTAATTATTTAAGTTAATAACGGTCGTTTTGTCGATCTTTGGTACTTGAGTCAATAATAAACTTCTTATAATTACAAGTTGTTCATGTGGTGAAATATCCATTATATCCAGAATTATATTCATGATTTATTTATCATATATATCATATATATCCATTATATACATTCATTCATAATATTACGTAACATTTAGAGGTAAGAAATGAAATGCACTGTTCATGGAGACGGTAAGTCGTACGTACGCATGAACGCTACTTTCATTTCTATTTCGTATTTAATGGAATGAAATCATAATTATATAAATGTATAATATAATTACAGTATAATATATAATATAATACCATTTACTCCATCCTTTATACATCCCACATATGTTATTAATGATTCAAATCATTTTGAGGGGGCGATAGTCCGCACTTCCTAAAATGAAATTATCGCGTTTTGCCCATAATGGAAATCATAAAGGTATGCCATAAATGAAAAATACAGAAGCTTAAGTAAAACATAAACATATAATATATCATATATAAATATAGTGAAATCTTAATGGCCACCTTTGAAGGTGTTATATGAGTGTTGAACAATCATCGTTTCGTGAGGCAGAAATTCGCCATCCACAGAAACAGTATGTTCTTTAACCATTAGATGTAGGCGTGTGTAATTGTAGCTTGAATCCTTCTTATAAAAACATCCTAGTATATTTAGGATACTTGTTTTTTTACAAAATAAATGAATAGAAAGTGTTTATGGGGTTGGAGAAGAAAAATAAAACAAAACAACATTAGAGAAGACATTACCTTAAAATCGGGTAACTCTTTTTGATTTGAGCCAAAGGCTTCCTTGGGAAGAGTTCTGCCCAAATTTAGGCTTCTAAGAGTAATAGGGGGAAGTTGGGAGAGTATTTGGGCAGAGTTTGGCTGAGAAAAATGGCTTGAAAGTGTGAATGATGTGGTAGAGGTGGGGGCCTTTTATAAGTGGAGAGGAGGGGCACACTTGGAAAGTAAAGAAAAGTCACTTTATCATAAAATGAGTTTCGGATTTTAGAGGTCCCACACTTATATAATTCGAGTCTAAGTTGATAAGGGTTCGAAATCTACCCATACAATAGGCTTTGGACAAGTTAAAGCCTTGTATATTACATTATCTTTTCATTTTATTTAAATCGTTAATTAATGAGGTAATCGCTGCATCATCATTGTGTCATTAAAAATTTAAATTATTTAATGTCTAAAAATTATAAAAAAATAACCATAATGTAGGAAATATTTTTATCTTTCTAATTAATATTTATGGTCAAAAAGTTAACTTATATAACCCCATGTAATAATTATTTTATTAAAACAACTCATGTTTGTGACATTTTTATTTTAACATTAAATAAAATGTTTTTAATGTCATTTTCCAACCAAAGTGGATCCATGGGGTCCCCAAGTTGACCCATGGATTTTCTTGGTCTCCCATGTCTCATCCAATGAGGTTAGGACATGTTTCAAGCTCATCTCATATTATTAAAACATTATTTTTACCTTAAACTACAGTAATTACCTCTAATCGTGATAAAGAACTTAAAAGTTACTATTCACCAAAAAATTATTTTAATCTCATTGAACCACATTTTACTTCTTAATTAAAACCATGTATGTCTGATTTTTGAAAATCAAATCACAGAAGTGGTAATATTTCATTTAAACGAAAAATCAGTTTTTTAACTACCACTTAGTGGTTTCACTATTCATCAAAAATTGAAGTTTTTCAGAACAATGCCAAAATTTCACCCTAAGATATAATTGATATTCCGAATTCAAAAATGATGTCTATTTTATGAAATTCCAAACATATAAGTTTCATTAATTAATTTTATAATTAATTCCCACTGTCACAACAAATAGCGTCTTTTTAAGAAACAATATATATCAAAAGATTGACAATTGTTTATGTCCAATTTCAAAGTGAAATTAATTCTAATGAACACCATTGGATAAAATGGTAAAAATATATTCTAATTATACTTTAAAACCACTCAATAGTATAACTTATCACTATAAATTATTTTGATTAAAAAATTTGTTTTAAGTATTTTTTACTATTCATAAAATTTTTAAGTTCTCAGAAAATTACAAAAAATTCAACATAGGCTAATTTCAATATTAGGAATACAAAAATGAATTCCATTTTGAAATATAAATTTTCTATAATTTAAAAAGGTGGTTATTACTATTCATAATGGCTACTTTGATTATTCGTGGTGTTTTAGAACTCGAACTTGCGTACAATGCAAGCTATTGCATTATTGAAAGAGAGGCGTATCGTGGAAGCTCGGGGTGTTACAAAGACATAGCCCCTTAACACATTTACCATTTATATCACTTATCCCATTTAACCCCTTTCCCTTTTCATACCTTAACCCATTTAGCACAATAAACAACTCCCATATGTTATCTCATTTAACATATTCATAATATCCCATGCATTGACACTTTTGTCACATTCATCAATTCACATTCTTTAATCCATTTATAAATTTCCATTACAAATTCATAGACAATTGACACATTAACATTAATCAATTTAACCCGTTTTTAACATCATGAAAAAAATACCTTATTCCATTGCTAACAAATAGACACGATTACCATTTGTTCCTTTTATAGTTTAAACTAACTTTTAAACATATTTATCATGGGATCTATGTCAATACAAATCAATTATATTATTAACATTATAATTTTCCATGTTGAGGAAAGTTGGTGCACTCCATGGGTGGCCCTAAACTGGTAAAATCATCCTCAATTCATCCCATGGGGATCATGTGGGGTTCATTTTATCATTTATCCAACTATTTTACTAAACTCTAACAAATAATAAAATCTAAAATATTATAGGACCGAGAATGAAATCACACATGCACAAATTGACAATAATACAACGGGATATAACTTATAGACCACCTACCTAGAATCCAGTGATGAACACACCCTTAACCATATTTTTAGATCCATATTAAACACCCTTTTAATAAAAAACCTATGATACATTGGAAAAGGTATTTTTTAGGTCTTTGGAAGAAGATTAACAAAACCACAAGCCTTAATCTAGAAAATAGAAGCAGAAAAAAGGATTCAACTCGCCCAAACAATCAATTCCCAACCAATAGTGCACCAAACAGCTTAGAATTGAAGGAGATTGATCCTTGGAAAATCTTGATGGTTTTGGTTCATAACTAAAGCTTGAAGAGAAACAAATTGTGATAAAATTGGGTGATGAACTTAAAATCCTAAGGGGTAAGTTTGGTAATTTTACACTTTTTAATGGGGTGCACAGTTTGGCCACATGGTTTCCAAACTGTGCGCCAGCCACTGTCTAAGAGGGGTGGAGTCATATGGTTACCTGGGGACACTAAACTGTTGAAAAACCATGTGACAACCATGCATAATTCCTCTTCCCAATCCTGCATGTTTTGGCTTTCCCCCTTTCGTAGTTTTTCTTAACTGTGCACCCCTCATTCTAGCTATCATGGTTTGGGTTCATGGTAATTTTAACCATGATCCATATGTGAAAAATTCACTATAAGGAAGTTTTACCCTTTATTTTGTGACCCAAACCCCCTGAGACACCCATGAGAGTCCTTATACACTCAGTAAACATTCCATTAATGAAAAGTTAAGATATTTAAACCAAAATTTAAATAAATACATACCTTTTTGACGTTTGGGATCCTACAGATAACTTCATATTCTATGTAAAATAATAAATATTTCCATACATACTTCCATTGATTGTAATGGATCTAGGAAGACTCATATTAGTGGAAATAATATCATGAGTTCATCCTCATATCATGTAGAAACAATATCCTAGAGGAAGTTATCCTATAACCTTGAAACTATCTTATCTACAAAAATAGATTCACATTATCATTTAGGTGTAAAAATAAACTATTATAAGATATAGATGGTGAAATTTTATGTAAAATTCACTAAATCATCAAGGTGAATGTAAGAAAAAGAAAGAAAAGTGTATGCCCAAACAAATCCCAAATGAAGGGAAAAGCTATCCAAAATCATCAAGGTGCACATGTAGAATTTTCTATAAAGATTACATAAATATGAAAAGGAAAACGTTTCTATGGAAACTGGTGGTTATATTAGATTTTTAGGCATGAGTTCATAAAATATTGTCAAAATAATTCAACCTACGGAGAAAATATAAGGCTTTTTTTAAGGGATAGAAAAGTGGAACATAGAATAAACCTATTAAAAATAATCATATTTTGGATAAAAACAATTATAAGTTTCTTAAAAACAAATTTGAACACATGGATAATTATTTAGAGCATAGAAACATAAGTGTAAATTTTTATTAGGAAGATTGGTATGTACCAAACCAATAAAAACTAAATGATAGCAAATGTATAAGACCATAATCAGTAAAGAAATTGATTAAGTGGTATGATGAATCTTATTTGGGTGAAAATAATTAAAGAATTTAATCCAGTATAAGAATAAATATAAACCAAATACACCTAAAAATTAATAGAATAATTATAAAGGGAATAACATCATTATTTAAGAAAAATAGGAGGAAAAAACATGAAAAATAAAGGTTGTTGAATGTATTTTTGTAAGGATAGTTATTCCTAGACATATATCTATAAAATTCATGACATGGCTGATAGGATAATTAGAGTAGTTTAAGAATGAAATTAAATAACCAAAATACTCTATGATCAAATAGCCAATGTTAAAAAATTGATATTCACATAAATGAAAAATTTATAGAGAGGAAATTACTTCACATAAGAAATAAGTTTAAGGGGAGACGATGAGTATACAATTTTTTAAAGATCACAATGAAAAATGAAGCATGAATGATCTACCCCATGTGAATATCATTATTAATGAAGGATATTGGTTAATAAGAAACATTCAACAAGTCCTATTTAATTAAAGAACTATTTTTTCCCTTATTATTCCATTTTTATATGTTTATTTTACACTAAATTATAAGGAATTGATAAATATTGTTTTGGTTGTAATCACAGTACATTAAGATGGAAATTTTTACATCATGGTATATATTCACTACTATGACGATGAGATGATATAAATGCATACCTTGAGTGGGAGTTTTCATGGATAAATAGTAATCATGGATAAAGTTTCCCATATAAGTATAAATATTATAAACAATTAATAAGAAATAAGAGTAGAGGTATTCCAATAAAAAAATTTCCCCAGATTTATTTATATAATTGTTGTTAATTTTTGGGATTTTTTGATAACATGACAAATAAAATGGGGTGTTAAATTTCATTAAATTATATGTTTTGATGAGTTTATTATGATATGTGTGGGATAAAATATCTTTCATTAAATCTTTTAAAAATAGAATAAAAAAGAGAGATTGGGTTTCTATTACATATATAAGAGTATATGGAGAGCCTGGATCACCTTGATTATATCATTCATTCTTCTACATAGTGATAGCTCATTTTGCCTTCGAGATGAAAAACTAAATTCTCATTGGTAATGAATCATGTGAATTCATCATTCTCATAAAAAGTAGAGTAGTCTATAAATTTGCATAAAAAGGGGGATAATAGGTTTTATTTATGAAAGGATCATACCCATATATTTCATTTTCAATTATTTCCAATAATGGTGATAAGAATAAGTCACACATATTAATAAAAATATTTGGAAATATTGAAAAAACACAAATGTGGGAGATTGAAGAGAAAAATCATGGATAATATTTTTTATCAATGGGAATAAATATTGTGATGGACTAAAGGATGTCAATATGTGTTAGAGAAGTGTGGAAATAATGATAAGTATAATTCCATGTTAAATGGTAAAAAAAATTATATGTATCTTTTAAATGTTACTTGGACATATTGAAGATAGAGAAACATTTTAGTTGAAGATATTGGTGTGTTATTATTCTAGGAAATTAAAGAAAAGTTCTGATGGTCAATAAGGAATTATCTCCAATAGTTGTGAGTTTTTCATAGTGGTTGATAAGGACCTAAAATGGATTTTAGAAGTTTTGATTTAAATTGAGTAGATTCGGGAAATTTAGTACAATGTGAAAGAATTTTGTTGGTGCATTTGTGATTTTGAAGGTAAGAACATATGAATTCAAATTATCCAATGTATAAATTTGATATCTAGAGTGAAAAACATTACAAGGGTCATGTTAGACTTTTTATAAGAGCTATTTCCATGTAGTACTTTGTTATCTACTCATGTATGACTTTTTCCCATATGACTTTGAGCATACTACTTTGAAATTGACCCCACTTGATAAGTGGTTTATGACTTTAGTGAGTCACATATGAATTTTCCACTACATCATATGAATTATCTAAAATCAAAATTTTCACCATTGTATGAATTATGGAATGTTTTTATGACTTAAAAAGACATATGAAATGAGATAATAAATAGATTATACAAATTATTATATTTTGAAGAATGAGATTAAAAAAATATAATTATTGAAGAAATATTCAAGGGATTTAATATCATAATTACTCAAATTAATTTTGATTCATTCTAAGGAAAATAGATCAAACCCAAGATTATCCATTGATGGTGAGATACTATAGTCATAATATAAAGGATATTTAAATATCACAATTCTTGAGTTTGATGTATATGTGGATTGATATTTTGAAATATTTAATAACATCAACGTTTATAGGAAACATAAGGATACTATTATTTTAATATCATGTGTAAAAAATATCCTATGGCCCAAAGAGTCTCATACTTTACATTTATGATAACCACCTAATCCCTTGTAACCCGAATGGGCTTTGATGGAAACACTTCTTGATCTCCCCCTTTATAGTGGGGAGGTTTTTTTAGGTGCATATTTTAAATTCCAACCAACCTTCACCCACATTATTATCCCTAGTTCTCTCTTGGATTTCTGTTATCATAATTTCCCTAAAAGTATCATCACTTCAATTTAGGGCCCCAAAACATCCTATATCATTCTTGGAATTATATGATGATTTGGATCTTCATGGCCTCTCCCTAGTATCCAAGTTCTGTTGGAGATGACCTGCCAGTCAATTTATTAGATATATTTAAAAATTATTGTTGGTAATTAAAGGATTACATAATAGTTGGGTTTATATATCCACATAAATTTCTCATATGATTTTTCATAACTAATGATCTCACTCTTACTTATCCCAAAAGTAAATTATATTTTGAATTAGTTTGTTTTTATTTTTTTGATGGGATTGAAATTAATATATAAATCATGATCCTTCTTACGTGATGATTTGGGTTATTTTTCTAGTATTTTCACTCTCTTTTCAAAACCCTAAAATTCTTAAAATTCTTTATAATCTTATTAGAGTATATCTAAATTTTAATGAAAGAACAATGTATCTATGTCACCTTGTATCTCCTCAAATATGTGTCGAGGTCAATATATCTATGCCCCCAGGTAAAATTAGTGTGGATTGAAGTTGGTGAATAATTTAGATTGCAAAATATCCTGATGTTTGAGTCCTATTATGATTATCTCTTATCATTTTTCAGATTGGGTAACCTTAGTAAGAGTTTACTCACCCACTAAAGAAGAGAGTGTCAATTATGAGTGTCTTGGTCTCTAGGTAGGAGGGAAAGGTAAAGGGTAAGGTCCTATATAATCCAACTCAAAATGGAATGGATGGTACAAATGAGGCTGGACCAAGTCATTTTATTAGTGTGGAAACTTATTACCAAACTATGAGGTCATTTTCTATAGTTTTAGGTAGTTTTTAAAACGTTACAAGGTAAGAGTTATTCCCAATGGAAATCGAGTCTACCATCCAAAACCCCACTTCACAGATATATCAATGTGGTCAAAGAGATAGGGAAGTAGGGTCTGCTGCCCCTTCTTATAAAAATGTTGTGTAGGGACCATCACTTAATGAAGCTATTGAGGTGACAGATACTATATTTACCCAGGACATTTAAACATGTTATTCTATGTTTTTTAACATAAAAGTTTAGTAATTTAAACATAAATATCATGAAGACTAGTTTATTTGTAAGTATAGTTTCATAATACATCAAAGTGGTACTGAGATAAAACTTCTTTAATTTATTCTCCATAATGATCTCCTAAATCCTCCCAATATCCAAAAACTAAATGTGATTACCTATGGAATACATAGATAAAAGGGGTGAGATAAAATCCCAGTAAGGTAAAAAATGATAAATAAACATGAAGTGTGATTAAAAGTCATAACATCATATCCCAAAAGAGAAGGAACATGAGTAATAACATTGGATAGTAACATAAATAACATGGTATTATAATATCATGACATCATAGGAATCATGGAAGAAAAAAATAACATGATATAAATAGTGGTCAACGTTGACTACCTAAACAACATCACATTGTGGAAGAAGTTCCATAATGGATTAGGATTACTTTATAGTCTCAAACATGATGCCTCAAGATACTAAATATCTACCCAATAAATTAGATTACTTTCTAGGAACACCTATCCTAACATGATTTTGTTTATGTGTTCCACAATATTAAATCAATCATAAGGCATAAACCTAACAATTACCCATGTAAAGAAAGGATTTTCAAAATCTTTTAGAATATTACAATCAAAGGAAACTCAAAAATGAATGCATTTGAGAGATTACAACAAGGCATGTATTAAAACCTATAATTAATGTATAATAAGATAGTTATATATCTGAGATACATAAATACGTAATTTAGAAGAAATCTATAACATAAAAGGTTATAATCATTGATGAAAATTTATTTAAAATATTTAATATAGTATTTATTGAGAGAAATACCCTTTACATTTTGAAATCACTTATTCAAAATGTAAGAACATACCAATTATTATAGAAAAAAATTACTTAAAAAAACAAAAATAATATATAAATGAATCTTCAAAAAGTTTAGTGTCCATTATGGAAGGTAATTTCATACATATGGTATAAGTTAAAAGATACATTCCTCTCACACTATTATAAAAATGTTAAACAAGTTTCTCATTCGGAAAACTACAAGAATATTTATTCCAATCCATTTTTATAAAATTCAAACAGGATATAAATAAATTTAATAAATCTTTTAATTGATGTTAAAAATATTCTAGAAAATATTTTTAGAAAACATCGATATGAAAGAAAAATAATTTTTGACTAAAGAGAGTAATGAAGTCATCTATTATTGAAAAAAATTTCTCAATCATTTTAAGTAAAAAAGAAAACAAAAAAAGAATTATTAATTTATAATTTTATTAATATCCATAGGATAATAAAATTAAATGGTTTTATAACACAATGATCATATAATTTCAAACAATGTAAATTCAAGTATAAGAAATCCCCATTAAAATGTGATTTAAACATAAACCCTTACCACTTTAGAAAATTTTGAATCATAACTTCCCATGAATGATGTTGATTAATTATAACTTAAAATATTATTATTTGTAAATTTTTAATGCTATAATTTATAAAAGGGAAGTATATACACCATTTAAAATAAAAAAGATTCATGAAATAACAAGTGTCGCAAAGAAAAAAGTTTTGAGACAAAACCCTTACCTTGAGTCCAAGATTTTTTGGATATATATTTGATCACCAGTATAATAAAATTATATCAACTATTTATTTAATAAACTTATATAGGTTTAATACATTAATATTAAAACATTTAATTAATTTATTATAATGATGTTTTTAATTACCTAATCAGTTATGTCCACGTTGGGTGTTTTGAGGATGTTCGATTTATAATTTTAAAATGAAATCGGTGTGTTGATCATGGTAAAAGGGGTAATTATTACAAAATCTCCAGAATAATAATAATGAAATAATTATATTTTTTAGATAAAAATTATAATTTTAAAATTAACCATGAATTAAGGTTATGAAAACTAAACAACATTACAATCATGAATATGGTAGTACATAAGTATGTATGTGTAACATTTCCATTTTTCATAGATCATGATGGAAATATAACTATAATTAATTTATTCAATTAACGGAACCCCTAATAAAATTTCAACCAGTTCTAAAATCTGATAATAAAAGGGTGGAGGTAGTTATAGTAATTAAAGAGGGGCCAAGTAGTCCTAAAGAAAAAACTTTTAAAACTGAGGAATCTAATAACATATACGCTTTGTTTCATGGTGATATCTATGACTTTACTAATAAGACCCAACTTAAAAATTGAAAAGGGGTTGTTAATGGAATGGAATAGTTCCAATTACCTATATCTAATTAAGAGTTGTTTTTATACTCTATGGAAATGGTGACAGTAGATTTAATGGAAGTAAATGAATCCGTGGAGGGAATCATCAAAATATACGGAAGATTGTTATATGTTAAAATTAATGAAAAACAATGTGTATAGATCAATACTCAAGAATAAATTATGATTTTCAAATTCAATGAAGGTAAGATTCTCATAGAAGGTTTCATCAAAACTTGGAATATAATTGTTGATTACTTTGAGACAATATTAATTATATACTAAAGAGGAAATAGTTTCCCATTTAATGGAGCTTACATAGGATTTCATTTAATTAATTCACTAATTTCATAATATTTTTTGGAAAGATGGGGAGATTACCTATGATTTATAACTCCTTTGTTCAGTTTTATGTGTATAGGTTCTCACTCACCACCTAAATGTCACTTTTTCAAAAATAATATATTTAATTTTCAGTCATCTCTGACACAAAGAGATTCAAATTGTAACTTTTGGGGATTTAAATGAATATGTTAAATGAATAATAACGAGGATCGCATGTTGTTGATGAATGAGTAGTTTATACTTAAATTAAGTGAAAAATATAATTTGTCAAATGAATATAAAAAGTATTAACATAAGAAGAATCATTGTATGCTTCAATATTGTAACATCATGAAAAAAAACATCCATTCAACTATATGATAAGGCCTGAAACATTACTTTCAAAAATAACAGGTTATGGTATCAAGGAAGAAGAATAAGGCTTATAGTAAATCTTTTTTCATAGAAGTGGATCAATATAGAACAACTAAAGATGTTTAAGTAGAAGTTAAATGTTGAAAAACCTCCAATCAAGAACCCATATGAAGTTGTAGGTCAGACCAAAGTATATAGATCATCCGTAAAGTACTCCCATCAAGTGGTTAATACTGAGGTTTGTAAGACAACATGATATAGTTTTAAGTTTGTGGAAACTATAGTACATAGTATAATCAGCCTTTAGTGGGATTTCATGTAACCACAGTGTAAAACTATTTCATGTAACTAGTTTTTTTAAATAATAGTTGAATTTGTGGATGGAGGGACATAACAATCATGTAAATGAGTAGGTTTTGATGGATTATCCTTATAAATCCTTATGTTATTATGGATTTTGTTATTTAATAATTCTGGTGAGTCTTATATACACAAATAAAAGAGGATTATGACATTAAATAGTCAATTAGTTTGAATTAAATTTGAATAATTCCTACATGAGGACATTGATTCAATCCCCCTCTAAAAAATCCTCTAAATTTGGGAACTACAAGTAGTTTGTTATATTTTTTTTAAATATATATTTTTGAGGTGTTGAGAGTTGTTTGTAATTGATTTAGAGTGGTTCGATATGGCATGAGGTGAATTAAAAATTTTATTTACTGAATTTGAAAAATGGATGTGTCTTAGAGATTTTTTAAGTATCTTTTTTAGGTTTGAAAGGATAAGCTATAAGTATATAATAATGATTACATAACTTCATAAGGATGATATTATACTATTTAAGAATCATTATTGAGTTTTTAAAGATCATTCCATTGTTTATAAGGATGATTCATAAGTTCTTAAGGATCATTTTAGAGTTTATAATGGAAATTACATGAAATATTAAGGATAATTTATTTATTTGTAAGGATAATTTCATACATATAGGGGAGATTAATAAAAGGAATGAAAAATTTTAATATATTAATACTTATTTAATAATAATGAGTTCAGTTTTATATCTTTTTATAGAAAATGTATCCCTGGGTGATGCTTCTCGAATTTGAAAAGATGATTCCTAATCTATTCACAAATTTTTTTAAACATCAGAATGATTCAAATGGTATTGTGATTCAAGATAATAATATGGAATGTGTTGATGGTTGTTTTGATAGGTGAGATTTAATCATGTTGTAAAGGAGTTTTCTATGTAGTGATGGAGATTTGTGCATGAATAAATGATTTCAAATGTGGAAAGGTTTTAAATGACTATATATTTTATAGAAAAGATGAATATTGGTATATTTCTATTATCATGTGTATATTTTAAATTATAGTTCTCATTGATTATTTGAAAATAAATAAATCTATAGTTTCATTGAAATATTTATATAGATATTAATAGTTCTTAAAATAGTTTAAATGAGAATAAAAAATAAAAATATCTTCCTGTTTGAATGAAAATATCACCTGCTATAAGTGACCAAAGGGTTTGCATATTAGAATATATAAATTTTATCATGTGTCCAACAATTATGAAATCAAATAAAAGATATGAAATATGTTCTTTATATTAATGAACCAATTATAAAGTAATTTGTAACATCTATTTGTGCATAGAAATAAAATATTATTGTGAAATAAAGAAGATGATGAGGATCTAAATCTATGAAAAAAATATAGAGGATAGAGTTTTCACCTATGTAAATTTATTTAATAAATAATTTTTTCTATTTATTTTTAATTTTATCTATTTCAGGCTAACCATTATAATATGTTTTGGTTGATTCAATTTCGTAAGTCCAACTTTTGATAATAAAAAAAATATCTTTCTATAAAAGGTATAAAAAAATCCATACACTAGGGATACGATTTTAATTTATAGTGGTAAATCTCATTAATAAACTTCCTTTGTTCTTTATTTTTACTATACAATGTTGAGTGGATATAACCATTATTAATAATAAGAATTTATGTCTATAATTTGAAAATTATTTAAACACTAATCCACCCACAATCATGTTGATTGTCACTATATTGACCCATACTTCACATACATTGTTAATACTTCAAAATTAAAGTACACATATTACAACATATAACAAAACCATGAAAGGACTGTATAGGTATAGTTTCTTTAGAAACTAGGAAACATAAACAAAAGGTTCATAAAGCATCTAAATTGTCTCCAATTTATTTCATCATATCTAGAGTCCCTTTTGGAATATCCTACTTAATAACATTCTTCCTATCCTGGGGAAAGAAAACAAACAAAAGGGTGAGCTCAAATGCTTAGTAAGGGTAAACAAAAGAAATATCAGTCACATCATATTCATAAGAACATAACACTTTGGAAATCTTAACCTACAAAAGAGATCATAATTTCATAACACGGGATAAATCATAGTAGTGAAATGTAATCCCAATAATCATAACTTAAAACATGAAACTTTGTGTCATACACACAGAATCATAGAGAATCATTTCTTAGTATTCATGACTCATAGACAATACTATCTTAGTGGACAAAGTAAATTTCTGAACCGAATTCACTCCTCGTTTCAGTCTTGTTTCACTGAACCGGATTAACCTTCTGTTCCATCCATGTCTATCTCATGAGATATAAATCTTTACCCAATGCATTGGAGGGAGATATAGGTCCCACCCATCTCATAATGATACCATTCTTATGTGTGCCACAAAATCATAAACCATACATCATAGCATAACCCATGTAATAAAAATGGGAATCTTAAACATCATGCCATCATAACATAATCCATATAAGACAAAATGACATCATAAAAATAATTCCATCATAACATAATCAAATAAATTTAAAAAAATAGAGATAGAAATAGAACCCTATATTATCTTAGATGTAAAATAATTTTGATAAAAAACTTGAACTCCATTCTTGAGGAAAATATTCTTTCTACTTCAAAAACATTTTTCCTTTCTTAACATGTCATACAATTTTAAACTAAAAGAAGTTGATGAAAAATAAACTTGAAAACTTGTAAAGGAAGCTTCTTTGAAATAATGTTTTAAAAATCCATTCATGCCGTATAAGTTAAAAAACATTCTTCTTGTACTTATGTCATAAAAGTCAAAAAGTACCTCGTACGAAAAACGACAAAAGATTTCTTTCATATCTTTTACTAAAAACTCACTGAAGGGTAAAATTGGATTTAAACAATTTTAGAAGGATATAAATATTACATATTGAGGAAACATGGATGTGGATGATAAATATTCCCCAGTAAGTTCTGAAGTATAAACAATTTCAGATAAAAATGAGATTTGTGAGATTTTCCCTTACCTTAGGTCTGATTTGCTTTGTAAGTGTCAGAAACTCCTCTTCTTTGAAGCGCCTCTTTGAGACCTCCTCTTAGGGCACTAAAATTGGTCTTTGAAGAATACCAGGACCTCTAGGATGTTTCTAGGAAGGTGGAGAAAAGAATTTGGCAGGGGTTCTCCGAGCTTTAAGGCTAAAAGTGGTGTGAGGAAGAGAGGGAGGAGGTGCCCTTTTATAAGGGGGGAGAGGGGCACCTTTGGAAAAACAAAAAATATTATTTAATTATAAAGCCATATTCGGTTTTTAATAGCTAAAAATTGATTTATTTAGAAGCTAAGGTGGGTATGGGTCTAAATCCTCTCATCCAATATAATTTATACAAGTTTAGGTATCTATTTTAACCTTATCATTTCGATTTTACTTTAAGTTAAATAATTTTACTTTTACCATGTCTTCTAGTTTTATTACACTATAAGGTTAATATACTTACTATAACAAGCCAAACTAAACCCAAGTTGTTTATTATTAATATATAAAATCTTATCTAAGTCATTTGGCTGAACCTTAGATTTTTAGGAATAAAATAACAATTAATAATATAATATTTGTTTTAAAAACTATTTTATGTCAATTTTGACGCTATTTGGTAATTGATTTTTGTGAAAATCATAAATGAATGATTAGTTCTCAAAAATTTAATTAAATCAATACTAACATGTCATATTAACCTAGAAAATTATTTTAATTCATAAAAAGTCTCAAATTAAATTTATTTGGTTATTTATAACATAAATTATGTCAATATTTTATTAATAAGATAATTACTTCATCATCATTGTGTCATAAATAAATTAAATTATTTAATTTCTAAAAATTACAAATAAAATATCATTATGTAGGAAATATTTTGATCTTTCTAATTAAAATTTATAGTCGAATTTATCTTATGTATAACTCTATATTAAAAATGGTTTAGTTATTAAACTTTGATTTTAACTATTTTAACCCTTCTTTAAATAAATTAATAATAAATGTCCTAATCTAATACAAGTGGCCCTAAATGGTCATATTTTATTCCTAAGGTTTTTTTCGGTCGAATTACACTTATCCAGTAGAGTTAGTACATTTGTTAGGGTAATAATAATATCATTTTTACCCTTAATTACCTTATTTACTTTTAACCG
This sequence comes from Viscum album, assembly GCA_963277665.1. Classification (NCBI taxonomy): domain Eukaryota; kingdom Viridiplantae; phylum Streptophyta; class Magnoliopsida; order Santalales; family Viscaceae; genus Viscum; species Viscum album. Next base: position 1,434,901,643 of record OY728151.1, on the reverse strand, counting down.
TGGTAAAAAAAGTAAAAAGTTACTATTTACCAAAAATTATTTTCATCTCATTGAACCACATTTTAGTCCTTGATATTAACTGTGTCTCTCAGATTTTTGAAATTCCACTCACAGAAACGGTAAAATTAAGTTTTATGTGAATTTCCAAATTCTCCTAGGAGGTGGGTAAAAGACGGTGAAAAGTTCAATAAAATTTTTATATATCTAAAATTATTATAAAATGACTCCAATGAATTGCATTGACCTTATATAGGTATTATGTATCGATTTTTACCTAAAATAAATTTAAATAAAAATAATAATTATTTAAATAAAAAGTCGGTTTTTAAGTAGTAACCCAGTGTTTTCACTATTCATCAAAAATTGCAAGTTTTCAGAAAAATATCAAAATTTCACCCTAGGCTAATTTCGATATTCCGAATCCAAAAATGAAGTCCATTTTGGAAAATAAAATTTACAAAATTTCAAAAATTAGGTATTACTATTCATAACAGCTAGTTTTAATAATATTTTAATAGCATATCGTTGTTTAGTGAAACTAAGTATTGCGTACAACGCAAGCTATCGAGGAAGATCGTGATTGCGTGTAAAGAAATACAAGCTAGTTTTGTGTGTAGTTAAAGATTACTTTGATGATTTATATAACATAAAAACAAAATATTTCTCATAAAAGTCTTGGGTGTTACATTTTACCCCCCTTAAAATGAATTTCTCCCTCGAAATTCGTCACTTTGTAACAAACAGATGAGGATACTTCTCCCTCATCATATCCTCAAGCTCCCATGTAGCTTCTTCTAATTGGTGGTTCCTCTATAAAACTTTCACCAAGATAGTGGTCTTGTTCCGTTGGACTTTTTCACTACGATCCAGAATCTCTATCGGATGTTCTTTATAAGAAAGATCTTTCTCCAGCGGTACAACTTCTGATCTGAGTACATGTGAAGGATTAGGTATGTACTGTCTCAGGAGAGATACATGGAACACATCATGAACTTGAGATAGATTTGGTGGAAGCGCCAATCGGTAAGCTACCTGTAGAGACCCGAAGCCTGATGTACATAGACTTTACATTAATTTTGCGGAATACTTATTACATAACAAAAACACACACACAAGGATCGTAATAGTTTAGTGTCTTTGGAAACTCGGAACGTAATCTTCTAATCATGGTGAAAGATCTTCAATATCTCCCATAAAGATCTCCCTTTTCTTTTACCTAAAACCTTTCTTTATATCCTGGGGAAAAGAAAACATAAAAGGCTGAGCTCAAATGCTCAGTAAGGGTGAACAAAATAAATAACAATCACATCATATTCATAAGAACATATCTTTTGGAAATCTTAACCTGCAAAAGAGATCATAATTTCATAACATGGGATAAATCATAGCAGTGAAATGTAATCACAATAATCATAACTTAAAACATGAAACATTGTGGCATACACACATAATCATAGAGAATCATTTCTTGTTAGTCAAGACTCATTTCCAAGACTATCTTAGTGGACAAAGTCCTTTTCTGGATCGAGTAACCCTCGTTTCAGTCCTGTTTCACTGAACCGGTATAACCTACCATTTCAGCCATGTCTATCTCATGAGATATAAAATCTTTACCCAATGCATTGGAGGGAGATATAGGTCCCACCCATCTTATAACGAATCCTTTCTTATGTGTGCCACATAATCATAAACCATACATCATAGCGTAACGCATGTAATAAAAATGGGATTCTTAAACAACATTACATCATAAAACAATTCATATAAGATAAAGGAATTCATAAAAATATTTCCACCACAACATGATCAAATCAATGTTATAATAGGGATAAAAACAGAACCCTTTATTTTCTTAGATGGAAAATAATTTTGATAAAACACTTGAACTCCATTCTTGAGGAAAATATCATTTCTTCTTCAAAAACATTTTTCCTTTCATAACATGTCATACGACTTTAAAATAAAAGAAGTTGATTAAAAATAAACTTTAAAACTTGTAAAGTAATCTTCTTGGAAATAATGTTTTAAAAATTCATTCATGCCGTATAAGTTAAAAAAAACATTCTTCTCGTACTTTTGTCGGAAAAGTCAAAAAAGTACCTCGTACGAAAAAACGACAAAAGATTCCTTTCATATTATTTACTAAAAAATCACCGAAGGGTAAAATTGGATTTAAACTATTGTAAGTGGATGGAAACAATATTACATATTGAGGGAACATGGATGTGGATGATAAAATACACCCCAGTAAATACCAAAGTATAAACAATCTCGGATAAAAATGAGATTGTGATATTTCCCCTTACCTTAGGTCCGACTTGCTTTGTACGTGTCCGAACCTCTTGTATAATGATTAAAATCATGTTATTGACTTATTCCAGAATCATATTCATTGTTATTATATCATATATGGTCCACTTATGACTTTATATTACCCGTTCTTTGGTAAATTCATGTTAAAGTAGCGTTTTGGGTAAAATCGTCTCATTTGTCGTTCGTGTTTTTAACTTGTAATTATTAATATGATTACTTGGATCATGATTACTTATATCCAGAATGTAAAACATGACTTATATATAATATTTATTCAGAATATACATATATATAATATATTGATAAATGGAATGAGATACACCGTTCATGGAGACGGTAGTCCGTACGTACGCATGAACGTTGTTTTTGTTTCCTTATTGAATTGAATGGAATTAAGTAGATGACATACATATAAATATAAATAAATCCAGTATCATTATTATGTCATATATTTCATTAGTACTTATTATATATACTTTATAATCATTCATGAATGGTTAATCATTGAGAATGAATCTCATCGCGTCGTGGAGACGGTAGTCCGTACGTACGCACGAGCGATGATATCGTTCCCATGGTCGTGGAATTGTGTTGAAGTGTTTGTATACTATTTCAGTAGCAATATCACTTTATAATAATCATATATAGTTACTCATTAAACCATTATACCCATCCAATTAATGTGTTGGCGGAAAATAGATTACACCACGGCGTGGAGACGGTATTCCGTACGTACGCACGCGCGGTGATTTCCTTTTTCCGTAGGATGGATAGATGGTGAAATAGGGTTGTTTCATACTTATAAAAACATATCAGTATATGAGTGATACTGATGTTATTACTTCATAATGAAACAACCTAAGAAGAAGAAGTGGAAGAAGAAATAAAGATGAAATAATTGGTAACGGTAATTACCTCTTCTTTGAAGCGCCTCTTTGAGACCTCCTCTTAGGGCACTAAAATTGGTCTTTGAGGAAGACCAGAACCTCTAGGATTATTCTAGGGAAGTGGAGAAGGGATTTTGGCAGAGTTTGGCCGAGCTTGAGTGCTCATATTGGTGTGAGGAGAAGGGGGAGTAGGTGCCCTTTTATAAGGGAGGAGAGGGGCACCTTAGGAATATCTCAAAATATTATTTTATATTAAAGTCAAAATCGGTTTATAATGGTTCCAAAGGGTCTTATTTTGAAGCTAAAGTGGGTATGAGTCGAAATCCTATCAACCAATAAGATTTAGACAAGTTTAGATTATTATTTTAACCTTATCAATTAGATTTAACCCTAAGTTAAATAATTTTACTTTTACCGTGTATTTTTGTTTTCTTTCACTATATGGTTAATACACTTACTATAACATGCCAAAAGAACCCCAAATTGTTTATTATTAAAACATATATCCTTATCTAAGTCATTTGTCCGAATATTAGATTTTTAGGAAAAAAACAACAATTAATAATATAATATTTGATTTAAAAACTATTTTGTGTCAATTTTGACACTATTTGATATATGATTTTTTTTTAAAGTCATAACAGAATGATAAGTTCAAACCAAGTTATTTAAATTAACAATAACATGTGATATTAACCTATAAAATTAGTTTAAGTCATAAAAAGTCTCAAATTACATTTATTTGGGAATTTATAACATCAATTATGTCAATATTTCCTTAATAAGACAATTACTGCATCATCAATGTGTCATAATAAATAATACTTATTTAATCCCTAAAAATTATAAATAAATTCCTATGATGTAGATAATTGTATTATCTTTCTGGATACTATTCATTTTCGAAGTTTCATGAAGTTTATCACAAGATTAAAATTATTGTACTTATAAGATTTAAGAAAGTGACATGTTGTCACATTCTTTGGTTTTAATAATAATTAAATTATTTTCATTGAAAAAATTTAATTAAATGAATCTAATCTGACCCTTAGGTGATATGGGTCGACTTTTAGTCATCCAATAGGATTTTGATATTTTTTAGGGTAATTTTAAAATATTATATTTACCCTTAATTACCCGATTTACCTTTCACTATGGTAAATAAAATTTACCGTAGTTACTATTCATAATTTCCAAAAATAAAAAGTAGCCTATTAACATAATTTGGACCCACTGATTCCAAATATGGAATCCATTTTTTAAAATTCCATACACAGAAGTTTCAGAAATTAAATTATAATGAATCCCGTTGTCGAATAAAAATGGGTTTTTGTTTAAAACATTGCAAAAGATTGAATTGATTTAAGCTACGAATTCAAGGTAAAATCAATGATAATGACATACATTATATTAAATGGTAAAAATATATTCTATTTATACTTTAAAACCATTCAATATTATAATTTAACCACATAAGATATTACGATGAAAAAAGTTGTTTTTAATTAAAATATAGCGTGTTTTTACTATTCATTAAAATGTGAAAGTTACCAGAATAATATGAAAATTTTATCCAAAGTAAATTTTTATTTCTTGATTCCAAAGAAGAATTTTATTTTTTCAAATTGAACTTATAAACATGTCAAAAACCAGATTTAATGTGGGTGCGCCATCCAAAGGCGGCAAAACTGCATTTTTTGAAAAATACTTATTTTACCCGAAAAATTTATTTTGTTCTTATACCATGTTCTAGAAATGTGTAAGATGAATAATAATGTTATTAAATTCAAAATTTAGTTAATACTATTCATAACGGCTAGTTCATGACAATATTATTATAATATAACATTGTTTATTAAAACCCGGTATTGCGTACAACACACGCTATCGAGGAAGGTCGCGATTGCGTGTAATGCAAGCCAAGTCAGGGTTGCGTGTTGTGAAAGAATCCTTCGTTGTTTCATATAACAGAATCCAACCATATTTCATTTATACATTTAATATATATATATATACTCAATGTTGCGTAGAATAACTATTATCAAAATTGTATGTAACACGATCCAAGAATAGTGTTGCGTATACTGCAAGCTAATACGGTGTTGCGTATAGCGCAAGGTAATCTTGGTGTAGAATACAACACAAGAAATTAATGAAATTAAAATAATATTTTTCATAAAATCTTGGGGTGTTACATTCTACCCCCCTTAAAATGAATTTCACCCTCGAAATTCGTTGGGGTTATAAATGGTTTACTATTTGAAAGTTTCTTTGATAGAAACCCACATCGTAAAAAGGAATACCAAAACTTATCTTTAAAAACAAAAGTATGAAACGTAACGGTTACCCAAATAAACTAATCACTGGGTTTCCACATAGGTGAAAATATGGATATGGAAGAGAAATCTAACCATCATGTTCTGATGGAGAGTGGTAGAGAACATGGCTATGGAAAAGCTAGCAATCACAAATCCATAAATTTGTGACGATCTAAGGTACCATCTGATTAATCAGATATAAGAGCACTAGGACAACATTTTTGGTTTTCAAGATAATTTCCCAAAAGTTGATGAAATTGGAATTAGAAGAAATACTTTCGTGATTTTGGTATAGTCTCACTATTTGTCGTTCTTTGGACAATTTCTACTTCATCTCTTAAAGAAATGAAGTTGAATTTGTCATTCGTGATGTGTTAACAGATCATGAGATAGAATGATGGGTCATTCCATCTTTCTCAAAAGGTTAGAAAAGTTATCAAAAAATACATAAGTCCATCTAAAATGAACTTATACTTCATATATCATACTGCTTAATATAATAAAACTAGTTTCTACTAAACAGGGACTTCCTGTAGGCCAGTGGTAGGCGATAAAGTCCAGTCGCACTTCGGTTGTGGGTTCGATTCCCACATCCTTGTCCGACGTGATGGGCTGTCGCCCGTCCTGCAGGTTTTCCTTTTTATAAAACTATATTACTATAACATCCCATCAATAATATCGAGAAAACTTTGATCCTTAAACAATACTAACTTATTTCCAACATAATCCATTCCAATCTTTAGGCTTATCCATAATACTGCAGTCCACTCTCATAACATAGTGAAAACGATTACCAGAGATTTAACACCATCGTCGATCCCCATATATCATAAGATATGTTTTGTTGGTCACATTCCAAACATTCAACGTCCTTAATCATGTATTCTCTTGAATACCCATTGAACCTTAATGAAAGCATGAATGCAGTTAAAAGTTAACACTTTCCACATACCAAAATCCAAAAATTCTATATACTCAAACCATGAAATAACCTTCTCCTTATATCAGTCATGAGCTCATGAATACTATCAAACATTTAATTTTCTCCTTATCCCTTCATTATGAGCATATCATCTACATTCCAAAAATATCTGAATAACCTTTCATGGATACTGGTAACATTAATCATACACTTTCAAAACTCAAGGAAACACAACAGTGTAACAATCCATAGATGTCTTTTTATTCCATAGTAGCATGAGATTACTTATACAAAATTACACATGATTTGCGAGGTTTTCCCTTACCTTAGGTCTGATTTGCTTCGTAAGTGTCAGAACCTCCTCTTCATTGAAGAGCCTCTTTGAGACCTCCTCTTAGGGAACTAAAATTGGTCTATGAAGATGACCAGGACCTCTAGGATGTTTCTAGAGAATTGGATAAGAGAATTTGGTAGGGGTTGGCCAAGCTTGAAGGCTCAAAGTGGTGTGAGGAAGAGAGGGAGGAGGTTCCCTTTTATTAGGGAGGAGAGGGGCACCTTTGGAAAAACAAAAAAAATATTATTTTATTATAAATCCATATTCGGTTTTTAACAGCTCCAAATTGATTTATTTTGAAGCTAAGGTGGGGATGGGTCGAAATCCTCTCATCCGATAGAATTTAGACAAGTTTAGGTATCTATTTTAACCTTATCATTTAGATTTAACTTTAAGTTATATAATTTTACTTTTGCCACGTCATCTTGTTTTCTTACACTATAAGGTTAATAAACTTACTATAACAAGCCAAACGAACCCCAAGTTGTTTATTATTAATATATAAAACCTTATCTAAGTCATTTTTCCAAACCTTAGATTTTTAGGAACAAAATAACAATTAATAATATAATATATTTTTTAAAAACTATTTTATGTCAATTTTGACACTATTTGGTAATTGATTTTTGTGAAAATCATAACTGAATGATTAGTTCAAAAAAAGTTAATTAAATAAATAAAAAAATGTCATATTAACCTAGAAAATTATCGCAATTAATAAAAAGTCTAAAATTAAATTTATTTGGGTATTTATAACATCAATTATGTCAATATTTCATTAATAAGATAATTACTACATCATCATTGTGTCATAAATAAATTAAATTATTTAATGTCTAAAAATTACAAATAAAATATAATTATGTAGAAAATCTTTTTATATTTATAAGGAATATTTATAGTCGAATTTATCTTATGTATAACTCTATATTAAAAATGATTTAGTTATTAAACTTTGATTTTAACTATTTTAACCCTTCTTTAAATAAATTAATAATAAATGTCCTAATCTAATCCAAGTGGGCCTAAATGGTCATATTTTATTCCTAAGGTTGTTTTTGGTCAAATTAAACTTATCCAATAGAATTATCACATGTGTTAGGGTAATAATAATATCATTTTTACCCTTAATTACGCTATTTACTTTTAACCGTGGTAGAAAAAAGTAAAATGTTACTATTCACCAAAAATTATTTTCATCTCATTGAACCACATTTTAGTCCTTGATATTAACCATGTCTCTCGGATTTTCAAAATTCCACTCACAGAAGTGGTAAAATTAAATTTTATGTGAATTTCCAAATTCTCCTAGGAGGTGGGTAAAATACGGTTAAAAAGTTCAATAAAATTTTTATTTATCTAAAATTATTATAAAATGACTCCAATGAATTGCATTTACCTTATATAGGTATTGTGTATCAATTTTGACCTAAAATAAATTTAAATAAAATAAAAAATTATTTAAATAAAAAGTTGGTTTTTAAGTAGTAACCCAGTGTTTTCACTATTCATCAAAAATTGCAAGTTTTCATAAAAATACCAAAATTTCACCCTAGGCTAATTTTGATATTCTGAATCGAAAAATGAAGTCCATTTTGAAAAATAAAATTTACAAATTTTCAAAAAGTGGGTATTACTATTCATAATGGCTAATTTTAATAATATTTTAATAGCATATCGTTGTTTAGTGAAACTCGGTATTGCGTACAATGCAAGCTATCGAGGAAGGTTGTGATTGCATGTAAAGAAAGCCAAGCTAGTGTTGTGTGTAGTGAAATATTCCTTTGATGATTTATATAACAAAAAAACAAAATGTTTCTCATAAAAGTCTCGGGTGTTACAGTCACATCACGTGTGATCCTTCCAAATACTTCTCCGTTTACATTCATGTGAGAATATGGAATATATATTATTTTAATTTACCTTTTTAAATAATTTTAATTATCCAAAAAAAGGTTAATTAAAAATACTAAATGAATCAAAAGGGAAGTTATAAACACATTTATTTGAATGATTTCCATACTTTTTCAAGTCTTATATCTCTTTCGGTTGATATTTTTTTACTGTGAAATCCCTTGTTTTAAAATACTAATAAACCTTATCAAATTTATTATTTTTTTAATCCACACAATAATAATAAGAAATTAGTGGATTGAATTTTTAGAAATTTTATAAATGTTTTCATATATAAATTTGTTTTGAAAATTGGAATACATTTAAAGAGGAATTATGTTTGCTGACATGTTATAGTCTTTATGTTACTTTATAATTTTTTGATTTTTTTTCACTTATTTTTTCATAATGATATTTGTTGTGGGATTTTATGATCAATGTGGGGGTGTTATTATGACTTTTTTATGGTTTAAGGTGATGGGTTAACATTTTTTTATGGATGGTTTGGCATGATTGATGGAGGGAAAGAGGTGCATGTTGGATATGGTGGTTTTTCGTGGTGACTATAGATGGGTTTTTTAGAAATAGATTCAATTTGAGGATTGGTTGATGTGGTAGTATCATAATGTCTTGAAAAGATTATTTGATGCTAACTCTTAAGAAATAATGAAGAATTAATAGAAATTGGAATGGGTATATGGTCTAATGTTGTGATGAATTTATAATTTATTTTAGGGGTAAATGATATGTGGTTAAGTTAATTGGTAACTCTAAAATAGAATTGTTTATATGAATCGGTATTGTTTAGAATAAATATGATAAATAATTAATTAATTACTTAAATTTTTAATAGATTGACGAATATAAAATGGATTGTTCTGTTGATTCTATATTTTCTAATGGGGTGATAAAATAGGGAGTTGTAATTAATTTTTGTTCATCATGAGGTGAATACATGGTTAGAATGTATTTTAGAAGTTGAAGAAGTGTTTTTTGGTGTCAACCCTTATGTTGGGCTTGTATGGTATATTAAATTCTCAATGTTTTGTATTATTTCTTATATACCCCCACTCAAGTCATGTAACCTTAGAGACATCCATATGAAGTCAAAGGTTCTGGGTGTTTTCCTGAAAAACTATGATATAGCTGAAAAGGAAGCACATGAGCCTCAGCCCAGTTTTTGAGGTATCCTTAAGTGCATCCACACGACCCAGGTTCAAAACCAGGTAGAGGCATATTTCTGGAACTGTAGAAGTACTGTAGCAGGTACTACAGCAGTACTGTAGCAGACTGTACAGTGTACGGTACTGTAGCAAACTATACACTGTACAGGGGACTGTAGCAGACTATACACTATGTGGGCACTATAGTAGGCACTGTAGCAATTACCGCAGCAGTTACTGTTCGGTACTGTAGCATCTAGAACTATTCACCTTGGGCCACTAGTTTTGACTTAGAGTCTTTAAGGCTTTTGGGCCACCCAGGCCTTCGAGTCAGTAGGGATTTCGGGCCACCTTTAAGTCCTTCGGGCCACCTCATGGCCTTCGGGCCACATGCAGTTGCCCCAAACACACTACAAAAAAATGAGCATCCCCAGAAGAGGATTCAGAGTAGGTGCACTCACTAGGGCAGATTCAAATGGATTTTTCCGAATGAGAGGGTATGGTTATGCCATCAGGACCAACCTGTGCTTGCATGGGAAGCCTATCCAGACGGCTATGCGAAGGTGGAGAGCTACTATAATGATGCAGATGCTGGGGAGGGGCAGTTCCTTGTAGATGGTTTGGTTGAATTCCCTAAGACCTTTGGGTCATGTAATCTCCTAAGCCTACGGGCCATGTAATTTTTGATCCTAAATTCCTTGTAAGGGTTCCCCCTCATCCCTTAAAAGGGTGGTTATCAAAAATCAATAAAAATGAAGGCCTTCAGGCCATTTAGGGGGGTGAAAAGGATTGTGAACTACTCCCCATTCTCTAATATCTCTTCTAGACATAGAATAGGTTGTGATGACCTATTTTATGAGTAATGGTTTGTAATTTCGTGAAGATAGATTTTCTATGATATGTTGGTGGTGTGATTCTTAAAAGGAGACATGCATGGTTGGAATAAATCATGAGTTTTATGACCATTATGTTCACGTTACCCAATTATGTTATGGGTGTGATATGAGTTTGTGACATAGTGACATGAAATATTATTGTGTTAAGATATATGTTCATGTGGTATTCATTATGTAGTGGTATATAAGTAGCTATTTTCATGATGAAGTATGACGATTATAGTAATGTAGTTATTGAAAGGATGTGGGAGTTAGAACATATGTCATTAGGGGGAGAAAGAGACTTGGTCAGTGGGGAAGTAGTTACAGATTACCCTTCTTGGTATATTCCTTTTTTATTATGTTACTATTCTTGGATGTGATATTGAGTGAGGGATAATTTCTAGAGTAGGGTGCTAGTTAACCAAGTATTGGTGACAAAATGGTTCGATTGTTTGTTTACAATGGACTTAGTATGCTTAGTCCACATTTACATGAAGGGTATTGCAGAGGATCCCACTAATTATAAATATACACCGAATCATAAATAAGTGTTTTTGTTTGTTTGTGTGTTTATTTATTTGTTTTTACATTTTTCTATGAGGGATTTGGTGATTTAGTTGGACCTTACTAGCTTACGGTGCTCATTAGTGTTTATGTCTTTACTTCTATTGAAGCTATTTGGTATTTAATTTTGAATACATTATTTTTAAATGACATTTAAAATCATTATTGATTTGGTAATGATTTGTATGATATAGAATTAATTGAATGTTTATATTATATTACTAGTATTTAAGAGGGTAATGCCTCTAATATATGGGTTTCGATAACCTTAGTGTTTATCTATAACATATAACCTTTTGGTGGTGGGATTTAAGTGTCATTGTTATCTCTACAATCATAACAGGAGGGGTTTTAGTGGGTGTGAGTCATTACAAAATATTTTTTAAGTATTGATATAGTTCTTTTGGTTAAAGTGGATTTTTTTTATTTTTAATGTATTCTATTATACATGAGATGAATGAAAATAAAACAATCATTATTATTTAAAAGATATTTTTTTCAACGTCTTAGAAATTTATTGATGTTAAAATTGGGGAGTTATTATTGTGATATGGTGGTCAATAAGAGAAACATAATATTCATTAAGGAGTTAAAAATGTTGATGTCGTAAAATAGGAATAGATTCAGTAAAAAAAATATTGAAATTGAAAATATTTATAGAATTATAAAAAAAAGTGGAATAATATTAGATAAAGAAGAAAGAGAAATTATAAATATGATATAAAAATAAATTAAATATGGATGATAGGGAAGGGATTTTTTTACATTTTTAATTATAGTGGGGTAAAACAGGGTATCAAGTGTAGTTAGTAAGGAAATTAACTATTTATTTTTCAATATTAAATAAAAAATAATGGAGTATTCTAATATAAGTGGATTTTGTGATAACTCATGGAATTAAAAAATCTTCTTTCTACTAAATGTAGAAGATAAATATTTTCCGAGTAGATTTAACCATGAAGATTCATTTATCTAGATTGATGAAATTATTTCTATTATAATATTACATTACATTATTAGATAATATCAAGCTAAAAGTTTTATAACGAATAATTTTTAAGAGGGAGACCATATTTTTTCCATTATTACGTAGTATTGTTTATTAAATAATTTTTTTATATTTTTTACGATGTAAAAAATCAAAACACATTATCTTTTTGAGTGTAAGTGGAATGTAACATGTAATTGCACTTATCTTTCATGATTCTATATATCTGTAATTGTGGGCGGTGAATTTTAATGTTAAAGAATGAAAAATTAATATATGAGGAAAATTAGTTTCATTAGAGTGTTCTTTTAAATTCTGTATATTTTTCGCTTCCAATATTTATTAGATTCATACATTTGAAAAAAAATTAAAACAATTGCATTACCATTTTAACTTATTAGTATATTTTTTATCTATGGTTAAAATAGTTTCATTAGAACACTATCAAATATTGTTTTAAATATCAAATTGAATGAGTAAGGTGATTGGTGTATAATTAAATATAGCATGAAAATAGTATACCGATGAATCATTATTTGTGAAAATTGATTGATTTGTGTAAAAAAATATTTTTCTTGGTTCAAACTAATTTAGATATGATCATTACTTGGGATGGTTTTTTAATGTCATAAATTTTAAAAAAATTAATATGTAGTAATTAAATTATATATTAATAAAGAAATAATTTTTAAAAATAATAGAGTGAACTTAGATTGACCAATAGTTAGAAACCCTTTCCCCTTAGTACCTTTACTATTGAAAATAGTTTTAGAAGGATATTAATGGTAGATATTTTGGTACAAGCATGTGTTTTACTTCTACATATACTTTGGATAATTTAATGTTCATTCAAAGTCATCCAATATTCATCTTTTAACTATAAAATATTGCATTTGGAGGATAAAAATAGAGTTTTAGTGAATATAATACATGTTATATTCACTAAATATGTTGAAAAAATAAAAAAGAAGAGATAAAACATGAAAAATGTAAGGTGATTGGTTTTCAAGTATTATTTGGTATAATAATTTAAAAAGATACTTACTAAAATTATGAATTAGAAGAAATATGTAAAAATAATTTTTACGGGAATTTTTTTGGGATATTTAAACACACATTTAATTTATTTTCCTTAAAAGTAATGAGTTAAAAAATACGATTATTGGTAATTCAGGAAAATTAAATTTTTATTTTTTGATATTAATTACTATTAATGTTTAAAATTTTAATATGAGGTATTTTATATACTATTGTGTAGATATCTATACATAAGGAAATTTTGGATTTTATAACTGGGGGTATCTGATAAGTATAAAAATAATTTCCATTAAAGTTTTAGTTTTTTGTATAATTTATAGAAGTTTTAACCTCTTTATTATTATAATTATTATAGTCACATTATATGTTTAGTTTCATTATAATTACTACTGATAATAATGTTAACATGTTTATTTTAGTGTTTTTAGTGTCTTGGTTTTAATTTTGATAATTTAAAATTTATTGTATTTATATTTTATAAATTAAAAAATCACACCATGGTGGAATCAAAACATGTTTTAGTTTCTAAGAAGAGATTAAAAATAGAAATACAAGAAATAAAACATGCCATGTAAGGTTTTTGATACAAAAAAAGGATTAAGAAATAGATGGATAAGAAAAAAATCATACATACATGTTTCAGTTTCTAAAGCCTAAAATACAAAAATTATTGAATTAAACCATGATTTAATACTAAGTCATTATGTATTGATAATTTTAAACAAAAGAATGATCCATTGAGAAACATTGTGGTTTATATTTTTACGTTATGGTTTCTAATATATGATAACATATAAAATTAAAACTCAGAAAAATAATTTGTGACCACTTCATAAAATAATGATATTTGAATTTTAAATGAAGTATATTTATAAAACAATTTGTGGTTTAATTTTTATGTTATTCTATATAAATAATTAAAAAATTATATAAATTTATCTTATTATCAATGGAAATTGAAATATGGAATGGAATGGGACTTTTACTAGTAGTTTACTGAAGAAATATAACTGTTGTTTTTTTGCTAATAGAAGATAGAAAATGACTTTATTTTTTCCACTACAAAGTTAAACTTTAATCTTGTGGGTTTTCATGAAAACATGGACTGTGACCATTTTTTTCTATGAAATCTTAATTAATGGGGTAACACCCCAACATATTATAAAAAGTTACATCTTGTCTAAAATAGTTTGAAAATTAAAATTTGTTAAATTTTATATTAATTAATAAAGTTTTGATCATTATAATTATTTTCATATTTAAATTTAACATGAAATATTTCTATAATTATGAAAATTTTCTCTTTGGAAAACCATTTTTTCGCATCTACTGGAGAAATTTTAAAATTATAATTTTACGCTTCTGTAAATGGAATTTAAAAAATGGGATTATGTATTTGGAATAAACTTAATTAATAGTATATATAAAGGTAAAATTAAATTTTGGTCAAAATGAACAGTAAAAAATTAAAAAATGATTACTATGGTTAATGTTAAGTCAAGTTTACCAGAGGTTAAACTAAAAGGATAAGGGTTAAAATGGACTAAAAACTTTTTAAATTACTATATTATTGTCATATTTCATCCCTTGATACATTAGATATATTTTTATATGTTTTTGTGACACTTTTCCTTGAAAGTGATCAATATAATAATTTACGTGAAGAAAAATAAAAAATGTTAACCAATTGTTTTTAAATTTTAATTATCTGTTAATATAGGTAAAAAAAGAAATATCTTAATTAATATTAATGGTAGTTTTGATTATTATGTAGTTATTTTCATGAGAATAATTTATTTTTAATTTTTAGTAATGATATAATTACCATAATTTCTTAAGAAACCCCAATCATTAATTGTTTAATTGATAGAAAAAATAAAAGATACTAAAAATGTTAAAAGTAACATTAATTGAATGTATTATTGTTTTAAATGAACTTTCAAGATAAATATAACATTTTATATAGGTGTGAGGATGATATATTTTTATTCCACCTTTTTTTTATGTCTTTAAATTAAAATTAAAGGAATAGCTTCCAAATTGACATCAATGTTTTTTATAACAAAGAATTATTTATTAAATGATTTAAAATTACTAAAAATATTATCCTAATCAAATTAATTGGTATATGATTAAAAATATTAACTATAGTACATTAATGGACTAATGTTAATTTTATTATAGTTTTTATTACCCACCAAATATTAAAAAAATTGTTACAATGGTAAAGAGTAGAATGGGGTTTTGTGCGTTTCATGTGTTTGTAACAAAATTAATTTTCCACACACAAAGGAGTAATGTTTTATAAACTAGATTTAATATTTATAAATAATGGTTGAAAATTAAGTAATAATTCTCATTTTATTTCATGTCTTAAATGATAAATTACCTAGATAAAAAGTTTAGTTATCATAATGATAATTAAAACGGTAAAAGTAAGGAAATTTAGAAGTTGAGGAAAAACATGTTTAAAACATGTGTTAATTTTTTTTGTTTTAGACTTGTGGATCGACTATATAATCCATATAATTCATTATTTATAAATCTTTTAGGAACTTTGGGTGAGAGTGACTTCCCCTTATTGAAAAGTTTTGGGTATTTACAAAAATGACACTCCTCCCCCATAAATGAATAGTTCTGTAACATTATATATTAATCTAAAAATATTATTGAACATAATGATTCATTAAATTTACTTTACTTTTAATGTTTTTAGCATCATTTATATTTTTGTTATTAACTAAATAATCCATGTGTTAGCATTTTTTTTAGTGTATAATGTAATTATATCATCTCAAAAATTTAAAGTTAAATTATCATGATAAAAAAACTCATTTACCTTTTAAAATAATTCTTATAACTGAAACTATGTAGCTTCTTCCATACTATAAATATGTATTAATGTTAAATGTAAGGAAGGTACCTTTTTACATTTTTTCTTACTTAACATATTATATGTGTCACTTTCCTGAACATGTGTCCCACTAACTCATAAAATTATAACTAAGAGGTTATATGGTCGAACTATTTGTATCCAATTTCTATTAGAAAAGTGACTAGGTCATTTTGGCCCATAAGTTTATAGTTTAGTCCCTTGTTAGCCTAATTTTACCTTAATTAATGTAATTAATTTTAATTAGTTTAACTAATATTTTTGGTCAGAAACTAAGTTTATTTATTAGATTATAAATATTATTATTATTACCAATATGTATGTATGTTTTTTCAGATTCAATTCATATAAGCGAAAAAATTAATTTTAAATCTAATCCTACAAACGTGGCAAAAAAGTGGGTTTTTAAAGTGAGAATGCTCAAAAGTTCACTAATTCTTTATATATAAATTAAATATAAAAATTATTCCAATGAACTAAATTGGATTAATAGATATATAATTGACCTATTTTGACTTTAAAAAATATTAAAAAAAATTTTGAAATAATGGCAGTTTCCAACTAAAATGCAGTATTTTTCAAGACTCATAAAAAAATGAAACTTCTCAAATAAATACCCAAAACCTACCCTAAGATAAGTATTACATTCAGAATTCAGAATTTAATTTTGTTTTGACTAGTAAAATTTTATAAAAGTAAAATTTATTTTTAAAATAGGTGCACCATTAAAATGTGGTAAAACTCGATCTTGTGGGTAATATAAGTAAACTCAATGTTGTGTGTATTGTAATCTTAACTTGGTGTTACATATAATTAAATATAAAAAAATTATAAAATGAAAATATTGTAAAGTCTTGGGGTTCTACATTCTCCCCACCATAATTAATTTTTGTCCGCACAATTTAAACTTTATATCAGTAATCAAGGGATTGATATTTGAAAATACTGTTGTTCAAATAACTGCATCATAAATAGGGCTGACAACACATCTTCTTAACACAAGGGAAATTAAAATTCTATGTTTACAAAAAAAACTAGAGTTTTAAATATGATAATGTTAGTGAAAACATAGACATGGAAGAAAATTTTAACTATCAAGTTCTAAAAAAAAGTGATAGAGAACATGTTCAGTTGAATGTTGATGACCACAAATCCATAAACTAGAGTTATAAAAAAGGTCATTAATATCATAAAATATGATAATATGAAGAAAAAAATTCAACATCATTATTCCTAGATTTTAGGAATTCTTTCACTCTCTAAGAATATAAGTAAATATACGTTTCTATTTCATAAACACAATCTTATCATTTGTTTGGGCCTTGAACTATTTCTACTTAATTTATTAGCACAAGTTTCATCATAGGATGAATTAATACATTAATCTAAAAAACCTCATTCAAAGATCAACTTAAACCAATTTATAAATGTTCAAATTTTTTAAATGGTCATGATCCGTCACTTTATAAGTAAGGTAACTAGATTTCCAAAATGAACTTATCATTAGCCTTAAATAAAAATAAAGTATCACTTTAATCATCACATAATGAACATGTTAACATGGTAATAACTTTAATTACCATAAAAACTTATCGAAAAATATGCATTCTTCCTTATTTATTAAGTAAAAATTGGATTATTGTTTATATTCATTAAATATAAAAAACTTATAAACTCCATCAATGATAGTATAAACCAACCAATCATTAATCAGTTCCAAGGTCGTTAGTAATATCAAATTTTATTTATCCAAATCAATCATCTATTTATTCCAACATCCTTATTTTTACATCAAGAACATATTAAGAATTATATTTCCATTAATCATGTTTTTTCCAAAAAAAATAACATTCTACCAAATCACTTTTCTTGGTACCATTCAACATTTGATCACAAATCCTTAATAAAAAGTATTACAGTACAATCCTTTTATATTCCATAATTCTTATAACCAGTACATCATTAATAAAATACTTAAATGATACAATTATTTAATCCAAACATAAGCACATCAATCATTCGTCTTCAACAGTGGTAGTAGTATATCTTGACCATGATCCATTAGCCTATTTTGGGGTATATTACTTTGATACTTGAGACATTGATTTGTTTAGTGTCCCAAATCCCTGTAGTTAAAGCATTGCACATTAGAAATATTTTTCTTATCCATGGAATAACAAGAATAGTGTAATTTCCCTCGACACTTGTAGAAAATTATTATTCCTTTTAAATAAGGACCAAGGTGATTACTTCCACAATTATTATAATTGGGAAAGTACTTATTTCTCTTATTACCATTATACATCTTTTTCTTAGTATTCCTATTTTTCTTGTACTTACCTTTGATCCCATAATACTTATAGAATTATTTCCCTATATCATTACTACATGATACTATGTCCTTATATAATTATAATGTTTATGATGCTAATTCCCTTCAAAATATTGTATTAAGACCATAAAATATATGATCCTTCTTACTCTTTGGATCACCTGAATCAGTGAGGTTCACATTCCTTCTACTATGTACTATTTTTAAATGATCTCATAAACTAAGTTATATCATATAACTATGAAACATAATTTATAATCCCAAAACTACCAAAATACATAACATAAATTAAAAAAAATTATGTGTGTCTAATCTCATAATTCTAAACATGGTTTCTTTGGGATGATCTTATATACATATCATCAAAGTAAAATTAGTGTTATGCTGCAAAATCTATGTTTTCTAAATCTAGTTTCCAAGGTTTCTACTAAACTTCCACAGATACCATCTATAATTCCCTGACCCCAGAAGCCTAAAGCTGCTGAATTACTTTATTACAATTTCATGATTATAAGGAATCAAATACCGAAGACCGAACAGTTTAGCAGTTTTAAAAAACTAGATTACATACATGATTAACATTTTATATTGGGATAAGAATATAATTTAAAACAAATAAAAATAAACATCACCCTTAAAACTCATTCCAATAAATCATCTTCAGATCTTGTTGAAAGGAAAAAATATAACGATGAGCTCAATTTCTCAAGAAGGGTAAGAATACAATGAAAGTAATAATGATTAAATAAAAATAATCAATATATAAAGATAAATAACTAAAACACATTCAATTTGACTAATAAACTATGAATGAAATTCATTCATAGATAATTTCAGATAAAAAATCTTATGGATAAATAATAACAGAAATGAAGGCAATGCTTAATTATTGGACATTATGTATCTGTCACATGAACCACTACCATCAAGACCTTTCATAAAATGGTTTAAAAATTTGGGTATAAACTCATCTATTTTACTTGTAAATGATCTCAAATCATTTTTCTATAAATTTTTTCATCTCATGAGACTACCAATGCATTGAGGGGCTTACATTAACAGATCCCTAACCCTTATATTTCATGTCCAAAGAATTCCTCATATATCAAATGATTGATTTAATTAATAGACTATATGTATCATCATAAAATATACATATTTAATAAAAAATAAAAATTTATCAAAATTTCCCCAGTAGAGGATAGGTAAAAATAATGGTTTTTGATGTTTATGAATGGGAAAACCATTGCAATATCATCAAAAAAAATTCTTGTGGATAATAATCTTTCAACATTCCAAAGTGTACCATAACACTTTAAAACATTTGAATAATAATCCCCATGAAGGAATAACATTAAATGAGACATATAATATCATAAGAATAAGTAGATTCATGATATAACATGTCAAATGGTAGTTTATAAACCATATTAAATTGAATTGGTGAATAACAACAAATATGTCTCAAAGGAATAAAAATTGAGACGAAATCATATAACTTGATGTTGACTTGTCATGTTTGTCTTTATATTCCTAAATAATAAACATATTTTAATTATTTGGTTTCTTAAAAACCTTTTTCATGTTTATAATTATTTTTAATTCACTTATTATAATGTTGTAAACAACTTCTTAAATGGTTAACTTTGTGTCTGGTGTTTTGACTGAATTCAGTTCATGTGTCAAAAATGAATTTGGTAGGTTAACTATGGTCAAAATTTTCATTATATAAACTTATCCAGAATAATAATCACAATATAATTTATATATTTATACATCATTTATTATTTTAAAACCAATTATGAATGATATTTATGAAAAATGAATCAATGTTAAAATCATGGAGACGGTAGGTCGTACGTACACATATATAACGTTCCCGTTTTTCAATGATTGTTATTGAAATAGGTTAAGTAACATTATATATTTCAAAAATGATAATTTTATCATAAATATCATTTTATTTAATCATATATACTAATATATAGAATTTTTTTGATGTAAAAGGATTCACATCAAGTCGAGCAGGTGGTAGTCCCCACATCCACGAAACGACGCTTTCACTTTTTTTAGTGTGTGAAGAGGGTATAAAATAAATGATAAATTATATTCACATAAAAGTAATTATTTTGTAAATATAATATATATTTCATTATGTTATAAATTTTTAAATAAACCAATACTTAATACATTCCATGTAATGTGTGAACGTATCACATCGCTTTGAGGAGGCAGTAGTCCACACGTCCACAGACAAATTTATCATATTTTAATCAAATGGAACACATAAAAGTATGTGTTATGTCATAATAAAATAAGTCTAAAGACATAATAAATATCATATATATCATATATAAATAATTTTCCATCATAATTTCCAACCATGAAAGGTGGTAAAGGAAAAATCGAACAACATCAACTCACGAGGCGGTATTTCTCCGTACACAAAAGGTAAGTTCGTTACCCATTTGATGGAAGTGGGTGTAGGTGTAGGTATAACCCTTAAAATAAAAATATTTCAGTCTATTTAGGATAATTATGTTTTTATATAATCATGTAATAATAAAAATTGAATGGGTATCAAAAGAAATAAAACATAAATTCATGTTAGAAGAATGTTACCTCTTTTCAGGTAACTCCTTTTGGATTTCATCGACGGATTCCTTGGTTGGCTTTAATACAAATGTGAGGATTTCAGGTTGACATTGGGGAGGTTTTTAGGATATTTGGAAAGATTTTTTATTTGAAAAATTCATCTTAGAGGTGTGATGAATGGGAAGAGTGAATGCCTTTTTATAATAGAGGGGGAGTGGCATTATTGTAATTACCAAAAGGTAACACTATTGGGAGGCATACCTTACCAAATTTTCTTCAAAAATAAAAAAATAATTTATTAAATCGGAATTATGGTCTATAAAAATCTCCACCACAAAAAATAAGTTCAATTTTATAATTTTGTTCTTTAGTCATTAAGTTTCCTTATATTTTTTCAATTTGGTTTTTCATTTAGGTAACTAGTTTTCCAACTAATTAATTTTAACATTAAAAATAAATTAAGGTGATATTTATTAGAAAATATATACCCACCTAAATATAAATATTATATATAATTTAAAAAAACATGTTTGTTGGAACTTTATTTTTAAACAATCGCATGTAATGCGCAAAAACACTACTTTAACCTAGATCGTACTAACAATGTTTTTTCTATCTGAGGATCAATATGTTAATTATAAAAGATAAATTGGTCAATGAATTGACCATATTTTATATTTATTGACACTTAAAATTCACTTATTAGAATATTTTATTTTTATTAATTTGACATCATTTAATAAAATATCATTTATTATAAAATAACATTAATGTCAATTTTGATATTATTTATATTATTTTAAAATAAAAATATCAACCAAAAAGTTTGAATTCAAATACATTATGTTCAAATATGTTTAACATGATATATTCAATTAAAAAAATATTGGAAATCAATAATTCATTAAATTTACTTTACTTTTAATGTTTTTTTGCATAATTTATCATATTTAATTTTTTACTAAATAATATTTGTGTTAGAGTTTGTTAATCATTTAATGTAATTATATCATCTCTAAAAATTAATGTTAAATTACCATGATAGAAAAACTCATTTACCCTTCAAAATAATGTTTATAATAGAAACTATGTAGCTTCTTCCATACTCTAAGTCTTTATAAATTTTAAAGGTAAGGAATGTTCATTTTTTGTATTTCTCTTTATTTAACTTATTATATGGGTCACTTTCATGAACATGTGTTCCAATAACTCATAGAATTCATAACAAGATGGGATACAGTCTAAATATTGATAGAAAGTTTATTTTAGAAAAGTTTCTATCTTATTTTCCACCTTACAAATAAGGTTTAGTCGCTTGTTAAGCTTCATTTTACCTTAATCATAGTAATTAATTATAATTACTTTTATTAATCTTTTTGGTCAAAAACTAATTTGACCTTAATAGAATATAAATATTATACTGATCAAAATTGTGTATGTTCATTTTTTCAAATTCAATTCATAGAAGTGTAAAATTTAAGTTTAAACATAATCCCACATACATGGTGAGAAGGTGGGTTTTTGAAGTGAAAATGCTCAAAAAACTATAAAGTATTTGTATCTAAATTAAAAATAAAAATGATTCCAATGACCTATATTAGATTAAAAGGCATATAATTGATCTATTACAACTTTAAAAAAATTAAAATATAATTTAACATTAATAATTATTTATACCAAAAGTCGTTTTTCAACTAAAATGACCTATTTTTTAATATTCATCAAGAAAAATAAAAAATCTCAAAATAAATACAAAAAATTAACCCAATAGTAATTTTTACATTCTAAATTCAAAAATTAAGTCTAATTAGAGAAATACTATTCATAAAAGTGTCAAAATATAGTTTCAAAATAGGTGCTCCAATAAAATGAGTTAAAACGAGATATTTAATGTAACGCAAGATAAGTAAATTTTTTGCAAAGCATAAGCACAACTTTTTGTTTTTTGTAAATAAATATAACAAAAAAATTACTCCAAAAAATTATTATAAGGTCTTTGGGGCTTACAAAACACATCTTATCTTAATAAATTAAAAAAAACATTTTATGAATGAATTTTATGAAATGTATATATTATATATTCTGTAAACTATTAAAAATTAATATTATTTTTTTTATAGACTAGAGATAAGAATAAATTCAATTTTATGTATAAAAAGATGTATTTTAATCAAATTTATTTTTACCACCTTTTAATGGTGAACTTATTTTAAAACAGACTTTTAACAATTTTAAAAATTATATTTCAAAAAATAAACATCATTTTTTAAATTAGTTATTCAAAATTATCCTGTGGTGATTTTTTGGGATTTTTTGAAAAAGATTCATTTTTTATGAATAGTGGAAAATAATGATTTTTAATTGAAAAATATCTTTTTGTATGAATTATTTATATAGTTAAATTATATTTTATATTTTTTTTCATAATATAATAAGATCAACTATATAACTATTAATACAATTTACTTCATTGGAATCAATCGCAGATTGAAATTGGATACAAAAACTTTGTAAACTTTTAAACATTTTCGATTTAGAAATTAGCTTTCTCGATACATTTACAGAATTAATTTTAAAATAATTATTTAGAATTATGCGAATTTAAATTTTAAAAATTTATTGAATGTTTTTATTCATCGTTATTTATAATTTCTAAAACGTCTAAATTAATTTTTAACCACGATTATTAGTGAAAGAAGTTAAAATTAATCATGGAAATTAAGAGAAATTGAGTTTTCGAAGGGATTATACATTAAACATAAGTGGGGGTAAACTTAAACTTGTAAAAAACCAATTTTATGGCCATGTTTATACCTTATCCATTATTTTATTGATACTGGTTCATTATTGGAGCCACATTACATGGAAAAAATGTGGGCAGAATTCACTCTTTCAAAAAAATTACAAGACTGCCACTCACCTCCCTTACAAAAGGTCACCCCCTCTCCCCTTCTCTTCACACCTTAAAACCAATTTTTTGTGCTAATAAATACCCAAATACCATATAAAATTCCATATTATCATTATATAAGCCTTAATTTGGGCATAAATCCAACCATTTAAGGCCTTTTGTGCAAACTAAAAGGAGATACCCGAAGAAGAGGTCACGTTCATCAATGAATATTTTAATTTTGTTTATTCCAAAAAACCATTCAATTTTTTGTATCATTATTCTATAATAACCTTTTTATATTTAATATATGTAGATATATTTTTTAAGTTTATGTCTCAAAATCATACACACTTCCAAAAAATGGGCTACGAAATCATGTTTCGTGTTTACGGTGGACTACCGCCTCATGACCCGATGTAATTTTTTTCTATTACCACCTATCAAGGTTAAAAAAAATGATTTAAATGATATTTATATATTATATATGTGATATTTATGTTTTAATTATATCTATGGAATTATTATATAACACATACTTCCATGATTTCCATTTTTTGGAATATGATAGTCATTCGTGTGTGTGTGTCGGACTACAGCCTCACAAAACGATGTGATTCGTTCACATTTTATATGAAATGTATTGAGGTTGGGTTTAATATATAAATTTTATGGATATAATATAAAAATTATAATATAATGATGATATGTATATATATATATATCATTTACTTTTATTTCTTTCAATACGAAAAGAAAATGGAAACATTGTTCACGCAAATGTATGGCCTACTGTCTCCATGAACGATGTATTTAATTTCCTATTAATATATTTTAAATATTATTATAAAAACATATATAATAAATATATTTGAAAATTATATCATATTTAACATTCTAGATATGATGAAATCATTATTAATGTAAGATAATGAAAAATATAAAAAATCACTTTTTACTTTTGTGAGACACATGTTATATTCACCAGCTCTTTATTCAATGTTGTGTATATACTACCCATGAATTTACATTATTATTCTTATAGTTAAATTTTATTTATTTATACAAAAATTTGAGGATATCTCTTTCATGGGTTATGGTTTCAAATTACCAAAGCGGTAAGATAAGTTTGTCTAAATTTTCCTTCTTTATGACACATGTTATGTTATACACCTATATTCTTTTAAAAGGTGTATATACTACCCATTTTGAATGTTATATCATGAATATAATTATTTTAATGATATTTTAAGCTTTAACTAATGTTATTATTTCATGGGTATTATGAGTCAATGTAACCAATGTTGTAAGAGTTTATTGCTACAATCTCATCATTTGTCAGGATTGTTTATGATTATGCATCCATTGATAAAACATTATGATCAATTTATTGAGAATTATCATTAATTTTCCTCTAATATGGTTATTAATTATTTATTAAATTAATTTTACAATTTTTCTACTCTTTGGTACTTAATAAAATGATGAAAATGTTTTCAAGAATATCTGATTTTATTTCTCTCTTTAGTCGAAAATCTATTTTCTTCCAAAACCAAGTTTTAAAAAAAATGTTTTCAAAAATGTTCCACTATTATCCTATGATTTTTAAAAATACATTTTTACCCATAATTTACCTTTTTACAAATTGGTTTTAAAATTTATCTTCTTATCATTTTCTGATCAAGGCTCTTTTTACTTCCACTGATAATATGAAAAAAAACATTTGTTTTTATGTATACATATTATATGGAATTATCCACCGTTATAACCACTCTATTCACTGAATCTTACATTATACGTTTTGAAGAATATTTTTAAAATTAAAATTTTTTCTTAAATATTTTTGGAAATATTTTAAATTTAATTTTTTTTTAAATAAAGGGTTTTGTAAATTATTTATGTTTAAAAAGTGTTTTAAATGATTTTAAATACATCATTTATAAGATTTCAAGGTTATTTTAAATAGAAAAATGTTTTCAAAATTTTTATGTTTTAAAAAAAATTAAATTGGAAAGGATATTTTCCTCAAGAAATTATTTAAATTATATTTTAAAATTATTTTCCATCTAAGGTGACATTCATTGGTGTTAATTTTTCCTTACTGGTAATATGATCTAGGAGTACAATTCATATTATCACTTTGAATGGTTTGTGTTTTGATGGAACAATTTTTGTAAAACTTGTCTTCCTTCCATGGGTTATAACATGATAAAACTATTTTAAACCCAGTTCTTTTTATGGGATATGCAATGATGAAATGATTATTAAACCTGTCTCTTTTCCACAAGTTATGATATGATGAAATGTTTATGATACCCATTTCTTTAAATGGGTTATGATATGATGAATTTTTATTATCTTTTGGAACATATAATTATTGTTTTAATTGTGTGACTTGTGGTACATATATCTCTCTCCAATTCATTAGGTAATGATAAATTATATATGATCTCAGAGGGTACATGAGCGTTTAGAACAAGGCCATATATGAGGTTATATAGGTGTTTAGTCCAAGCCCAAATATAAGGGTACAATAGTGTTTATACCAAGCCCAAAAGGTAGGGTATATAGGTTATCATCCCAATACCAAAGTAGGTACATGGGTGGTTAACCCAAACCTAATATTTTATGCATGTCTTAGTGGGTATCTTTGATATAATATTTTATATGCTTAAATGTATGCCGTAAATTCCATGTCTTGTTCTCTCATGGGTCTTGTCCTTTTATTCCCATATAACTCATGTCTTATGAACTACCAACCTTTATTCCATGACTCGTGATAATGATATTATATATACAGGGTATGGTTTCCAAATTTTATGTTGATGTTCTCATACCCTTATGTTCATTTTATGCTTAAAAATCTCCTTTATTTACCCTTGTTGAGCATCTTATCTCACCCTTTCTTATATTTCCTTTCCCCATGTGGTGAAGAAAGGTTTTAAGTTTGATTACTAAATGGGAATATCTTTTTGAGATACATTAACGATATTTCACCAGATTATATGATTGTGTTCCTTTTTTTAAAAATGCTAAACTATTATGGTCCTCAAGTGTGTGTTTGTGTAATGTAATAAATATTCAAAAAAACTTTGTAATGTCCATGTATGTTAAGAATGTGTCTCTATAATTGGTATCAAAGTAAAGGTTTATTTAACCTTTTGAAACTCAGATGAGAAAAATTTAGTGAGATACATATGGATACTTCTAAGGATATATCTAGAAATGTCTCTAAGGATAGTTTTAAGGATGGGTCAGTGTATAGGAAAATGTCCCTGAATTTTGGAAAAGTATTAGTGAGTTATTTACTATAAACACATCCATTTATGGATACTACAAGTTGAAGTGGTGTTGGAATATATTTACCTAGGGATAATAACCCAAAAACACCATATTGATCTAGAATTGATCACGAATTGGTGCATCACAATGGGTCTTATTGCACACCTACTTTGACACTCTTGGGGGATATGATATGAAAACTCAAAAACAATTTATGAACAATTATGAAAGATTTAAATAGAATATGTATTTGAATAATTGAGGATAAACTTAAGGGTTCATGGATTAAATAATATGGTGTCATGATTTAGACATCCCATAATTGATTTTTCATGATTATGTGGTCCCCCACTTTGATCAGTGTTTCTTAATCTATGTTTTTTGTTTTAGTCAACGGATATAACCCAAAGGAACCATGTTAATGTATAACTTAATGGACAATTAAATTATTTTACTCTTGATAAATCAAATCCTATTGGAGCTGAAATGAAAAAAATCATTGTTATAATCACATAAGTTTCTCAAACTATGAATCATGGTGAACAACCAAATACTAAAAAGAGGGAACAACACTATGTTTATTCCCTTATAAGGTAGTTCCTACCTTATTTTAGTGGTTCCATTGATTCATTAGTTATTGATAAATATATCAAAACCACTGAAAAGATATTTTCTATTCCCCAATGTTCACAGTATGAAAATGTCACTTTGGTTATCTACTATATAGAATTTGAGGTGGATCATTGGTGGAATACTATCAAGAATATAATGGGACAATGAAATTGACTCTATGGATTGGAAAGAGTCTACGAACTTATTTTTCAAAAAATAATTTCTTGGTATTACTCATAAGATTGTGTAGAATGAATTCATAGAGCTTAAGCAGTAGGAAAATGAATCTATTGGTACCTATAAATAAAACTATACAAGACGTGTGAGGTATTATTTGGGTATTATCATTCATCTTGAAAGTGAGATAGAATAATTCTTTAGTATAATAAAACCAAATCTCTGAAGGGAATTATCCATATGGGACTTTCATTTTTATGAATATATTGTTCGATGTGCTATAAAAGTGGAAATAGAATTTTGAGTTATCTACCAAACTTTGAAAAGAATAGAAAAATGGAATTCAAAAGGAATATTTAATAACCATGGATAGAAGAAGATGAGCAATCATGTATTCTCAATGTGTGGAAAGAAACATGGAGTTAATTGTGTTAATAGGGCTATTGAATGTTTTAAATGTGTAAAGTAAGTTCATTGAGTGGATAAATGCTAGATTAATGGGAAAAATTAAGCGAATTATGTGAACAATGAGAAAACCCCATAGGATAAACATGTCACAATCTAGTGTTTCAATTGTAAGGAGATTTAGAATTATGCTAACAAGTTCCCCAATCCCTAGACTAGGGGGAATTATAATCCACAAAAACCTCGCAAGATAAAGAATAAAGGGAAATATTATACCATTGTTATGGATGAATTGAACCATTATAAATAGGTAACACTTATCCTCTTCTAATTAGTTAAGAATTTTGTGATTGATTTTTTATGAATTATCCCACTATAGAAATAGTATTTTTTATAATTTAGTGAAATTTCATGTCATCATCTACATATATTATTGAATAATAAATTCACATATTCAGTATGTATAAGGATGAATCCATGCTTCATGTAACACGTCAAGATTTTTTTGATTTGTTTTCTTCTAATTAATTTAATCTTTTGGATATTTCTCATTTAATGTAACATTAAAATAGTTTATTTTATATTAAATCACTATGTTTGTCTTAAATTAACTACACATAGAATAAATTTTATCTTTCTCTACATGGAACACTAAGGTTAGCCTGCATTACATGCAACAAAGACTTTCCTCGATGTCTTACATAACACACATAGCCAAGATTTAGCGAATAATAGTATATTATTAAAATATGATGTAACCTAGACATTAAATTGGATTTTATGAAGATTATTAATTAACATATTTTTCACAAAATATAAAATGAATTAATTAGTTACAAATTATTTATAAATGAATAGAAGAACCAATTGAATATAAATGGAGTTTATTTATAGAAAATAATTATTATGCTCATAAGTTTTTTTATTCCTAAAAAATTAAATTAATTACAATTAGTAAATAATTTTAATGTAATATTTATTTTATATATCTAAGTAAATATTTTTGATATTCATCCAATATATTTTTAGTCATAAGATAAGAATAAAACCAATTTAACACATAAAACCAAAAATTTTATTAAGGTAGTTTTATCGCCTTTTAATAGAGAACCATTTTTATATGAAATTTTTGACACCTTTATAGATTTAATATATAAAAAAATTCATATTTGAAATTGAAACATAAAAAATAGTTTACCATAAATTTTTTGTACTTTTCTGTAAGGTTTCATTTTTCAATCAATAGTTAATAATACAGGATTTTAATTCAAAACTATGTTTCCATATAATTTATTTATAAGGTTAAATTATATGTTTAATTTTTTTAGAATATTAATTAGATAATATTATTTTCAATCAACCTAATTTAGGTCATTGTAATCAATTTCACATTTAAATTAGATATAAAAAACATTTTGAAATTTTGAACATTTCACTTTAAAAACCCGCTTTTTAATTTTGTCAGCAGAATTAATTTTGAATATAATTATTCAAATTATGTGAATTGAATTAGCTAAAATATATTAAATTTTTGGAATAAGAGGTTCAGAAATAGTTTTTATAGTCTATTTTATTTTTATTTATAAAAAATTTTCTATGGTAAAAAAATAATTTACCACGGTGTATGTAAAAAATGAAACATGCTAAAGTTAAAAGTCTAAAGGCTTGAAATACCAAGAAACTAAAAATTTAAAGGTTTTTTGAGCTTTGAATAGACCCTAACCAGAATATAAATGTTAATTGAAAGTATAATTCAATTAAATGAATTACATCTCAATTTTTTTAGCTTTAAATATAAAATAATCAATAATTTAATCACTCGAACCCACTTCTCCTCAAGTATAAATATCACCCCTCACCTCTCCATTTAGACCTAAAAAGTCTTTTAGATCCTAAAATATATTCCCAAATCTATCCTCCTCACTCTCCCCACGTCCAAGTTCTCCAGGTCTCAGTAAAAGACCAAATCCAAGGTCCTCAAGTGTCTTTTAAGGGGGGGATATTCAAGAGGTAATTTTCACAAAGTACATCTCTTAATTTATTTTATTTTTGTAATTTCTCCTCACCTCATTTATCCTTTAATGCATGATAACTACATATTAATTCATATAATTTAGTTTTATGTTTCTAATATAATATATCATATCCATTTAATTTCTCACCTCTTCTTATTCAAAGAAACAAAATTTTTGTCCAAGTTATATCGGTTAATCACCTCCATGAATAATTTTTTTGTTCTTTTTCCATTATCGGCTTCATAAATGGGATTAAAAATATTTTTATGGTCAAATAATATTTTAATATTTATATTATAATCTATTTAATATTATTTAAATGTTATATTAAATATACCTTCATGCTTCTCATATAGTGGTTATATGATAACTTTATTTAGGGGCGTGTGGACTACCGCCTCCTCAAAATGATGTGATTCATTCACACATCATATAGAATTTATTAAGGATTGTTTCATTAAAAATATGTGATATTAATTAATAATTGATTCTACTATAGTTATATTATTTATATATTCATATTTACAAACATGTCATTTACTTTCATTCTTTCAACACAATAATTAAACGGAAATAGTGTTCATGAGTATGTATGGATTACCATCTCGATGAACAGTATATTTTGTTTGATAATCCTATATTATATGGATTATTATAATACACATATACTGAATTTAATTTATATTAAAATCAGGTTTTACATTCTAGAAATCATGATATAAATATAAGGACCAACGATATAACAAATTAAGACACATGCAAAGAACAAAAGGAATATTACACGAAATGAAACCTTAAAATAAAATTGTTAAAAATTAGGTAATAAAAATTCTTAATAACACCATATATGGTATTAGATATAATAATATGGTTCTATTATATATTTATTAAAAATTTATATTTAGTATACATGAGTTTTTTATGAGTATGAAGAAGATTTAAGACATAATGTAAGGAAATTTTATATCACTCTTTATTTTCATGAGATACCAGCCTTATTCACCACTCACTTATTTTTTGTGGGGTATATTCTTCCCATGAATGTATTTTATACTTAAATATATGGTTATTTACATACTTATTATATGATATTTCCTTAATATAATTAGTGTTCAAAAAGGGTTTTTAGGAGTCTTTTATAAGATTTCGAGGATAATAGTTTTGAAATGGTATACAAACTTCTTTATATGTTCCAATAAAAAAGGTTTTAAAAATTTTTTAAAACTTCCTATATAAGTTCTCAATTATATTTATAATGAAAAACGTTTTAAAAAGGTTTTATATTTTAATAATAATTTTTCAAAGAGAAAGGATATTTTCCTCAAGAAGTATTTTTAAAAGAGATTTCAGAATTATTTCCCATCTAAGATAACATCCATTGATGTTACTCATGCCATTCATGGTAATTATATAATTATTACATTAATATTACTTATATTAATGGTTTATTCTTCATTTCATGATTTATATGTAACCCATTTCTCTTTCACAGCTCATATTTTTATGAAATGTGTTTTTATTTCATGGGTTATATTTTAGATGAAATGATTATGAGCTTGTATCTTTTTCCACAGGTTATGATATGATTACATGTTTATTATACCCATTTAATTTCATGGGTTAAGATATGAGTGTTTATGATTTTTTGGCACATTTATGTATGATTTCATGATGATATGTGTGACACATATATCTCCCTACATTGCATTGGGTAAGGATTTATATCCCACAAGATAGGCTAAGATGGTCTTGGGAGTGAAACTTGACTTCTAATTTGGCCATGGGAGTAATCCATAACTACCAAGATGGTATAAGAAGTTAACTCATTCTACTAAGATGGTATTGGGAGTGAACCATGACTACCAAAATGGTATAGGGAGTAAACCCATACTACTAATATGGTCTTGGAAGTGATATCTTGGGTACTATGGAAATCATATTTTTAGATTATGTGCCTGCCACAGTTCCATTATTTTTTCCTATGTTATACTTTCATGGCTTATTTTATTTATTTCCTTTTAATTCATGTCTAATTAACTACCAAGATTTATTTAATGATATATTTTTATGATCCTTGATATTTAAGGTTTTTTCTTTTAATGTTATGATCATGTTCCCATACCCCTATTCTCATGTTTATGTTTACATTTTTCTATTATTTACCCTTATTGAGCATCTAAGCTCACCAATTTTTTTATATTTATTTTAACCCAGGTTATGAAGATACTTATTATGTTTTATGTCTATAAGAAAGTACCTAGGCAAGAAGAACATAGTGGGGGATACTGTAGCTCGTTTATGTATTAGTTTTTATGTTTCCATGCTTCCAAAGGCACTAGACTACTATGGTCTTTCAGTGTTTTTGTGTATAATTTTTTAAGTACGCCACAAAATTTATGTCATGTTAATGTATGTATAGAATTAGTTGTTATAGTTCGTATAAAATAATAGGTTTAGTTAAACTTTGGAAACTATTTTGAGAAAACCTTAGTGAGAACTATAAGGACATGTGTAAGGGTAAGGATAAGGATAAAGAAATGTTTAGGTGAATATCCTAGACTTTTGGTAAAGGATAGAGTGAGTGGTTTCCTATCAATACATCCATATCTTAATAGTAAAGGTGGATGTGTCTCTAAAACATATTTACCTAGGAGTAAAAACTCCAACAAGATGTTCTAGGCTTGACTTAGGGTAATCTAGTACATGACAATGGGCCTTGCTGCAAATTGGGTTTCACACTCCCAAGGGATATGATTTGGAAATTTGCAAACACTTCATGAACCATTAGGAAGGATTTTATTAGAATATGACTATGAATAACCTAGTATAAACCTAAGGTTTCATAATTTATACATCCAATAAGTGACTTTTTATGATTATGTGATTCCTTGCTGTGATAATTGTTTTTTACTCAATTCTTCCTAGTTTTAGTTAATGGAGGGAACCACAAGGAACTATATTAATGCTGATTATGATGGAAAATATGTGGATGAGTTGTCAAATGGGATGATCACTAGGATAAAGTATTTTGTGATCATGCCTAATCATTTTTCAAGGAACGTGATCAATAACATGTACCATAACCAACCTCGAACTTGCCAAGGAAGATAAAGAAGAAATTCGATGTGAGTTAGGGTAATATAAACCATGGAGGAAATAAGATTTGATTTTATTTGTGTCAAGGATTTTGAAAATAATGACACAAATCAAGTGATTGTCTTAAAGTAACAACAATATTTTTTGACTGTGGAAAAGAAAGACACAAAGAAAGTGACTACAAAAGAAAAATGAAGAGTTTGGATAACAAAATGGATGAGAATACGTCCCTCCCTAAGACATCATCAAATGTTAAGTGTTTAGAGTGTGGATTAAATAGTAATTATGAAACCTAATGTTCAAATATGAAACATCCTGAAGGGAACTGGCATGGTGGTGTGAGTAATAGTTACATTTATGATGATGAAGAGACTACATATTAAATGTAAAAGAAATGAGTTATTGTGTATCCTTGTTAATAGAATAAGGATGAAGTACAATAATCAAAGTTTTTATGAGTTTGGATTCAAAAATTATGTTATATTAATGATGAAATATACCAGGATTGTTTAACTTATTTTTTTTTGCTTAGTATTTACAAGTTTATATTGAATGTTCTCAATGGACTGGTTATGTGATTTAATGACATGGTGCAATTTTGACTAAGGTAAGATAACCCTTAATATGTTTCGTATGTTAAGATAATTTTGTTTTTATAAAGATATAGTGGATATGAACAAGTAATTTGGACATTATTAATTACCTAAAAGGATCTATGGACAATGTAGTCTATGGAAGAAGTTTTCAACTTCTTGGATTTAAGGAATATATCTATTTACCTTTTTAATAAAGAATCATGAACTTTTTCCAAAAGTATTTAGGATAATTTAGGTTTCAGTAGAATATAATATGAGGGTATTCACATTTTTTGAATGTGGTAAACAAGATATATTTTGTGATATATGGGGGGTCAATGTTAAGATGATTTCATGAACTTCTTTACACTATTTTGGAATTTCATCTTTCAAAAGGGTTATAAGGTTAACCATTCATTAAAATTTTAAGTTAAAATCTGGATGAACTATTTATGAGTTAAGGTTATATTGATTACCCTAGTTAAAAGGCTACTTCATGATCAACCTTATTTCAAGGATGTGCATCTTATTCATTTTGGGAATTATATTAGTGTGGTTTTAGAAAAAGACATCATGTATTTTGGGTGACAACCAAACAAGTTTGGAATGGTTGTGGGTCTTAAACCCATGAATTAATGATGATAAGGGTTTCATGCCTACCATTGGCCTATGGGATTTACTACTTAATGTATAGTTATTTTTTATGAATAAATATTTATGATGAATTGTCAGTGTTACTTTTTATGTTTAAATATTAAGGAATATTGATTTTCAGAAGATAAATAGTTAAACTTTTTATTCTTTTATGGGCACTAAGATCCATTAAAAATGTGTTTTACTACTTTATGCATCAATGTTAATTGATGAACATTCATTCCTAGAGGTAATGGATGTATTATAAATTGATCAAAGAATAAAAAAAGTATAAAATATTGTTATATAAATATATCATGAATTACTCAATGTTATGATAGTGATCAAAAAAATGTTGTCCAAAGACATTAAATTTTGTTGAACTGATGGCCTTTGAAATAATCAATGATTTATGACTTTGAGGCCCTAAAATTTTCTTTGATCATTCACATTTTTATTGATGACCTCAATCACACCCTATTAATATTTATGATTTTCCTCCATGTAAAATATTTATTCCCAACCTATGTTATCCTATGTAGAAACCTAGTTATATGTTACATTGGGTAACCATTATGATTACAACTTTCCCTTTTTAAGGGATTTTTGGTGTTAATTATTATGATGGGGGTTTCTATAAATGAAACATTCAAGTGTTAAACCTTTGATAACCCAGACTAATTTCAAGATCGAAATTCCTTTAAAGGGGGGTAGAATGTAACACCCTGAGATTTTTTGAATTATTTTATTTTTGAATTAATTTAATATTTTTGATATTTATCATTCCATGTAACATTGAAAATATTTTATTTTATATTAAAGAATTATATTTTTAATAAATTAACTAAAAAACATAAATTTTATATTTCTCTATATGGAACACTGAGGTTATCTTACATTACATGCAATAAATACTTTTCTTGATGGCATGCTTAACAAGAATGACCGAGGTTTAGTGAACATCAATATATTATTAACATATGATGTAACCTAGACACTAAATTAGATTTTATGAATATTATTAACTAAAATATTTTTCACAAAATATGAAATGAATTAATTAGTTACAAATTATTTAGTAATGAATATAATAAAAAATTGAATATAAATGGAGTGTTTTTATAGAAATCTTTTATTATGCTCATAAATTGTTTTACTCATAATCAATTAAATAAACTAAAACTAGTAAGAAATTTTAATTTAATATATATTTAATATGTCCAATTAAAAATCTTTTATATTCATCCAATAGATTATATAGGCAAAAGATAATAATAAATCCATTTTAACACATAAAATCCAATATTTTTATTAAGGTAGTTTTACCACCTTTTAATGGAAAACCCTTTTTAAATATAATATTTTGACACCATTATAGATTTAATATGTAAAAATAAGCTTCATATTTGAAATAGAATAATAAAAATTAGCTCAGAATAAATTTTTCGTATTTTTCTGTAAGGTTTTTTTTATTAATCAATAGTTAAAATTACTGGATTTTAATTCAAAACTACTTTTTCATCAAATTTATTTATAAAGTTAAAATATATATTTAATTGTTTTAAATATTTAATTAGAGAATATTTTTTTAATAAATAAAATTTAGGTCATTTTAATCAATTTTACATTGAAATTATATATAAACACATTTCAAACTTTTGAACATTTCACTTTAAAACCCGCTTTTTCATTTTGTCTGCGGAATTAATTTTAAATCTAATTGTTCAAATTATTTTAAATTAATTAGGTAAAATAGATTCAATATTTTTAGTTATATGATCCAAATTATTTTTTAATTTCAATTTCATTTTTAGTTATAAAAAAATTACCAAGGTAAAAAAATTATTTACTGCGGTATATGTAAAAAAATGAAACTTGTTAAAGTTAATTGGGTAAAGGATTAAAATACTTAAAAACTAAAATATTTAATGGTTGTATGAGGATTTTATAAGACCTTAATATCCTTAAAAAGATTAATTTAAGGTCTAAAACTTTTAAATTAAT
Source organism: Viscum album (assembly GCA_963277665.1). Lineage (NCBI taxonomy): Eukaryota > Viridiplantae > Streptophyta > Magnoliopsida > Santalales > Viscaceae > Viscum > Viscum album. Next base: position 1,434,864,836 of record OY728151.1, on the reverse strand, counting down.
TCCACCTCAATGGGGTTAGCTATAAATATAAATTAATAAATAATTCAATCACTTGAACCCACCTCTCCTTAATTATAAATAAAAACCCTCGCCTCTCCATTTCAACCCAAAAATCCTTTTATATCCTAAAATATAAAAAAACATCTACTCCTCACTCTAACCATGTCAAAGTGCTTCTGGTATCACCAAAAGACCAAATCCAAGTTCCTCAAGGGTCTTTCAAGGAGGATATATTCAAGAGATAATTTTCTAAAAGTACCTCTCTAGATTTTTTTTTATACTTTCTTCTCACCTAATTCATCTATAAATTAATGATAACTTAATAATATTGTATATACTGGGTTTTTATGTTTCTAAATTAATATCACATATCCATTTCATTTCTCACCTCCTCTTATTCAAATAAACGAAATTTTTGTCCATGTTCTGTCTGTTAAGCACCTCTGTGAATAATGTTTTTGTTCTTTCTCCATTACAGCCTTCATGGATGGTCTTAAAACTTCTTTTATGGTCAAATAATATTTTAATATGTATATTATAACCTACTTAATATTCTTTAAATGTTATATTAAACATTCCTTCATGATTTTCATAGTGTGGTTATACGATAACCTCATTTGGGGACGTGTAGAATACAGTCTCCTCAAAATGATGTGATTCATTCACAAATCACATGGAATTTATTAATGATTGTTTTATTAAAAATATATTATATGAATTAAAAATTAATTATAATTTATTGATATTATATATATATGCATATTTATATACATGTCATTTACTTTTTCTCTTTGAACACGACAATTAAACAGAAATAGAATTTTGTGTATGTACGACGTACCGCCTCCATGAATGGTGTATTCCATTTGATTCTTATATATTATATGGATTATTATAATACACATATACTGAATATAAATTATATTAAAATCATTTTATACATTCTGGAAGTCATGATATAAATATAAGGACCAATGATATAACAAATTAAGACATATGGGAAGAACAAAGAGAATATTACCCGAAGTGAAACCTTTACATAAAATTGTTCATGAGTGGGTAATAAAAATTATAAATGAAACCATATATGGTATTACATATAATAATATGGTTATTTTATATAGCTATAAAAATTTTATATTTATTTTATAGGAGGTTTGTACGAGTACGAAGAAGATTCAATACATAAGGTAATGGAATTTCATCTCACTCTTTATTTTTGTGAGATACATGCCTTATTCACTGCACACTTATTTTTTGTGGTGTATGTACTTAACATGAATTTATTTTATTTTTATAAATAATATTATTTACATATCCATTCTATAATATTTCCTCAATATAATTTTTTCTCAAAATAGGGTTTAAAGAGTCTTTTATAACATTTCAAGAAAAACAATTTTGAAATGGTTTATTAACTTCTTTATATGTTCCAAGGGAAAATGTTTTCAAAATGTTTTAAAAATTAATTTATAATTTTTCATGATTATATATAAATAAAATGGTTTTAAAAAGTTTTTATGTTTTATAAATCATTTTTCAAAGAAAAATGATATTTTCCTCAAAATTGTTTTTAATAGAGCTTTAAAAATTATTTTCCAACTAAGATAATATTCATTGATTTTAATAATTCTTTTCTTGGAGATTATATAATGGTTATATTCATATTACTTATATAAATGGTTTATTTATGATTTCATGGTCTTTATGAAACCCATTTCTCTTTCAGGGGTCATATGTTTATGAAATCTGTAATTTTTTTCAAAGGTTATATTTTTAATGAAATGATTACAAGCTTGTATATTTTCCCACAGGTTATGATATGATTACATTTTTATGATACCCATTTCATTTCATGGGTTAGGATATGATTTTTTATGATTTTTTGGAACATGTATGTATGATTTCATGATGATATGGGTGGGACCTATTTCTACCTCTAATGCATTGGGTGAATATTTTTATCTCATGAGATAGACTAAGATTGTCTTGGGAGTGAAACTTGACTAATAAGATGTCCATGGGAGTGAACTATGACTACCATGATGGTATGAGAAGTGAAATCGTGCATCTAGGATGGGCATGGGAGTGAACGATGACTACCAATATGGTATAGGGAGTGAACCCATGCTACTAATATGGTCTTAGAAGTGATGTATTCACTACTATGGAAATCATATTATATGCTTATGTTTGTGACACAATTCCATGATTTATTCCTACGTTATACTTTCAGAGATTATGTTCTTTATTTCCTTATGATTCAAGTCTAATGAACTGAGAAGATTTATTTCATTGGTTATTTTTATGATCTTTGATATAAAGTGTGTGATCTTTTAATGATATTATCTTGTTCTCATACCCCTATACTCATGTTTATGTTTACATGTTTACATATTTCCATTGTTTACCATTATTGAGCATTTGGGTTCACCCATTTTTTATGTTTCCTTTCCCCCATGTTATAAATATACTTATTTGTTTGGTTTTTCTAATATGGGACCTAGTCAAGAAGAACCTAGTGGGAGATAATTTAGCTCACTTATGTATCAGTTTTTATGTTTCCATGTTTACGAAGGCACTATACTAGTATGGTCTTTGGGTGTTTCTTTCTATGGTGTTTTAAGTATTCTGAAAAATTGATGTAATGTTAATTTATTTCAATACTGGTATTTTATACTTCAAATAAACTTTTTCTGTATAAATTAAGAGATTATATAAGGAATAAATAGTGAATTAACATCTGGAAGAGTATATGTATCCTTGTAATATTAACTTAAGATTTATGGATTCCACCATGGGTTGATATGTTTAAGGTTCATAATAAGTTAAAAATATTAGACACCCCCTCTTTAGGTTTTATGTGATGTGAGTTTATCAATATTAAAGATATTTTAAGAGATATTTATAGAAATTTTGGTTATTAACATGCTTTATGAGAATATATTACCATGGTATTCACATATTTTGCATGTGAATATTAAGTTATTCTTAATTATATTTATAGGATTAATGTTATGTTGAGTTTGGTAAATTAAGTGAACTTATTTATAAATTCTGAATTTTTGAAGGGTTATAAGTTTAAACATTTATGGAATAGTTTATGTTGAACTTAGGATGTGGTTTTATAGATTAATGAATTAAAAAAAAGGGGGAGAATAAGTCATTTTATAGTATTTGGGAGAATTGTGGATTTAGATACCCTCCCTAAAATATAACATTTTATTTTATGTCAATAAGGGTGATATGAAATGTATTTCTCATGAAAACATATTAACATAGAGAAATTTAGTGGTATTGAAAACAAACACCAAGGGGGTGATTGAAGATCCCATGTATTGGATTATATTTGTTGTCAATAAGGGAATTTTTCATTATGATACAGTTTAAAAAACATGATATGGAGGTCTTTCCATGTTGAATGGTAAAGTAAGATGTGGTTGAATATTTTTCAATTAAATAACTTTATAAGATGTATTTTATTATGCATCCATATGTTGGAAAAGGAGGAGATATTATTACTGCTTGAAGAACTTGGAAAGACGAATTCAAGTAGAAGCACCTATATTAGATGATTATTTTTATATTATTTAGATTTAAAGACAATTAATAAAGTTGTAAATATGTATTGTCTACTATAGTTTTATACAATAGTTAAGCTAGTAGCTAGTGGGGTATATTGAGGAACTAATATTAAGAAGGAAAAGTAGCTAGATGATGTTTTGAGATCTTATAGACAATTCATCCAAATGTTTATGGAATTAAAGGAAGTTGTAATAAATGAAAAATGACTTTGGATGATGTTTTTAATTAATCTATAGTGGTTGATAAGATCCTCTAAATATGGGAAGTTGTTTTTAGTTCATTTGAGTAAAGTTTGGAAATTCCATTCTAGAACTAAAATTTGGAAAACAGAGGAATTCACCAAGGACCTTAAGACTTTAATGGATCTCTTAAGGATTTTTAGAGAATTCATCTAATAATTTTTTAGGATCCTATAATACTTCATGAATCATATAAGAAATTTTTTTCTATGTTTAATAGTTTTTAGTTTTTTGAAAATTTCTAAAGGGAAAAACTCAGTCGTCAAGAAATTCATAAAGAATGTATGTAAGTATTTTACTAAATTTTATAATAATTTTAATCCAAGAAATGTAATTTGAATCATTTTAATAATTTAATAACTTATGTAATAATTTCATGTTATCGTTTAAATAATTTCACATAATAATTTCAAAGCATGTTAGACATTCATGATGGGTGTAATTCTTTCATAAGGAGTTCATAATACTTTTAATTTTCTTATAAAATATCAATGCTAATATAAAAATCAATAGTTAAAATAAGTATAGTGAATTAATATAAAATCATGAGTATTAAGATAATTTTTATTTCTTACCAAAATATTGAAATTTCTATAATTAGTTATTATGAATAAATTAAATCTGATGATGTTAATACACTGATCATCATGGATTCAAATATCACAATCACATTAAAATGATTTTTATTAAAGCTAACATTGAGAAATATCTATCCAAGAAAAAATTTAGAGACTGATCAGAGTTCCATATCATATAATTAAAGTTCCATGTTGTAGAGGTGTAGGCCTCCACACACATGTAGGTGAATTTAAGTAAAATAGAAAGTGTGTGTTTTTTGGGAATTAAATTCTATGATATTAAAATATTTCATGGTGAATGAAACACCCAATTCTTAAGGAAAATTAAATAAAGACCTTTACATGAGTTTGAATTGGATTTTAAATGAGATTAATCTTATCTATAATAAAGGAGTTTCCATATTTCAATATTAAAACAAAATTTATATGATATTATTTAAATATAAAAATATATATCAGGAACCTAAAAAGAATATTATGAAAAAATAGAACACAATATTTCTCATATAAAGAATAAATGTTCTGTATTGAAGGAATAACATGACACATCCAAAGGTACACATGTGTGTTGATGAATAATAAGAGAAGGATACTATGATATTCTTATATCATAGAATCAAATTTATGAAAGAAGTACTAACATGATTGATCCTATTAAAAACCTATGTGTTGAGACTCTTGGATGAAGAAGAGAGCATGATATATTTATATATACTTTTACATTGACCATTATAATAATGTGGTGAAGAATTAGGAAAACATTCAAATAAATTCATTGATCATTTTGTGGAACTAGGATTCTAATTTACTAGTTTACAGAAATTCCATTAAGAAATAGGTAGTTCTAGTATAAACAACCTCCATCAACCAATGTGATCTGAAGATTCTAGGATACAGTATAAAGGACCTATCAGAAGATATATTAGAGAAATGGATTATTCCCACCCTAGTAAATGTTTCTTATGTTGGAATAAATATGAATACACAAGAGGGTGTGAATTGGGTCCCTTTAAAACAGTAAAATTATATAAAAATAACCCCCCTATAATTTGAAAGGTCATATTTTTCCCCATTCATTAAGAAGATTATGTAGTGAAATAATAAAGAAAAGGACATAGAAATTTTTATAGTGGTTTGGGGTAAAAATATCTTCTAGTACACTCCACCAATACTCACTCTAGGACATTGAAGATTTTAACAATAAATCCTTTTTGAAAAAATCTCATTATTTGAGTGAAAGAAACTACAACTTGTTATAAATCCATTACAAGGTTTGAATCAGTAAAAGAAACTATCCTTGAAACATTCCACACCTAAGTGTTTATAAAAAATTATAAAATAATTTAGTTGAATAAAATCTTGTTGAAATAATTTTGATGCTAATGCTTCAACAAAAATAAGGAGATATGTTTAGAGGAATATAAGAAAAACTACAGAAAAATACTTATAGAGAATATCTAGGTTGATATAGAGAATTTACATAAAATAAAAAACTAGAAAAATAAATTCTTTTAATAAAGACAGATACATAGAATATTATAAAAATAATTGGTCAAATTTTATTCCTATAAAAGAACTTCAATGAACTACAGCAGAAGAATAAAATGCAGATATAGAAGCAGAAATAAGACTAATATTCTCATAAATTCCTAAATAAATTTTTAGAGATATTTATATTAATTAACTTTAGAGAAGCAAAGAGTATTTCAAAAACATTCGACTCTTAGATATTAGATGGATAAATCTATTGAGAATAAATAATAAGACTAGTTTAAACCTAGTCAATCATATCCTAAAATATTATCAGATAATATTTGATATTAAAAAGGCTAATCACATTTGAAATTTAAAATTAAATGCCCAAGGAAATTCATAACATCCCTTTTAAATAAAAATAAATTAATCCATTTTTGGAAGATCCTTTAAAATGGTCTTTTAGTCTCTTTTATGTGATATCTATTCCTGAGAAACCGTAGAAGATAGCTCGGAAATATCCAAAATTCAAATCATGTAGATTATTGATTAAATTAGGGGATTATATACATGAGGATAACTCCAAAATTACATTTCAGGATATATATTTAAATCCAAACATAAATTACCATAGAATGAGGTTCAATACTAATGTTATGTTAACAAACCAAATGTTATATACCCAAATGTAAGGTTGTTTCACAAAAGTTAGGTTCCCAAACATGACATTTAGTCTAAATGTGAGGTTCCAAAAATATTTTTAGGTGCTTTATATTCATTATCAAAATTTTGGTTCTCGTAACTAACATTTAACTTCAATGTGGGGTTCAAAAATTTGTTTTTTATTCCAACATTGCGTTGTAACATCACTTTTTGAATAGTGATTTAGACTATGTTGAACATATAGAATACTTTTTAAAATAAAACATAATATAAAATAGAAAAAAACTATTATACTTATAGGAAAATGAAATAAATATTATAACAAATATAATCATTAAATCCACTTAAAGAAACTTCATTAGCAAAAAAATGAGGGCTACATAACAGCTTAAAAATAGATAGTTCTGTAAGGTCTCACAGAGAAGGTATTCTAAAATATAGAGTGAAAGGATAATCCAGAGGTGATACTGGTGGTTTGGAAGATCCTTCAGCTAGTGTTCTGATTGCTCTTATTTTTACCAGAATAAGGTAGGTCTTAGATAAAAAAATATACCTTCTAGGGTTGGAGGAATATTTCAACTTCCAAGACACAATCACAAACTATCTTTTGAAATGGATCCTAAGGATGTTTTGGTTACACATCCTAGGAAAATAGAATAGTATTTACCAATTGATAAAGTTAAATATATTGGATAAGTGGATCATCCAAATCCTGTAAGAGAAGAATAATAGATGTAAAAAAAATTATGTTTCAGAACAACAAATAGAAGTGCCTCATTTTTAAGGTTATGAAAGAATTTCATAAGTTTATATTTATGGAGATCTCTCAATAGAATAAGTAACTAACCAAGTTAATATTATAACTGATTTTAGCTACGATCAATCAATTTATTTTATTGAATTGTCTATGGATGGGAATGTAGAAAAATTTTATAAGGCAACATAAATTCCTAGGAAATTTTCTTCACATTATTTGGAAGGTGTAGATGTTCAATATTTTCAATTAGTTAAAGTTAGAGAACACTATAAAAAGACTGAGTAATTATCCTTGGAATAAAAGGATGATTCTTTTTTTTTAATTCCAAGTTCAATGTTTTACTGAATATATTTTTTTAAAGTTTGATCTGTTAAACAGTGAAGTTTTGAAACATCAAACAGAACTTAAATGTTCTCATAAGGTTTTTGATTATTTGATAAGTTCATCTATTTATTTAATATATTTTGAGTCTCTTCATAATTAGTATCAGAGTTTAAAAGAAAATTCATTTTCTATAGACTATTTTTATACCATTAAATGTGATATCTATGACTAGTTTTCCATGTTTCAAGGTGAAATAATTTCAAAATATAATTTTGGTGATTTTAAAAAGTTCTTGGAAAGTCAACTTGAAAGTGTGAATGTTTCAAATTCAATTCATGGAATAGAATCTACTTCTAGTGGAGTAGGTTCTAATAATATGTTTAGAAGATTAGATCTTTTATCTTTTGATCTTGAATCTATGGATGAAAGGATTCAAGTATTTTAGTGCGATATTATTCCCCTACACACTCTGTTTGAAAATCAAAAAGAGTTAGTTGAAAGGTTGAATTCAATATATCCAAGAGTAAGATTTTTGGTCAAAAAGTTTGGAGGAATGATGGATAGATTTTTTCAATTTTCTATGATAGTTCATAATTTTATAGAGTTAAATCTAATTGAAGTGTTAAAAATGAGTCCAAAATCAAGGTTTCTAATGAAATTATAGGTTATCCTGATGAACTAAAATTGCAAGGATTTGATCGAGAACCTAAAGGATATACACTAGGATCTCATGGATTCCTTAACTATAGAATATTATTTCTCAAAATAACATGTATCCACTCCTACCTACCACCATACTCCTTAACCTAATTATTGTTGAGCCAATATTTATTGTATTTTGGGATAATTTATAAAATAATTTCTTTTTTATTTTTTCTATCTTTATTTTTTATTTACTATTTTTTTATAATTATAATCCTATATGTTTTAAGTATAACCTTTTTTTACTATCATAACATTCAATTATAGTTATGTGAAATATTAAATGTGTTTTAATCCATTTCTATAGTTTATGTTTTATATCAAAAAAAGGGGGAGAAATATGGATAAACACAACATTTTGGTATTTTTTTAATTAATATCTTTTTCTTCATTTAATAACTAAAAATTATAAGTATTTTTTATCATTATATGGATTTTTTATCATAAAAAGGGTGGATATTATTGGTCATATGGATGTTGATCCCATAATTTATCATTAATTTTTCTTTAATTTTGATCCTCACAAACTCCATTATTTGTTTTAATAATGAAGTTCCTTTAAATAGATTTTGGGATTATATTTATTAGAATATTTATTTAATTTTCTCAGAATTGTGGAAGTTTTTTAATTATGTTTCAGATTAATTTTTTTGTTTAAAGTATTCTATAAGATCTGTATATTCAATAATCACTATTTAAAAAGTGATGTTGCAACTAAATTTTGGTATCCAACCCCACTTTCAGATCCCCATATTGAAGCAGAAAAGTTAGTTTTGGGAACAAAACTTTTGATAAGTAAATTCATGTTCAAGTACATAAAGACTCTCTGGAAAATCAAATTAGGACTGAAGGTTAGGTTTTGGAACATAACATTCAAAAAACAACCCCATTTTGGGTATCTAATGTTTGGTTTTTTGACCAAATATTGGTATTAAAACACATGATATAGTAATATCTATTTGGATTCAAAAATTCAATATGAACCATAATTTTTCATGTATCCTCATGTAGAGTAACCCCACGTTGAATCATTCATCTGTGGGATTTGATTTTTTGATATTTTCAATATTTGTTCTATAGTTTTTATAGAATAAATATCTCATTAAAGTGACTCAAATAAAATTTCAATAGATCTTAAAAAATGGATTAATTCATTCTTATTTCTTTAGGATGTTATTAATTTCTATGGAAATTTAATTTCAAATTTCAAATCCACTGAGACTTTTGAAAGTAAAAAATTTATCTGGTGATATTTTCAGATCTTCTGAACTAGGTTAAAATTAGCCTTTTTATTTATTCTCATTGTATTTATCCTGAAAATATCTAAGAGATGAATTTTTTTTTAAAACTCCCTACTTATCTGATGTTTTTTAAGATGAATATATTTTAAAAAAAAATAGGACTTTCAGAGAATATTAATATTATTTTTTCTACTGTATCTATATGTTATTCATCTATTGTAGTTTATTGATGTTCTTTTATAGGATTATACTTTGATTCCTACTTTTTATAATATTTTTTATATCTATCCTAATTCTAAGAAGAAATTTTTTTTATTATTTTGTTTTCTATAAATTATATATATTCTTCAGATGGACGGTGATGTGAATTTTTTCTTGTTTTCCTATGAATATCACTTCTTCTGTCAATTGCAATATCTGTATATGAAATCTTTCAATAATATTTTATTCAACCAAAGTCTTTTCTATTTTTTTAAACACTTAGGTGTGGATTTTTTAAAGGATTTTTGTTTGTCTAATTTGAATCCTTGTAAAAACTTTGTAATAAGTTGTAGTTTCTTTCACTCAACTGTCAACATCACTTGGAAAAGGATATGCTAGTAAAAAATCATTTTAATCACCAACATAGTATCGGTGGAGTGACTATGGGATCTTTCTTCCCCATAACAGCATAAAATTTTTTGTGTCCTATTCTTTATTATTTCTATTCATAATTTTTTTGAAGTAAACGGAATAGTATCACCATATAAATTTCAAGGGGGTTTTTTTAAATTATTTAAGTGTTTTTAAATTGACACAATCCCCCCTCTTATTTATTTTTATTGGTTATGACCTGAAAATGTGTATGATAAATTCCCAACCATTTTGTTTCACTTAATTAGTAACCTGCAATCACATCAATATAATAGTAATAATATGTGTCTCAATGGGAGTTGAAAATAACAAGGAGTGGTTTTCCACATTGAATCTAAACCTTATAAAAACCGTGTTTCTTCATTTTCTTATTCATTATTCATTTCATGAAAGAGTTTAAGTGTATATCATTAATTCATTCTCTCTTAACTGTGATAGAGGTTAGAGAATAATAGGATATAATTAAATATAAATATTGAAGTTAATCAAATTTGGGTACACTATTTTACCTACCCCCACCACTCATTTTCATGAAAAACTACTAGGAACATAAAAATTTAATTCACAAATAATAATATCAAGGAGATGTTACTACTGTGGAACCATGGGAAAGACCATATGTGTTTGTGTAGAGTCTAGATAACTGAATAAAAGTTAAAATTGTACTATAAAATCATTATATAGATAAAAAAATATGTGAAATTATTTATTTATGAGATTCTTAATTTATGATAACCAAAGTAATATATTAAGGTATTTCATCTTGAGATATGATGGAAGTACTAAAAGTCTACAACTCTTATACCACATGATTGGAGAGTAAAAAATGATGAAAAATATTTTACCTTTAAAAAAATAATGAAATTAAAAGAAATAAGTAAAATAAGTAAAGATTGTATGAATCATGTAACAATGGTTTCATATATATTGTATTAATCTTGTAAAGAGAAGAAGAAAATAATGTGGATGGAAAAAGATACATCAGATTATGAAATATGAACACTTGAAGAAATATTCAAAAAAATATTAGAAAATTTGTGGTATTCATAATGGATTAGGAGGAGAAGAAGTGTGAGGTATGCCTAAGTCGTTTCAAAAATTACACTACAAGGAAAAATAATAATATTATCAGAGTTTCTCCCACATCAAGATAGAGGCATGTAGAAGGATCTAGTAATGAGTTATCAAAGGATGAAACTTACGTTAGTGGGATTAATATCACAATGGAACTAAATTCCAAGACAAATAAGGTCAATAATGAAAATGATAATATGTCTTAAAATTATTTTATATATGGTATCACTAAAAGGAAAACCAAAAATAATTTCAGGAAATAATTTAAAAGAAAGGGGTTGGTTTACTTAGATGGACCACATTCTTATACTTGAGGGTGTTCAAAAAGTACCCATATCCCCATGTATTAATTTATAATAATTGTTATAAAATTTATGAAAGTTTAAGGAGTAGATATGATCTATGGGATTTGCATATTACAGGGAATAAAACTATAGACACTTGTTGAATATAGATAAATTATGAGGTATAAGTGAGATTTGGTATATCAAGTGGTGTCGAAGCCTCATCTAAAAGTAAAACTGGTAACTAGCCAAATAAATAAAGCCACAATTGGTATCGGATATTATTATTGTACATACATAAAATAAGGAATATATTAATATTTAACATGATATAGAAATAACAATATACATGGAGTAACTCTATTTATTTTCTTTTAAACAAGTGATATCATCTTATTTTCATCATAATACTTAATGATGTCAATCAAAAGAAACTATAATGATTATTATAATTTCAAATATTATACAGTACCCAATGAATTAAGGGGATTTTTGTGTTCAATATTCATATATTATTATTCTTATTTGTAAATGGGGAAATACCCTTTGGAAAGAGGAAATTTATTTTAAAAAGTGATTTGGTTCACAAAATTTTTAGTTTCATTAATATCTTCTAATATTTTTAAAGATTTTTTATTGAGATAATGGTGAGATTATTTAAGGAATAAAAGGATCAAGTTGATTGTAATTAAGTGAGTCAGTTTATTGGATAGCATTGAAGTTTTCAACCTAGACTCTTGTTTCTTATATTGAGGTTTAACTCGAGTGGAATTAGGGGATTTCTTTATTGATCTTTGTAAATATATAAGTTCTCTCATAGATTATAATTGATAATTTTATCTATTTTACGGTAAAAAAACATGGTAAAAATATTATTTTTTTTGAATAAGTGGTGATGGATTTGGAGGTTTGAAGTTCATTTATTTCCTTTCAAATGAGTATAAAATAAGAAGTTATAAAAATATTGAGAAGATATCCTTTAATTTTTTTATCAAATTCGGATAGAATCATGCACCATTAATCTAATTTTTTTTCAATATTTTGATTTAGATATACAGTGAATATATTAATATCATGAAAAATAAGGAGTTGAATTTTATATATTTATTTTTTGATGAACTGATAAAATATTCTAAAGGGGTTAATATTGCAACCAAGTGTTATTTACCATATTCATTTTATATTGAAGTTAAATAATTTTTCAATATTTATTGGATTTATATCAAAAAATATATTGACGATGCCATAGTTACTAAAGATAGTCTAACTTTATATGACAATGCCTATGTAGCCAAGAGATAAAAATGTGAATGCAAGGATTATACATGGTGAAGAAAGAAGACCTTAGAATGTATTGGTCCTAGATAAGTATATGAATATACATGGAATTAACATAATATGGAGTGGTTGTTCAAAATAATGACTTTGGAGTTTATATAAAAGGAAAAATAAAGGAATTTTTATAGAATAACATGAAAAGATTTTGGGAGAGATGAAATATTAAAGGATATATTCAAGAGTGATAATTCACTATTTAGTTTTGGTGGAAGATTTGATGAGGTAAAATTATCTATTCTAAATTATTATGGAATTATATGAAGTACGATAATAAATAACTAAGTTTAGAGAAATCAAAAAAGTTTTTTAGTGAATATATATTCAACCACTTCCAGGTTTTACTAGTATTGTTGAATTATAAAAAGGTTATGTTCATGGTGGAAGCTAATTTAATTAAGAAAATTCATGTCTTCTATAAGGAATAAAAACTGAGAGGTATTATCAACATGGACTTTACTGATGAATAAAAAATGGGATTTTAATGTTCACTATTCAGTTTTACATTTCATTGTATTAGAAAATTATTGGTGTAATATTAAATAGGGATTTGATCATGGTGTAGGGGTGATCATAATAATGGTTCTCATGTATGTTTTGAAAAATGAGAAATTAGAGGACATCATACGATAATTGAAGTTGTGGTGGAATATTGATTGTTCTAGATATTTGAGGAAATGTATTAGGGATGGAACAACATGTATTTTGGGGGAATGATTTCAAAAACATATTAAATAGAATTATATAGGTATTCATGGTTTAATATGTTTTTCTATATGTAAATACTTGAAGTTACTAATATTTTGAAGGACACATATATATAGTATTTTTTATAATAGCACGTCATTGTATTGTTTGGAATTTAGTTTTAAAATATGGAAATGGTTGGAATTATATTTGGATATGGATTTTATTGTTCATGGTTTCTTAGTAAAACTATTGACAAAGAAACCATGATGTGTTATACATATCCACACCTTGTTTTGTAATGTTATTGATGCTTTTTTGATTTGATCATATTTACAAATATGGAAACATGTGGAGATTATAATATAGAGTTTGACTTCATGTTTATAGATAGATATGATGACCCATTTGGAAGAAACACATGGTTTTTTGAATCGAATAAAATTGTGGATATGTTTTAGTGATATTTATATAGATTATATTGAATAAAATTTAAATATTTAATGAAGATACTATTCACCATTAAAGTAGGGTATATTAATGGAATTTTTACACTATTATAGATATAATACATGGATTAATGACATGGGGGATATCTAGACCTCGATGCTAGTTTCTTATAGTGAACATACTCTATTTATTCAGATATGAAGGTAGTAAAGACAAATGAGAGAGAGTCCAACAGATACATAAAAATTTTGGTTCTTTTAGAGAGAGACTCATTCATAGAATATCATTAGCATATACAACTATGTGAGAAAGAGATTTTGAATTGATGGAATCTCATTAATACATCTGATTGGATGAATAATTATGGGGTAAAAAAATAATATTATTCCATTTTTAGAATTTAAATTTTCTGGAAAAAAATCTTGTTAATGTTGGAGATAATTTAGATTATATTTCTCTAGTTCTATTAATAAATATTTTATTACATATTACTTGGAGAGTAAGGTTGAGTCAAGGATGACATTAGTGATACATCAAAAAAGAATTTATATGCTGTAAAAAATATCAAAACATTATAATGATGAATGTGGAATAATATTATATAAATTGATTCCTTTAATGAATAGTTTTTTAGAGGTGGAAGATGTGGAGGCTATATATTGGTGAGGAGTGACCTTTCCCTAAATCACTTAAAAGGGTAGTGTCTATTGAATTAGAGTGCCCATTGCCTAAACATTTTAATCAATCTAAATAGTGAATTTATAATAGATTTTGGCACACTGACTCATCATCTTTTTTATGCACCTTGGACAAATATTGTTTGGGTGAACTAAATAAAATCCTTTTGTTATTGTGTTATTTATATAAAATAAATGCTTTAAATATTAGTAGTGGATGAATTTGAGGGAGAGATAGATTAAAATAATTTATTTCAAATACAAGAACAATATTTAATTATGGGAATGGGTTATACTGAAAAAATAATAATCAATTACTACCTTGATTTACCCCCCCCCCTCATGGTGCCTTGGATATCACATTATTACTTGGTGATCACAACAAGGATTAAAACAATTGGGAAAATTAAATGATTCCGTTTTGACAAAATGTGTGTATAACCTATATATATATATTAAAATTAAATTAAAAATAAAAAATATATATTAAATAACTCTTGAATAACAAAATAAACACACCTCACAAGAACTTGTATAGAAGATTTTATCACTTAAGTTGGGTGTTGCTGACAATCTCTCATAATAAGTGATTTTAAGATCAATATCCACTCTCGTTAAACATTTTTATTCCCCTTAGTATTACCATTATTTTAACCACACCATAATTTAATTCTTTATAATTTTTCCTTTAGGATATATATATACCAATGATCAATTTATAATTATTATTTCATATTTCATGTTAATTAAACTAAATTAGTTATTGAAAAAAAAAGAATAAATTTGATAAAATCAACTAATAAAACATTTATTATGTAAGAGTAAATGCATAAAAATGATACATGAAATGATATTAATTTTCTCATTTATACAAGTTACTTCAATGTATGGTACTTATTGTAGGTGGAGGTTATTTTCAGTGGTAATTTGAGTTGAATGTGTTCTCCTTTATTCATTTTCCCTAGGATTTTAATGAGGTTGTTGATATCATAAATTTTTTATTTCATTTATTCTTATTTTTAATTCATAAACTAATATTTGACACGGTTTTGATTATTTTTGGATTATATTCACTTGACATATACTTCTTAGGTTTTCATTTAGCTATGTTTTCATGTTAAGGGTATTATATTTGAGGATAATCCCTCCCATATATGTGATTATATCCTCAATTATAGTTTTCGACCCCTTAAATATAGGGGGTGGCCTTAGAGAGGTAGACCTACTCTCATCACAGAAATAAAAACAATCCTAGATAGTTCAGTTAATGTCATTTCACGTATTCCTTGAAACATGGTTATAACATGGACTAAAAAATATTTGACAAAGTGTTATACGAAAATCATATATTTTTCCAAAAAAATATTTACTTATTAAAAATATATGTGACGGATTTATAAATAAGAATCATATATATATATATATATCATATATAATGGTTCACTAAAAACCCATTATTTATTTTTTGAAACTCATATTATCTTATTCATATCTATCATTATTTTACTTACACCCCATTATATATAAAGCATCATATTTAGTAAATAATGTAGTAGTTTATGTTTTTATCCTTATTCCCCATAAATCATAGTATAAAATCAAAAAAAAAATTGTGCATATATATCTAATAAACACACATACACTTCTATATACATGAAATAATAAAAATTATTGGTTTTTGATCCATATACCATATGTTTTAGGGTTTGTTTATGGATGAATATCAAGATTATCTCTTAAGGGTGTAGTAGGACATCCCAAATAAGAGGAGAAAATGAGGAAGAACTAGCTAAGTTATGGATTTTAATTATATTAAGATAATATTTCTCCATATTATAATAAAAATTACTGAGTGGTTTTATCTCTTTCATCCCTTATTTTTTGTACATAGAAACACTTTGTTTCTCATTTGTAATGCCCCTTGATTTTCAAGGGAAGTTTTGGTTTAAATTTTATTTAATTTTTGAATATAAATAAATTATAGTTTTTCATGTTTTTATTAGAGGCATGATATCAAGATCTCATGATATGGATGTAGTTTGGAGGTATAATTATTAAGCTATTGGGCTACTATAGTGTGACATGAAGGAATCATTGGGTGATGGGTGATTAATCCAATGATTAGGACATGACTGTTGGGGTGTTGTGGCATAAATGGTAGAAGAAGGAGGTCAAGTTGTGGTTGTGGTTTATTATGATGTGACAGTTCATGTGACGGATAAGGATACAACATGGAATATGGGTACCATAGCATGGGGCCTGGAAATGCCTATTTTAGTAAAGTGTTATAAATAATGTTATATAATCCTTATGTATGGTTATACTGTGGTGAGGGATCCATGGAATGACTGTTGGAATGAAGGTAGATATAAAGCATAGGTTTCAAAGATATGTAGTTTGGATCCGCACCATGATTCCCTTAAGGGATAGGTTATAATGGTGTGACCATCAGGTCATGATGTGAGGGTGTATGGTCAGGGGCTCAGACGCTCTTCTTGGGGGAGATCATGCCAAGACTTAGATGGGAAATTCCCTGATGCAGACCTTAAATGAAAGAATCATTGTGTAACCTTTATGATAATTCCATAACTAAGAATCTGGGCTATTTTTTTAAAGTGAATGATCTATAATTTCACCTATGACCCCTTTATCACTTTTCCATCCTTATACCTCAACCCCTTAGAATATCTAACAGATACTAGATCCCTTTATTTTATACTTGAGATCATGCACTCTCATACAATGTTATGAATTGTTTATGAATTTTTATGGATTTAATTTCATGTAGGTTCAAGTATATGCCTATAGAATTTTTATTTTTGTGAAATGTGACAAATTAGGTTTATATTTATCTAGTTGACCTCCAATAGGGGAAGATAAGGGTAAATGTATTTAAAAGGGAGGAATACCACCTCATTCCATGTGTAGGGGAAATTCTATCTAACTAAGTGAATTAGGACAAGAGTGAGATATTCAGAATTGTTTAATGTTAAGTGACCTAGTATAGAGGTAATTGGGTATTAGTGATGATTCCCCTCATATATGATAGTATTGGGTTTTTAAATGTGGATATGTGGGAAATATTTTGAGATTGTATAGGGAGAGCCCTAATTCATAACTTTTAATTTTTTTTATCATACTACAATGTGATATGTGATAATATCAAAATATTGTGAGACTGCCCATGAATATGAGTAAAGGGTTTGAAAACTATTGGGTGACCACCCCTGTATAAGAAGGTATGGTTTGTGAAATTATGTGTAACCACCCTTGAGTAAGAGGGTATTGTTTTGGAACTAATATGTATCCTCCCATGGGAAAGAGTTTTTATTTTGAGAATTGATGTAACTATGATTTGATATGGAACATCCTTCTATCATGGGGATGAATAAAATATGGTCCGGATATAAGGTAGACTAGTTTAGGAACTAAACCTAACTGTCCTTAATTATAGAGAAATTTAAATATTTATAACCATTTTAAAACTAGTTTAGAGGTGAATAGGGTTTTATACACAAGTAAGAACATCCAATTGGTGTGTGGGTGACTAATTGAATAAATATATCACTCAATAAAATTAAAAGAACACACAAAACAATTTCATAAATATAAGTGATAAATGTGATGAATTGAATAAATAGAAAAAGGTAAGGTGAAAAGAGAAAAAAATGGAAGAAATCAAGATTGTATAAGGAAAAATCAAAATATGATTTAGGGGAATTAAATTGGTTGGTTACAAATATATTTTTCTTTATTCATGAACTATAATAAAAATAAAGGATTTGAGATGAAATAGGGTGTCTTATTCTATAGAATGGTCAATATATGAGTGAATGAATCATACAGTTCCTCAACTACAACATTTAATCATCCATAAAATTATGAAATAAACCCTTTATCAATATGAACTTATTATTTTATCCTGTTGATCCACCCTTAATGAAAAAAACCCTTTATATGGATTCTCATATGATTAAGTAGTTAGAAAATAAAATTAATTAAGATCAGGTCTCATTAGTTCTTGATGTTTTTGAAAAATTACTACCTAAGAAATGATAATAATTAGGGATTCTAATCTGAAATCAAACATGAATGAAGTAAAAAAAATTCGCAAAATAATATCATTCCCCATTAGATTTTATCAAGTTATTATGTTCATGTCATCAAAATATTTCAATAATTAAATTAAAATAACAAAATAGAGAGATATAGAGTTGGGAGAGATAGGAGATATTTATCAAAGATATCTAACTCTTCTTAATCTATATTAATGATTTATTACATAATCCTTATCCCCAAAAAAATATAATCAGTTCTACATATTGATCATCCTCCTTCCTATTCTCATCTTATCTCCCCATTCCTCCCCTTTTTTTCTCTCTCAAGTCCCCTACTTGTAATAAATTTTTTCAACCATTTCCCCCACCCTTATGATCATTTTCACTACTCTAAGATAGTCTCCATTTCAACCATGTGGAACTTTAACTATACATATTCCTCCTCATTAGAGAAACAAGTTAATCCCTCATAATCAAATGTGTTTCCCCTCAAATTTTCATACTCAACAATGATCGCGATCTCAATTCTGGATGTTATCAACATGGGAATCTCAAGTCTCATTATTACAGAAGTGAGGATCACTTCGGATATTATTCCTTAATTCATAAAGACAACAAGAATGGGAGGTGAAGTGGAATTTTATATTAGAGTCTCTGATTTAGAAAATGATTTTCCACATTTATAAATTTTAGGGCACCTATAAGAATCTCTACACAAACCTCGCCATATTTGGCAGACATCAACATCCAAAATTGAGAACCCCTCTTTCTATTTTCACCTATGTCTCTTCCTCTCACTACTACTCATACATGGATCTAGTCAGATTGAACATTTTCTTGCATGGAAATTTAGCTATATAGAATTTACCTACATGAGAACCTTATACAATGTAAAAAAATGAATCTATGGATATTTGGATATTCCGGGCATTTGGGTACATGGTTTTAAGTTTTATGGATTTATTTATTGAAAATTTCAATTATATGGACACATTGGCTATGTGAATTACACAAAATTTGAAAATTGGCTATATAGAGAAATCTCATATGTGGACTTTTTGTAACACTTTCAGTAGATACTAAAAATGAAAATATCATAGAGTTAATTTGATGAAAAAAATAAAAAAATTATTACTAAATTTTACAATTAGATTTCAAAAACAATAAATAAAGAATTAATTAAATAACTAATTTCAAGAAATTTGGAACCAACAAAATAATTTGAAAATAAAATTGAGAATGAAAATCAAAACAAAATTATTATTAAAGAATATTTGAGAAACTAATGCTCAAAAAATTAATCATTTAAACCAAAAAAACCAAAATTTTCATCACAATATTCATATACAAACATATTTCACACAGATTTATAGAATATTCGTTAACTTCATACTAAAATAACATTTCTAGAATTAAAATCATAGTTATTTAAAACATTGAACAAGAAAAATGTGCTCAAATAAAGGTCAAATCAAGTTCCCTCACACTTAGAAAATTGTTTGTCCTCAAATAATCCATGATTAAACTTTTGTACACAGAAAACAAGATATTGAAATCTAGTTCAAAAAATCATGTTGAAACATTTATTAACTCATGAAAAATATTTTGATATGGACTGAAGTTTTCAATCAATTTTCACAAAGTTCATGTCTAGGTTCAAATAGACACAGCAAAAATCAAGGAAGTATAGACTTTTCCATTATTGAAAATTTATTTCATCCTATATAAAAATCAGTCACTACCCTATTTTAGTTAAAATTCATGTTCCATTTTTAGAATTTTGGGTAGGTTATATTTGAGTGTAATTAAAAATTTCACAAAATGAACCTTCAAAAATCACTCTCCCTAAGCTTCTAAAAATCAATGATCTATTTTTTAATTTATTGATAAAACTAAAATGTATTTTTTATAGGTAAATGTTCCCCGTATTCATATAGGTTCAATATTCTCTTGAACATAATAAACCCATTTTTGATAATAAGACACATTATTTTATTTTATTTTTATTTTTATCTTTATTTTTCTTGAAGCTGTGAATAGGTAAAACACTTATTAAATTTAAAAGTAGAATTTATATTTTTAAAATTCCTACTATATCATAGATTCATTATGGGACCCAATTTCCTATTTTAATCTTGATTCAAAGAATTTATATGACCATTTTCTAAGTTATCTCTATAATGATTTTTTAACATGTGTGTTCTATAGGTTCAAGTTCAAATATTCAATCTCATAAAGTTCTATTTCCAATTACACAAAGATTTATCCTACAACACTCATTTTCCTTGTTCAAAAAATTAATTTCTATAAAAACAGTGGATAAAATCACTCTAGAATCATGAATATCTAATAATTTTAGACTTACTAAATTTGTAGTAACTAGCATGAAAATTTTCACTAGAAAAGAAAACATATAAGTGTAAATTTATTCACATAGACCCTCACATTTTAAAACTTTTTAGGAACTATGTTAATTGTACAAATCATTGAAACATATATAATAATAGGGAAATACCCCTATCCCCCACACATAAAATGAAACATTTTCCCCAATGTTGAAACATAAGGTAGGAGAAACAATTTAAAAACAGTTTTATTTATAAAGATTTTCAATTAAGTAGTTCGGATTATACTTGAAGGGGTTCAATTAAGTTCATAAAATTCTATATCACTAACCATAATAGTTATAACGTAGTTAAAAAATTCAAGTTTTTAAATTTTAAGAACAGAAACAAGAATTTATAATTTGGATAAAAATATAGCATGATGAAAATTATTTATAATATTATAAATTTTAATCAATGGAATTATAATGGTTGTCGTAATGTTTTAAATTTCGTTTTAAAATTATTTTTACTCCCTAGAAACTAGTTACTAAACACACATCTCAATAAAATATATTAACTCAATACATTTCAAAACAACAAGGTGGATTACCTCACACTTAGTATATAATAATGTGTAGATTTTAATTCAAGATTTAAAAAATAAAGTTACATAAACCAATCAAAGAAGTATGTATCATAAAAAATCAAAATGATAAATTCAAAGGATAATTTGAGAATTCAAAATTTAAGACCCCTAAATATTGGTTTACTTTAAATTCCCAAGCACAAAATGATCACTTTCCTTTATCATTTCTTATTCTAGTTGATCTCTACATGAATAAAACTTCAAAGATAAAATAGAATATAATTAAATACACACATTTTAAATTAATAATATGAGACCGTGAAAAGGGTAAGAGGATGTGCAGTGATAGTTTTGAGTGTGTATTAATCTAATTTAAAATTTTAATTCTGAGAAGAAGTGAAAAGGGGATCATGTGAATATGAAAATACATGATTTTAAGGTATTTAAATTAAAAATAAAATTATTGAAACATAAATAAATTTATTAAAATTGGGTTACATCTCATGAAACACTAAATTTAATGTCTTCAGCTAGACTTTCCTATATAACAAAAAATTTCCTCTTGGAGGATTTGGTTTCCTATCTAATAACCACAAATTTTGTTTTTACCATTTTATTTTAAGTGAGAAATAGATTACATGGGAATTAATATTTCTAACAGCACAACCTACTCCCCAAATAGTTGAAAAACCCCTTTAACATCTAAGGTTTTCTCAAAAAAGTCTCCTAGTAGAGTTGAAGGAATGTCACCAAATTTCAACAATTAAGTGGCATCAACACTTTTAGACTCAAGTGAAACTAAATATACTCCCTCAAGATATTATCAGAACCATTTGAGCTGATCAAATGAAAAAAAATTATTGTAATGACTCTTTGTAGTAGAATCAAGTGTGTTGTTCACTTATATTTTTAATTCAAATAATGAAGATTTGAAATTATAATAAGGGAAAGTAATGAACTAAGTATTCCTATGGGTTTGGAATTATAGTAATGTATTACAACATCATTTTCAACCTATAAACTCTCCAAAAAATGTTACAAGAGTTAATTTTTGAAAAAAAATAATGGAGTTTCTTCAAAGGTGATTTGAGTAGATTATAAATTATTTTTAATTAAAACAATTATCCATAAAAATTTATCACACATTGAAAATTGAAATAAAAACATAAATAATTTTAGGAATACAATCAAAAATAAGGAATTATTTATTTTTGTTCATCCATAAACTCAAAATTCACGAAAAGGTGACTCTCATACAAAGATACA
This sequence comes from Viscum album, assembly GCA_963277665.1. NCBI lineage: Eukaryota > Viridiplantae > Streptophyta > Magnoliopsida > Santalales > Viscaceae > Viscum > Viscum album. The sequence goes on along the minus strand of OY728151.1, from coordinate 1,434,841,897 downwards.
TCATCGAAAACTAAAGACTTATTAATCGCTACTTTCAGAGAATAAATTATTCTTTAACCATATAGTGTGTTCTCGATCTTTCCTTTAAGTTATTAATTAAAATATTTATCCATGAAATAAAGGTATTTTGAGTGTTCTAATTTATTTTTTTGGGAGAAAATGTTCATCACGGTAAAAAATTTGATTCAAAAGATTCAAGATTTAAACAATTTTCCCGAATTTGATCAAAAATAAATTATATTTCATTGAAAAAAGAATTATAAATGTAATGAGTGATAGGATAGGTAATAGAAATTTCTTTAATTAAACTCTTATCAAATCTCACTCTCTTGGACTCATCATCAAATTAAAAAATAATTGGATTTTTTATTAAAAAATAATTGGATATTTTTTTTAAAAATAAAGAAGATCACATTGAAGCTTAGTTTAAACATTTATAGAATTAGTAAATTATAGTTTTGTGTTATCTTATAAATTTTAACCAACATCATATTTAATTTTAGCTCTAAAAAATTATAGGAAAATAGGCTGATGATTTTTTAATATTTAAATCCTAATGTTCAAATTTTTCCTCAATCTGAGCCATCATACCCTCAAAAATAATATAACATTATGTATTTTTTGGCCTATGTACCGTAAAAAAATAGGGAAATATAATTATAGTTATTTTTCATTTCCAAACTAAAATTTATTAGATTTTTAAAGAGTTTTTTTCTTAACTTGATGAATCAATCATCTAGGAAGACTATTCATTAACTTCAGGTTCACCTAGTATATATTTTTCATTCTCAATGTCTTCCAAATCATTTACCACTTCACTCAATTAAAATTGTTCTTGTTTTTCCATCTTTAGTTGTGATTCTCATGATTCTATTTATAGTTTTTTCATTCTAGATTCATGGGATTCATCTAATTCATAAAATTTAGAAAGTTGTTTCAACATTATTTATTTTACTACTAATTGAATTCAAATTTAGAATCATAATAACTTTTGGATTCATTAAATAATAAAACTTTGTTGGTTAGTTATAGGAACACTTTTATTTAGTGTACCCATAATATCCACACACACAAAAACAAAAGGGTGTATTTTGTTGGTCGTAACCTCTTAATTGTTCCATTTTTAAATAAGAAATGATACACAAATTTGGTTCATAACTAATTATAATTTCATATAGGAGGAGAAAAAAGTGATCATAACTTTAAGAAACACAACATGAACCATGATTGGAATTTCATATCAAGTATTAGTGAATAAGAATAAGATTTTTTAAAAAAATTAATATTTTTTAGTGATTTTTTTGATTTTATAATCTTAATACACCCAATGCTAGACTTCCCAAAAAATGGATCCAAATTTTTCATGAAGATGTCATTAATTTTAGGTAAAATTAATCATTTATAACCATATATAAACTAGTTTATTAGTGAATGGGGTCGATCTATAGGAAATGAATTCTAATTGGTGTGTGAGTGACCGAGAGAACATATAAAACACTCAATAAAATTAAACAAAACCTAAAACAACCATAAAAATAAAAGTGATGAAGATGGTGAAATGAGGAAAAATAAATATGTAAGGTGAATAGCGCAAAAGTGATAAAAAATAAGATTACCAAGGAAACAATGAAAATATTAGGTAAGGGAATTTGATTAGTTGGTTATAAATATATTTTCCTTAATTAATGCACTAAAATAAAAATACTAGATATGAGATTAAAGAGGGTGTTCTATTATTTCAAAGGGTAAATGCATGATTGAATGAATCCTATAGTTCCACAATCGTAACATCCACTCATCCACACATTGATGAAATCAGACCTATATCAGGATCAACTTCTAAATTATTTGTTATGTTATATCCACGATGAAAAAATATCCATTTGTATAGATTCTCATCTGATTAAGTAGTTAGAAAATAAAATTACCTTATGTGTGTTTTCAATGGTTCTTGATGTTTTGAAAAAACAATTACTTCCTAAGAAATAAATACGTGGGTATATTCTAAAAAGAAACATCACATGAATTCACTAAAATAGATTACCAATTAAATATCATTCCTTGGAATATTTTAGTTATTAATTATGGTCATATCATTAAAATATTTCATTAATTTTTTTAAAAACATAAAAATTGAGAGATATACAGACTATGAAGAGATATTTGTTCTCTGTCAAAGTTCTCCAGCTCTTCCCTAGCTCTAGTAATTCTTTTATGCCTTCTCTCTGTCCCTATATCAATATAAATAGTTCCACCTCTAAATCATACATCTTATCATTCTCATCATATCTCCCCAATCATCCTCCTTACGTTATTTACTCTTGATTCATCTACTTCTAATAACCAGTCGTATCCATTCCCCACCACCACCACCACTCAAGCTCAGCGTCACAAATCCAAGATAATCTCTAAATCATACACATGTAACTTTCACTACACATCTTCCTCCTCATAAATGACACAATTCAAGACCTCATAACTAAATTTATTTATTCTCAAATATTCATACTCATCAGTGACCATGATCTAAATTTTGAATGGTCTCCATGTGGGAAGTTCAAGGGTCATGATTACAGAAGTGAAAATCACTTCAGATATTCTTCCATAAATTATACAAAATACAATAATGAGAGGTAAGTTTGTCTTTGAGATGAGTTTCTATAATTTTGGGAATGAATTTCCCCAATTTCTAAATTGTAGGGAACCTATGAGCTTCCCTATGGAAACCTCACAAGCTTCAGGTGACATAGGCATCTTAAATTGAAAACTCCTCTATCTATTTTTAACAATACCAATTCCTCTCATAAGTTCCCATATATGGATCTTAGTAGGTTGAACAATTTCATACATTGAAATTTTACTAAGTAAAATTTTCATATATGAGAGCCTTCAACTATGTGAAAAAAATTGTCTTTGTGGATATTTGAATATGTTGAGCCTTCTGTAATGTGGTTTTCAAATATGTAGATTTATTCATGTATAAATTTGGTAAAATGGACATTTTGGAAATTTCAATTTACTATAATGATAAAATTGTAAATATAGAAAAAATTTCTATGTGGACTTCCAATAACACTTTTCATAGATCCTAAAAATGAAAAAATCAGGGAATTAATTTTCAGAAAACAATGTACAAAATTAATAATGAATTCCAAAAATGATGTTTAAAAATAAAAAATATGGAATTAATGAAATAATTAAGTTCAATAAATTTTAAATCCATAAAGTAATTTGAAAATAAAATTTGAAACTAAAATAAAAAAAATTGTTCTTAAAATAATATTTGAGAGATTAATGCTCAGAAAACTAATCATTTAAACTTCCAAACACATATTTTTAACAAAATTTTCAATTACATTTACATTTCATATAGATATATAGAACATTGAATAATTTAATATTTAAATCATGGTTTGTACATTGAAATCATGATTATTTCCAACATTTGTGTGGGAAAATGTAGTCAAATAAAGGCCACATCAAGCATGATTACCCAACATGTGTTGTATGATTATTTTATTTATTTTCTTTCAATCCATACACAATCATAAATTTATGACACTAATTCTAAGGATTTTTTGGTGGTGTCTATCGGGGGTTTATTACACACACCCTACCTGGGAACCCTGGTGCACATATAGAATTTATTACCATGGATCTATCTATGGGAAAGGGTCCTACGATGGGTTTTTGAGCATGCATTTTTGTATAGGTATTTGAGGCTATGTCAATACATACACTCAGATCTTTTAACATTAAGTCTATTTAATTATTTTATTCGTTTATATTCTATATACTAATCAACCGCATGTGGGGATCCTTTTTGACTTAGTTGTACTAGTGATTGTATTCCATTTTACATTTCATGTGATGTTATAATATATTATCCTATATTGTGGTTATTTCTTCTAGTCATTTATTTATTATTTATTATATTGTATTTATTATGGATGGTCACTTTATATCGAGGTTATACTTTCACTACTACATGACATAGCCCCATGCTATAAGTCATTATCCTCTTGTATAAGAGGAGGTATGAATGAGGTCATGTTAGTCTCCAACTTATACCTAGTGATCTGGGATGATGTATCCCAAAATGGTATTAGAAACCCTATTATTTTAATTTACTTTAGGTTCTTATTAGAAGTTAGATAGGATGGTTGAAACTTAGTGGGAAGATAATATTATTCCTATAAAACACCTAAAATATGAACCTTCAAGTTTCCATGGCATTGGTATTTCTTTTATTGGTTATTATATGATATTTTTACAATGTTATTCAAGTGTAATTGTGTTATTATCATTTTGGGATTTTTCTATTTCCTCAGGTAGCAAGAGAGGGTGAGTATAGGGATTGTGGATAGGCTCATATATTCACATGTCATGCTCTTATTACTTGTGGTTTATATAGGTTAAAATTAATTAAATTCTAACAAAAATATATTTATAATTTTCCTAAATACATTATTGGTTACATTTAATAAATTTAACATTATTATGTTTATAATTTGGTTTTATATGAATGTGACTAATGAGAAGGTATAAGTGATTTGGGTTTAGTCTATGGGGTAATTGTGGGTAGACACTTAGGTTGTGTTCTTATGGATGTTTCTTATGTGTATTCCTATTAATTTCATAAATTTTATTGTGATTAAATATATTAAGTGAATTTATGAGTCTACGTTTGTTAATTTCAAAAAAGTCCACCTCAACAATTTCCTATAGTTCATCCCATGGATTATATGGATGTTCTTAATGACATAGGGTATATTCATGTTGTAACTCTAAATGTTAAAGAGTGTAGGGATGAAAAATATCATAACATTAACCACATGGTTTAACTAGGGGAGTCACTCCATCCTTGCGTTTTCCATATAGTTTTTATGGTGGTTTAGGTTCTCATTGAGGCGGACCTATGATAGTAGATTTTTTTTAGGGTTTTGAGTTACAAAACCCTTTGTATTTTTAGTTTATAGTTTTTCCTAAAGATTATATGGATTTAATTGAGATTTTCAATGGATTTTTTTACTTGGTAGATATTATTTATGACTTATGGGCGATTCTAGAAACCTATATTCTTCAAGGAACCTCTAGGAAATGGAGGGGTTCAATGGAACAGGCATAGAGGCATGTGTACCTATTATGGGAGGTCCTCAAGGACCTCTTCTTCAAGAAGTTTTTATTGAGTTCCTGAGGCTATACCATGAATAGGAGTTCATGTATTTTAATTATTTAGATATTTCTACAACAGATTACACTACTCTCTTTGCAGAGTGCATATGATTTAACCCATTGTTAAATGGAAATGAGGGCCAAATCCCCCATAAATTTGAGATCATTATTTGACCATAGGTGAGTATTATTTTTAGGATGTTTAATATTAAATCATAATTAGTGTTGGTTCATAGGGATCTTACCATTGATAAGGTCCTTATTAAGGATATTATAGTAGTTTTCCTTCCCATTTATAGTGGTTCAAGTGGTGGCCTTTCCTGTGGGGTTATTGATGCCACTTACATTAGTAGGAAGAGGAGATATGATGAGATGTTCCAAGTATTTGAGAGATAGTTTGGGTATTTTAGGTGTTCTTAACTCCCTAAAATTGGAGGAGTTTCCTATATATGTTATCAGTGTGGTTAGATTTGAAAATTCTAAAATACATGTATGAGTATGGTAAAGCCATGCCATACATGTTGTAGGTTAGGTTATCTCTAGTGGTTTTGTATGAGGACATATCAGCTGGGTTCAAGTAAAGGATAGGGTAAACATATGATTTAAGATATTATTTTAGGATAACCTAAACAGATATCCAAGTTATATCAAGGATTTTAGGTTGTGGACTGGTCCAAGGTATCAAGGTTGGAAACAACCACAGATGCCTTAGGGCTCAGATCCTTTAGAAAGTCAGGGATTGAAGGATCAAGGTCACAGATCCAATGCAGAATGGGTATATTCCTTAGAACCAGTTCTTAGGGATGGATTATAGGATCCTTCTACTATCTAAGGTATGGATTTGATCACTTTGATTTTATCATTTTCTTTATTTGATACAAGGTAATCTCATTCTTTTATTTCTTATAAATTTTTATTTGGTGTTTTGTTGAGAATGGAAATTTTAGGATGTTAGGACTTATAAAACCTCTTGTGAAGACATTGGATAATGTTTATAGGTTCCCAAAACATTCTATAGTGGTTTGGGTCTATGGTTATTTATATGATTTTATTGTTCTAGATAAGAGGAGCTTCAACATCATTTTTAGGAAGCATTGTCTAATAGCTTCTAGGATCACATCAATTTGTACCAAAGTTGGGAGTCTTTTAGATTCATAAGTGGATATGTGAATTTTATTTTTGTATAATTGGGTATTGAGTCATGTAGAGTGGGAATAACCTTTAGTCATATATGATTCATTACAGTGTGGGTGGTGGGTATAGTTCTTACAATGGACCAAGTAATGGTTCCACATACTTTTCCTCAATTAGTGGATAGTTTCCATGATTTTTTTCTAGTGGATTTATTATTAATTCCTACTAGGATAGTGATTGAGTTTGTTACTTATCACATTCAAGGTTCAGAGTCCAAGTCAATTCCTTGTTATTTTATATAACTGGTTGAGTTAAGAGAGATGAAGTTATAGCTCAAAGACATTTAGGTTAAGGGATTTAAATACCTGAGTAGCTCTCCTAGGGGTGATCTAGTTTTATTTTCCATGAGAATGGATTGTATACTCAATTTATACATAGATTAATATAAAATAAATCAGGTTTTAGTGAAGAATAAGTTTCCATTATTGAGGAAAGACAAATAGTTTGATCAGTTGAGGGGAGACTAGTATTTCTCCAAGATTTAACTATAGTCTGGCTATAATCTATTATTATAAAGGGAAGAGGATGTAACGTATATAGTATTTTGGATATGGTATGTTTTATATTATTACCCTCTCATTCTATTAAATTTTATGAATTCACTGATAGTGTTCACAGATCCCATGAACTGGATTTTTCATCCTTACCTTGACTCCTTTGTCATGGTGTTCTTAAATGATATACAGATATATTTACAGTCCCTGAAGTTATATGTAAATTACCTTGAGATTTTATTGAGAACACCTCAATAAAATAAAATTTATTTTATGTAATTTAATTTTAACTTTGGGATTTATGAGGTGTGTTTCCTTAGGTATGTGATCTCAGAGTCAGGGAGCATGGTTGATCTAGAGAAACTGTTGGTGTTGATTTTTTGGGAATGAACTAGGAATTTATTTGATATCCATAGTTTTCTTAGGTTTTTTGGGTGTTATATAAGGTTTATTCAGGATATATCTCGCCTGTAATAACCCCAAATAGGGATGGGAAAGAAAGTAGTAATGTTCAAGTGTACTAGTTGATGTGAGGAGGCCTTCCTAGAGTTGAAGAAGATAACAATGTCTATTTAAATTCTAATTATTCTTGACCCATAGATCAGTTATATTTCTTATTTAAATTCCTAGGGTTTTGGGTTGTAATTTTTTCAAATGTAGGGAGATCAGGTAGTCACTTATGGGTCTCATCATCTATAACCCCACAAGAGGAACTACACTACCAATGATTTGAAGTTAGAAGTTGTGGTTCATTCCTTGAAGTGTTGGAATAATTATCACTTACTTAAGATATTTATCTTATACATAGACCACAAGATCTTATGATACATATTATCTCAGTAATAATTGAACCTGAGGTAGTGTAATTGGGTCAAGTACCTCCAAACCTTCAATTTTCAGATGGAATATTACCTAGTAAATGGGAATTTCATCACAAGTGATCTCAGTTGAAAACCTCAAAAGCTAGGATTTTATACTTACAATATGGAGTGAAATTTGATAAACATGAAAATTGAAATATGGATGGATGTGTTAGAGGTTTAAGAGGTTGTAACCTATTCTCCATTGGTCATTACCTCTTTGTTAGTAATCAATGTGAAGCCAATGTAAGAGCATAACACAAATTGTCTAGTGATGCAGGAATGGGTCGTGGGATATGGTCCTATCCCAGGATGGTATTGGTATGAGTGTGAGGTTATTTACTTATATGGAAGGTTGGTGGTTCCTAAATCCATGAGATAGTAACATATGATGGATTCCTAGGTCTCATGATAGGTGGAATATCCAAGGTTTACCAAGATGTATTGCAATATCAGGATTCATTTCTAGTGTTTGAGTATGAGGAAGGATATTATTGAATTTTTCACTTTCTTACTTAACTATTGTAGGATAAATATATAGCATTAGTGAACAAGTGGGTTAATTTAACCCCTTCCAGTACCAATATCAACATAGGGTGAGGTAATCATGGACTTTATATGGGACTAACCAGGACCTTGAGAGTTCATAATGTAGTATGGGTGGTGGTTAATCATCTAATAAAAGTTACGAATTTATTTCCTATTAGAGAGACTCATTTATTGGAAGTGTTGATCAAGCTATATTTTTGGGAGATAGTTTGATTTCATAAGGGGTCTATGATCATAGTATTTGATCTAGATGTGAAATTAAAATCAAGATTCTAGAAAGAACTATAGAAGGACATGGGGTATCAGCTAAAGTTTAGTACATAATATCACCTATTGAAAGATGGATGGTCTAAGAGGATGACCCAAATAAGAGAGGATATGTTCAGATCATCCATGATTTATTTTGGAGGTGAAATGGATAATTATCTTCCCATGGAAAAAATTTCACAAAATAACATATTTTAGGATTTAAACCAAATGGATCGCATATAATATATTTAGGGTAAACCATGTCACTCTTATTTGTGTTGATTATAGGTGGGAAAATTTTTGGTGATAAAGTCGAGCATGGTGTTTGAGATCATCGAGCGGGTATAGTTAATCATGAATCAGTTGGTTATAGCTAAAATCTTATAATGATCATATAATAACGAGAGGAGATGACCCTTGCAATAAACTATTGGTGACCTGGTATTATTACAAGTATATCCTTAATTGGTTAATCATTATTTTAATAGGTAGGTAATTATACATTGTGATTTTTGGGTTTGTTTGCATTTGTGCAGTGGATTAGACTAGTGGATTATTCATTTGATCTTCCTTCAATACATCATGGTACACATGATCTGTTTCATGTGTTATATCTTTGGAGGTATGAGATAGAACCCATGAACCTGATCAATAATCAAGATATTGAGGTGGAGGTAGAAACATCATTCAAGGGGAACCCTATGTGAATAGTGGACCATAGTGAGAAAGCATTGTTTAGGAAGACAGTGCCTCTCATTCAAGTGTTATGGAAATAATTCCATATTCTATAAGAGACATTGGAGAAGGAGTTTGATATGAAAGTATAGTGGCCATAGATATTTGGTAAGAACCCCTAGAGACACTTCTTAAGGATGATAATCCATTAGAGGTGGAGGTATTGACACACATTGATTTTTATGGTGCATTTTCAGAGAATTGTTTCTATAACTTGATGAATTATGGTTGATCAGGGTGTAAGTGGTGGACCACGATTGCGATTTAGATACTTGAAGGTGGTTTGTGGCTATAATTATGTTGCAGGTGGGTCATCATGGTGTGAAAAATGGGACTCACTACATGATAGGTATCTAATCCAAGGATCATACCTTGTCCATCAGTGTGACTCATTATGAAGGCTAAAATATGGAGGTGGTCATGTTGTGGAATTGAGAAACAACATGATGGTACATGTGAGGGAGAAAAAAATATTTGGTATAGGGGAACCATGGCATGAGGATTGGTAACATTGAAATTGGCAAAGTTACATACATAAGGAATTATAATCCCTATGTATGTTCACAGTGTATCAGGGGTTTTATGACATAACTATTGGTGTGAAGGCATGTCTGAAGGTTGATTGTCATGGATTGGTGGTTGAGATTCATTCCATGAGTCCCATAAAAGATGATCCATCATTATGTGAAAATAATAGTCATTATATGATAGTTTTTCTCTAGGTTCATAGGTCCTCTATTGGGGGGAGTTCACACCATGACCTATAGGGCCCATTCCATGACATAGGCCTTGCACGAAGGCATCCTGACATGACCTTCACAGTCACTCCATGAGAAATAAACTAGGATGGTTTTTTTAATTTTTTGATCTATAATTTCACCTTGGACATGTTTATATATTCCCCCTCCATCTCCCTCAACCACTACACATTTTGGATGGATTTTAGAGCCCTGAATTGTTTTCTAAAGCTCCTCCACTCTCTTCCCCTATACCTTTGAATCATTTTTCATTACAGACGTTTTATTTTTCTATGTCTAACACCATATAAGCCCTATATCCCTTGTACTAATATTTTTCCTTTGTTTCCCTTTGTGAAATTACAATCATGATGTATTAGGGATAAATTTTTTTAGTGGATCAGGATTTAATTATAGAGCACATCATGGTGTGTACACTCTGTGAAGATTGAGGTTAGATATCCTTACAATATTATAGATTTTTCATGAAGGTGTATGTATTGACATGAATGTTGGTGTTTTTGTGTGTGTGTGTGTAGCATTATAGAGTTTCAATTTTGGTATGAAAGTAACTGGGTAGGTAGTTGACCTCTTAGAGAGGGTGTGATGGGTTAATGGAATAGAAAGTGTGGGATCCCCCCTCATTATATGTGTACAAGTAGGGTTATTCACCTAGGGGAATCGGGTCAAGAGTGATATTTGATAGGATTGGATAAGGTATGGGTGATATATTTGAGTATTAAATGGTTATTGGTTAATATTACACTTACTTATGATGGTATTGGGTTTGTGAATGTGTATTTGTGGTGAAATTAGAGAGGTTTTCTAGGTAGAATCATAAGGGATAACTTTGGTTGTTTTTTTATCATTTTGTTGTGTGATATGTGATATAATAAGACTATTATTTGACCACCTTTATACATCAGGGGATGGTTTGGGAACTATTGTGGAACCACTCCTCTATATTAAGTATATTTTAGGGACTATTGTGAAACCATCCCTATGTTAGAGGGATGGTTTGGGAACTATTGTTAAACCATCCCTCTATAAGAGGGAATGGTTTTGGATTATTTTACAACCACCCCTGTGTAAGAGGGAATTATTTGGAAAATAATGTGTGACATCCCCCAACTAAGAGGGTATGATTTAAGAAATTGTGTAACTATTATTATATATGACACTTCCTTCCATCATGGATCTAAATAATGTATGGTTGAGGTTTATTTCGGTCTAGTTAGTTCTGTATAACACATCAATATTTATATGCTTGATTTATTTTATATTTTTGTCCAGTTCATGCACTTTAATATATCTATTTCACTTATTTTAAAGATTTTTTAGTTCTATACTAATATGTTTTATTACTCAAACCCAACATAGGTACCCCAGTGCACATGAAAACTTTTTTGTCAGGAATCCAGGTAAGGGATAGGGACCAATAAAGGGATATTGGGCATGTATAGCTAGATAGGAATTTGAAGTAGTATGAAGATATAATCTAAGATCTTTTTTTTGGTGTTTCTATATAATTTATTTATTTTTATTTTATTGTATATATTTATTTACCATATGGGGGTACTTTTTAACTTGGTTATACTAGTGGATATATTCCATTTGATCTATTATGTGATGTTATTATCTATTAGCTTCTTCTATTGTTATTTATACTAGTTATTTATTTATTATTTACTTCATTGTGTTTATTATGTATGTTTACCTGATATCAAGTGTATATTATCCCCACTACATGATGTAGTCACTCATTGTTTGTCAGTATCCAATTATGTATAGGGAGACACACATGTGGTCAGGTCGATCTATGACTCGAACCTTGCTATCTGAGATGGGGTGTCACCAAAATGTTTTTTAGTAATGATAAATGGACACTTTTTATTAATAATAAATAACTATTAATAAATGTAAAGTATATAGGAAAAAATCTAACATTTGGAGTCCATTAGTAATCTTAATGATGATACTCAACTAGAAATAAAATTGTGGGCCCCAAACCTAGTTAGATCATCCATTAATATTGATGTGGCCATATGCAACATGAATATTAATTCCATTCATGTAATTTTGTATTTATTTTCAATGGTCAAACCATTTTTAATGTTCAAATCATTATTTATTTGGAATATATCAATTATGTAATTAAGGGAGATTGTTGTTTCATATATGATGTATTGGATTTCCTATGGAAGATATAACTTGAAGAGATTATCATCATGAAATGATTATAATGATAAAGAGTTACTTTATATAAATTTTAAGTATTATCTAGAATCATATATAACATTAATACAGTTAAAGGTTCCAAGTTATCTATGGTGGACAAAGAATATTTTGGATATTATCAAATTCTTTGATAACTAATGAATAAGACCTCATCGAAGGAATTTATATTGGATGCATGATTTCATTCTCAATGGGGAATTGGTAACTATCTCAAAACATTTTCCAAACCAATTATGTAGTGGAATAAACTTTTGAAAAATTTGATTGTTCAATATATCTATGCTTAGGAGTTCATTACACACTAACATACTTTATGTATAACTACTTTATAGTTGTGTTTTTTCAATTTTTCATCAAGAAATATTCATGTGATTGACTGGGAGTTTTGATATATCATATGATTATCATATGGATGATGATAAAGGTGAGAGAAAGAAAGATATGAAAGTGGATAATGAGAATATTCAAAATAATTGCAATGAATGTTAAAATATATTATAGATTCCAAAGAAGACAAGAGGAAAAACTGAGTCTTATACTTGAATTAAATAAGTGAAGTATCATTTTTAATAAAACTATAGAGTAATACTTCTATGTTGCTTTATGATATGGAGTTTGACTTACTGATACATTAATATAAACAAAGTAAAAATGTTTCCACATATGTGAAGGAGTTTTTATTCTTACATGAATAGCATAGTATAATTTATATAGGATATTCCATGATGATTTCGTTAGAAATTTTTGGATCTATACAATATAGTAACTACAATGTAACAATAGACCATGATTTAGGTGTGTGGTTCTATCTGTTATGAGAAATATTGTCACATATCAAGTTGGGGTATTAAATCATAGTAGAATATTTTATACAATAAGGTTCTAGGATGCAAAAAAAATCTACTGGGATTGAGTTTCATGTCGCAATACTCATATGTCACTTCATATATAATGTATAGGCTTATTTGAAAAATTAAAGGCAAAAATTATTATACCATGATAATAATCATCAAGTTTAAATTTATGTAAGATTTATGTATATTTGAAGGATGTGGTGAAGATTTTGAGGATATTAATATTATATTTGACTTGAGATTTTGGGATATAATCTTGAATGAATATTACATCATATTAATCATCATTACACCATGATTTGGACAAATAGAACCTCTATAACTAAATATCTTGTATTTTTAAATGGATCTAATAATCATAAATGAGATCTTTTAGCATCATGCCAGATTAATTTCAATTGGTATTCAATGGAATTTACATAAGTATAAAGATTATTTAATCCAAGATTCATAGACTAGTCATTACTATTAATTAAGATATAGAGATATGGAATATCTCTATAAATTGATGATCATACTATTGTGAAATTTGTGACATAATGAAATATTTATAAGATATTTGATAAGTAGAGAGTCACTAAACCTGGTTTCTCTTAAGAGAAGAATATTTCAAGCAACATTTGTTAACATAGAGGTACATAAGGAAGATAGAGAAACATCATGCAGTATTATTAATGCTCATTGTTAGTCTTATTCCCATATTTTTCTTTCATATACAAGTAAAAAGGCTATGAAAATTCTCTTGAACCTATCCATATTTTTTATTATAAATAATAAGATAAGTATGTGAATAGTTGGATTTCTACCTCTAGACACCAATGAATAGTCTCATGATAAAAAGAGTGTGTGAATATTGTAAAAATACTTTCTAATTTTTAAATATCTTTATCTCTCATCATTATCATCATCATCATTGAGTTTTTTATCATGTACTAATACTGACCTCAAATGTGGGGAAGGTGTTTTAAATGAGAGTAAAATGATCAAATTGAACTTGGACCACTTATTCATTCTTATTAGTTATACATCACCCAACTAAGCCTAAAAAGTGGCACTAGGAAACAATTCATAGTGAAGGCTACAGGTATACCAACATGGATCGCAAATTTTTAAAAGATAGTGTTAGAATATTATGGTAAGTACTAAATCACTACAACAGTTCATACATTAATTTTTATATTCATTCACCCAAGGATTAAATAAAATTATCATCTTATTGATTAATTTCGTCAAGTGGTGTTGAGATTGCAGATAAATTTTCTCTATATAGTTTTATTTTGTATTTTTTTATAGATATATCTGAAGGATTAAGGTATTAAAACTTTTATATCAAGTTTTTTTAATTATTTTCATACAATATGAAGTTTAATTTTAATTATATCTCTACAAGTATCATGAAGGATATTTTTAATGGAAAAGTAGAGGCAATATATAGTAAAATTTTGAGGAATCAAAAGAAAAGAAAAGAAAAGAAGATAAATAATATTATGATCATCACTAATATATCATCTTCTAATTATAAAAAATAAAATAGAGTTTAAGAAATTAATTGAAAAGATACAAACTAAAAATTATATTCATAAATGGAATATTGATATGGATCTAGGAGACACTGATTTCATGGTTAAATACACCTCATAAGATAAATATGATGTATATTCCTATAAATATAATTTAAATATACATCAATTCATCATTTAAGTTATATGGTATGAACTCAATCTTGTTATATTAGGTTTAATTAAAGATCAATAATAAGACTGAAATTTTTTATCTCACTAAATATATTATGACTGATGGTATAATTACTTATTCAATAAGTTGTGATGCTCGTGAAATTTTTCTTCATATTGAAAAAAGGGTTTTTTTAGAATTCATAGGAAAATAAATATACTTTTTTGTTGTATTTTTTAACCATAATTAAATATTAAAAATAGAAAATAAAAGTTATTCTAAAGGTGACACTATTTATCATTGTTCGGGTATTAAAAAATTTGAAACTTTTATATACATGAGTTGGACTGATTCTAGTTCATAAACCTCTAATGAGGAGAAATCCAAAGGTAAATGGGTTATTAATAAGGGTAAAACATATTTGATAATAAAAATTTATTCTAATTATTAAAATGGGAAAAATATAGTAGGATAACATTGTATCGATGGTGGGTGGGTAAGGGTATAGGGGGAAACTCACCCATGATGTGGATAGGCCATTGAATACCTTAGTAATGAAGAATCATGGTGTTTTATATTCAAAAAATAAGGTCAAAAATCCATGAAATCTAATTGGAATTCTTGTTCCATAGAGTATTCAAAGTCATAAGGATATTTCTTACTATTTGGTTTCTTTATCCATAAAGTATGAAAATACTACTAAATAATTATACAAGTGAAAATAAGAAATAAAAAATGAAGTGAAATAGTCTAAATAGAAAAATAAAGTACTAAAAATAATAAAAAATAGAGTTAACATGTGGTTGTTTTAATGAATTTGGACACACTACCAATATTTTTATTTCATGGCTACCAGAGCTGAAGAAGTTAAATAATGATTCCAATTATCATAAATAAGTGGAGACATCATGATGTTATTATAATGGTGGTAGGAGAACAATTGGAATATCTCACTAAATACTCAGTGAATCAAAAGTAAATGGTAAATCTAGTAAAAAAATATGTTTGTAAAACCTTTTCTAATAGTTCAACAAGCTTTACCCACTTTGAAAAAGAATGAGAAAAAGGTTATAAGTAAAATCCATTAAATAAAATCCAAATTGAGTGTTTATTTAATCTATATATGTATAAAACCATTGGTATCACTTAAAATATTATATGTTTTACGGATTAAGGTTTTAATAAAAAAAGAAAGTAGGATACACACACATTGTTAATTTTCCTAACAAATCAAATATGGTGCTTAGATAATTTTGTATATAAAAAGTGGTGATGAGAATAACTAGAGGAAATTATTAAAAAATTATAATTCCATGATTGTTCCAAACAAAAAAAAACTACTCCCCTAAAAGTTTAATTTATGAATTTACTAACCCCATGAGGTGACCCAAGCAGAACAAACATAGATATTACATCATTTTAGATGAATATTTATTATGAATCACTATAAGATATTCCCTATAACTATAAAGGATTATTTTATTTTGAGACCAAATACATAATCAACTTATTTTTTGAAAGATCTTAAACATCTCACACAAAGTTATTCTTACATGGTACCCTTCATAGATATACCCAAATTAAAACATATCTTAACATAGAGAAATGTAAACAAAAGAAAGGGTGAGATATGATGATCAATAAGTGTAAACATAAGGGATATGAATCAATGATCATAAGTGAGTATAAGATAGGAATAATGGTATTAGAACATTGTCATAAATTTTGAAACTAATTCTTAATCATTCAAATATAATTAATAAAAATTAATTCAATAAGTATTTTTTATAATTAGACACATAACTAAAAAGAGTGCATAATCATCAATAATTAATCATGATCCATGATAACTTATCATAATCATAAGACATATGTTTTTGTAATATACATAAACATTGAAATCGTATGTCAAGGCTACTCACCAAGACATTCATCGCATAGTAGGCTTGGCCTAACTACCCATGTATCTTCTTAGGCGTGGTCTAACTACACATGTACCCTCTTGGGCTTGGTAAAAACACTCATATACCCATATAGCATTGGGATAAACCACATGTATACCCTTGATATCATATGAAATGAATATTACCCAACACATTTGAGGTCAATATAAATCAAAAAAATCCATAAAATAATGAAAAACATACATAAATGTTCTATAAGACCATAAATAATTAATTAATTCATTATAATATAATTAACCTGTGGGAATAAAATGGTTTTCTAAAATATTTCATCTTAAATTAATCAATGCATTGAAAACAAATGGGTTACATGGAATCATCCTAAAAAATCATCAAAATAAACCATCCATATAAAGAAAGTGTATGGTATTAAAAGATAATATCTCCAATAAATCATAAAAATACTTAAATGATGTTTACATAGATGAAAAATCTCTTTTATAAAGGCATTAAAAATATAATTTGAAAAACATGAGAAATTTCATTTTATTTTAAAAACTTTTAAAACCTAAAAATTAAAAGAATAATAGAAATTAACTTTTCATTGAAAATAACCATGAAAAAATGTTAAGTAATCTTGTTAACTAATGATGGTAATTATGGTGTGAAAATATTTTCATGTTGTATATGTTAAAATAAAACATTCCTTCTATAATATTATAAAAAGTCAAAAGTGATTCATATAGAAAATTTTTGAAAATATTATTTTTAATAGTTTCTAAATAAATTAAAATGCAATGAAAATAACATTTCATAGACATTTAATTATATATAAAAACTTCCATAAATCATTTTGAAAATATGTATATGTAGGGAAATCATTCCCAATGAAAAGAGGATAAATAAGGTTGGTTTTTCATAAAATATTTTCAAGCTCGTTTTAAGTAACAAAGAGAGGTAAAAGGTAATAATAAATCAAAATTCTATAAATAAGTATAATAGAATAAAATAAATTGGATTTAATATGTTATCATAATATAATTTCTATTAATGGTAATTTGAGCATAAACAATCCTAATTAAAATGAGATTGAAACAGAAATCCCTTACCTCAAGTATTTTCTTGCTTCGTACAGATTAAAAACTCTTGTGTAATAAATATAAATTTATTTTAATTCTATAATAGATCCTTATTAATAATTATAATTTAATATATGATTCACTCATAACAAATTATCACCCTTTTATTAAAAATTATTCATTAATATAATCATTTCGAGTGTTAACTGTTATGTTTTTCTTGTATGTTTTGACTCAGTAGTTTTAGTCAATGAATATTAGTAATGGTTTCACTATTTACATTATATTAATAATGATATAAATATAATATTTATTCATTATATACACTTTTATAACTATCCAAATCAGAAGGTGGTGAAAAATTAATTTCATCACTTCGTAGAGATGATAGTTATACGTACGCACAAGTGATGTCTCCACTTTTTGATGGATGAAAAGATGTAAATTTAAATAATAATTCACCTTTCTAGAATCATAATTATATCATAAATAACACATATATTCATTAAATATATCCTTATTACCATCAATTTAAATAGTAAATGGAAAACATGTCTCGTCGCTTTGTGGATGTGGTAGTCCACACATACACATGAGGAATGATTTTGTTTTCTAATGGATTGGAAGGTGTTAAATTAGATAAAATATCATAATTATATAAAAATAATTATTTCAAAAATATATTTCATAAAAAATAAATCCATTATAATAACAAACTATTAAAGGTGTTGATGGAAAATGAGATACATCGCTTCATGGTGATGGTAGTTAGTACATATACAACAAAGACACATTAATTTCCCATTTGATGGAAAAGGAAATGAAATAGTGTTGTTTTAGGATCATATTATCATTTAATTATATAGAATACAATTATTTCATCATATCATAATTGTTATAGAATATATATATTTAGGAGGTGGAATTAAAAATAAACATGGAAACACTCAGTTAAGAGTTATACCTCTTCCTTGTAAATCCTCGTTTAGATTACATATTAAGCCTTCAAAGGTTGGACTTATGGTTAGAACATGGCTTATAGGATGTGGGTATGAAATTAAATAAGGTATTTTTTAGGTATTTTCCAAAACAGAGGGTTAAAATTGTGTGAATAAGAGAGAAGATGGGGTTTTGTTTTATAAGTGAGGTCGGAGGCAAACTTGTAAGAACTTAAAACAATAAAATATTATAAATTCATATTCAAGTGAAAGTGGAACAAAATAGAAAAATATTTAAATATAAGATATTATAATGTAAAAATACCTTCAACCAATAAAATTTATGAAATTTTAAGTGTCATTTTATAACTTAAAATTTAGTTTAACCCTCTAGATAACTATCTTTAACCTTCACTAAGGTAACAAATTTTTAATTAAGTTATTATTCATTATAAGAAAAAATTAAAGTGGCCTCATTAAAAATATATAAATTCTGATTCCAAATATAAAAATAATTTCTAAAAATTATATTTCTATAAGTGGTAAAAATTAATTTTAAAATATGTGTGCAAAATACAAGGAACTAATTTTAGAAAAATAAATTTTTAAGAATAAAACAGAATTTATTAT
This sequence comes from Viscum album, assembly GCA_963277665.1. Taxonomy (NCBI): domain Eukaryota; kingdom Viridiplantae; phylum Streptophyta; class Magnoliopsida; order Santalales; family Viscaceae; genus Viscum; species Viscum album. The sequence continues at coordinate 1,434,822,587 of OY728151.1, read as the reverse complement.
AATTACTTGCATAGTAAAAACCATTAGATAACTGGTAAAAAAATTATTGAATATATAATATATAAATTTCAATAAAATATTTCATTAATATTGATTAATTTGGTTTATTATGATAAAAATACATTGTGTGTATAAAAGAATTTCATAAATATATATCTTTTTACCTTCAAATGATTTTATTTTCATTTATAAAAAAAATATAATCAATGTATGATTGATTATTTTATTAATTAAAAACTTTATAGATAAATTTAATAATTTATTAACCCATATTAATTTCCATCAAACCAATATCTAGGTTATAACAGTCGTATAATAATATTTCTATCATGATTTTTCTAATGTTTGTTGTTGTGTATAAATAAAGATATAAAAAAATTAAAATTTAATAAAGAAGGATATATTTTCTAAAATACTATGGTGTTACACCCCCTTCCCTTAGTTATTCCAGAGTCACTTTTGATATTCTTGAATGGAATATGATGTTTATTTGAAAAATAAAATAGGGTATTTCATAAGGAATTTCTACTTGAGAATCATTAAAGTAATACATGGATTTATTAATTAATTATTCTTTTTCTATATAATGAATTTACTCTCATTGGACTAAAGTGATTAATTTATATTTCTTTTGTCAAGTATTCACTATTTCATAACCTTTATATGTCCTTTGTGGACTGGTAAGAGGATACATTATTAATAATTAGTGCCTATAAAATGACGGTTCTAAGTTGAATTCCCCATAAAAACAGTTAATATTTGTTCATCTTACATTATTTTATTTTTAAAATATATTGATTAACATCAAAGGGGAAGTAAGGTATTAATTTTTTATCAAATGGGGAGTATATATACAGGAGATAAAATTTAGATATCCCAATGAAGTTGCAGAAACCCTCATTCAAATTAGAAAAAATTCTCAAACATATAAAATGGGAGAGGATAATGTAAAATCACAATCCATTACTATATATTCTTATCTTTATATTGTGTTTTAATATTAGGGAAACAAAATTTAAATCCAAATGTTCTTTTATGAATTAGAAATTAATTTTTTTTTAAGTTATTGATTACCTTGTGTTACTATTCTCTATTTAAATTTTATACTTGGTGTTTCACAATGGATGTTAGGTTATTTAATAAGGTGTTATGATGTTCAAATTTCAAATAAACCCTAATAGGGTAATTTTTGGGCCCATTCTTGACATGAAGATGATGTCCATGCATGTCATGTTTTTTTAACAGTCAAATTATTTTTATTATACAGATAATGTTACATTTGTAATGAATTATCAGTATGATTAGTTTATATTATAGTTCTATACATAATGTATTATATTTTATATGTAAGATGGAACTTGAATAAAATTTTATTAAAATTAGTATAAATATTAAGAGCTGCTTTGGATAAAGTTTAAGGATGATCTAACAACATATATGAGAAGACTATGGTTGAAGTTTATAATTTATCAATGGTGTACAAAGAAGATATTGGATATTATGAAATACCTTGATGAATAATGGATAAGATCTCATTAAATAAATTTATATTAACAGCATGATTTTCTTCCCACCCAGGGATGGAGATCTCTCACAAACACTATCCAAAAAAACTGGGGTGGTGGCATAAATATTTGAAATGAGTTAGCTTCAAATTACATCTATATTGAATAGGTCATGAATGACTAACATACTTTACGTATGTATAATCTATGGTTGTGTTTTCATGTTCTCTAATGGAAGTACTATTTTTATTTACATGGAGTTTTGATATATCATATTCTTATCAAATATATAATGATCAATGAGAGAGGATGAAAAAATAATCAGGATTTAATGTTGAGAATGAGTTGATATGAAAGTAACATAAAAATGGTTGGATCATATTTCCATTGTTGAAGAATATTAGAAGAATAATGAAGTATTGTACTTGAAGTAAATCAATAAAGTTTCATGTTGAATAAAACCACAATGAAATAATATTAATTTACACTATGATTTAGAGTTTATCTCACTGATACATTATACTATAAAAATGAATAAAGTTTTCATATAAATAAATGAATTTTTACTCTTATTTAAACAATGTGTCACAATGTATAGTGATGTTTTTTAATGAATTATGATGTAAATCATACATGGTAATTACATCATAATAGTGGACCATGATTTAAGTTCATGGAGATGTTTGTTAGGATAAAATATTTCATTCTAAAATCTAGGTTATTACATCATAGTAGAATATTTAACATTGCAAGGTTCCAAGATACAAATCAGTTATGTGCCACTAAAAATGTAATCCATGCAGTAGTACAAATTTTCCAAGCCACAATATGTTTCAAAGCTCACATGTAAAATTAAAATATGAAATTATGGAATAATAATAACCCTCATGTAATAGTTCTTGTGAGATTTGTATGGATTTGAAGGATATGGGTATAATTTTTTAAGAGTTTAATATGTTACTTGGATTGAGATTTTTTTATCTAAGTTTTAATAAATATTTATTCATGATACTCATCATTATACTGTGATTTTTTCAAACATAAATTCTCCAAAATTGAATATTCTATCATTTTTGGAGTGAATTGGGGGACTTTAAATAACATATTTTTACAACATACAAGAGGAATTTGACTTGAGGTTTGTTGGAATTTTATACTTGGAAAAATATGAGGCAATTCAAGATTCATGAATCTATCATGACTGTAGATAAATATATTGAGATGTTGAATATCTCTAAAAATTTATGATCATATTTTTGTGAAATGTGTGAGAAAATGAATTTATTTTTAAATCTTTGAGAAGGAGAGATCCACCCAACTCGCTCGTTCTTAAATGAAGAATATTGCTCACAATATCTGTTAACATGGTGGAACTTTAGAATTATGGAGGAAGATCTTTCAATATTGTTGACAATATTTTTTCATCTATTTACCATGTTTTTATTTCACATACAAGTAGGAGTTGAAGACAATCACTTTTATCTTATCCATCTAATTTCTTATTGATAATAAGTCAAGCACATAGATAGAATGATCAGAAACACTAAACACTAAGGAATAATTATTTCATAAAAAGAGTGTGTGAACTTTTAAAAAACCATTTTATTATGTCACTATAGGAAAAACAAGGAGTGGTGGTAGTTAAAACCTCCACTAACTCAATTAGAAATAGTTATAGAAATCACCATATATTTAATGATCATTAATCAACTGGAAGAGGTTCCATGTGATTTAGAATAAGCTCTTATAAGTGTAGTTTTTGTAAATTTATTGGTGGTTTTCTATTCATTAGGTTGTGGATTTGATTGGTTCTTTTTTAAAAATAAATTGGGTGAAAATAAAATCATCACAGCTATATTAGTTAGAGGGGGTTTTACATTTCACATCATGAAAATATATGAACCATCAATAAATATTTTAGTGTTATTCTAATTTAACGGTAGTTTTATATAACTCCCCCAAAAAAGTAAAAAAATATTTTTTTTAAAAAAAACTTTTTAAAAAATACATAAAATGAACTCAGTAATGAAATGAACTCAACCATAAATATATAATGAACCCATTAATACATACTTATTCATATATACAATACATTCATTTATAAATATACAATTATTAATCAACCATAATCACATTAATCATATACATATACAATAAATCCAACATCCAACCTCTACCCATAACCATCGTGCCCATCTCAACACCTCAATTACATCTATCCACCACTATATCTAGAATCTTCATACACGAAACTGGCCAAATCATGTCATCAAATGAAACAAAAAAGAGAGAGAAATTAGGACTAAACATAATAAATAATAATTATAGTAGAATCAATGATAATGGTTGACCACACTAAAAAAACTATAATCCATCATGATTTCCAGTTAAAGAGTGTATTAGATCAGAATAGTAAACCTCTAAACTACTATTGACATCTGTCGCTTATAATACAAGCCAGAACATTTATAAAAAAATATGAAAAAAATAGGTATAAAATATATTCTGAATATTGAAAATAATATTTGTTATTTTTTATCAAACAAAAGAAATTTTAACATAAAACAAATAATATATCATCCATAACACTTTGAAAACTTAAAATGGATATTGATGAAATGATCTAACACTTGAATCATAAAATGGAAAAGTATATAACAATCTAATCCAGTTTTAAACTAATGTGTGGTGTGCATAAAATTACCCAATAAAATGATTTTATAGACTTTGATATGAAATTAGTTCATAAATTTCTAAAATCACTCTATGGTGATTTTTCTATGATTTTACAACAATATGAAGTCATTTTATATGATTTTGAATGTGTCATGCATGTTTAAATGTATTAAAACACTAAAAATATGTTAATTTCCATATTTGGAATACCAAAACTCGGATTGAAATGAATTTATTTTATACATTTTTTAAATCAATTTTTTTCAGTATCCAATTATTTCATGGAACTCAAAGGTTGTTTTATTTGTTTTGACCAACTAAGACTCATCATTAAAAAATTGATATCTTGTAAAAATGTTAATTGAGTCATTACAGGCACATCTTGCATCAGATGTATGTTTTGTCTACTCATACATTTCTCAAATAATTTTACAATAGTTTCCTATGATTTCACATCAATGCATAGTTTTTTTCTATGATTTTCACCATTACATGTATGTTTTAGAGTTTTAAACACTAAAAATATGTTAACATGAATCCTAAGAAAACCACTAGTTATATTTATGTGTATTTAGTTCTTACATTTAAAAAATAAATATACAATCATTTTCCAATGATATCATGACACTCTAAGTCCATTTTATTAGTTTTCACCCACAGACACACATTTTTTAAGACTTTCATATCATTAAAAACTACTTAATTAGAAATTATTTGTACATCACACTTTATACTGGAATTTTTTATACTTTTACATGTTAAAATTCATTCTAGGGTGGTTTATCTATGATTTCACACCAATATGAGGTTGTTTTCAATGGTTTTGACCATTATAAATACATTTTAGCGTGCTAAAAGACTAAAAATGTGTTTACTTTCATTTTCGGAAAACCAAAACTTAGATTTATGGGGTGTAATTTTCGAAATTTTTAAAATAAATACATGGTAGTTTTTCTATGATTCCATGACACTCAGAGGTCATTTTCTTGGTTTTGGACCCCCTAATACACATTTATAAAGACTATAATATCTTTTAAAACTACTTATTGAGTCATTCTAGGAACACCACACATTATATGGGTGTTTTGTCTAATATTAAAAATAAAAAATAATTTAATAGCAATTTTCAAATGATTATATTCCAATATGGGGGTTTTTCTATGATTTTTAACATTAGATGCATGTTTTAGAGTTTTAAAACACTAAAAATGTATTTACTTATATTCAAAGAAAACTACAACTCATATTGATGTGAATTCAGTTCCGAAATTTTAAAAATCAATATAAAGTCATTTTATTATGATCTAACAATACTCCAATGTTGTTTTCTTTGTTTTATCCCCCTAATGTACATTTTTAATGACTTCTATATCATTAAAAACTATATATTCATACATTCTGAGTGCACCAAAAATAAGGTTTATATTTCATATACTCATACACATCAAAAATAATTCTGAAGTTGTTTTATTATGATTTAATGAAAATAAAATTTATTTTTCTATGGTTTTGACTATTACATAGATGTTTTAGTGTTTTAAAATACTAACAATGTATTTATTATAATTCTGGGAAAACCGCAACTCATATTGACATTGAATCAGTTTATACATTTCAAAAAATATTCTATGGTATTAATACTATTATTTAACATCACTTTGAGGTCATTTTATTGGTTTTTACCTCATAAGGAACATTTTTAAATACATTGATATTTTTAAAACTTTTTATTGAGTCATTCTAAGCACACCACACAATGGATGGATGTTCTGTCTTATCATACACATCAAAAAAAATTAAATACATTTTTCCCCATGATTTTATACCAATTTGATTTTATTTTATAGGATTTTGACTACTATATGGATGTTCTAGATTTTTAAAACACCAAATAAGTGTTTATAGGAATCCCAATAAAACTACCACTCTGATGTGTAGTTTGTTAATATATTTCATAAATAAATCTAGGATTATTATCCTATGAACTCATGATACTCTGAGGTCATTTTTGTAGTCTATACCCATAAAAATATGTTTTTAAAGACTTTCATATCATTAAAAATTACATACTCACACTTTCTGAGAATAATTCACATTAAATTGACGTGTTATCTTCTCATACACATCAAAAATAATTCTATGGTGGTTGTTATATTATTTCATGCCAATATTAACCCACATAATTAAATTAGAACACTTATATCACCCTACCCCAACTCTCCCTAATATAAGAAACCCCAATAAGATATAATATCATCATAGAAATAAAGAAAATATTTATTTGGGAATGTCATGGATTTGGTTTATAATTTACTTATGTATGATGTTCAATAAGATGAGAAATTTCATTAGGAATATTCCAATAATCCTCTAAAATAAAGAAAATAATGAATTTTTAATTTCTAACCACCAATGATCCTTTTTTCCTATAAGTGTCATGTTCTTTAACTTTTTCTTCCATCCTTTAAATTTTCTTATGTGATTCCCAATCAATGGTACTACTCAAACCCCTACTAAAAGGTATAGTGGTAAATGATAATGGTTCCCTACCAAAGACAGATGATGGAGTAGGATAAGAACCCATCCCCCATAAATACTTATGAAACTCTTACCCTAAAAATATTACACATGAATCTTTCTTGGAAAACAATGATGACTGTGAAGGGTTCACATATCTAGTTTCTAGAATTTTAACCTATTAATTAAATGATATTAATAGTGATTTTATAAATTATATAAACTTTATAATTATATCTAATTTATTTATTTTTCATTATTATGTTTTTATAGTAATGAAATAACATTAAATGGTAATTAAAATCACTTACCCCAACATATCTAGTAGGTTCATTCATAAAATCATCAGGTTTCATACAAACATTAAGCTACATAACTATCTATGCAACTGGGTAAACTAATTTATTTGCTTTTATAAAAAAATATATACACTTTTTAAAAAAAAACTTTATGTATAATAAAATAATACAAATAATAATGGATAAAATTTAACGAATACCGTCCTTTTTATTGAAAAAATCTCTGACCCAAGGATATAAGTAATAACCTATTTTTTACGATTCATAGAATTTTTTTACATAATTAAAGAAAAAAGTATCAATGTTTATACATATAATAATTTTCAAATCTTTATGTTATTATGATACTATAAAATATGCAATTAACTAATGAAATTCATCCATGTTAATACTAATAGACATTTTCCACTACTTATGAGACATGCCATTAGGAACATTCTCATATATCTATCAAGTGCTCAGAGATGTGTTATTAAACTCAAGCCATTATCTCAATTTAAAGTATATCTATTTATTTCCCACATTTTTCATGGTCTATGGATGTGAAACAAATTTAGAGACATCTAAATGAAAAAACATCTAGAAATAATAAACATAACACTTTATAAGTATATTAATAATTTTACTCTCTCATTTTGAATTAGTTATCAATCAACATTAAATTAATATTACCATTAATTTGATGTCAACCACCTCATTCTTAGATGTTTTGGGAATATTCCTCTAATATTTATAATTAAGGGGAAGTCTCACCATCTCTCTAGTAATATACTAAAGAATTTGTCCATAGATTTTGATAACATCACTAGTAGGCATCGCGAACTCATAAAATAGAATGATATTTTTAAATTCTTTTAGGTCCCACACATCTAATGTATTTGTATTTATATATCTTATGTTGTTATCTTTACTTAAATAGTTAATAATATATATATATATATATATATTATATAATGACATACATTTCGGTAATGGAAACTCTCCAATATCCCCTAGATAGAAGAGTGACCAACTACCCCATCACCAAAGGTGCATCAGACGGTGAGCTACCAACAGCATATAGGGAAGCTTCTAGATCAATAAAAGTATTTGGTATAGTGGAATCAATAAAACCCACTAAATTTTATGGTAAAGTTAGTGTGATTTGAGATGATGATCTACTAGGATCTCAAAAAAAATTTCTCGGCATTACAATAATTCAAATTGTTTAGAATATATTCAATGTACAAAAAATAGAAGTAAAAGTTTTTTTCAAAAATGAAAAAATATAACAATATATATATATATGTAAAAAATACTTATATATGAGAAATTGTAATATATTTTCATTTCCAATTTATATATTTAATTATATTTTTCTTCATATTCATCATTTTTATCAACCTATGTTGTTAATAGTACTTTAATTTCACCCTCTCATGCAAGTTCTACTATTTCAATGTTATTAAAGATAAATAGTTTAATATTTTGTGGTTGGTGAGGTTCACTATCACAAATTACCAATTGACCTTCATCACCCATATCATATAAGTCTGTCTATTTTAATTGTTAAAAGACACCCTATCCTTTATGTACTTAATCATCCATAAAATAAATCATTATTTTCACACTCATTAGTATAGATCAAGAAAGATAAGTTGACATAAGTAAAGTACAATAAATATTTTATTATACCTCTTTCAATATTGAATCATGTATACTTGAATAAGACAACTGAAAATTTACCATTATAGTTTAATTCGATTATATCAACTAGTTTTTCATTGTATTACACCTTTGTAAGTGTAAATATACCACTATTTTTAAATTTTATAACCTTATTCATTATTAATTGTATGAAACTTGAAGATGACAATATTATAGGCATATAATCTCTTAGTCTTCCTTAGATATCCTTGATCTAAAAACATAAAATCATTTTCCATTTCATCTTAATTCTAAAAATTAATTATCTATTAAAGAAGATAAAATCTATTAATTTTAAAATAAAAAAATAAATATATGTCAATAATATGAATATTAGTATATACTTAATTGAAAAGGTAATCATTCAACAATATCTATTTTCGTGGATTTTGTAAATTCCAACTAATTTCATGCTTGAACCCTTAGTTGTCTCTTTGTTTTAAATCTCAATTCATTAATAAATGGATATATAATAAGACTAATGAGTAACATATATTAATGATCTTGTAGTAACTTTAATTTAGTTAGTATAAAATTTGACACCTTTCCAACTGGTTGTCTAAAATTTGGAAATACTGATGACTAGTTTTCAGAATGAAAACCATTAGTGATGTTGTCAACATATCGAACAAAATTAAATCTAGTCTCAATCCTATAAAAATACCTAGAACCAAATTTCAGACATTCTTTGACTATGTAACCTTTAACAGTAGATACTTTTATTTTAGATTTATCCCGCAAATATTATTTCAAATAACCTAAGTACCTCATAAAAAATAAAAGTAAAATTTAAAAAAAACAAAATTATTTGATGAAATTTATTTCATCAATGAAAATAAAAATAATAATTAGAGTACCTATCAATTAGATACATCCATCGATAGTGTAACATTCTAACAAGTTTAGCTTCCTCTACCAAAATAATAGTCAAATAATTTATGATAGTGAAAAAATAAGGGGAAAACATCTTCAAATCAGAGTGTCAACACAATTATTTATTGAAATTTTTCAAGCTTAGTTGGATTTATAGTTTTTCTATAAAGCTCTCTGAAAAAGGTTCACAACTCAAATAGAAATTTAGTTGATTTTTAAAGTAATTTATTATGAAATTATAATGAAAATAATTGGTACATCATAATATGTGATTCATTACTTTTAAATCCACATAAATTTCAATGCTTTAAGTCAACGAACCTTGAAATGTTACTTTAATATAAATTTGTGACTTTAAAATTCTTTAAAGCTTGATGGAATACGTCTTTCTCGTGATTATTTATTATAAAAATTGATGAAGGGTGATTTATATTCTTATATTCCCACAACCCATTCTTTATATTCATTGATTCCAAATCCTTACTCAAATTAAAGTGATACTTTGATTTACTCTAGTCATTATGCAATGTAAAAATTACATTATCACAAATGTTCTTCTCAATATGAGTAATGTAAAGATTGTGAGGTAGATAATTAAACCCCCAATAAAGAATTTTGAGAAATATTCTCATTTTCCTCCACTATTGTATTCCAACTACTTTGTATAATATAATTCTTACACTTTTCCCTATTCATTCAAATGATTAAATTTTTCAAATTCTATAATGTCATTTATTATCTTTCATAATATTTTTTGAATTATATAACACCTTCGATGACTTTCCCAATTTAATATATCTTATGAATTGTGTTTTATTAAACCTAAATTTATGACATGTATCAAGAAAATAATGGTAAAACATAAAAGATAATTTTCTACTATGAGGCAATCATTGAGGTTCAAAATGAAAATTGAAAATCAGAAAATACTAGACGGTATAAGTGTTCTAACCAGTTAAGTTTCCTTAACTAGGAAATTAAATAATTTTCCAAATTAATACAACATGTATTTTGAATAGTTTTCTCATCAAATTATCGTATTTTTATGCACCATAATCACATAATTATTGAAATTATTTTATTAGATGTTGAAGTTATACATAAATATAATTTCTAGGAATTTTATTTCTTAGAATAATCACCAAAATAATGAAACAATCGTCATTCAAATACATACATGGAGTTAGATTATAGGGGATCAAAAAAAGTAGCCATATTCTATAATTAGTACCTAAAATAATAAAAGGGTTAAAACCATCAGAATCCAATCCCAAACATACATTCCTAGGAGATAAACAAAAATCTGGATATAATTAATGAAACACATTCAATGATGTTAAATCTTTTGGATGTATCATCAGTCCATCATTGTTATTATCTTTAGCAGGCCACTTAATGTCAAATGTTGACTTATAAAAAATGAATAATCTTTGTAAGCATGGTTTCAGAAGAATGTAATGCAATTCCTTTTTGAGAGTTTTCTTATGTTGCATCATCTTGATTTGGGATTCATTTGTACTCCCATTGTTGCTCATAGATTTTAATCTACTTTTATAACATCTTAGGCATTCTTCTTTATTAGAATATTCTCCCAAATAAAGAATGGTATCTTTAGGGAATGCATGTGTCTTTTTATAATCATATCCATGTTTATTGATGATTTTCATCACCTCATGGAATAATTAAGGGATATTAGCTTCACCAAATTCATCATGAAGAAACTCCAAGATCATGGGAACTGATTTTTTAGAAATTCCATAGAGACACTTAAGATGATACAACTTAAATAGAAAATACATGTTCAAATACATGAAACGCCCTTTATATAGTTTTTATTTTTCATCCTCTACAAATACATAGAATTAATTTTTTGTTCAATTAAGTTCTTAGAATGGTTAATCTACTCAGGATAACCTGAAGGTTCTGTTGATCAATTAAAATCTTGGTTATTTTATCCAGGAAAATCAAATGTGTAATTTAACTAGTTTTGAAATAAATTCTCTTCAAGCATGTCACTTTATACTTCATTAACATGGTATTCTTTTTTTTTTAATTTCCATAACATTTGATTCATTATGAAAAATATAACATACATATCAAGTAAAAAATTATTTCAATATAAAGTGCTCATATACTTCATTTTCATTTAATTGTCTCTTTAATTTACAATCAAGACATAGACATTTTATTCTATCACCCACAAATTGATTTGAAATAGCATAATCTAAAATTATTCTAAAAACTTAGCATATATAGGTGTGTTTAAAACTAAATTAATCCATGTTTTATCAATATGTATTGGATTACCACTCTACCCTTAGAACATTCAAAAAAAGGATATAAATGTTAATTCAAACAATTATAATCAATTATTAACATCACCCAACTTCATTGTTGACTAGGGTAGGACCTTCATTCGACAAAACACTCATCCAACATGTAAATTATTGAATCCAACATGAAAAAAATAAAAAACATAAAGGAAGAAATATTAATTCTCACAATCAATAGGTTTAGATATTGTTTAATAAATTCATTGAGGTGGGGAGAGGTCCATAGATAATATGGAGGTCAGGGAGATGAGGTTGGTGACATCCAACTCATAAAAAGATAGGATGTGGGGGAAATCAGGTCGAGGAAGAGGGAAGAGTAGGATGGGGTTGCAGGGAGAAGGTATTTATGGAATGTTTATATGTTGGGGGTCACAGTAAATGTGAAAAGGGTAAGGGGTTCATCAGTGTAGGTCACCATCATGAGGATAAGGGTCTTTATTAGGGGTTCGTTGTCATCAGGGGTCGAGGAGGGGGTCGGCGTCAATAGAAGCAATGCATGTAACGACCCAGGTATTTATAAAATAATACTTTTTTATTTCTATTAATAATTATGAATAATATATTAATTTTAAGGTAAAGGGGGTGTTTTTTTCTGATAGAGTACTCGACACCCAATAACGAGCTTCTTTGAAATGTTACTTTGCACACAACATTGAGTTATATTGAAAAATAATACAACAATATTATTATTATTTTAAATAGTAGTTAACGCCTATCTGTTGAAATGGCGGAAATGATTAGTATCAACTGAATTTTTAAATATAGTTTACACATGTTTAAATGATGATTCATTGGTTACCATATTTTTTAGAAATGGAAATAAAATCCAATTGAATATAATGGATGTGTTTTTATGAAAACCTATTTAAAAGAGAATAATTGTGTTTTCTTATCACTCAATATGGATTTTTATTTAATGAAAAATGTATGATATATATTAAATGTAATTATTTAAATTCATCTTATATTTTTTTCTAGATATTATATAAGAATAAATTCATTTTTTTCAGATAAAAGAAGTATTTTTCTAAAAATGCAGTTTTACCGCCTTTTGATGGACCACCCTTTTTAAATATAGTTTTTGACACATTTATATGTTTTATTTGAAAAAATAAAAATTTTATTTAGAATAGGGACATAAAAATTTACTTTGGCTAAATTTTTGTTATTTTTCTGATAAACTTCATTTTTTAATGAATAGTGAAAAATAACGCATTTTAAGTCAAAACTATCTTTTTATTTGATTTATTTATATAGGTATATTATCTTTTTAATTGGTTTTAAAGAGTAAATATATTATTTTATTACCATTTAATATAATTTTGGTCATTGGAGGTAACTTTAATTTAAAAGTTTACATAAATACATGTCAATCTTTTGATAGTTTTTACATCTTAAAAACAAGTTTTTTGATTATGACAACGGGATTTAATTTTATATTAATTTCTACAACTTATGTGTTTTTAATTTAGAAAAATGTATTCCATATATTAAATAAAGAGGTAAAAATTTTGTAAATCGATGACTTTTATTTTTAGGCATTATTAATAGTAACTTCAGTAAATATTTTATTTACTATGGTTAAAGGGTAAATCTGGTAAATAAGGGTGAAACATAATATTATAATAATATTAAATTACCTTAACATGTGTCCTAATCCTATTATATGTGATACTTCCAATTGTGGGCATCCTAGGGTCGATTTTAGGACCCCATGGATCCACTTGTGTGTGAAAATGACATTTATTTACTTTTAATTTAAAGTTAAGGAAAATATAACCTGAACATGTATCTTTTAGTAAAATAATTTTTATTTGGTGTTATATAAGATATATTTTAGACTATAAATAGTAATTAGAAATATAAAATTATTTCTTACATCATGGTATTTTATTTATAATTTTTAGAGATTAAATAAAAAAATTTATTTATGACACAATGGTGATGTAGTGATTACCTTATTAAGGAATGATTTAAATGAATGAGATTATAAATATTAAAATAAATTTAATTTGAAACTTTTTATGTCATAAATTAATTTTATGGATGATTATTACTTTTTATATTTGAATTAATGATTTTTTTTCAAAAGAATCAAGTTTTTATGGATTTTTTTTAAAGTCTTGATATGAATAGTATATAAATTGACATAAATGAGTTTTTAAAACAAATACTATTTTATTAAATGATATAATAGTAAAAAATATAAAATATTCATAAAAATTATTTATATAAGGTTTTAAATTCCATTAATGAACCACTTGAGGTTTTATTGCCATTTTATAGTAACTATATTAACCATATAGTATGAATATACTAGAGGACATGGTAAAAGTTAAATTAGTTAACTAAGGGTTAAATCTAAAAGATAAGGTTAATTTTATGACCTAAACTTTTATAAAACCAATTTTATGAGATTATTTTGACCCATATTCATCTTATATTCTAAATATATTACTTTGGTGTTATTATAATTCAAAAATCAATTAATAATAAAATAATACTATTAAACTTTCCTAAAGTGCCCCTCCTCCCTCTTAAAAAATGACACCAACTCTAACCATTAATCACACCTCTCAAGACCCATTGGACCATCCAACATCTTCCCAAATAAGATCCAAACATCCCTCTATTCCTTGTATATGTCTTCCAGTAGGCAGAATTAAATTCAAGAAATCCCTTTGTCTAAAATCAAAAGAAGTTACCTGATTTGAGGTAATGTCTTCTCTCAAGTTCCTTTCCATTATTTTTCCTTCTCCACTCCCTATAATCTTAAATTATTTGTTTACATAAAAAAATAAGTATCATAAATATTCTAGGTTGCTTTTATGAGAAGTATTATAACTACACTTACACACACCTCCATCTAATGGATACGAACATATTGTTTCTGTGTACGGTGAACTGTTGCCTCATGAAACGATTATTGTTCAATTTTCCCCTACCACCTCTCATCATGGAAATTATGATGGAAATGATATTATATATTATATATATGATATTTATTTTACCTCTATTCTTTGGTAATTCTCATTTGGAACATACCTTTATGCTTTTCATGTTGTATAAATATGATAATTTCATTTGAGGAAGTGCAGACTACCGCCCCCTCAAAGTGATATGACTCGTTCATGTTATATATGGAATGTATAAAGATTGAAATTTATGAAATTATGTAACATTTATAACATATATATTATACTTTAATTATAATATACCTATTTATCATTTAGTTTTCATTCCTTCAAATATGAAAAGGAAATGAATGTAGTGTTCATGCGTACGTACGGCTTACCGTCTCCATGAACAGTGCATTTCATTTCTTATATCCAAATGCTATGGAATATTATAAATACATATATACTGGATATATATGATATATATTATATCTATATCATGAATATAATTCTGTAGATACTGTACTTTTTATCACATGGACAATTTTTAATTATAACAAGTTCATTTTTGACTCAAGTATAGAACATCGACAAAACGACTGATATGAACATGAATAATTATACGATTGTTATAGAAAGTTAATAAGTGATATAAAATGAATAATAAACTTGATAAAGGTTCTTAATAAAGTATAAATTAACTTAAGTTTATTATTTAGGAATAACAAGGAACATATGTGATTATTCGAACTCAAGGTAAGGGAACCTTTCACCCTCCTCTTTTAGTCAAAGACTTATTTTCTGTTATGTATTTTAAATTTCCATTTTCTTATGTTGGGATATGAACTTATATATAATTATTTTTTAAAATTTTATGTCTATGTGATTATATATCCTTTTTCTCCCATCAACTCATTTTCTTAATTTTAAAGTGACGTTATTAGGATGCCGAATTTTTGTAAGGGGAATCTTAACTCAATATCCATTCGTTGAGTTAAATATTCATGTCATTGGTTTTGTTTTATCAAGAATATGTTTGAATGATATCTGATTTTTTTTACCCTTAATATCTACTATTATTTTGTGTATTTATATTTTTCACACATAATTATGTCATTGATTTATCCTTAATCTAAGGATATGATATTTGTAAGGGATATCATCTCATTCTACTTTCGTTGAGGCATATATTTATATTATGTGCCTTTATTGTCCTATATGTTGTATATAAAACCATTTTGACATGTTATATCAGGAATTAGTATATTCTCATGATATTTAAAGTTTGTTTTAATTTTATTCCTTAATTTATTTTATTCAAGTGTTTCTCAAGTGGTAAGAGACTCTTTAACTAAGACATCATTTTAAATGTTTTAAATATTTATTCTTCTAAAACCTTCTATTTCATGTCCATTTCTTCAAAATGGTTTTTAAGGATTTATTTATATGGAAATGATTATTTTAAATTGTAAATTCCTTTCAAACATTTCAAAGTGGTATGGGACACTTTGATTCAAAAATCTTCTTTTTGAATGTTTAAATGAGTTGATTATATGAATTTATTGAAATATATCTTGTGATTGCAATGTGAAAATGTTATTTTTACTTTATTCTTGTATAATGTATTATGATTATGTTATGGTACTTAATCCTTTTAATGGTGGTTATGTGATAAACCAAATGACGGTTGGTTCCATGAGAAACCAAGGATGGGTGGTTACGTTATAACCTATAATGCATTAGGTATGGAATTCGGTCGTATAGCTATTCCATTTAGTGATATGTGTAGAATTTGACTATATGGTTATTCCATTTAAGTTTGTTTATGTCTCAAGTTACCTTTATATGCTATATGTTTTTTCTATGGGATTTGTGGTAAAATTTTGGTTAAAAAAAGGGTAAGAAATGAGCTTATATTCAGTGAAGTTTTTTTTCTACTTCATTAAGGTGAAAAGTATTACTTTATGATAACGTATTCATGGTTTACATATTATTTTGAAAAATTAACATTTTTTTCCTTATTTATCCCTTAATTATCTTTTTATACTCTTCCCAAGTTTTGAAATGTTTTTCACAGGACTTAAAGATGAATAGGGTCAAGTATGGTATCAAGGAAAAGTCATGTTGTCTAAAACATGGAACTAAACATGTTTCTTTTTTTAAGAGTTTTTGTTTTATGAAAAAAAAATGGATAGTGATTAGAAGTTTATACTTGTAATATACAAGTTCTTATGTCTAAGTTATTAACTAATTATCTAAATCACTAAAACTGAAAAGATCCTCAATGTGAATTATTAACTAAATTCAAGATTATGTAATGATTAAGGCTGGGGTCTTATAATGGGTGTTGGGTTGGGGGGTCAATTAGGTTATTTTAAGGATTTCATGGAAGATTTCAAAAAATGTCCACTAAAATGAAAAATATAAAAAATATAGCATTGATTATACCAAACCACCACTCTATTTAAATTAATGATAATCTCAATTTAATTAATTAGTGATTTCAAGAATTGCCGGGAATAAAGCACCACTAAGACATTTTTTTGAAGTGTGTGTTTTACTTACATTCTGTATTTATATATCATTATCATTATCATAATTTTGTTGCTTTTCACTTGATATTTTCAATAATTCTAAATGTGGTAAGGATGTTTTAAAAAAGAGGAAAAAACATTTATTCGCCCCGAGTGGTCATTCATGTCTCAATTAGACCTAACAAATATATTCACTTAATATTTATATCTATTTATTTCTTAAAAAGATTAATATATTTATAAAAATACATATATAAAGGTAATTATTTATTTATTTTGTGAATGTGTGTATTATTTATATAAATAATATCTATATTCTTATATATTTTCTTTTATATATATAAATACATCCTTAATATATTTATATTTATCTATATATTCATAATTATATCAATATATATATCCAATTTATCTATTTTCATAAGGTTCTATAGTTAACTAAAACTAATATTTATTATGTTTTTTAGAAAACAAATGAAAACCAATTTTTTATTTAGTACAAAATATTCTCACCCAAGAATATATATCATATCACTACAAAAAAATGTGGTCTTATTAGTGGTTTATTTTAATAACAATGGTTGTTTATACCACCACTATATTGCTTAGTATAGGTACTTAAACCACTGAGTATTTCATGGTAGGAAATAATTTTGTGGAATTTTTTATAGTTTAGTGGTGGTTTTTATATGTTTGATTATTAGTAACTTTCTAGTGTTATTATTTTTTAAAAGAAAATAGGTAAATTAACATAACTATTGTTAAATAATTTAGCAATGGTTTACTTTACAATAGGAAAAAAACCAAAAAATGATGTGCCATCTTGAATGCCTTATAAATAGTGTGGTGAATTAGAATGGTCAACCTCTTACCTACAAACAGCATCTGTCACCTATAATAAAAAAATATTTAAGAAAATAAATATGAAACAAAATATGTACAGAATATATTTCCAATATCATACATAAATTTTTTTGTTTTTTAATAAAATAGATTAAATTTAAACAAAAAATAATAATATATCATGTAAAAAACTTTAAAACATAAAATTTCCTATTTAAGATATGATTCAACACTTAGAACTCAAAAGGGATGAGTATATAATAATCTAACCAATTTTTAAACTGACTTGCAGTGTGCTTGAAGTTAATAAATAAAAAAATTAAATAATTTGATATGGAAGCATTTCATATATTTTAAAAATAATTTGACAATGGTTCTCCCATGATTTCACTTCAACCCAAGTTCATTTCCTATGTTTTTTATTATTACATGGATATTTTAGTGTTTTAAAACACTAAAGATGTATTTATGGGAATCCCATAAAATCCATAACTTGTATTGATGTGCAGTTGGTTTTGAAATTTATACTATCAATAGATGGTAATTTTACTATTATTTCACATCCATCTAATGTTATTTTCTTGGTTTTGACCCTATACCACACATTTTTAAGGACAATAATATCTTTTAAAATTATTTATTCAGTCATTCCAAGCACACCACATATTGGATGGATGGGTTGTACACCCTTCCATGTCAAAAATAATTTAATGGTAGTTTTCCCATGATTTCACATCAATTAGTGGTCATTTTATATTATTTTGATAGTTACATGCATGTTTTTGTGTTTTAAATCACAAAAAATGTATTTATGATCATCGTGGGAAAATAATTACTCAAATTAACATTTTATCAGTTCTTAAGTTTGAAAAATCAATCTACGGTATTTTTCCAATGACTTCACATCCATCCAATGTTTTTTTTCGTTTTAACCCCCTGAAGAACATTTTTAAAGACTTTTATATCTTTTAAAACTTCTTATTGAGTCATTTAAAGCACAACACATATTGGATGTATGTTTTTTTACACGTACTCATCACAAATAATTCAAAAATGGTTGTATCATGATTTAATGTCAATATAAGGTAGTTTATAAGGGTTCTAACCATTACACACACATTTTAGTTTTTTAAACACTGCTACAAAAAAAATTTATTCAGTGCTAGGGATTTAATAGCATTAGCTAATAGCTCTCTTAAATACACCCTTTTTTGCCACTAGAAAAATGCTATTAAAGGGGTCTCTTTATCAGCACTTGTAAAAAACACTAATAAAGGGTATATTTCAAAAAATATATATATTTGATTAAAAATAAAATATTGATATTGATATAAATATAATATATATGTTTTAAATATTTTTTAGATAAGTCTAAATTAGTATTTACACATAATATATATTATATTTAGTGAAACCAACTTATAAATAATTAAAAAAATATTTTTAATTAATAATTTAATAATTATTGTCAAGTAAGATTAATTTAATATCAATATGAAGATAATACAAATTATAAAATTAACAAAATCTCTAAAATAAGTTGCAAATAAGAGTCAAACTTCAAATGGTGATAACTTTTGATTCGGGTGTCCATTTGGTAATACCACATATAAAATAAAATCTTGTAATTAGATCTACACCAGGATGACCAGGGGGCCTTGGTCACTATTTTTTTAGGTCAAAAGAGGACAAAAAGGCCTACAAAACTGATTTCTTAGTTGGGGTACCCCAATTTTTTAACATTCGATGGATTTTCAGCCTTTTTTAAGGGTGTCTTTTTATATTTTTTCGGTGGAGACTAAATTTATATCTGGGTATTACATTCATATTGATGTTATGGTTTGAAAATTTTATTATTTTTAATAATTTTGTTTTATTTATAATAAAATATATGCATATTTTATTATATTTACTTTAAATAAATCACTTGTATAAATACATATATCAACATATTTACATAAAAATGTATTTATAAATATAAAAATTAAATATTTATCATTAATTTTATTTAAAGTAAAAAATTATCCATTTTATTAACCTCATAAAAATGAAATAATATGTATATATAGTTTTATATATCCCTATGTGTGTGTATTAAAAAACACATATATATATATATATATATATTTATTTATATTTATATTCTAATATATATAAATAAAAAATTATATATAATATATTTAAATAAATATAATTGAATTTTATATATCAAAAAAATTATAATAAATAAAAATAAATAGAAAAGTCATTTAATATACAACAAAATACACATGGAACAGTGGTAAATAGCATTCAGTCACATAATGGTGGTCTTGGGATCAAATCCAGGCACGTGTAGGTATTTATAGCAGCCTTTTAGCACTAAGGGGATAGGGTGCATGATGAATGATGGGGTATTAGAAACCACTATGAAAGGGGCTATCGGGGGTGGATGAAAAAATAATTTTTTACATATTTTTAACAATGATTTTTTAGTGCTGTTAAAATCGAACCTTTAATAGTGCCCAAAAAAGAACTATTAAAGGTCCCCTTTAGTGGAACTAAAAATCACTATTAAAGGAACCCTTTAACAGTGATAAAGAAACGCCTATAAAGGGTTCCATTAAAATCACTTTTTTTATCACTATTAAAAACCCTCTTTTAACATCACTTGCAATATTTGTGCTTTTAAAGAGTTGATAAAACCCAATAACTAGCATGTTAAAGCCCCAATTTGCAGTAGTGAAAGCACTAAAAATGTGTTTACGAGCATCCTGGGAATACCATTACTCAAATTATCAGGTATTTGGTTCCTAGATTTCACAAATAAATCTATGGTTATTTTCCTATGATTTACAACACCATTCTCTAGGTTTAAACCCCTTCGATGCATGTTTTTAAAGATTTTGACATCTTTTAAAACTACTTATTGAGCCATTTTGATCGCATCACTTCTTGGATTTATGTGTTGTATAATTTTACATATCCAAAATAATTCAACAGTGGTTTTCCATGATTTTGCATCATTCTAAGGTCATTTCCTATGGTTTTGATAGTTATACACACATTTTAGTGTTTTAAAATAATAAAAACACATTTATGGGAATCCTGAACAAACCAAAACTCATATTTATATCGAATCAGTTATTACATTTAAAAAAAATATGTGGTAATTTTACTATGATTTCATATCCATATGATTTTGTTTTCTTAGTTTTGACCCACTAATGCATATTTCTAAAGACTTTGATATCTTTTAAAACTAAATATTGAGTCATTCTGAGCATACCACACATCGGATGGATGTGTTGTCTATAAAAATAATTCATTGGTTTTTTCCCTATTATTTCACATAAATATATATTTTTTTTAAATGGTTTTGATTTTTACATGCATGTTTTTGTGTTTTAAAACACTAAAAATGCATTTACGAGCATCCCGAACAAACCATAACTTAGATTAATGTGATATCAGTTCCTAAATTTCCAAAATAAATATACAGTCATAGTCTTGTTATTTTATAGACCTTAAGTTTTGTTTTATTAGTTTTTTACTTCAAAAATATGTTTTTAAAAACACTAAAATATTTTATAACAGCTTATTGAGTCATGATTTGATTTTATAATTTTACTCGGTAGGATGACCTATAAGACAAATAATTTCATTAGTTATCATGCTCATCATCCTCTAAAATACAGAAACTAAGGTGTTTTCCATTTCTGACTATTATCGATCCTATGTTTTCCTATAAGAGACATGTTCTGGTACTTTCTTCAGCCTTGAAATTTCTCTATATGCTTTCTGATCAATGACACTGATCGAACAACCACTAGGTGTAGCAGTGAACGATGATGATTCCCAACCAAAGATAGCTAATTTAGTAGTCCTAGAACCCATACCCCATATATTTCTTTGGTTATCCTTCCCTAAAATTATTACAACTGCATCATTCTGGGAAAATGATGATGATTGGGAAGGGTTCACATCCCAGGATTCTTGAATTTTAACTTGTTAATACAACAAAATTAAAAATTGTTTTAAAAATTATCCAAACTTCATAATATTATCTTATTAATAAAATTTTCATTACTATTTAATGTTAAATCTGTAACACCCAAACCCCAAAATCCAAGATTCGGTGCATTATTTTAATACATTGGCATGATTACAAGAAATAGAGTCCCAAAGGACCGATCAGTTTAGTAGTATTGGAAACAAGATACATATATAAGTTCAACATTTCAACTTGAAAAGAAAAACAACACTAAATTATTCCATTAGAAACTAGCTTCCTAGATTATGCCTCCAAGTAACTCATAAATAATTTATTCATATCCTCAGAAAATGACACATAAGAAAGGGGTGAGAGCAAATGCTCAGTAAGATTAATCAATACAGTGGAAGATAACATAAACCTTAGGCATGTTGAAAAAATGAAAACACATGCCTTTACAAATAATTAACATGAACACTTTATGGCAGGAATATGAGATAAGTAAATAATGCCATAATAAAACATAGTCATGGGTATTCTACTAGTCGAATAACCACATGAAATATCGATAGTTAATCTCATAATGATGGAATGAATAATGCCGAACATCATAACCAGATAGTCAAGGCCCCCTTCCAAGACTACAAATAATATTTTGTCGAGGCCTTGTGCCAAGACACCAGTTTGTCTCATAAGACCTACCGATGCATTAAATAGCTATAGAAGGCTCCACCCGTCACTTACTAGGTCCAATTAATTCCTCATATGAATATTTTTAAACATAACATAAACATTCATATTAAAACTAACATACGAAATGTCAAAACTTTATCCATAAACCATGAATGGTATAAAAATAACATATCCACAGTCAAACATATCACAAAACCTTCAATATAAAATGAAATATTTGTCTCATAATAAATCAACCTTGATCAAGAATAATATCCTGTAAAGGATGTTGACATAGTTGAAAATTATCAGTAGAAATCTTTGAGAGAAATATCTTTTTTCATGAAAACATTTAAAAGTCTCACCATTTATCAAGAAGCTGATTAAAATAGATTTTTGAATCAAAGTGTACCATACCACTTTGAAACTTTTAAAAGGAATTTAAATTTTAAAACATTTATGTACATATAAATAAATACTTAAAACCATTTTTAAAACATGGACATTAATGCGAAATATTTAGAAGAATAAATATTTAAAACATTTAAATCAATATTTTGGTTAAAGAGTTCCTAACCAAATAAGAGACGCTTGAATAAAAGTAATTGAGGAATAAAATTAATCAAAACATTATAATATAATGAGAATAAATGGATTCATGATATAATATTTCAAAGGATAGTATAAACACCATATAAAAATGAATTGGTGCATAACGACAAAGACGTCTCAAAGGAATGTAAATTGAGATGAAATACCTTATAAAAACTGTATCCTTGGATTAAGTATGAATCAATGAAATAAATATGTGTGAAAAATATAAATACACTCAATATAATTGGATATTCATTTTAAATCAATCATATTACATTCACTCATATTCTTGTAAAAACAAAACCAATGAATTGAATGTTTAACTCAGTGAATGGAAATTGAGTTAAGATTACCCTTAAAAAGTTCATATCAATGGAATGTGAATTTTTCAATGGAGTGATTATGTGTATCAAAGTTATATCCAAATAAAGTGGAATGGATATTACTACATAAATAATAAATACTGATTCCACACATAATCTTGGAGTAAAATAATCAAAGTATGCATAAATCCCAATGAGTGGAAATTCAAATTTAAAATTCCCTTATCGATTTGGTAACTTACAAAAAATACAATCCATGAAAGAAGTATCATAAAATAAATATGTAAATAACCATAAATTAAATTATATTACACAAAGAATACAATCATGGGCAGTATATACACCACACAAAATGAAATAGTGGCAATATAGCATGAATCTCACAGAAATAAGAAGTGAGATAAAAATCCTTTACCACGTTGTAATCAATCGAGTAATATGAAAAAAAAAATAAACACCAAATGAATAATAGAGTACCATGAATATAAAGAAAATCATGATAATATATATCAAATGGTAGTACAAGATACACCACATCCAATAAATAAGTGGCGAACAATGGAAATCTCACGGAATTAAAAGTGAGATAAGAAACCTCTTACCTCAAGTCCGACTTGTCTTGTATGTTCCTTGTTCTTCTTGAATAATAAACTTAAGTTAATTTATAATTTATTAAAAACATTTTTCAAGTTTATTATCTCTTTTATATCACTTATTACATTTTTATAACAATTAGTAAATTATTTGAGTTCATATTGGATATATTATCGATGTTCAGAACTTGAGTCAAAAATGAACTTGTTGTAATTAAAATTTGTCCATGTGGTAAAAATTACATTATATATAGAATTATATACATGATTTATATATCATATATATATTATATATCCACTATATATATGTATTTATAATAGTACATAACATTTGTAGATAAGAAATGAAATGCACCGTTCATGGAGACGGTAAGCTGTACGTACCCATGAATGATACTTTCATTTCTATTTTGTATTTTAATGGAATTAAAACATAATTATACATAGATATATTATAATTACAATATAATATCATATATAATATAATTAACTTCATCCTTTATATGTCCCACATAAGGCATTAATGAGTCATATCACTTTGAGGGGGGACGATAGCGCGCACTTCCTCAAATTAAATTATCGTGTTTACCCATAATGGAAACCATAAAGGTATGCTATAAATGTAAAATACAGAAGCATAAAAAAACATTAACATAATATATATCATATATAAATATATTTCCATCTCAATGTCCACCATGAGAGGTGGTTGGAGATAATTGAACAATCATCGTTTCGTGAGGCGTTAGTTTTCCATCCACAGAAATAGTGTGTTATTTACCCATTAGATGGAGGTGTTTATAATTTTAGTTCAAATACTTCTCATAACAACATCCTAGTATATTTATGATACTGGTTTTTTTATAAAAGAAAGGAATAAAAAGGGTTTAGGGGTTGGAGAAGTAAAATAAAATAAAAGAAGTTAAGAGAAACCATTACCTTTAATTTGGGTAACTCCCTTTGGTCGGAACCAAAAGGACTTCTTGAAGTGACTTCTTCCTAAGTTAAGGATTCTAGGTGGAAGATAGGGATCTTGAAAGATATTTGGACAGATTTTTGATGATACAAGGGGCTTGAGAGGTGTGAGTAATGGGTGAGAAGTGGTGTCCTTTTATAAGGAAGAGGAGGGGCTCTTTAAGAAAGTGTGAATATGTTATTTTATTATAATCTCATATTTGGTTTAAAAAGGTCCAAAACTCATTAATGTAGAAGCTAAGATGACTCAGTTTCGAAATAAAATCATACAATAATAATTGGATAGGTTTTGTATACTATTTTTATATTAATAATCTTATTTCTTTAAATCATTTATTAATGAGGTGAATACTGCATCATTATTATGTCATAAATAATTGAATTTATTTGATTTATAAAAATTATAAAAAAATACCCTAATGTATGAAATCTTTTTATCTTTCCAATGAATATTTATAGTCAAAAATATTACTTATATAACTACATGTAAAAAATTTATATACTAAAATATATTTGTTAATGTCATTTTTGTCTTTACTTTAAGTTAATTAAAATAAAGTGCCATTATCACTCTTAAGTGGCTCCATGGGGTCCCAAAAATAGACCCAAGGAATCCCATGGTCGACCATGACTCATCCAATAAGGTTAGGATAAGCTTTAAGGTGATTTTTTATTATTATAATATTCTTTTAACCTTTAATTACCCTATTTACCTTTAACCGCTATAAATAAAAGTCAAAAGTTACTATTCACCAAAAATTATTTTCATTTTATTTATCCACATTTTACTTACTAATAAAAACCATGTATTTTAGATTTTTAAAATTAAATTCATAGAGGCGGTAAAATTTCATTTTAATAAAAAATTCAATTTTTTAACTACTACTAAGTGGTTTTACTATTTATCAAAAATTGAAGTTTTTCAGAAAAATACCAAAAATTCAGCCTAAGATATATTTGATATTCCAAATTCAAAAATGATGTCTATTTTACCAAATTCAAAATATAGAATTTTCATTAATTAATTTAAAATTAATTCCCGTTGTCAAAACAAATAGCGTGTTTTTAAAAAACAATAACTATCAAAAGATTGAAACTTGTTTATGTATAATTTCAAAGTGAAATTAATTCCAATGACCAAAATTGGATTAAATGGTAAAAATATAATCTAATTATACTTTCAAACCATTTAAATTTATAAATGAACACTATAAATTATTTTTATTAAAAAATTTCTTTTCAATTAAAATTTAGTATTTTTTACAATTCACCCAAATATGAAAGTTATCAGAAAAACACCAAAATTTTATCAAAACTAAATTTTTATGTCCCGATTATAAATAAGATATTTATTTTTTCAAATTGAATATATAAAAGTGTAAATATTTTATTTTAAAAGGGTTTTCTATTAAAAGGCAGTAAAATTGCATTTTTTGAAAAATACTGCCTTTATTTAAAAAAATGAATTTGTACTTATATTATGTCTAAGAAACACATAATATGGATGTTAAAATTATATGGAATATATAAAATTCAAAATTCAGTTAATACTATTCATAACTGCTTTTGAAAGGCTAGTTTGGTAAGTCGACATGCACTTGAACTCGGTGTTGTGTGAGGTACAAGCTATTGAATTACTTTAAAGAGATAATGTACTATCAAACCTTGGGGTGTTACAATTTCATTACTATAAAATAATAAAAATAAAAATAAAATTATAACAACAAACAAGCCTTAAACCCAATTAATTGGAGCTTGCTACATGGTTTAAATGGAACCAATAATGCTAATTGGAAGTAATTGATCTATATAGCTAACCCCATTTAATTGGTTTTAAGAATTTTTTTAATAGTAATTTATTTTTAATTATTATTTTTTTATACAAATGAAACAACATTAAATTTTAATGAAAAGTTCTGACTCCAACATCTCTGGTGGGTTCATTCATAAAATATCTATCAGGTTTCCTATGAACTTTAAGCCAAATCTTTGTATGACCAACTAAGTGGTCTAATTTATTAGTATTTATAAATATATATATATACAATGTTTAAAAAAAAACCCTTAGTTATAATAAAATTATATAAATAATAACAGATAAAATACAACCAAGATTGTTTTTTTTTCTAGAAAAACTCTACGACCCAGCGATATGAGGAATGACTTTTTTCAAGATTCACTGCGTTTTTTCGATAATTCTAGAAAAAAATAGAAACTTTAATAAAAAATTATAATTTTATTCTGTTTATTTTATAAAGATAATGTAAAGTATAAAATTACATCATGAGAATTATCTTTGTTAATATCGAAAAACATCTTCCACTGCGCATGAGTCATGACTTCAGAAACATTTTCATTCATTTTTTGATAGCTCAAAGATGTGAAATTAAACTCATGACATAATCTCCATTTAAAGTCTCTTTATTTCTTGTCTAATTTTTTTAGGGTCCATGGGCTTGAAATGGAGTGAAGGAACTAAAAATCAAAAAAATATACAAATAAAAAACATAAAACTTTAGAAGTATATTAATAATTTTACTCATGTAATTTTAATTAGTTATCAATGGAAATTAAATTAATATTAACTTTACTTGGTTTTCAAACACCTTATTTTTCTAAGATATAGGAACATGCCTCTAATATTTATAAGTAATGGAAAATATAATTGTCTTGTAAGTAATATCTCCAATAATTTATCTATAGATTCTGGCAGCATCACCGATAAGCAGCTTGAACTCATCAAATAGAATAATAATTTTGAATTTTGTTAGGTCTCATACATCTTATATATTTATATTAAAATCACTTTTGTTGTTATCTTTATATATTTAACAAATTCATTAAATAATTAATAAAATATATAGTTTCTTATACAATGAAATACATATCAATAATGGAAACTCGCCAATATCCCCTAGATAGAGGGGTGACCAACTCCTCTATCATTGTAGGTTCATCGGATGGTGGGATACCAATATAATTTGGGGAAGCTTCTTGCTCAATAGAAGTCTTTGGTATAGAGGAATGACTCGGATCCATTGAAGCTAATTGTTGTGGTTGTGTTCTCTGAGATGTTTATTGGCTTGGATATTGAAATTTTTTTAATCTTGATATTTTTGAAATTCAAATGGTATATAATATATTAAATTTATAAAAAAATATAGAATTAAAATATTTTTACAAAAGAGGAAAAAATAGAATAATGTATATATGGAAGAAACACTTATAAATGAGAAAATATAATATAGTTTAATTACCAATTTATACATTCAATTATCTACATCTCCATTATCTTCATTTTTATAAACCTCTATTATGATGAGTATTTAATTTTCACCCTCTCTTGAAAGTTCTATTATTTCAATATTGTCGAAAAAAAATTATTGAATGTTTTATGGTTTATAAGGTTCACTATCACAAAGTACCAATTGAAATTCATCACCCATATTATAAAATTTTATCTATTTTATGTGTATAACAAAACTCTAACCCTCATGTATTTAATTATCCACATAATAAACCATATTCACTTGTGAACCTAACATAAATAGATCATGCTCTATACGCTCACCAGAATGGATCAAGAGATAGAATTTTACCTAAGTAAAATGTAATAAATCTTTTATTATACCCATATTAATGTTGACCCACTTTGATTAGAATAAGACAACTGGAAATTAATGATGATAGTTTAATTCCATTATATCAATCAACTATTCATAGTATCCCACCTCTTCAAGTCTAAATACATCACAATTTTGAGTTTTCAAGCCTTCTTCATGATAAATTGTATGAAACATGAAGCCATGAATATTTTAGCCATTGAATATATTACCATATCTTAGAGGAACTTGAGAAAAAAACATCAAATCATTTGATACATAAGCTCGATTCTCAATATTCAATATCTAGAAAATAATATATAAGGTGTTACTTTTAACATAGAAAAAATAACAACAGGTCAATAATATGAATATGAGTATATACTTACATGATGGGTAAACCACTCTAAAACCCCATTATTGAAAAATTCTGGTAATTCTAGATCATTTTGAGCTCAAACCCGTAGTTGTATCTCTTTTTCAGTCTAAATTATTAAATAAATGGATCTATAATAAAACTATTGAGTATCAAATATCTTTTCACTTGTAGTAATTCCATTTCAGTCAATGTAAAATTTAACCCCTTTACAGTTGGTCATCCAATGGTTTGAAATATTGATGACTGGTTTTTAAAATAATTATTATTTGAGGTGTAATCAACAAATCAAACATTATTGAATCTAGTATTAATCTCATCAAAATACTTAGAACAAACATTGAAGCACTCTTTGGCTATATAACCTTCAGAAATAGAGCCTTATAATTGAGATTTTTTCCTCACATATGAATTCAAATTACCTAAGTATGTGATTAAAAAAATAGGAAACATATTAAATTTTTTTACACGCTGATTTTATAAAATAAAATTTATCAAGGAAAATAAAAAATAATAATAACATATCTCTCAATTGGAAACATCCATTGATGGTGTAACGCCCCAAGGTTTTAAAAGTGGAACATCATGTTTGATAGAGTATATAACACACAACACAAAGATTATAAGAGAAAATAACACCCTAAGACTTTATAACATACTTTTTAAAATAAATTCAATCTATTCAATATATTCCGATGCACACAACATCAGGTTTGAACAAAATGAGATACTCAATTAAAATATTATTATTTAAACATGACCATTATAACTTATACATTAATTTATCAGGTATGAATATAAATAAATAAATTATTAAAATTATATTGTTTAAACATGTATAAAATAATTTAAATGAATATATATTGATTAAAAATATAATAAGAACCATTTTAAATAAAAAGGAAATTTTTTCTAAAACTGTACATTTTTAAAAGAAAGTTTAGTTTCTTTTTGTCACATAATTTAAAAATAATTTTTACTACATTTAGAAAATTAATTTGAAAAAATAAAATTCATTTTTTAAATCTATATTTCAAAATTATCTTTGGTTTAATTTTTTATACTTTTCAGAAAAAACTATTTTTTTGATGAATATTGAAAAATATAGATTTTTATTGGAAATCACTTTTTGATTAAATTATTTACAAGGTTAAATTATATTATAAATTGGTTTTAAAGTAAAAATAGTTCAATAATATTACAATTTAACTAATTTAGGTAATTTTAATCAATTATATTTTGAATTATGATATAAAAACTTTTCAAAATTTTGAAATGTTTTCTTTGGAAAGCCCATTTTTTCAACACATAAATGGGTTTAATTTAAAATTTATTTTTTTCACATATCTAAACTGAATTTGTGTCACGCCATAACCCCAGAAATCCAGAGCTCATGTATTATTATATTATATTTAAATGATGATAAGGAATCAAATATTGAAGAACCAATCATTTTAGCAGTGTTAGAAGATCAGATTACATTCATGATACCCATAACACATTGGTAAAAGAAAATAAATCATGATACATAATAAAATGAAATAATCTGCATCCTTGAAAGCTTATTAAATGTTTTATTCTTTATAACCTGGGTAAAGGAAACATAATAAGGGTGAGATAAAATGCTAAGTAATATTTATATGAAACAATAATATGTGAATTAGAGTCAATAAGGCATAGATATTATGGAAATCTAAATAATCTGAAAAACACATGTCATCAATACACTAAAAATCAAAATGAATCCATAGATTTTGTCATAGTGAAAATCCAATGGATAATAATAACACATTACTAAATTAAGGAAATGATTTATTATTGGATATCATGTATCTATCACATGAACCATTATACTATCAAAAAATTTTAAGCCTGTGGTTAGAAACCCATCTGATTCTATTTGGAAGCAAACATAAAAGATTTTTCACTGAATGTTTTGTCTAATGAGACATGTCGATGCATCGAGGGGCTATAGTGCCCCCTACCATCACTTCAAGTCCAAATAATTCTTCATACATATATTTAATTCAAGAAAAATATCCCTTTTCAATATCCGTATTGAATATAGGATACAAATTCATCAATATTTACCCAGTTAGAACGCCATTCAAAATAAACACCATACGTAAAATGGTATACGGCTAAGAAAATAATCATATCCATAAAACAATAATATGGATATTTGGTATAAATATAATTTATAATGAAAAATGACATTAAAGGGGAAGTATATCCACCATACAAGAATGATTAGGGGCACAATACCAAGTAAGTCTCAATAAAATGAAAATTGAGAGAAAGTCTCTTGCCTCGAGTTCGACTTGCTTCAAATGTGTTAAAAAATCCTTTATAATGATTTTAATAGTTTTATTGATTTATTAAATAATAAAAATAATTTTTATAAAACCATAAATAATCTTCTTATAACATTTTCCACTCGTTTTTTAACAATATTTTGTTATTTTTATTGTTATGGGTCCGTTCTTTTCATGGTTTCCAAGGTCGGTTTATTAAGGTATTCCTTTTCAAAGAGAAATAATTATCCAGAATTGATAACATATATATATATATTTATATATATATATATATATATCATTTTAAACAATTTCATATGAATTAAAACTTCCCATGATTGTGGTAATGTGAAATGAAAACTCATCATGCACAAAGGCGGTGAATTGTCACACCACAGACGATGATTTCGTTATTTAAGAATAAAAGAAGAAAATAAGATATTTTATGATGAATATACCATAAAAAACATTAAATTATATATATGATAATTGAATTGTAATTAATCATTTTATAGGAGTTTAGGATAAGGTATAAGTGAAAACGAATTTAAAAGAGAAGAAAAATGAATCTTATCTCTTAAATTTTTTCTCCTTGAGAACCTCCATAGGCTCTTAGAAGTGGTATTTTTGTGATACTAGAAGTACTATAATGAAGAAAGGGATGAGGAGAATGAAAATTTTTATAATATATGAGAGAAAGAATGATTATGATGATGAAATTTTGTGACATGTGGAGCATAGTTTTATAATTGAGGTTAGTGGTAATTTAAGAATTACCTAAAATATTAAATTATATTAAGTCTAATATAGAGTTAAGGAAGTTTAAAAGGGCTAAAAATATCAGGATATCACATTTTAGACCAAATATTTTCATTTTTGGCCTTGTTAAATGATTTGATGATTTTTAAATATTTTAATTAAATATTATATTCAAAAAATGATTTTTTCAAATGAAACATTATTCATAAATTTTGACTTTAAAAACGTCAAAATGAGGTTAAAAATTCAAATAAATTTTTTTATTATATATTAGACTTATCATATTAATCTAGGAAATTCTTAAATTATCTTAAAAATAAAAAATTAAAATTATTTTATTATTTTTAATATCATTAATTTAATTTATTCATTAATTAAATAATTATTACATCATTATTGTGCAAGCCATTAGGGTGGTAATTTTTCCCTATAAATTAAAAATAAAATCACATGAAAAATATAATTTTATTATATTTATAAAAACTATTTAAATATGAATAAAAACTTTTGTAAAACCATAAATTAAAATGTTATACAAACTAATGTTTATAGTGTGAACACCTTGACTTACCTTTAAATAAAATATTCTAAAGGTATCAATCTGATTCTTGTGGGTCCAAAATGTCTCAAATTAGAATAACAGGAAGATAATGGTATAAAATATCTCATGGGAAAATATTTAGTCAAGTTTGGGGCCATTTAATGGTACTTATAATTTTAATTAAAAACATTTTATTTATTTTTCTTTTGCGTGCATAGGTACTACATCAGCATTGCATAAGTATTAAAGAATTTTATTTAATTAATAGAAATTAAAAATTAATTAATATCATAAAAATAAATTATTTTGGTTCAAAATAATCATTTATATTCATTCATTAAATTTAATTATGCATATCTATATCAAAATAATTTCCTTAATTTGTTAATTTTTCTTTTCTTGCCTTATACGAGCATCGCACAAACATTAAGATAAGGCTCATGTTATATAACACTAAAATTAGAAATTAGCAACCAAAAACATAAATAATACATAATAATTCATAAATAATTTCTCAAAAATAATTTTTAACACTCAATTATTATATATATAAGTTACCAATTTTGACTCTGTTCGTGCTGTGCAGGCACTGTGTCGACAATGACAATGATTTTTTTATACTTATCAAGAAAAATATAATTTATATGTTCTGAATTATTTATATACAAAAAATATCTTATAACATCATTTTTTATTTATTCAAAAAGTTTAATAAATTTTATATCATAAATTTCTCTTGACGTTGTCACAAAAAAATACTATATTTTCTTAAAAACTATATTTTTTATTGTTCGCTAAAAGGACAACTATTTCAGAATAATCCCAAATATTTATCCTAAAAATTTATATATGTTTATAATTAAAAAATTAACTCTTCTTTAAGAAAATAATTTTCAAGATATGATAAGTTTAATTTTTAATTAAAATCATCATTTACTCG
Organism: Viscum album; assembly: GCA_963277665.1. Classification (NCBI taxonomy): domain Eukaryota; kingdom Viridiplantae; phylum Streptophyta; class Magnoliopsida; order Santalales; family Viscaceae; genus Viscum; species Viscum album. The sequence goes on along the minus strand of OY728151.1, from coordinate 1,434,788,782 downwards.
AAAAATACCAATTTTAAAATTATAAATGATTTTATAACACTTTGAAAAATTAACTAAGGTATAATAAAATTATCCTATAATAATGAGACATATAAATAGTAACTTTTGATTTTATTTTAGGAAAATAAATTTTCTTTTAAATCATTATATTAATTATAAAATTGTAAATAAATATTTATGTTTTATAAAAATATCAATACTTAATTAATAATTTATAAAACATTTATTTACTTGTACTATGATACAATTATATCATACTTTCATTTATAATATTCCTATATTTTATTTAAACTTTTTTAGGTGAGGTTACTATTCCATTATTTGAATTACTATTCATAAGGGTAACATTACTTTTCCAAAGGGTCGAGTTATTATTCACCAAAAAAACTAAGTTGACCCTATCTGACTATAAATATCTTACTGATCAAAACCATGTATGTCTGTTATTCAAAATTAAATTCACTTAATCAGAAAAATTACATTTAATTCTAATCCCATAGGTGTGGTGAGAAGGTGGGTAAAAAGAATGTTCAAAAGTTCAATAAGTTCTTATATCTAATTTTAATATAAAAATGATGTTTAGTTTACAAAAAATTATACATATCATTATAAATATGTTTTTTTTGTGAAACCATTATAAATAAAATTTAATGGTAGTTATTACTATTCATGTTACTATGGTTAACATCTTGGTTATTACTATCTCATTGAAATAATTATAATAACCAAGTGTTGTTTCACAAAGTATTAGTGTTGTGTGTATTATGTGATATATTAAATTTATTTGTAAATCATTGGGGTGTTACATTCCCCCCTCCTTCAATAAATTGTGTCCTCCCAATTTGAAATTGCACTTTGAAAAAGAAATAGGCTGATACTAGTAAAACACTTAAGATAAATTGAATTTTTTTAACTAATCTCAAAGTCATAAACATGGTTTCTTTAGAGGCATATTTACTTTTTAATTATTCATAATGGTTTGTAAATTAAATGTGAATTGTCTTAAGCATTCCCCCTAGGAGTGTCAAACTAGGTGCGCATTAAGGCCCATTGTATTGTACCATGTTACCCCGAGTCAAGCCTGGAACACCATGTTAGAGTTGTTACTCCTAGGTACATATGTTCCAAAAAGGCATCCACTTGTAGTATTTAGATAGGGATGTATTTCTAGGAATTTCCATATAATCTCTACCTTAAAAAAAGTTTATTATGTTCTTCAATAATTATCATCAAATTCTATCTTAGTGTTATTTTCTCTAATCTATGTTTTCTAAATATAGCTTCCAATGTTGCTACTCAACTTTCTCGGATACCAACTATTACACCCCAACCCCAGAAAATCGGAGATGGTGCATTATTTTATTAAATTGGCATGATTAAAAAGAATCAAATCCTAAAGGACCAATCAGTTTAGTAGTCTTGGAATACCATATTACTTTTATAAAATCCATAACACATTAGTAAAGGAAAATAAAACATGATACATAATAAAATGAAATAATCTGCATCCTTGAAATATTATTCAATGTTTTATTATTCATAACCTGAGGAAAGGAAACATAATAAAGATTATTTAAAAAACTAATTAAGGGTTATATGAAATAATAATAAGTAAATTAGAGTCAATATTTCATAGATATTATGGAAAGGTAAATAATCTGAAAAAAACATGCCATCAATACACTGATAATGAAAATGCATCCATATATTTTTTTCATAGTGAAAAAAATATAGATAATAGTAATAGATTACTGAATAAAGGAAATAATTTATTATTGGATGTCATGTATCTATAACATGAACCATTATACACTCAAAATAATTTAATTCTTTGGGTAGAAACCCATCTGATTCTGTTTGGAAACAAACACGAACATTTAGTCGCCAACTATTTTGTATCATGAGACCTATTGATGCATCAAGGGGATATAGAAGGACTCGATCATCATTTTATGTCCAAATAATTATTCATAAATATATTTAATTCAAGAAAAATATGACTTTTCAATATCTTTATTGAGTTAAGGATACATATTCATCAATATTTACCCAGTTAGAACAACATTCAAAATAAACACCGTATGTAAGATGGTATACGAATAATACAATAATCATATCCATGAAACAAAAATAAATTTATATTTTATTTAAATACAATTTATAATGAAAAATTATCTCAAAGGGTTAGGAGATACACCACACAAGAATGATTAGGTTCACAATACCATGTAAGTTTCAATGAAATGAAAATTAAGATGAAGTCCCTTACCTCAGGTTTGAATAACTTCAAATTTGTTCAAAAACTCTGGTATAATGGTTTGAATAGTGTTATTAATTAATTACAGAACTAAAATCATGCTTTTAAATCCTTAAATATTATCCATATACTATTTTTCACCCATTTATTAACAATGTTTTTTTATTTTCATTATTTTGGGTGTGTTCCTTTCATGGTTTCCATTGTTCTTTATTATGGTATTCTTTTTAAATAATAAAAAATTATAGAGAATTGATAAAATATATATTTTGTTAATTTTAAAAAATTTCATGTGAATTAAAACTTACCATGATTGTGGTAAATTGAAATGAAAACTCATCGTCCACAAAGATGGTGAATTGACGCACCACGGATAATGATTTTGTTATTTAAGAATCAAAGAATAAAATAAGTGATTTTATGATTCATATACCATTAACACAACAACATTATAGTATATATATGATAATTTAATTTTCATGAATCATTGTATGGGAGGTGAGGATAAGGTATTAGTGAAAAAATAATTTAAAAGAGAAGAAATAGGAATCTTACCTCTTGAATCTTTTCTCCTTGAAAACCTACTTAGGCTCTTGGAAGTGGTCTTTTTGGGAGACCAGAAGAACTAGAATGTAGCAAGGGATTATGAGAAGGGAAATTGGAAGAATATAGGCAATCAAGAAGGCTTAAGTTTATAAAATTTGGTGAAGGGAGGAGCCTCCTTTTATAATTGACGTTAGTGGTAATTTAAGAATTACCTAAAATATTAAATTATATTAAGTCTAATATTGGGTTAAGTAATTTCAAAAGGGCTAAAAAGCCTAGGATATCATAGTTTCAACTAAATATTTTTATTTTTTGAATTTTTCAATAATATTTTGATTAAATATTGTATTCATGATAATGATTTTGTCAAATTAAACATTATTCATAACTTTTGACTTTAAAAACATCAAAACAAGGTTTCAAATTGGAATAAAAAATTTTATTATTTCTTAGACTTATCGTTTTAATCTAGGTAATTTGTGAATTATCATTAAAATATCAAATTATAATTATTTTTTATTTTTAATATCACTAATTTTATTTATTAATTAATTAAATAATAAATAAATTATTATTGTGCAAGCCATTATGGTAGTAATTTATTCCATAAAAATTAAAAATAAAATTCTGTGGAAAATATAATTTTATTATATTTATAAACACTATTTATTTCTAAAAAAACTTCTAGAAAATCATAAATTAAAATTTTATACAAACTAATGTTTATAGTGTGAACACTTTAACATATCGTTAAATAAAATATTCTAAAGATCTTAATATGATTCTTGTGGGTCCAAAATTTCTAAAATTAGAATCCAAGGGAGATAATGATCAACACTATCTCTTGGAAAAGTATTTAGTCAAGTTTGGGTCCATTTAATGGTACTTATAATTTTAATTAAAAACATTATATTTTTCTTTTCTTTTCCTTGCACAAGTACTACATCAGCATTGCATAAGCATTAAAGAAATTTATTTCATTTATAAAAATAAAAAATTAATTAATATCATAAAAATAAATTACTTAGTTTTAAAATAATAATTTATATTCTTTAATTAAATTTGATTACACATATCTTTATCCAAATAATTTTCTTAATTTGTTAATTTGTCTTTTATTGCCATGCATGAGCATTGCGCAGACATTTAGATATGGTTCATGTTATATAAAACTAAAATTATAAATTAACAACCAAAAACATAAATAATACATAATAATTAATAAATAAGTCATTAAAATAATATTTATCACTAAACTATCATATATATAAGTTACCAATTTTTACTTTGTCAGTGTTGTGTGGGCACTGCGTCGGCAATGACAATGATTCTTTTATAATTATCAAGAAAAATATAATTTATATGCTCTGAATAATTTATATAAAAAAGTTATCTTATAACATAATAATTTTTTTATTCCATATTTTTGATAAATTTTATATCATAAATATCTCTTGACGTTGTCACGAAAAAATACAGTATTTTCTTAAAAACTGTATTTTTTACTATTCACTAAAAATTCAACTATTTTAGAAAAATACCAAAAATTCATCCTAAACATTTTTTGATGTTTATAATTAAAAAATTAATTCCATAATAGGAAAATAATTTTCTAAATATGATAAATTTATTTTTTAACTAAAATCTTAATTTACTCGAAAAATACCAATTTTAAAATTATAAATGATTTTATTAACACTTTGAAAAATTAACTAAGGTATCATAAAATTATCTTATAATTATAAGACATAAAAATATTAACATATTACTCAATTTTAGTAAATTAAATTTTATTTTGAATCATTATAATAATTATAAAATTATAAATAAATATTTATGTTTTATAAAAATATCAGCACTTAATTAATAATTTCTAAAACATTAATTTGCTTGTAATATGATATATTTATAATATAATTTAAATTATAAGATTCATAAATTCTATTTATACTTTTTTATGTGAGGTTACTATTCCATTGTTCATATTACTATTCATAAGGGTAACATTACTATTAGAAAGGGCCAAGTTACTATTCACCAAATAAATTAAGTTGACCCTATAAGACTCTAAATATCTTACTGATCACAACTGAGTATGTCCATTTTTCAAAATTTAATTCATAAAATTAGAAAAATTTCATTTAATTCTAATCACATGGGTGTGGCAAGAAGGAAGGTAAAAGGAATTTTTGAAAGTTCAAAAAGTTTTTATATCTAATTTTAATATAAAAAATAATGTTCATTTTACCAAAACTTATAAATTTCAGCATAAATATGTTTCATTTATGTGAAACCATTATAAATAACATTTAATATTAGTTATTACTATTCATATTACTATGTTTAACATCCATTTTATTGCTATCTCATTTAAATAATTATAATAACAAAGTGTTGTTTCATAAAGACTTAGTGTTGTGTGAATTAGAGGCTATATAAAATATATTTTCAAATCCTTGGGGTGTTACAATTTGAAAAATAAATTTTTTATTTGGAATAATAATAATTCATATTATATAAAAACTTCAACTTAATTTTTTACATTAATGAATAGTAAAAATGTTAAAAATTAATTACTATGGTAAAGGTAAAAATGGATTTACCGAGGGTTAAACTAAGAAGATGAGAACTGAAAATGGCCTAAAACTTATCAAAACCCTATTTTATGGACACATTTAGACCTTATCACCTATAAGGGTTAATAATTACCTTTTTGAGGTTTTTTCCATGAGAAGAATGTGGGTATCACTTTATCATTATCTGTCCTCTCCCCCACTTATAAAAGGTCACATCCTCTCCTACACTATTCACACTTTCAAAACCCTTTGGTTCATCTAATCCCTACTAAAATTCCTTAATTAATTCCCTCCCCACATCCAAGATGCGTTATTTTTATTAGTAATCCCTCCTAAGAAGGCTTTAGGTATAAACTTAAAGTAGCTCTCTGAAGAAAAGGTAAAATTATTAAACGTGCGCATTTTTATTATTTCTTCTTCCAACTCCTTCAAATCATATTAAAATTTGAAAATATAATAACACCATTATATCATATATATTTATATTTTATTATGTGAATGTAATAACCTATATCTATCTCCACTTCTATCAAATGGGAAACAAAACCGTAGATCGTGTGTATGATGAACTATCGCTACACAGACCGAAGAAATTCGCTTTCCATCAACAAATTTCAAGGCTGGATATAATGATAGATTTAACTTTTATATATAATATTTATTTAAAGATTATAATTCTAGAATTATTATATCACATGTACCTTCTTACTTTCCATTTCATGGGGGATATGATAATGTCACTTGTGTGTACGGCGAACGACCGCTACACAAAGCGATAGGATTCATTTTTTGCTTATGATTTACATAGAAGGTAATAAGGTTACAATTAATGAATATATTTTATATTTATGAGCTAATAATTATTATATAAGTATAATATTACATCTAAATTCTTTCCTTATAAATCCATTGGAAAACAGTAATGTCACTCATACGTATGTTTGGACTACTGCCTCTACGTAGCAATATGAAATATTTTTAATTTTATTTCTACATGGATGGTAATAAGTATGGATTTAATTAATATAAATTATATATTTAACTTAATAATGAATCTATAAATTTTAATTAATATTCATTTTCCTTTAGTTTTATCCATTGAGAAAAATGGGAACAGTGTTCATGAGTACGTACGACTTACCATCTCCGTAAACGGTGTAATATATTTTCTAGATATAAATTTTATCGATTACTATAAATATATATATTATGAATATATATTATATTTATATGATTTTTATAATTCTATACACGATGGAACCATGATCAAAGTAAAATACCTAAAATTATTGAACTAAAACATATAAGAAAAATGAAGCAATTACCACCCAAAAGAGTGATTTTAATAAAGAATTGTTAATAAACTGGTCATAAAAGTCTATAATTAAATCATATATGGTGTGAAATATATGAGTATGGTTATAAAATATATGTATAATAAATATATATTTATTATACAGGAATTTTTTAAACATACAAAGTCAAACCAAAGGCAAAGGTTTCTCATATCACTTTTACTTTTGTGGGACATATGTCATATTTACCACTTATTCCTTTCTGTGGTGTATATGTTTCCCTTTGATATAATATACTGTGAATATATTTATCTTCATGGTATTTAAATTTAAATTTATTTTTATTCTTTTCATGGTTATTATGATTCAAATGTCACCAAATTGGTAAGAGATTTATGTTTCAATCTCATTTTAATCAAGATTGTTTATAATTGAATTTACATTAAAGAAACTTAATTTATAATTTTATAATAAACCCCTTTAATTTTCTTATCCTCCATTTATTCATGAATCTTCTATGTTATAGTGCTATATTCCTCTCTTTTTTTCTTAAAATTATAGAGAATGTTTTTTAATAATATCTAAATTCATTTCTCTCTTCATCCAAAAATACTTTTTCCTCCAAATTCATGTTTTATAAAAATGTTTTAAAGAAGTTTTAAAAATTCTATAAACTATTTATTAAAGATATTTTTACCCATTTTTTACTTTTTACTAATTTTTTTAGATGGATCTTTTTATTATTTTTCAAACATGTCCCATTTGGATTTTATCGAAAATGTGAAAGGAATCTTTTTTTAAAATTATATTCCATGTAAATTATTTCGCGTAATCATGACTACTAAATTTTTTAAATATTATTTTAAAATTTTCCAATATTTTTTTCAAATAAAATTAATTTTAAAATGTTATTTGAACTTTTAGTTTTAAAAGGTCATTTTCAAATTGAAAAGGATATTTTCCGTATGTTTTCAATGTATTTTTTATGGTATTTCTATTCATCAACAATAACAACCATCATTTTACCATATTCTCTATTGAGAATTTTTTTTTAAATGATACCATCCTTATTTTTTATCTATATGGTTTATGGTCAGTTGACAATGACATACTATTTTGATGCCATTCTCTACATTACTCTAAATATTTTATGATTTTGTTTATTGATTGGGGAAAGTATTAACATTTCATATTCTATTTTTTCCAATACGAATGATTATATTGATTATGATTAACCACATTCGTATGATAAATGAATTGGACTTAGTAAGTGATGGGTGAGACCTGTTATAGCCCCTCAATGCATTATTAGGTCTCATGAGACAAACTAGTTTGGGTTTTTGACTAATGCCTTAACCATTTATATAATATTCCATGGAATGAGTCCATGATAGTGTGGTTATGATGCCTATAATTATGAATTAACTCATTATGAGATCCATTATTGATGTTCCATGTGATTATTCAATTAGTTAGAATATTTTTGGTTAATTTTTAAGTTCATGGGATTATTTTATGGAATTATTTGATCATCTTTTATTCTGAGCATAATATGCTCTAACTAATTAATTGAATGGAATGTTTTTCAATTATTTACTTTTCCATATTGATTATGCTTAGTTATTAGTGATATATTTCATTGTATGCATACCCTTACTGAGAATTTGAGATCTTCCCTTTCTTATGTTTCTTTCCTCAGGAAGTCATGTGGTATTATGCTAGAGGAAATAAGGATGAATTAAAAGAAAATACTATGTTGTATTTTATGTTTTCAATTTTAAAATGATATTCAAGTATGTATCTAGTTTACCATGACTACAAAAATATTCCTCCATTCATGATGTGATTCCTTGTATCTTATTCCGATGTAATAAAGTAACTGTCAAATCTAGACTACCAGGGTAGAGGACTTTACAGATAGTGTACTGGTTCACTAAGTGTAGCTTTTTCATCCAAATAAATAGTCCAATAAATCATGAATATGAAAAATGAAAGTGGAAATAACATTTATAAATGAAAAAGTTTCAAAAAATTATTTCTTGATGTTTATCAATCTTAGTTGGATTCTGATTTTTTCCATAATTCTTTTTGAAGAAGTTGCACAACTCAGCTATAACCATAATTAATTTTTCAGGTAATGTATTACGCAACACCAAAAAAACCACTCCATAAAAATATTTGATTCATAAATTTTAAATCCATGTAACTTTTTATGTTTTAAGTCAACACACCATGAAATGTAACTTGAATACCCATTTGGAACTTTTAAATAATTTAAAGTTCAAAGGAATAGATCCTTCTCAATATTTTTCACAGTAAGAAATACCTAAAGTATATGTTCCATTCACATTTACCCTCAAACCTCACTTTATATTCATTGATACCAAATCCTTATGATCATTAATTTGATCCTTAGATTTACCCTACTCATTGAGCAATGTGAACATTTCATTTTCAAAAACATTCTTTTCAATATGAATTATGTCAAGGTTATGAAATATTGAATTAAACACCCAATAATAAATTTTAAAAAATATAATCATTTTATTCCAAAATTTCATTCCATTTACTTCAGATATTATACCTCATACCATTTCTCCCTCTTTAATATGATTACATTTTCCAAATTCTGCAATGAAATTTATTAATTATCCCAATATTTTAGAATTATAAAACACCTTTGGGGAATTTATCAATTCAATATCTCCATTGAATTTTGTCTTATTGAACCTTAATTTATGAGAAGCATCAATAAATTAATGATGACACATAAAACACCATTTTCAACTATGAGGTAATTATCAAGGTTCAAAATAAAAATTAAAAACTAGAAAAGATAAGCCAGAATGATTGTTCCAACTGGATAAGTTTCCTAGTCCAAGAAATTCACTAATCATCCAAATTAATTAGCGTATATTTTGAATAGTTCTCTTTCTGAAGCATCATGTGTTTACATGAAATCATCCCAAAAATTATCTTAATTTTTTTATTAGAGATTTAAGGTATACATCAATGTAATTTATATTGATTTTTTGTCCAGGGATAATCATTGAAATAATGAAAGAAGTCTTGTCTATACACATCTATGGATATAGATTATTTGGAATCAAAATAATTTTCCATATTCTATAATTAGTACTTAAAGTGAAAAAAGGGTTAAAACCGTCATAAGATAGTCCCAAATTTACATTCCTAGGATTCAAAGAAAATATGGATATAATAAATCAAGCACCTTCAATGATGTTAAATGTAACTAACCTTTCTAGGTTAACTAGAAAAGTCACCCAAGATGGTCTTCCACATTATGAGATATTGAAAAGAACCACAATTATCTTGTTTAACTGAAGAAACATCAAAGTAAAATGTAGAAGAAAGGAAAACATATCCATAAGACATACAAGTCAAGATAAATAGTCCAAATATAAAGTAGAACAAACTATATAATTCTCCATGTAACCATCCATCATTACCAAAAAAATCTCACTATGAAGGTGAAGAATAAAAAGAGATCCCAACATGCTATAATATTCCCTTCCATTTACTTGATTCCTACAAAATAAGTTCTACAAACACCCAAAGTCAAAAGTAGGGTGTGAGAACATAGACCAATAAGATACCACCAAAGAATCTATAAATTTTTTTTGACAATATAAAATGTATTCCATGAACTTTACCATAGAAATTTAGATGTGAGCCTCACTTAGACACCAAATGTTGAGTTTTATTAGAAATTAATCTTTATATCAGAAGAAGGATAAAATTGTATTTCCATGAGTCATGACCCAAAAATTCGTACACTCAGCCCAAAAATTTCATGGTGAAACTATCGTTTTTCATGGAGGCCATTAACAGTAGTGAAGGGACCGACTTGAAGGTTCTAGACCATATCCCAACACTGATACTGAGAAGGGGTGAAAAGGCATAGCCCCCATGGTATGGAGATGTAGGTTTTCCCAAGTGGTTAGACCAAGTGGTCCAACCTGGTGGCCCTGCATGTGCACAGTCTTCACACTAAGAGGTTGGTGCAATCCCTACCTGCACAACCTAGAAGGCGCAACCCCCCCCCCCCCCCACACACACACACACAACACACCTATTCACATCACTTGTGTGTCCCAGAAGGCATAAAACCCCTATATGGGAATCCTACACTCGACACCCATTCCATGGACCTACTCAGACAACGTACTTCGACTAGGCCTCAATATTTGCCTATAAATAGAACTTCCAGGATCCTCATTTGAAGGACTAGAAAATTATAAGAATCCCATAAGATCTATCTATGAATCCCCTTCTCCCAGATCTCTAAAAAGTCTCCAAGTAGCTCTTGAAAACCTGATAGAAGGGGGGATTAAGAGGAATAATCAAGATCAAAGTCCCATTAGGATATGTAAACCAAGACACCTACATGAAGTCCCTTTCTCCCCTAGGTGAAGAACCACCTATGAGATGACCCTTTCAATAACTTCAAACCTACATGAGACCCTTTTAAGAACATCTGAGTAAACCTACAGTACCTTGTCTAAAGCCTCACCCAAGTTTTGTTTCTAAGGTGGCCCATATCTAAGGCATATCCATCTTGTTCAGGTCTATACACCCCTACACAAAGCACTTCTAGATCCTCATAGGCCCTACATCAGGCACCTCTTCCCTTCTAATCCAGGATCTATGTGAGCCCCCCTTTGATTCCTCTTCCAATCCTCCAATGTAAAGGCTTTTTTTCCTTAGATCCCTTATCTAAGAGATACCAAGTTGAAACCTCCACCAAAGCCTCCAAACATGCAAACCCATGAAGAGGGGAACACCAGCATGTATCCCATTTTGATTTTCATTCCTATGGTCAGGGTTTCCCCGCACTTGTCCTACTAAATGGTTGGGATCCTTAGGGTGCATGTGGCTTTGTATTCCCATGTTCCTGAGGACCCAGACCCTAAGGATGGTTTTAGGGAGTTCTTGTTCTTAGGCACAAGTTTTAGGACCATGAATTCCCATTTTTGTCTCTAAGACCCAGAGCCTCCAATTCTTTATTGAGGAGTTTGAGTATTATTCATTCTTTTACATTCAACTTGGAATGAGATCCTCTTCTCTTATTATGGAACCAATTTCAGGGCCTCCCTCCTGAGTAAGCGCCTAGTCTTTCTTGTGGGAGGTTTCACTAGTTCTTCTCATCACCCCATTGGATACTGTGTCAGAGAGGGTATGGAAACTATATTCTACTCCACTCTCTCCCATACCCTTATCCTCCTCTACTAGTGAAGGAGGATAAGTGTGTTTTTCAAGATCTTTGACTTCCTCTGGTCCCTCACATTCAAGAATGACTCATCCTAACTCTTATGGTCACAAAGTCTAGCTAGGAACATGATATCCACATAGTCAATTTCATGTTTTGGAAAAGGATCATCCTCTATAATCTTCCTCTCATCATCCTTATAAGTGCCTTCATAGGTGTGGGTCCTCAAGTCCATGCATCCAATCTCTAGGAAAATCATATTGTGTGGTTTCTTAGATCTTCCACTTCCTCTTGTTTCTCATACCGATCATGACTCGTGTGGGCTTAGGGGTTGACAGTAATCATGAAATCCACATGATCCCCCACCCAAATGAAACCTTGTAACCCCGAAACTATTAAACTATGAGAACTCTAATTCCAGATATAATCAAGATACATAGTACACCTACCTGAGGCTCGAGCTCAATGGGAATTCTTCTCAGGGGTAAGCCCCAACCAAATCCTAGGAAAAAAAATCAAGGGAATCCTCCTCAATAATAAGTCTCAAATATCAATCTTGATCCTCCTATATCAGTGTAGTCCCCAATAATAACCAATCTATGAGCATCCTCCTCATGAGTAAGCCCAAATCACAACCCCCATTCACTAGGTAATCCTCCTCAATAAATAAACCATGAAATAAAACCTTAGGGAATCCTCATTAAGATAAATCCCCAACTCAATCATCTCAAAATGCCATACTACCCTAGATAAAAATTCAAGGACCTCCAAATTTGTGGGTCCTCATGACCGAACTATGTGGTTTTTGATTTCCGTCCAAATGGGATACATAGGAAGCCTCACTGTGGTCTAATCCAAATACCCCAAATTAAACTTATTCTCTCTGGGCCACATTCCTAGTAGGGTCTCATTAAACCTGGAAATTTATATATCTTTTTGGTTCACTAGGCTGCTCTAACCTAAGACCCACACTAAACTTGGACTTGGCATATTTCTCCTAGACATCCTTTCTAAATGATTTTAAAATGTATAGTTAAGTCCTTATCACATGACCTTAAAAGGTATGATGTTCCCCATTAAATGGAATTGAACTACATGGGTTTTTATTCCTTCCACAAGGATACGTAGGAAGCCCATTCATGGGTCCGATCCTAAAATTAAAGAAACTCACATATCCCTAGATGAAGATATACTCTAGAGCACCCCACTATGTGTCTGTAAAACCAACATCATCATAATAACAAGTGAATAATCTATAATTAGTACATAAGAGGATATCATTTATGGATAACCATGGATACATAATGATATCTTCATTAATGAAGAACTTCATATACATAAAGATGATTCTAAATTCCACACATGCTAATAATTTATTATTAATTAAAGGGAGATCCACATCATACTTTGGAATTAATGGAATATTCATAAATATTGCTTTAATCTATAATAGAGTCTCAGAGTAGGCAATAATTCCCTATAAAAGGGTGTAATGAGCCTGAACTCCCATCCTCTCGACCAGTGTGAGTTCTTAATCATCATTGGACAAACCTTCCAATGAGAACCTAGCTTTGGAAAGAAGGTCCCTCATGGATATAGAATTTTTGGTTGTTTCTGATTCCATGAGAAAACCCACTAGAAACCATCTAAAAATAGAATTCCTGACACAAATGATTGTATAAAACTCAAACCCTCACAATCGACCATCAGGTGAATGTGATTTTCATCAGAAACAACAAATGATAAACCTAGTGTGAATGAATTAAATACAACATCTTATTCATAAGATAAAAAGGATATGTTTCCTAGTCCTCATTAGATCATTTTTTTCCTAACCCAAAATATATTTTTTTTAGAAAAAAATAGTGAACCCGACGTGAATCTTTAACCTATATGATAGTATCACCTTCTTGTCAGGCCCCTTTCGCTCTCAAAATAGAAGAGGGCCAAACAGAACAATCAATATACATGTGTTTATTAAGATGATATGCTACTTTGTAAAGGTTTTATTTTTTATGTTTTTCATATATCAAACACTTATTTTCAAAACTTCCCTCAATCCAATGGAATCCTTCCAACTCTCACCAATGAATTCCTTGACTATTGTTCATGTAGGGTCATCATCCAAGAAAATGTATCTATCACTAACCCAGCATCTTCAATGTTGGGTCTCTAACACACTGGTCCAGGAGTACCATCAAAATGGTATAATACTAACCCTAGAGGCCACCGTACATGCCGTCTAGCCCATGAAGCCCCATCAATCATCTAGTAAGCGATGATTAGTGGTCCTGAAGTAGACAACTACAACCACCATCTTTAATCATTTCAGGATCTTATCCCCCGAACATTGTAATGATTCCCTCCCTTATCTCAGGTAGGTGGATCAAGAGGCCATATAGGACCTCATCTCATTGAAATATGGGTCCTTATCAAGGGAACCTACCAGTAATTTTCACCACCAACATTGTGAGGTAGTGAACCCTCATCATGATGAGGGTATTGTCCTTGGTGGTCTGTCCCAAGCCCTTTAGACCTAGATAGGCAAGACAGTCCACCTAGGGAAGAAACCAACAAACATGGAGTATATCCACACCTTTTTCCCCTTTATAGAATCACACCAACCTAATTTGGTGTCCAACTGTGTGCAGGAACATAAACCCACCTGCCTTAATTCAGCTAGCTAGCGGACTCATCTTGAAGAATCCAAAGAATCTCATCATTCAAATATGGTGGAAAAATGCAGGTAGGAACATACACCTATTCATAATAATAAATCCTATCAGTATACTCATCTGATAGAACTCGAAGAAACCCTCCAATCAAGTTTTGTGGTAAAATGTAAGTATGCACACACACCTACCTGTGTTCATCAAACCTGCCATCAGTTTCATCTGGTAGCATCTAAATAATTCAGTAATAAATTCTTGATAATGATCAAGGGGTATCCCTAACTCTCTTCCCCCACACACAAGTACTTTCAATATCCATTGGAAAGAAATGGGGGGAAGGAGCAGGCACATACCCCTACTCCAACTGCGAAATGGGAATATATCCTCATTATGATTGCTGAAGTCACCAAGAATATCCTAAAAATTGTGAATGGGTATACAAAAATCCTTTCCCACATCCTATAGACATTCCAAGACATTATAACAACAATGAAAGTAGTACCTGAGGGAAATACGTATAGCTTAATCTCCAAAAGTGGGATGTATCATCAGCATCTCGCCCCAGAGCAGACGCACACCTCTTCTCTTGTCCAGCAGGGTCATGGGGAAAACTCCCCCATACTATAAAAACAACCAGATCGAGAACATAAACCCACTCCAAATAGAGGTAATAAGACTATCATAATAGACACTCCAAGATAGGCACAAACAACTACCCACTAAGACCACTTCCCCTAATAAGTGGCCCCAATCTCTCACAAGAAGGCATCTAAGAAAGAGTCTCACCAAGGATAATTGGAAAACTAAGGTCCAATCTATCATCTAGCTATGACTAATACTAGAGTTCGTGAAGCCCTATAATGATTATCTATGTTAGCTCAAGATTATACTCTACCATTACCAAATTATATGCGTAATAATAGTAATTTTGAAGTTCATATCTGAAGACTTCACCATGAAGGATTTCTTTATTCCCATAATTTGATTGATATCGAGAGCCCATATCCTGGTGAGATCCATGGAATCACTCCATGTGTCTAGAATATCAAGGATCAAGAGGGTATTCCCCTTACTGTAATCCAATATGGTGGTCCTCCCCATGATGGTGTTCACTATGAATGTTCTCTCCACTATAGTATTTCATGTTGTCAAGAGAATTCTCCAATTGGAAATGTAGTGAAGAGAAATCCCTCCTATCATGAAGAACTTGAGAAAGAAAGGCCAGTCATGTCTGATTCCTTATCACTAAAAAGTGAAATTCTTTCGCAACTGAAATATATCCCAAAGATGTGGTAATTCTATAAGCCACCCTTGGTTCACCTTCTTTCCAAAATGATAGAGGAAATCCCTACTGATCTCATTGATTATAACAAAATGGTATGAAAGTGTCCACTCTGGTCAGACCAGGTAGAGGAGCCTCATGTGAATGATGAATAATGAATACTATACATGAATAAATGGTTGGATAAAGATGAAATTTCAGTCATGTTCTGGCCTTTAGCCACCCCTCAATATAGCATTCCAAAGGTGTTGTTGGAAGATTGTTTTCATGACATCCACCTCAATAAATGGAAAACTCTTCTTCACTTGAAAGAATAATTATTACCATACTATGATTATCGAAGTCACATTAAGGTAGTATAGGGGAGGTAATTCCAAATTGACTTGGTAGCTCTCCTAGATTCATGATATACAAATATCAAGAAACATCAAAGAGTGTTTCAACATGCATGCCTCATCGCATTAATGAGATTGTGATAGTTGATCATTAACACCCCATCAAGAGTTTATATCAGAGGATGGTGTGCACATGGAGAATTATATTTCACCATGTTCCCTAACCATAAAATCCTACTGAAGGTTGTAGCATGAAAAGTTCTAGATTTAGGCCGGCATAAAAAATGTAATCTATTCATAATCGAAGACATGCTCAACAAAAATAGGCCCCAACTGAATCTCATAGATGTCGAGCTAGAAGAGATCATTCTATTGAGAGACTTTTTCATCAGGTATATGATAATATTGAGAAATCCTCCCTTTTAAGGGAATTCCATCATCAGATAACACAAATGTTAGAAATATCACAATGGTGTTCGGAAGCGATAAATTTAAGTACATTCCAAATGATTCTCCTAGATCATGTTCAAACAAAACTCTATAGAATCATAAGGGAAGCTACAGTAGTTTCATCCATGGTAGTTCAGGAGGAACCCCAACCCATAGGGTTGGGTTATTTTCTAACCCAACCCTCAAGGTAAGCAAACCAGGCCCGAAGGGTTGTGAAGCGGGATGGTAACATGCCCATGCCTAAGGGATTGGGGATTTTTCACATCAAAATCCCCCATCCTCATTGGTAATTAGTCTTCCCACAATTAGGGAAAATTCTATAGAATAGATCCTCTCTATTCTTCCTAGTATGTGATCGGGTACCTTCATTAGGGAAATGAACAACCAAACTATATGAAGATTCTATTCAGATTACTATTAATGGTTCCTAGAGAATTAAAAAATTGATTAAATAATGGGGAAGAGGAAGAAGAGTAAGAACTTGGGGAATCCCATCCAGTATTTGAGGAAGGTGTCTCCACTGTTGTTGATGAATTTAGAGAAATAATTCTGAATATGGATGAAGATCCACAACCCACTCTGATTCGTGCATCCATGAATTTCTAAGAACATGAGGTATATTCATACTTTATGAAGCAACACCAATAATTATTCACCTGGAATTACATAGATATGATAGTCTTTGATCTTGAGGTGGCCACCCATCACTTGGGATTTCCAAAATACCACTGAGGATACAAGGAGGTAGCTAAAAAGAAACACCTGACTCACACCACCAAAATTGAGGCTGAAGTGGACAAGATCATCAAGAATAACTTTATCTGGGAATTAAAATATCTAAAATTTCTAGTCAATATCATCTTGGTAAAGAAAAAAAATGGAAAAATCAGATTTTTCATTGACTTAATAGATCTAAAATAGTATTTTCTAAAATATGACTTCCCGATTCTAGTTATAAAACTCTTAATTGATGTAATGGTTGGTTATCAAGACCTCTCATTCATGGATGGGTATTCAGGGTACAACCAAATTCAGATGGCCCCAAAATATAAATAATCCACCACCTTCAGGGCCCGTCAAATATTATTCTATTATAGGGTATTTCCCTCGGGCTAGAAGAACGCCAGTTCCACATGCCAATGTACCATGCATCGCATCTTCAAACCCATTTTCGGAAAAAATTTCAAATGATACATTGATAATCCAGTGGCTAAGTCTCAACAACATTCTGACCATCTAGATGACCTAGATACAATCTTCCACAATCTATGAAAACATATAAAAAAGATAAACCCCTTAAAATGTGCTATCAGGGTAACCTGAGGAATGTTTCTTGGCTTTCCATATGTCATCACGGTATCGAAGTTGATCCTGAGAAAACAAAATCTATATTTATCGTGTCACCTCCTCAAAACCTTAAATAGTTGAGATTACATCAAACACACTTTTCCTAAATCTGGTGCTTTATATCCAACCTTGCAGAAAAGTGTTTTCCCTTCACCAAATTGATAAAGAAGGGGTAACATATTAGTGGACAAGTGATTATCAGAATGTATTTGAAAACCTTAAGAAATACCTCTTGATCCCACCAGTATTAGTGCCACATATTGAAATAAATCCACTCATTCTATATGTGACATCCCTAGAATGATCACTAGGTTCCTTATTCATGAAAAATAGCGATTTTTCTAATGAAAAAATCCTTTATTATCTTAGTTGAACCATACCTGATTCAGATACTTGTTACTCCAATATCAAGAAGGGCTTCATGTCATTAATCTTTTCAGTTTAGAAACTAAGACACTACTTGCAGCACTATGAGGTCTAATTGATCTCTCACAATAACCCTCTCAAATATATCATTAGTTGTCCTATGTTGATAGGACATTTGGCATAGTGGGATATTATATTATAGCAGTTTGATATACAGTTCATACCTCAAAATGCAATGAAATTCTAGGCCTTGGAAGACTTCCTTGTAGAACACCCATCTATAGAAATAGCATCACTAAATACTAAGTTTCTGGGTGAAGAGATATTTTCTATTCAAGACTACCCCCAAAGGTGGGAAATGTATTTTGATAGTGAATCTAGGATCCCAATAGGGAAGAAAATTTAAGACCCTAATCTCAAAAAGTTTGGGTTAGGGATTATGTTCATTTATCTAGTGGAGGTAGTTTTACCTAACTCCTTCCCATTATCAGAAGTTTGTACCAATAATGATGCAGAATATCATGCCCTCATTACAGGCCTAGAAATGGTACTCTAAATACTATTGGACCAACAGGATGTGAGAGGTGATTTATAATTGTTAATAAATCATATTAACAAGGATTATGCCATCAAAAAATAAGACTTAATCCTCCTTCTTGACTATGTATGAGGGTTAATAGTAGAGTTACCCTCAAAACCTACATTGAATCACGTACTTCGATCATAGAATGACCAGTATGATACATTATATAATTCAGCTACATTCCCATCACTAGATGGTCTCAACTTTTGTTCAAATCATGATGGAGGAGATTGAAAAAATCAGCCACATCCATGAGTTTTATGGTCCTACTATGGGACAGATTATTCCCATCATAGAATACCTCTGAGTTGAAGTAATCCTATTATACAGAGCTGGGAAAGAGTAAATATCATGGTGATAAGTTAACTTCACCCTTTATGATATCTCAAATCACCAGAAATTCCTCTATAAATGAGGCTTTGATGGATTACTTATCAGATGTGTCAATGGACAAGAGATCGTGGTTATTATAGAAGAAGTACATGTGGTATCCTATGGACCCTACCAGTTAAGGCATAGGCTTTCTGATCAAATCATAAGGCTTGGATACTTCTGACCTTCAATGACACAGGATTACACAAAATTCACCAAGAAATTTTATTCCTGTCAAGTGCATGCCAACTTCATCCATCAAAACCAAGAGTTTCTACAAATATCCAAATACTCAAGGACATTTTACATATGGGTAATGTATTTTTAGGGCCATACCCTCTAGCTATGACCAAGTTGTTCAAATACATCCTAACTGTTATTTATTTCTTCTCCAAATGGGTTGAGGCAGTACCCATCAATTAAATCAAGTCCAAAATTATTTTTAACTTCATAAAAGGCAACATAATTACTAGATTTATTTTCCTTCATACAATATTTATGGAAAAAGGCACCAATTTTATCGTTATGAGGTGGAAAATCTATATTAGTAATATAATATCAAATCCAACCATTCATACCACTATCATACAGTGGCTAACAGATATATATATATATATATTACTTCAATAAGAATCTTTCAAACATACTCTAAAAGATGGTGGGAAAAGATAAAAATTCTTGGCCTAGAAATCTTTTGAATACCTTATGGGATTAACAGACTACAACCAGTACTGCCACACAGGAAACCCCGTACTAATTGGTATATGGAAGAGAAGCAGACCTACCCATTGAGGTTCAATTACAATCACTTTGTATTACCATATGTGACCAACTATCTATAAATGATAAATCCCAAAAATTACTAGATGAATTAGAGTGGCTCGATGAAAAAATATTGTACACCTTTCATCAGTTGGATGCCTATAAAAATTGGATATTGTGGGCCTCTAACAAGAAGGTATACCTTCGTTCATTCCTTCAAAGAGAATTAGTATTGATCCTTAGGTGTAAATACCTCGACCCTAGATTCCTAGAGATGGTTCCTTACTTCAATACATTGGCATAATAAACAAGGAAGTCACATCCTTGAGGACCGAATAGTTTAGTGGTTTTGGAAAACCAAATATAACATAAGTTTTACATTGAAACTTGAAAGGAGGTGCAATATAGAAATTCCTTTGGAAATATCCATAACTCATAGATTATCCCTAGAATTCATTCATAATATACATCTTTGCATCATGGTAAAAAGTAAAACATAAGAAAGGGGTGAGATCAGATGCTCAGTAAGGGTAAGTAATACAGAATAAGATAATATAAAGTCGTGTAAGGCGCTCTAGTGTAAAATCCTCCCTTATAGAAAGGAAATGTACATATTTCATAATTCAATCAACAATTACCCATATTACATCATTATTTCTTTGAGTTTTTGGTAATACAGTGAAAAAAAACCCATGGTTATGTCATCCCATTTCCATGTAGGAATAGGTAGAGGTTTCATGATTCCTTTAGGATGTTGTATTTCAGCCTTCACCTATTGATGAACTAAACATCTTGATACATAATTAGCAATTTTCAACTTCATGTTATCCCACAAGAAATGTTCCTTCAAATCTCTAAACATATTAGTTCTATTAGAGTTTATAGAGAAATTATAACTATGTGAATCATCCAATAACTCCCTTTTTATATTGGGTATAGAGGGAACAGATAGCCTCCTCCCAAATTTCAAATTTCCATCCTCACACACGAAGTCTTGCAACTTCCCATCATTCACAGATTTAATTATCTTTTCAATATTCTCATCATCAGACTGAGAAATTTTAATACTTTCTAATAAAGATAGTTGCAGAACCAATTGAAAAAGTAATGATGTTTCCCCTTCCTTGATAATTACCATATCCATATTTTCTAGATCCATGTACATAGGGTCCTTGTCAACCCTCGTTTTGTTTAGAAATCCATGATCCTTCCTGCTCAATGCATCATCTGCCTTATTTTCCTTTCTTGGGTGATATTGTATTGAAAAATCATAATCCTTAAGTATCCAAATCCATCTCCTTTTCCTTATGTTGAGTTCTTTATATGAGAAGATGTATTTAAATCTCTTATGATATATATATATCTCATATCTTTTTTTATAGAGATAGTGTCTCTATATATTTAAATAAATATTACAGGTTCTAACTCAATATCATGAGTTATATAGTTTTGTTCATGAATTTTTAATTACCTTGATACATAGGTAATAACTCTATCATTCTACATAAGGACACAGCCAAGTCCTTTCTTTGATGCATGACTAAAAATCAAAAATCCACCATTTTCCTATGGTAGAGTCTGGATCAGAGAATTTACTAATCTCCTCTTTAATCCTTCAAAACATTCTTCATATTATTTTTTCCATACAAGCTTAACCCCTTTACAAGTAAGTTTGGTTAACGGGTTAGCTGATCGGGTGATGTTCTGAATGAAACGCTGATAATAACCTTCTAATCCAATAAAACTACGTATCTTGGTTATGTTTGTTGGTATAGGCCATTCTTGAATTGCATTTGTCTTTGCAAGATCAAATGAGATTCCATACTTAGAGACAATATGGCCAAGAAAGGAAATATATTGAATCCAAAATTCACACTTGATAAACTTCCCATATATTTCATTTCTTTTAAGAGTCTTTAGAACGATTTTCAAGTGATTCTCATGGTCTTCATAGTTTTTGAAGTATACCTAGATATAATCAATAACTACCATAATAAATTCATCAGGATATTATTTGAAAAAAAAATTCATTAAATCCATGAAAATAGAGGGTGCATTAGTCAGTCAAAATGGAATTACTGTAAACTCGTAATGTCCATACATGGTTTGAAATGCATTCTTTGAAATATCTTCTTTCCTAACATGAAACTGATGATATCCATATCTAAGGTCAATATTCGAAAATTATTGAGCTCTATTAAGTTAATAAAATTAATCATCAATGCAAGGAATGGGATACTTTTTCTTTATTTTAATATCATTGATTTCTCAATAATCAATACATAGCCTCATGGATACATCTTTCTTCTTAACAATGAGAACATGGGATCCCAATGGAGAAACACTAGGGAGAATAAATCCCTTACTACTTAATTCCTATAGTTTTTTATTTAGCTCCACTAATTCCAATATGTCCATTATATAAGGAGTATTTGATATAGGTGTTTCATGAGGAATTAAATCAATAAAGAACTCAACTTCATGCTCTGGAGGATGTCCAGATATATCCTTTGAAAATACATCAATATATTCTTGCACAATAGGTACATCCTCAATTTGAATATTTCCTACCTCATCCATAGATGATGTTTTATCTTCCTCCCCAATAATTTCATTTAGTAGATCTACTATGGGTGGGTCTAGCTAAGAGTTATCTAATTAAGTTTCTGCTCTAAAGATAAGGGATTCTACATCATTCTCAAAAATTTTAACTTCCTTATTACAATATATTTTCACATTATAATTTGAAAGCCAACACATACTGAGAATTATATCAATGTCAATCATAGCTATGATTACAAGGTTAGGAATTAAAGCACATTTATGTGTCATAAAGGGTACTGACCGACTCATCTTTTTGTCATGATACTTCCCTTTGGAAATTTGACTAAAAAATAAATTATTAAATCAAAAGAGAAATGTCTAATTTTCTTGTAAAACTGAGAAGATATAAAGTATGCGATAATATAGAATCAAATAAATCATTCTATAAGTTTTAATAAATGATTAAAGTACCCACCACCACATCATTAGGAACTTCAACATCATCAATTGTGATCATATAAGCTTGTCCTTTCTCACTTGGCTTTCTTTGGGGAAAATTTCTTTGATAGTTAGGACAATCATTTGCATAATGTATCATCTCTTATGTAATACCCCATAAAATTCCATGTAAAATATTTGTGTTTGAATGGAATTATTTTTAGAAAAATATCTAAGACGGAACGTGATTCTGAGGCATAGAGAGGCCAGAATGTATTTTAGAACTTTTTTTAAAGTGCGTTAAGTAATCATGAGAGCGGGCTTTTTCTAACTTTTAAACTGGTGCCTAGATCTAAAATCTGAGGGCACCGTTGAATTCAGAATCCTGGTATTCTTTTAAGAAGTTCCTAACCTTGACTGGTGTGGGTCGACCGAAAATGATAAATTTAAAAAATTTAGTAAAAAATAAAATAAACTTAAAATAAATTCAAAGTTTATTTTATTCAAACTGTTTCCACTGCGAATCAGTGACCAGTCAGTGATGTGGTGCAGTGACGAGGAAACACTGAATCGTTAATGAACCTCATTAATGAAATACTGTGGAGACACACAATGCATCTCCCTCCTTTAATTAAATAGGGATCCAAAGTTGAAAAACAACCCTAGAGAAATCCTCTAACGAATGAGGAATATCTCTCTCTCTCTCTCTCTCCAACAACGATGAATGCCATCGAAGAACATTGGTGGGATGGATTTGAGAGATGAAAAATGATGAAGAACACTAACGGATTGAAGATTGATGACGGCTCGGAGCTTCATCCGTCATTAGCGATGGATCCTCAATCCATGTAGGGGTTATGTACTTTCTCTATGATTGCTTCTTCCCATTCTTCTTTTTTTTAAAGAATACGGATCAACCCATGAGCATGTTGACCCGAGGTTTAGTCATTCTTATGGGTTGGGAAATGATATTGTGGGGAGTTATGGGATTTGAAATCCAAGTTAAAATTCTAAAACCCCATTGATATCTGTTTGTAAATTCTATCATGGAGGGATCGGGCCAACACAAACAAGGTCATGATCCCTCCACAGTGGGTGTTTGTGTTCTTTATGACTGAATGGAAGAATCGAAAAACTAGTGGCCCTGAGGTCATGGTAGTGATGGCAGTGCCTGAGAGGCCCAGTCTAGGAAAAGATATCAGTCCACCAGCACGGGCTTAGCCAGATAGATTTGGGTCACTAGGTGACTCGGCGGACTGGACCCAAGGACATCCTTGGCTGAGTCCAGTGAGGCCCAATGGACCAGGCCAATGGGATAGATGGATAAGATCGGGTCATGTGGGACCCTGATCCAGGTTGGTCGGGTCGGTTCGAACCAGTCGGACCGGGCCTGGATGTAATCGGCACCTATTTATAAAAAGGGACATATCTATCATATTGTGCATCTGATTGACATTTTGTCTATGGTGTTGGGACCAACATGATGGGGTGGTCCTTAGGAAATCCTCTATGTAATATTTCATATATGTTGACCTAGTAAGGCTTTGTGAATCAGTTACCCAATGAGGCTTCATGACTCAGCTATCAGCGAGGATTCATGACTCAGCTTCCCAGCAAGGCTCCATGAATCAACTATTAGTGAGGCTCCGTGACTTAGCTACACAACGAGGCTCTTTGACTCAGCTATTATATAGGATTCATGACTCAGCTACCCAGTGATTCTTTTTGACTCAGCTACCCAGTGAGGATTTCTGACATAGCTATTGAGAAAGTCTTCATGACGTAGCTACCAGTGAGGCTTCATGAATCAGCTACCCAGTGAGGATTCATGAATCAACTACTGAATAGGTCTAGGTGACCTAGATAGCCAAAATGACTCATTTGGGATTAGTGTCTTTGAAATTATTTATGTTAAGTGTTTGCAACTGTTGGTTTTGCTATCAACACTTTAAGTTATACCTATGTCAAGCTAACTCTAGTGAGTCCAATATTTGTGAATTATTTTGTGATTTCCTTTGTGGATTTCTATGAGACCTAAGTTGGTTTCAGTATCCCTACTAAGTATTTTTGTGTTCAACCATGTATGGGCTTCACCCTCAGTTTTTGTTTCTTGTGTAGACAACGAACAGCTTTAACTGGGATCCTGGAGATCCAGGGCCAGGTGGTGCTCGGAGGAGGACCTACAGGCGCAGTACACTTCATTGACATCCTAAAGTGAGATATACCCACCCTTCAAGTAGGATCCTTTGTGGAAAAACCCTGGATATTTTACTTCCTTTTACTGTAATTTTTTTTTAATTGGGTTTGTATTCTGTCCCATGTTTCCTTTCAGTTTCACCTTTACTTGTGTGGTTGCTTCCTAGTATGACATACTTGTTGTTGGTATCCCAGTTTCAGCTTTACTTTCTGTAGTATGGGTTGTGTGTGTGTACAGGTGTAAACAAAATTCCTTACCTTTTGGGATATGCCTTTTTGATGCTAGTCATCAGCCCCTGGCTTATGGAAGGCGAGCTTGGGGTAGTCGCGGAATGAGCCCTGGGGGACGGGTCGTGACAGAGTGGTATCAAAGGGTGGTTTTTTTCTACTAGAGGAACTAAGAATCTATAAAATATTTAATGGGGAAATAATGTTAAGTGTTTTGAGTTCATCTTTTAGGCCAAGGAGTCTAGTGTTGTCATGGTGGCTGACATATCCATACACCAGGACCCTGAATTCTGCTTTCTGACTCAATGCTTGAAAACACCAGTTGCTTGAATATTTAAAAATGTTTTTCTTGATCTATTTAAGTCAGAGTCAGATCACCGGGTATAATTAACTGACCATGGTTCATCGTGATTTATATCAGGATGCATCCATGTAGACAGCCAACCAGGATCTCGGTACAGGATCACGGAGATGGTCCATCAAATGACGAGGCATCGGTGCAAGGATTAGTTCCAGAGATAGAACCTCCGGGTGGTGTACTATAGGCACCACCACCCATCAAGAAGTATTTTATACCATCCTTACCATAAAATGATGAACACTGACTGAGCATGTTTCATGAGTTCCAGAGGTAGAGGCCTTTGAGGTTTCGAGGCGAGATAGATCCTTAGGCAGTTGAGGATTGGCTGGAGGTGGTGACGCAAGTTTTTCGCCTAGTGAGGACACCTTCAGACCAAATGGTGGTTCTAGCTGCTAGCCTTCTACAGGTTGTGGCTGGGAGATGGTGAAGCTTGACACTACAAATGCATGAGGAGGCTACCCTCACCTGGGAAAACATCAAGTGCCTTTTCAAGGAGGAGTTCTTCCCTGCGACCTTGCGCTCGGTATGCATACAGGATCTTCTCTACTTATGGAAGGGAATACTAACTATGTCTGAGTACTCTATGAGGTTCATAGACCTCTACCAATACTCTTTTGATATGTTTTGGGACCCTTTCTTTAGGGATTTAACCTTTGAGCAGGGGGGAAAACTAAATATCAAAGCTTCAATGATCTCTCTTAACATCCCTACATAGGATGGGGTGTTGGAGCAATCTCTTCTAGTGGAGAACTTCTTGGAAGACCCTACACCGACTGTGAGATCTACCACCAGACCGTAGGTAGTGGAGTCCTCAGCAGCGGTCATCCGATAGCTAACATAGGGGTCCAAGAGGACCAGACCCTCTTTGGGATGACCTCATGATACTGGATCGACAGTGTGAGGCCCCACAGGCAGTGGACACCAGTATAGGTGTAGGTTGTGCTTCACATGCGGCAAGCGGGGGCACATAGCTTGAGACTACCCAACCTATCATACATATGATCAACAGACGGTCGAGGGACTACTAAGTTAGGGGTATAGGTTCAAGTGAGGAGGTCCATAGGGCAGAAGACGTGGCAGAGGAGTAGGCCAAGTGGAAGGTGGTGGACGACGGTTCGAGGTGCTACCACCACCACCCCTAGGTGGTCCACTTTAGGCTTAGGGAGCTAGTAGATAGGGGTGAGGACAGCTTCTGGAGATGGAGGCCTATGACTACGGTGCTCTAGAGATTATTAGAGGTAAAATATGTGTCTTCTACAACTTATATATAGTTTTTATAAACAAAGGTTCCAGTCACTCTTTCCCTTCCACAGACCTTGTTCGAGGCTCAGAGATTTCAGTGGAGTCATTGGCTCGATCCTTATGATTAAAGACTCATATGGGAGGTGATTCTATAATTACACACTATTGTTGGTAGTGTGAGATTACTCTAGGAGGTGAGAGCATCAGTAGGGATCTCTTAGTAGTAGCATTGAGTCCTTACAACGTCATATTGGGTATGGAATAGTTATCTACAGTCTATGCTTAGATCGACTGTATTAGGCACAAAGTGTGGTGTGTTCATGAGGATGGGACCAGTTTTTCCTTCACTGGTGAAAAGGGAACTTTTGTAGCACAAGACAGACTTTCTTAGAGGAGGGTGCAGCTGATCACTAACTAATTGGAAAGCCTCACCCTCAGTGTAGTGGACGAGAGCAGTCCCAGCTTTCCTGTAGTGGTGAATGAGTATGCAGATGTATTTCCTGAGAATGTTCTGGGACTACCTCCTCATAGGGAGGTAGACTTAGGCATCAACCTGTACCCTGTCACAGCACCGATATCCACACTAGCATATCAGATATTCCTAATGGAGCTTTATGAGTTGAGGGTACTGATAGAGGAATTGTATGATAATGGATTTATGAGGCCCAATGTTTCACCATGGACAACCCCAGTGTTGTTTTCCAAAAAGGAAGATGAGAGCATGAGGCTATGTGTGGAATTTCAGTGCTTGAACTAGTTGACTTTGAAGAAAACGTATCCACTATCGAGGATTGATGGCCTCTTTGATCAGTTTAAGGGGGTGACGTAGTTCTCGAAGATAGACCTTAGATTAAGATATCACCAGCTTCAGCTATAGGTTGAATTTGTACCAAATATAGACCTTAGATCAGGCTATCACCACTATCAAGTAGGTTTTTATAACTTCTAAATGGGTGCCTGGATCGAAACTCTGAGGACACCGTTGAATTTAGAATTTTAGTATTCTACTATGAACGGCCTAACCTCGACTGGCGCTGGTTGACTGAAAAAGATAAATTTAGAAAATTTAGTGAAAATAAAATAAACGTAAAAGAAATTAAAAGTTTATTTTATTCAAACTATTTTTGTTGTGACGTAGCAACCAGTTAGTGCTACAGTGCAGTGATGAGGCGATGCTAAATCATTAATGAACCTCATTAATAAAACAGTTTGGAGATGCACAATGTGTATCTCTCCTTTAATTAAACAGGGATTAAGAGTTTAAAAACAACCCTGGGGAAATCCTTTAATGAATGATAAATCTCTCTCTCTCTCTCTGACAATGATGAACGCCATCGACGAACACTAGTGGGAAGGATTCGAGAGACAAATAATGACGATGAACGCTAATGGATCAAGGATCAACAATGTCTTGGAGCATCATCCCTCGTTAGCGATGGATTCTCAATCTAGTTAGGGGTTATGTGCTTTCTCTATGATTACTTGTTCCCATTATTCTTTTCAAAATGACGAACGCGGATCAACCCATGAATAGGTTGACCCACGGTTCGGTTGTTCTTGCGAGTTAGGAAATTATATTGCAAGGAGTTGTGAGATTTGAAATTCATGTTATAATTCTAAAACCCCATTGATATTTGTTTTTAAATTATAATGCAGAGAGATCGGGCCGACATGAATAAGGCATGAATCCCTCTGTAGCAGGTGTTTGTGTTCTTCGTGACTGAATGGTAGAAATGAAAAATCAGTGGCCACAAGGCCATGGAAATTATGGCGGTGACCCAAGAGGCCCGGGCTGGGAAAAGAGACCGGCCCACCAGTGCAGGTCAGGATAGATAATTTCGGTTCACTGGGTGACCAGGTAGACTAGAATCACGGCCAACGTTGGCCGGGTCTAGTGAGGCCCAATGGGCCAATCCAATGGGTTAGATGGATAGTATTGGGTCATGCAAGACCCTGGGCTGGGTTTTTTGGGTCAGTTCGAACTAGTCAGATGGAGCCCGAACACAATCATCCCCTGTTAACAAAAAAAGACATATCTCTTAGACCGTACGTCTGATTGATGTGTTGTCTATGGAATTGTGACCCACATGACGGGGAGGTCCTTATGAAATATTATAAGTAATATTTCATGGGAGTTTAACAAATGGGGCTTTGTGACTCAATTACCTAGCGATGCTTCGTGACTTATCTATCATCGAGGCTTCGTGATTCAACTACCCAGTGAGGCTCTATGACTCAGCTATCAGCGAGGCTCCCTGACTCAGCTACCTAGAGAGGATCTATGACTAATCTATTAGTGAGGCTTTATGACTCAACTACCTGGTGATTCTTTGTGACTCAGCTACCCAACGAGTCTTCGTGACTCAGCTACCGAGTGAGGCTTCGTGACTCAGCTACCCAGCGAGGTTTCGTGACTCATCTATTGAATAGTTCTAGGAAACCTAGCTATCCTAAAGAACTCATCGGGGGCGAGTTCCTTTATAGTGATTGATGTTTATTGTGTGCAATAATTGGTTTTTCTATTAACACTTTTAAGTTATGCATGTGTTGAGATTACTCTAGCGACTCCAAATTTAGTGCATTATTTTATGATTTCCTTTCTGAATTTCTGTGAGACCTGAGTTGGTTTCGGGGTCCCTACTGAGTATTGTTATGCTCACCCATGCATGGGCTTCGCCCACGCCTATTGTGTCTTGTGCAGATGGCAGACATATTTGACTGGGATCTTGGAGAGCTAGGGCCAGGTTGTTCTCAAAGGAAGACCTACAAACATAGTATGCTTTAGCGAAATACGATAGTGAACTATACCTACCCTTTAGGTAGGATCATTGGCAGATGACCCTCGAAGCTTGTACTTACTTTTACTGTACTTTAATTTTCAGTTGGTTTTGTATTATGGCCCCCTTTTCCTTACAATTTCACCTTTACTTGTGTGGTTTCTTCCTAGTATGACATAATTATTGTTGGTATCCCAGTTCCATCTTTACTTTCCATAGTATGGTCTATGTGTATGTGTACAGGTGTAAAGGAAATTCCTTCCCTTTTTAGGATATTCCTTTTTGGTGCTAGTCACCAGCCCTTGGCCTATGGAAGGCGGGATTGGGGTAGTCACAGCATGGGCCCCAAGGGATGGGTCATGACATCATGACAATTTTATCATTAAACATTGGTAGCTTATTTTTTTCCCTTGAAATCATAGTCTTGTTTCCCTTTTTCTTCACACATTTAAAAAACACCATACCCTTCATTAAAGTATCGGGGTGTTTCTTCCCATAATTATCACAGGATGGAAATTCAACTCTTACCTCCTTCCCCTTTTCCTTATTTCTATTTCCAAAGTGTTTAGAAGCCCTATTCTTCTCTTTCTTCCCTTTAAATTCATAAAACATAGAGAATTTGTTTTCTATCTTGATAGCACATGAGACTACATCTTCATATGATGAGAAGTTTTGGGAGACCAGTGCCATTCTGTTCAATGGTTTTAAACCATCAAATAATCAGTCAATCTTTCTCCTTGTATTACATATGTAGTCTATGGAATGCCTTGATAACCTTGTAAAGTTGGCTTCATACTTAAAAACATTTTCATCTTCTTTTTATCTTAGACTCAAGAATTTTCTCTCCATACCCACTCATTGTTTGTGAGGAAAATATTTTTCTAGGAAAATTTCCTTAAAATACTTCCATTGCATTTCTCCTATTTCTTCCTCCTCCTTTTTATTTTGAATTAACAACCACTACTGATCTATATATATTAATATATGATAAACTGGCATGATTACCTTATCGCTTTTATTACATCCCAAAGCGTGAAATATATTCTATAAGGAACTTATCCACTGCTCCTCTACAAATTGGTTTGTAGTACCCTTGAATAATGGAGGTTATTGTCACATGAAGGGGTCTAAAATTTCTCATTTATGTTTTGGATCATGATGATCCATACAGGTAAGGTTATTGTTCATAACCTGAGTTAGTTTTCCTAGTATAGTTATAAGTTTCTCAACGCCATTTGCAGATCCAGTAACAAAATCATTATCTTTCATAGGAGGGCTGGATTATGTGAATTGATATGATTTCAATTCCTTCCACTAGGTTCCAATTCTAGACAATGGAATACACTAAATTAAGTTATAAATCATAATGCATAATTTTGAACTATAAAATACATGACATAAATTAGAACTTAATGCATAGCTAATCTATAAATATGGTTTATTTGGGGTTTATATTTACTTTTAAATCCCTCATAATGGGTTTTAATGAAAATTTGAATTATTCTTAGCATATCCCTCAGGAGTTTCAAACTAGGTGCGTGGTAAAGACCTTTTTTGTATACCAGGTTACCCTGAGTCATGCCCCAAACACATTTTCAGAGTTATTACTCTTATGTACATTTGTTCTAGAAACAAATCCACTTATAATATCCAAAAAGGGATGTATTTCTAGGAATATATACATAATATCTACCTTACCAAAATTCTATGATGTTATTGTATGCTTATCCTAAATTTGTATCATAGGGTTATGTTCCCTAATCAATGTTTTCTAAATCTTGTTTCCAAGGTTTTTACTAAAATTATTTTGATACCAACTATAAAGACCCCAACCCTAGATTCCTAGATCCAGTTCCTTACTTTAATACATTGGTATAATAAACAAGGAAGTTTCATCATGGAGGACTGAATAGTTTAGTAGTTTTGGAAAACCAGATACAGCATAATTTTTACATTATAACTTGAAAGGAGATACAATATAAAAATTCTTTTGGAAACATCCATAACTCCTAGATTATCCAATCAATTAATTAATAATATACATCTTTCCATCCTATGAAAAAAACATAAGAAATAGGTGATCTAATATGCTCATTAAGGGTAAGAAATAAATAAGAATTTAATATGAAACATAAGTAATGTTGAATAACTAAAAACACATGTCATTAAAACATAATCCTGAGTGTAAAATGGTAGGAATAAAAGATGATTAAATAATGCTATAGTAAAACATAACCATGGATATTATACTAGTCAAATAATCACATGGAATATTAATTAATAGTTTCATAATGAGGGTATGTATAATGTTGGACATCATAAACATACCATCAAG
The DNA here is from genome assembly GCA_963277665.1 of Viscum album. Taxonomy (NCBI): domain Eukaryota; kingdom Viridiplantae; phylum Streptophyta; class Magnoliopsida; order Santalales; family Viscaceae; genus Viscum; species Viscum album. Next base: position 1,434,756,588 of record OY728151.1, on the reverse strand, counting down.
GCCTTGTCCAAGACACCATACATAATGGGTAAAAATATGGTATAGTTTATCTCATGAGACCTAATGATGCATCGAGGGGTTATAGAGGGCCCCACTCATCACTTACTAAGTCCAATTCATTCCTAATATGAATTGGTAGAATCATAATCAACATATACATTCATATTTAAACTATAATATTAAATTTAAATAACTTTCCCAAGTAATAAACATAATTATAAATCATTCTGAGTAATATAGTGAATGGTATCATGATAGCACATCTACAGTCAAACTAATAATAATAAATTTAATAAAATATGTTAGATTATAATCATAATAGATCAATAATAATAGAGCATAAAATTCAATACATTTTTTTTAATATATAGAAATACTCTAATAAAATCATCATTGAATTCTTGAGATAAATGCCCCCTTTTACATTGTAAACAAGAGTTCTTTTGGAAAAATAATTTTTATTTGTCATAATTGTTTATATAAAACCATTAATGAACAAATATAGTTTTTCATGAAAAAATAGTTATTTTAAAAAAAAAATAGTGTCTTAAAATATATTATGGATGATACTTGAAATTGGGTAAGAAATCGAGACGTTCCATTTAATCGGGCTTGCGTATCGGGAAGAATTGAGAGGGGAGCCATGTAAAACAAACATGTATTTTGAAATATAAATTGATATGGAAACATGAGTTTAGAATTTATCCATATAATCTATAATAATTATGTAAAAATAATTAATAATTACATTTTTTTATATAGAAATAAATCATAACCCGAATGAAAATGGAGGTTCGGGAAGAAAACCCTTACCTTATGTCTGAATGTGTTCTGAACATGACCTTAATGTCCTAGATAATCAAATTAAATCCATTAATTAATTAATTAAGAACCTTATATAAATTTATTGATGAGTTATATAGTTTAATCTCATCATTCGGGAGCATTTCTTTTCTTGGTTTCCTTGATCAGTTCGCTAGTTTATGAGTAATTAAGATCATGTAAATTGTGTATAACTATCTAGAATTGGAATTATATGTTATTAATGAACATAAAAAAATTAAATTTTTATATATATCATTTATTTATATATTATGATGATGAATCATTAGATAACATGTTGATGATATTCATTTACATTAATTTAAGCGGTTTTAGATCACAACGAACTCATTTTATTTTATCATTTAGTATTATGTAAATATGTTACATCCAGAACATCAAAAGATTTATAATATATATTTTAAAATCTTTTTCAACCATTAAAATATTTTCATGAACATCGTTTAATACAGTGATAGATAACGAAAACTTTTCGTCCTTGAAGGTGATGAAACAACACCTCAGAGACAACGTTTCCATTTTTAGAATAAAAGGGATAGGAGAAGGGGATTGATGCTGGATTATTACATTAGAATAATAACATTCTAGTATATGTAATTTAATGGATTTATCATGATATTTTTATGAGGGGATTTGAGGAAATAATAATAAAAGAAAATAATTTGAAATGAAATTAAAAGGAAAGGGAAGAGGATTTTACCTCTTGAATACTCCTCCTTGAGAACCTCCTTAAGGGGATTGGTTTTGGTATTTTATTAACACCAAGAGATTTTGGTCATATTGGAGGGACTTGGGAAGATTATTGGGCATAAATTTTACAAGTATCAAAACATGGAAGGTGTGAGGAGAAGAGCTGGTGAGGGTGGTATTTATAGTGGAAGAGAGGGGTGAGTTTTGAATATTTTATTCATTTGTTTATCATTTTGGCTCAAGACTATGAATAGTTTGAGAATTATCATAAAATATATTAAAATAATTAATTATATTTCTATATTATGGGAATATATTATCCATACATCACCTATGAATCAATAAATCATGTATTTAGCATTTATCGTAAATTATCGTATTTTACTATTCACCAAAAATTCAAGTATTTTAGAAAAATCTCAAAAATTCAGCCTAACCATTTTTCTATGTGTATAATTAAAAAATGAACTCCATTTTATGAAAATAATTTTATAAATATGAGAAAATTAATTTTTAATTAAAATCATCATTTACTAAAAAAATACAGTTTTTAAAATTTAAACTGATTTTATAACTCTGAAAATTAACTATGGTCTCATAAAATTATCCTAAAATCATAATAAAAAAATATTAATTTATTTATAAATTTTATAAAAATAAATTTCCTTTTAAATCATTTTATTAATTATAAAATTGTAATTAAATTTTTATGACTTACAAAAATACCAACACCTAATTATTAATCTTTTAAAGTATTCACTTATACTATGATATAATTATATCATACTTTCATTTATAAGGTGCCTAAATTTTATTTATACTTTTATAGTGAGGTTACTATTCATTAGGATGATTTACTATTAATAAGGGTTATATTACTATTCCTAAGGTCAAGTTACTGTTTCATTAGTATAGGTTCCTTAACTTCTAGAAATACCTCTTATTTCATTCATTCTTCATTTATGATGTTTGAATCATGTTCTCTAAGTTATATTATGTAATTTATACTATATTAAATAAGCATAATAAGGAAAATATCATTGATATAATTCTGGGTCGTTAATTTAGGACTCCAATGATACCGTGAAGGAATCCTCTAAAGCTTGAGCTAAAGTGGGAGGGGCCTTACTCCATACACAACGTCCAATCTAATGGAGCTTATTCCTTGATCTCAATGGATGGGGAAATCATTATGACTCCAACAAATGCAAGGTTTCAAATAAATTATTTTTTAATAACATGACAAATTGTCCTAGCTGCAAGATAGTAAATTACATAGCATCATATAACATCCCAACTATAATAAATTAAACTGATTAGTTGGTCATTTTCATATGACCTTAAAAGGCGCATTGTAATGTATGTACTTCATGATGTTAAACTATGTGGAATCATCATCTTCATTACATAATGATAAACTGTATGACATATGGTCCTAGTCATATGACCCAAAACTACATGATACCATTCATCCTCACTGCATGGCATTAAATTATGTGGTCAAAATCTCCCTCATTTGAAGTTAAGAAACTCCAAAAATACCATGAGTTGAAACTCCTTGTGGGCCCTCAAATATGGGCCTCTATCTCAATTATAAGTCTCAATTACATCCCTCTAACTACATAGCGGGTCGAAATTCCCTCTTTTCTGGACATGAGGAAGAAATAATGGGAAGATCCCATGCATAAGACACCACACACATAATTTCCACTCCATAGTGGCACTCATGTGCCCTCTATAGGAATAAGCTCCAACATTATCACATCCTTACCGTAAGATGTTAAACTACATGGACAATGTTTTCATTGCATGATAATAAACTGAACAATATTTCTAGAAATACGTGTGGCTCGATTATTACTCTAGTAAGATACATAGTGATACCTGGATCCCCTATCTATGGTTAATCCATAATGAAAAAAAAATATCCCATTTCCCTGCATAAAATCCTGATTGAGATGGGGAAAAATTTTCAAGAACTATGTATGGATTGATTCTCACCCCAATGAGATATGTAGTGATGCCTAGATCTCCAATATCAGTTCTAGTCACAACATAAAACTTTCCCCCACTCCATGTGTACGATCCATCTCTACATAGGGAACCATTTCAGAACTATGTATGGATTGATTCTCATTCCAATGAGATACGTAGTGACACTCATACCTTCTGTATTCAGCCTAGCCATCATTCTGGAGGATATAAAATCCCCTTTTCCCCATGTCAGTACCTAATTAATATAGGGAAATATTTTTAAGAACTACATATGGTTTGATTCTTTCTCTAGGAAGATACATTGTGAATCCTAGGTTTCCATCCTTGGGCCCAGCTACAACATTTCCTTTTTTTCATGTTAGTTCATATTTGTCCTTACCTCGTGATGTTAAAACATATGGTGGTTTATTAACTACATATGGATTCATTCTCATCCCAATGAGATACATAGTGATGCTTGGATTACACCTCTTGGCCTAGCCACTATGAAAATCGAAATTCCCCTACCCTTCACTTGTGTTGCCATTGTGTCGCAGAAGAAGAATTTTCCTCTCCTTATTTCTCATACCGAGCATAGCTCAAGTGATATTAGGAGTTTTGGTAAAGGATCTCCCTCCAAAAGTAAGGCATATGAATTTGTGTCGGGATTATCATGTTTCTGGTCACAAGACCTTAAAAGGAACACCAAATTTCCTCGTTGCATGAAATTAAATTGTATGATTTACTAAATAACTATGTGTGTCTTAATTCTCATTCTAATGAGATAAATAGTGATTTACAGATAATAAATGTTGAATCCACCCAACTGCAACACAATATGGGAAATTCCCCCACTCTCTTATTTATAAGTTAGATCTACATAATAGGATTTAGTATGGTGTCTAACCCTATGTGTGATCCTATATTCAAAAAAAACTTTTTTCTCTCTATACATAGACTCAAGATGTATGGGTAATCCTTTATAAAACTATGGGTTGCTTGATTATTGATCCAATAAGATATGTAGTGATTCTCGAGTCTCATTCCCTAGTTCATCCATGATGTTCCTCTATTTTTCACATCGAGTCACATAACATCTTTACTACATGACTTCAACCTATATGGATAATGTACTCACCGCATTACTTTAAAATACATAGTACCTCAATAAATAGATATGGCTTGATTATCATTCCAATGAGATACATAGTTACACTCATACCTTATGTCTTCATCCCAGCCATGGGATAAAGAAATATACCCCCTCTTATTTACAAACAAAGATCTACACAGGAGATATTAATTAGGGTCCCCTCATTAGGGGGTCCACCAAGGAAATAGAGATATCCCCCTTCTAAATATGAGTTAGATATATGTAAGGAAATTTACACTTCATGGAAAATATCAGTACAAATATTTCCTATGTGATTAGACATATCTGTTTCACATGCCATACTCCTAATATTGGACACGTTCAGATCTTCATAACATTTCTCCATCTCCCAATGATAGAATTTATAATACATAAGTAATACTCTTATTGACTATTCTATAACACGCCCCAGTTAGATTTGTATAGTTTATCCCATAAAATTTGTTTGTTGGCCAAAAGATTCCACTTTTTTACTATGCAGTAATACACCCTAGTTGGATTTCATAAAAAAATCCATAAAACATTTTTTTCAACCAGTGATAACTTCACCCTTGAGAGAATCCTATTTTATACTTTTAAGCTTTGATGACATTATGTTGGAACCAGTTATTCAAATTCAGTCCACAGTCATCCCCCACACATTTTTCTTGTGTTGTCTGTCTCAATCTAAAAACCTCCAAGACTGTGGTTTACAACTTCCACCTTCTTGTCCAAAATATGCGAGAATGATCTCGGTCCAATAGGCCACATATCATCTTTCATTTCAATAATATTATGGTCCTAGTCATACGAACTAAAAATAAAGACATTGTATTTCCTATTCTTGGGTTGTACTTTCATAGAGAACCTATTCACCTTATTCTTTCTATATTTTTACTTGAAATTCTCCTTCTATATTCAGATACTTTCCTTCCATGATCCAAACTCTATGCCTAGGGAAATCCAAATATCCACAAAATTCCATCATCTTTTATCAATAGAGTGTTGGAATTATAGAGTAATTCTTTTATTGACTATGCTGTAACATTCCCCAAATATATTTTCAAAAAGTATCCCACAAAATGTTTTTTCTTCAGCTAAGGGATGCTAATATTGACTATGTTGTACCACACCCTATTTTTATTTACATAAAACATCCCATAAAATAGGTTTTTCAACCATTGGTAACATCATCCTTGTGAGAGACCACCTATAATTCCATAATCCATTTTCCCCATACCACTATTCAGATCTGGGGATCCCCAAATCATAGCTTACAACTTTCTACTCTCACACCTGAATATGGTAGCACATTTTTGGAAAAATTACCAATAATGGGAGAATATTAAAACTTTCATTCAAATATAAAGACATTAAATTATATCCCCAAATGTCCTAGTTGTATGACTTTAAACAATATGGAATAATGTCAATGTTGTATGAATTAAAACTCCATATCATTATGTCCTAGTCACAAGACGTTAAACTATACAATTATGTCATCGTCCTAAGATGTTAAACTACATGGTTAATGTCATGGTCTCATGACATTAAACTGAATGATGCTATAAACTTTTTTGAAAAGGGGCCTTACCCCTATACATCAGTCATCTAACAAAATTTACCATCCTTCACTCGATCCAAATTCATGTATGAACAATGTGATGACCCAGACTCTCTTGGTACTTCCCTTTGCCAAAATCTGGGTTCTAAAGGAGTGGCATCTTGGTGAGACCAATCGGCGAGACCGATCGGTGAGAGCGATCGGTGAGACCGATCGGCGCGACCGATCGGCGAGACCGATTGGGGAGACCGATCGGCGGGACCGATCGGTGGGACCGATCGGCGTCACCCGGTCTTGTCAAGTTGTTTCCAGTAGCGCTCCTTTGCGTAAATAGGGTTTTAAACCCTATTCTGACTCGTTTAACCGTGTTTTAACACCCGTAACGCCCATAAGAGTTTTAATTAAATGCCTCCTCAATTCATGAGTCGGCTTAAATCACCCGACCACCTTTTGTGATGAGTGGAGCTGCGTGATCAACCCACGACCCCCGCGCCTTACGCGGATTCGCGTTTTCACCTCAACCATCCCCGGCTCCTATAAACTAAGGGATAGTCGTGGTTTCTCCTTTCCTCCATCGTGACTTTCACAAACAGCTTCTGGTGCGTCGGACCAGCCGCATCGTTATCCGTAAAGTTCCGCGCCCCTAGCCTAAACGACGATCATCTATCAACAAGTAGGGAATTTCTCCTCTTTCTCTCTCTTTGTGTATCATGCGGGGTGGGCGTGCTTTTGTTTCTATAGGATTGGATAAACCAGACCTAAATAGAGATAACGAACGAATTCTATAAAGAAAGAAGGGGGGGCTGTGATCGTTGACGTTGTCTTATGTTTTGATGTTGTTTCTCTTATGACCTTTTTGTTGAGTTGTGTTGTCTTATGCCTCCTGAAAATCGAGGCCGTTGGTGGTCATTGTTTGTGCACTAATGAACCCCTGCTAATGTTTTAAATAGCTTGTTGTGGTTGTAAACTCCTGCTGTGAAAAGTGAATTGGTTAATCATGTATATCCGGCCAAATAAATTGAGGCACCAAGATCTTTCCTTTTTTGATAACCCCCGGTTAAAACACACGGAATTTGAATCATGGAGTGTGTTAAGTCGTTTAAATCTGAAAATACATGCAAGGCCCTGCTTGTGTTGGTGGTGGTAGTTGGTTGTTTTCCCTTCGGCCGATTGCTGGAGATGTGGGAGGGGATGGGATCCCCTGTTCTTTTATACTTTCGGTGTTTGTGAGTTTTAAATCCGGGTGGTTACTTGTTCATATCACAAATTGGGGTGGAATCCTCTGTTTTTGAGAACCAGGTGTGGACGTTTTGGTTGATGTTTGACTATTTACTTTTCTGGACTTATGCATATGCCTACTAGATGCCCAGTAGTGCTTAACTAAAATATTATTACTGAACATTAAACAAGAATGGGATGATGGGTTGTTAGCGTGAGTCGTGACTTGGAATTGAGTGTTGTTGTGATCTATAGGTTGTCCGAAGAAAAACCTAGCTTTGGGTGAGTGCTTATTACCTATATCTATACTTGTATTTTTGTGTTTCTTATTCGCACCCCACCCAAGTTGAGCACCTAGTTCCAAACACCCCCATTTCATGGGGGAGGGTGTTTTTCCCAACACTATTCTTAGTGGCTGGTTATTAGCTCCTTTTCTGCTCCCTTTCCCAGATAGACCAAGTATCTTCGGGCAGGCTGTGATGGCCTGAAGTCCATTATTAGCCCAAGAAACTTCGGGCTGGGTAGTGTGGTGATTGGCCAGGTGTGTGCGGCAGGTGGTTTCCCAAGTGTCTTCAGGATGAGTCCCAGGTGTCTTCGATCGTGGTGGTGGTTGTTCTGGCCTAGGTGTTTGCAGTCATGGTTACGTGTGACAGTTGTGGCCCAGGTGTGTGCGGACGGGGTTTCAGCGGTGGGACTGCGTGTGGTTGAGGCCTAGGTGTGTGCGGGTGGAATTTCAGCAGTGGGACTGTGTGCGGTTGAGGCCCAGGTGTGTGCGGGCGGAATTTTAGCAGTGGGACTACGTGCGGTTGAGGCCCAGGTGTGTGCGGGTGGGATTTCGGCAGTGGGACTACGTGTGGTTGTGGCCCAAGTGTGTGCGGGCAGCTGTGGCAGTGGGACTGCGGTGAGAATGGTGGGATTGGTCCGATGTGTAAGATGTCTCAATAACTAGTGGGAAAGTGGTGTGGGGTACCCAAACATCGATGTGCTCTTATTATATAAATTAATTGACTTTCATTATTTGGGGAGTGTGCCTTGGTGAGTCCTGGGGTGGATAGTTTACCTTGATAGGTGTTGAGTTTACTCTTTTCTCACGGGACTTTAGTACGTTCCCCCACTTATGCACGAGAGTCTTTGGTTTTCCCTACTGAGTGTACTTGTATGCTCACCCTACGTATATAAAACTGCTTTCAGGTTTCCAGGAGGACTTCGGGGATTACGTAGGACCTTACTAGCTCGAAGCTTTGGAGTAGTTGCAGTTGTTGTTTCCTTTTCCTCTTTGGTACTTACCTTGTAGTCACCTTTTGCATTTTGTGGCTTTTACTTTTGAAACATGCATGTGGGAATGGTTTACTTTTGGCTTTACTCTTCTTTCTGCTTGGTGTTGTTGGGTTTTCTTCTCCTTATCTCCCGATCCTATAAAATAAAAGGGGTAATGCCTTCCATTTGTGATAATTTCTATACCCTTGGTGCTAGTCGCCACTCCGGGACCTATTAAAGGTGGGTTTCAGGGTCATTATCTCTCCTTCAACTTAAAGAAGGAAGGGCCTGGAAATCTGCTGACCCTTCCCTCCTTTTGGTGAAGGCGGGTCGTGACAGAATGGTGTCAAAGGGGATGGTTGAGAGATAGGACGGAGTCTGGAGTTAGGCATAGTGAGGATTGCATGGGATGGTAAGGAAACGGTGTTGGGTGGCCTTGGAGCATGAATTAGGCCAGGGAAGACCGGCTAGGACATGGGATTTTAGGGCCCCCCGTGATCTGATGCAAGGACTCTGGACCTACCGAACGACCAAGTGAGGCCACACTGATTGCAGGGTAGAGACCCTAGGAAAGGTACATGCATCATAATGACTTGTGTTATTGTGTTTCTGGGATGTCTTTGGAATTAATAATAAATTTAAATCTTAAGAAGTTTTAAGAACGATATTATGCACTACTTGGGCTTAGGAATTCCTTGTTTACCTTGAAGCTATGGCACCTGGAAGGCGACCACGTGTGGTACAGGTGATCGAGGCCCCTGAGACTAATTTGTCCAATCGGAAGAGAGCTGATTGAGAGGAAGAGGACGACCAGTGGCAGAAGACTCTTCGAGCCTTCCAGCGACAGGCCCTAGAGAAGTATGATGGAAGCACCTCTGATATGAAGACGGAAGGCTGGATAGAGGAGCTAGTTATAGCCTTCGGCCTGATTCGGGCCCCGACCAAGTACTGGGTTCCCCTGGACATTAGCCAGATGCGGGGAGCGGCACGTCAGTGGTGGATGCTTTACCTAGGGGAGAGGAGAGAATCTAAGGTGGCTTGGGTGGATTTCGAGAAGGAGTTCCAGGCGGAATTCCTCTCCTCGATGATAAAGGCAGAAAAGAGGCAGGAACTACTCTCCCTCCAGCAGGGGAGTAAGTCTGTGAGGGAGCTAGGGATCAAGTTCAAGGAACTCCTACGTTTTTCTCTGGACCTCTTTCTCGATGAGGAGTATCGGGAAAGACGCTTGGAGGAGGCACTTCGACCCTCCCTCCAGTATGTTGTTACCCCCCTTTACCCTGCCGACGTACTTGGAGGTCCAGAAGAAGGCCGAAGTGGTGGAGCGAATGCATGCTCTAGGGGGAGTGTCACGAGAGGGGACCCAGCTGGGACCATCAAAGGGGAAAGCCGTCAGCACTAGGCCTCCAGCTTCAGGACCCTCTAGGTTCCGACCCGCAGGGAGCAGGCCGCAGCAGTTTCAGTTTCGATCCCCCGGCCCTCGACCTTTTATTACGGGCCCGGGACCACGGTGCTTCATCTGTGGGAGCCCTGCGCATCTCTGGAGTCAGTGCCTAGACCGGGTGCAGTACAGTAGTGGAAGTCAGCCCCAGCACCCGCCCCAGCAGCAGCTTCCAGCCAGACCTTTCCAGCAGCAGCAGCAGGGACAGCGAGCTCCCGCTCCTCCGAGGGCAGACGTAGGAGGAGGTCGACCTCAGGGCACTCCCCAGGGACCTCGACTAGGGCGTGGTCAGGGGGGGAGTCCGACAGCCGAGGGGCAGGGGAGCTGGGCATGGACAGTTGCATGCTACAGAGGCAGTAGTCCCAGTAGGGCCAGAGGTTGTTCGAGGTACGATCAGTCTGTTTAGCACTCTTGCTTATTCTTTGTTCGATACCGGAGCTTCACACTCCTTCATTGCACCCAGTCTATCCCATGCCTTGGGTCTAGATTTCGAGAGACTTCTAGTGCCCCTGGTGTTGAGCACACCAGTTGGAGGTCAGACCGACTTGTCGTTCGTTTGTCGGGGATGTAGACTGATGATAGGGCCACATCAGTCGGTTCGGGATCTTCTTCTGCTACAGATTCAGCCATATGATGTCATCCTAGGCATCGACTAGCTATTTTATGTGTGCTCCATCATCGACTGTTTTCGAAGGAGGGTGGTGTTCTCAGACTTGGACAGCCGGCGTGTTACCTTCATCGGCAAGCGGAGCAGTCTGAAGGGAAACAGGAGAGAGGAACCTCTCCTCTCCTTGTTGACCGAGCTAACGGTAGAATCAGTAGATACGGAAATGGTGGAAGTGCCAGAGATCGTCCGTGAGTTTATGGACATCTTTCCTGAAGAGGTTATGACTCTACCCCCTCGACGTGATATCAAGTTCGGGATAGACCTGCAGCCCGACGCTCATCCAATCTCAATGGCTCCTTACCGTATGGCACCTTCGGAACTATGGGAGTTGCGGATACATATTGACGATCTGATGAAGAAGGGTTATGTTCGTCCGAGTGCGTCACCGTGGGGTGCTCTGGTCTTGTTTGAAAAGAAGGTAGATGGAGGTCTTAGGCTGTGCATAGACTACAGGAGGTTGAATCAGGTGACGATCAAGAATCGCTACCCTCTCCCAAGGATAGATGATATTTTTGACTAGCTGAAAGGGGGAGGATGGTTCTCAAAGATCGACCTATGGTCTGGGTACCACCAGCTGAGGTTGAAAGAGAGAAACATCCCGAAGATAGCGTTCAGGTGCAGGTATGGACACTTTGAGTTCGTAGTCATGCCCTTCAGTGTTACGAATGCCCTGACTGTGTTCATGGGTCTTATGAACTCCATATTCTGGGAGTACCTGGATCGGTTCGTGTTTGTGTTCATCGACGACATCCTGGTCTACTCTAGATCAGAGGAGGACCATGCAGAGCACCTGAGGATAGTTTTGGAGGTCCTCTAACGGCACCAGCTATATGGGAAGTTGTCAAAATGCAAGTTCTGGACACGAGAAGTGCACTTCCTCGGGCATGTAGTGTCGGAGCAGGGGATAGTGGTCGACCCATCAAAGGTTGAAGCAGTTGTTTCTTGGGCAGCACCCAAGAATGTGGCAGAAGTCCGAAGTTTCCTCAGGTTGGCAGGTTACTACCGGAGGTTAGTACCCAACTTCTCCCGAGTAGCAGCCCCTTTGATGGCTCTAACCAAGAAGGACCAGGCTTTCGTATGGAGTGAGCAGTGCCAGTCATCCTTCAGCTATCTGAAGGGGAAGTTGGTCAGTGCCCCAGTGCTGAGATTACCAGAAGAAGGGGAGGCCTATGAGGTATTCTGCGATGCTTCGGGACAGGGCCTGGGATGCGTGTTGATGCAGCGATGAGGGGTGATCTCTTACGGGTCTAGGCAGCTGCGTTCCCATGAGCGTAATTACGCCACCCACGACCTAGAGCTTGCATCGGTCATTTTTGCGATAAAGTTATGGCGGCACTACCTCATTGGGGAACGCTTCGTGGTCTTTACAGATCACAAAAGCTTGAGGTATATCTTCTCCCAGCGGGACTTAAACTTGCGGCAGCGGAGATGGGTGGAGTTCCTCCAGGATTACAACTTTGAGATCTCTTATACTGAGGGTAAGGGAAATGTGGTGGCCGATGATTTGAGCAGGAGGACGCAGAAGGATGCGGTCCGAGAGTCGGCAGACACCTGGAAGGCAATGGAAGAGTTGGATGCCTTACACCTGGATGCGAAGATGGATAGCGGCAGAGGCAGCCTATATCAGATGACAGTGCAGTCATCCCTGTTTCAGCAGGTGGAAGAGTCTCAGTGGGGAGACCTCGAGTGCGAAGTGATGCGTGACCAAGTTGACCAGGGCAATGCTAAAGAAGGATGGACCAAGGATGGTCAGAACCGGATGCTTTTCTAGGGAAGGTTGTTTGTCCCAGAGGCGATGCGCGGCAGGGTTCTCAGTGAGTTCCACAACTCACCCCTGGTGGTACACCCTGGAGTTTCCAAGATGTACCAGGGTTTGAAGAGGCAGTTTTGGTGGCCCAGAGTTAAGCGAGCAGTGGCGGAGTTTGTGGCCAAGTGCCTAGTGTGTCAGCAAGTGAAGGATGAACACCGAGTTCCAGGTGGCCTACTACAGCCCCTAGGTGACCCCGAGTGGAAGTGGGATGAAATCTCAATGGATTTCATCACGGGACTACCCAAGGCCCAAGGAGGGTACGACGCCATCTGGGTGGTAGTGGACAGGTTGACGAAATCGGCTCACTTTCTGGTGATCAAGGAGTTGAGTGTTGTAGATGCTTTTGCATGAAAGTACATGGATGAGGTGGTGCGGTTGCATGGAGTTCCGAGGTCTATAGTCTCGGATAGGGATGCACGGTTTACCTCGCGGGTCTGGAGAGGATTGCAGCATGCATTTGGCACCCAGTTACGCCTTAGCACTACTTTCCATCCCCAGATATATGGACAAACGAAGTGCACCATCCAGACCTTGGAGGATATGTTGTGAGCATGTGTTCTGGACTCAGGAGGATCATGGGTGCAATACTTTCCTCTGGTATAGTTTTCCTACGATAATAGCTACCACTCTATCATTGGCATGGCCCCGTTTGAGGCTTTGTACGGGAGGCCATGTTGTTCGCCTGTGTGTTGGACCGAAGTAGGAGAGGCAGGCATCCTTGGTCTGGAGGTGGTGCAGAACACGACAGAGAAGGTTCAGCTCATACAGGAAAGGATAAAGGCAGCCCAGGACCGACAGAAGTCGTATGTTGATACCAGGAGGAGGCCCTAGGAGTTTGAGGTTGGGGACCACATGTTCTTGAAGGTCTCCCCTCGGCGTGGGCAGTGGAGGTTCGGCAAGGGGAGTAAGCTTTCCCCTAGGTTCATCGGACCCTTCCAAGTGTTGCGGCGGGTCGGCGAAGTGTCTTACCAGCTAGAGTTGACACCACCACTACTAAGGATACATGATGTCTTTCATGTGTCCCAGCTCATTCGGTATCTGCACGACGATTCGCACGTCCTTGATTGGGGCGAGCTGGACATCGAGGACGACGTGACCTTTGTGGAGAAACCAGTGATGATCGAGGATCGCAAGGAGAAGTTGCTTCGTGGGCGAACCATTCCCTTGGTTCGCGTGTTGTGGAGACATGGTGGGCTTGAGGAGAGTACGTGGGAGAGGGAAGCACAGATGCGTACCTAGCACCCAGAGTTGTTTTGAGTTTTGTTCCTTGTTGTACCTGTTGTGGTAGAACGTTTTGTCCTTTGGCTATGAAATGTACTGGTTTCTTTCCTCTGCTTGTGTGTGAAAACCCCCGGGTATAGGGAAGGAGAGGACCCGACCCCTAAGCAAGACGCATTAAGGTGGATTCGATTAAACCCGTGCGGGCGAGTCAGTGCCACCCAAAGCGGATAATATCTTGACATGGGGGAAGAGACTCCCCAACCCATGTACCCGGGCAGTTTGGCATGGTATGTTTCTTGGTTCGTGATAGGAAGATGTTCTTAGTTATTGATGAGGTTCGCTCTTGAGAGGTGTCATTTGGGGTGGTTGTTCGGACCCGCCCTTCCCTTATGGGTTATCTAAATTCTCGGGGACGAGAATAGTTTGAGAGGTATCAAATGTGATGACCCAGACTCTCTTGGTCCTTCCCTTTGCCAAAATCCGGGTTCTAAAGGAGTGGCATCTCGGTGAGACCAATCGGCGAGACCGATCGGTGAGATCGATCGGTGAGACCGATCAGTGAGACCAATCGGCGCGACCGATCGGTGAGACCGATTGGGGAGACCGATCGGCGGGACCGATCGGTGGGACCGATCAGTGAGACCGATCGGCGTCACCCGGTCTTGTCAAGTTGTTTCCAGTAGCGCTTCTTTGCGTAAATAGGGTTTTAAACCCTATTATGACTCATTTAACCGTGTTTTAACACCCGTAACGCCCATAAGAGTTTTAATTAAATGCCTCATCAATTCATGAGTCGACTTAAACCACCCGACCACCTTTTGTGACGAGTGGAGACGCGTGATCAACCCACGACCCCCGCGCCTTACGCGGATTAGCGTTTTCACCTCAACCGTCCCCGGCTCCTATAAACTAAGGGATAGCCGTGGTTTCTCCTTTCCTCCATCGTGACTTTCACAAACAGCTTCTGGTGCGTCGGACCGGCCACATCGTTATCCATAAAGTTCCGCGCCCCCGGCCTAAACGACGATCATCTATCAACAAGTAGGGAATTTCTCCTTTTTCTTTCTCTTTGTGTATCATGCGGGGTGGGCGTGCTTTTGTTTTTGTAGGATTGGATAAACCAGACCAAAATAGAGATAAAGAAAAAATTCTATAAAGAAAGAAGGGGGGGCTATGATCGTTGATGTTGTCTTATGTTTTAATGTCATTTCTCTTATGACCTTTTTGTTGAGTTGTGCTGGATTATGCCTCCTGAAAATCGAGGTCGTTGGTGGTCGTTGTTTGTGCACTAATGAACCCCTGCTAATGTTTTAAATAGCTTGTTGTGGTTGTAAACTCCTGCTGTGAAAAGTGAATTGGTTAATCACGTATATCCGGCCAAATAAATTGAGGCACCAGGATCTTTCCTTTTGTGATAACCCCCGGTTAAAACACACGGAATTTGAATCATGGAGTGTGTTAAGTCGTTTAAATCTGAAAATACATGCAAGGCCCTGCTTGTGTTGGTGGTGGTAGTTTTTTTTTTCCCTTCGGCTGATTTCTGGAGATGTGGGAGGGGATGGGATCCCCTGTTCTTTTATACTTTCGGTGGTTGTGAGTTTTAAATCTGGGTGGTTACTTGTTCATATCACAAATTAGGGTGGAATCCTATGTTTTTCAGAACCAGGTGTGGACGTTTTGGTTGATTTTTGACTGTTTACTTTTCTGGACTTATGCCTATGCCTACTAGATGCCCAGTAGTGCTTAACTCAAATATTTTTACTGAACATGAAACAAGAATGGGATGATGGGTTGTTAGCGTGAGTCGTGACTCGGACTTGAGTGTTTTTGTGATCTATAGGTTGTCCGAAGAAAAAATTAGCTTTGGGTGAGTGTTTATTACCTATATATATACTTGTAGTTTTGTGTTTCTTATTCGCGCCCCACCCAAGTTGAGCACATAGTGCCGAACACCCCCATTTCATGGGGGAGGGTGTTTTTCCCAACACTATTCTTAGTGGCTGGTTATTAGCTCCTTTTCTGCTCCCTTTCCCGAATAGCCCAAGTATCTTCAGGTAGGCTGTGATGGAATGAAGTCCATTATTAGCCCAAGAAACTTCGGGCTGGGTAGTGTGGCGGTTGGACAGGTGTGTGCAGCAGGTGGTTTCCCAAGTTTCTTCGGGATGAGGCCCAGGTGTCTTCGGGCGTGGTGGTGGTTGTTCTGGCCTAGGTGTTTGCAGGCATGGTTACGTGTGACAGTTATGGCCCAGGTGTGTGCTAGCGGGGTTTCAGCAGTGGGACTGCGTGCGGTTGAGGCCCAAGTGTGTGCGGGCGGAATTTCAGCAGTGGGACTGCGTGCGGTTGAGGCCCAGGTGTGTGTGGGCAGAATTTCAGCAGTGGGACTACGTGCGGTTGAGGCCCAGGTGTGTGCGGGCAGGATTTCGGCAGTGGGACTGCGTGTGGTTGTGGCCCAGGTGTGTGCGGGTGGGTGTGGCAGTGGGACTGTGGTGAGAATGGCGGTATTGGTCCGATGCGTAGGATGTCTCAATAACCAGAGGTAAAGTGGCGCGGGGTACCCAAACATCGATGTTCTCTTATTATATAAATTACTTGACTTGTGTTATTTGGGGAGTGTGCCTTGGTGAGGCCTGGGGTGGATAGTTTACCTTGATAGGTGTTGAGTTTACTCTTTTATCACGGGACTTTAGTATGTTCCCCCACTTGTGCACGAGAGTCTTTGGTTATCCCTACTGAGTGTACTTGTATGCTCACCCTACGTATATAAAACTGCTTTCAGGTTTCCAGGAGGACTTCGGGGATTACGCAGGACCTTACTAGCTCGGACCTTTGGAGCAGTTGCAGTTGTTGTTTTCTTTTCCTCTTTGGTACTTACCTTGTAGTCACCTTTTGCAATTTGTGGCTTTTACTTTTGAAACATGCATGTGGGAATGGTTTAATTTTGGATTTACTCTTCTTTCTGCTTGGTGTTGTTGGGTTTTCTTCACCTTATCTCCTGATCCTATAAAATAAAAGGGGTAATGCCTTCCATTTGTGAGAATTTATATACCCTTGGTGCTAGTCTCCACTCCGGGACCTATTGAAGGCAGGTTTCGGGGGTCATTATCTCTCCTTCAACTTAAAGAAGGAAGGGCCTGGCAATCTGCTGACCCTTCCCTCCTTTTGGTGAAGGCGGGTCGTGACAAACAATTCCCCATTCACAACGAATGCCAATGTAGATATTCCCATCATTCTCAGACATTTTCCCTTGTCAAAACCACCTATAGTGGCCTTGAGAAGTCCAAATATTCATAAAATTCAGTCATTAGTGATAAAATGTTATAGTTCTTGAGAACTCCTTTTCCTAAAATTACTATAACACACCCCAGTTGTATTTTCATAAGACACTCATAAATTCCAGGGCATGTGAGCTGAAGGATTCCACTATTGGCTATCCAATATCATTCCCCAATTATATTTTCATAAAGTAGACCACAAGATAGGTTTTTCAACCAGTGGTAACTTCATCCTCAAAAGAGACCTCCTATATTCCAAATATAATTTTTTAGACTCAGAAACCATAAAATCGTGTCTCAATATTCCACTTAAGGTATTTGAATAATTTAGTAACCTTCTCATCCCAAAATCCTTGTTTGGGTCCATATTTCAAAACCTTTGGTCAAAGTTGTTCTACCTAAAACACCAGTTTCATTAGTCTAGCCGTCACAACTTTGAACTACCCACAAAAAGATACATAGTACTCACTAAATTGAAAACCCACAAAGGGAACTATGGTAAATAGTAAAGTCTCAACTCATTAGACCTACACTCCATATAGTTTAAGTAAAAAATTGAGCAATGAAAAGAAAAACGCATAAAACTTGTTAGGCTAAAAACCTGAAAAATGGCAGTCTAAGAAAAATCCATGTCTCACCTGCTAAGTATTCCTTATATCAGACTATGGAAAAAAGTAGGGTGGTGACACAAAAGACATAGAGTTTGTAAGGTTTTCTATATGACCCTAGAAACTATAAAACTATGCTCGCTAGAAGCCATGTATTTTGAAAAAAATTAGAGCATTCTCCCACAATCGAGATAGCTCCAAGTCCCAAAAAATGATTTTGGAGTGCATCAAAGTGTTTTAATTTTATCTTAGATTAATATTATTTTTGTTCTAAACAAATATAATTCAAAGGGGGGGATTTTTTTACACTCTGAAATGTTTTCCATGCACTTCGCAGCAAAATTCAAGATTTGAACCTCACTTAGACACCAAATGTTGAGTTTGACTAGAAATTCATCTTCATACTAGAAGAATGAAAAGATTGGATTTCCATGTTTTGTGGACTAAAAATTCATAGACCATGCCCAAAAATTCTGTGGTGTGATTGTCCATTTTTTATGGGGGTTAGTGATAGTAGTGAAGGAATCAGGTCGAAGGGTTGGGACTACAGCACGACACTGATGTCAAGTAGGGGTGTGGGGGTGCAGCCCCCACGGTATAGAGAAGCAAGTTTTCCTAGGTGGTTTGACCAGGTGTCCCTAAAAGTACCTAGTCTATGTGACAAGAGGCTATCATAGGCCCTACCTACGTAACTCAGAAGGTGTAGCCCCCCCCCCCATGCAAGGTTCCTACGCACACCACCTGCATGGCCCAGTGGGTACATCCCCCCTATGTAGGACACTTACACTAGGCACCTATGTGATAGACCTATGAAGACAACCTCCTTCAACCAACTATTTTCCTGTAAATATGACCTCACTACTTCTCATTTGTAGGACTAGAAAATCAAAATAATCCCCCAAGATCTGGTCACGTAGCCCCATCACTCAGGTCTCTGAAAATTCTTTAGGTAGCTCTTCAAAACCTGAGAGAAGATAGAATTAATATGAATAATAAAGATCAAAATCCCTTAATGGTATTAAAATCAAGACACCTGCATGAATACCCTTTCTCCCCTAGGTGAAGAACCACCTAGATGAGGCCCCTTTCCCTAACTTAGGACCTACGTGAGACCCTTCCAGGGACATCTGAGGAGACCTGTGTTGCCTAGGATAAAGCCTCGTCCAAGTGTTGTTGATCAGGTGGTCCACATCCAAGGAATATCCATCTTTCACAATTCTATAACCCCCCCCCCCCCACATAAAGCACTTCCAGTTCCTCCCAGAACCTAAGTGAGGCACCACTTCCCTTCTAAGCTAGGATCTACATGAGCCCCCCTTTGATTCCTCTTCCAAGACACCAATGGTAGGACTCCTTTTCCCTTGGGTCCTATGTCTGAGATGGACCAAGTTGAAACCTAAATCAAAGCTTATGGACTTACAAAACCATGAATAGGGGAACACCATTGTGTCTCCCATTTGGATTTTTATTCATATGATTGGAGGATTCCCACAATTTTCCTACCAGATATTTGGGGTCCTCAAGGTGCATGTGTCTTTGCATTCACATGGTCATGAGGACCTAGACCCTGGGGATGGTGTTGGGGAGTTCCCAATCTTAGGAACAAGGGTTATGACCATATCCTCCCCTTTTCATCTCTAAGACCCGGAGCCTCCAATTCTCGATGGGGAGGGTGAGGAATATACTTGTTTTTTCATTCAACATGGAATGATATCCTCCTCCCTTACTGTGGAATAAATTTCAGGTCATCCCTCCTCATGTAAACCCCTAGCCTTTCTCGTGAGAGGTTTCACTCCTACTCCTCCTCACCCCCTTAGATACTGGGTTAGAGAGGGGATGGGTACCAAAGTCCTCTCCGATTTATCCTGTACCCTTGGCCTCTTCCACCAATGAAGGAGGAGAAGTGAAATTTTATAGATCTTTGATTTCATCTTGTCCCTCACAGTCAACCATGACTCAAATTGAATCATGTGGACATAAAGGCTAGCCACAATCATAGAATCCACATGGTCAGTTGTATGTTTTTGAAAAAGATCTTTCTTTGAATCTTCATCTCCCCTTCCTTCATAGCGCCTCCATAGTCATGGGTCCTCGAGGCCATGCATCTGATCTTGAGGAAAAGAAGATTGTTTGGTTTCTAAAATCTTCCACTTCCTATTGTTTATCACACCGATAATGACTCATGTGGGCTTAGAGTTTGATTTTAATCATGACATCCACATGATTCCCTTCCTAAAAGAAACCTTAGAGAGTAATCCCTAAACTATTGAACTATGAGAACTATGATTCCTTCTATAATTAGAATTCATAGGACACCTACATGAGGCCTGATCTAAATGGGAATCCTTCTTAGGGGTAAGCCCCAACCATATCCCCCAAATCATCAAGGGAATAATCCTTAGGAATAAGTCCCAAACTTCAATATTAGGCCTCCTATATCGATGTAATCCCCAATCATAACCAATCCATGGACCTCCTCCCAAGTATTAAGCCCCAATCACAACCCCCCCCCCCCCCCCCCATTAACTAAGGAATCTTCCTTAGGAATAATCCTAGAAATCCAACCTTAGGGAAACATCCTTAGGAGCATGCCTCAACTCAATCCTCTTAAAGGTCTATACTTCCCTATGAGACAACCTCCATAGGTGTGGGTCCTCACGAATGAACTATGTGGGTTTTGATTCCCATCCAAATGGGATACGTAGGAAGCCTCCCTGAGGTTCGATCTCAACACCCCAAATTAACCTTATTCTCTCTAGGCCACATTCCCAATAGGGTCTCATTCAACCTAGAAATCCATATTCCTTCCAGGTTCACGAGGCCGGTCTGGCATAAGTTCTACACTAAACTTTGACTAGGCATCTTTATATTAGATGTCCTTGCCACATGATGTTAAATTGTATGGTTTAGTCCTTATCACATGACCTTAATGGGTATGATGTGCCCCCCCTAAGTGTCGCCGAACTATGTGGGTTCTAATTCCTTTCAAAAGGATATGTAAGAATCTCATTCATGGGTCTGATCCCAAAATCAAAACAACTATCATCTCCCTGGATGAAAATATACTCTAGAGTACCCCACTGTGTGGATAAAAAACTAGCATCATCATAATATAACCAAAGAATCTATAATCAATACATAAGAGGATTCCATTTATGGATAACCTTGGATACATACTGATATATCGATTATTGAAGACCATCAGATACATACAAATTATTAATAATTGATTGTTAATTCAAGTTTGATCCATGCCATACTTGGGAATTAATGAAGGCCTCATAAAACTATATTAAATCTATAATAGAGTCCTAGAGTAGGCAGTAATTCTCCCCAAAAGGGTGTCATAATCCCGACCTCCCATCCTCTTGACCAATGTGAGTTCTAAATCATTGTTGGCCAAACCTCCCAAAGAGCACCTGCCTTTGGAAAGCAGGTCCCACATGAATATAGAATAGTTGGGAGTTTCTAGTTCCATGAACAAAACCATTGGAAATCATTCAAAAATAGTGAACCCTATGTGAATTATTGCACACAACTCAAACCCCCGCAATTGATCATCGAGCGAATTCAATTTACATCAAAAAGAAAAAAAGATGAACCTGACGTGAATGTCTTAACTATGGAATCTATTTCACAAGATAAAAATTATATGTTTCACTTTCATTCTCAGACCATTTTTTTATTGACACATGACATATTTCCTTCAGAAAAAAAGTTCTAATATTAATAATTAATAAGTTCTAGCTTTAAAACAAAATCTAGTTTATAAATCATTTTCAAAAATGAAACCATTTTGTAAACATTACTTCATTTTCCATAAATTCATAACCATGTTCACAAAATCTAAGAATATGAAAAATATAAATGAAAAATAGGTAAGCATAGGAAAAAACAACCATGGATATGCCATAAGATTAGAATGTGAGAAAATATCCATGAAATAATCTATCATGCGATAAACTAGGTATAAATGAAAATCACATCGTTTGGGCTCTAACCTATGGGAATACATACTAGACATAAAATAATCATAAACTATGAATATGTTGGTTCCAATTGATATTGATTCCTTCCATATTATATCTATATTACAAAACCTATAGTGGCATTAGACACACACTAGAGTGACATGTCCATTTCCCAATGCAACTAATGTTCCCAATGTGCCAAGTTTGTCAAAACCATTTTAAAATACATGATTACATTTAATAAAACCTTTTCATGTAAAATAAAATCCATTTTTAATTCCAAATCCCTTAAAAAATGGGGATACTTTCTAAAATATCCTTTCAAATGTCAAAACATTCATTTTCATTCAATAACAGAAAGTAATTGATAGGAACATATAGTAATTCAAGAATTAAAACCACTTGCATAGATACACATACCTCAATAACAATAGAAACCTATACACCTTTAAAAATGAAGATTTCAAACCAACGTATTGGCCATATAAAGATAATTCATGGAAAAAATACAAAGGATCGGTAGAAAATATGAACCAATCAAAATATGAATCACAAATGTAGCCAATGCCATCGTTGCAACCAGAGGCAATGAAGAAGAAGGAAGACTGATTACCAAGGATATGTGATTCAACCACCATGGGATAAAAATGTTGAAAGGAATGATTCTAAAGGAGATAGATCACCCAAAATCTCCCCAAATTTCCCTAAATATAAAAAGGGATATCTTCACACTAGATAACAAAAAGAGTTATGCATGTAGTGTGGTTAAAACCACTAAACTAGAAAAATTCACATCATGAACCACTTTCATAGTATGGATTCCATGAATTTATAGTATGCCAAAAATGGCATCACATAATGTTAAATTAAATCCTGATCTACCTATACATGGTGTGTAATGGTTTCCTATCTTGTAAATTTTCACGCTCTAAACAAGACTCATGACATCTTCCAAAAACATGTTCATGTCATGTAACTGATTTATGACATGAGTATGTCTAGCAGGTAGTGCAAAGTCTAGTTTCCTATAGATAATCCCCAAACCAAATCTTGAGTCTCTATGAACCCAAATATCACCCTCTAAATCCATTTACACATTTATATTCGGACTCCATTAATTCAAACAAACATATAGCCCCAGACATTAGGTCATTTTACCTAGAAAAGTATCTCTATCCTTGAGAAGCCTACAATACATTTAAACAAAAAAGGGAAACCAAAAAAAGATTCAAAGCACACCTAAAGGAAGGTAACATGGTGTTAAAATCTCCCCACCACAAATTCTTTCTTTCCCCAAAATTTCCTCAAGATCATAGACTCATAAAAATTAAAGGCCACTACTGCCTTATCAATAATTTCTACTCCTATATCTTGTGGAAATCTTGTATGTACTACCACAGTACATGGAACAAAGGAATAATTTTACAATGAAACACCTTATCTTAGTGATACATAATCTAAACTAGTTGTTCAACCACATTGGTGTCTGTAAAGACCCGTAAAATTCAAGGGAAATTTTTTCTTAATTTTCTTTGGAATTTTACAAGAACGCGGTTTCTGACGGCACCTGATTCTGAGGCCCGGAGTGCCCGGAATCAATTTCCGAAGTTCGGCTCGGGTACGTTCAGTGAACGAACGAGCGGGAATTTCTAACTTTTGACTCGGTGCTCGGAATTGAAATCCGAGGATACCGATGAAATCGCAGCGCCGATATTCTCTTAAGGAGACCCTTTCCTAGGTTGCGTTTTATGCGGGACGAAATTTAGTTTTGGGAGAATTATAAGAAGTTAAATAAAAATGTGGAAACACTTTTTATTTTATTTTTTACTTGTTGGTTAACTTCTCTCAAAGGAAGTTAGGGGTGGGACCCACACCCACTTAACCTCCCTTGAGAGGATTAAGTGTGGTGGGGCCCATACGAACCCTAACTTTTCATCTTCTCTTTTAAAAACTCCCTTTAACCCCTCTTTAAATGACATAACAACTTTGTTAATTAATTTGGAGTTATTTTATTTGAATTTCAAACCTTTGAAATTCAATTTGTTAAGTGAGTGAATAAAATAAGACTCTAGCTTATTTTATTTGGTTAGATTTCTCTAGCCTTCTTGAGAGGATTTGGGAACTCCTTCTTCTTCTTCAACTTTGACGAAGAACGCGAAGAACCTTCGAGCTCCGACGAAGAACGCCGCTCCTCTCTTCTTCATAGCCGGTTGTTTCCGAAGATCGACGACGCCTTCTGTGTCAACGAAATGGAACGCCGCTTCCTCCTCGGACTTCCTTCGTCGGCTTACGAAGATTCACCAATGACGTACCTCTTAGGATGTACCTCTTCGTCAACGGAATTGACAAACGATTACCGCGACGCCCGACCTCCACGACGCTTCTCTTCCGCTGGTCGTTGACGATCATCGTTCTTGAACCGAGGTAGGGGTTTGTTGTTGATTAATTATTTAATCTCGTTCTTGGTTCTAGCATGATAATCTGGTGGATAATTATTTAAGTGTCATCGTCTAACGAGAGGGGGGGGGTCGGACCGCACAAACACGGTCGAATTCCCCCTCCTTTGTTTTTGATTATTCTTTTATATTCTTGTGGATGAATGAGAAGGCGTGGTGCCGTCGCACCACGCGGGAATCGCACGGCTATATTGCGCGGCACCGTCGCGCCGCGCCGTGGAAGGATCATCATGAACGCGACGCCGTCGCGCCGCGTCGAAGAAAACCGAAGGTGCCGCGGCCGGAGCGGGGCCGCGGCGGAGGGGCGCGGTGCCGTCGCACCGCGCCGAACAAAGAAGGTCGCGGATGGTTCCGGGCCACGGCGGGACGAGAGGACCGGCGGCTAGCCGGGCCGCCGGTGTTGGAAGCCGGAAGGGGACCGGCTTTGCCGGTCCCGTTAAAGGAGAACCGGCCGGCCAGGTAGGCCGGCCGGAAGGGGACAAACCGGGGGAATTAAATTCCCCAGGCCAACATGAATGCCCCCCCAATTAAGAGGGGGGGCGGTTTCTTAAAGGGGGGTAGGCGGCCCCCCGTTTCCCTCAAGGCAAGCCCCCACGAGGGGGGCCGGTTCTCCAAAGGCGCGGCTTTTAGCCGCGCCACCAGCTAAGAAGAAGCGGGGGCCTTGCCCCCGCGCATGGCACCGAGCGGCGCCAGGCCGCGCCGCCGCGCCGGACCCCGCCACCGGCCAGGCCGGGTCGGACCCGGGTCGGGTCGACCCAGGGGGGGTCGGGCCGGGTCGGCCCGGACCCGGACCCCCCATTTTCGAATCAACTTCGATCTTTTGGCCATAACTTGAGCTACGGACCTCCGATTGACGAACCGTTAGCGGAGATGCTATCCTTGGATCGAGACGGTCGATTCAGTATATCGCACTCAAAGTTTCGGAATACTTTGAGTTCAGCCGGGTTGGTTCGTACACGAAACCAACCGGGCCCTCGGAGCGGAAACGCTAATATCTTGAGCTACGGACGTCCGATTGACGTGTCGTCAGCTTTGTTGTGTTCCTCTTAGTGAGACGGATCTTTTGGCATACTCCGCCCGAGGTTCGGACGCAGGTGGAGTACGGTCGGGTTGGTTTTGCCTTAAAAACCAACCGGGCCCCTGGGACGAAAAAGCCAATAACTCTCAGACCGGGCGTCCGATCGACGTGCCGTCTGTTGCGTTGAGTTCCTGTTGACGATACGGAACTTTTGGATACATCAACTCTGGACTTTGTGACAGTTGATGTATCAGCCTCTCGGCTCGTGGAGCGGACCCTCCTGTACGAGCTTGCTGTGTGCGGGAACCCTAGTGTTGGCTGCGACTGTGACTGATACTGCTACTGCTACTGCTATTGTGACTGCGACGACGACAGTACTGAGATCCTTAGTAGATTCGACGACGATGACTACAGCACTCAGCGATCCTACGTGGATCAGTGCTACAGGTCCTGTGTGGGCCCGATCCTGTGTGGGTCCGATCCTATGTGGGTCTGCGCTCAGCGGTCCTGTGTGAACCAGCGCCTACAGGTCCTGTGTGGGCCCGATCCTGTGTGGGTCATTGCGGGGGTTAGTTACCTATCGATCCTTCGTGGGTCCGACGACTTAGATGGATCAGAGATCATCTTTATCATCTTTCGAAGAAGTATACCTGTGTGAGCTGAATCCTGTTGCTTTCCTGTGTGGATTGAGTTGAGCTATCCTGTGTGGATTTTGTTTTGCTTTCCTGTGTGGAATACGTTTACTTTCCTGTGTGGACTAAGTTGTACTTAGGCTCGGGGGTTGGAGCATATTGGAATTGATGACTTAGGTATATGTATGGGCATATACCTAAGCAGTGTCGATTGTTACTTCGTGTTTGTATCTTCCTTTGTGGTTTATCTTTTGTGGATTTTGGGAGACCTTCAGGGGTCTCGGGGTCCCTACTGAGTAGCTTATACTCACCCCTGCACGGGCTATGCCCGCACTACGTTGTGTTGGTTGCAGACGACGGACAGCGTTGATCGTGGCTGAGGCTTGCAGAGCAGAACGGTACCTGGAGGTGGACCACTGGGCGGGACGTGTTCGGAGCGGACGACGGGACCCGAGGAGCAGTGGAGCTATCTGTACCCACCCTTCAGGTGGGATTTCCAGTGGACAGCTCGGTGTAGCAGCTTTTACTTTACAGTTGTTGTTTTCCCTTTCGAGTTGTACTTTACTTTCAGTTTGGGTTTGTATACAGGCCCATTTACTTTTCCGCACTTCAGTTGTACTCTGTTTTTACTTAGTGTTACTATTCTGCTTGCTTACTCTGTGGTGGTTGTTTGCTTTTCAAAGGCAATACCTTCCATTTTTGTTGGGATTTACGCCTTGGTGCTAGTCGCCAGCCCCTGGCCTATGGAAGGTGGGCTTGGGGTAGTCACGGCACGGGTCCCGAGGGCGGGTCGTGACAGTGTCAATATCAAGATCAACATCCTCCCATTCACTCACATGGGAAAGATCTAGTCGATATATCTTTAGCTGGGAAACATGAAACCATCATGGATGGAAGTCAAATGAGATGGTAAGTGTAACCAATATTCCACATTTCCAAGTAATATAATGATATTAATGGTATAAAAAAACATCAGTGCCAACTTAACCTACTTACCCAACCGATGATGTCCTAATAGAGGTGAAACTCTAAGAAAAACTCAATTACCAACCTCAAGCTCTAGTATTCAATGAAAAGAGTCTATATAAAATTTCTGATGACTCTGTTTCATGATCAATCTCTTCTAGATCATATACACCATTTTATTATTCTCATAAAAAAATACTTTTCCCAACAAAGGACCACTCTCCCAACTATGCCCAGTACAAGGGAGATGTACATGGCCTCCCATATAAAGCCTTAAAGGGAACCATTTTGATCGAGGTCTGATAAATATTGTTATAGGAAAACTTGACTAATGGAATATGACTTTCCTAAGAACCACTAAAATCAAGCACACAAGCCTAGATCATATCCTTAATAACATAGATATCCATCTTTGTTTTCCCATATATCTATGGATTATATGTTATGATTAATTTCAACTAGGTACCTATCACCTCCTGCAAACCTTTCCAAAACCTAGATGTGAATGTTGGGTACCTATTAGAAAAAACAATGGAGGGAACCCCATGAAGTCTCACAAAATATTATATATAAAATTCCCCAAGCTACTCCACTTTCATCATCTCCTTGATAGGGAGGAAATGCAATAATTTAATGATTCATCCAATGATCACCCAAATCATATCATTTCCCACTATGAGTCCATGATAAAAAAATGATGAAATACATGGAAATATCATTCCATTTCTATATCAAAATGTGTAAGGGGTTCTATAATCCAATAGTTCTCTGGTGTCCCACCTTAATTATCTGATAAGTAAGACATTTTGATTCAAAATCCACAATAAACCATCTCATTCCTAGACACAAATATTGACATATCAAATAATGATACATCTTGGTAGTACCTGGGTGTATGGACAAACAGGAAGGGTTTCCACTATCCATCAACACCTGTATCCAAGAAAAAATAACAACCGAACTATTTCAAAAAAATGAATCACCATTAGGATACAGAGACCACTCACCAAAGTTCTCCCCACCATAAAGGATTTTATTAAATTTTTATCACTCAAGGTTAGAGATCTACTCAAGCCAAACCCTCTCATCAAACGATGATTCCACCTTCATCGAATCCAAACATACCTTACCACTAGATTATTCCATTCTAAAACTAATCTCTACAAAAAAACTCATCAAATACCACTCTTCTACTAATTCATTCACTTATTATGCCATTAATTTTTTGTTCAAATCATTAGAGACCACATTCCATTTTCTAGGAGTATAATAATTATCAAAATAAAAATTATGAAGATACACCACCTGATGTCTCTATTGAAAATTCAGATGCCTTTAAGTGAAAATATACCTCAGGCTCTTATGATCAGAATATACAGTAAAATGATCCCCAAAGAGCTAGTGACCCCATGTTTTGATTGCATTCATAACCACTTCCAACTCAAAATCATGGGTAGGGAAGTTCTTCTCATGAGGGAATAAATTTCGATATTTGAAGGATACTACATGTCTCCTCTGCATTATGACACATCCTAAACCCATTTTAAAATCACCATAGAAAACATTATAACCTAAATGTGGTTTCTATAGAATAAAAACTTCATATGAAGTCAATCTCACCTTCAGTTCCTCAAAAGATCTCTGTTATTTTTCATTCCAATCAAAATTTACACCCTTATGGGTTAAATATTTCATTGAATGTGTATGCTTGTATAAGTACATAACAAACTTCTTGTAATAACCAGACAACCCCAACAACTTTCATATCTCAAAAGAATTTCTAAGACACTCCTAGGACATAATTTCTTGTACCTTTTTAGGATTCACTGAGATGCCCCTATCAGATATTACATTCCCCAGAACTATACTTATTGAGTCCAAAACTCATGTTTGGAAATATTATTATACAATAAATGTTCCCTCAAGATTCTAAGAATGATATGTAAATGGACCATGTTCTACTCCTCTGATGTGGAGTAAACTAACATATTATCCTTGAACACAACAACAAAAGATTCCAAGAATCGATGGAAGATCTGGTTTATCAATTCCAAAAACACTATAAGAGAATTATTGAGACCAAATGGAATAACTAGAAACTCAAATTTCCTATACAAGCTCATAAAAATTTTCTTAGGTATATCCTCTTATCGAACTCTCAAATGGTGGTTCCCTAGCCAAAGTTAAATCTTTGAACACTAACAAACCCCTATAATATGATCAAAGACATCATCAATCCTAGGCAAGGGATATTTTTTCTTGATGATCGCTGAATTTAACTTTTAATAATCAATAGAAATTTTGAGGTGCCCATCTACCTTCTTAGTAAATAGGACAGGTGAATCCCATGGTGACATGATAGGATGAATAAATCCCTTAGCCTTGAGATCCAAAAGTTGAACCTTAAGTTTTACCAACTTATCTGGCTCCATACGATAAGATGACATAGAAATGGGTATCATACCAGGTAGAATTTCTATAGTAAACTTGACCTCTCATTATGGTGGTAAACCAAAAATATCCTCTAGAAAGACATTTTGGTACACCACACCACCTTAGGAAGTGGATTTCTTAATAAAGGATCAATGAAATCTAGGAAAAATTCCAAAAAATTTACATGACATTACCCCAGCATAACGAACAACAAGACCTGCTCTCCTAGACCCGGAATCCCACTCACCTTGAAAGACATGAGTGATTCCATCTAGATATAGAAACTAAACTTGATATAAATACCAATAAATGTAATACTTGACACTGATCGTCCAATCCATGCCACTAATTAGGTTGAAGATATCAAGATCAAGCACCAAGAAGATCCACTCCAACTCATGGTTTTCTATCATCACTCAACATGTTGGACACTTGAAAATGTGTTCAGGCTTATTTACCAAAGGTGTGTAAAGATCTAACAATGGAATCATAAGCTCTGAATTAAATCCAAAACACATCTAATGACTTTGAAGATATAAAATAATTATTAACACGTGTAGCAAACAAAGATGCCACTATAGAAGAAAAAATAAACACCATACCTCTAACTATTGTTGGCCCTACTTCAAATTCCGCCTTGAGCTTTCTTATCCACATGAATTCCCCCCTTAGGATGAGGATAATACCCACCACCTTTGGAAGCATATTTATAAACCTACAAACCATTGGTGAGAGTGGATCCATATTTAGTACATTGGTACATCCTTTCAGAAAAATGCTTCAGATGTCCAGAGTGCCTACAATGATTACAAGCCTTGGGATCCTCCATACAATTAGGATTCGTATGACCAAGCCTTCTACATTGATAGAAAACAACCTACTAATTTCTATATGAAGCCCCTAAAACTATTCCTAAATAAAACTTGCTACCTTTTTACTTCCTTTTCTAGCCATAAGATACTCTCTAGCTAATGAAGGTTCCAACTAAAGATCCTCTCAAAACTTTTTTTCATCTATTGTAGCTTCTACCAAATATTCCTTATCAACTACCACATCAAGGATTGTAAGGAACATTAGAATCATCATTAAATGAATGTCATTCCTCGTTCCCAACTCAAACCTCCAAGCCTTCAGTTAATCATTAGTGACTTTATCTGATGCCAAGTGTACCAACTCAAAAAAATGGGTTGAATACTCCAGAATGGTATGCTTTCATTACTCTAAGGTTAAAAATTCCCAAGTAAATCCCATCAAAATGTATTCGGATAAAACTGTTGGTTGAATATTTTCTTTAAATATTCTTAGTTGATATCCTCATGTAAATTATCTTGCACAATAGAGTCCCACCATCTTCTTACTGGTACCTCAATCACATATGTGACAAAATCATCCTTAGATTCCTCGGGAGTCTTCATAAAGTTAAATATCATCTCAATATTCTCTAGCCATTATTCAGATTCCTGGGGTTATTTATCATCATGGAAGACATGTGGATTCTTCTTCGTAAATTCTGAACCATGGTCAATTACTCAACCTGAGTTTCTATCACCTACTTGACCCATAGTCTGAATAGTGAAAATTGCAGCTTCTACCAAAGAAGGTTCCACCAAAGGATTATTGTGTGGATCCTGTCTCATAGCTTCCTCACTTGGATTTGGAAGATCTCTTATCAGAGTAATTTTCTAATAATCATAAGACAAAAACTAAATAGTAATGAACAGATTCCAAAATCATAATACCAATTTCAGGTATCCATATCAATGCATTAAAACAGCATGAATTTAAAAAAATCATGAGTTCTTCAAAAAAAAGTCTGAAAAAAAGGAACACACCATTTATAAAAAACCCATGTTTAGTTCATTCAAATAACCTTAGCCACCAAGTCCCAAACATGGAAAAACTCTATGGCCACTCATGGTAACTTGGATTCAGACATGAAAGTGAGCTGGCCAAGCCCCTTTTCCACACTTACTACCTGAATTCCAACTATCCTAACTCTAGTCTACCAAATCACCAAACCACACTCAGGCATGTCAAAAACACTTCAGTTTGGGTATTCCCTTTAATAACAATTTGTAATGAAACTACCTGGTTCAACTAGATAAGTCACACAAGATGTTCTACCAAATAGTGAGATGTATAAAATAACCACAAGTCTCATGTATAACTAAAGAAACAAAAAATTATAATGTGAAATAAATGAAAACATATCCATTAGACATAAATGTCAATTCAAAAAGGTAAAACTAAAATTATAAATCATGTCAGACTAAAAAAGTCTCCATGTGACCAACCATCACTACCAAACCATCTCACTATAAAGGCGATGAATGATAAGAGAACCCGATATGCTATAAGATGCCCTTCCCTTTACCTGAGCCCTGAAAAACAAGGTTAACAACCACCCAAAAGAAAAAAGTAATGTGTTGTCACATAGCCTAGTGGGATACCACCAATGAATCTATAAAAGATCAAATATCAATAATTCATAAGTTATGGCACTAAAAAATCCATTTTATAAAGAATTTTCCTGGATGAAACCATTTTGTAAACATTCCTTCATTTTTAGTAAATGCATAAATATATTCACCAAATCTAGGAATATGTAAAATATTAATGAAAAAAAAGTTAAGAATAGGAAAAAAACATGGATATGATATAAGATAAGCATGTGATCAAATATCCATAAAATAATCCATCATGAGATAAACCATGTATAAATGACAAATCATTCCATTTGGGATCAAGACTATGGGAATATGTACTAGATATAAAAGAAACCTAAACCATGAATATGTTAGTTCCAACCAATATTGATTCATGACACAATTTTTCTATATCAAAATACCTCTAGTGGAGTTACACACACTATAATGATATGTCCATTTCTCAAAACACCCAAGGTTCCCAATGTTCTAAGTCTATTGAATCTATTTCAAAATCCAAGCTCACATCTAATAAAACCTTTTCATATCAAAGAAAATATATTTTTAATGAAAAATCCATTTTAGAAACTAAATATTTTCAAATAAATAATTTCAAATTTTAAAACATTCACTTTTATTAAATAACCCAAATGAATTTATCAGAACATATAGAAATTCAAGAATTAGAACCACTTGCATAGGTACACCTACTTCAATAATGATAGAAACCTTGATTCCTTTGACAATAGAGATTGTTAACTAACAGATCAGCCTTTAAAAGACAATTAATGAAATAAAAATTAAAGGATAGATAAAAAATTCCATTTGATCACAGTATGAATCACAAATATAGCTAACTTCACTATTGGGATCAAAGGCAATGAAGAAGTATGAAGAATGATTACTGGGGATACGTGATGAAGATGCCACTAGATTCAAACATAAGATGAAGAAATATGAAAGTAGGGAGATCACCCAAAATCACCCTAAAGCTCAAGAGTGATGTCTACACAGTGGATAACAAAAGGGTTTATGCATGCATCATGGTTAAAATAGCTGAACCCAAATAATTCACGTTGTAAACCACTTTTATAGCATGAATTACACAAATTTCAAGTATAATGAAAAAGGAATTTCCTTAGGTTAAATTAAATCCTGATCAACCCATTCATGATTTTTAATGGCTTCATGGATTAAAATTTTCCAAACTCTGAATAAGACTCACAACATCTTACCTGCAATATGTTCACGTCGTGTAACTCATTCAAGCTGTGAATATGTCCTGTAGCTAGTGCCTAGTCCAGTTTCCCAAAAAAATCCCTAAACCAAATCTTGAGGCTCTTTGAACCTAAGGATAACCCTCTAAGTCCATTTACAAATTTATACATGGACCCCATTAATTAAAACAAACATACATCCATAGGATTTAGGTTATTTTACCCACCAAAGGATCTCTATCCCTGAGAATCTTGCAATGCACCCACATAAAAAGGGAAACCAAAACAAGAGTCAAATCATACCTGAAGGAAGGTAACACGATATTTCATTGAATATTTTTGATGTATCATCAATCAATTTTTGTTACTATTCAGATCATTCCACTTTATTTCATATACATTCTTATATGGCATGAATGATCTTATCAAGTGTGGTTTCAGAGGAATGTAATGAAATTACTTTATAGGAGTTTTATTCTTTTATTTCTTCTGGGTGTTGAATTGATTTGTACTCTCATTGTTTCTAATTTAATTTCATCTACATTTATAACATCTTATTCATTTTTATTTATCGAAATCTTCTCCCTAATAAAGCATGAAATCATTATGGAATGCATGTATCTTTTCATAATCAAGTCCAAGTTTGTTTATTATTTTCTTTATCTCCTAGAATGATGAAGGGATCATTGATTCACTAAATTCACAATAAAGAAACTCTAAAATCATGGACATTTCATTTATATTAATTCCAAAAAGATAGTAGATATGATATAACATAAGTATAAAAGACAAATTTGAATACTTAGCACACCCTCCATACGGTTCATGTTTTTTTTTCTTCAACTAATTTATAAAACTCATTTTTTTGTTCACTGGTGTTCTTAGTAAGATTAACCTGCTCATGATCAACTAATGTTTCTATTAATATATTAATAGTGTACATTGTATCATGAAAATCCAAATGTGTCATTTATCAAGTTTCAAATTGAATTCTCCTCTAGTGGTTCAATTTGTGTTTTGTTGTCAATATAGTCATTGTCTTGAATTTCCATGTTAGTCGATTCATCATACAAAATACAACATGCATATTGAGTAGGAAACTATTTAAATTTCAAGTGTCCAAGTACTTCCTTTCTATTTAACCATAATTTTAATTTATATTCTGGACAAAAATATTTTATTCTACCATCTACTGATTAGTTTTCAAATGCATAATCTAAAACTTCTTTCAAACACTTGGCATATCAAGGTCTGTTTCAAGATAAATTTACCCAAAATTTTATCCATAGGTGTTGGATTTCCACTATTATACCTATAAATTCAAATATAAAGATATAATTGTTTAATAAAACAAGTACAATCAATTTTTAACATCACCCAACTTTGTCATTGACCAAGGTAAGGTCACGATTTGAGGGCACAAAAATTCGAAATGAAAATGATTCAATCTGACATGAAAACATAAACAAAATAAATTAATAAATATTAACCCTCACTATAATAGGGTTGGATGTCATGGAAGAAGGTCACTGAGGTGAGGAGAGGGAAATGAACATCATGGAAGATGGGGATATGAGCCCAGAAACATTTGATTCATGCACAGACAAAAGTAGGGGAAATTGGGGAGGCAGGGATGATGGTAGGGTCATGGGGAAGGGGATAAGGCTTTTCCATCATCAGGGGTGATGGATTCTGAGAAATTTAGAAGAGGGTTCATCGTTATGGAAATAATATCCATCGTGGGGAATCACCATGGTCGGTGGTCGGTGTTGAGGGAGGGGATCAGCGGTCGGCATCAAGGGAGGATGGTCGACAGTCAGCATCGATGGATTGGGTTGAGGGTCATCAAGGGAGGGGGTCAAGATGGATCATCGTGGTCATCATTCGGTGTTGAGAGAGTTAGATCGAGGGTGGGAGAGTTAGGGGCATAGGGGTCCATGGTCATCGAGGGAGGGGGTTTGGAGGCATCATAGCAGTCATCGTTCAACATTGAGGGAGGGGTCAGGGGGATCGAGGGGTCAAGGTCATGGGGTTTGGTGTGGGGTTATGGGTTTAATTAGGTTTTTTTCTAAAGGATATATCTGTGTTTTGAATAAAACCACCACTAAATAGAAATGTAT
The DNA here is from genome assembly GCA_963277665.1 of Viscum album. Lineage (NCBI taxonomy): Eukaryota > Viridiplantae > Streptophyta > Magnoliopsida > Santalales > Viscaceae > Viscum > Viscum album. Next base: position 1,434,721,655 of record OY728151.1, on the reverse strand, counting down.
TTCATGAATAGAGGCAGTTTTGTGAAACCACCCCTATATGTTAAATAATATTCAAAATGTTTTAATTAGCGTCGATTATAAAATATCACCTATAATAAACAAGTACTAAGACTACATTTTTTATAGTTTCTTCATTTAAATATTGGTTTATATTGTAATTTCATATCACAATTAAAATTCAACAAAATAAAGTTTAAACAGATAGTAATTTTTAAAAAATAAATTTTTCCACATTAATTGGATAAAATAAAACCAAGATTTTTCTTTTTATAGAAAAACTTTACAACCCTAAGATATGATGAATGACCTGTTTTCCATGATTTATTGTATTTTTTTACATAATACCTGCAAAAAATTTCAATATTAATAAAAAACATAATTTTCTTAAGTTTATGTTATTATGATACTGTAAAATATGTGATTAACTCTTATGATGAATCCCTATTAATATCGACTGAAATATTATACTATTCATGATACACAGCTTCAGTCACTTTCTCATACATCTATCAAGTTCTCAAAGATGTGCCATTAAACTCAACCCATGATCACCATTTAAAATATCTCTATTTCTTGCCCAAATTTTTCATGGCCCATGGGCATAAAATAGAGTTTGAGACATCGAAATAAAAAAACATATTGAAATAATAAACATAACACTTTATAAGTATATTAATAATTTTACTCACTCATTTTAAATTATTTTTCAATTAACATTAAATTAATATTACCATTAATTGGTTATAAACCACCTCATTCTTCCATGTTATGGGAATATACCTCCAATATTTATAATTAATGGAAAGGATCAACATCTCACAAGTAAGATACCTAAGAATTTGTCCATAGATTCCAACAGTATCAGCATTTTTCATCTCCAACCCATCAAATGGAATGATAATTTTAAATTCTTTTAGGACTCATACATCTGATTTATTCATATTTATATATTTCCTTTTTTTTATCTTTATCTATTTAAAAAATTCATTAAATAGTTAATAGAATATATAGTTTTCCCTATAATAATATAAATACCAATAATGGTAACTCTCTAATATCCCCTGGATGGTGGAGTGACCAAATTATCCATCATTGGAGATAAAGAAAACATTGATCTATAAACAGTGTCTAATGATGCTCCTAGATCACAAAAAGTATCTGTTATAGTGAAATACCTCAAATCCAATGAAGGTGATGGTAGAGGTGGTGTTCTCTTAGATGATGTTTAGCTAGGATCTTGAATTTTTTTCTTCTCTTCATTCCTAAAATTCAAATGGTTTAGAATATATTCAATTTAAAAAAGAAATAAGTAATTTAAAAAAAATATAACAATGTATATATATATATATTACACTTATAGATGAGAAATTGTAATTTAGTTTCATTACCAATGTATATATTTAATTATATTCATTTTCATTGTTTTCATTGTTTTCATTGTTATCATCCTCCATTGTGAAGAGAACTTTATTTTCACCCTCCATTAAAAGTTCTATTATTTCAATATTGTCATGGAGAAACTATTGAATGTATTGTGGTTGATGTGGTTCACTTTCATGAAGTACCAATTGAAATTCGTCACCCATATCATATAAGCCTCTCTATTTTAAGTGTATAGAAACACTTTGGACTTCTTGTACTTCATCATCCATATGATAAAACATCTTTTCTTATGAAGCTAATATCAATGGTTCCTGCTCTTTGCGATTATTGGTATGGATCAAGTGATAGAACCTAATAGAATTAAAATGTAATGAATCTTTCGTTATACCCATTTAAATTTTGACCCACTTTCTCCTGAAGAAGACAACTAAAAATTGAGCATGATATTTTAATTCGATTATATCAACTAGATTTATATTGTATCTCACCTCTGTAAGTGTAAATACACCACTATTTTTAGTTTTCAATCCCTTTTCATGGTTAATAGTATAAAAATTGAAGATGTGAATATTGTAGGTATTGAATATCTAGCCTTTCTTAGAGGGACCTGAGAAAAAAACATAAAATCATTTAACATTTCAATTAAATTCTAAACATTAATTATCTCAACATGAATATTTAAGGTATTAATTTCAACATTAAAAAATAATTATATTTCAATAATATGAATATGAGTATATAATTACATGATAAATGAACCACTTGAAAATTATCTTTTTTAGAAGATTTTGTCAATTCTGGCTAATTTTGAGCTCGACCTCATAGTCATCTCTTTGTTTTCAATTTCAATTCTTCAATAAATGGATCTATAATAAGACTACTAAGTAGAAAATATCTATTTTATTATAGTAACAATAATTCAGTTACTGTATAATTTAAAAACTTTTAAACCAGTCATCCAATTGTTGGAAATACTGATGACTAGTTTTCAGAATATGAATTATGGGAGATGTCATTAAACAATCCAAGAAAATTGAATCTAATATCAGTCCCATCTAAATACCTAGAAAAGAATTTCAGATACTCTTTGATTATGTAACCTTAAACAATAGATCCTTTTAGTATATATTTATTCCTCACAAATTACTTCAAATAAAATAAGTACCTAATAAAAAAATATAAGAATAATTTTAAAAAAATTACATAATGAATTGATAAAATTTTATTCATCAATGAAAATAAAAATAATATTAATGTACCTCTCAATTGGATACATCCATGAATAGTGTAGCAGTATACCAGGTTTATATTCCTCAACTAAATGAATAGTAAAATGATTCATGATAGTGAAAAATAAATGGGTAAATAACATCTCTAAATGATAAAGTGTCAACACAATTCTTTCTTGATGTTTTTTAAGCTCATTTAGAATTAGAGTTTTTCTATAAAGATCTATGAAGAAAGTTCACAAGTCAATTGGTGTAGTTAATTTTTCAATTAATGTATTATGTAATTCCAATGACAACAATTGATACATTATAATATGTGAGTCATAAATTTTCAATCCATATAACTTTAAATGTTTTAAGTCAATGAACCTAGAAATGCTACTTAAATATCCATTTAGAAATTTTACATTCTTTAAAGTTTGAAGGAATACGTCTTTCCCAAGATATTTTATTGTAAAAATAGATGAATTCCTATTCTCATTTTCCCATAAACCATGATTTATATTCATTGATTCCAAATCTTTACAAGCATTAAGGTGATCCTTTAGTTTACCCTACTCATTAAGAAATGTAAAAATTACATTGTCACAGACATTCTTTTCAATATTCATTATTTCAAGATTATGATGTATAAAATTAAACTTCAAATAATAAATTTTGAAATATATTCTCATTTTCTTCCATTTTGTGTCTAAAATACTTTAGATAATGTACCTCATTCCTTTTTCGCCTTTTTTAATTAATTGAATTTTCCAAATTCTATAGTTACATTCGTTGATTTTCTAAAGATTTTTGAACTAGTTGACACCTTCAGTGACTTTCTCAATTCAATATCTCTATTGAGTTGTGTCATTTTAAACATTAATTTATAATAAGAATCAAGAAATGGGTGATGAAACATAAAATATCATTTTTTACTTTGAATTAATCATTGTGGTTCAAAATCAAAATTGCAATCTAGAAAATACAAACTGGTATAAGTGTTCTAACAGGTTAAATTTCCTAGTCCAAGAATGTCAGTACTTTTCCAAATTAATACAACATGCATTTTTAATATTTTTCACATTAAATCATTATATGTTTCCACACCATCATCTCATAATTATTTCAATTCTTTTATAAGATATTGAAGGTATACATCAATATCATATCCTGTCATTTTCTTTCTTGGAATAATACTTGAAATAATGAAAGAATCTTTCTTCATTCACATCCATGGAGGTAGATTATAGGGGATAAAAACAATTTTCCATATTCTATAATTATTATTTAAAGTACCAAAAGCATTAAAACCATTAGAAACTAATCCCAAACATACATTCCTATGATATGAATAAAAATTTGGATATAATGAATGAAACACCTTCCATGATGTTGAATCTTTTATATGTCTCATCAAGCCATCATTTTTATTATATTGATCATGCCACTTCATGAAATGTGTAGTATTAGAAGAAATTAATAATCTTTTCAAGTGTGGTTTTAGAGGAAAGTAACACAATTCCTTTTTGGGAGTTTTCTTATGCTTCTTATTCCTAGTGTTGCATTAATTTGTACTCTCATTATTAATCATTAATTTTCATCTACTTGTATAACATCTTATGCATTATTCTTTATCACTTTTCTCCCTAATAAATAATGAAATCATTGGGGAATGCTTGTATATTTTTATATCATTTCCATTTTTTTGATTATTTTCATCATCTCATAGAATGATTTAGGGATCTTAGCTTCAGAAAATGCATCATGAAGCAATTCCAAAATCATGGAAATTCCTTTTTCAGAAATTCAATAGAGACAGTTTATATAAGTCAAATTAAGTAGAAAATAATTTTTTGAATACATGGAATTCCCTTTATAAAGTACATGTTTTCTTTCTTCAAGTAATTAAAAAAACTCGTTTTTTGGTTATAAATGTTTTGAACAAGATTAACCTTATCATGATAATTTGGAGGTTTTTTTAATCAATTAAAATATTTTTCATTGTATCCTAAAAAATCAAATGTGACATTTATAAAGTTTTGATATGAATTATCTTGTATAATGTCACTTTATTTTTCATTTATAGGATATTTATTGATTTTACTTTCCATAAAATTTGGTTTTTCATTCCAGAACCAACATATATATTGAGAAGGAAACTATTTCAGTATCATGTGCTCGTATACTTCATTTCTATTTAACTTTCACTTGAATTTACAATCAGAACACGAAAACTTTATTCTTTCATCCACTAGTCAATTTGAATTATCATAAGCTAAAAATTATTCTAAATCCTAAGAATATTGAGGTGTGTTTTGAGATAAATTAAACAAAATTTTATCCATAAGTATTGGAATACCACTCAACTTTTAGTATATTAAATAAAATATATAAATTTTTAATCAAACAAGTAAATTCAATTCATAACATCACCCAACTTCGTCAATGACCAGGGTAGGGCCTTGATTCAAAAAACTCAATTCCAACATGTTAATGGTTGAATACAATAAAAAACAAAAATGATCAATGTTATTACTCACAATAATTAGGTTTGATGTTGTTGAATAAGTTAACCAAGGTGGGGAGAGGGTAACAGATATTGTAGATGTCATAGAGATAAGGTTGGCGACATCTGACTTGTGAACGGACATGGGGTGGGGAAAATTAGGTTAGGAAAGTGGGAAGATAAGGATGGGGTCATGGGGAGAATGGGTTTAGGGATAGTGTTGAGTTTGGGGGTTCATAGTCACTAGGAAAATGGGAAGGGGGAAGCTGTTGGGGGTCACCATCATGGGGAGAAGGGTTGTCGAGGGGGTGGCATCAATGGGAGCAGTGGGCGTCGGGGTCAGGGGGTCTATTAGGGTTTTTTAAGATTTAATAGTGGTTTTAAAATAAAACTCCACTAAATAGAAACATATAAAAAATAAATCATCTTTTATACCAAATTGTCAATGTATTTTAAAGAATAATAAATAACTTTTAATTTATTTTCGATTTCTGGAACTTCTGTGAATAAATGTCCGCTAAAACCTCTTTTATTTCTATAGTGTATTATTTATTTTCTTACTCTCTTTATCTCTCATTACCATCATCATCATTGTGTTGTTTTTCACATGATCTTTGAACTAACTCACAGTGTGGGAAAATATTTTTAAAATGAGAAAAAAATTCATATTCTCCCTCAATGGTGAGTTATATCTTAATTAGGCCTAACAAATATTTGTACTTAATATTTACATCTAAGTATTTCTTGAAAATATTAATATATTTATAAAAATACATATATAATTTTATTTATTTTATATGTGTGAGTTTGTGTGTCATTTATAAAAATTATATCTATGTTCTTCTATATTTACTTTTTATATATAAATAAATCCTTAATATATGTATATTTATTTATTCATTCATAATTATATCAATATATATCTCTCCAATTTATCTATTTTCAAGAGGGTCTCCACTTAACAAAACCTAACATTATTATCTTTTTTATAAAAAAAATTAAGCCTAGTTTTTTATTTAGTAGAAAATGTTTATCCTAAGAATATATATCTTATCACTATAAAAAAATGTGCTCTTTGAAGCTGTTTATTTTACTACTGATGGATGTTTAAACTGCCACTATATTTTTTAGTGTCAGTTACTTAAACTGCTGCATATTTTGTGGTTGGTAATCATTTAGTAGGTTTTTATAGTTTATATGTGGTTTTAATCTGAGTCGTTTTTAGGTAATTAACAATGGTTTCTTTTTTTGAAAAAAAGTGGGGGAATTAATAAAAATGACACTAAGTAATTTAGCAATGGTTTACTTTCTTGTAGGAAAAAATCGCTGAAACTGCCATAACTACTGCTAAAAATATTAGTGGTGGTTATTAGGAATCGCCTATAAAGATATTAAATAATTTATTAAAAAAAAATTTAATAAAAAATAAAATGCATACAATAAACTAAACCATAAATATATAATAAACTCATCATACATCTACTTTCATACATCCACAGTCAAAAATATAGAACCACTGGTTAACCATAAGCTCAGTAATCATATATATATATATATATAATATTTCTAAAATCCACCATGAACCCATGACTAATACATCCATCCCATCACCTTTATTTCATCCAATTACCTCCATAACTAGAGTTATTATACACAAAACTTACCACATCATGTCATCAACTGGGACAAAAAAAGATAGAAATCAAAACTGAACATAATAAATATGTGGTATAGTAGAATCACTAAAGAATGTTGTGGATTGGAATGGTCAACCTCCTTCCTAGTACTAGCATCTTTCACTTATAATACAAACTAGAAAATTTAATAAAATAAATAAAAAACATAATATTCACCGAATATATTCATAATTTTTCATGTAACATTTGTTATTTTGTAAATCAAACAGATGAAATTTTAATATAAAACAAATAATATATCATGAAAAATATTTTGAAAACATAAACTTACCTATTTTAAATATGATTCAACACTTGTAACTCAGAATTATTAATTATATAACAATCTAATCAATTTTTAAACCGAGATACAGTGTGCTTAAAATCACTCAATAAACAAATTTTAAAAACTTTGATAAGGAATAATTTACTATATTTCAAAAATAATTAAATGGTAGTTTTACTATGATTTCATGTCAGCTTGAGATCATTTCCTATGGTTTTGATCATTATATGCGCATTTTAGTGTTTTAAAATACCAAAAACACATTTACAGACATCTCAGACAAACCATAAATCGAATTGATGTGGGTCAGTTTCTAAATTTCAAAAATAAATATATGGTCATTTTTCTATGATTTCAAAACCATCCAATACTATTTTCTTGGTTTTGACCCCATGAAACACATTTTTAAAGACTTTGATATCTTTTAAAACTAATTATTGAGTCATTACAAGCACACCACATGTCAAATGGATGTGTTGTCTACTCATACATGTCAAAAAAAAATCAACGGTATTTTTACCATGATTTCATGTCAATCTAAGATAATTTTTATGTTTTTTATAGTTACACATACATTTTAGTGTTTTAAATCACTAAAATGTGTTTACAGGCATCTCAAGAAAATTATTACTCAGATTGATTTGACATTAGTTCCTAAATTTCACAAACGAATCTATGGTCATTTTCTTATGATTTCATGGTATTCCTATGAGGTTTTCTTGATTTTGATCCATAACACATGTTTTTAAAGACTTTGATATATTTTAAAAACTTATTATTGAGTCATTTTGATCACAACTCATGTTGGATGGTTGTTTTTTATACTCATAATATTCAAAAATAATTCAACGATGGTTTTACCTTGATTTCACACTAATATAAGGTCATTTCCTATGGTTTTGACCATTACATTCATGCTTTAGTGTCTTAAAACACTTAAAATGTGTTTATGGGTATTTTAGGAAAACCATAAATTGGATTTACATGTCGTCAATTCCTAAATTTCAAAAATAAATCTATGATCATTTCCCTATGATTTCAATTCGATCCAATTACATTTTCATTTTGACCACCTGACACATGTTTTTTAAGACTTTAATATCTTTTAAAACAGCTTATTGAGTCACTCTAATCACACAACACATTGTATGGACATGTTTTCTACTTTTACATAGAAAAATAATTCAAAGGTATTTTTATAATGATTTCACATCAATAAAAGGTAATTTCCTATGGTTTTGACCATTATATGTGCGTTTTAGTGTTTTAAAACACTAAAAATGTGTTTGTGAGCATCCCAGACAAACCATAATTCATATTGTAATGGTGTCAGTTAAACATTTCAAAAATAAATCTATGGTCATCTTCCTATGATTTCACAACCCTATGATGTCTTTTTATTGGTTTTTACCCCTGAAGCACATTTTTAAAGACTTTGATATCTTTTAAAACAATTTATTAAGTCATTCCGAGAACATTGCAAATAGGATAGATGTGATTTCTACTCATACATGTAAAAAATAATTCAATAGAGTTATCATCGGGATTTAATGTCAATATGATGTCATTTTATATGGTTTTTACTATTACATTCATGTTTTATTGTTTTAAAATACTAATAACATGTTTACAGGAATCACTAACAAAACGTAACTCGTATTGACATGTCATTGATTCCTACATTTCACAAATCAATTTATAGTCATTTTCCTATTATTTTATATCTCTTCAATGTTTTTTTTGTGTTTTTTACACTAGGATACATGTTTTTACAAACTTAGATATCTTTTAAAACTGTATATTTAGTCATAGATTGAGTTTAGAATTTAACTTGGTAAGATGAGCTATAAGACTGAAAATTTCATTGGGTATCATGCCCTTCATCCTCTGAAATAAATAAACCAAGTCTTTTTCCATTGTCGAATGCCACTAATCCAATGTTTTCCTATAAAATACATGTCCTTTCACTTTTTCTTTCAGCCTTGAAATTTCTCCATGTGCTTCCCAATCAATGAAACTGGTCTAACTCCCACTAGGTGTAGCAATAAACAATAAAGATGCCCTACCAAAGACAGCTGATGGATTAGGCTCAAAACTAATCCCTCATACATTCCTAAGATGCTCCTTCCCAAAAATGATTGCAACTATATCATTCTGGGAAACCAATGATGATTTTAAATGATTCGCATCCCATGATTCTTGAATTTTATCCTATTAAAATAAAAATATTAACAATTATTTTTAAATTATCTGAACTTTATAATATTATTTGATTAATAATATTTTCATTAATATTTAATTTTTTTAATTACTATAAAAACATAATAATGAAAAATAAATTATAACAACAAATAAGCCTTAAACCCAATTAATTGGGACTGGTTACCTGGATCTAACGGTGCCAATATAGCCAATTGGCAATGTTTGATCCCTATATTTGATCCCATTTAATTAGGTTTAAGGCTTGTTTGTTGTGTAATTTATTTTTCATTATTATATTTTTATAGTAATGAAATAACATTAAATAGTAATATAAAGTACTTACTCCAACATCTCTGGTAGGTTCATTCACAAAACTGATGTCAAGTTTACTATGAACGTTAAGCCACATCCTTATCTAACCAACCTAGTAACCTAATTCATTATCCTTTTAAAAAATTTAATGGTTGGAAAAAAATTAGTTATAATAAAATAATATAAATAATAATGGATAAAATACAACCAAGATTTTTCATTTTCTAGAAAAATTATATGACTCAGAGATAAGAGGAATGACTTATTTTTCACAATTAACTGTATTTTTTAGACAATTCCTACAAAAAATAGAAACATTGATAAAAATTATAATTTTATTGTGTTTATGTTATTAAGATTTTGTAACGACCCAAAGTTTCATTAATGGAAAATCTCTCTTGATCCAGTTAAATGTCTCTTTATAAAAATGTTTTTATAAGATGTCAACTTCTTTGGTTTTATGATAAGAGTTGTGACCGTTACTTTTATAGCCATTGAACAGTGATCACATGATTAGTATAAATGTAAGGCTTTAACGAACCCAATTTTTACTCAGACAAAGGAAGCGATGGCCTCATCCAGTAGAATTTCCCCATATTAAGCCCATTTGTCGGAGCTCAAAAAAGAGGTGGCGTATTTGGGCTTTTCCCTTGACCTAGCCCAAGCTGGTCTTCATTATGTCAAGCTCGAACGTGACCGTCTACGAGAAAAGTGGAAGTTGATTGAAATTACCACTCGAACGATGTTATCCGAGCCACCCCAAGAGTCTGTCACCATTGCACACCTTACCCTAAGGTCTTATGCGGCTGTTTTAAGAAGTTATGTAACAAATAAGTAGTACTATGTTCATGTACATTATTTTTTGTATATAATAATGAATATAATTTCTAGTCATTTTTGATACATTGTAAATAGTTTTTAAAGTACAAATGGTGTTTTTAATTATTATTTAATTAAGAAATCTATTTTATTAAATTAAGGGATTTTTGAATTAAATAATATTTTAATACAATATTATTATTAATATTAAATTAATTTTTATTAAATATAAATGATCATATAAATTTATGAATGCAATTAAAATTTTTATTAAGGATTGAAAGCCATTTCTGTCAAAACCTGTGAATTTTTTATAAATGTTGGTTTTTATTTTAAAAGTGAAAATTAACATATTTAGAATTTTTTTTAGATAAAATAAATGACATTTCTGGAATCAGGATGTCGAAATTATCCAACAGTGAATTTTTCATAATTTTCTGAGACAGTCAAATTTTTGGGTAAAAATTAAATACCATTTAATTATATAATGTGTTTTATGACATCATAATGACCCAATGGTGATGTAATAAAATACCATAATCCTTATTTTCGGCTAATATATGTTTTATCATTAAAATCATGTGATTTTGGGTTTGTTTGACTTACTTTTCAAAGCATTAATGAACCCCTCAAGACATATTCAACACTTTGCCTTTTTAAATTAATTTCCATGGGAGTGTGACTCACCTCCACATACGCAACCTTATTATTTTAATAAGTTCGGACCATGGCCTTGTAAAATATTTTTTTCCTCCTTCCTTTTTCAGAAACCATGGGCAAAAACCATGGGATGGTTTGTGGTTTGGATTAGTTTAATATAAGGGGTCTCAAACCTAAATAATAAAGAATTCTCTCACCTTTCCTATATAAACCCACCCAAGCTCCCACTTCCTCCTCACTAAAATCCTTTGGAGTTCGTCCAACCTCTGCCCTACTCTCTCTAGAATCCTCCCAATGTGCCCCAAGCTTCCAAGAATCCTCTCACAACCCTCTCTGTAGCCTTTGGAAGCACACTTCCAAGTAAGGGTTTTTTCTTCCTTTCTCATTTTTTTCAATTTTCTTTAAGTTGTATTGCCCTTTTATTTTCAATTATGAATGTTGTGGTATGGTTTCTCACCTCCCCCATACTGCCCTCTTATTGTTTTAATGATGGGAGACCCCTTTATCTCTCATTAAATTCCTCCCATGTACACCCGTTACTATGCCGAAATTCCGAAAGGAACTTCTGTCTCTTCTTTTACATTCAAGCAATACTTTTGTATCATGAATCTAAATTCCATTTAAATTGTTGGGACATGTATCTATATGACCTACTTACTGTTCATTACATGTAAATATGATGAGGAACCCCTTTCTCTCTCATCAACCTTTTTTTATGAATTCTTATGTCACGTCATTATGCTGCCGAAATCGCACCGATTTTCTAAGCCAATGTCATTGTGTAGTGGATACCATGACCATGTATCCATCAAGGGTATTCACCTTTATGCACATTTAATTATTGATTGTAAAGTTTCATGTATGAATTCCACATTCCTTTATCGTGGAATAAATGATTATGTTTTATGAATCCATGTTTTATAATCCATGTGGCACACTTATGCATGAAATGAAATGTTTAAGAAGGGTGTGCCCTTATAGCGCTCCAATGCATTGGGAAAAGTATAGTATCATGATACGTCAAGTGAAATGAGTGTTGAATCATGCTAATTCAAGTGAAATGAGGTTTTACTCGTGATTCATGTGCAATGAGGGTTTACTCATGCTCCATGTGCAATGAGCCTTGGCTCATGCTAATTCAATGTTAAGTGTTGTTGCCACATTTCCATGTTATGATTGTAATGTTTTATCATGCCTTTATGTTCATGTTTCTCTTATGATCTATTGAAATGCCTATTGACTAACATGTATTGTACTCCTCATGTTATTCCATGTGTACTCCCTTACTGGGCTTTATAGCTCACCCTTTTCTTATGCATGTCCTCAGGTTATCCCATGCAATGCTAAGTACGAGGGAATGTAGTGGTCATGTAAAGGAAGTTTTCAATATAGATGTTGTATTTCATGTTTTAAGTTTTTATGTAATGATCCTAATCCCTAAAGACACTAAAACTCTCGATCTTATTTGTTGTATCAAGTGAATTTTTATGTAATAAAGCATGTTTAAGTTGTAATAAAAAGTAGGGTTGTCATAGTTGGTATCAGAGGATAGGTTTAGTTTTTTTTGGGATTAGGAAAACCCTAGTAAATCCTTAGATACAAGACTAAGTATAATAAAAACATCCCTAAGATTTGGTAAATACTAAGTAAGTGGTTTATCAAACAAATACATCCCCGTCTGGATACGAGCAAGTAGAGGCGGCTCTGGTACAGATGTATCCTAGGGGTAAAACCCGAAAACACCGCTTTGAGCTAGACTCGAACGGGAACTGATGCACGACAACGGGCCTTGCTGCACTCTTGGTTACGACACTCCCGGGGGATATGTTTTGATAAATTCACAATTTTGGTATGAACCCTTATTAAGGGAAAAATGCCCCTAAGAATATATGTTAGAAAGTAGATCATGAAAAGCCTAGATTGAATCCTATAAACTCATGAGTTAAAGAAATTAAAGTTTATTTATAAGTCATCAACTTTTTTTCTTTGGATTACCCTTTATGTGTTACCCCTAACTTTCCTTTTATTCCAGCCAATGGCCAGTAATAGGAAGACTCGGGCTAACAACCGTTGTAAAGATCAGTGTGATGATTTTACTATTGAGATGTCCAATCCAATGGGAGTGGGAATTGCGAACTTGGTCACGCTTCTCTCTCAGCTAACTCAAGTTTTGAATAGAAACACGGGTCAAGAAGAACGTTCAACCCCCCCTAAGAAAGATCAAGTCGCTATCGATAGCTTCATGAGACAAAGGTCTCCTACTTTTAGTGGATCATCTGATCCCACGATCGCTGAACAATGGATCAAATCCATTGAAAAGATATTCTCCATCCTACAATGTTCTGAACAAGAGAAGGTTCTCCTGGCGGCTTATCATATGGAGGGTGAAGCTGATCAATGGTGGACGTTGATCAAAAATACGAAGCCTGAGGAGGATATCGAGGCTTTAGAATGGAAGGAATTCCGGAAGATGTTTTTCTATAAATATTTTCCGTGCACCCTCCGTCTTAAGATGGAAAGGGACTTCCTTTCCCTCAAGAAAAAATATGAAGAATATGTGGGAGCGTACGAGGAAAACTTCACAAGACTTGCACGATACGCTTCCGTCTTTTTCGTTACCCCCGAATTCAAGGTTGACCGCTTCTTTGGTGGGCTGAAGCCTAGCTTGCGGAAAGCATTAACGATTCGTGACTTCGACAGCTATGAGGAAATTGTCCGATGTGCCCTCAAGGTCGAAATGGAGATCGTAGAATCACAGGGGTATCATGGGGACAAGAAGCGTAAGGTGGACTTCAATGCTGGTGGTCCGATGGATAAATCCAATGGTGCTAAAAAGTTCTAGCACCCCACTTTCCAAAAGTGTGAAAAGAAGCACCCTGGAAATTGTCTTAAGGGGACAAGAAAATGCTTCAGGTGTGGAAGAGAAGGGCACTTAGCTATTAACTGTCGGCAAGAAGGACCCGCGGCTGTGACAGAGGAGAGGAACGCTCCGTTCAAACCTCAACGCGTTGTTAAATGCTACAAATGTAAAGAACCGGGTCATTTTTCAAATCAGTGCCCTAATCCAAGGGTTATCGGAGGCAACCAACAACCTCCAAGACAGCAAGGAAGAGCTTTTTCCATCACTTCTGCCAAAGTGAACCCCAAAAATGAAGTGGTGACAGGTACGCTAGTTATTCATTCAAGAATAGCGAACGTACTTTTTGATTTAGGTTCTACGCATTCTTTTATATCTCAAAAGTTTCGTATAACAATCCCATCACCACCAAAAATCATGGAAGTAAAGATGTTGGTGAGTACGGAAAATGGGGAAATCATTACATCCCATGAATATAAGTCCTCCCCTGTTATAATCTGTGGATTGAATTTCCCGTCGAACCTCGTCATACTCCCTCTGGTGGAATTTGATGTAATTCTTGGCATGGATTGGCTTTCCTTATATAGAGCCAATATAAATTGTCGGGAGAGGGAAATCACACTCCATATAGAGAATCGACCCTCGATTCTTTACAAGTGTCAGAAGGAAGATGAATCTTCTTTAGATCCATTATCTCAAGCATGGATATTACTACCTTATGATCATGCATATCTGGCTCAGATGATTGAGTCCAATAAAAAAACCATCCTTGAAGAAATGCCTATTGTGAGGGAATTCGCGGAAGTGTTTCCCGAGGAACTGTTTGGTCTTCCTCCAAGAAGAGATGTTGAGTTCTCAATTGAACTTATACCTGGGGTGCTACCAATATCTAAGACTCTATATATAATGTCTGTTGTTGAGCTTGAAGAGCTGAAGAAACAACTACAGGAGAATTTGGATAAAGGGTTTATACTCCCAAGTGCTTCACCATGGGGTGCACCAGTCCTCTTCGTCAAGAAGAAGAATGGGTCAATGCGGCTTTGCATCGATTATCGTGAACTTAAAAAAATCATGATAAAGAACAAGTATCCACTCCCAAGAATCGATGACTTGTTTGATCAGTTGCGTGGAGCACAATACTTCTCCAAGGTGGATTTGCGGTCAGGATATTATCAAGTAAGGGTGAAGAAGGAAGATGTCCCCAAGACTACTTTTCGTACATGATATGGGCACTATGAATTCATAGTAATTCCTTTCAGACTCACCAATGCTCCAAAAATATTCATGGACTTGATGAATAGAGTCTTTAGAGATTACCTTGACAAATTTGTGGTAGTCTTTATAGATGATATTCTAATATACTCCAAAACCAAGGAGGATCATGAGGAGCATTTAAAAACTGTACTAGAGACTTTGCGCAAGGAGAATCTCTATGCAAAGTACAAAAAGTGTGAGTTCTGGTTGAAGGAGGTCTCATTCTTGGGCCATATCATCACAAGCAATGGGATATCTGTGGATCCCTCCAAAGCAAATGCAATTGAGGGATGGCCAAGGCCAACATCGGTAATGGATATCCGTAGCTTCTTGGGGTTAGCTGGATATTATCGACGATTTGTGAGGAATTTCTCACGATTGTCCAACCCTCTTACCAAGCTAACTCAAAAGGGAGTAAAGTTTGATTGGAGTGATGAATGTGAAGAAAGCTTCAAGGAGTTGAAAAGGAGGCTTATCACTGCGCTCGTGCTCACTTTACCCACAAGTGGGGAACGTTTTGTGGTATTCAGTGATGCCTCAAAAAAGGGATTAGGATGTGTGCTGATGCAGAATTATAAAGTGATATCCTATGCCTCAAGGAAGTTGAAAATCCATGAGAGAAACTATCCAACGCATGATCTAGAGTTGGCGGCTGTGATCTTTGCCTTGAAAATCTGGTGGCATTATCTCTATAGAGAGAAATGTGAGATATATACTGACCACAAGAGTCTTAAATATATATTCACATAGAAAGAGCTTAATATGCGCCTGAGAAGATGGATAGAGCTCGTCAAGGATCATGACTGTTCAATACATTACCACCCTGGGAAAGCAAACAAGGTGGCAGATGCCCTAAGTAGAAAGGATCCAGCGATTCTATCAATGATGATAATTGAGAAGGATCTAATCTTCTTAGACTTGATGAAAATAGATATGGGAATCATAAATAAGGGAACATCATCAATCCTTTCACAAATGATTGCTCAACCATCTCTTTTGGAAAGGTTAAAGGATGCTTAAAAGGATGATGTGGGAATTCAAGAAAAAGTGGAAGCTATCAAAAAGGGGAAATCCTCGGAGTTTAATGTTAATGAAGAAGGAATTGTGCGGTTTGGGAAAAGACTATGTGTTCCATCAAGTCTGGAGCTGAAGAAGGAACTTTTGGATGATGCACATAGTTCAAATTTCTCTATTCACCCAAGGAGCACAAAGATGTATCGAGATCTCCGAGAAAACATTTAGTGGGATAATATGAAGAAGGAGATCGCTGAATATACATCAAAGTGCCTGGTGTGTCAGAAAGTGAAGGCAGAGAGGTAGATGAAGGACCCTGGGACACCCTGAGAGGGGAAGGGTGAATCAGGGTGACAACTTTTTCTTTTAATGTGGTGGATCTTGTTCCCACGTTGGTAGGAACTTGTTGAACCTGTATGATGATTATGATTAGAAAGAAAAAATTCACATGCACAGAGAGGACACAAAACTTTTTACTTGGTTCACCACTAAGGGCTACGTCCAAGGAGCATATGCCGACAAGTTGTCGGTCGTACCAAAATCCACTAATCTTCACAAGTTGTGGATTAAAATTGTTCGGGCACAGTCACTCTGTCCCAGGCTCACTGCCTTTACAAAGGTTCAGGGATAGCTCACTGCTTCCCTTAGGTCACTCCCGTTGACTCCCCCTAGCTCACTACCATTGGTGAAGTGTCACTCAGTTTATAGACATGAAGGTCTCTTCAATAGATTTGCATTGAAGTCTTTGCCTCTGCTCAGCACGAGACTTAGCTTGCATCGAAGTCCGAAATAGATGCACTAGAACGCACAGAACCACTGAACCGGATAAACAGAATGTGCAGACAAACCTTACTGACAATTGCGCACAACACCAACCCTTTGCACGCAAAACCTTCCTATTGCGCGCAAAATTTACTTTTTGCGCGGAAAAAATATTTCGCGCAAAAATCCCCTTTTTCGCGCAACTCCGAATATTTCGCGCAAGCCCCTTTACGCTATCCTTTTTCGCGCATCAGACCTCGGATCTTCTCTAAGTCTTCCACCGCCTGGAATTAAGGGGGTCACCTCATATTTATAGGTGACAGAGACCCCCGTGCGCACAATCCCCATCCGCCCAGAAAACCTCTCATCTGGCGCGCAATATTTCGCGTAGGTATCATTTTCCATGCACCTCTCCAGATATTTCGCGCAACCCATGCCTTTGCCATTTTTCGACGGTGGGATTCTGAAACACTATTTGCGCGAAAAACTTCGCTCCACTATTTCGTGCACCACGCTATTTTTTGCGCCCAGCTGAAGTATTTCGCGCACAGCCCTTATTTTCTACGCAGCCCATGCCTTTGCCATTTTTCACCAATCTGATTTTGAAACACTATTTACGCGAAAAACCTCGATCCACTATTTCGCGCATCCCGCTATTTTCCGTGCCCAACTTAAGTATTTCGCGCAAGCCTCTTATATTTCACGCACCACTTCCTTTTTGTGCGAACCTCTATTTGCAGACAATCCATGTCTTCATTTTCCGATTTTGAGGCCCAAAAATTTGGCAAACACTGGGAAACAGCGCCACCTTCAATACTGTTGTCTGCTTGAACTGTATAATTGCTTTGCTGGCACACATTCGGAACTTCCGCTGAGGATTGACAACAAACAAAAACCAAACTCCAATTCCTGCATAGAACAGCCATGGTTCCAATAGTAGAATTATAAGGGGATGATGCAACCATTACCCATACTAGAATGGAAATGGGAAAACATCACCATGGACTTTTTCACCGGACTTTTGATGATATCCAAAGGCAATAATGCAATATGGTTTGTTGTGGATCGTCTTACAAAGACTGCACACTTCATTTCTATTCGGGAGGATTTCTCATTGGATCAACTGGAACGAATATATATTAGGGAAGTGGTAAGGTTGCATGGAGTACCACTATCTATTGTGTCTGATCGAGATCCAAGATTCACCTCTAAGTTTTGGAAGAGTCTTTAACATGCTCTGAATACTGAACTAAACTTCAGTACGGCCTATCATCCTGAAACGGATGGCCAATCCGAGCGGACTATCCAAACACTTGAGAATATGTTGAGAGTGTGCTCAATGGACTTTAAAATAGGATGGGATCAACATCTTCCTCCAGTTGAGTTCTCTTATAATAACAGTTTCCACTCGAGCATCCAAATGGAACTATATGAAGCCCTGTATGGGAAAAGGTGCAGAACACTGGAATGTTGGGATGAGGTTAGTAAAAGTAAGCTGCTTGTACTAGAAATGGTCGAAGAAATGGTGGATAAGGTGAAAACCATTCAGCAGCATATCAAGGAAGCCTAGAGTCGACAGAAGAGTTATGTAGATAATCGTCGACGAGACCTTGAGTTTAAAGTTGGAGACATGGTGTTTTTACGCATATCTCCATGGAAGAAGGTCATGAGGTTTGGAAAGAAAGGGAAGTTAAGTCCAAGGTACATCGACCCCTTCGAGATTCTTGATCGTGTTGGGGTTGTGGCCTATCGACTAGCACTTCCACCTACTATGTCCAAGGTGCATGATGTCTTTCATGTATCCCTCTTAAGGAAGTACATACCGGACCCTTCACATGTACTCTCTTCTGAGGTGGTACAATTGGAAGATGATCTTTCTTATGAGGAGCAACCAGTGAAGTTCTTAGATCGTAGAGAAAAAGTTCTATGAAATAAGACAATTCCCCTCATCAAGGTGTTGTGGAGAAACCACAAGTTTGAAGAAGCGACTTGAGAGTCGGAGGATATGATGAAGCTGAGTTACCCACATTTTTTTTAGTGTGGGAGAAGGAAAATTTCGAGGGCAAAATTTCTTAAGGGGGGAATATTGTAACGACCCAAAGTTTCATTAATGTAAAATCCCTCTTGATCCAGTTAAATGTCTCTTTATAAAAATGTTTTTATAAGATGTTAACTTCTTGGGTTTTATGATAAGATTTGTGACCATTACTTTTATAGTCATTGAACAGTGATCACATGATTAGTATAAATGTAAGGCTTTAACGAACCCAATTTTTACTCAGACAAAGGAAGCGATGGCCTCATCTAGTAGAATTTCCCCATATGAAGCCCATTTGTCGGAGCTCAGAAACGAGGTGCATCTTTGGGCTTCGCCCTTGACCAAGCCCAATCTGAGCTTCATTATGTCAAGCTTGAATGTGACCGTCTACGGGAAAAGTGGAAGTTGATTGAAATTACCACTCGAGCGATGTTATCCGAGCCACCCCAAGAGTATGTCACCATTGCACACCTTACCCTAAGGTCTTATGTGGCTGTTTTAAGGGGTTATGTAATAAATAAGTAGTACTATGTTCATGTAAATTATTTTTTTTATATAATAATGAATATAATTTCTAGTCATTTTTGATACATTGTAAATAGTTTTTAAAGTACAAATGGTGTTTTTAATTATTATTTAATTAAGAAATCTATTTTATTAAATTAAGGGATTTTTGAATTAAATAATATTTTAATAAAATATTATTATTAATATTAAATTAATTTTTATTAAATATAAATTATCATATAAATTTATGAATGCAATTAAAATTTTTATTAAGGTTTGAAAGCCATTTCTGTCAAAACCTGTGAATTTTCAATAAATGTTGGTTTTTATTTTAAAAGTAAAAATTAACATATTTAGAATTTTTTTAGATAAAATAAATTTCATTTCTGGAATCAGGACGTCGAAATTATCCAATGGTGAATTTTTCATAATTTTCTGAGACAGTCAAATTTTTGGGTAAAAATTAAATACCATTTAATTATATAATGTGTTTTATGACATCATAATGACCCAATGGTGATGTAATAAAATACCATAATCCTTATGTTCGGTCAATATATTTTTTATCATTAAAATAATGTGATTTTGGGTTCGTTTTACTTACTTTTCAAAGCATTAATGAACCCCTCAAAACATATTCAACACTTTGCCTTTTTAAATTAATTTCCATGGGAGTGTGACTCACCTCCACATAAGCAACCTTATTATTTTAATAAGTTCGGACCATGGACTTGTAAAATATTGTTTTCCTCCTTCCTTTTCCAGAAACCATGGGCAAAAACCATGGGATGGTTTGTGGTTTGAATTAGTTTAATATAAGGGGTCCCAAACCTAAATAATAAAGAATTCTATCACCTTTCCTATATAAACCCACCCAAAATCCCACTTTCTCCTCACTAAAATCCTTTGGAGTTCGTCCAACCTATTCCCTACTCTCTCTAGAATCCTCCCAAGGTGCCCCAAGCTCCCAAGAAGCCTCTCACAAGCCTCTCTCTAGCCTTTGGAAGCACACTTCCAAGTAAGGGTTTTTTATTCCTTTCTCATTTTTGTCAATTTTCTTTAAGTTGTATTGCCCTTTTATTTTCAATTATGAATGTTGGGGTATGGTTTTGCACCTCCCACATACTGCCATCTTATTTTTTGAATGATGGGAGACCCCTTTCTCTCTCATTAAATGCCTCCCATGTACACCCTTTACTATGCCGAAATTTCGAAAGGAACTTCTCTCTCTTCTTTTACATTCAAGAAATACTTTTGTATCATGAATCTAAATTCCATTTCAATTGTTGGGACATGTATATATATGACCTACTTACTGTTCATTACATGTAAATATGATGAGGAACCCCTTTCTCTCTCATCAACCTTTTTTTTATGAATTCTTATGTCATGACGTTACGCTGCCGAAATCGCACCGATTTTCTAAGCCAATGTCATTGTGTAGTGGATACCATGCCCATGTCTCCATCAAGGGTATTCACCTTTATGCACATTTACTTATTGATTTTAAAGTTTCATGTATTAATTCCACATTTCTTTATTGTGGAATAAATGATTATGTTTTATGAATCCATGTTTTATGATCCATGTGGCACACTTATGCATGAAATGAAATGTTTAAGAAGGGTGTGCCCTTATAGCGCTCCAATGCATTGGGTAAAGTATAGTATCATGATACGTCAAGTGAAATGAGTGTTGACTCATGCTAATTCAAGTGCAACGAGGGTTTACTTGTGCTTCATGTGCAATGAGGGTTTACTCATGCTCCATGTGCAATGAGCCTTGGCTCATGCTAATTCAATGTTAAGTGTTGTTGCCACATTTCCATGTTATAATTATCATGATTTATCATGCCTTTATGTTCATGTTTCTCTTATGATCTATTTACATGCCTATTTCCTAACATGTATTGTACTCCTCATGTTATTCCATGTGTACTCCCTTACTGGGCTTTATAGCTCACCCTTTTCTTATGCATGTCCTCAGGTTATCACATGCAATGCTAAGTACGAGGGAATGTAGTGGTCATGTAAAGGAAGTTTTCAATATAGATGTTGTATTTCATGTTTTAAGTTTTTAAGTAATGATCATAAGCCCCAAAGACACTAAACCTCTCGATCTTCTTTGTTGTATCAAGTGAAGTTTTATGCAATAAATCATGTTTAAGTTGTAATAAAAAGCAGGGTTGTCATAGATTTTGTAAAAATATGCAAATACCTCATGAGATGCATCTTTGTTAATATTAAAAAACATCTTCCACTACTCACAAGACACTCCTTCAGTAAATTTCTCATACATTTTTCAAGATCTCAGAGATGTCTCATTGAACTCATGACATAATCTCCGTTTAAAGTCTCTCCATTTCTTGTTCATAATTTTTAGTGACCATGGGAATGTAACGGAGTCAGGGACATCAAAATGAAAAAAGATCTAGAGAAAAACAAAACACTTTATAAGTATATTAATAATTTTACTCATGCCTTTTAAATTATTTATCAATGAATATTAAATTAATATTACATTTACTTGGTTATCAAACACCTCATTTTTTCCAAGATATAGGAATAGGACTCCAATCATTATAATTAATGGAAAACTCGTCATCTTGTAAGAAAGATGCCCAAGAATTTGTCCGTAGATTATGTTAGCATCACCTGTAGGCACCCTGAACTCATCAAATGGAATGATAATTTTGAAGTATTTCAGGTCCCATACATCTATTTTGTTCATATATATATATATATATATATCTCTTCTGTTGTTATATTTATATGTTTAACAAATTTATTAAACAATTAAAAAAAAATATTTTTTATACAATGACATACATACCAATAATTCTAACTCTCCAATATCCCCTATATGAAGGGGTTAATAAGTACTCTATCACCGGAGTTGCATCAAATGGTGGGCTACCAATAACATTTGGGGAATCTTCTAGCTTTCTAGAAGTCTCGGGTACAATTGAATCACTTAGATTCACTGAAGCTGACGGTAGTGGTGGTGGGCTTTGAGATGTTGATCAGCTAGGATCTTGAAAAAAGAATCTCAAAATTATTGTAATTAAAATGGTTTAGAATATATTCAATGTATAAAAAGAAGAAGTGAAATAATTAAAAAAAGGAAAACATAGAACAATTTATATTTGTATGAAACACTTATAAATAAGAAATTGTATAATAGTTTCATTACCAACTTATACCTTCAATTATCTTTGTCTTCATTGTCTTCATTTTTTTCAACCAATATTGTGACGAGTGTAGGACCCTGGGACACCCTAAGAGGGGAGGGGTGAATCAGGGTGACAACTTTTTCTTTTAAAAACAAGGATCTTGTTCCCACATTGGTAGTAACTAGTTAAACCTGTATGATTGATATGATCAACAATGAAATATTCACATGCAAAGAGTTGACACAGCAATTTTTACTTGGTTCACCGTTAAGGGATACGTCCAAGGAGCATACGTCGACAAGTTTTCAGTCGTACCAAATTCCACTATTCTTAAATAGATGTGGATTACAAAGGTTCGGGCACAATCACTCTGTCCCATGCTCACTGTCTTTACAAAAGATCAGGGGTATCTCACTGCGTCCCTCGGGTCACTCTCGTTGACTCCCCATGGCTCACTGCCTTTAGTGAAGTCAAAATCCGTTTATAGACATGAAGGTCTCTTCATCATCACTAATGAGTACATCCTCTGTTGTATGTAGATGCTCTATTAAACTCCAACATTCACCCATAGACGAATCTCACTTTGCACTAAGGGTACCGGGAAATCTCCCAACTATCACGCAGCTCAAAAACATTGTCGTGCTTCTTTACTGCCTGGTGCGCAAGTCACTTGTACGACACAAATTCGACACACAAGTGTCACCAAACTACTTGCACGAAACCTCATTCTTCAACTCTAAACTTGTGCGACTCACCGTCTTTTACGCCCAAACCACCTTGGACGCGCAGCCAAAAACTGTCGTGCAACTTCTACTTGCTCAACCAAACTACCACTTGCATGACTACAAAACTTGCATGATGGGAGCTCCAAAAATATCTAAGTCTTGAACTTCGTACCAAATGATGAGGGGTGTTCCTCTATTTATAGGCATACTAGACACCCTACGCGGTGGCGCACAAGCCTCCTCTTGGCGCGCAAGTTCTGGCGCACAACTCCAACCGCCCTAGCCTCTGTCATGCTACTCACTTGCGCGACCAAACCAATACTTGCATAGCCCTCTTTCCTTTGCCATATTTTGAAGTTCTGATCTTGAAAAATATATGGCGCGCAGCTTTCCAATCCTCCTAGGCACCAACGTGCAACACCTTTCTCGGCACGCAAGTCACTTGTGCAACACATATCCGGCGCACAAGTCTCTTTCCCAAAAACACTGTTTTCCCCTTTTGTCAATTTTGAGGTCCAGAAATTTAGCAAACACTGGAAAATGGTGTCACCTTCAATACTGTTATCTGCTTGACCTGTATGAGCACTTTTCTGGCACACATTCTGAACTTCCTCTGAGGATTGACAACAAACACAAACCATACTCAAATTCATGCATATATGATCATGGTTCCAACAATCTCCCCCTTTGGGTTTATTGGCAATCAGTAAATAAGTTCAATAGATCACCATCCACATGAAAACCAAAAACGCAAGAATCAACTCATCCAACACTCTAAGTCTACGTGATCAATGTTTGGTGTAGAAAACAAGAGATAAATCTTGAATTGGGTTCTCATCCAATGTATTCCTTCCCATCATATCACTGGCACTGAATTCTCAATGTGTCACAAAAGCATTACATGCCTGAATTTATTCTTTTATCCCCCATTGAAAATAAACCCAAAGACTGGTAATTGTTCATTGTTCAGCTCAAACCAAACTCCCCCTGGATAGTATCTCCCCCACAAACCTGCATCACATCCATAAACAGATTAAAAGCAATTAACATAACTGGGGAGAGAGGATTTTAGTTACCTCCTTATGCACTGGGAGGTGGCTGAACACCGAGGTTCAACCGATGATTCTCAAACACAGCCGTTGATAGTGGCTTGGACGGGATATCAGCCACTTGCTCATCTGTTCCCACATGATCCATTCTAATCATTCCTTGTTCAACTTTCTCTTTGATAAATTGATACCTGATTGCAATATTTTTTGTACGATAATGCTGAACCGGATTCTTCGTAAGATCAATTGAGCTCTTGTTATCATAGTAAATCACCATTGGTTGCTTCACCTCATCACCAATATCTATTGATTGTTGCTTCATCCCTAGCAATTGAGTGCATTCCATTGTGGAGAAGATATACTCAGCTTCAGCAGTACTAAGAGAAGTACTTTCTTATTTCTTGCTCAATCAGCCAACACATTTATTCCCAATATAGAATGCTCCACCACTGGTGGACTTTCTGTCCACAACATCACTAGCCCAGTCATCATCAGAAAATGCTGATAATTCACTGTTCATTCCTGCAGAAAAGTATAGCAACAATTGTGAGTACCTTGAATATACCTCATGATTCTTTTTTTTTTGCTGCTATATGTTCCTCCTTTGGATTAATCTGAAAGCGGGCAGCAAGACATGTGGAAAAGACAATATCTGGCAGTGTTGCTGTCAGATACAGTAGGCTCCCAATGATCCTCCTGTACATGGTGGGATCTACAGAGGTCCCATCTTCATGCTTTCCAAGTTTAGTTCCAGCTGCAATCGGAGTTGACATTGGTTTGGAGTCTTTCATATTAAACTTATTCTGCAGCTCTCTTGCATACTTTTCCTAATAAATGAAAGTCTAATCCTTCTTTTGAATCACCTGCATCCCCAAGAAATATGTGAACTCCCCAATCATAGACATTTCAAATTCTGATTTCATGTGATTGGAAAATTCATCCACTGATTTCTGCCTGCTGCCACCAAATATGATATCATTAATGTCGACTAGAACCATGAATTGATCTTTTGGAGAATTATTCACATATAGATTGTGATCTAATCCTAATCTTTTAAATTCCAACTTCTTGATATAAGAGTCCAGCCAGGAGTACCATGCCCATGGTGCCTATTTCAAGCCATAAAGTTCTTTCTTTAGTTTGCAGACCTTTGTTTCATCAGTACCAAGAAGAAAACCCACTGGTTGTTCAATGTAGACTTCTTCTTCGAGTACACCATTTAAGAATGTTGTCTTGACATCCATTTGATATACTTTATATCCTCTTTGGAGAGTCATGGCAAGGAACAGCCTGATTGACTCCAGTCAAGCCACTAGATAAAAGGTTTCTTCAACATCAACACCTTCAATCTAGGAATATCCCTTACATACCAGTCAAGCCTTGTTTCTAATAACACTTCCATGCTCATGAAACTTTTTCTTGAAGATCCATTTTGTACCAATCACATTGTGACCTTCGGGTCTCTGGACAAGATCCCATGTCTGATTCTTGTCAATCTGATCTAACTCTTCATTCATGGCTTTCACCCAAGATTCATCCTTTGCAGCTTCTTCAAATGAGGATGGCTCTACAACTGAAAGAAATGCAGAATGCGTGTTATTCCTCGTCCTCCTTGTTTGAGTGGGTGCACTCTTGTCCCCAATTATATTAGATGGTTAAATCTCATCTCTATGATTTCTCCTGTGTGGTTTAGTTGAATTCTCTCTAGCCACAATTTATTCTTCAGATTCTTATTCTAAGTCAACATCATGATGTGACTGCTGAGTGTTTTGTAAAGCTTCCTTTATTTCTGTATTTGTATTTTATCCACGTTCACTTTCTTCCTCACTTTCTATCACATCAGCATATGACGTCCTTGAAGCATTTGTGGTTTTCTCTTCAATTATCTTAACATCACTGCTTTCCACAATCTTTCTTAATCGCTTGTTGAAACACTTGTAGGCTTTGTTGTTCATTGGATACCCAAGAAAAATTCCTTCATCATCATTGTCACCAAACTTCCCTTGATTTCCTTCTTTATTCTAGATGAAACATTTGCTTCCAAAAACACAAAAGTATTTCAACGAAGGCTTCCTTCCATGCCATAATTCATATGGCGTCTTCATTTCTCCCATATAAAGACCTGTTCGATTCTGAATGGGCACTGCAGCTTCAACAGCTTCCTTTCAGTAATGGCGAGAGATACCACTCTCAATCAGCATAGTCCTGGTCATATTGTTAATCTGTCGATTCTGGCGCTCAACAACTCCATTTTGTTGTGGAGTTCTCACAGCAGCTACCTCATGTTGTATTCTATACTTTTCTAGGTAATTGTCAAACTCAATGGACGTGT
Organism: Viscum album; assembly: GCA_963277665.1. Classification (NCBI taxonomy): domain Eukaryota; kingdom Viridiplantae; phylum Streptophyta; class Magnoliopsida; order Santalales; family Viscaceae; genus Viscum; species Viscum album. The sequence continues at coordinate 1,434,694,890 of OY728151.1, read as the reverse complement.
ATTCCCTTCCATTGTCAGATCGTAGGACTTTTATTGTCCGTCCAGTATCATTCTCGGCAATCCGGTGATAAGTTTTTATGAAATCAAGAACTTTTAGCTTCCTGTGAATCACCATTACACAATCCATTCTACTATAATCATCAATGAAAAGGACAAAGTACCTTTCTCCATGAGTTTCAGCAACATTTATCAGCTTGCATACATCTGTATGAATAAGATCAAGAAGATGTGATTCCCTTTTCTTCTTTGAGAGGAGAAAACCTGTTTGAAAGAGAAACACTGTCTTGCTAACGAGACTTGACTTGTCTCAAACTTCAGTATGGGGTGTCCATGTCCCTTCTCTGTCTGCAATGAACAGCCTTATGACCAAAGTTAGAACAATGAAAACAATATCTATAGAAATTATTTCTTCTAAAAGAATTAGGATATGAATTTGTTCTCCTCTGTTGAACTCCTATATCTTCTCCATTCATATAGCTTCTTGCCTCTTCGCAATAAGACGTGGTATGGCCCAAATATCCACAAAAATGACACTTCATGAGAGGAAATGTCTTCTCGCTTCTATTTGTCCTCATTCCTTCATCTGTGGGATAATAGAATAAGGGCTCCTTTTTCCACAAGGCATGAGGATAATCTTCTTTTCTTCTTTCAGATTTAATTGGGGGTTTTTGTTTCATTACTTCAATAGACTTTCCCACATCACCCACTTTCAGCTTGCCTTTATTTTGGTCACCTTTATTTACATCATTTGGCGATTCTACTTCACAACCAATTCCACTATTTCCAATGTAGGCAGGTCTTTGATCATTTAAAATCTTTTCAACTCCATTAGAGCCACATTTTTATCTCTACAACAGCTCAGCATCTAAGAACCTTCCAAACTGTATTTTCAACCTTGATTCTTTTGAAACTGAATCTTTTTCAAGTTTACTCTTAATAGTTTCAACTTCCTCCTCAATACGCTCAGTAGTCTTGGACTTTTCCTCTAGTCTGGAGGTTAGGTCATTGATAACCTTTGCCTGCTCTTCAATTCTCAGCTTTAGATCCACTACATCATCATTTATTTCAAGAATTTTAGACTATACTTTCACCAATTCTTCCATTCGTTCAATTTCATCTTCAAGTTGATCCACATATTCAGTTGATTCTTCTACAATTGATTTCCACTTATTGAAACTCTTACATTTAATCTTAAGCTTACTAACAGTATCTGTAACGACCCGAAATTTTAAATAAATCTTATTTCCTAATTTTATGTGTTATTTTATTTTATTTTTATACTCAACAAAAATGTTTCATTTGATAACATGAGTATAATTAAAATGAGACTGTTGGGTTTTGACTGTTATTTGACCATTGGTCAATATGACCGCTGGAAACTAAACGTTTTGACTATTGTCTCTAAATACAAGCAATCTTGGTTAATTAATATAGAAAGAAGATTCGATGGCCTCACCCAGTAGTCTTGGACCGATCGAATCCCACCTAACAGAACTTGGGAAGGAGGTAGCACCACTGGGCTTTGCTCTGGACCAAACCCAAGCAGAACTTCATCGTGTGAAGCTAGAACGGGATCCCCTCCACGAGAAGTTCAAACTGATAGAAATTACTACTCATGCGATGTTGGCCGAGCCTCCCTCGGATTCTCTCACCTTAGCACACCTTACACTTAGGTCCTATGCTGGTGTGATAAGGGGTTATGTGAGGAGACTGTAACTACCTTGTGTAATCCTTTATTTTAAATAAAAACTAGGATTTCTTCTTATGATGAAGTTTATGAATTTTCAAATGTCCGGATAAATATAGTATGCATATTTTTGATGAATTTTAGAGAAAGGATATTTTAAAAATGTTTATGTAAACCTTAAATAAATAAAAATGTGTAATGATTTTCAAAAAATGGTCTTCTACAAATATGTTCAGTACGAAATTTAGAGTCTAATAAGATCAACTTAATTTTTGATGAATAGTAAATTATGAATAGTGATTTTATGCTTAGGATTAGTAATGTGACCAAATGGATTAGTAATCTCACTTAAATAAAGTATTAATATGATCTAGGCACCTTGATTAAGTAATATGATTCAATAAAATTGTTAAAAAACGGTTTCATAAATTATTATTCAAGTATTAGTTTTTTCGGGTGAATAGTTTTTTTTAATTAAAAATTAAATTAAAAATATTTAGAAAATTATTTTTATAAAATGGATTTCATTTTTGAACTCAGAGCATCGATATTATGTTAAGGTAATTTTTGGGGATTTTTCTAAAAAAATGAATTTTCAATGAATAGTGTATTTATTTAAAAAATAAATTAAAAATATTTAGAAAATTATTTTTATAAAATAGAGTTTATTTTTGAAATCAGAGCATTGATATTTGGTTAGGGTGAAATTTTGGGGTTTTTCTAAGAAAGTTGAATTTTCAGTGAATAGTAAAAATACAGTTTTAGAGTTTCGGTATGTTTAATGACATCATAACTGTGTCATGATGATGTCATGAGATATTTTAAAGTATGTTAGACTAAAGAGGATGAATTATTGTGTGAGGGTCCCCATGTTTCCTAACTCTATGGGAAGTACCATGGGAGGGCCCATGCTTTTGAGAAAACCACTTTTGAGGTGTCCCTTGGCCATTAATGCCTTGTCCCCTCACTTTCCCTATAAATACCAAGCCCTCCTCTCATCTTTTCGACTCCAAAACCATCCTCAACTAAGTTATGGTCTCCTTACCTCCCAAGGAGTCCTCCCAAGGTTCCCCCAAGCCCTCAAGGTCCCAACCTTTGAGTTTTAAGAGTTACGTTTTAAGATAAGGGATCTGACCCCTCCCTTTCTTTTCAAGTGATCTCTTTTATGTCATTCTTTTATTCCCCATGTTCTTATGTTGGAGGAGGTTCTTTTATATTAATTATAATGTCCTTTTTATGTTAATATGATGAGAGACCCCCTCTTACTCTCATCATTTCGTTTTTAGAATGTTTAAGTGGCGTCGTTAGGCTGCCGAATTTTCAAGGGATTCGTTCACCTTTCTCATTTTTTTCAAAGTTCTACTTTCATGTCAAGTCTTTCAAGTTCCTTTTTATAATGTTGGGGTATGATCTCTATATTTATCATACTGATCTTTTATGATCATATTATGAGAGACCCCATTTGATCTCTTCAATTCAGTATTTTGAAGTTTTAAGTGGCGTCGTTAGGCTGCCGAATTTTTAAGTGGTTCTTTCACCCTTCTCATTTTTCAAAGTTCTAATTCCCTGTCAAGTCTTGAAAGTTCCTTTTTATTATGTTTGGGTATGATCTCTATATCTATCATACTGAACTTTTATGTTCTTATGATGAGAGACCCTATTTTATCTCATCAATTCATTTTTGTTGAAGTTTAAGTGACGCCGTTAGGCTGCCGAATTTTTAAGGGATTCTTTCACCCTTCTCATTTTCAAGTTCTATTTTCTTGTCAAGTATTTCAAGTTAATTTATATTGGGGTATGATCACTATATCTATCATACTTATCATTTATGTTCATATTATGAGATACCCTTTTTGATCTCGTCAATTCATTTTTGTTGAAGTTTAAGTGGCGTCGTTAGGCTGTCGAATTTTTATAAGAGAAATCTTATTTTTTGTATTCCTTTCAAGTTCTTCGTTTCATATGGTATATCATTAAAATTTCATTACCATGCTCTTAAATACTTTATATTATGTCCCTCTACTGTTTTATGGATCATTTATGAGTGGGTGACCCATGTCCCCTCTCTTTTCAATGTTCTCTAAAACCCCGAAACATAGCTGTTATGCTGTAGAATTTTCGTCTCAAAATGCCTCTCTCTTTTCTCAAAATTATTTTATACTATAAAGTGAATACTCAAAGATCTTATTTCTATAGGGGTATTCAAATATATATCAAAATTTTATATTTTAAATTCTGGGATTTACATACATGAGACCCTCTCTCCCCTTTCGTGGGTTTTAAAGTGACAATAAAGATCATGTCTTTAAAGTAGTTTTTAAAACATTATGATTATGAAATGAAACCCATTTATTTTATGCTATATGGGTTATTTATGAAATGTTTGATGATGATATATGTGGATCACATGATAATAAAGTCAAATTTAAGGGTGCGCCCTGATAGCGCCCCATTGCATTGGATAATGATGTAACCACAAGAGATTACAGTTTAAGGGTGTGCCCAGATAGCGCTCTAATGCATTTGGTAAAGACTTAATCTCTAGAGTTGACCATTTTTTTACGACGCCATGGTGAATAACCTTGGTAAATTTTAACGACACCTTGGGGATGGACCTTGGTGAAACGAAACGATTGTCAATATTAAATGTTACAGCCACATCTTCAAGTTATGAAAAATGTTATTTTTATTATGATATGACACATGATTTCTTTCTCATGCCTTAAAGTTCTTTTCATGAAATTGTTGATGTATCTCAAGTTCACATGTTAAATGTTTCCCCTTGTTTCCCTTACTGGGCCTTCTGCTCACCCTTTCTTTTGATGTATGTCCCCAGGTTATGAGATGCAGTAATGAACCTAGGATGAACATAAGGAGAAGCCTTTCAAGTGTTTAAGAAGAATGTTTTTTTTGTTGTTTCATGTATTAAGTTCCTGGTTTCCAAGACACTAAACCTTAAAGATCCTCGATTTTGTAAAATGTAATGAAAGTTTATATGATAAAAAGGCAGGATGATATAATTGGTATCAAATGATGGTTTAGTTATTTGTGGAAATTAGGATATGAAAACATTAGGAAGAACCCTATAGAAAATTTTAAATATAGGAAATCTTCCTGGTATTTTGGTGGGTATTGAGTAAGGGGTTGCCAAGAAAATACATCCCTGTCTGGATACGAGCAGGTAGAGGTGGCTCTGGCACAGATGTACATAGGGTTAAAACCCGAAAACACCGCTTTGAGCTAGACTCGAACGGGAACTGGTACACGACAACGGGCCTTGCTGCACTTTTGGTTACGACACTCCCGGGGGATATGATTTGGTAAATTCATAAGATTAGTATGAACCATTATTAAAGGAACAAAGATAAAATAAAATAAAGATTCACATAAGAATATATGATCATGGATAACCTATATTGGAACCTAGGGGATCACAAGTTAGGATATACTTTTATTCTACAAGTTTATCCTTTTATGCTTAAAGGTTCCTTTTCATGATTATTGGCGAAGTATTTAAGCCCCTAATTATACTCTATCTTCTTAGTTAATGGTGGGAAATGGAAGAACATGTCCCAACAACCAATGTGATAGGAAATGCGATGATTGTTGTATTAATATGACAGAGATGATTAGGGGATTAAAAGATGATTATTATTTTGGAATACGTTCACTATTTTTGGGACCCTATATGATCGAGGTAAATAGATTACTACGGTATTTTCATTAAGGAGTAAGGTTGACTTATATTTTGAAGAATCGATGAATTTAAGGTGGACTTATAGTAATTTAGGTTACTTATGGAAATGATTAACCTATCTTGAGGTAAATATGTTTAGGTTAGTTACTTTTGTTATAAGATGTTAGGAGTGGTTGATGTTTTTTGGAGATGAATGATAAAGTTTACCTTGGAAGACTATGTTATCAAATCCTTCTTGTATTTGGATTTCAATCTTAGTTCGGTTTATTTTGAGGATTTTTAAGGACAGTTATTTACGGAATGGTCTATGATGAACTCTGGGTAGTACCATGGAACTTTGAAGATTTAAAAGTAGTTTCCATTCCTATAGGATTATTTCTTTTTGAAGAGTTGTTTTACCTTACCCTTTCTATTTTTGGGATAATGTTTAAAGATAGATGAAATGGATGGTTAATATTTTGTGGATTATGTGATTCTCTAGAAGATTATTCTTGTGAGACCAAGTGTTTTTTAATGCTCATCGTTTGGAGAAAAGATTATTTTGGGTAGAAACTTATTAAAGGATGAAACTCTACATGAAGGTAGGTATATTTTCTTATGTTTTTGTTCTATGTAGTAAATGAATTCCTCAAAATTATGAAAAGAAACGTAAAACAAAAATGTTGTTGGTTTATGTTTCCTACTAGGTAATCAAAGACCGTTTACACACATCATAAGTTTGGGATTTTATTATGGTTAACTTTCTCTTAATCATGTTATCTATCACTCTCCCTCAGAACTTGACCCTTTGTTTTCTCCTCCATGTCCATGTTTTCCTACACGGAATCCAAGTGTGGGTTAACTCGGGTGACCTTTGTACTTCCCTTTCTTTATTTTAAAGTAATAGTTTTACTGACTCCTTTTCCGATGTGGGACTTTCAATGAAATTTCAAAACCCAATTTTAAAAATTGCGAGGACGCAATTTCTTAAGGGGGGAATATTGTAACAACCCAAAATTTTAAATAAATCTTCTTTCCTAATTTTATGTGTTATTTTATTTTATTTTTATACTCAACAAAAATGTTTCATTTGATAACATGAGTATAATTAAAATGAGACTATTGGTTTTTGAATGTTATTTGACCATTGGTCAATATGACCGCTGGAAACTAAATGTTTTAACTATTGTCTCTAAATACAAGCAATCTTGGTTAATTAATATAGAAAGAAGATTCGATGGCCTCACCCAGTAGTCTTGGACCGATCGAAGCCCACCTAATAGAACTTGGGAAGGAGGTAGCACCACTGGGCTTTGCTCTGGACCAAACCCAAGCTGAACTTCATCGTGTGAAGCTAGAATGGGATCACCTCTGCGAGAAGTTCAAACTGATAGAAATTACTACTCATGCGATGTTGGCCGAGCCTCCCTCAGATTCTCTCACCTTAGCACACCTTACACTTAGGTCCTATGCTGGTGTGATAAGGGGCTATGTAAGGAGACCGTAACTACCTTGTGTAATCCTTTGTTTTAAATAAAAATTGGGATTTCTTCTTATGATGAAGTTTATGAATTTTCAAATGTCCGAATAAATATAGTATGCATATTTTTGATGAATTTTAGAGAAAGGATATTTTAAAAATGTTTATGTAAACCTTAAATAAATAAAAATGTGTAATGATTTTCAAAAAATGGTCTTCTACAAATATGTTCAGTACGAAATTTAGAGTCTAATAAGATCAACTTAATTTTTGATGAATATTAAATTATGAATAGTGATTTTATGCTTAGGATTAGTAATGTGACCAAATGGATTAGTAATCTCACTTAAAGAAAGTATTAATATGATCTAGGCACCTTGATTAAGTAATATGATTCAATAAAATGGTTAAAAAACGGTTTCATAAATTATTATTCAAGTATTAGTTTTTTCGGGTGAATAGTGTTTTTTAATTAAAAATTAAATTAAAAATGTTTAGAAAATTATTTTTATAAAATAGAGTTTATTTTTGAAATCAGAGCATTGATATTTGGTTAGGGTGAAATTTTGGGATTTTTCTGAGAAAGTTGAATTTTCAGTGAATAGTAAAAATACAGTTTTAGGGTTTCGGTATGTTTAATGACATCATAACTGTGTCATGATGATGTCATGAGATATTTTAAAGTATGTTCGACTAAAGAGGATGAATTATTGTGTGGGGGTCCCCATGTTGCCTAACTCTATAGGAAGTACCATGGGAGGGCCCATGCTTTTGAGAAAACCACTTTTGAGGTGTCCCTTGGCCATTAATGCCTTGTCCCCTCACTTTCCCTATAAATATCAAGCCCTCCTCTCATCCTTTCGACTCCAAAACCATCCTCAACGAAGTTATGGTCTTCTTACCTCCCAAGGAGTCCTCTCAAGGTTCCCCCAAGCCCTCAAGGTCCCAACCTTTGAGTTTTAAGAGTTACGTTTTAAGGTAAGGGATCTCACCCCTCCCTTTCTTTTCAAGTGATCACTTTTATGTCATTCTTTTATGCCCCATGTTCTTATGTTGGAGGAGGTTCTTTTATATTCATTATACTATCCTTTTTATGTTCATATTATGAGATACCCCCTCTTACTCTCATCATTTCGTTTTTAGAATGTTTAAGTGGCGTCGTTAGGCTGCCGAATTTTCAAGGGATTCTTTCACCTTTCTCATTTTTTTCAAAGTTCTACTTTCATGTCAAGTCTTTCAAGTTCCTTTTTATTATGTTGGGGTATGATCTATATATTTATCATACTGATCTTTTATGATCATATGATGAGAGACCCCATTTGATCTCTTCAATTCAGTATTTTGATGTTTTAAGTGGCTGATCGTACCACGATTCACTGTTTTATTCCACCCTTACACCGCAGTTTTAAACTAGTTTTGTAATGAATATTCCAAATATAATAATAAATTGCACTTCATGTTTGAATAATTCAATTAATGTTAATAAATATTATAATGGGAAATGTTACTTGTTTTTATTGTTTCAATGTAGGTGGAGGTGATTTGGAGGGCCTTTGATGAAGTGGAAGAAAAATGGGCCAAAGTTGCATGGATCCATGGACATCTGTCCACTGTTTTGCATATTACACAAAATAAGTGCCTCCAAATGGGCTTAAATTTTGTGGGACTTTCCAGAACTTAATAGGATACATTTTATATTAAGGAACCCAATGCTGATTCGGCTTCTATGGGGCCCATCCGAACTGATCTGTCCAAGCCACCGAATTTGGACCACGTCAAATGAGGTGTTCTGTATTTTATCAATATCTTGAGATGTAGTTGTCCAAATGGTGCCAAACTTTCGGTGGAGACATTAAAGAGGCAGGGATACAACTTTTCTATTTTCTCCAAATCGAGATAAGACTGTCTGAAGTCCAAAACGCGTCATGCAAGTGGATTGATGAAATCTGTGTGCCTAAAACCACCTTCCAATTTTCCTATAAAATGGCACCTTAGGCTCCCCATTTGTAAGTTCGGACAAGAGGCAAGGTGCTGCCATTTTGGAGTCCCCAAGGAGTCTTCTCAACATCCCTAGAGGTTCTGGAGGCTATGGGAAGTTCTACCCCAACATCTTTCTCTTCCTCCTCTCCCATGGGTTTCTAAACCCCTTGTGATCACCCGGGGAGGAATGTGATGTACATCCCGAGCTTCATGTTTGTAATATTTGAATGGTCTTTTAAATTCCAGATTGTTGTGTTGTTTTTCATCATCCTCTATTATTATTTTATTGAGTTATGTACTGGTATGTCATGCTCAACTCATATGATCATGTTTGGGGGTACCCGTTCATGTGATGTTTCACACACCGTTCACCACTTTCTTTCCCCCTTTCAATTGCGGTGTTTGTGTGGTTTATATTGGTCAATTTAACTCACACAAGCACTGTCAAGGCCATGTACATTTATGTCATGGTATCACAAAGAAATAACATACAAATCTGGACAGCGCATCGAGTTTTTCGTGTGTTTCCTTGGTGAGTTTTGGTTATGAGGTCAAACATAATTCCTTCAATCATCGGCGGTGTCTGGTGAATCATTGTGTGTTTTGACTGAACCCTAGGAGGTATCCTAGTATAAACTCAGTAACATTCTAGTTCTAGGTGTTACAAACCAGGGATTAAAAGATCATAACCTTATATCATGAAGCGATGAAGGATAAACATCATACGAGTACCCCGGTTTGATCACGCTTAATTAATTTTGTTAATCTCTACTTTGTTTTATAGCTTCTATTTTATATTGTCATCTTTAATCATCAAACCCAAGTATTATAAAACCACATTTTCCTTTTTAATTTCATAATAAGAACCACATTTTAGAATTAATGATCTAAGACTCCGTCGAGAGACGACCTAGGGTTGCTGCTATACTGCAGAAATTCTAGTCAAAATTAAAAAACTAATTTGACGCGCTCGACAACGCGGTCAGTGGCGCCGTTAGGCTGCCGAATTTTTAAGTGGTCTTTCACCCTTCTCATTTTTCAAAGTTCTAATTCCATGTCAAGTCTTGAAAGTTCCTTTTTATTATGTTGGGGTATGATCTCTATATCTATCATACTAAACTTTTATGTTCTTATAATAAGAGACCCTATTTGATCTCATCAATTCATTTTTGTTGAAGTTTAAGTGACGCCGTTAGGCTGCCGAATTTTTAAGGGATTCTTTCACCCTTCTCATTTTCAAGTTCTATTTTCTTGTCAAGTCTTTCAAGTTAATTTATATTGGGGTATAATCTCTATATCTATCATACTGATCATTTATATTCATATTATGAGATACCCTTTTTGATCTCATCAATTCATTTTTGTTGAAGTTTAAGTGGCGTCGTTAGGCTGTCGAATTTTTATAAGAGAAATCTTATTTTTTGTCTTCCTTTCAAGTTCTTTGTTTCATATGGTATATCATTCAAATTTCATTTCCATGCTCTTAAATACTTTATATTATGTCCCTCTACTGTTTTATGGATCATTTATGAGTGGGTGACCCATGTCCCCTCTCTTTTCAATGTTCTCTAAAACCCCAAAACATAGCTGTTATGCTGCAGAATTTTCGTCTCAAAATGCCTCTCTCTTTTCTCAAAATTATTTTATGCTATAAAGTGAATACTCAAAGATCTTATTTCTACAGGGGTATTCAAATATATATCAAAATGTTCTATTTTAAATTCTGGTATTTACATACATGAGACCTGCTCTCCCCTTCCGTGGGTTTTAAAGTGACAATAAAGATCATGTCTTTAAAGCAGTTTTTAAAACATTATGATTATGAAATGAAACCCATTTATTTTATGCTATATGGGTTATTTATGAAATTTTTGATGATGATATATGTGTCTCACATGATAATAAATTCAAATTTAAGGGTGTGCCCTGATAGCGCCCCATTGCATTGGATAATGATGTAACCACAAGAGATTACAGTTTAAGGGTGCGCCCAGATAGCGCTCTAATGCATTGGGTAAAGACTTAATCTCTAGAGATGACCATTTTTTTTATGACGCCATGGTGAATAACCTTGGTAAATTTTAACGACACCTTGGGGATGGACCTTGGTGAAACAAAACGATTGTCAATATTAAATGTTACAGCCACATCTTCAAGTTATGAAAAATGTTATTTTTATTATGATATGCCACATGATTTCTTTCTCATGCCTTAAAGTTCTTTTCATGACATTGTTGATGTATCTCAAGTTCACATGTTAAATGTTTCCCCTTGTTTCCCTTACTGGGCCTTTTGCTCACCCTTTCTTTTGATGTATGTCCCCAGGTTATGAGATGCAGTAATGAACCTAGGATGAACATAAGGAGAAGCCTTTAAAGTGTTTAAGAAGAATGTTTTTTTTTGTTGTTTCATGTATTAAGTTCCTGGTTTCCAAGACACTAAACCTTAAAGATCCTCGATTTTGTAAAATGTAATGAAAGTTTATGTGATAAAAAGGCGGGATGCTATAGTATCCTTAAGTTGTAACCTGGGATCTATACTAGTTTTCAACTGATTTTCTCCACCAATATCTTCTGATTTTTCAACAGTATCCATCATGGAAACATGGTTTCCAGTTTTAAATTCTGGTTCTTCTTCATTACAGAATTCATTATCATCATCTTCCTCTTCACATACAAAGATCTTCTTTGGTACTTTCCTTCTTGATTTGAAGTCTACCTTTTTGAAAAACCTTTTATAAGGATTCTCAATGTTTTAAGCATCGTTATTCTCATCATCGAACTTTCTTAAGCACTGAGACGCAATGTAACCAACTTTGCCACAATGAAAGCAAGTTAGAGGTAACTTCCCTTTGAATTTCCCTTTTCCCTTCTGGAACTTCTTTGCAATGAGAGAAAGAATTTCTTTTTCCTCATCATCTTTACCACTACTATCTTTTGAAATTTTCAGTTTCTCAATGGATTTGAATGTCATTTCCTTGCTCACTCGAGTCGTAGCATCTTCTGGTTTGACTCTCATTTCATATGCCACCAGGCTGCTCAGTAGATCATCCAGAGAAAGTTTGGAAAGATCTATTTCCTCAAGGGCTGACACCTTTTCATTGTACAGGGGTGGAAGTCTTCTCAGTATTTTCTTCACAATGTCAATGTCATTGATTTCTTCTCCTAGGCCCCGAATTTCTCTAACCACTTCAGTAATTTGATTGAAGAAGGAGTCTGCATTCTCATCAGGATGAATCTTCAGATCATCGAACCTATTGTGCAACACTTATAGTTTCGCCCCCTTCACTTTGTTATCACCTTCATAAATATTTTCAATTTTATCCCACATGGACTTTGCTGAAGTGAAACTCATCACTTTTAGATACATATGATCAGAAAGGGATGTGATGAGAGCATTCTGTGCTTTAGCATCTACATTGAGAATTTTCTTATCTGCATCAGTCATAGCCAGTCTTGTTGGATCAGAAACATTAACACCTTACACAATGGAAAATAGAACATCCATTATAAGGGATCTTAGATGAGATCTCATTATTTTCTTCCAAATCTGAAAATTACTTCCATCAAAGAGGGGGACTCCCCTAACACTAAATGAATTTTCCATAATGGCAAAGGACAGATCTAACACCAGCAACCTTTATCCTCTGATACCACTTGTAGGAACCCGGGACACCCTGAGAGGGGAGGGGTGAATCAGGGTGACAACTTTTTCTTTTAAAAAATAGGATTGTGTTCCCATGTCATTAAGAACTAGTTAAACCTGTATGATTGATATGATCAGCAATGAAACATTCACATGCAAAGAGATGACACAGCAATTTTTACTTGGTTCACCGCTAAGGGCTGCGTCCAAGGAGCATACGCTGACAAGTTGCCGATCATACCAAATTCCACTATTCTTCACTAGATGTGGATTACAAAGTTTCGGGCATAGTCACTCTGTCTCAGGATCACTTCCTTTAAAAAAGATCATGGGTAGCTCACTACGTCCCTCGGGTCACTCCCGTTGACTCCCCCTGGCTCACTGCCTTTGGTGAAGTCACACTCAGTTTATAGACATGAAGGTCTCTTCATCATCGCTAATGAGTACATCCTCTGTTGTATGTAGATGCTCTGTTGAAGTCCAAATTTCACCCGTAGACAAATCTCACTTTGCACCGAGGGTACCAGGCAATCTCTCAGCTTTCACGCAGCTCAAAAACACTATCGCGCTTCTTTACTACTTGGCGCGCAAGTGACTTGCATGGCACAAATTCGGTGCACAAGTGTCACCAAACCACTTGCACGACATCTCCTTCTTCAACTCCAAACTTGTGCGGTTCACCGTATTTTACGCCCAAACCGCCTTGGACGCGCATCCAACAACTGGCGCGCAACTTCTACTTGCGCGACCAAACTACCACTTGCGCGACTACAAGACTTGCACGATGGGAGCTCCAAAAATCTCTAAGTCTTGAACTCTGTACCAAATGAGGAGGGGTGGTCCTCTATTTATAGGCATACTATACACCCTGTGCGGTGGCGCGCAAGCCTCCTCTCGACGCGCAAATTCCGGCGCGCAACACCAACCGCCCTAGCCTCTATCGTGCTACTCACTTGTGCAACCAAACCAATACTCGCGCGACCCTCTTTCCTTTGCCATATTTTGAATTTCTGATCTTGAAAAACATATGGTGCGCAAATTTCCAATCCTCCTAGGCACCGGCGCGCAACACCTTTCTTGGCACGCAAGTCACTTGCACGACGCATATCCGGCGCGCAAGTCCCTTTCCCAAAAACACTGTTTTCCCCTTTTGCCAATTTTGAGGTCCATAAATTTGGAAAACACTCGAAAATGGTGCCACCTACAATACTGTTATCTGCTTGACCTATATGAGCACTTTGCTGGCACACATTTTGAACTTCCCCTGAGGATTGACAACAAACACAAACTATACTCAAATTCATGCATAGATGACCATGGTTCCAACAACGAGTACTTGATTTCACCCACTCTTTCAAGTTATATTGTTTCGATATTTTCAGGAAAAAACTATTTGATGTTTTTTGGTTGGTGAAGTTCATTGTCATAAAGTACCAATTGACCTCCATCATCTATATCATACAAGTATCTCTATTTTAAGTGTGCAACAACACTCCAACATTCATGTATTTCATCATCCACATAATAAACCATATTTTCTTATGAGCCAAGATAAATGGATAATACTCTGCATTCTCAACGGTATGGATCAACTGAGAGAAGTTGACATAAGTATAATGTAAAAAATCTTTCATTATACCCCTATCAATGTTGAACCACTTGTATTTGAATAAGAAAAATTGATATTGACTATGATAGTTTTATTCGATTATATCAATCATTTTTCCATAGTATCCCACCACTGTAAGTTTAAATACACCGCTATTTTGAGTTTTAAACCCTTCTTTATGATAAATTGTATGAAACTTGAAGACATGAATATTGTAGACATCGAATCTCTTAGACTTTCTTAGAAGACCTCAACCCAAAAACATCAAATTGTTTTTTATTTCATCTCTATTATCAACATTCATTATTTAGAAATGAAGATATAAGGTGTTACTTTTAATATAGAAAAAATAACTACATGTAAATAATATGAATATGAGTATTTATTTACATGATAGGAAAAACATTCGACAATCCCTTTATTAATAAATTTTGTTAATTCTAGCTCATTTTGAGATTAACCCCTTAGTCATATCTTTTTTTCAATATCAATTCTTTAATAAATGGATCTACAATAAAACTATTGAGTAACACATATCTATGTGCTTGTAGTAACTCCAATTCAGTCAGTGTAAAATTTGACATTTTCCAACTTGTTGTCCAATGCTTGGAAATATTGATGGCTGGTTTTTAGAATGAGAATTATTGGAGATGTCATCAACACATCCAACATGATTGAAGATAGTCTCAATCTCATCCAAATACCTAGAACAGAAGGTCCAACACTCTTTGGCTATATAACCCTCAACAATAGAGCCTTTTGTTTGAGCTTTATTCCTCACATATGATTTCAAATGACCTAAGTTCCTAATGAAAAAAAATAAGTAACATATTAAAAAAATTTACATAATGATTTGATAAAAATGAATTCATCAATGAAAATAAAAAAATATATATTAATGTATCTCTAAATTGGGTACATCCATAGATAGTGTACTGATTAATGAAGTTTAGCCTCTTCAACCAAATGAATAGTCAAATGAATCATGGCTGTGAGAAATGATGGGGGAAATAACATCCCTAAATGATGAAGTGTCAAAAGAATTATTTCTTGAATTTTATCATTCTTGATTGAATTTAGAGTTTTTCCACAATGCTCTTTGAAGAAGGTACACAACTCAACTAGGACCATAGTTACTTTTTCAAGTAAAGTATTATGCAATTCCAATGACAATAAATGCTCCATCAGAATATGTGAGTCGTGAATTTTCAATCCTTGTAACTTTTGATGCTTTAAGTCAACGCACCATGAAATTTTATTGAATATCCATCTATAAATTTTAGATTCTTTAAAGTTCAAATGAATATGTCTTTCACAATATTTTTCATTGTAAAAATATTCTAAGTATACTTTTTGTTCTCATTTTCCCACAAACCACACTTTATATTCATTGATTCTAGCTCCTTGTGAGCATTAAGGTGATCTTTCGATTTACCCTACTCATTAAGCAATGAAAAAATTACATTTTCCCATATGTTCTTTTAAATATATATTATGTCAACATTATGACTTTACAAGTTAAACTCTCAATAAGAAAGTTTGAAAAATATACTCATTTTATTTCACTATTATGTTTTAGCTATTTTGGATATTATACCTCATACCCTTTCCGCCTTCTTTAAACTGATTCCATTTTCTCAATTCTACAGTGACATTAATTAATTACCCCAAGATTTATAAACCAGATAACCCCTTAAATGACTTTCACAATTCAATATATCCATTGAATTATGACTTGTTAAACTTGAATTTATGAGAAACATCAAGAAATAAACAATGACACATGAAATACCATTTTCTAATATGAGGTAGTCATTGATGTTCAAAATCAAAATTATAAACTAAAAAATTCAAACTAGTATGAGTGTTCCAACCAAATAAGTTTCCTTGTCTAGGAAAGTCACTAATTGTACAGATTAAAGAAACATTCATTTTGAATAGTTTTCTCATTAAAGAATCATATATTTACATGTCACCATCCCACAATTCTCATAATTCTTTGATTCGAGGTTGAAGGTATACATCGATGTCATTTCCAGGCATTTGCTTTCTAGGAATAATCATCAGAATAATGAAAGAAGTATTCTCCATACACATGCATGGAGGTAGATTATAGGGGATCAAAACAACTAGACATATTCTATAATTGGTATTTAAAGTACCAAAATGGTTAAAACCATCATAAGACAATCCCAAACATATATTCTGATGATCCGAAGAAAAATTCTGATATAATGAATCAAACACATTCCATGATGTTGAATCTTTTGGATGATTCATCAAGACATCCTTGTTGTTATCTTGAGCATGTCACTTTATGTCGTATGCAGTCTTAGATGACATGAATAATTTTTGCAAGCATGATTTTAGAGGAAAGTAATGCAATAACTGTGTAGGATTTTTCTTCTCACTACTACAAAACAGGGTTTTATCAGCACTAAAAAAGTCTTTATCAAAGCTAAAAAAAACTTCTAATCGAGGCTCTATTAAAAGGGGGGTCTCTTTTATCAGTACTAAAAAATCACTGATAAAAGTAAAAAAAATTAAAAAAAATCTGTAAATCGGAGGGTCCCCCTTTTAACAATGCTTAACCCCCCTTTCAACAACCCTAGGAAGCTCCACCCATGTGCACACCCACCACCCCTTTAACAGCGCTAGGCGCACACCACCACCTAAAAGCGCTGATAAAAGTCCAAAAAAATTAAAAAAAATTATAGATCAGATTATCCCCCTTCTAACAATGTTTAAACCCCCTTTCAACAACGCTAGGAAGCCCCACCCGTACGCGCGCACGCCACCCATTTAATTGCGTTGGGCGCACACCCCTCCACCCTTTAATAGCACTAGAACCCCCTGCACACGCCCGTGCACCTCGTGCCTCTGCTTGGATTCGAACCCGAGACCTCTCCCTTATGTGTCTGCACCTTTACCACTCATTCGTCTTGTTTTGTTCTCCATTAAATGATATATCTATTTATTTAAATATATATTTAGTTATATTTATTTGTATATTAATATATATTTATATTAATATATATATAGTTATATTAATATTTATACATTTATTTTTATATTAATATATATTAATATATATTTATTTAGTTATATTTTTTATCCATATATTTATTCGTATATTAATATATATTTATAAGATTAGTTTTAAATACATTTATAAAATATTGTGTGTGTGTGTGTGTGTAAATAAATAAATAAATACATATATACAACATACATACACGTGTATATATATTATATATGTGTGTATCTGTAAGTATAATTATACAGATTTATATATATTTATATATAAATACATATATTATATATTTATATGTAGATTTATATGTATATTTATATGCATATTTATATGTTAGAATATATAGATAATATATATCAATTTGTTAGTAATCACACACACACATTTTATAGGTATATAAATATTCAAATATTTATATTTTAAATAAAATGGATATTAGTTTTTATTTAGTTAAGGCTTATATATTGAGAAATATGTTTTATATTTAAATATGTATTATTATTTATTTATAAAATTAAATTTTTATGTGTGAATATATAAAAAATATGTATATAATGTGATATATTTGATTATAAATAATAGTACATTATCAAAAATGATAAATTTTCAAAGGCATAATATCAATATGAATGTAACACCTAGGAATAAATTTAGTCCCCACTGAAATAGGGAAAAAACTCTTAAACGAGGCTGAAAATCCATCGAATGTTAAAAAATTGGGGTACCTCGGCTAAAAACTCAGTTTTAGAGGCCTTCTGGTCCTTTTTTGCCTAAAAATGTGATTGAGGCTCACCCTTATTATTGAGGCCATAGAGCTCATCACAGGCTTCGATTTGATATGTGGTAGAGCTTAAACGGACACCCAAATCCAAATTTATGGTCGTTTGAAATTTGAGTTACGTTTTCAACTTATTTGAGATCTTTTATTAATTTTTTGTGTCCTCAAATTGTTATTAAATGATTATTAATCGATAATAATTAGCAAATTATTAGTTAATGATATTTTTTAAAATATTTTATAAGCCGTTTTCACTAAATATCTTATATATTAAGTGTAAATATCTATTTATACTCATCTAAAACATATTTAAAAAATATATATTATATTTATATCAATATAAATATATTAATATATTAATATATTGATTTTGATGATTTTTTTGAAAGATACCCATTATCAGTGCTAGTAAAAAAGCACTGATAAAGACCGTCATTTATAAGTTCTATTAAAAAAGTGATGATAAATGGGGTCCCTTTAACAGCACTAAAAAAATGCTGTTAAATGGAGTATTTTTATCATCGCTAAAAAAACGTTGATAAAAGGGTACTTTTAACAGTGATTTTTTAGTGCTCTTAAAAGTACCATTTATGAGTGTTTTTTTAACGATGTTAAAGGGTGACACTATGAAAATCCATTTTTTTGGTAGTGTCTTTTGCTTCGTCCTTATGTTGCATTGATTTGTACTCTAATTGTTGGTCATTGACTTCCATCTATTTGTATGGAATCTTCTGCATTCTTTTTCATTGAAATCTTCTCCCCAATAAAGCATGCAATCATTAGGAAATGCATGTATCTTTGTATAATCATATCCTAAGTTTTTGATGATTTTCTTCATCTCATAGAATGGTGCAGGTATCTTACCTACACTAATTGGATCATGAAGCAACTCTAAAATCATGGATAATATTTTGTCTGTAATTCCATAGAGACACATGATATGATACAACATAAGTTGAAAAAGGCAACTTCGAATACTTGGAACACCTTTCGTTCAGTTCTTGTTTCTCGTCTTCAATTAATTCATAAAAGTCATTTTTTATCATTGAAGTTCTGAGCATGATTAACTTGCTCAAGATCAACTGAAGGTTCTGTTGATCTATTAAAATCTTGGACATTGTATCCAATAAAGCCAAATGTGTCTTTTATCAAGTTTCGAATTGAATTCTCTTTTGGTGGTTTACTTTGTTCTTCATTGACCAGATAGTCATTGTATTGATTTTCTATAACATTTGATTCACCATGTCAAATCCAACATACATATCGAGTAGGAAACTATGTCAATATCAAATGCCACTACTACAAAAACGGGCAAGGGAAGCGCTACCCTTTTATCAGTGCTAAAAAAAGTGTTGATAAAGGGGTCCCTTTATCAGCGCTTTTTTTAGTCGCGTTGATAAAGGATGGATTTATCAGCGTTTTTTCCTACCGATGATAAATTTTATGTTTCAAAAAAATCATGAAAAATAAATTATTGTTATATAAGTATATTTATATTGATATAAATATAATATATATTTTTTAAATATGTTTTAAATACGTATAAATAGACTATTACATTTAATATATAAGAAATTTAGTGAAAATGGTTTTAAAATATTTAAAAAAATATTATTAATTAATAATTTTCTAATTATTATTGATTAAAAATCATTTAATAATAATTTGAAGACACAAAAAATCAAAACAATTAATAAAAAGATCTAAAATAAGTTGAAAATGTAACTCAAACTTCAAACAGCCATAACTTTTGATCCGGGTGTGCGTTTGAGCTCTACAGCATATCAAATCGAAGTCTGCGACGATCTCTATGCGCTGGTGACCCAAACAAAGCTTCTGTCACATTTTTTGAGGCCAAAAAAGGCACAGAAGGCCTCTAAAACTGAGTTTTTAGTCGGGATACCCCGATTTTTTAACATTCAAACAAGTATAACTTCTGATCCGAATGTTTGTTAGGCCTGTACCACATATCATATCGAATATTGTTTTATTTTCTTCGATTTGACTGGTTGTGGAGTTGAAACGAGATTCTGGATTATAAGTTATGATCGTTTTAACATTCTATGGCTTTTCAAATACACGTATATATATATTTATTCGTAAATATATATGTGTTTGTGTGTGTGTGTGTTGTATATATGTATGTATGTATTTATTTATTTAATTATAAACACACATAAAAAACATATTTCATAAATGTATTTAAAACTAATCTTATAAGTATATATTAATATACAAATAAATATACGGATAAAAAATTATAACTAAATATATATATATAAATAAATATAAATATATATTAATATACGAATGAATATATATATACTAATATATGAATAAATATATTTATATTAATATGAATCTATATCAATATACGAATAAATATAACTATATATATATATATATATATATATATATATATATAAATAGAGATATCACTAAATAGAGAAAAAAACAAAATAGTTTAGTGGTAAAGGTGCAACCGCAAAAGGGGGAAGGTTGCGGGTTTGAGTTCAGGTGGAAGCAAAGGGGTGCGCGCGTGTGAGGATGCGTGGGAAGGGCAGTGCGCGGGAGACCGCCTAGCGCTGATGGGGGGTCAAGCGCTGTTAAAAGCTCTCCCCGCATTATATAATTCTTTTTTATTTTATTTTTGACTTTTATCAGCGTTTTAAAAGCGCTGATAAAGGTCCATTTTATCAGCGCTAAAAAAAGCGCTAATAAAGGTCTCTTTTATCAGCGCTAAAAAAAAGCGTTGATAAAAAGGACGCCCCTGTATCAGCGCTAAGCTTTACAGTGTTTTTTTAGCACTGTTAAAGCCTGTTTTGAGCGCTGACAAAGCCCGTTTTTGTAGTAGTGTGCTCATATACTTTTTTTATTCAATCACTTCAATTCACAATCAGGATACAGACATTTTATTTTACCATCTACTGATCGGTTTGCACTGCATAATCTAAAAATTCTTTCAAACCATTGGTATACTAAGTTGTGTTTCGAGGTAAATTAATCCATCTTTTATCCATAGGTATTAGATTGTCATTCTTCACCATATACATTCAAATATAAAGATATAAATATTTAATCAAACAAGTACAATCAATTTTTAACATCACCCAACTTCGTTATCGACTAGGGTAGAGTCATGATTTGACAGAATGCAAATTCAACATGAAAATGATTCAATTTGACATGAAAAGCAAAAAAAAACATAAAAGAATAAATATTACCCCTCAAAATAATAGGGTTAGATGTCGTGGAAAAAGGTCAATGAGGCGGGGAGAGGGCAACATACAGCGTGGAGGTTGAGGATACATGCCCGACAATGTACGAAATGTGCACGAAAAAGATTAAGAGAAATCTGGGTGGTAGGGAGGAGGATAGGGTTGTGGGGAAGGGGTTAGAGATTTGGTGTCGTTGGGGGGGGGGGGGTTGTTAGTAAATGGGGAAGTGGGGTTGTCGTTGGGGGAAGAAGAGTTGTCAGGGGGGGAGTGTCGTGGTTGGTGATAGGGAGGGGTAGTTGGCGGTGGGCGTTGAGGGGGGCGGGGGGTCGGTGGTTGGTGTTGAGTGAGGGGGGTTAGGGCTGCGGGGGTCGGCATGGGGCTGAGTGGAGGGGTTAATTAGGTAGTTTTTTAAATGGATAAAGTGACGGATTTATTAAAATCGATGGTTTAATTAGCGGTGTTTTAAAAAAACGTTGCTAATAAACCACTCCTAATACCACATTTTTTGTAGCGTCCAAATTTAAATTTCAGACTTTAATTCAAAGTTAACATATATAATCAAGTTTAGACGCCTAACATTTAGTAAAAAATGAATTTGTACACATGAAATGGATCTGAATGTATTTTTAATAGTCATTCTAGAGAGTCAATATTATTCGTGTAGTCTTTTCCCAATGGATCAAACACCATGTGACAATCATTCCAAGCGGCCCATATTATATAATAAGGTCTTGTCATTGGATCATCCGACAACTTTATTTTATTTTTTATCTATTCCAGGTTTGATACAGGTCCTTGATTAGGTGTTGGAAGGCTCCGTATTATTTTATTATATAAGATGATGACCCCACTCAGACCCTTTGAAGGGGGAGGTCCCGGGAAAACGTTTTTCACTGTCGTTAACAGTAAATTCGAGTAGACTAGCCTCATCTGCCTCCCCATTAAGAGCTCGCTTTTTTATTAATGAAGTAAAAGCCACGTCCTTTCAACCGCAGGCACAGCCTGGTTAGGGTTTGCCTCTCACATTCCTTGACAGCTCCCGGCTAGCTGTCTTCCGTATATGGCAGGAGTCGTTGGGTTAGAGAATTCTGGGTTGGGTGCTTTGAAAAACCTGGAAAAGTTGGATGCGTTGCGTTGATTTGGTCGGGAAGGGTGGTTTTGGTGGTGAGTATAAATGGCGGCGAGTGGTGGGAGTTTTATAAAAAAACAACTCTTTAGAAATGGAGTCTCCGGGGGTTTGGGGGGACGATGGCGAAGAGTGTGACAGCAGTGAGTCTGGGTGGACGTGGTACCTGGATTCTCCGCTGCACCATAGCTGCGATGGCGAGGGTTATGATGAGGGGGGGAGAGGTGAAACTGAGGAAGACGAGGAGGAAGAGAGGTGTGGATATGTTCCAAAGAATGGGAGTGAGAGTGAGGATTCCATGGCTTCTGATGCATCGTCTGGGCCGACCCACACGGCCATCCCGTGTGGAAATGCCGTGGCATATGCGCATGGAAATCTCAAAACTAAGGAGGAGGAGGATGCGAAAAGTGGGTCGATAATGCACCCTGCAAATTCTTCCCTTGAATGTGGGGGCGGTACGGTAAGAACAAGACAAAACAGTTGGTTTTGCAGAAGGAAATAAATAGATGGGTAGCAATGCAGCAGGTAAAAAATCCCGGAGGATGGTGTTCTCTGCCTGCGGCTCATCTCACATAAAAAACTCCAAGCTTTTCTTCTCTTCTCTATAACCCTTAGTAATGCTGGTTTTCTTTAATGTCAGGTATCTCCCATCCCAACTTTGCTGGTTTAATGAAAGTCGTGACGCGGTTTATTGTTAATGCTGTATTTCTTTGTGTTTTGGGTGAAAAAAATTGAAATCATTGCAGATCTGAGAGCTACTCCATTATCACTGTCTTCTTGATCCTCTCCGTTTAATATATATATATATCTTTATATAGACAAGGTGCTTAGTGGATTCTCGAGTCTAGTATGGATCAATATGGTCCAATTGGGGACAGGGTTTTATATAGTTTTAAAAAGGGTTTGGAGAAGTGATCGTGGTTCAACATTTCATGTATTCCTCCTTGACCACGAAGATTGAATGGGGTTCACTTAATTTGGGGTTCACATAATTTATTAATAATATAATTACTAAATTAAAATATCGTAATTTTTAGTGATGTCAAGTTTGTTGATGTCCATGCTCATAAAAGTCAAATAAAATAAAATAATTTTTTTTCATGTAATCAGAAGGTGTGGCCTCCCCCTTTTATCATCGCTCGATCCTCCCTTTAACAACACTAGATCTCCCTTTTAACAACACTAGGAAGCCCCTCCACGCCTTTAACGGTGCAAGGAAGCCCCCCCACCCTTTAACACCGGTAGGAACCCACATCACCCACCCGCATGCTCCTTTGCCTTTGCTGGGTTTCAAACCTGAGACCACCCTCTCATAATCTCGCACTTTTCCCACTCCCCTATATCAATTTCTTCTATATTTTATGATATATCTATATATTTATATATATTTTGTTACATGTTTTTATCCATATAAATATTTATATATATATTTAAATAAATATATAAAATAAGTTTTGTGTGTGTGCGCGTGTTTATAAATACATATATACATACATCCATCCATATATATATTTATATATGTGTGTGCATCTATAAATATAATTATACATATTTATATTTATTTACATTTATTATATATTAATATTTATATATATTTATTAGAATATATAGATAAATATATACCTGTTTTCCAATACACACACAAATATATTTATATATATAAAAATATTATATATACATTAATTGTATATGTATATAAATATTCATACATTTTCATTTTAAATAAAATGGATATTATTTTTTATTTAGATAAGGTTTATGTATTTAGAAATATACTTTACAAGTAAATATGTTAGCATATATATTTAAAAAATTAAATTTTTATGTGTCAATATATACAAAATATGTATATATTTTTATATATTTGATTATAAATAAAACTACATTATAAAAAATAATAAAATTTCAAAACCATAATATCAATATGACTGTAATCTGTGTGAATAAATTTAGTCTCTACTAAAAACAGGCAAAAGACCCCCTTAAACGAGGCTGAAAATCCATTGAATGTTAAAAAATCGGGATACCCTAACTAAAAACTCAGTTTTGAAGGTCTTTTGGGCCTTGAAAATCATGACAAGGGGTTTCTCTTATCACCAGTGCTTAGATCTCGTCGCAAACTTTGATTTGATATGTGGTAGAGCTCAAACGAACACCCGGATCAAAAGTTATGGCTGTTTGAAGTTCAAGTTACGTTTTCAACTTATTTTAGATTTTTTATTAATTTTTTAATTTTTTGTGTCTTCAAATTGTTATTAAATGACTATTACTCGATAATAATTAGAAAATTATTAATTAATAATATTTTTTAAAAATTATTTTAAAATCCATTTTCACTAAATATTTTATATATTAAGTGTAAATGTCTATTTAGCATTTTTCTAAAACACAATTAAAAAATATATATTATATTTATATCAGTATAAATATATTTATATATTATATATTAATATGTTATTTTAATGAATTTTTTTTTTAAAATATACCCTTTATGAGCGCTAGTAAAAAAACGATGATAAAGACCCCCTTTATCACCACTACTAAAAAAACGTTGATAAAGAGGGTCTATTTAACAGCGCTAAAAAGTGATGATAAAGGGGTATCTTTATCAGTACTAAAAAATGATGATAAAAGGTGCTTTTAATAGCACTAAAAAAACGCTCTTAAAAGTACCTTTTATCAGCGTTTTTTAGTGCTGATAAATGTACCCCCTTTATCAGCATTTTTTTAACGCTGTTAAAGGGTGGCACTGCGTAAATCCGTTTTGTGGTATTGTATGTCTATTTCTCGTAATCGGGACTCATGGTATCTGTCCCACATTACAATATAGCGTGCATGATACCATCTCCAATCGAAGTCTCGATTCTCTGACATATTTAGGGAATGAAGTGAAGACAACTTACCGGGTGGTGTAGGATTAGGCTAATAGAACCTGAATTGCCTCAAAACTCTAACAACATGATGTCACTCAACAATATGAATATGAATCATTGTTATAACGCATTTTCTGATAGCAAACATCACCGTACAGTAAGGTGAGAGACTTTGGATGATAGACTCAATATATGACATCCACAAAACTTGAAATATCAAAAAATGAATAAGTAATTAATAAATGAAGTCATGTATTGTATGAAATAATAATTTAACTATATAATTAATAATCACGTACATCATCAAGTCGATGAATTTGCATCATAAGTTTGTAAGTTTTGGAATCATTTCTGACAGTATATGAATATCGATGGGTCTGACTCCACCTGTAGATAATTTGTTTACTTATAATTTCACAATAGAAATTTATACATTTGATTTTCTCATAAGAATGAAGGAAAAATATATCATCATCCACATGGAGACTCCCATAAAATTTCAGTAGGAAATGGTGGGGGGCATGTGGAGCTAAGATGGATTCACTCCCATACCCACAACTAGATTAGAATAACACATATAGTAATATGCATCTTATCAATGCGACATGCAATGCATAGTTCTCTGTATGTATAAGCAAGACATGAAGACCCCCCAACTATACCTCATTGCCTGGCCCAAGTCCTCAATTTACGTTAAATACATCAAGTGGAAAAATGTAGTGGAATGATCAATGAAGATAGTGCCACCAATAATCCTTAGAATGTATGCACATGAATATCTCAACACAATTATCTTGTCAGCATCGTCAACTCGATGGATGAAGTGCTCATTTATCTATGGAATGTGTAGTGGACTCCCAAAGACAGAGCCGATATCATCCTGGGCCTCAATGCTAGGTAACCTGTGAACTAAATCAAATCAATCGACACCAACTCAGCCTGTCACTACTGCACCCTCGATGGAGAGACCCAATATAATGGACATATCCTCAAGAGTAATAGTCATCTCTCCCTCTATAAAATGAAATGTGTATGTCTATAGCATCCATGTCATTTCTGATACAAGTAGAGTTTGGTCGCCCTCGAGGGTGAAACCAGATAATATTAGAGACCTTTGTCAGTTGATTAGCAGACGATGTAAAAGTATGCAAATCATCAGTAGACACACTATAAAAGTCAACCAGAGCACTCATGTGATATACCAGGTCAACATTGGGCTCCCATGATAATTTTATCGATGAACAAGCTACAACGACATGTGCACAAGGATATCTCAATGCCTGGAAATAACCACAATCACATTACCTGCTTTCTAGTAAGACCACTTGCACTCAACCACTATTGTCTATGATCGGGTCGTGGCACTCTTTGACCTCAAAGCGGTTCTGTACCCAATAAAAGCTTCGAACTCAAAATGATGATGCATCTTGTAGTATCTTATCAATGTCTCTTTGGAGTTTCTGACCAAAATGCATTCAATGTTGCATCCTCTGATAGGTCAGTTGGGACCATTTAACAAAGTACTTCACACATCTTTAAAATGTCTCATGTACTAACCCTATGATCAGTAGATTACGAACACCCTTTGATGACCCCATTTGTGCACTCCACACTATTATCGGTCATATGGTCATATCTCCTGCCACCATCATATGATATTGACCATTTCTCCTTCGAAATATGCATTATATAATCATATACATCTTGATCATCACTTTAAATTTCATAAAGTTGTTGATTGAACTTTCTTTATTAGGGATTGTATGTTGAAACTAGAAGACAACAATGCATTTAAAAAGATATTAATTTTTTTTCCAAAAAATATAAGTTTAAGAAAACATACCCAACTTGATGATCACATTCTTTATTGCCTCATCTTTTAAATGCTTATACACATTATAGACAATATTTTTGATGTAATATTGATGATAAACATTTGATTCTCACTATGAAATTTCATCACTATTAATGACATCTATAATCACTCGATGATGGTCATATATCAGACACACTCCTTAGTTTTGTATAACATGAATGCTTATACTTTTTAATTATCAACTGTATTATTAATTATTAATTAATAATAAATTATTATGTTATTAATATAATTAACAGTATAATAACTGATATTTAGTGATTAATAATATAAATAAAAAAGTATTGAATAATATATTTATTAGTTAATAATTATATTATTTATAATATATTATGGTATGCATTTTTTATTATACAATTACTTATATAATTAATAATATAATAATAATTATCAATATTATTAATTATATAACACTTTTTATTAATATTATTAATAATTATAGAATTCATAATTCATAATATTCATAATATTTAATAATATATTTAATATGATTATTAATTAAACATAATATGGATAAATATAATAAAAAGTATTATTATAATTAAAAAATATTATTTATTATTATTATTATTATTACCAATATAGTTATTAATATTTATGTTTCTAGATCGTTCACAAACATTTATATTAATTTCTAATTATATCAACTGATTTGTTTTATGTAAAAAATATAATATATTAGTAGGTTTTAAAATATTGTACAACTAATGATTTTAAAAACATGTAACATGTAAGAGTTCAATCTACATCACTATCTCGGGTGTTCCTTCATGCCACAACCCAGTGTATTGATAATGTGTCAATGCACTATAAAAAATAGAGGTTTTAGCGGCTGCTTTTTTTTCTACTGGCGGTGGTTTAAACCGTTACTACATCATTTAGCGATGGTTACTAAGAACTAAAACAAAGCGTTGCTAAAAGTCAAAAAATTAAATTTTTAAAAGAATTTTTTTCCTGCAAATTCAAAGGGTCGACCAACACCCCTTTTATTAGTGCCCGGCCCCTCCCTTTAACAGCACTTGTCTAGCCTCCCACCCCACTTTAATAGTGCCCTGAATCCCCACCCCTTAACAGTGTTATGCATCTACCTCACCCGCTCGCACTCTCCCCTACATTTGGTGGGTTTTGAACTTAAGACCCCCCTCATAATCCCGTGCCTTTTCCACTCACCTATATTGTCTTGTTCTTTATTTTATGATATATATATATATATATATATATATATCGTTACATTTTTTATCCACACACACACACATATATTTAAATACATATATAAAATATGTTTTGTGTATGTGTGTGTGTTTATACATACATACATACATACATACATATATATATATGTGTGTGTGTGTGTGTATGCGTGCATCTATAAATATAATTATACATTTTTATATTTATTTTCATATATTATATATTAATGTTTATATACATATATTAGAATATGTGGAAAAATATATATATGTTTGTCAATACACACACAAGTATATTTATACATATAAACATTATATATACATTAATTGTATATGTATATAAATATTCATACATTTGTATTTTAAATATAATGGATATTATTTTTTATTTAGATAATGTTTATATATTGAGAAATATATTTTATATGTAAAAATGTTTAATTATTTATTTATGAAATTAAATTTTTATGTGTGAATATATAAAAAATATGTATATATTGTCATATATTTGATTATAAATAATAGTACATTATGAAAAATGATAAAAGTTTAAAATCATAATATCAATATGAATGTAAGATATGAGAATAAATTTAGTACCCATGGAAAATGGGAAAAAAACCCCTAAATGAGGTTGAAATCCCATCAAATGTTAAAAAATTAGGGTAACCTGACTAAAAACTCAGTTTTGGAGGGTTTTTAGGCCTGTTTTGGCCAAAAAAATGTGACATAGGGTATCCCTATGTCATTAGTGCGAAGAGATCATCGCAGACTTCAATTTGATAGGTAGTAGAGCCCAAAGAGACATCTGGAT
Organism: Viscum album; assembly: GCA_963277665.1. Lineage (NCBI taxonomy): Eukaryota > Viridiplantae > Streptophyta > Magnoliopsida > Santalales > Viscaceae > Viscum > Viscum album. Next base: position 1,434,665,904 of record OY728151.1, on the reverse strand, counting down.
CAAAAGTTCTGACCGTTTGAAGTTCAAGTTACGTTTTTAACTTATTTTAGATATTTTATTACTTTTTTAATTTTTTTTATCTTCAATTTTTTATTAAATGACTATTAATCAATAATAATTAAAAAATTATTAATTAATTTTTTTAAAATTATTTTATAAGACAATTTCACTAAATAGCTTATATGTTATGTGTAAATGTCTATTTAGCTTTATCTAAAACATATTTAAAAATATATATTATATTTATATCAATATAAAAATATTTATATATTAATATAATATTTTTAATAAAATGCATATATTTTTTGAAATATACCCTTTATTAGCACTAGTAAAAAAGCGCTGATAAAGACCCCCTTTATCAGCACTACTAAAAAAGCGCTGATAAAGGGGGTCCTTTTAAGAGTGCTAAAAAAAACTGATAAAGGGGTATCTTTACCAGTGCTAAAAAATACTGATAAAGGGGTACTTTTAACAACACTTTTTTAGCACTATTAAAAGCAGCCTTTATCAGCACTTTTTTTATCGCTGATAAAGGTACTCCCTTTATCAACATTTTTTAGCACTGATAAAGGGTGACACTATGTAAAACTGTTTTTTTGGTAGTGTAAATTTAGTAGAAAATAAAATATATAAAATGAACATTACCACTTCTACATACATTAGCGGCATTTATGTTTATTTTTGGTTTATGATAATCATTGGTAAATAAATTCCTAAAAATATATTTAGCGGTGGTTATCATAAACCGCCGCTAAATATATTTTTTAAAATTTTATTTTTTAAAACATTTTAAAAAAAATATAAAAATAAAAACACTAAAATACAATAAAATAAAACATAAATGTATATTAAACTCATCATACATACACCATCATATATCCACATTCATATATATAAAACCTCAGTCACCATAACCTTAGCCAACTCATAACCTCAGTCAACCCATAACCTCATCCATCAAAATATACATATAAAATATGTTCACCACAACCACCAACAACTCATGGCCAATATACATCCATCCCACAACCTCTACTGTATCCATCTACCATCACATCATGTCATCAACTGGAACCGACCACATTATGTCATCAACTACAACAAAAAAGAATATTGAAATGAGAATTTAACATAATAAATCAAAATTACAGTAGAATCATTGATAATATTTAAACATACCATAGAAATTAATAACTCTCATGACTACCTTATGAAGAATGTTGTGGATCAGAACGGTCATGATCCTACATACTGTCGACATCTGTCACCTATAATAAGAAACAAAATATTTAAGAAATGAAATGCGAAAGAGAATAGACACAAAATATATCTAGAATGTTATACATAAAATTTGCTATTTATTTAATAAAAAATAAAACATTTTAACATAAAACAAATAATATATCATGCATCACACTTTGAAAACATAAAGTTACATATTTAAGTTATGAATCTACACCTATAAATGAAAAGCGATAAGTATATAACAATCTAATCAATTTTTAAATCAATGTGCGGTGTACTTGAAATTTACTAATCAACAAAATTTAATTACTTTGATATGGAATCATTTCTTATACTTAAAAAATAATTCAATGGTATTTTTCTCATGATTTCATGTCAATCTAAGGTCGTTTTCTATGATTTTGACCGTTACAAACATGTTTTAGTGTTTTGAAACACTAAAAACACGTTTACAGACATCCTAGAAAAATCGTAACTCAGAATAACATGTCATTGATTCCTATATTTTATAAATCAATCTACGGTCATTTTCATATGATTTCACGTCCACCCAACATCATTTTCCTAGATTTCCCCACTAATACATGTTTTTAAAGACTTTGGTATCTTTAAAATCTCTTTATTAAGTCATTCTGAGGACACCACACATTGGATGAATGTGTTTTCTACACATACATATCAAAAATAATTCAAAAGTGGTTTCCCCTTGGATTTACATCAATTTGATATCATTTTATATGGTTTTGACCATTGTACACACATTTTAGTGTTTTAAAACACTAGAAAAACGTTTACGAGCATTCCAGGAAAACTATAATTCAGAATGATATGTCGTCGATTCCTACATTTCAAAAATAAATCTACGACTATTTTCCTATGATTTCACAGCCACCCGATGTCATTTTTTTCATTTTGACCCTCTAACACATGTTTTTAAAGACTTTGGTATCTTTAAAAACTGCTTAATGAGTCATTCTGATCCCACCACACATCGGATGGATGTTTTGTATATCCATGCACATCACAAATAATTAAACATAAGTTTTACCATGATTTGAAGTCAATATGAGGTCTTAATCTATGATTTCGACTACTACACAAATGTTGTAGTGTTTTAAAACACTAAAAATGTGTTTACAAGCATCCCATGAAAACTGTTCCTCAAAATGACGTGTCATCGGTTCCTACATTTCAAAAATAAATCAAAATTCATTTTCCTTTAATTTCACTGCCATATGATGTTGTTTTCATATTTTTGACCCCCTAACACACGTTTTTAAAGACTTTGATATCTTTAAAAACAACTTATTGGGTCATTCGGATCACACCGTATGTCGGATGAACATATTGGCCATGTATACACATAAAAAATAATTCAACAACGGTTTCCCCAAGATTTCACATCAATATGAGGCCTTTTTCTATGGTTTTGACAGTTACATGCACATTTTAGTGTTTTAAAACACTAAAAACATATTTATGTGCATCCCAGAAAAACTATAACTCATAATGAAATATTTTCATTTATTATATTTTGAAAATCAATCAACGGTCATTTTCAACTGATTTCACAGCCATTTGACTCCATTTGTGTAGTTTTGAATCCCCCTGACACACGTTTTTAAAGACTTAGGTATCTTTAAAAACTTCTTATTAAGTCATTCCAATCACACCTTATACTGTATGGACATGTTGTCTATGTATACACATAAAAAATAATTTAATGTTGGTTTTCTCATGATTTTATGTCAATATGAGGTCATTCTCTATGGTTTTGACTGTTACACGCACATTTTAGTGTATTAAAACACTAAAAACGTGTTTATGGGAATCCCAAGAAAACCATAAATTGGAATAACACTTCATCGGTTCCTACATTTCTAATATAAATCTATGATCATTTTCCTCTGATTTATTATCCATATGACATCATTTATATAGTATTTACCCCTTAACACATTCTTTTAAAGACCATGGTATCTTTTAAAACTGCTTATTGAGTCATTCTGAGCACACCACACATTATATGGATGTTTTTTTGTATGCATACACATCAAAAATAATTCAATAGTGGTTTCCCCATGATTTGATGCCAATATGAGGTCGTTTTCTATAGTTTTGACCGTTATACGCATGTTTTAGTGTTTTAAAATACTAAAAACACATTTATGGGCATCCCGAGAAAAATGTAACTTACATTTCAAAAATAAATTTGCGATATTTTTCCTCTGATTTTACAGCAATATGATGTCATTTTCATAGGTTCAACCCCATGCCACATGTTTTTAAAGACTTTGATATCTTTAAAAACTGCTTATTGAGTCATTATAAGCACACCACATGTCAGATGGATGTTTTTTATATGCCTACACATCATAAATAATTTAACAGTGATTTTACCATGATTTTATGTGAATATGAGGTTGTTTTCTATGGTTTTGACTACTACATGCATGTTTTAGTGTTTTAAAACACTAAAAACATGTTTATGAGAATCTTGGGAAAACCGTAACTCAAAATGATGTTTTGTTGGTTCCTAAATTTCAAAAATCAATCTATGACCATTTTCCTTTGACATCACAACCATCCTATTCCATTTGCATAGTTTTGACCCCTGAAAAACCCTTTTTAAGACTTTGGTATCTTAAAAAACTACTTATTGAGTCACTCAGAACACACCACATGTCATATGGAAGTGTTTTCTATGCCTACACATCAAAAACAATTCATCAGTGGGTTTTCTATGATTTCACATTAATCTAAGGTCATTTTCTATGTTTTTGACTGTTACACACACATTTTAGTGTTTTAAAACACTGAAAACACATTTACGAGAATATTATAAAAAATGTAACTCATAATGACATGTTGTCTGTTCCTACATTTCAAAAGTCAATATACGGTCATTATACTTTGATTTTATAGCCATCCAACACCATTTGCGTCATTTTGACCCTGTGAAACATGTTTTAAAGGTCTTGGTATCTTTAAAAACTTCTTAGTGAGTCATTATTAGCACACCACACATATGATGGATATTCTTTTTAGGCGTACACATCAAAAATAAATTAGTAGTGGTTTTCCCATGATTTCACACCAATCTGTGATCATTTTCTATGTTTTTTACTGTTAAACACATGTTTGAGTTTTTTAAAACACTAAAAACACTTTTACAACATCCCATGAAAATCATAAATCAGAATGAAATTTCGTTAGTTTCTATATTTCAAAAATCAATCTATGGACATTGCCATATGATTTCATAGACATATGACATTTTTTCTAGTTTTGACCCCCTAACATACATTTTTATAGACTTTGGTATCTTTAAAAACAGTTTATTGAGTCATTCCAAGTACACCACACATCAGACGGACATGTTTTCTCCGTGCACACATCAAAAATAATTCAATGGTGTTTTTCCCATAGTTTTACATCAATATAAGTATAACGAATCTGATTTTTCCATGTATTACTCTTGGATATTATATGGACTATTTTCAAAGATAGGTACTGAGATAACGTGAGATTCGAAGGCCCGGTGAGCCCAAATTTAATTTTTTGAAATATATTAAATATCACGCATGCATAGTTTTACTAAAAAAGTTGAATAACTCTTAAATATAGGCTTATATAATATAAAAAATCTAAGGCCACCTTTGAGTTCAAAACCTAGATTTTACCCTATGAGTGACTTAACCTTGGACTGCGTCATACGTTTAGGTTGAACGTAGTTGCAAGAAAATTATTAAATGAATAAAATAAATTATTTATTTTATTTCATTTATTCTCTATGACCTAGCATGGCCTATAAATATGTTGTAATGATCAATTTTCAGGGTTAACCACACAACCCTACAAGTTGAGAATGAGTGATGGATGAGAGCATTCTTTGCAGATGACATCAGATTAGATTGGGATCGAGGATCATTACACCATCAGAATTCAAGGATCTCACCAATGAAAATGACACAGATTCATTCTTTGTCAGTGAATGATCCATCTTGAGGTATGCAATTTTTTTATTTTTATTTATTATCATTTTCTTATCTTATAATGAACATAGATCAATTGACTAACAGATTGATTTGCAGATTGATCGTAGTTGTGGGTGCAAGTTTACTTTTGGGGATTTGGAAGAAATTGCTTATTGTTATTTGGATCTGCACTCATATTTCTAATGGAAATGGATTAAGACCAACCTGAACATTGTTGAGTTTTGTTCCTCTGTGTTTCTTGGTTTCTCCCACCATCTATTGTGCGATAATCATCGTTGTTTTAATTAATTGGTGGTTCAACAAAATACTGAGGAATCAATTGTTGCAAAACCATTTCATGTCACAATAGATTGATACCACACACCTGAGATCATATTGATGAGGATATCTAGCTACAATGATGGATCAAAACCAAACCAAAGTTCTTTATGTGGGTTTTGTCATGTAGTGTCTGAGATATTTGATGGAAGTGTTTTTCCGAGAGATTTGGTGGCTAGATTCCAATGAGTGGTGATAATGGGGCTCATCCAGACCAGTTCCTTCTTACTATAATGATTCATGGTTGGATAAATGGTCAGAGGAGTGGGAATGAACATGTAAAATGCCTCTGGGGTTTTGGGGAATTCTAGGTTACCTAGTGGGAAATCTGGGATCACATACTGTGTGCCCCCTGTGCGCTGCTAAGGTTTTGAAACAGAGATAAGTATCAGACATCGTTTGACTCAATCACACATTGTGTGACCCTTAACCAGAGGCTTAACATATACATAGTGAGGTACACATACAAAGAAACAAATATCTGGAAACATACATGACCAACCATACATGGACACATTCATGAGTACATGGTGTCAGACATGCGTGTACTCAAACACAGACATGGGAACAGGCTATGATACACAAGTAGAACCTGGAACTGAAGGTACATGCTATGTATTCCTTCATATATGGCTTGGAGATCTTTTTCTCATCAGTTTGGACATGTTTTTCTAGGGTGTTTTCCCTTGATCCATTCTCTGAGGGTAAGTATGGAGTTGCATCCTATGTATAGGATGGTGATCCCCTATGAGAAACTTCAGTCATGGATAGAGTTGTGGGAATCCCTCCATGAGGTTCGGAGTGAGATCCTCTATCATCATCATTTCCCTTGGTGGGTTTCTTGGCATCATCATGACCAACACTACATGTGCTATGATCCCCTACTTAGCAGGTTAATCCAGATTGATCTGTTGTTATACCTTAAGACCTTAGGAGTGATCCCCATCTGTGTATCATTCTCTTTATACCACCAGCATGTACTTATAGTGATACTTAGTGAGAATGAAATATCAGATGGATTCCATCAGTTCTATCTGCCTCATGGAGTGTGTTCTGTTAGATGAGTACTATAAGGAACCTTCGATCAAGAATCCCATGTTGGAATTATGGCTGTGATATTACCTCAAGACCATGTGCTGATTATGAGTATATCTATATTTTCTTGTTATATATGTCATTGACATATACCTATTATGAGTTAACTAATATTATTGATGCTATATGCTTAATGATTTCGAGGTTTCCAACTAGGTATTGTTATACTCACCCCTGCATGAGATTTCCCCGCATATGTCATGTCTTATGCAGATGACTAACCTTTTGATAGAGTCCTATAGGGATGAGGAACAAATAGAGTTTAGTGATCCAGACATACCAAGTAGTTTTTTGATGGTTTCATTACAACAATCCTCTCTTACATTACAGGTTGGAATTGTTTCTAGTTTCTTTTGGTGGGCTTGTATTTGGTCCTTTCTTTCCAATACTTTGATTTCACACTCTGATGGTGAAATTTTAGATGTATGCATGCATGGTTATTGGTTGTTTTACATTTCAGAATTGTATGGGTTTGGATATGTGTGCGTGTGTATAGGTACATTAGGCTAAGGCCTCCCATGTGTGTGATATTCCTACTTGGAACTGGTCGACAATCCCTGGCTTATTAGAGGTGGGCTTGGGGGAGTCTTGGCTTAGGCCCCATTGGTTCAGGTCATGATAGAGTGGTATTAGAGGTAGTCAGTTCTACCTTAGGACTGGAGTCTATGATATTGGTTTGGGGAAACAATGTTAAGTGTTTCAAGTTTAGCTTTCGGGTATGGAACTCCAGTATTGGTGCAATGGCTAATGTATCCATTCACCAAAACTCTGACAACCTTCATGTTGACTCAGTACATGTAGACACTCATTATAGGAAAAAAATTGGTACATGTATCATATAGGAATGTTTTGTGGTTTCCATATCCTTCTTGATTCATCTCTCCAGATATACTCATTGACCGTGGTATATCTTGTCTATTTTTGGATGCCTGCATGGAATTTTACAGCTAGGATTCAACATCAGGATCATGAGGATGATCCCCTTAGTGATGATTATTCAATGAAAGGTCTTATTTAGAATGTGTTACCTCTATGTGGTGCACCATTATTACCACCACCTGTTGAGTAGCATATGGTACTGAAAATACAAGCAGATGAGGTGCACATGGTTAGTGTGCTTCATGAGTTTCAGCAACAACGACCCCTTAGGTTTCGAGGTGAGCCTGACCCCTAGGCGGATGAGGACTATCTTGAGGTGGTGATTCAAGTTGCAGAGACTCATATTTTCCATGTATTATTTTTGGATATTTTATAGATTATTTTTGAGATTAGGTGGTAAGACGACGTGTGATTCTGAGGCCCGATGTGACCTAAATAAATTTTTGAAACATATTAAATATATTAAATATCACACACATTTAGTTTTACTAAAAATGTGTAATAACTTCTAAACGGAGACCCAAATCATAAATTTGATGAAACTATTAAGTTTATAGTGTGGGTTTAACCCTAGGTGCGACATAACATTTGTCGGTGTGGGGAATTTGTGAAAAAGTTATTACGGGCGTGAAATAAATAAATAATTTTTTATTAAAATGATGCAAAGACCTATTTTGTTTTATTTTTAAACGTGCTCATGAAAGTTTTTAAGGTTTAGCCACATAAACCTTGAAATCAAGTAGAGCCATTGGAGAGTGTTGAGGAACTTCCATTGATGGATGATAACCGAATCAAGGATCATCGATCACCGTGCAATAGAATCCAGGGATCTCACCAATAACAAAAACACTCATACATTCTTTTTCAATGACCGATCCAAATAAATTTATAATGTTTGTTTTATTTATATTTATCCCTATATATGATTCCTCTAATGAATGCGAATCAATCAACCAATGAATTGATTCAAAGATTTTGCATATTGTGGGCATGTGATAGATATGATTTAGGATTGGGAATTCCATGATGATTATTTTACATATCTTCATTATTTATTATAATAGAAATGAATTGTGGTCAACATGAACATCATCTAAGTTCCATTACTCATGGTTTTCCTTTGTGCTTTCCCTTTCCCTATTTCTTTGTTCATCATGGGAAAATCCCTTGCCTCATGGTTCGAAAAAATATCGATAAATCAATAATTATGCACCTATTTTTAGTGAAACAGATTGATATTGTAGATATGGATTTAGATAAATGAAGGGATATTTATACAATGATGGTGATGATGGATCCTAATGGATCAGGCATGCGTGGGTGTAGTTCTTGGATGCATGGTGTCGGTGTAGGTTCAGGACGATTCCTAAACAAATGAGGCCGCCTCATAGCTCTGGTGACAAACAACCTCAATTGACCCATATCGAAAATAAATGGGAGTGATTTATGGTGGATAAAATGTCATGAAGGGATGACACATGAAGAACATTGGGATTCTAGAAAATCCCAATCTACACAACATTTATTACAGGAACACATGTTGCGTGGGACCCTCAAAGGGGAAGCTACGTTTCTCGGGTGTAGTTAAGTATCACATGGCATGTGACCCCTGACACATGGTGTGTGGCCCATTTTTAGTTTGCTCAGTGTGTACCTTGGAGGGTACACAGACATGGCCAGGAGTACATATTCATGGACACGTTGTGTACCCCCACATAGACATGGCCATGAAAGTTGTACACTAGAAGATCCATGTACTTGGACATGAGTATAAGTACACGAGCATGATTATGTCATGAACTTTTACAAGGACACAGGAACATGATGTTTACATGGGTAGGACCCAGTTCTAAAGGGACATGCCATGTACTACTAGTACACGTCGTGCACTCCTTCAAAGTTGGATTAGAATCCTTATCACCTTCATCTTGGGAAAGTTTTGTTAGGGTGTGTTCCCTATATCCATTCCTTAAAGGTTATTATGGAATCAAATCCTACACATAGAATAGTGATCTGTTCATAATTACATATTGGATAGATTTGTTGGAATCCTTCAATGAGGCCCATAGTGAGATCATCTATCATATTCTTTCCCTAGGTGAAGTTCTTGTTATTACTGTGAACAACACTACGTGGGAACTAGTACTCTAATTCGAGGGTTATTCCAGATTTAGTTTTTGGTATACCTCATGGACTTTGGTGTGACCCTCATATGTGTATCATATCTCTTCAAACTTCCAACATATAATTCCTATGACGAGACCTGATGAGCATGACTTATCAGATAGACTTCATCAATGATATTTGACTTTTGGAGTGTGTGCTCCTAGAAAAGTTCTATGTGGAACCTTCAAGAAAGAATCCTAGGGTGAAATTATTCTTGGGAGTTTACCTTGAGACTATGTGTCTTTGTTGAGTATATCTATATATTCTTGTTATATGTGTTTTATACATATACCTTTGTAGAGATAACTGTTATCACTATTGTTATATGTTTTTTGGTTTCGAGGCCTCTTACTTGGTATTGTTATACTCACTTATGCACTGGATTTGGATGCATGTGTTGAGTCTTACAAAGACGACCGACCTTTTGATGGAGTCCTAGAGGGAATTGGACCAGGTGGTTCTTAGTGATCCAGACAGACTTAGGTGTGTTCCTGGAGTTATTTTGACAACAGTTCCCATCTTTACTTTTAGTTTGGACTTTTTTTAGACTCTCTGTGGTGGGATTATATTTGGACCCATTTACTTTCATTTCTTGTTCTCATACTCTAGTTGTGGGATTTAGATGTATGAATGCATAGTTTATCAGTTGTTTTAAATTTCATCATTGTATAGGAATGGAGATGTGTGTGTGTATGCAAATGTACTTTAGGAAAATACCTCCCATGTTAGTGACATACCTACTCAGCGCTAGTCGCCAGACCTTGTCCTTTTGGAGGTGATCTTGGAGAGTTGTGGCACAAGACCCACTAGGAAGGGTCATGAAAAATTGGTATCAGAGAAGTCAGTTCATCCTTAGGACCAGTGTCTGTGAGATTGATTTGGGTAATATTGTGAAGTTTTTTGAGTTCATATTTCAGGCCAGGGACTCTATTGTTGGTTTGGTGGCCAACATATCCATACACTAAGACTCCGATAACCTACCTTTTAACTCATTACATGAGGACATTGATTGTAGGGAAAACAATGGTACATGCATCATATAGGAATGGATTGTGGTGTCCATTTACTTCTCAAGATGACTTTCCAGATATAATCATTTATCATGACACATATTATCTATTTCAGGATGCCTCCATGATGTATGCCAGCTAGGATTCAACATCATGATCATGAAGATAATCCCCTATGTGACGAGGAATCAATATAGGGACCAATTCCAGAGGTGTTACATCTAGGTGGTGCACTAGATATTCCATCACCAATTGAGTAGAAGATGGTACCCACAGTACTGGTAGATGAGGTGTGTAGGTTGAGCACCCTTCACGATTTTCAGTGGAAGAGACTCCTCAGGTTCCAAGGTGATTCCAACCCAAAAGTGTATGAGGAATCTCTTGAGGTGGTGACACAAGTTTTCTATCTTGTGAGGATACGAATAGATTATGTGGTGGTTATGGCAGTGAGCCTTCTCTATAGATCTTCAAGGAGATGGTGGGGGTTTAGTGGCCTATTCATATGATGAGTTGACTCTATCATGGTCATAGTTTGAGTAACTTTTTAGATAGGATTTTTCTCCAGCTAAATTGAGGGATGTACACATCCATGATCTTCTAATGCTTTAGTAGGGAAGCAAGATAGTGGATGAGTATTCATCAAGGTTCACTAACATCTCCAAGTACTCAATGAATATGGTTTGCGATCAGTTATTCTAGGCTCAAACCTTTGAGTGAGGACTGAGTAGATATATCTAAGCAAACATTATACCTTTGTTCATTCCTACCAATTCTTGTATGCCAGAGAAATATTTTGTGGTTGAGAGTTTCCTGGATGAGCAGACACGGATAGTGGTTGCCGACATTGGGTACATAGAAGCAGAGACTTAAGAATTAGGGATTTGATGTTAATATCAAGGGCTTATATGTGAAATAAATTTCAATAGGTGGTCCCAAGACATAGGGTCTATGGTTCAGGGCTCACAGGATGGGTCTAGTCAGCCCAAGGAGAGGCGGTGCTACTCATGTGACGACAGATGACATATTACATGAGATTTCTTGACCTACTATATGACATATAAGGAGACTATAGATGGGCCACCGAGTTAGAGGAAGTGAAAGGATCAGACATTTCTACAGGGTAGCATAAATATCATAGGAGTTTAAAGAGTAGCTATATATGGTAGACACTTAGACTTATTACCAACACCACCCTCAAGTGGTCCACGCTAGGCTCAGAGAGCTAGAGTATAAGGGAAGGGGTAGCTGTAGTCAATCAAGACATATAACCCATGGGATTTGGAAATTATACGAGGTAGGATCTATGTCTTTTATACATTAGATATAGTATTGATAGACATAGGTTCTAGTCATTCCTTCATTTCCACTTATCTAGTTCGAGACTTAGATATTATAGTTGAGCCCTTGGTTCGACCCTTACTATTAGAGACTCCTACTAGAGATAACTTAGTGATCACAAACTTGTGTTGATAGTGTGGCCTAAATATTCAAGTAAAGAGTTTCAATTGGGATCTCTTTGTAGCAATGATGAGGCCTTACGACACTATCTTAGGTATGGAACAATTATCTATAGTTTATGCCCAGATCGACTATTTCAGGTGGAGGATGTGGTGTGTCCGCATCGATGGGACTAGGTTTTCCTTTGTGGTTGAAAATGAAACCCATGTAACATAGGATAGACTCATTCATAGGAGGGTGAAATCGATTACTCACTAGTTGGATAGAATTTCCCTTTGTGTAGTAGATGGTATGAGTTTTCTGTTCCTTACAGTGGTGGAGTATGAAGATGTATTTACTGAGGGAATAATAGGCTTACATATCCATCTAGATATAGAATTATTTATTTATCTACACCCTAGTACATAATTTATATATTTTCCATCATATTGGATGGATTCCATGGAGCTTTGTGAGATGAGGGTGTAGTTGGAGGATTTTCAGAGTAAGTAATTTCTTAGACCCATTGTTTCACATTGGGAAGTCCCAATGTTGTTCACCTAGAAGGAATATGGGATCTTGAGGTTGTGTATGGACTAACATTTCCTAAAATATTTGACCTTGAAGAAAAAGTATCAAATATTGAGGATCGATGACCTCTTTTATCTGTTGAGAGGTGAATGATGGTTCTTGATGGTTGACCATAGGTTAGGCAATCACCAGTTGTGAGTACTGGATGAGGATATACTGAATAAGGCATTCAAATGTTTCTATAGTCATTATAAGTTCCTAGTTATTCCATTTAGTATGATAAAAACCCCAAAAGTGTTCATGGGACTCATGAATCAGATTTTTCAGCACTTCTTAGACCAGTTCACGGTAGTCTTCATCAATGATATCCTTGTGTACTCGACATCCAAGGAGCACTCAAGAAACTTGAGGAAGGTTTTGGATGTACTCTGAGAGAACCATCTTTATGAAAATCCCTTGAAGTTCTAGTTATTGATTAAGGAGGTCCACTTTCTAGTACTTGTAATCTTAGTAGATGGTGTGGCAGTGGACCCAGTGAATGTCGCGGTATTGTTAGCTTTGGAGCCACCTAAGAGAGTGGATAAGGTTAAAATATTATTTGGGTTGAAAGAATATTAATATGTATTCATACCTGAATTCTCTAATATATCATCCTCCATGATATATTTGACCCAAAAGGGGTATCCTTTTGAGTGAATGGAGAGGTTCTAAGAGGCTTTTTAGGAGTTGTGGCGGAGATTGATGAGCACTACCATACTGAGATTACCAGAGGAGGGTGTCAAGTAAATAGTGTTATGCGATGCATCAAGAGATGTTATTGGTTGTAAATTGATTCCAAGTTAGTAAGTGATTTCCTATGGTTCATGTTAGTTAATTTCACATGAGTAGAACTACATGACCTATGATCACGAGTCAGCAGCGGTATTCTTCACACTAAATATGTGGTGAAATTACCTGATGAGAGATCAATTTATTATCTATTATAAATAAAAGAGTATCAATTATATCTTATACCATAAGGATATAAACTTGAGATAGATTCAACAACTAGAGTTCCTCTAGGATTATGACTTTGAGATTGTCTATACTCCTAAGAAGGTGAACGTGGTAGCAGGTTCTCTCAATAAGAGATCTTATTCACAGTTACTGAACGAGGCGTTAGAGAAATTGGCCTCATTACAGTTTTGCTCTGTGGATGGAGATAGAGCATCTTACCTCAAGCTGATGGTTGTTACCCATCCAATTTTACATCTATTTAGGGAGGCTCATATTGGGGATGTCAATTGTGTGACCATACGTAATCAAATATCCACTAGACATGCTCTTGAAGTATTTTTTGAAGGTGGGGACCATGTCATTATTTTTAGAGGACGCATGATAGTACCAGTGATGTTGTAGGAGGAGGTTCTGGGAGAGTTTCATACATATACTTTAGTGATACATCTAGGTGTGTCAAATATGTACCAGGACATCTGACATTAGTTTTGTTCGTCAGAGATGAAGTAGGGAGTTGTAGAGTTTGTCTCTCGATGCCTTACTTGTCAGCAAGTGAAGGATGAGTACCAAGTTCTATCAGGTTTATCTCAACCCCTTGAGGTTCTAGAGTGGAAGTGGGATAGGATATCCATATACATAATTAAGGTGTTACCATGTATGTCTAGGGGAAACGATTCCATCAAGGTGATTGTAGACCAACTCATCAAGTCGGCCCACTTCCTAGCTATTTAGTAGTAGAGTTAAATAGAGATATTAGGAAACCTCTACATGAAGGAGATAGTTAGAATCCACATATTTTATTTGATAATCATTTTTGACTATGATTCTTGCTTCATACATCGATTATAAAAGGGATTGTGGGAGAATTTTGGGGCTCATCTGCGTTTGAGCATGACTTTTCTCCTCAAGACTGATGGCCAGACTAAGAGGACCATACAGTTTCTGGAGGACAAGATGTGAGCTTCCATGATAGATTTTGGTCATAGTTGTGAGGATCAACTACCACTAGTGGAGTTTTCATACAACAACTACTATTACAAAATTGGTATGGTTCTATTCAAGGCCTTGTACAGGCGACCCTGCAGATCACCACTTTGTTGGACCAACTTAGTAGAGTCAACACTTATGGGCCTAGAGTTGGTGTGAGATACTATAAGGAAGTTACAAGTCATATAGGAAATGATGAAGACTGTATAGAGCCATCATAACCCTTATACTGACCATGGATGGAGGCATTTGGAGTTCAAGGAGGGATACCATGTGTTTCTATGGGTTTCACATTGAAGAGGATTATAGAGATTTGGACAGGGAGGAAATCTATCTTTGAGATTCATTGGACCTTTCTAGATACTGTGTAGAGTTGGAGAGGTGGTGTACCACTTAGCTCTACCTCTGTAGTTATACTGGGTACACAACATCTTTCACATGTCACAACTGAGGAGGTACGTGCACGATCCATCACATGTTATCAAATGGGTCAAGATAGACATCGGGGATGGAGCTAACTTTGCTGAGTACCCTATAGATATTGAGGATCAGTATGATAGGATCCTTCATGGGTGGGCTATTACTTTAGTGCATGTCCAGTGGTAGCATAGGAATATTCAAGATAGAACCTGGGAGCAGGAGGCTCAGATGCGTGTTTAGTACCCATATCTTTTGTATAACCACTAGTTTTGGATTTTTGGGACTTAAAGCCTGAAGTTGGGGAGAATGTAGTGACACATATTTTCTATGTATTATTTTTTGATATTTTATAAATTATCTTCAAAACCAGGCACTGAGATGGTGTTTGCTTCCAAGGCCCGGTGTGCCCAAAATAAATGTTTGAAATATAATAAATATATTAAATAGCATGCACACATAATTTTCCTAAAGATGTGGAATAACTTATAAACTGAGTCATAAATCATAAATTCAATGGAATAATTGATTTTAGAGTTCAGTTTTAACCTAGGTGTGATATAACTTTTTTCGGTATGAGAAGTTTGTGAAAGATTCATCACGAGCATAAAATGAATAAAATAAATAAAATAAAATAATTTATTTTGAAATGAAATAGTGACATAATTCTTTTTATTTTTAAACACACTCATGGAATATTCATTGGGTTAGCTGTATAACCCTTTAAATAAAGGAGATATTTTGGAGAGTGTATAAGAATTTACATTGGCGGACAGAATCTGGATAGAGGATTGTCAATCTTCATGCAATAAAATTTAGGGATCTTTCCAACAACGATGACACAACTTTGTTATTCATCAGTGATCGATCCAAATTAAGGTAGGATATTTATTTAATTTGGATTTTCCATGTTTATAATTATTATTATGAACATTAACCAATCAACCAAAAAATTGATTCATGGATTGTGCGTATTGTGGGTATGGGATAGTTATGATTCAAGATTGGGAATTTATTGCTGATTATTTTACATCTCTTCATTTATCATTATGAAAGAAATGAATCAAGGTCCACACAAACATCATCTGAGGTCTATTACTCATGGATTTTATTTGTGATTTCCATTTCCCCATTTCTTCATTAATCACAAACAAATACCTTAGCCCATGGTTTGATAAAATACCGGTAAATCAATCATTATGCACCCGTTTCTTGGAGAAATAGATTGATATCACAAATCCGGGTTTGGATCGATGATTAGATCATTTTATGATGATGGTGATGATATATTAGACCATATTAGGAATGAATGGGTGAAGTTCTTGGATATACGATAATGGTGGAGGTTTGAGATGATTCCCAAGAAAATGAGGCCGACAAAAATTATATCTCTGGCAATGATCAGCCTTAGTTGACCCAGATATGAAATCCTGTTGATTCTCCTTTTCATCAAAATAGTAAAAAGAATGTAAAAGGGGGAATACCTTATGCCCAATTATGTTCACCCTTTGAAGAACATCAAAAATTGACAAAGGGATGAACCAGGAACTCATTTAGAGGGCGTCGCGCACGTATCCTGCGCGCCGCGCAAGTCACTTGCGCGCCATATATGGGTCGCCCAAGTCACTTGTGAACCCTATTCCTTTTTTTGCTGAAGGTTCCCAGTGGCCTATAAATAGAACCTGTGGGACCCCCATTTGAGGTGGAATTTTACAAAACTCTTCAAGATCTGGTCGCCCAAGTCTTTGTATAACGTATTCCAAACACTTTTAAGGTAATTACTTACCTAGAATAGAATCTCTAAAGAGGAAGAATAAAGACTAAGTGTTAGAACTTATCAACACTTGTGCGCCTAAGTGTCCAACCCTTAAGGGAAATTAAGACACTTGCGCGCCGCCTTTCCCTCTAAAGGGAACTTGCATTCCACCCTTCTGGAAGCCTCTAGGGATGATACTAAGGGCTTGAGTTCATAGTCGCCCAAGTATTACCCTATGGATTCTTCATCGCCCAAGGTGACTTATGTTGTGCAAGTCTACTTGCGTGACCAGGACTTGCACGCCAGAATGATACTTACGTGACTCCTTCTTGGTCACCTCTTTTCCTCAAATCCACCTCTCCTCTTCAATAAATAACCTTCAAAACCCTTTTCAAAGCCACTTATGGCATGGTTTCTTTGTTGGCCTCCTTATCTGAAAGGAATTCTATGGAACATCTCTGAAAACCTTGTGACATACAAGATTTATGTCACCACAGTTAGGGGTATCCTATACAAACTCATCCTTTGAGATGAGAAGATCTTTTAACCTGGGCCTCCTTCTCAGGAGTAAGCTCCAAGTTACAAGTCCCATTAACTTGGGAATCCTCCTCAGGAGTAAGCCCCAATCTTAATTTCTTTTAATTTGGGATTCCTTCTCAGGAATACAACTCAATCTTAAGTCCCTCTTAATTTGGGCTTCCTTTTCAGGAGTAAGTCCTGGGTTAACACTTCAAATCTCTATAAAGTACAAATACCTTTATGGACCCTATTCTTGGGCTTCTTTCCTAAGTCCTTGTCTACATTTACTTGGGCAGTCATACATACGTAAGCCCCACATCATTTCTCATGATTGAATATTTTTTAGAACCATCATAAAGTTTACTGATACCTCTTGTTTCTCACACCGAGCATGACTCACTTGAGCTTAGAGCGTGAAAGTAATCACGACATCTATTTTTGGGCCATTAACCATGCATAAACTATATATTTCTTTACCTGAACTATGTGGACTTTGATCTCTGCTTTTAAAAAAGAAGAGTATGTAGGAAGCCTTTATAAGGTTCAATCCCATATTTCATTAATTCTTTTCCGTACCATATGACATTAAACTATATCCTTTTAATCGAACTACGTGGGTTCTGATTCCTTTTTAACAAGGATACGTAGGTAGCCCATCTGCGGGTACGATCCCAACTCTAAAATAATCCTTATCTTTCTAAATGACAATAAACTTCAGGTGCCCCACTGAGTGGCTTTAAAACCAGTATGGTCATCATAATGACCAAGATATTTTTATGTAATATATTGAATTATACCATTGACTAAGAATCTCTAATACACACGAATGATTCTCTATCAATGAAGAACCTCAAATACATATAAAATATTCTCTAAATCCCATACATATCAATAATTGATTTCCAAATCTAAAGGAAAACTCATTTTCATGCTTGGTGAATTAATAAGGATTTTTTAACATAACTTAAATCTATAAGAGAGTCCCAGAGAAGGCAATAATTCCCCCCAAAAAGGTCTGATGATCCTGACCTCCCATCCTCTCGACCAATGCAAATTCTCAATCCTCATTGGTCCATAACTAATGAGCACATACCTTTGGAAAGTAGGTCCAAATGGATATAGAATCATTGTTTGTTTCCGGTTCTACGAATAAACCCATTAGAAATCGATTGTAAAGTTTGAACCTTAAACAATCAAGGTCATCCCCATTTCCAGAAGAAACAAAAATGGTGAACCCGATGTGAATCCTTAACCAAGTTAAATGATGTTTTACCTATTTGTTAGGCCCCTATTAAACTAAATATGAGGGCCAACAAAGAAATAAATAATATATGTGCTCATACAAAAGATTTAGTCTATCCAGACTTATCTTGATTATGTCTGCTATATCAAACAAATAATTTTTTTCAAGATCTCTCAGCAATCCAAATGGCTTCTCTAAGGTTTAAACTTGTGAATGCCTCGGCTGCTACTCCTGCTGAATCCTCATCTGGTCTGAAGACGATATCACCTACTCAGTGTCTTCAACGCTGGGTCTCGAATGCATTGGTAAGGGAATACCGTCAACATGGTACCATCCCGACTCTATAGGCCGCTCGATAAGCCCTCTAAGTTAACAACTCACCCTAGTTGTCCAGAAAGCGACGAATAGTGGTTAAGAAGTAGGAGGTTCCAACCACCATCTCCAATCATTTCTGGTCGTTATACACAGAATGAAACAACCAGTCCCTCCCATATTACAGGGAGGTGAATGAAGAGTTCATTCAAGGCCTCAGTTCAAAAAGACAAGAGCCCTTCCTGAGGACTCCCACCAATAATCGCCACCATACTCGTGCAGTCGTGCACCTTCAACATGATGAGGGTATCACCTCTAGGGGTTCAGCTCAGGCCCCTCAGACCTGAGCACGCAAGACAAATCATCAGAGGTGAAATTTGGCCAATAGGGAGCAGGTTATTACCTCTTCCCCCTCCGAAGAAGTCCATCAACCTAACTTGATGGCAAGAAACGAGCGGGCATATACACCCGTCCGTCCTGATTTCACTACCCAGCAGACTCATCTGGAAGTAACACACCAATCCCACCAAGCAATTCTAGCAGAGTAATATAGATAAGAACATACACCTATTTATGAATCATCAGCTTGCTAGCAGGATCATCTGACTATATTTGATGAAGTCCGCTAACCCAATGTGTTGACAATCAGTAAGCAGGCACATACACCTGCTTACACTCATCAATTCTGCTAGCAGTCTCGCCTGCCAGTTTTGAAAGAAGTTTATCAACCACATTCGGCAAAGTAAAATCAGCAGGCACATACACCTGCTAGTATTCATCAAGCTAACCAACAGTCTCATTTGGTAGCTTTTGGAGATGTCAATTAGAAAGCCCCAATGACAAACAGGAGGAAGATACAAAATCCTGCCCCCCACATAAGTACTGTCAGAATCCACTGACAGGAAAAGGAGGATAGGAGCAGGCATACACACCTACTCCAAACTCAGAATGGACGTATATTCCTGTTCTGGCTGCTGAAGTCACCAAATACATTTTGTTAATGGTGAAAGAGCAGAAGCAAATACCAACTCATATATTAGATGCTTGTCAGGATATTATAATAGATTCAGCAGCATCTAAGGGAAAGAAACATAAATCTATCCTTATCAGTGGAGTAACTCATCAACATGTTACCTCAGAACAGATACACACCTTTGTTCCAGTCCAGGAGGGCCGTGGAGCATACTCCCCCATGTCATATGGACAACCGAGTTGGGCACATACACCCAATTCAAATGAGGATCGTCATCCTAACCTAGCCATTTCTCCTGAGCAAGCACATACACCTGCCCATAATAACCACTTTTGTCAACAAGTGGTTTATAAAGTGAGTAATAAGGTGTCCAAGAAAAAGACCCATCCAACACAGTTGAAAAATCAAGAGCCAATCTGCAATAAGGCCTTGCTCAACGCTAGAGTCCTTGAATCCCTAAGACAATTATCTGTTGCAACTCAAGATTCTACTCTCTCATTTCCCAATAGTGGGAACAATAATTCCGAAGGTCTTCATCAGAAACTTCCTCATGAAGTATTGCTTCATGACAATTCGGTCAATCTTGAAGTTTCATCTTCAGATGAGAGCTGTGATAACCCTCTACGTATCCAGAAGACCAAGGAGCAAAATGTTTCATCTTTTGCTGTAACCCACCATGGTGGTCCTCCCCATGATGATGAATTTAGCTACAAAAGTACTCTCCGCAGTAGTAACTTTCATTGCCTGGAAAATTATCTAATGGACAATGTAGTGATGAGAAATATCTCTTATCTTGAGACACTTGCAAATGCGAAGCCAATCATGTCTGATGCCTTACCGTTAGCAGGTGAAATACTTTCTCAATCAGAAGATAGACCGGGGTGTAGGTCATTCTACGAAACACCCCTGGGTCATTCATCTTCTAATTTGACAAATGAATTCTCTACCAATATTTTTGAATCTGATGAAGCAACAAATAAGAACCAGTTTTGGTCCAATCAGGTAGAAGAATCTTCATCGAATGACAAAGAGGAAGTGCTGAATATGAGAAAAAAACTGGAAAAAGGTGAAATACCAGTCATTTTTTTCCTTTGGCTGACTCTCAGTATGATATTCCAGAAACGTTGACAGAATATTGTATTCATGATATTCGTCTCAACATATGGAAAACTCTTTGTCACTTAAAAGAGAAAATATTACCTAATTATGAATATCAAAATAATTTTAAGGTAATAGAAGGGTTGAAATTCCAAATTGACTTGGCATCTCTCTTAGTTTCCTGACATCCAAAGGTTGAAAAGCAGCAGAGAACCCTTCAACATTCATGCCTTGGCACATTAAAAAGGTTGCACTAATTAATTACCAATGCCCCATCAGGTATTCATATTAGGGGATGGGGTGTTCATGGAGAATTTCATTTCACTGTGCTCTCCAGTCAACAAAGCACGTAAAAAGTGGTCTCATGCAATGTTATTGCCCATGACCAGCCACATCTAACTGGTTTTGTGTGTAATCAAATGCTTTCCCAAGAACAGGCCTCAACTAGTTCTTCCCAAAGTCAGTCATATAAAGAAAAAGTTGTCGAATTACTCTTACATCAAGCAAATGAGAATATCAAACATGATTATCATTTAGAGTATGCACATCATCAGGTGACATAAGTGTCAAAAATAATCCAACAGTCATCTGAGCTAGGTTATTTGAGTGGATGTCAGATGATGCATCCGACCAATTTCCAGACTAAAGTCCTCAAAATCAGGAGAGCTTTTAAGAAAGTTTCAGATGTAGCAGCTCAAGAGCCACCTCAGCTTGACAGACTGGGGACTCTTTTAATCCAACCCTCTGATTCAACAGATAGAATTCAAGGAGTTGAGTAGGAAAAATAGGAACAGTCCCAGTTCACTGGACTGGGGACGCTTTCAAATTCTCAATCTCTTCCTTAGCGAAAGTCAGTCTTCTCTCGATTAGGGAAGAAGCCACAAGAGGAATGTAGAACTGAATTATCAGGAAATTCCCTCCAAATTACGGTTCATCAAGAAGTTCTTGAGGTATCAAACAAACAAAAGGAAATTTCTCATAAAGGACATGGAAGAAGCTAGTATCGCAGAAACGCTGATAGAAGAACTGCAGTGCATTATGCATCGATAAATGTCATCAATGCTATTGTCACTGATCCCCCAGAACATGAGGCTCACTCAGAGGAATCAAATGAAGAAGTTCCTGTTCAAGAGGCTGTACACACATAGATAAATGAAGGTGTGCGTACCCGAAATCAAAGGCTTACCTAGAATTTAGGTATTCCTTCAAATAACCAACTCCCCCCTCTTTGAAAGACGTCCAACAAAGGAAAAGGAAAAAGTCAGGTTACATTCCACCCTACCTCTGGAGAAGGCCAATCAATCTCATTAGAGGAAAGGTTTGCACAACAATAAGAAGAAATGACGGAGTTAAGGAGGTTAAATGCATAACTACTTCAAGGTAGTCTTCCTTCTAAGCAAGTTGGAGTTATTTTGTCAAGGGAATTTGTTGCAGCTACTGGGATGGATCAAGAATATCCCCATTTACAAGTACACCCTCACAGGTCTAATCCTAAGGGTCATGCACAACAACAACCGATAATACTACCATTAGTGGCAGTACCGATCGCCACACCCATCCAAACTTCAGTTATTGCATCTGCTCAAGTCCAAGATCAACCATATGTTTCTCAAAAATTAATGAATACCATTGATTCATTAAAAACTCGGTTGGAATCTATGGAAGAATGACGTGAACCGGTTCAACCGAAAAAGAGAGCTTACCCTGAATGGGTGGATGAAATTTATCCCCCATCAAATTTTTTGAGTACCACATTCCCAATTTTTAATGGTTCAAGAGATCCATAACAACACTTAACACATTTTGTTTCTCCTTGTGATCCTATTATGGGAACTCCTCAACAACAAGAAGCAGTTAAGCTCAGGTGTTTTGTACAATCATTACAAGGACCTGTTTTTGTCTGGTATACAATTTTGCAATCTCGGTCAATTACTGGGTGGGAAGATCTCCATCAAATGTTCCTTCTTCATTTTAGTTCAACCTTTCCAAATACGATAGTTTTTGATCTTACTAATTGTAATAAAAGGGAGAATTAAAGGGTTTCAGATTTCATTACTCACTAGAAGGAATTAACATATTCCTTAAGTTTAGAACTCCCTCAAGAAGAGTTGCTGCTGATCTGTGTGGAAAATCTGCGTGATGAATTATGCACACCATTGATTCCTGTGAAATAAAAAGGAGGGTTTCGGGACCTTACTTCAGTTTCTCAACAGATAGAATATTCTCTTATATAGACTAAGGATAAAACTCATGTAATTCTATCAGTTCTGGGAAGGAGAATAGGGAAAGCAGAGACTGCTACAGTTACACTTAAACAAGAACCTGTACCTAATTCTACTTCAAAAAATTCATCATATTGAAGGGATCCACCTCCTGAGCATCAACAAAAACTGCCTCCTCGTCAAGATGATCAAAGAGATAAAAGGAGGAAATAGTTTGAGGATTTAAAGAACAAAGTTTATTCTTTCCATAATGAACAAGTTTCTGGTTACTTCATTTCGGCTTTGGAAAACAATCTGGTTCAGTTTCCAAGGCCCAAAAGACTGAACAAGGAAGGATATAATGACCTTCCCAAATATTTCCCATTTCATCATATGTTGGGGCATCCCATTCAAGAGTTCTTTGTCTTCAAATACCTCCTGCAAAAGATGGTGGACTAAAGACAGGTAAAACTGAAAGGCTCTTCAGCCCAAGTAGAATGTGTTACTTCTACTGATCCGGAGTAAGAATGTGAGTGGCATGAAGTCAAAAGTAAAAATGCGCAGAAATATGATGATTGGATTGTCAGGAAAATGATCAACCAAACTCATGCCATTTTACGAACACAATTGAATCAACCAGTGTCTTCTGCCATGTCTTCCACAACAAAACCCCCTTCATTAGAAGGAAAATCCTCAAAGAAGAAGCGTAATTTGAAGAAAGAAGAGTAGTTAGAAGAATACGATCTCGTGTCAAAGCCTAAGTTGTCTTTGAATCTGGTAGATTTTATGCCATCTGCTTCAAAAACATGGGCACCGCCCCACCAAACAGCATATCCTGAACTGGTTAATCAGGCAGAATATTCATCAGATGAAGAATTGATCTTTGGTTCTGTTAACATGATTCATTTAACAGATCCTTATGCCAGTTACAGTTTCGATTATGATGAGCCTAAGTTCCTTGTATCTAATAGAGGAATTAGAGGAAGATACAGATGTCTAGGATATAGGGGAAGACTTGGATATTCCAGAATCCACTATTTCAATTCTACCCCTACTAGAACTGTATATGCGGTAGAAAATCATGGAAAATCCCTTCAACGGGATCAACAGGAACAAGAAAGTTCTTCCACACATGGAAGATTCGGTCCTGATATAGTTATTTTGGAAGACTAGTTAGAGGTCACACCTTCTTCCTCTCAGTAAATAGATAGACCTAGTAGGTCGAGTCTACCAAATCCAGGAGTGTTTCCAATTCCTACCCCGATATGGGATGCATCTATTGCCAAAGAATCAACTTCCAAGGCACCTGCAAAATCACATTTTAATGATGGAAAACGTAGAACTTTGGACCAAAAGTATGATGTCTTGAAGCATTTGGCCAAAGTACAATCCAAGTTATCAATTCTGGATTCCTTGAATCTTTCAAAAGATCTTCGGGAGGCACTTATTGAGGCTTTGTCAAGTCCTCAAGAATTTGAAACTGAAATTGCTATGGCGGAGGTCTATCATATAGAGAATATTCCTGCAGAATGCCATGCAGTGATATATTTTATAGATGAAGATTAATATGATGTTGTACATGGATATATCAGACCTTTATATCTATCTGGAAAAGTCATTGATGTAGACATCCGATGAGCTTTCATTGATAATGGCTCAGAAGTCAATCTCATTCATATTCTTACACTTTGTCGATTGGGCCTCACCGAATCCGATTTATCTCCTTCTACTTTGATGTTGAAAGGATATGATAAGAATGAACAAGAAACTCTGGGCGAGATTACACTCAGAATTCAGTTCAAATACTTTGTATCTAATTCATATTTCATGGTTTTTCATTAGGACACCGCCTTTAACATTTTACTTGGAAGACCTTGGCTACATCAACATGCGGCTGTACCTTCGTCATACCATCAATGTCTCAAATATTGTTTCAATGGTAAAATTGGGACATTGTATGGTGACAAGTCCCCATTCATAGCATGTGAATCTCAATACATTGTGGTATAATTTTATCACATGGAGGGAAAGGAAAAATCCACGGAAAATAAGGTCACAAAAATTAATGCTCCAAATGGTTTGGAAAAGATTCCAGTAAAACCATTCATACATGTGAGTACAGATTATGTGTTGCCTATCAGTCAAATTGAAAATATAGACCTAAATCCAAACACTCTTATGGAAACTTCCATAATTTCAGTTATGACAATTGAGCCAGACAACATGGGAGAAATTGTTGATTCACCAAGCAGTGATGAAAGCTTAAATGGAGATGTCTTCATTTCATCCACTGAAATCCAGCAAGTCTGTTCTTTATCAACCAGACCAAAATAAGGTATAACAATACTAGAGGAAAACAATGATGTCAATTTTCAATCCATCATCTCCTCTCTATCACCCTAGGAAGACCCTTCATCATCAATAGGGTCAAAAATGGCAGCCTCTTCTTCAAGATGTTCAAACTTTAACTTCTCTCCTGACTATGAAAATTCTGCTTCGCCATTTACTATGAAAGTAGAAGCAGAAGAAGTAACACATATTGAAGAAGAGGAGGAAGATCTTAGGGATGCTCCTATAGCATTTGAAGCGGGTATCTCTACCACTATGGATGAACTCAGAGAAATAAATCTGGGTACAGAAGAAGATCTACGCCCCACTTTAATTAGTGCGGCCATGACTCTTGAAGAGAAAGAAATGTATACTTAATTTTTAAAGAAAAATAGAGATGTATTTTCTTTGAATTATACATAAATGATGGGTCTTGATCCCGATGTTTCCACTCATCATTTGAGGTTTCCATAAGAACATCGAGGATTCAAGCAAGCAGTAAGAAGAACACACCCAACTTATGCCTCCAAAATTGAAGCTGAGGTGGATAAGATTATCAAGGCTAACTTCATCAGAGAAGTTAAATATCCCAAATGGATGGCTAATATTGTTCCTGTGAAAAATAAGAATGGAAAAATTAGAGTTTTCATTGAATTCAGAGATCTTAATCAGTATTGTCCCAAGGATGATTTTCCAGTTTCGATCATAGAACTCTTAATTGATGAAACAACTGGCTACAAAGCTCTTTCATTCATGGATGGTTACTCTAGGTAAAATCAAATATGAATGGCCCTAGAATATGAAGAGTATACAACCTTTAGAGCTCCTCAAGGTGCGTTTTTCTATTGGGTAATGCCCTTTGGCTTGAAGAATTCAAGTGCAGCGTATCAACGTGCTATGCATCATATCTTCAAACCCTTTTTAAGAAAATTTGTTAAATGTTATGTGGATGATTTGGTGGTTAAATATAGACAACATTTTGATCACTTGGATGATCTGGAAATCATATTCAACAAACTTCGACAACACAATTTGAATATTAACCCCTTGAAATGTGCTTTCAGGGTAACCTTATGAAAATTTCCAGGATTTGTTGTATGCCATCATGGTATCGAAGTTGATCTTTAGAAGACAAAGTCAATCCTTGGAATGTCACCCTTTAGATATTTGAAGGATTTAAGAGGACTTTAAGTACACTTGGCCTATATTCGGCGTTTCATAGCCAATTTGACAGGCAAGTGTTTACCCTTCACCAAATTAATGAAGAAGGGAGTCACCTACTAGTGGACTAAGGAATGTCAAGAAGCATTCGATATCCTCAAGAAATATCTCTTGAGTACACTGGTATTAATGCCACCTATTGAAGGAAGACCACTTATTCTCTATGTGATAGATTTAGAGTGATCACTAGGTGCCTTCCTCGCCCAAAAGAATGATGTTGGGAATGAAAATAGCCTTTACTACCTCAGTCATACTATGCTTGAGGCAAAAACTCGATATTCGAGTATTGAAAAGTGTTTCCTAACATTAATCTTTGTAGTTCAGAAATTGAGACAATACCTGCAACATCATAAGGTCCAATTGGTATCTTGCAATAACCCACTCAAATTTATCCTTAGTCGTCCAATGCTTACAGGACATCTGGAAAGGTGGATAGTTGTTTTGCAACAGTTTGATATCCAATACGTGTCTCAAAAGGCAATAAAGGGCCAAACCCTGGCTGATTTCCTTGCTGAGCATCCATCCGCGGAAGATTCATCATTTAATACTAAATTTCTTGATGAAGAGGTCTTCTCTATTCAAGATAATTCCCAGACATGGGAAATGTATTTTGATGGTGCTTCTAGAAGTCCAATAAGGAAGAGACTGGAAAATCATAAACTCAACAAGATTGGATTAGGAATAGTCCTTATTTCCCTGGAAAAAGAAGTATTGCCTTATTATTTTGTATTATCGGAAGGTGGTACCAACAATGAGGCAGAATGTCAAGCTCTCATCACAGGTTTGGAATTGGCCCTTCAGGTGCGAATGGATCACTTAAAGTTAAAAGGTGATTCATAATTGGTAATCAAACAAATCAATGGGGAATACTCTATCAAAAAAGAAGAGTCAATACCTTTGTGTGATTACATCATAGAGTTAATGGAGGAATTTCACTCAAAACCGACATTTTATTATGTCTCATGATCAAAAAATTCCCAAGCTGATGCACTGGCTAATATAGCCACAACCCTGGTAGATCCAAATCGGGACGAAACAATCATCAGTATTGCCCACCGTTGTATAGTTTCACCTTATGTTCAAATCAGAACAGAGGAAATCAATGAAATCAGTCCCATTTCTGAACTGTATGGTCATACTACAGGATGAATGAAACCTATCAGGGAATACCTTCAAAATGGAACACTCCCACCTAATAGAGTCGAGAAAGAACAAGTTTGGCGACGTGTGGTAAATTTCACTCTTTATGATAGCCCAGATCACCAAAAAATTCTCTGCAAGTGAGGTTTTGATGGAATCTTCTTCAGATGTATTGATGGTGAAGAGACAATGGCTATCATGAATGAAGTAAATGCATGAGTTTGTGGTGCCCAACAGTCTAAACATAGACTTTCTGGTCAAATCCGAAGGCTTGGATAATTCTGGCCTTCAATGATGCAAGATTGTGTTAATTTCACTAAGAAGTGTCATTCTTTCCAAGTATGTTCCAACTTCATTCATCAACCCCCAAAGTTGCTTCATGTAGATAAATACTCGTGGACATTTTCCACATGGGGAATGGATGTAATAGGACCTTATCCTCCAGCTACATCCAAGCAGTTTAAGTATATTCTTACTACTACTGATTTCTTTTCCAAATGGGCAGAGGCAATACCTCTCAAAGAAGTTAGTTATAAAGGCATTGTTAGCTTTGTCAAATCTAACATCATTACCAGATTTGGTGTCCCTCATACCATATTGACGGACAATGGCACCAATTTTTTTTTCATCTGAGATGAGAAAGTTGTATCAAGAATACACCATCAAATCCAACCATTCATCTCGGTATCATGCAGCAGACAATGGCCAAATAGAAGCTTTCAATAAGACTCTTTCAAGCATACTGCAAAATATGGTGGATAAAGATAAAAAATCATGTCCTGATAAACTTTTTCATGCTTTATGGGCTTATCGGACCACCACCAGCACTGCTATGCGGTCAACTCCATATTCATTGGTATATGGAATAGAAGAAGTATTGCCTATTGAGGTTCAATTACCTTCACTCAGAGTATCCATTTGTGATCAGTCATCCACAAATGAACAATCTCAAAAGTGATTTGATGAATTGGAATGATTAGATGAAAATAGATTGTGTACCCTTCACCACTTGGAAGTCTATCAGAATCGAATAGCGCGAGATTTCAATAAAAAAGTTCGTCTTAATTCATTCATTCAAGGAGAATTGGTATTGGTCCTTAGAACTCCAATGATACCAGGAAAGAAACCTCCAAAGATTGAGCCAAAGTGGGAAGGACCTTATTCAATACATAAGGTCTACTCCAATGGAGCTTATTCTTTAATCTCAATGGATGAAGAACTCATTACAACTCCAACCAATGAAAGATTATTGAAGAAGTATTCTGTGTAACACAAATACACCCTTTAGTCCTCACTACAAGACTTTAAACTGCATGGTCCCTTTTGTCCTTGCTGTAGGACTTTAAACTGCATAGCCCCTCTATTTTCCAACATGACATTAAACCGTGTCCCCTTTGTCGTCCTACATGATGTTAAACTATGTGAGCGTCCTACATGACATAAAACTATATTTTCCCCCATGATGTTAAACTATGAAAAATTCCCTTAATAAGTTCTACATAATGTTAAATTATGCATCGTTAGGGTTGTTTCTACCTCTTGTTTCTCACACTGAGCATGACTCATGTGAGATTAGAGTAAGCTTCAACCATAACACTCTCTCTGGGATGCTAACCACACGTAAGTCCCAACACCATCTTCGGGTCGTTGTCCTCAAATACAACTCGATCACCAATTCATTCTCAATCTAACTATGCGGACTTTGATCCTTGACTTCTAGGCTAGGTATGTAGGCAACCTCCCGAGGTTCAAGCCCAAAACCAATATCTTCACATCGATTCACCTCCATCTCATATGATATTGATCCGTGAAGCCCCCCTGAAACCAATATATTCACATTGGTTCATCATCGTCCTTGCTATATGACGTTAAACTATACAGTCCCCCATTTTCCTCACTACAAGACATTAAACTGAATAATAATATGTCCTAGCTACATAACACTAAACTATGCAGCACTAGTCCATGCATATAACCTTAAACTATTCACACTTTTATCCTGTATGAAAATAAAATACAACAGTCAATGACACCCTCACCTGAGAGGGAATCATTATTGAAATTGATCTCTAATCATGTTATATTCCAAGGACTATGTGCATACATTGCAATGCCCAAACCTTTAATCTTGTATCCAACCATCATTGCACTAAGGTCCCCTTTCACCCTTCACATGTACGAACAAAATCTATACATAGGGTATTTCAAGAACTATGTATGGATTGATTCCCATCCTTATAGGATATGTAGGAATGTTAGAGCATCCCTCTAACCCAGCCCCAAGTCTTTGGGCCTAACCCCAAACTCCACTTTCAGTCCCTTGGCTGAAAAGTTCTCCTGCGAGCACATGAATATGGTATGAAAACCCTGATCTTTATTTACATCAGGTTTATAACAAACACACGATGTGTCTCCCTTATTATGGTCCAAGATATATGAACCTAAACTAAGATCTCCTATGCTCTCATCTCACATGACGTTAAACTGTATTTCAAGAACTACGTATGGCTTGATTCTCATCCGAATGAGATATGTAGTGAAGTCCAACATCTCAATTAAGGACCCAACCACAACATGATTATGGTCAGCATTAGTCTATGTATCTCCTTCATGCATTGTACAATACCCATTTTCATGTGTCATACTCCAAACCTTAAATACTTACAGATTTCCATAACCCTTTTCTTGACTTCTGGTCACAAAATGTCTGATACTCAGGAATTATTTTGCCTGACCATGCAGCACGTGCCCTTATGCGGCCTTGCACAAATAGTCTACATAATGAACCTGTCAGCCAAAAGATGCTATTATTTGACTATGCCGCCAATTCTCTTAGGTGGCCCTGCATAATTCAACCCCCCTAACGGGTTTTTCAAATAGTGGTAACTTCATTCTTGGGGGGAAAACCTCTTTTGTTCTTATTGGTCTTAACAACGATATGTAGGGATCCTCAAGAACAACCATCCTTAACATATTTGTACCATACTCTTTTTCATGATCTGAAAGTATTCAAGTATATTGCTTATATTTCCCTTCCTTACGTTTGGTTCAGAACTTTGTAGGAGTGACATTCATCCAATTCTTTGATAATCTTGATTGGAAATATCCTCTCCATATTCAAGTACCACTCTCCATACATAAGACTCTATACTTTGGGAAATTTGAATCTCCATAAACTTTCAGTGGCTTTTAGCAATAGAAAAGTAAAATTTTTGAGAGTTCTTTTGACTGACTATGCAGCATGTGCCCTTAAGTGGATTTTCATAAGTAGTCTACATAACGGACCTATCAGCCAAAAGATGATATTATTTGACTATGCAGCCAATGCCCTTAGGTGACCCTGCATAATTCAACCCCCTAACGGGTTTTTCAAATAGTGGTAACTTCACTCTTAAGAAATACTTCCTCTAATGCCTTTTATCCCTTTTTTCATATCATCCCTCATATTCAAAATTTATTAAGTCATAGTTTACATGTTTTCCCCCATACTTGAATGTGGTAATATGTTTTCAAACAAATTATCAAGGAATTGAGTCGATTTTAATCCATTCGTTCAAAGATATTTGACCTTAAACATTATCCTTTTTTATGTCTGACCTGCATGACTTTAAACTACCAACAAGAGAATGCAGGTACAAATGATTTAAGATGAAATATCTTTTTCATTGATGCACAAGATTAGAAGAACATCCATAGATTGGATTCTCTTCTCTTTTTCAATAATTACAAGAGGCTTTCAACAAAACTTTTCATTTGATTTACGACATTCTGAGCCTCATCAGTATCCTTATGGAGTTCATTCACTCGACCGGCTGCACTATTTTCATCTTGATGGAGTGCTTTCTTGGCATATGCGATGGATTTCATACCATCCGTTTGGACTCCTTCCAATTAATTGTTAAGCTGGTCAAGTTACCCAATAACAACATCTAGATATTACTGAAGGTGAATCTACTGGACAACTTTATCCTTGATGTTTTTCTTCATCTCCTTCAGCTTTGCAGCATGATCAGCCTCATCTCGGGACACCGCAGCCTCAAATTCGCCAATATTGGTCAGCATCCTCGCTCTGATCAGATCTTGATGGAACTTTTTCTCCTGATCCCTCCTTAAGATGACCCATTTCACCACAGTATGGATCTCTTGATATCCAAAACCGCCAAGTCCCAACATGATGAACAAGGATGACAGTCATGGGATCTTCGAAGACAGCTCTTCAAGAGGCACTTCAGATACGATCTTCCATATATTCTTCCATGCCTTGCATCATGAAAAGAAGAGCGCCTTCTATACCTCCGGGTCTAATTTGGCATCGCTGTCACAAGGGGGAGTATAGTCCAGAATTAATGCACTTAAGGAAGTACCCTATTCTACTTCTTCCCCCCTGACCCTTGGTACTTTACTTTCTACTCCCTTTGGGGATGAGGCTGAGGCTTCACCTCCGGATCTAGCCACTGAAGTTGACAGCCCTGCATAGTCAATTTAAAGCTTTGGTTAGTTTCAAATGATAACAAAAGTTGATTGGCTGTCTTGAAAATTAATTATAGCCACAAATATTATCATATTTTACCCAATGGTAGATCAACATGATGAGAAGGATCCTCCTCATCTTTCCTAGCTTCAACAGTATTTTCAAGACGGGTTTCAGGAAGTTATTCTAGGTTAAGATCCACTTGAGCTAGCATCTCTGCAATGATAGGGTTGTCTCTACCCTCTTTAGGCATCGGCAGATCAGCAGGTTGCTCGAATGGAACTGCACATTTCAACCAATCATGGTTAGAGATGTAATCAAAGAAAAAATTTATAGGACGAAGGATAACACTCACATCCAAAATAATCTAAATCACATGGTAATTTAACAAGTTCTAAAATTTCTTCAAAAGATAGGCAAAGTTTCATCATTTCATCCAGTGATATCCCTGATTCTTGGTTAGTCTCACCGGTGGGAGAATTTAACATGTCTTCTTGGAAACCCTCCTTCTGCAACCTCCGACCCTGAACAGATTCCTCATAGAAAATTGCGGAGTCAGTTGCAGTGGTCTCCCAATGTTTTGGTGTATGTGTTAAAAATAAAGAATCACATAATGGAAGCCAATTGATGTTTTCATTCAACGTTCTATGAATTATTATTAATTTACCAGAAGCAGGCTCTTCTCTCCTTGCAGAAGTGATAAGAGAAATACTAGGAACAGATGTTGGATCTTCTTCTCTCATCATTTCTTTAGGAACAGCCAAGTCAGCATGAATTTGCGACTGTTCACCAGCACCCTCTGTCGTCCTCAGAGGAGGGTCAGTCCTCTCCCTCAAAGGGGAAATCAAAGAATCCCCTGAAATCCCAAGAAGCATGAGAAACCTTTTAATGAGTTAGGATTCATGACTACACGAAAGACTCACCACTACTGATAAAGCGTTTGGTTGTGGCCTTCTTTCTTCAATGCTTTTGCTTCTTGGCCTTTTTGGGTAGACTGTCATCATCATCTCTGAAAACAGGTATCAGAGAAAATAACGCCCTGTCTAGCTCTTCATCCATGGATTTCTGGCCTAGAGACACCTCACCTGGCTCATGAGGAGATCCAGGGACTCCAAGAGCAGTGCCACCAGGACTGTACTGCGGTGAAGGGACCTCAGTAGTTCCTTTCTTAACAAGCTGCAGGATGAAGAAAGTAATGTCCTTGAATAAAAAAGCTTTGAATGAAATCAATTTGAAAAAAAAATAAGGAAAGAAACTTACATCTTCAGGAGCCACATAATTGTGCCACTCCTCGTCTACTGAAGGACCAATCCCCTTAGTGGTACCACGATCCATCATTTCCTTCACCTGCTTAGTGATAGGAACCGACTCATTAGTGGCATATATGAGCATTTCCAGCTCTCTGATGCAAGCCCGAACTTCATTGGGGTTATCCTCGAAGTAGATATCAGTAGAAGCCTGGAGATCCCCAACTCCAGGAATATGTATCCCTTCGCATAAGTCCATCCAGGCAGTTTTAGCGTCACAGTATAAACCCCGCCATGTCTGGACAACCTTTGGTCATAAATATTCAGCATGTGCACTAGAAGGCCGCGAGGAGGGTCCTACAATCTGGGACTTCAACTTCTTCCCATCTTCTGCAATCACAGATATAGGATAATAAAATGAAACTTGTTGCCCTATAAAATAATGGAGACTAAATTGACTCAATGATGTAACTCAACAGGAGTCGATGGAGTAGGTCTCTTGACTCTGGTAGGAGGATTATATCTGGCATGAGGCCGCTTTGACGCATGTCGTTCCTCATTATCCCCATCCTGGGAATCCAATTAATCAGATCCAGGTGAGGAAGAGTCACCTTCCAAATGAAGAGATTCTTTCCTAATAGTTCTCTTCTTTATCCCCACCCGGGGAACAGGTTGATTCAATACCCCTTCAGGGTATGATGCTATCCATCTCTTGGAATACCAAATAGTCAATCGACTTGGTGCCTCAACAACCGGTAAATCAAATACCGCCCCAGTCTTCTCCATGGATGTCAGCAACCATAGTTTTAGGGCAACCATCAGATGCTTCTCTGACCTGATATGCACAGGAGGGGATACAATAATTTTTTGCTGACATTTTAATTGGCGTGAAAATATTTATGGAGCATAGGCCTCGCATATAATTTCACCGTCAATTCTGGTAGCCAATGCACCATCTCTGTATGCCATCATATACTCCCTTAAATCCAGGTTGGCCATTCCATCATCAACGAATCACCTTGTTCGCGGATTTCTATAAGGAAAGAAATGAAATTCCTTAAACATGCTCAACCTCACCTTGATATCATAGGCTTTGAGGGACAAAGGAGAAATTACAGAAAAGGCCTGAACAGATGGCCTGAAAGAACCTCCAAGAACCTATACCCCACTTTGTACAGCATATATCCTGAAGTGAGTGGCGATCCATCCCCATAACACTTGGAATGGTCCCACTATTCTCAGAGGAGATTCACAGGAGTTTACTCCATGTTTCTATGTGTAAATATCCTCTGAGAATAGTGGGACCATTCCAAGTGTTATGGGGATGGATCGCCACTTACTTCAGGACATATGCTGTACAAAGTGGGATACAGGTTCTTGGAGGTTCTTTTCAGCAATCTTGGATGCAATAACAAAGGTCCTTGGCCTCACGCCTCCTTTTGAATCCCGAACTGGAAACAGATAAACACTGAGCCATAAGTCCAAGAAGCTCACAGGATGTGTCTTCTCTGGAATTCTCTGATTCAATTCATACCCCCACCGATCAAACTCTCATACTTTCAGAGTTGGCCAAAATGTGCCCGGAGTACCCCTCTTTTATGCTCTAGGACAACTAGTAGGACAAGTACAGGTGGGCCCCTTTTCCCTCTTCTTGATAAAAAATATGTCCATCCACTCCTCCGGATGGATATCTTTCCTAGAATCGGTTTTGGTGGTGGTGGTATTCTTGAGCTTTTGAAAAATTTTCAACAACTCATGAGCTAGAGCCGGAGTCTTCTCCGAATCGTTCCAGGTTACCTTGGGAGGAATGAACTCATCATACATGTCCCCTAGAATCAGAGTCCCCTAAATCTTGTAGACATCCCAAAAACTGATGCCTACTTCTCTATGAGTAAAATGGAAAGAATTAGTATCTGGGATCCAACGGCTGATCAATTCTGGCACGAAGTCATCATTCCTGTAGACGTATGTCTACCCTGTCTAGACGACTTCATATATTGCATATCCTTTCAAATCATCAACAAACTCTACACAAGTTTGTCGCACCCAATATGCCCACATCCAAGTTGGATTCACACCTCCTCCAGGATGGAAGTCCCAACTCTTCTTCCAGCCTTTGGATTGATCCATCTGAGAATTTCGGAAGATTGAGGGATAACAATGTGGTTGTATCTTGGGTGTGTGAGGATTCAGATCTAGAGCACAAGGGATATGATGCATTATGTATGCTTTATCCACTACTCCAACATTGACAAATGATCCTGCAACTAAAACATTTTCCAAATAAAAGTTGGTGTAAGTTTGAAACCAAGAATGCGGGAGATAGTTCTTTGTCCCTAGGATGTTGAATCCCTGTAAATTTCCATGTATATACAAAGGAAAGTAAATACTATGTGGGAAGTTGACATGATATTTCTTCAAGTATTTTTCCAAATCTGGGAGAGTTCTGTCACAAATGATGTAGTAATCATGTCCAATGACATCCAACATATCATCTATTCTCTTTCTGGCTAGTTCATCAGCCGATCTAATTCTTTTTGGAGCCATGGATTCTGCACAAAGATCAAAAAATAAACTTTTAAGTAAGTTTGTTCTTTGAAATTTTGATGAAGAAAATCAAAAAAAATGGAAAAGGCATTAAGGCGTGCAAGTCCTAACTTGGTGCGCAAGTCAAGAATGCTGCGCAAGTTTTGTCACACAAGTCAAATACCTCTGTAGAAGTGTGACACAATTTAGAAGAGTCTATCGACCGCAGATAGCAATACTTGCACGATGAGAAAGAACTTGCGCAACAAGAGTTCTGGTTTGCAAAAGTCAGGTGAGTTTCATGGGAATGACGCCTATATATATAGGCGATCCCAACACCCTGCGCGCCTGACCTGCGTGCCCGGGAACTAGCGCGCTGCACCTGCGCGCCCGGACACCTATGCGCCACACTTTCACGCCCCGAACCTTTGGTTATCTAGCTTTACCTCAGAGCCATATCCACTTTCCTTTTTTCGGATCCAACTCTGAGGGGGGACTTTTGTTGATGTTCCTTTTCATCACAAGAGTCCAACGAATGTAAAAGGGGAATACCTTAAGCCCAATGAGGTTCACCCTTTTAAGAACATCAAAAATTGACAAAGGGATGAACCAGGAACTCATTTGGAGGGCGTCGTGCACATATCCTGTGCACCGCTCAAGTCACTTGCATGCCATATATGGGTCGCGCAAGTCACTTGTGCACCCTATTCCTTTTTTTCACCCAAGGTGCCCAGTGGCCTATAAATAGCCCCTGTGGGCCCCCCATTTGAGGAGGAATTTTCCAAAACTCAGATTCAAGCTCTGGTCACCCAAGTCTTTGTCTGACTTCTTCCAAACACCTCTAAGGTAATTCCTTACCTAGAATGGAATCTCTAAAGAGGAAGAATAAGTCCTAAGTGTTAGAACTTATCAACACTTGCATGCTTAAGTTTCCATCCCTTAAGGGAAATGAAGACACTTGCATTCCGCCTTTCCCTCTAAAGGGAACATGCGTTCCACCCTTTTGGAATCCTCTAGGGATAATACTAAGGGCATGAGTTCATAGTCTCCCAAGTATTAACCTATGGATTCTTCGTCGCCCAAGGTGACTTATGTCATGCAAGTCTACTTGCGTGACCAGGACTTGCGCGCCAGAATGATACTTGCGCGCCTCCTTCCTGGTCACCTCCTTTCCTCAAATCCACCTCTCCTCTTCAAGAAATAGCCTTCAAAAACCTTTTCAAAGCCACTTATGGCATGGTTTCTTTGTTGGCATCCTTATTTGAAAGTAATTCTATGGAACATCTCCCAAAACCTTGTGACTTACAAGATTTATGTCACCATGGTTAGGGGTCTCTTATACAAACTCATCCTTTGAGATGAGAAGATCTTTTAACCTGGGCCTCCTTCTCAGGAGTAATCCCTAAGTTACAAGTCCCCTTAACTTGGGCATCCTCCTCAAGAGTAAGCCCCAATATTAATTTCTTTTGATTTGGGCTTCCTTCTCAAGAATAAAACTCAATATTAAGTCCCTCTTAATTTGGGATTCATTTTCAAGAGTAAGTCATGGGTTAACATTTCAAATCTACATAAAGTACAAATACCTTTATGGACCCTGTTCTTGGGATTCTTTCCTAATTCCTGGTCTTCATTTACTTGGGTAGTCATACATATGTAATCCCCATATCATTTATCATGATTGAATCTTTTTTGACACCATCATCAAGTTTACTGATACCTCTTGTTTCTCACACCGAGCATGACTCACATGAGCTTAGAGTGTGAAAGTAATCATGACATCTCTTTTTGGGCCATAAACCATGCATGAACCCCATATTTCTTTACCCGAAATATATGGAATTTGATCTCCGCCTTTAAAAAAGTAGAGTACTTAGGAAGCCTTTATAAGGTTCAAGATCATATTTCATTAATTTTTTTCTGTCCCATATGATGTTAAACTATATCCTTTTAATCAAACTATGTGGGTTCTGATTCCTTTTTAACAAGGATATGTAGGCAGCCCATCTGTGGGTACGATCCCAACTCTGAAATAATCCCTGTCTTTCTGAATGAAAATAAACTTCAAGTGCCCCACTGAGTGGCTTTAAAACCAGTATGGTCATCATAATGACCAGGAGATTTTTATGCAATATATTGAAGGATACCATTGACTAAGAATCTCTAATACACACAGATGATTCTCTATCGATGAAGAACCTCAAATACATATAAAATATTCTCTAAATCCCATAAATATCAATCATTTCTTTCCAAATCTAAAGAAAAAATCATTTTCATGCTTGGTGAATTAATAAGGATTCGTGAACATAACTTAAATCTATAAGAGAGTTCCGGAGAAGGCAGTAATTCCCCCTGAAAAGGTGTGATGAGCCTGACCTCCCATCCTCTTGACTAATGAAAATTCTCAATCCTCATTGGTCAACAACTAATGAGCACCTACCTTCAGAAAGTAGGTCCAAATGGATATAGAATCATTGGGTGTTTCTGGTTCTACGAATAAACCTGTTATAAATAGATTGGAAAGTTTGAACCTTAAAAAATCAAGGTCATCCCCATTTTTAGAAGAAAAAAATCCACATGAGTGATTTACAGTGGATATGATGGTTTGAATGGAAAAAACATAAATAATAGTGGGATTTTGGAAAATCCCAATCTACATGGTGTGTATTTCAGAAACACATACTATGTGGGAACCTAACAATGGATACTAGGGTTTTGGGATAAATTTAAGCATCACACGACCCGTGACCCCTGTCACACAGCATGTGGCCACTTTCTCGCTGGTTCGGCATGTACCTAAAAGGGTAAATGGACACAGATGAGAGTACATAGTCACAAAAACACTCTGTACCCCACATGGACATGGCTATGCTAGGTGTACTTGGTAAAAGCCATGTACTTGGAAATAGGTAGAAGTATATAAGAATGGGTACATTGAGTACTTTTATATAGACATGAGAATGGTCCACTTGAATAGGTAGGAATTGATGCTGAAGGGACACACCATGCACTACTATTATATGTTGTGTACTCCTTAAGAGTTATCTTGAAGACCTTATCCTCTTCATCTTGGACAACTTTTGTTAGGGTGTGTTCCCTATATCCATTCCCTGAGGGTTAGTATAGAATCACATATTGCACATAACATAGTGATCCCTTCAGTATGACTTATTTGATAGAGTTTTTGGAATCCTTCCATGAGGCCTGAAGTGAGATCCTTTATCATCTTCTTAACCTAGGTGGATTTATTGGAATCATCATGACCAACACTACGTGAGTGCCGATCCACTACTTAGTGGGTTATTATAGATTGAGTTGTTGGTATACTTTAGAGACCTATAGCTTGACATACATATACATTACATTAATTTTTCGGAATAATTAATACATAACAAGAACCAACACTCAAGGACCGTAATAGTTTAGTGTCTTTGGAAAATCGGAACATAATCTTCTAATCATGGTGAAAGATCTTCAACATCTCCCATAAAGATCTTCCCATTTTGTTTTATTACCAAAAACCTTTATTTAAATACTGGGGAAAAGAAAACATATAAAGGGTGAGCTCAAATTCTCAGTAAGGGTAAGCATGGAAAAAATAAAACAAATCATATACATTTGAACTTAAAAAAAACAAGAACATAAAGTTTAAACATCAAAATCTTGAGAAATAAATCTTGGTAGTACATAAGGAATAGATCATAAAGGAACATTAATCATGATAAAATATCATGGGAATAAAACATGTAATTGTGGAAAACCATTAAGCGCATGATATTATTTCCATAGTACCCAAGACATTGCTTCCAAGACAATATTAGTGGACAAAGTCCCTTACTGAATCAAGTTCACTCCTCATTCTAGTCCTGTATTACTGAACCAGATTAACTTTCCATTCCAGCCGTGTCTATCTCATGAGATATAAATCTTTACCCAATACATTTGAGGGAGATATAGGTCCCACCCATCTCATAATGAAATCATTCTTACTTGTGCCACAAAATAAACATAAATCATTCATCATATCCCAAAGAATAAAATGGGTTTCATAAACATCATCCCATCATAACATAATCCATATAAAACAAATGGATATCATTTCATCATAAAAATAATCAAACCATGTAAATAATAGAGACATTATACTTTAAACACAATCATACTAAATAATTTCATCTTAGATGGAAAATATTTTTGACAAAACACTTTAAATGAATTCTTGAGAAAAATATCCTTTCTTCTTCAAAATAATTTTCTTTTCAAAAAATGACATGAAATTTTAAAAGAAAAGATTTTTTTTTGAAAATAATCATGAAATCTTGTGGAGGAAGCTTCAGGAATATAAGGCTTTATGAAACCGTAAAAATCCGTTCATGCCGTATAAGTTAAAAAACATTCTTCTCGTACTTTTTCCGGAAAAGTCAAAAAGTACCTCGTATGGTAAACAAAAGAAAGATTCCTTACATACCATGTAGTAAAAGTCAAAAATGGGTAAAAAAGACTTTATACATACATGAAACCATTTTTAGAAAACAGGTACATGGATGATAAATATAACCACAGTAAATATTTACGAATAAACAATCTCGGATAAAAATGAGATTGAAAAAGTTATCCCTTACCTTGTGTCCGATATGCTTCGTATGTATCCGAACCTCCTGTATAATGATTTAAATAAAGTCATTGAATCATTAAAGAATTATATTCATTGTTATGATATCATATATGGTTCACTTATGACTTTATATTACCCGTTCTTTTGTAAATTCCATGTTAAAGCAGCGTTTTGGGTAAAATCGTTTCATTTATCGTACTTGTTTCAACTTGTTGTTCTTGATATTATTACTTATATCCTGATTTACTTAATTACAGAATTTAAAACATTATTTATATATAATATATATTCAGTATATAAATATATATGATGGATCGATAAATGGAACTAAATACACCGTTCATGGAGACGGTAGGTCGTACGTACGCATGAACGCTGTTTTCGTTTCCTTATTAAATTGAATGGAATTAATTAAATGAAAAATATATGTAAATAAATCCAGTATAATTATTATGTAATATATTTCATGATTATTTATTATATATACTTTATAATCATACTTTAATGGTTAATTATGGAAAATGAATCTCATCGCGTTCGTGGAGACGGTAATCCGTACGTACGCACGAGCGATGATATCGTTTCCATAATTATTGAATAGAATTGGAGTGGATGATATAATATCTCAGAATCATTATGATGTTATAATAACCATATATATTTATTCTTTACACCATTATACCCATCCAAGTAAGGTGGTGGTGTAAAAAATGATTACACCACGGCGTGGAGACGGTATTCCGTACGTACGCACGCGCGGTGATTTCATTTTCTCTAGGATGAATATAAGGTGAAATGGGGTTGTTTAATATTTATAATATCATATAATTATATTAGTGATACTTATTGTATTACTTTAAAATGAAACAAATAAAGAATAGAAAGTTGAAGAAGAAAGAAACTTGAAAGAATCGGTAGAAGAGATTACCTCTTCTTCGATGCACCTCCTTTAAGCTTCCTCTTAAGGGACTAGAGTTGGTCTTTTGAGAAGACCAGAACCTCCAGAATGTTTCTAGGGAATTGAAAAAGATAAATGGGCAGGGTTTGGCCGATCTTGATGGCTCAAAGTGTTGCGAAGAGGAGAGGGAGGAGGTTCTCTTATATAGGAGAGGAGAGGGGCACTTTTGGAAACCTCAAAAATATTAATTAATAATAAAATGAAACCCCACTTAAAAACATCCAAAAACGACTCAATAAGAAGATGATATGAGATATGGTTGTAATGTCATCAACCAATAAAATTTAGACATGTTTTAAGTTTATTTTAAACCTTAACAACTTGATTTATCATTATTTAATCTATTTAATTTTATTTGTGGTAATAAAATTCTAAATTTTAAATTGTTATAAATGCATAATTAAATGTTATCAATTTACCATAATTGGATACTTTATAAACTTTTATACCATATAATTTTCAATTTGTAGTTTTTAAATATTTTTGTTATTTTTAAATAAATTAATAATATGTTATTTTTATAAAATATCAATAGTGTCAATTTTGACACTATTCATTATTTGAATTTAAATAAAAACCAAATAAAAGATATGTTAGAACCAAACTATATAATAGATTCATAACATGTCATATTCATCAAAAAAATTCATGTGGCACATTAATTTGTTCATATATTATTTATTTTAATATTTTTAAAACCATTTATTTGGTATATCTCTTAATAAAATAATTACTTCAACATTTTTGTATAATTATTTAATATACTTATTTGTTGTATAAAAATTAAAAAAAAATCCTATGATGAAGATAAATATAATATTTTTCATAATAATATTTTTAATCTAATTTTTCATCTTAAAATCACAACATTTAAATTGTTAAATTTATTAAATTATGAAAATGACATCTTTGACATCATTTAAAATAATATAATATAAATGTCCTAATCGGTTCTATAAGGCTCCAAATGGTCCAAAAATAGACCCTTTCATGCTTAGGGTATATATATACTCGACCAATAATGTTTGGCCAAGTTTCTCATTCTTTTGATAGGTATTGTTATTTTAATAAAAACTATATTATTGATTTTTTACTATATAAATAATTTCTACATCATTAATGTATAAGCTATTAAAGTAATTAAATATTTATTAAAAATTACAAATAAATTACCATAAAAACATTTTAGATTTCAAATGAGTATTTATAATAGAATTTATATTCTATATAACCTTATATTAAAAATAATCTAATTATTAAAGTTTGAGTGAGACATATTTCACTTTACTTTAAATAAAATAAATAAAAGGTCTTAATCAAATACAAGTGGGTTCCATTAGATTCCATTTCGACCCAAGTATGATTTAGGGAAAAATATAATCATCCAATTATATAAAGACAAGTGTTAGGGTAATTTTATAATGTTCTATTTACCCTTAATTACCCGATTTACCTTTAACTTTGGTAAATAAAATTTACCGTAGTTACTATTCATAATGCCCAAAAATAAAAAGTAGCCTATTAACATAATTTGGACCTACTGATTAAAAATATGGAATCCATTTTTCCAAATTCAAAATATAGAAGTTGCAGTAATTAATTTAAAATTTATCCCATTGTCGAAAAAATGGGTTTTTGTTTAAAACATTGAAAAAGATTGAATTGATTTAACCTACGAATTCAATGTAAAATCAATGATAATGACATAAATTATATTAAATGGTAAAAATATATTATATTTATACTTTAAAATAATTTACTATTATAATTTAACAATATAAATTATCTCGATGAAAAAAGTTGTTTTTAAGTAAAACTTAGCGTGTTTTTACTATTCATCAAAATAATAACGTTGTCAGAAAAATATCAAAACTTTATCCAATGTAAAATTTTATATCCTGATTCAAAATAAGAAGTTTATTTTGTAAAATTGAACTTATAAACTTGTCAAATATTATATTTAAAATGGGTGCGCCATCAAAAGGCGACAAAACTGCATTTTTTGAAAAATACTTATTTTACCTGAAAAATTTATTTTGTTCTCATACCATGTTCTATAAAATGTGTAAGAT
This sequence comes from Viscum album, assembly GCA_963277665.1. Lineage (NCBI taxonomy): Eukaryota > Viridiplantae > Streptophyta > Magnoliopsida > Santalales > Viscaceae > Viscum > Viscum album. The sequence continues at coordinate 1,434,622,142 of OY728151.1, read as the reverse complement.
GAATTATAATGTCATAAAATTCAAAATTTATTTACTAATATTCATAACATCTAGTTCATAATAATATTATAACAATATATATTTGTTTAGTGAAACTCAGTATTGCGTACAACACACGCTATTGAGGAAGGTTCCTCTTGAATGCAACACAAGCCAAGAATAGTGTTTGCGTATAATATAAGCTAATACGGTGTTGCGTATATCACAAGCTAATTTTGGTGTAGCGTACAACACAAGACATCAATGAAATTAAAAGAATATTTTTCATAAAATCTCGAGGTGTTACATTCTACCCCCCTTAAAATGAATTTCGCCCTCGAAATTCGTCGAGGTTATAAATAATTTACTATTCATAGAAATCCACATCGTAAAAAGGAATACTAAAACTTAATTTTAAAAAGTAAAGTATGAAACATAATGGTTACCCAAATTAACTCATCACTGGATTCCCACATAGAAGAACATAGGTGAAAATATGGATATAGAAGAGAAATATAACCATAATGTCCTGATAGAGAGTGGTAGAGAACATGGCTATGAAAAAGGAAACAATCACAAAGACATAAATTTGGGATGATCTATGGTACCATCTGATTCATCGGATATGAGGACACTAGGACAACATTTTTGGTTTTCAAGATCATTTCCCTAAAGTTGAAGAATTTTTGAATTAAATGAAATACTTACTTGATTTTGGTACAATCTCACTTTTTTTGTGCCTTGAACAATTTACACATCATCTCTTAAAGAAATGAAGTTGAATTTTTCTTCCGTGAAGTGTTAGCAGATCATTCAATAGAATGATATGTTATTCCATCTGTCTCAAACATAAGGTTAGCAAAAGTTATATACATAAGTCCATCTATGGTGATATTAATCATATATGGTTCCTAAAATGGACTTATACTTCATCTATCATACCTCTTAATAAAATAAAACTAGTTTCTACTAACCAGGGACTTCATGTAGGCTAGTGATAGGCGATAAAGGCCTGTTGCACTTCGGTTGTGGGTTCGATTCCCACAGCCTTGTCCGACACGACGGGTTGTCGCCCATCCTGAAGGCTGTCCTTTTTCTAAAACTAAATTATTATAACATTCCATCAATAATATCGAAAAAATTTCTAGCCTTAAACAATACTAACTTATGTCCAACATAATCCATTCTAGTATTTAGGCTTATCCAAAATACTTCTGTCCAAGCTCATAGTATAAAGAAAACAATTACTAGAAATGTCATATACTGAGCTTGTGAATACCATCATTTATCCCCCATATATCATACAATATATCTTTTTGGTCATATTCCAAACATGTGAATACCTTAATCATGTATTCTCTTGAAAAATGAATACCCATTTAACCTTAGTGAAAACATGAATGCTGTCAAAAGTTAACTCTTTCCACATACCAAAATCAAAAAATTTCTATATACTCAAACCATGATAGAACCTTGTCCGTATAACAGTTATGATCTCATTTCATTTTCTATTTATCCCTTAATTATGATCATATCATCTTCTTTCCAAAAATATTTCAATCACTTTTCATGGTTACCGATACCATATAATTATTAAAAACCAATACATAGATATTCTAAAATTCCACGATACCATAAATGAGATTCCATGATACTATTTTGAAATCCCATTACATAAACACTTAATCATTCCACAACATCATTTCTATACTCGACATCACAAATAGTGATCGCACGTGACTTCCCTTTATCCTTTTCCTTAAGAGGTTGCTCATGTAGATCATAATTAACCCTTGGATTAGGGAACTAATTAGCACAATGCCCCATTTCCTTGCACTTGAAACATTAAAGTGTTGGTGGATCATTCTATGTAGTCTTTTCTCTATTCACATCATTAGCTACCTTTTTACTATTACTTCGACACTCAACTACTCTATGACCTTCTTTTCCACACTTAAAATTTTTTCTAGTACCTTTTAGACAATCTCCACCATGTTTCTTTCCACACTTTGAGAATAAAGAAACATTAATACTCTTTTCACCATTGTTCTAAGATTTCTCCTTGAACTCCATCTTTCGTTTCTTGTCAAAACCATGAGATGGATATGTAACACCAACTTACATTTCTACCTTGATAGAACAACACACAATTTATTCATAGCTACTGAAGTCTCTTATAGATAATGCCCTTCAAAGACTTGGTTTTAAGCCACTGAAGAATCGATCAACTTTACTTTCAAGTTGGATGATAAAGCCAGATGCATACCTTGAAAGCCTTGTAAAATTTTCCTCGTATATACCAACAGATTAATCATAATTTTTCTTAATCTCAAGGAACTCCTTTTCCATCTTTGTTCAAAGAATATGAGGGAAGTACTTATTCTAGAACAAGTTCTTGAACTCATCCCATTCCATGGATTCAATTTCATCTCGGGGCCTCGTATTCTTAATTAGAGTCCACCATTGGTCTGCTTCACCTTCTAAATAGTAAATAGACATAATGAATTTTTCATGTTCCAAACATCGAAGTATGGAAAATATCTTTTCAATGGTACTGATCAATTTTTCAGCAACAAGTGGATCAGAAGACCCACTGAAAGAAGGTGGACGCTTCCTCATGAAGAACACAATAGAATATTGTTCCCTTCTCTTCTCATTTGGAAGTCCAGAATGATTAATAGCTTGTGTAAGTATAGCAATAAGATTTTTCACTCCATCTACCATAAAATTGGTTTCTTTATGAGGAAAATCATTGCATTTTCCATTACATTGATCAACACGGTTCCTTCGGGTTCCATCCATCGTCGAAAACCCCAAAAGAATAGTGTGAGAGGCAAAAATCATGCTAGGGAAAACAACATAATAAAAGGGGAGTACCTTAATTATATTACATCTTATGTTTAATTATAAGATCGTTACTGTAATTCTATGAATATAACCTATAATTATACTTAACCTTAGGGACATACCTAGACATACCTTAGAAATATCTCTAGGGATCTCATTAAAGTTTTCGCATCCTAGTTTCCAAAGGTTAACTAAACCATTACTATGATACCAACTGTAGAGAGCCAGAGCTTGGCATACATAGAAATTACATTACTTTTGCAGAATAATTAATACATAACAAGAACCAACACTCAAGTACTGTAATAGTTTAGTGTCTTTGGAAACTCAGAACATAATATTCTAATCATGGTGAAAGATCTTCAACATCTCCCATAAATATCTTCCCATTTTTTTTTCTTACCTAAAACCTTTCTTTAAATCCTGGGGAAAAGAAAACATATAAAGGATGAGCTCAAATTCTCAGTAAGGATAAGAATGGAAAAAAATAAAACAAATCATATACATTTGAACTTAAGAAAATAACATGAACATAAAGTTTAAACATAAAAATATTGAGAAATGAATCTTGGCAGTACGTAAGGAATAGATCATAAAGGAACATTAATCATGATAAAATAGCATGTGAATAAAACATTTAATTGTGTAAACCACTAAGCACATGATATTATTTCCATAGTATCTAAGGCATTGCTTCCAAGAGACAAATTCCCTTACTGAATCGAGTTCACTCCTCATTCCAGTCCTGTATCATTGAACCAGATTAACTTGTCGTTCCACCCATGTTTATCTCATGAGATATAAATCTTTACCCAATGAATTGGAGGGATATATAAGTCCCACCCATCTCATAATTAAATCATTCTTACCTATGCCACAAAATAAACATAAATCATTCATCATATCCCAAAGAATAAAATGAGTTTCATAAACATCATCCCATCATAAAGTAATCCATATAAAACAAATGGATATAATTTCATCATAAAAAGAATCAAAACATATAAATAATAGATACATTATACTTGAAACATAATCATAATAAATAATTTCATCTTAGATGGAAAATAGTTTTGACAAAACACTTGAAATGAATTCTTGAGGAAAATATCATTTCTTCTTCAAAATCATTTTCTTTTCACAAAATGCCATGCAATTTTAAAAGTAAATAATTTTGTTGAAAATAATCATGAAATCTTGTGGAGTAAGCTTTAGGAAAATAAGGCTTTATGAAACCGTAAAAATCCATTCATGCCGTATAAGTTAAAAAAAACATTCTTCTTATACTTTTGCCGGAAAAGTCAAAAAGTACCTCGTATGGTAAACAAAAGAAAGATTCCTTACATAACATGTAGTAAAAGTAAAAAAATGGGTAAAAAGGACTTTAAAAATACATGAAAACATTTTTATAAAATAGGTACATGGATGATAAATATAACCCCAGTAAATATTTACGAATAAACAATCTCGGATAAAAACAAGATTGGAAAAGTTATCCCTTACCTTGTGTCCGATATGCTTCGTATGTATCTGAACCACCTGTATAATGATTTAAATAATGTAATTGACTTATTATAGAATCATATTCATTGTTATGATATCATATATGGTTCACTTATGACTTTATATTACCTGTTCTTTTTTAAATTCCATGTTAAAGCATCATTTTGAGTAAAATCGTTTCATTTATCGTACGTGTTTCGACTTGTCTTTCTTGATATTATTACTTATATCCTGATTTACTTAATTCCAGAATGTAAAAAATGATTTATATATAATATATATTCATCATATAAATATATATGATAGATCTATAAATGGAAAGAAATACATTGTTCATGGAGACGGTAGGTCGTACGTACGCATGAACGCTATTTTCGTTTCCTTATTGAATTGAATGGAATTTAGTAAATGAAACATATATGTACATAAATAAAGTATCATTATTATGTAATATATTTCATGATTATTTATTTTATATACTTTATAATCATACTTTAATGGTTAATTGTGTAAAATTAATCTCATCGCGTTCGTGGAGACGGTAGTCCGTACGTACGCACGAGCGATGATATCATTCCCATAATTATTGAATAGAATTGGAGTGGATGATATAATATCTCAGAATCAATATGATGTTATAATAACAATATATAGTTATTGTTTACACCATTATACCCATCCAAGTAAGGTGGTGGTAGAAAAACTGATTACACCACGGCGTGGAGACGGTATTCTGTACGTACGCACGCGCGGTGATTTCGTTTTCCGTAGGATAGATATAAGGTGAAATGGGGTTGTTTAATATTTATAATATCATATAATTATATTAGTGATACTGATTGTATTAATTTACAACGAAACAACTAAATAATAGGAAGTTTAAGAAGAAAGAAACTTGAAATAATCGGTAGAAGATATTACCTCTTCTTCGACGCACCTCCTTTAAGCTTCCTCTTAAGGGACTAGAGTTGGTCTTTTGAGAAGACCAGAACCTCCAGAATGTTTCTAGGGAAGTGTAGAAGAAAAATGGGCAGGGGTTGGCCGAGCTTGATGGCTGAAAGTGTTACGAAGAGGAGAGGGAGGAGGTGCTCTTATATAGGAGAGGAGAGGGGCACTTTTGGAAACCTTAAAAATAGTAATTAATAATAAAATGAAACCCCACTTAAAAACATCCAAAAATGACTCAATTCGATGATCAGATGCGATAGGGTTGTAATATCATCAAAAAATAAAATTTAGACATGTTTTAAGTATATTTTAAACCTTATCAACTTTATTTATCATTATTTAATCTATTTAATTTTGTTTTTGGTAATAAAATTCTAAATTTTAAATTGTTATAAATGCATAATTAAATGTTGTAAATTTCCCATAATTGGATATTTTATAACCTTTTCGACCATATAATTTTCAATTTGTAGTTTTTAAATATTTTAGTGATTTTTAAATAATTTAATAATATGTTATTTTTATAAAATATCAATAGTGTCTATTTTGACACTATTCATTATTTGAATTTAAATAAAAACCACAAATAAGATATGCTCGAACCAAAATATATAATAGATTTATAACATGTCATATTCATCACAAAAATTCATGGGGCACATTAATTTGTTCATATATTATTTATTTTAATATTTTTAAAACCATTTATTTTGTATATCTCTTAATAAAATAATTACTACACCATTTTTGTATAATTATTTAATATACTTATTTGTTGCATAAAAATTAAAAATAAAATCCTATGATGAAGATAAATATAATACCTTTCATAATAATATTTTTACTCGAATTTATCATCTTAAAATAACAACATTTAATATGTCAAATTTATTAAATTATGAAGGTGACATCTTTGACATCATTTAAAATAATATAATATAAATGTCCTAATCGGTTCTATAAGGATCCAAATGGTCCAAAAATATACCCTTGTATTCTTAGGGTATATATATAATCGACCAATAATTTTTGGCCAAGTTTCTGGTTTTTTTGATAGGTATTGTTATTTTAATAAATACTATATTATTGATTTTTCACTAAATAAATAATTTATACATCATTAATGTATAAGATATTAAAGTTATTAAATATTTCTTAAAAATTAAAAATAAATTACCATAAAAATAGTTTAGCTTTCAAATGAGTATTTATAATCAAATTTATATTCTATATAACCTTATATTAAAAATAATCCATATATTAAAGTTTGAGTGAAATATATTTCACTTTCCTTTAAATAAAATAAATAAAAGGTCTTAATCAAATACAAGTGGGTTCCATTAGATTCAATTTTGACCCAATTATGATTTAGCAAAAAATATAATCATCCAATTATATTAAGACAAGTGTTAGGGTAATTTTATAATATTATATTTACCCTTAATTACCCGATTTACCTTCAACTATGGTAAATAAAATTTACCATAGTTACTATTCATAGTGCCCAAAAATAAAAAGTAGCCTATTAAAATAATTTGGACCTACTGATTCCAAATATGGAATCCATTTTTTCAAAATTCAAAACACAGAAGTTGCAGTAATTAATTTAAAATTAATTCCGTTGTCGAAAAAATAGGTTTTTGTTTAAAACATTGCAAAAGATTGAATTGATTTAACCTACGAATTCAATGTAAAATCAATGATAATGAAATGAATTATATTAAATGGTAAAAATATATTCTATTTATACTTTAAAACTATTTACTATTATAATTTAACCATATAAATTATCTCGATGAAAAAAGTTGTTTTTAAGTAAAATTTAGCATGTTTTTACTATTCATCAAAATAAGAACGTTGTCAGAAAAATATCAAAACTTTATCCAATGTAATTTTTTATATCCTGATTCAAAATAATAAGTTTATTTTATAAAATTGAACTTATAAAATTTTCAAATATTATATTTAAAATGGGTGTTCCATCAAAAGGCGGCAAAACTGCATTTTTTAAAAAATACTTATTTTACCTGAAAAATTTATTTTGTTCTCATACCATGTTATATAAAATGTTTAAGATGAATTATAATGTCATAAAATTCAAAATTTAGTTACTACTATTCATAATGGCTAGTTCATAATAATATTATAACAATATATCGTTGTTTAGTGAAACTCAGTATTGCGTACAACACACGCTATTGAGGAAGGTTTCTCTTGCATGAAACACAAGCCAATAATAGTGTTTGCATATAATATAAGCTAATAAAATGTTGCATATAACACAAGATAATTTTTTTGTAGCATACAACACAATACATCAAGAAAATTAAAAGAATATTTTTCATAAAATCTCAGGGTGTCTATATCCTTGGGTGTGATCCTCATCTATGTATCATATCTCTTCAAACTTCTAGTTTATACATCATATGACAAGACTCGATGAGAATGAAATCTCGGATAGACATCATCAATGATATCTAACTCGTGAGGTGTGTTCTCTTGGATGAGTTCTATGTAGAACCTTCAAGCAAGGATCCTAGGATAGAATTATGGTTGTGAATTTACCTTGAGACTGTATGTCTTTATTGATTATATCTAGATATTCTTGTTATATATGCTATAGAAATATACTTGTTTAGAGATGTCTGTTATTCCTGTTGTTATATACTTTGTGGTTTTGGGGTTTCCAACTGGGTATTATTATACTCACCCTTACACAGGATTTTCCTGTATGTGTTTTGTCTTATATAGACGATTGACCTTTTTATGAAGTCTTAGATAGGAAAATACTTGGTGGTTATTAGTGAGATAGATAGAAAAATGTGCGTTCATATGGTTATTTCAACAATAGACCACATATTTAATTTCAGGATGGACTTGTTTTCAAAGTCTTTATGGTGGGATTATATTTGGACCTACTTACTTTCCATTAATTTTTGTCATACTCTGGTTGTGGTATTTAGATGTATGCATACATAGTTTATCAGTTCTTTTACATTACATCATTGTATGGGGTTTAATATGTGTGCGTGTGTACAAGTATTTTAGGCTAAGGCCTCTTATGTTAGTGACTTTCCTACTTAGTTCTAGTTTCTAGCACCTGGACTATTAGAGGTGGGATTGGGGATTCATGTAAAGGGTTCTATTTGTATGGGTCATGAAATAATTCTTTCATCTTTTCAGGAAACTGGAAGATCAGATGGTGGCCCTGGTGGTGAGACTTCTCCATGGCTCTACAGGATGATAGTGGGGCTTAGTGACCCAGTCATACGATGAGGCGACTCTTACATGGTCAGAGTTTGAACACCTTTTCAGATAAGAGTTTTCTCTAAAAATGTTGAGGGATGTTCATATGCAAGAGCTTATACATATTCAGTAGGGAATTATGACTATGGATAAGTATTCATTGAGGTTCAACAACCTCTATCAGTACTCAATAGATATGGTACGTGACCAGTTCTTTCATGATCAACCATTGAGAGAGGACTACATAAAGACATATGAGACAATGTGATACCTCTATTCGTTTCTACCAATGATGGGGTTCTAGATAATGCTATGGTATTTGAGAGTTTCCTAGATGAGCAGACATAAACAATTGGTGTTGGAAGTGGTCACATAAGAGTTGAGACTTCGACAGTAGAGAGATGTTGATAGACATTAGGACCTGGATGTGTGAGAATTTCAAGAGATGATATTAGTACTAAGAGTCTATGGTTTAGGTCTCACATGATTGACATAGTTAGCCTATGTAGATGTGGTGTTACTCTTGTGATGGAAGGGGAAATCTCGTATAGGATTGTCCGCCTGACATGCAGCTGATAGAGAGATAGTGGATGGGCCACCTAGGAAGAGGTAGTGGCATGAGAAGGAAGGTTCTCAGGGTGACAGACATGGAAGAGAATTTGGGAGAGCATTTGGAGGTGGTAGAAATTTTGAATTATTATCACCAAAACCCCCAGGTTTTTCATGTCAGGCTCAAGGAGCTAGTGGATAGGGGCGAGGGAAACTACAGGTGATCGAGGATTATGACCCAAGGATCTAAGGATTATACAAGGTACTATCTGTTTCTTTTATACCTTAAACACAATACTTATAGACACAATTGCGAGTCATTCCTTTATTTCCACTTATCTGTTTCGAGACTTGGAGATTCCAATTGATCCCTTAGCTCAAACCTTGCACTTGAAGACTCCCACTGGAAGAGACTTAGCAATCACACACTTATACTGATAGTGTGACCTGACTCTTGTATGTGAGAGTTTATTTTGGGATGTCTTTGTAACATTGATGAGTCCTTGTGATGTTATCTTAGTTATGAATAATTATCTACAGTTCATACCCAGATACACTATTTTAGGCATAGGATGCGGTGTGTCTGCAATGATGGGTTGAGGTTTTCCTTTGTGGGTGAAATTGAATCATGGGTGGAGAAAGATGGAATCATGCATCAGAGGATGAATCCGAACACACCAGTTGGTTTGCATAACCCTTGGTTCTATGGATACTATGAGTTTTCAGTTTCCTATAGTGGTGGAAGAGTATGAGGATGTATTTCTTAAGGATATTACAGGATTACCTCCCCACTTAGAGATAGAATTATTCTTTTACCTACACCCTAGGACGTCTATAATATCTATACCAGCATATTAGATGGATCCTTGCGAGCTGAGGGTGCTGTTGGAGGCCTTATAGAGGAAGGGATTTTGTAGGCCGATTGTTTCACCATGGGAATCCCCGATATTGTTTTCCAAGAAGGAGAATGGGAGATTGAGGCTGTTTATGGATTATCATCACCTAAACTAACTGATTGTAAAGAACAATTATCCACTACCAATGATCGATGAAATCTTCAATCAGTTGAGAGGGGAACAATGGTTTTACAAGATTGACATCAGGTCAGGATACCATAAGTTTCAAGTAGGGGATGAGGATATTTAGAAGATGACATTCATAAGTATCTACAATCACTATGGTTACTTGGTGATGCTCTTTAGAATAACGAACTCCCTAGAAGTGTTCATGGTACTCATGAACTGGACCTTTCATCCTTTCTTTGACAGGTTTGTGGTAGTCTTCATTGATAACATCCTAGTGTCCTTAGTGTCTGATGAGGAGAAAAAAAGACACTTGAGGATGGTTATGGACATACTTTTAGAGAAACAACTTTACAAGAATCTCTCAAATTTCCAGTACTATATTTAGGAGGTCTACTTTCAGGGAAATGTTATCCTAGTAAACTATGCAATAGTGGAATCAGAAAAGGTTGAGGTAGTGTTAGTTTGGGAGCTACCCAAGAGCATGACAGAGATGCAACAATTCCTTGGGTTAATAGACTATTCTCAGAGATTAATATATTATTTCTCCAAGATATCAGATCTCTTTAAAAATTTGACCTAAATGGGGCATCCTTTCATGTGGATAGAGAGGTTCCAGTAGTATTTCCATGAGTTGAGGTAGAAATTGATGAGCGATCCCATATTGATATTCTTAGTAGAGGGATTTGAATATGTAGTGTTATGTGATGCATCAATGAATAAGATTTTTGTGTTTAAATGTAGAGGTATGTGGTTATTTTCTATGGATCATGTCCATTGAGACCACCTGACTAGAACTACGCAACCCATGATCTTGAGTTGACAACGATATTCTTCGCACTAAATATGTGGTGATAATACCTAATGGGTGAATATTTTATCATCTATTCAGCCCATAAGAGTATCAATTATATATTCTATTAGAAGGATCATAACATGATACATTGATGATTACTAGAGTTCCTCCATGATTATGACTTTGATATTGTTTATACTTTTGGTAAGGGGAGCGTGGTAGTAGATTATCTCAGTATGAAATCTTGTTCACAGTTATAAAGTAAGTAATCAGAGTAGTTGGCTGCATTATAGTTATCATTTGTGGATGGGGATGGAGAATATTTACTCCAATCTATGATTTTTTTCCATTTTCATTTACAGTGAGTTAGGGAGGCACAAATTGGGGATACCGACTGTGAGACCCTATGTAATCATATATTTACTGGAAACGATCTTGTTGAATTTATGAAGGTGGGGAGAATGTCATTTTTTAGAGGATGGAAGATAGTATTAGTCTCACTGACAGAGGAGGTGCTTAGGGAGTCTTATAATTCACCCTTAGTGGTACATCCAGGTGTGGTGAAGATGTACCAGGATCTTCAATGACAATTTTTGTGGCCAGAGATAAAGAAAGGAGTTTCTGATTTTCTATCTCGATGCCTTAACTTTTAGCAAGTGAAGGCTATGAACTGGGTTCTAGTAGGTTTAGGTCTACCCCTTGAGGTTCCATAGTATAATTGGATTGAGATATCTATGGAATTCATGATGGGGTTACCATTTACTTCTAGAGGACATGATTCCATCTGAGTTATCATAAACCAACTCACTAGGTTGACCCACTTCCTAGCTATTTGAGAGTAGGGTTCGGTAGAGAGCATGGGACAACTTTATGTGCATGAGATATTCTGTCTCCATGGATTCCCGTTGATGATCATTTCTGACTATGATTATTGTTTCATATCTCAGTTATAGAAGGGATTTTAGGAGGTCTTTGGGATCTAGTTCCACTTAACCAGTGTGTTTCACCCCCAGAATGACGACCATACTGAGCGGACCATTTAGGTCATAGATGATATAATGTGAACTTTCATGTTAGACTTTGGCTGTATTTGGGAGGATCACCTACCATTGGTGGAGTTTTCATACAACAACAACTACAATTCCAACATCGATATGGTACCATTTAAGGCCTTGTATGGGAAACCCTACAGGTTACCACTATACAGGACCGACCCAAGAGAGTCTACACTTATGGGACCAGATTTGGTGTGAGCCACTATAGAGAAGGTACATATCATCCAGGAGTGGGATGATTGAACATAGATACCAGAATACCTATTCAAACAAACGAAAGAGGCATTTGGAGTTATAGGAGGGAGACCATGTGTTCATGAGGGTCTCACCTCGACATGGGTTGCAAAGATTTTCCCAGGGCGGAAAACTATTTTTAAGATTCATCGAAACTTTCCAAATACTACATAGTGTTAGAAATATGGGTTACTTATTATCTCTACCCCCATAGTTGGACTAAGTACACAAATTCTTCAACATGTCGCAACTAATTAGATACATGCACGAACAGTTTCATGTTATCGAATGGGAAGAGTTGAACATCAAGGATGGAGAAACTTTTATATATTACCTGGTAGAGATTGAGGATCAGTAGGATATGATCCTACTAGGATGAGAGATTCCTTTAGTGTGTGTCTGGTGGCAGCTCACGGATCTTCAGGAGAGCACCCAGGAGCGGGATACCTAGATGCGTGCTTAGTACCCACATCTATTTGTATAGTATTTTTCTTTTCTTTCCATGAAATAAATCCCCAAGGTGGGGGAGAATTCAATGAATCCAATTTTCCATGTATTACTTTTTGATATTATATAGATTATTTTCAGAGTTAGGCACTGAGATTGCGTGAGATTCCAAGGCCCGATGAACCCATTTTTTTGAAATATATTAAATATATTAAATATCAAACGTGCACAATGTTTTTGAAAAAGTAAAATAACTCTTAAATAGAGTCTCAATCGGAAATATGAGGTCGCTATTGAGTTCAGAACACGGGTTTTACCTTAGGCATGACTTAACCTTGGAGCACATTGGACATTTGAGTTGAACACAACTGCAAGAAAATTATTAACTGAATAAAATAAATTATTTATTTCGATTAATTTATTCATCATGTCCTAGCGTGATCTATAAATATGATTTTATGAACAATTTACAAGGTTAGATGAATAATTCTATAAATTGAGAGAGATCATTGGAGGAGATCAATCTTAATGGATGACATTGGATCAGATTGGGATCGAGGATCGTTGATCCATCAGAATTAGAGGATCTCACAAAAAACAATGATGTAGATTCATTATTTTTCTGCGATCGATCCATCTCGAGGTAGGGTGTTGTTTTATATGGATTTATCCCCATTTTACTATCCTATGATGAATGTGGATTAGTCTACTAATGGATTGATTGACAGATTGATCCTAATTGTGGGTTCCAGTTTAATTTATAGGATTTGGGAGAAATTGGTAGTTGTTATTTGGATCTTCATTCTTCTTTATAATTGAAACAGATTAAGGAAAACCTAAACATGGACAATGATCATTCCTCATTTTATTTCTTGATTTTATCCAACCATTATTCATGCAATCATCACCATTGTTTTGTTTGACTTATGGTTCAACAAAGTACCAAGGAATCAAATGTTACACACCCATTTCTTGGCACAACGGATTGATACTGTAGATCCAGGCTCATATTAATGATAAGATAAACCCATGATGATGTAATGTAACTAAAATAGAGTTCTTTGTGAGGGTTTTTCCTGCAGTGACCAAGAGATTTGATGAAATGTATTTCCCGTACGATTTGGTGGTTAGATTTCGGTGAGCGGCGATGATGAGGCTCGACTAGACTAGTTACTTACTTACTGAGGTGAGTTGTGTCCAGATCGAAGGTCAGAGCACCATGAAATGACATGTGAAACATATTTGGGATTTTTGGAAATTTTGGGGTACATAGAATGTAATTTAGGATCATATTCCATGTGGAACCCCCCATCGTGCAATGCTAGGTGTTTGGTGTAGAGATAAGTATCACACACCATGTGACTCAGTCACACTCCATGTGACCATTTCTTGGTGACTCAACATATACCTAGCGAGGTTTAATAACACAAAAACATCTAGCCAGACATAGAAACGACCATCCATACATGGACACTATCAGGAGTACACAGTATCCGACATGACATGTACTCGGACACAGAAATGGGCACAAGCCGTGATACATGGGTAGAAACCAGTGCTGAAGGGATACACCATGAACTTCCAATACACACCATGCATTCCTTAAAATGTTTCTTGGATCTCTTTTCATCCTCATCTTAGACATGTTTCATTAGGGTGAGTTACCTTGATCCATTCCATGGGGTTTAGTATGGAGTCACATCCTCTGAAAAGGATGGTGATCCCCTATAAGGAACTTAAATCTTGGATAGAGTTATAGGAAACCCTCTATGAGGCCCAATGTGTAATTCCCTGAACTTATCTTCTATGTAATAACAATATTGTAGGATGATATTTTATTTAATTTCCATTTTGGACAAACATTACTTGAAAACACACACGAGGAGTTCTTATTAAACACTGAATTGATTACATTACAATAATATCAAAGGAAACCATACTATCCAAAAATAATGACTAAGATACCTATTATAATTACATGAATCCACCCAATTCAACAAATAACCCAAGAAAATAGTAAGGATCTTTCGGATCCGTCACAATGAACATTATTATAGCCAGGATCACAACAGCCGTATTGAGCATCAGTGGAATGAAGAGCACCATTTTTGCCAAGTAGCATTGAATATGGAACACCCTGATACATGTTTTTATAAGGTCTCAATTTGACTGTTACTCCTTAGGTGACCATTGAGTTTCTAACGGCTATAATTATAACCACCGATCATTCTGGAGGTTTAATTTAAAATATATAGGTATAATTAGTTTTCCAAAATATTTAAAGTATGCATTGAAATTATAACTTTAAACATATAAAATATTTTTATAAACATTAAAAAGGAAAATTATTTCAAGTTTAATATGGGTTTGAATCATTACCCTTGTGTTTTAAATACCAAGAGAAGTGTGTACTCGATTTTGGTACAAAGAAACAAAATTTTGAGTTTTAAATTATGCTTTGGACAAATGAAAATAATAAATAATACTGTGTTTGATATTTTATATATACTTGGTGACTTATATATATTTAAATATTTCAAATGTCTTGAAAATATTTTATAAATGTTTTTATTCTTGATGTTTAAAACAAGGTCTTAACTAAAAATATGTCTCAAATTTTAAAATATAATACTAGTATAAGGGTTTCTAAACACTAATTTATAACTTTATGTTTTAAAACTCAAGTGTTTATAAAAATGGTAAATTTATAACCCTTCCATACTAAAAAAATGGGAGAGTACCCCACCTAGCTGAGGGCCACCTTTTAGGAATCCACTCCAGGACTTGATGGGCATCTCACCCACAACCCCTGACAAATGGTCTAGGGTGGTGCGCATGCATGGTGCGTGCTAAGTCGCGTGCACATGGGGCATAGTTATCCCTAAGGGTGCACGAGCAAGTGTGTGAAAGTAACCAGAGTGCTCCACCGTGTAGGGTGACACGACGACAGGGGTGGGCGCAGAGCGTGCCCGTAGAACCCGGTACAGGGTGGTACTGGTAGGGGGGAAGGAGTAATCTGGTGATAGGTTGGGAGCACCAAGATTATAAGGGAGCCGATAAAATCCCTTTGGTTCGACGTGGGACGATATTTTTCAGTTGGGAGCAGATCCAGGCCGTCCGATCACGCCGTGCGTGATCTGAGCTGTTCGATCAGTTCAACTATCGAACCCCCATGGCCATGGTATATCTACCATGTTTTTGTCAGTCATCTGATCCAATCTCGATATAATCCCGTCCGTTAAAGTCTTTTTAAAACAGCGCATCTTTCTGAGCCGTCCGATCTTATCCTCAGCAGATCTCAACTTTTCATATTTTATAAAATTCATGGATGCACCCCAGCTGTTGGATCTGGGTGTGATCAATTCCTTACCATCCATTTTATTCCCAGTTTTCCCTCTACGTCATCTTCTTCCTCCCACGTGCACTATTCCAGTCGTGCTCAGCTTCTACTTTCTCCATTTTTTCACCACCTGTGACTCCGGGTGCCCCCTTCTTTCACTCATTTTTCACAAGACCTACATGGTCAAACTTATTTTAAACCAATTATGCCTTGGTTTTTCCTGAAAGCGGTGTTTAAAAATATATATGGTTTAGTTTATATATACAACTCCTTTTCACCCAAACCCTATGGGTGTTCATCTTCTCCAACACCTCCTTTGAGTTTCCTCAGACCTCTCCTCCTCCTCTAAAATAGTTAAGGGTTCTAAGTTGTCTTGCCTTATTTCGATTTGGATTTATATATATATATACATATAGAAGTATATACATGTATATATATATATATATATGGTTAAGAATATGACCAACTGATTCCTCTTAAGCTGATGAATTCTTGATCTTAAATGTGTTCTTAATCCTCTACCGAGCAAGGGTTTGAGTTTTTATGTGTATATGTAGATGTATACATAAGCGTATATATATATATGTTAATGTTTCATAACCAAACCCTTTATATCATATGGCACATTTTGAAATTAATGAACCCATGTTTAACTAATGTTCCTCATATACGAAAAACATGTAAGAGTCATTAAAGTTTTGGTGTAAGTCCCTTATATACACCATATATATTCAGTTATACATTTATATATATATATGTACAAGTAAATTTGGATCCTAAATCTAATTTAGATTTTCCAAGATTGTTGAGAATGAATGCAAAATGTGGTTTTTGAAGTATGAAAGGTTATTATACAATTCTTTATATACACCCTTATGTATAAAGGGATTTACACAACACTAAACCCTAGATAATTTTGGATTTTTTAAATGTTTTACTTTTTATGCATTTCGTAGTTATGGAAAATTCATGAGTATAATTTTTGGGAATTTACACTCGTGATTCACTTATTTTCATAAATATTAAAAGGTATTAGTTATGGTTGAATTTCATGATTTTCATTTTTAGCATTGTGTGTACCCTTGTGATATGTTATATGTAAGAATACCAGTAATAAATGTTTGGACATCTATGTGTTTAATACCCCACATGAAATATTTGTTTTACTTTTAAATTAGTTATGCATCTAATCCATGATGAATTTAAAATATGTATTTTATTAATAAGATTTTAGAATTTGGGGTTATCATTTTATGTGACAAAACTTGTGTTTCTTTTTGTGCATTAGTTTTCATCACAAATGCTATAATATTCTTATCATACTTGTCATTTATTGACATATCCATGAAGTTGTTAGTATTGTTATTAACACTTATAAGCATGACTCACTTTGTATATGTAAATTCTAAAGAATGTAATCTAACACAAATGATATTTTAAGGAATTAAGAACTAAATTATTCAAAGTGGTATGAGACACTCTGAATAATATGAATTGAGAAATTAGATTATTCAAAGTGGTATGGGACACTTTGAATAATATGAAATGAGAAATTAAATTATTCAAAGTGGTATGGGACAATATGAATAATATAAAATAAGAAACAGAGTAATATGTGACACTTGGAATGATAAGTGATAAGTAATTTAATAAATCAAAGTGGTATGAGCACTTTGATTTAGAGAAATGAGGAATGCATTGGACTTATTTAATGTCGGGTGGTTCCTGCTATAAACCCTTGATGCATCGGTAGGTCTCATGAGAAAACTAGACGTGGAATTGAACAAGGCCTTTCCCGATTATGATTTATGGATTTTGGCATAGGCCTTAATCATTTTAGACGTCTTGGATGAGGCCTTGACACAGTCCCACATATGCACTTTCCTCATTATGACTACGAAGTTTAATTAACCTAGTGAATATTCAATTAGTAGAATATACTTGGTTAAAGAACTTATGTTTATGAGAATCAAAAAAGTAAAATTTTATGGCATATTATTTATGCAGCACTCAGAGATTTATCAGCCAGTGTATGCTTCATAGTTAGTAAAGAATGAAATTGAAGTTATCATTTTATGCGAAACTCTGAACATGTATTACTTTTAGTTATAAATTTTATACTTTCACTTTCACGTGTTATACCTAGTAAAGTTTGAACGAATCTTACTTATTATTTTATATGATAATGCTTATAATTGGAACATTTTTCCTTGTAACTCTGTTAGTATTCCTTGAAATGTGCTCTTATAATTCTTAGACAAAATGTCATGTTATGATATATGTGTTACAACATTCCTAAAGAAAATGTTTTATGAATAATTTTAAATTAATGCTTTCCAAAGGTTTTAATTGGTATATTATGTTATTTTAAAACCCCTTATTGGGCATTCATATGCTCACCCGACATTTTCAATATGTTTTCTTTTACAGGTTTAGTAGATTTGAGCCCCTCTATTTAGTGACTACTTAATGAAGACATTTTTTTTTATTTTTTAAGGAATTTTAATAATTGTATATGATTCTCTAGGGCCGAAACCAAAAAGACCCTCTTTAGTGGAACATGATGTGTGATGATCAAATCTTTTTTATAAAAAAAATTACACACCATGTTTTATGTAGAACCGCATCGGCTTCGAGGTAGTCCGGGGCCGGGGCATGACATAATGTGAGATCCTTTATTATTATAATTTCCCCAGGTTGATTTCTTAGTATTGTCATGACCAACACTATGTGGGCATCGATCCACTACTCAGTGGGTTAATCCATATTGGGTTATTGGTATAACTTATATCCTTGGTAGTGATCGCCATATGTGTAACATTATCTTTAGAAATCTAGAATTTACTTATTATGGTGACACTTGAAGAGGATGACACCACTGATGGACTCCATCATTTTTATTTGACTCATGGAGTGTGTTCTCTTAGACGAGTCTTATATGGAACCTTTAAGAAGGAATCCTAATATGGATTTACGGTTGTGAAATTACCTTGATACTCTATGTCTACTATGAGTTTATCTTAATGTTCTTATTATATATGCCGTTGACATATAACTATGATGATCTAACTATTATTCTTGATGCTATATGTGTAGTGATTTAGGGGTATCCTATTAGGTATTTTTATACTCAACCCTGCATGTTCCTTGCCTGCACATGTCATGTATTATGTAGATGAATGACTTTATGATGGAGTCCTAGATGGACCAGGACCAAGAAGATATTAGTGAGTTAGATAGACCAAGGTGTGTTCCAGTGGTTTTATTACAATAATAATATCCTACTTTATAGGTTGGACTTGTTTCCAATTTCTTTTGGTGGGATTGTATTTGGCCCTTACTTTCCAATACTTTATTTTTGTACTCTAATGGTGGGATTTTAGATGTATAAAGGCATGGTTGTTGGTTGTTTTAAATTTTATCATTACATGGACTTAGATATGCGTGTCTGTGTACTGGTACATTATTCTAAGGTATACCATGTGTGTGATATCCTACTCAATATTGGTTTCTATCCCTTGTATTATTAGATGCTAGTTTAGAGGAGTCATGACTCAAGAACTATTGGGTTGAGTCATTACACTGAGTTCATTTTCTAATATTTTGACCGTTACATGTTTGTTTTAGTGTTCTAGAACACTAAAAATGCATTTATGGGAATCTCAGGAAACAAATAATTCAAAATTACATGTTGTTAAATCCTACATTTCAAAACTAAATCTACAGTCATTTTTTCTTTGATTTCACAATAACCAGACACATTAAGTTGGTGGTATGACTCAAAGTGTGTGTTTCCAATATAAAAGTTCCATTTTTTACTTTAAAATGTCTATCACATAGAAAAAACCAAGAAAAAAAAAGTTCGAATAGTTTTTAAACATTATAAAAACGATCTATAATTCATTTTTAATGTGTTTTAATTGACGATACATCAATCTAACAAACAATGTGGTGGGTATGACTCGACGTGCGTGTTCTCAATATACAATTTTCATTTTAGTTTAAAATTTATATCACATTGTAAAAGATGAACAAATGTACTTTGATTATATTTCATACTTTAAGAAAAATGATCCATAATCCATTTTTTGATGTTTAGGAATTGACCACATGTACATTTTATACACGTAGTGGGTGATATGACTTGAAGTGTGCATGTTTTCAATATAAGTATTGTTTTACATTAAAATTCCTATCATACAACCAAAACTAAGGAATCAAGATCAGATTATTTTAAAATTTTATAATAATGACACATAATTCAATTTTGACATTTAGGAATTGACCTCATGAAAATTTGACACATGATGTGGTCAGTATGACTCGAAGTTCCTAGTTTCAATATAAAAGTTTCATTTTAGTTTTATTCATGGTAGTTGTATGTGTTCTTTGAAAATGTGTAAATGATTTATGGGGTTTATAATTTACTCAGAATAACATGTTTTCAGTTCCTACATTTCAAAAATAAATCTATGGTTATTTAACTTGGATTTCATATCCATATGACATCATTTACATAGTATTTACCCCCTGACACAAGTTTTTAAAGACGTTGGTATCTTTATAAACTACTAATTGAGTCATTACGAGCACACCCCATGTTAGATGGATGTTTTTTCTATGTGTACACATAAAAAACCATTCAAAAATTGGGTTTTCATGATTTTACGTCAATATGAGGTTGTTTTCTATGAGTTTGAATGCTATACACATGTTTTAGTGCTTTAAAACACTAAAAATACGTTTACAAGCATCCCGGAAAAACTATAACTTGGAATGATGTGTTGTCAGTTCCTACTTTTCAAAAATCAATCTACGTTCATTTTCTTATGATTTTACAACAATATGATGTAATTTTCATAGTTTTAACCCTATAAAACACATTTTTAAAGACTTTGGTATCTTTAAAAACTGATTATTGAGTCATTCCAAGAACACCACACATCAGATGGATGTTTTTTCTAAGAATACACATAAAAAATAATTCAATGGTGGTTTCCCAATGATTTTATGTTAATATGAGGTCATTTTATATGGTTTTTATTGTTACATGCATGTTTTAGTGTTTTAAAACTCAAAAAACACTTTTATAGGCATCCTAGGAAACCTGTAACTTGGAATTGAGTTTTTTTTTCAGTTACTACATTTTAAAAATAAATCTATGGCCATTTTATTTTGATTTAACAACCATTTGATGTTGTTTGCATAGTTTTGACCCCCTAGAAAATGTTTTTATGACTTTGGTCTCTTTAGAAACTTCTTATTGAGTCACTTAGAACACACCGCATGACATATGGATATTTTTCCTATGCCTATGCATCACAAATAATTCATTGGTGGGTTTTCCATGATTTCACATATCTAAAGTCGTTTTCTATGGTTTTGATCATACACACATGTTTTAATATTTTAAAACACCAAAAACATGTTTATAAGCATCTCAGGAAAACTGTAACTTGGAATGACATTTTTTTGGTTCCGACATTTAAAAAATAAATCTACAGTCATTGCCATATGATTTTATAGTCATCTGACCTTATTTGTGTCATTTTTACCCCATGAAACACATTTTTAAAGGCCTTTGTATCTTTAAAAACTACTTAGTGAGTCATTATGAGCACACACCAAATATGATGGACATGTTTTCTATACATACACATAAAAAATAATTCAATGGTGATTTTACCATGATTTCATGTCAATTAGAGATCATTTTCTATGATTTTTAATGCTAAATACATGTTTGAGTGTTTTAAAACATTGAAAAAGAATTAATAGGAATCTCGGACAAACTGTAACTCATAAAGACATTCCATTAGTTCCAACATTTCAAAAATCAATGTATGGTCATTTTCCTCTGATTTCACAGCCATATGACACCATTTTTTTTGGTTTTGACCCCATAACATACATTTTTAAAGACTTTGGTATCTTTAAAAAGTATTTATTGATTCATTCTGATCACACCACACGCCGTATGAACATGTTTTATCTATGTACACATAAAAAATAATTCAACAGTGTTTCCCCATGATTTTACATCAATATGTTTATAATGAATATAATTTTTTCATATATTACTTTTGGAAATTATATGAATTATTTTCAAATCTAGGCCGGGAGATGATGTGAGATTCCAAGGCCCAGTGAGCCCAAATTTAATTTTTTGAAATGTATTTTTTGGGAAAAAATCTCTCAAGGTAACATTGCAGCATTTTTGGGTTGGTTGTGTTTTTTTTGGAAAAGTAGGTTTTCATGGTGAATTGTTGATTTCTAGAGATATTATTGACAACCCATGCTGAAAAAGAACCATGAAAATAGAATGGAAGATTTGGAGGTGGTACAAAAATAATAGATACAAGGTGGTGCTATTTTCCAGTGTTTGCTAAATTTTTGGGGTCCAAAATTTGGAGTTTGGTGAGCATTGCGAATAGTGGATTTTCTTGAACATATCATCAAAATATGGAAAAAGAATGAGTTTCATGAATATGGGCATCATGAATTGGATTTCACAATGACATGAATAACGTTGATGGTGATCTCTGTGATTACGATGAGCTTCACAAATGGTAGAGGTAAAGATCATTAAGAGGGAGCATTGTGGTGGAACAAAGGTTTTGATGGAAGGCTTTGTGATTATAATGAGCATCATGTCGGCGTCGCAAAGGAATTGATGGAATTCTTCATGATTACGATGAGCTTTTCGATATAGAAAATTTTCATGGAGCTTTGCAAAGAAGAGAAAATATCAGCTAAAAATTAGGAGCTATGAGATTTGGGGTTACAACCCACTAACATGACTTGGAAGGTTCTGGAGTCGGTGGGAAAAACCTATAAATAGGAATCCAACACTAAGAGTAAAGTAGAGAGTTTTCATAAAAAACTTATATCTATTGAATCATAAAGGATGTTTGTAGAGGTAGTATGCTTTTCAAAAGGAAAGAGCTTCACGATAACTAATCTAGCTCCGTGAAAGAGGTGTGCTTTGAAAAGGCTTGTCTGAGATTTGCGAAAGCAGTGCACTCTGCGAAGGATCAAGCTCTGTGAAGCTGTTTTCTCTATGAAGCAGTGTGCTATGCAAAGCAGTGTGATCTAAAAAGGTGTGTGCTTTAATAAGAGGTAGGAACTTTTCAAAGGATTGTTTATGCTTTGAAAAATAGGGATCTTTGGAAAGCAGTGACTTTTAAAAAAGTATTTCAAAGGGTATTTCCCAATGTTCAGTGGCAAATGAGTATTACCCAGTGTTTAGTGGCAAAGGGGTATTCATCAGTCGATGAAAATTGTAATTCAATAGATCATCTACATATAGTGGAGTATTCATTAATTAGAGATAATTAAAGGACCTACAAGTCTCTAAACTGTGAGTGTATCTTCTGAAGAATCAGTGAGCACTTTAGTTTAGAGATCAGTGAGCTTTCAATTGTGATTTGTTGTAAACTAGGAGGGACAGTGAGTCCACTTCAAACTTGTAAACAGTAGTGCACTTATAGTGTATTTGGTACATCAGCACATCATCAGTGTATGAACCTTGGATATATCCCAATGATGGTAAACCAAGTAAAATTTATGTGTCCTTTGAATGCTTTAATATTTGGTTATACTCTATAATGGGAAGGAGAGAGAAGAGTGTTTTGTCTAACAATAAAACAAGATCAAAAGGGGTAGTTGTTTTAATCTATCATACCATGATTCACCCCCCTCTCAAGGTATCTAAACTAGTGGACCTAACAATTAGTATTGGAGAAAAAGTTTGATATCAGTGTTTCTCTCTCAATAAAGGTCACCAATAATAAAGGGATTCCGATATTCGATGGGAATAATTTTCAGCTGTAGAATAATTGGACGCAACACTACTTCCAATCTGTAAGAATGGATGTGTTTACAACAGTGATGCACGATATCTCAGTTGATATTAATAGTGGTGCACTATCAGAAGCTGAAAGAAGGGAATTGGATACTGACACAAAAGGAATCAGTCCACTAGGTGGATCCCTTTCCAATGAAATATATACAAAATGTGATGTCATAAAAAACATCACATTCTATGTAGGAAGAGCTATTGAATATATATGAAGGAGATACAAAGGTCAAAGAGGCAAAGCTTCAAGTACTGTGGAATAAGTATAAAGATATAAGAATGAACCTGAATGAGTCTGTTGATGAATTCTTTTGATAGGGTAAATGTTGTAGTGGAAGACATGGAAGGTCTCAGAGAAGTCATTGAAGATATAAATATCATGAAGCATATCTTGAGGAAACTTCCACCTTAGTTCAATCCGAAAGTTTCAGTCTTGGAAGATAACAATCTTAAAGAGCTTACACTGGATAACTTTTATAGTACCCTAATAGCATATGAAATGAGAAATGATGATAATGATGCTGTAGAAAAGGGGAAAGATAAAGAGGTGGAATCCAAGTCCATGAAGAATATGACCATTGAATATTCTCAGGAAGAAGAAGAAATAAATGAGGTGATGTCATTCCTTTCTTAAATCTATAAAGAGGAAAATTAAAGTTCAAGTGGAAACTTTCACTAGCATGTTTTTGATGTGGAAAGGTTGGACATCTTGCGTAAAGGTTCCCCAATAACTTCCAATAAGATGGTGAGGATGAAGTTGAAATTACCAAGAAGAAGTATTCAGACTATATTAAAGAAAAAAAATAGTTCAAGAGAATTTTCTTTAAGAAAAAGAATCTTCTTTAAAAAGAATTAAATAGTTTAGATGAATCTGAGTATGAAGAGGTTAAAGAGATAGAGAACTACAAAGATCATGGATGCTATGGCATCAGTTGTCCGTAGTTCTAGGAAAAATGAAAAAACCAACATTGATGATGAATAAGTTGAAGGAAGAGTCAATATGGAGGACGAGTTAGAAGAAACACTTGAGGAGATAGATGTTTGGAGAGTGAAATCAAAGAAAGCCAACAAAGTGGTTCATGATGCCAAACTCTACATACAATAACAGGATGAAGAGAAGACCGAGTTAATGATTGAGATTGAGAATCTCATGTATTTATTTCCAAATGACTCAAAAACAGTTAGTGTTTATAAACTCAAGGTTAAAGAACATAAAAGGGAAATATGGTTCAATGGTTATACATGGAAAAATTAAAAAGGGAAATATCTACCTCTTAAGTGGAGAAGAAGATATGTGCTTCTTGTCTAGAGAGAAAGAAAACAAGATATGGAATAAATAACTGGGTCATCTATCCCAACCATCCCTAGAAGATCTGGTGAAGTGTGATATAGCTAGAGACATCCCTAAGATATCACATGATCATACATATACGTGCTATGCTTTTAAACAAGGGAAGATCATCATAAATATGTACAAAGAAAAAGAAAACAAGCCAACAAGAGTGCTTAAATTGGTACATGATGATGTTTGTGGACCTATCTCACCAAGAGACACTGATGGGAAGAGGTATTATGTTCCTTTCATTGATGAATATATAATAATGGCATGAGTGTTTGAGATGAGAAATAGGATCATCAACAAAATGGCCAGAACGATGCTTATTGAAAAAGACCTACCAGAGAAATTTTGTAAGGAAGTAGTCTTGACCTTAGTCTATATTTCTAATAGGGATCTATTGTGTCCGAAGCAAGAAAAGAATCTGTATGAGATTTGGTATAGAAAGAATCCAACAGTGAAATACTTTTTAATATTTGGAAGTAAGTGCTTCATTCTCAACAAAGAAAAACACGGGAAATTTGAGTCACATAGAGATGAGGGGATATTCCTTGGATACTCAAGAATAATGAAATCATATAAATGCTTTAATAAGAGGATAAGAAATGCAGTTGAGAGCAATGATGTCACTGTAGTGGAGAATGGAGAGAATATTCAGCAACACAGTAAATAGTTTTTTGACGAAAGCGATGAAGAGGCAAGCAACACAGGGGGAGAAGAAGTGGTAGATGCTGATTTAGAAGAAGATAGTAATGATGAGAAAGAAGACATCAAGTCTGTATATACAAAGAATACAAAGAATCGAGTTGAAATTGATAGAAAAAATATCATTGGTGATCACACAACACCTGTTCAAACAAGAAGAATTAAGTCATTACAGTAGGCATATTTATTATCTCAGGTAGAGCCGAAATGTTTTACCGATGCATCTGAAGATGAAAACTGGGTTCGGGTTATGAATGAAGAACTAGACCAGATTGAGAAGAATCAGATGTGGGACATTGTTTTGAGGCCAATAGATAATAATGTCATCACGACTAAATGAGTTTTTTTCTACAATATGAATAAATATGGTGCGATGATTCAAAAAAAAGCACGACTGGTGTGTAAAGGGTAATCCCAAATAAAGCCTATCGATGTTGATGAAATAGTTTCACCTGTTGCAAGGCTGGAGAAAATCAGATTATTATTGGATATTTCAGTGCAACAAAAGTTCAAAGTGTTACATATGGACATAAAATATGTATTTTTGAATGGGGTTATGGAAGAAGAAGTTTATATTGAGAATCCATATGATTTTCTAATTCATGAATATGAGAACAAAGTTTTTATGTTGAAGAAAGCACTATATGGGTGGAAATAAGCACCAAGAGTATGATATTTGAGGCATGATCGGTATTTGAAGAATCTTGGATTTCAAAATAGTGGAGTTAATTACAATCTCTATTTCAAAAACAAAAGTAATCAAAGGATGATGGTGCTAGTTTATGCTGATGACATAATATTTGGTGGATCAGATGAAGATCAGTGTAGAAAGTTTTCTGAATTCATGAAAAGTGAGTCTGAAATGTCAATGATTGGTGAGATGAAGTTTTTCCTTAGTTTATAGGTGACACAAGGAAGGAATTAGACTTTCATTTCTCAATCCAAATATTCCAAGTAGGTTATAAGGAGATTTGGAATGGAAAATTACAAGGAGATTAAGAATCTGGTTGCTAACCGGATGAAATTATCAAAAGACAATGATGGAAAGGAAGTTAATATCATATAATATAGGAATATTATTGGAAGTTTACTATACCTGATAGTGACAAGACCTAATATTGTTTTCTCCACATGCCAAGCAGCGCGATATCAAAGCATTCCCAAGGAAATCCACATGCTTGTAGTGAAAAGAATACTTCATTATACTAAGGGAACTATGGACTTATATTTAATATATAATGAAAAATCTCAGCTAAAGTTATTGGGATATATAGATGTAGATTGATATGGATCAGCAGATGAAAGAAAATAAACATCAGGTGGTACATTCTATCTTTATGGATTGTGTATTTCTTAGTTAAGAAAGAAATAGTATTTCATTTCATTAAGAACTAGAGAAGCTGAGTACATTGTGACCACTCAAGAATTCACATAGTTATTATGGATGAAGTAGAAACTTGATGATATGGGAGTAAAAGTGAAGTCTCCAATCAGAAGATAGTGTGATAATTCAAGTGCTATCAATATTAGAAAAATCCAGTACATCAATCAAGGAAAAATCATATTGAAATTAAATATAATTTCATCAAGGAGAATGTGGGGCAGGGGCTTGTGAAGTTGGAGTATGTGCCGACAGAGCTACAGGTTGCAGACGTTCTAACAAAGGCCTTACTTAAAAATGATTTTGAGAGGCATCGACTGGATCTAGGAGTTCATTCGACTGCCCACACTTGAAAAAGTGTGGATGTGGGACCCTCCCCCTCTCCCTAAGGTATGGTGTGTTTTTTCCTAATGTGTTGATATGTGTTCTTTCTAATTTTTCAGACCAAAAAGGAGTGACCTTTGGGTCCATTGACAAAGGGGGAGAAAGTGTGGTTCCTTATGGGGGATAAATTTAATAAGGGAGAAAATTCTTTTGTCAAAGACACAAGGAGAAGCTGACAGGTGGAGCAGCGAGATAGGGGGATCAATGAGATAGGGGTAGAGTTTTAAATCTAAAAATACTTGAAGTGATCGATCAAAGATTAGATATCATGATAGATGAGGTTCGTAATGAAATTAGAAGTGTGGTGTTGGAATGGTAACAAGAATTGGTTTCTGGAATGAAGTGATTCATTGATGAAATTTTCATACTACTCTTTTTTCTCACAATGAGCATTGCTCATGTGGGCTTAGAGTATGTGTTGAGTAAATCTTTGATCGCTATCTGATTCGCAATAGGCGAATACCGGGAGATGTTGGATGAATCTTTAATGAGTCATCAAAGTGCGAAGAATCATTATGAGAAGAGTTGTTAAAAAACCCAAAGGGGGATATTTTTGGGAAAAAAATACATAACGGTAACATTGCATTATTTTTGGGTTGGTTGTGTTTGTTGAAAAAGTAGGTTTTCATGGTGAATTATTGAGTTTCAGAGATATTTTTGACAACCCATGTTGACAAATAACCACGCCAAAAGAATAGAAGATTTGGAGGCATTACAAAAAGAATAGATACAAGTGGAGGTGTTTTCCAGTGTCTTCCAAATTTTTAGGGTCCAAAATTTGGAGTTTGGAGATCATTGAAAAAAGTGGATTTCTTTTAATATCTCATAAAAATATGGAAAAGGCATGAGTTTCACGAATATGGGCTTCATGAAGTGGATTTTTCAAAGAAATGATGAAATTTGACGGTGATCTCTATAGTTACGACGAGCTTCATGAACGATAGAGGTGAAGAGCATTGTTGTGGCACAATGGTTTTGATGGAAGGATTTTCAATTATTATGAGCATCATGGCAGCAACAAAAAGGAATTTACGGAATAATATGCGATTACGATGAGCTTTGTGATCCGTAAAATTACCGTGGAGGTTCATGAAGAAGATAGAATTTTAGCTGAAATTTCGGAGCCTGACGATTTGGGCTTACGTGGGACTAACATGGC
This sequence comes from Viscum album, assembly GCA_963277665.1. Lineage (NCBI taxonomy): Eukaryota > Viridiplantae > Streptophyta > Magnoliopsida > Santalales > Viscaceae > Viscum > Viscum album. The sequence goes on along the minus strand of OY728151.1, from coordinate 1,434,593,353 downwards.
GTGGAAGGTTATGGATTCAGTGGGAACCTATAAATAGGCCTCCACCACCAAGAGAAAATTAGATAGTTTTCATGAAAAAATTACAGCTCTCGAACCGCAAAGGAGGTTCACGGAGGCAGTGTGCTTTGCAAAAGGAATGAGCTTTGCGGTGGCTAATCTAGATCCATGAAAGAGGATTGATTCAAAAATTCTTATATGAGATTTGAGAAAGCAGTGAAATTTGTGAAGGATCGAGCTCTACAAAGTAGTTTTCTCTACGAACTAGTGTGCTATGTGAAGCAGTGTGCTCTGCGAAGGTAAGTGCTCTGCGAATAGGTATGAACTTTGTGAAGGCTTGTTTGAGATTTGTAAAATAGGGATCTTTGGGAAGCAATGAGTATTGAAAAATTATTTCAAAGGGTATTTCCCAATGTTCAATGGAAAAGGGGTATTCATCAATGGATGAAAATTGGAGTTCAACAGAGCATCTACATATAGTGGAGGATGCATTAATTAGAGATAATGAAAGGACCTACAAGTCTCTAAACTATGAGTGGATCTTATGAAGAAGAAGAGATCACTTAATTTGCGAGAGCAGTGAGCTTTAAATTGTGTTTGGTTTCAAAATAAGAGGGATAGTGAGTTCACTTAGAACTTTTCCAAGCTTTGTGAAAGAAGTGCACTCTGCGAAGTCTTGAGCTCTACGAAGTAGTTTGATCTGCGAATCAATGTGCTCTGTAAAGAAGTATGCTCTATGATGGTTTGTGTTTTTCGAAGAGGTAGGAATTTTTCAAAGGATTATTTGAGATTTTCAAAATATGGATCTTTGCGAAGTAGTGAGATTTGAAATATTATTTCAAAGGGCATTGCCTAGTGTTTAGTCGCAAAGGGGTATTCATCAATGGATGAAAATTGGACTTCAACATAGCATCTAAATATAGTGAAGGATGCATTCATTAGAGAAAATGAAAGGACCTACAAGTCTCTAATCTATGAGTGGATCTTCTGAAGAAGCTGTGTGCACTTCAGTTACGAGAGTAGTGAGCATTCAATTGTGATTGGCTGTAAATAGGAGGGACAATGAGTCCACTTTGAACTTGTAAATAGTAGTGCACTTATAGTGGATTTGGTACATAGACACATTACCAGTGTATGCTCCTTGTATATAGCCCAATGAGGGTGAACCAAGTAAAATTTCTACTTCCTATACATTCTTTAAGATTTGTTCATACTTTGCATTGGTAGGGAGAGAGAAGAGTGTTTTTTCTAACAATGAAACAAGATCAAAAGGGGAAATTGTTTTAATCTATCATTCCCTGATTCACCCCCTCTCAGGTTATCTAACCTAGTGGACCTAAAAATATTAAATATATTAAATATCACGCATGCATAGTTTTATTGAAAAAGTGTAATAACTCTTAAATAGAGGCTCATATTAGAAATATGAGGCCATCATTGAGTTCAAAGTGTGAATTTTACCCTAGGAGTGACTTACCCTTGGGGTGTGTTAGACGCTTGAGTTGACCACAGTTGCATACAGATTATTAAATGAATAAAATAAGCTATTTATTTCATTTCATTTATTATACATGAACAATCATGGTCTATAAATATGATGTTATGACCAATTTTCAGGGTTAGTCACATAACCCTACAAATTTATAGAGTGTGTTGGAGGAGAGCGCTCTTGGAAGACAACATTGGATCAGATTGGGATTGAGGATCATTGCACCATCAAAATTTGAGGATCTCACTAATGAAAACAACGTAGATTAATTCTTCGTCAGTGACTGAACCATCTTGAGGTAGGATGCAGTTTTATTTGTATTTATCCCTATTTTATTATGTATGATAAACAAAAATCAACCGATTAACAGATTGATTCATGAATTGATCATAGTTGTGGGTGTAGGTTTAGTTTTGGGGATTTGGGAGGAATTTCTTATTGTTATTTGGTTCTTCTCTTGTATTTCTAACAGAAATGGATCGAGGCCAACCTAAACACAACTGATTATTGTTCCTCTTTGTTTTTATTGGTTTTATACCACATTTATTTTTGAAATCATAATCAATGTTTAATTTTACCGGTGGCTCAAGAAAATAACAATGAATCATTTGTTTCAAAACTATTTCATGGCGCAACAGATTTATACCATAGAATTGGGATTGGATTGATGATGAGATCAAGATAAGATGATGTATCATAACCAAATCTGATTTCTTTATGTGGATATTTGAATTTGGTGACTGAGAGATTTGATGGAAGGGTTTTCCAATGTGATTTGGTGGACACAATATGATGAGTGGGGATAGTGAGGATTAGATGAAAAAGTTCCTTACTTATCGACATGAGTTGTGGTTGGATCAGAGTCCAAAGGAGTGGGAAACAACAAATTAAATGGCTCTAATATTTTAGGAAATTTTGGTTTACACAGTGTGAAATATAGTATCACATACCATGTTCCCCCATATACAACATTATGGTTTTGGCATAGAGATGAGTTTAAAATGCCATGTGAATCAGTCACACGCAGTTTGAACCTTACTTGGTGGCTTAGTGTATACCGAGGGAGGTATGTAGACATAGACACGACTAGCTGGACATGGACATGACTGGTTGTATATGGATGCAGTCGGGAGTACATGGTGTCAGACACATTGTGTACTTGAACATGGGCATGGGCACTGGCCGTGATACACAGGTATATACTAGTGCTGAAGGGACACACTTTGTACTTAAAGTAAACTTTGTGTGCTTCCATTACATGCCATGTAGTCCTTCAAATATGGATTGGATCTCATTTCCTCCTCAAGTCGGAAAAGATCCATTAGGGTGCGTTCCCTTGATCCATTCTCTGAGGGTTAGTATAGAGTCACATCCTATTCATAAGATGCAGATCCCCTCTGAGGAACTTTAGTTTTGGATAGAGTTGTGGGAATCCCTCCATGAGGCCCGAACTGAGATCCTATATCATCATCATTTCCCTAAGTGGGGTTCGTAGCATTTTTATGACTAACACTATACTGACATCAATCCTGTACTTAGTGGGATAATCCAAATTGAGTTGTTATTATAACCCATGGCCTTGGGAATGATCCCCATCAGTGTATCATTCTCTTAAAACCTAGAGCATGTACTTATTATGGTGAGACCCAATGATCATGACATATTTGATGGACTCCATCAATGATATCAGACTCATGGAGTATGTTCTCTCAGACAAGTGTTATATGGAACCGTCAAGCAGGAATCCTAGGATGGATTTACGACTGTGATATTTCCTTGATATTCTTTGTATATTATTTGTATATATGGATGTTATTGTTATATATGTTTTTTTACATATACCAATTATGAGATGACTATTATTCTTGATTTTATATTCTTAGTGATTTCAGGTTTTCCAAACAGGTATTGTTATACTCACCTATGCATGGGATTTACCCACATGTGTCATGTATTATGTAGATGAACGAACTTTTGATGGAGTCCTAGAGGGATAAGTACCAGGAAGATATTTGTGATTGAGAAAGACCAAGGTGTGTTCCATTGGAAGCATTACAGTAATCCTCTCCTACATTACAAGTTGGACTTGTTTCAAGTTTCTTTTGGATGGGTTGTATTTGGACCTTCCTTTCCAATACTTTGTTGTTGTACTCTGATGGTGGTATTTTAAATGTATTCATGCATGGTTATTGGTTTTTTATATTTCAACATTGTTTGGACTTGGATATATGTGTGTGTGTGAATAGGTACATTAGACTAAGTCCTCCTAAGTGTGTGATATGCCTACTTGGCGCTGATCGCCAACCCATAGCCTATTAGAGGTGGGCTTGGGGGAGTCATGGATTAGTCCTTGTTGGTTCAAGTTGTGATAGAGTGGAATTAGAGGTAGTCAGTTCTACCTTAGGACCGAATTTTGTGAGATTGGTTTGGGGAAACAATGTTTAGTGTTTCAAGTTTAGCTTTCAGGTTAGGAACTCCAATGTTGGTGCAGTGGTTGATTTATCCATTCACCAGGACTCTAAAAACCTGCTTGTTGACTCGGTACAAGTAGAAACTGATTGTATGGAAAAAATTGGAACATGAATAATATATGAATGAGATGTGGTTTTCATATCCTTCTTAAGCCATCTCTCAAGATATACTCATTGACCATTGTACATCTTATCTATTTTAAGACACCTCTATGATTTTTTCTAGAAAAGATTCATGTCAAGATCACGAGGATGATCCCCTTAGTGATGGGGATTTAATTTAGGGTCCTGTTCAGGAGTTTTTACCTCTAGGTGGTGTACCGGTCTTCCACCACCCATTGGGAAGCATATGGTACCGACAGTACCAGCAGATGAGTTGTGTAGGGTTAGCACACTTCATTATTTTAAGTGACATCAACCCCTTAGGTTTTGAGGCAATCCCAACCCCCAAGTGGCTGAGGACTAGCTTGTGGTTGTGACATGTGTTTTTGCAACTCATATTTTCCATGTATTATTATTGGATATTGTATGGATTATTTTTGAGACTAGGCACTGAGACAGTGCATGATCTTGAGTCCCAGTGTTCCTGAAATAAAATTTTAAAATATATTAAATACATTAAATAGAATACATGCGAAGTTTCAATCAAAAAGTGGAATAACATATAAATGGAGTCCTGATTCGTAAATCCAAGGGAACCATTGAGTTTAGAGTGTGGGATTTACCCTAGGCGTAACATATCCTTTGTCGGCGTGGGGAATTTGTGAAAACGTAACCGTGGGAATAAAATGAATAAAATGAATAAAATAAATAAAATAAATAAAATAAATAAAATAAATTAATTTATTTTGAAATGAAGCAGTGAACTAATTCCTTTTCTTTTTAAACATGCTCATGGAAGAATTTTAGGGTTAACCACTTAACCCAACAATTCAAGTATATCTATTGGAGAGCATGTAGGAACTTCCATTCGTGGATGACACCCAGATCGAGGATCATTGATTGTTATGCAAAAAAAATTCAAGGATATCACCAATGACAACGATACATCTTCATTATTCATCAACGATCGATCCAAATCATGTTCGGATGTTTGTTTTATTTGGATTTATACCCATTTATTATTCTTATGATGAATTCAAATCAATCAACCAATGAATTGATTCACGAATCATGTGTATTGCGGGTATGGGATAATTATGATTTGGTATCGGGAATTTATTTTCAATTATTTTATATATCTCCATTTATCATTATAATGGAAACAGATCATGGTTAAAACAAGCATTAATTGGGGTTAATTCCTCATGGCTGTCCTTTGTGATTTCCCTTTACCTATTTCTTTGTTCATCATAGGAAAATCTCTTGGCCCACGGTTCAATAAAATACTGTTAAATAAAACATTTTGCACCTGTTTCATAGATTAATGGATTAATATTATAGATTTAGGTTTGAATCAATGATGTGATCATTCAATGATATCGGCGATGATGGATCAGACCAAATTTGGCATGCATGAGTATGGTTCTTAGATGCACAATGGCAGTGGAGGTTTAGGATGATTCTCGAACAAATGAGGCCCCTATAAATTTTATTTCTAGCAACAATCAACCCCGGTTGACCTAGTTATGAAATTAATGGGAGTGATTTATGGTGGATCTGATGGAGTAAATGGATGACATGTGAAGAAAATCATAATTCTAAGAAATCCCAATCTGCACGAAGGGTATTTTGAGAACAAACTCTATGTGGGACCCTCAAAGAAGCATCTAGAGGTTCATGATAAAGTTAACTATCACAAAACTTGTGACCCCTATCACAAAACATGAGACCCCTTTCCAATTAGATCAATATATACCTTAGAGGGTACAAAGACACGACTATAAGTACACAGTTGTGGACACATTGTGTACCCCCACACAAACATGGCCATGAAATATGTACATGGGTAGAGCTGTGTATTTGGAAACGAGAAACAATACATGGGAATGAGTATGAATTGTACTTTTACACAGACACAGGAATGGACTGTTTACATGGGCAGGACCCAGTGCTGAAGGGACACACCATGTACTACTAGGACATTCCATGAACTCATTTAGGGTTGGCTTAGAGCAATTTTACTCTTCATATTGGAAAAGTTTCATTAGGGTGAATTCTCTATATCCATTCCCTAAGGGTTAGTATGGAATTACATCCTATACATAGGATAGTGATCCCTTCATCAAAACTTATTAGATATAGTTGTGGGAATCCTTCTGTGAGGCCCAGAATGATATCATCTATCATATTCTTCCCCTAGGTAAAATTATTGGTATCTTCATAACCAACACTATGTGGGCGTAGATCCTCTACTTAGTAAGTTATTACAGATTGATTTATTTCTATACCCCAGGGGTGTGATCCTAACCTGTGTATTGTATATCTTCATACTTCTAGAATATAATTCCTATGACAAGACCTAAAAAGCATAACCTCTCGAATGAAAATTATTACTGATATATGACTCATGGATTGTGTTCTCTCTAACAAGTGTTATGTGGAACATTCGAGCAGTAATCATAGGCTGGAATTACCCTTGTGACTTTACCTTGAGACTGTGTGTCTTTTTTGACCATATCTTGATATTCTTTCTATATATAATGTAGACATATACCTATGTGGAGCTGACTGTTATTCCTATTATTATATTCCTTGTTATTTCAGGGTGTCTTAATGGGTATTGTTATAATCACCTCTACATGGGATTTTCTCACATGTTTCATGTCTTATGAAGATGATTGACCTTTATATGGAGTCCTCAAGGGACCAAGACCATGCAGTGCTTAGTGGGCCAGACATACCAAGGTGTGTTCCTGTAGTACTCAATGGATATGGTTTGTGATCAGTTCTTCTAGGATTAGAACTTTGAGCAAGGACTGAGTAGATACATCTAATCCAATTTTATACCTATGTGAATTCCAACCTATGATGGGGTTCTAGATAGAGTTTTGGTGGTTGAGAGTTTTCTATCTGAGAAAATACAGAAAATGGTTACCAACAGTGGGAACATAGGAGCAGAGACTTCAAAAATAGGGAGACGATGTTAGTCTCAGGGACTTGGATGTTCGAGACATTTTAGAATGAGGCCCCAGGATATAGGGTCTATGGTTCATTTCTCATAGGATAGGTTTAGTCATCCTAGAGAGAGGTGGTGCTACTCATGTGATGGTAGGTGAGATATTGTATGAGATTGTATGACCTTCCGTATAGCTAATAGGGAGACTATGGATGGGATGAAAAGGTAGATTAAGTAGTAGGAGAAGATAGTTCCAAATGGTGGAAGAAATGTATGAGGATATAAGATAGTATATGTAGGTGGTAAAGGCTTTTAATTGTTACCACCACCACCCCCAGGTGGTCCATGCTAGGCTTAGATAGCTGGAGGAAAGGGGTGGAGGTAGCTGCAGGAAATCAAGGCTTATGATTGAGATGCTCCAAGAATGATATGAGGTTGGATATATATATTTTATACCATAGATATATTATTTATAGACATATTTTCTAATCATTACTTTATTACCACTGGTATGGTTCAAGACGTAGAGATCCTATTGAGCCTTGGCTTGACCCTTTCTCTTGGAGACTCATACTAGAGATGACTCAAAAATCACACACTTGTGCCAAAAGTGTGAAATAACTCTTGAAGGTGAGAGTTTATATTGGGATATATTTATAAATATGATAAGGCCTTATGATTCCATATTAGGTATAAATTATTTATCTATAGTTCATACCCAGATCGAATGTTTTAGGCGGAGGATGGGGTGTGTCCATCGTGATGGGACTATGTTTTCCTTTGTGAGTTAAAAGGAAACCCATAAATTAAAATATGGAATCATTCATAGGAGGGTGAAACTAATTACTCACAATTTGGATAACACGTCCCATGGTGTAGTAGATGTTATCATTTTTCAGTTACCTGAAGTGGTGGCATAGTATGAATATGTATTTCCTGAGGATGTTCCAAGAATATCTCCCCACAGAGAGATAGACTTATACATTAATATACACCCTAGAAGACACCAATATCTTTCCCAAAATATCATATGGATCCCAAAAAGCATCATGAGATAAGGGTGTCGTTAGAGGACTAGAAGTGTAAGGGCTTTTTTATACCCAGTGTCTCACCCTTGGAAGCCCCGGTGTTGTTCAACAAGAAGGTGGATGGGAACTTGAGGTTTTCCATGGACTACCATCACCTAAACCAGGTGACTATAAAGAAAAAGTATCCACTACTGAGGATCGATTACCTCTTTGATTATTTGAGAGGGGCATGATGGTTCTAGAAGGATGAACTCAGGTCAGGATATCACCAGTTGTGAGTATGGTATGGGGATATATAGAATAAGGAATTAATATGTTTCTACAGTCACTATGAGTTCTTGTTAATTCCATTTGGCATGAAGAACACCCCTGTAATGTTCATGGGACTCATGAATCATATATTTTATCCCTTCTTAGACCGTTTAATGGAAGTCTTCATTAACAACATCCTTGTGTAATCGATGTCCAAGGAGTATGTAAGGCACTTAAGGATGGTTCTCAACATACTCTGAGTGTACCATCTTTATGAAAATATCCCAAAGTGCAAATTACAGATTCAGGAGATCCAATTTATAGGACATTTTATCTTAGTAGATTATGTGGTATTTGACCCAGTGAAGGTCGAGGCAGTGTCAGCTTGGGAACTAACCAAGAGCATAATGGAGGTACGAAGCTTCCTTGGGTTGGAAAGATAATTTTGGAGATTCATGCCTAAATTATATAGGATATCATCCCCATGACATATTTGAACCAAAAAGGGAAGCCTTTCGTGTGGATGGATAGGTTCCAGCAGGCTTTTTAGGATTTGAGGTAGAGATTGATGAGAACCCCCCATATTGAGATTACCAGAGGAGAACGTCGATTACATAGTGTTTTTCAATTCATCATGAACTGGTATGGGTTGTGTTATGATTCTAAGGTGGGTGATGATTTCCTATTCTTTACATCACTTAATCCCACATGAGAAGAACTATGTGACCCATGATCTTGTGTTAGTAGTGGTAGTCTTCGCACTCAAGATGCGGTGACACTACCTGATGGTGAGCGGGTTATCATCTATTCTAACCATAATAGTCTCAAGTATATCTTCTCTCAGAAGGATATCAACTGGGGATAGAGGAAATGTCTAGAGTTCCTCCAGGATAATGACTTTTATATTGTCTATACTCTTAGTAAGGGGAACATGGTAGTAGGTGCTCTTAGTAGGAGATATTTTTCACAATTGTTGAACAAGGAATTAGAGCATTTGTCCTCATTTTAGTTATCATTTTATGATAGATATAGATCAACTTACCTAAAGTTAATGGTTTTTACCCCTCCAATTTTATAGTGAATTAGGGAGGAAGATATTGGGGATACTGATTGTGAGACCCTACATTATCAAATATCCACTGAACATGCTCCCAATGGATTTTATGAAGGTGGGGAGCATGTCATTATTTTTAAAGGATGCATGATGGTATATGTGACATTGTGAGAGGAGGTTCTAATAGAGTTTCATACATCTCCTTTTGTGGTACATCTAGGTGTGGAAAAGATGTACCAGGAACTCCAAACAAAGTTTCGGTGGATAGGGATGAAGAAGGGAGTTGCATAATTTGTCACTCGATGCCTTACTTGTCAGTAAGTGAAGGTTGAGCACCAAGTTCTAGCAGGTTTATCTCAACCCCTTGAGGCGCCATAGTGGAAGTGGGATGAGATATGCATAGAAATTATGATAGGGTTACCACGTATTCCTAAAGGACACGATTCCATCTAGGTGATCATATACCAACAACTCATAAATTCATCCCACTAATTATCTGTTTAGGAGAAGAGTTTAGTAGTGAGCTTGGGAAGCCTTTACACACAAGAGATAGTTTGAATCAAAAGATTTTCCTTGATAATAATTTTTTACCATGATTCTTTCTTCACATTTCAGTTATGGAAGGTATTTTAGGAGTCTTTTGGGACTCATCTATGTCTGAGAATGAATTTTCACCCCCAGACTAATGTCCAGACTAAGAGGACCATTTATGTTATAGATGAAAAACCGTGAGATTGCATGTTAGAGTTTGGTCATAGTTGGGAGGATCACCTTCCACTATTGGAGTTTTCATAAAACAAAAACTACCAGTCCACCATAGGTATGGTTCCATTTGAGACCTTCTATAGATTACCCTATAGATCACCACTTTGTTGGACTAACATGGGAGAGTCAAAACTTATGGTCCCAAAGTTAGTGTGATCTACTACAGAGTAAGTGAAAGTTTTCCAGAAGAAGATGAGGGCTACAATGATCTATAATAAGTCTTATGAGGACTAATGATAGAGGCCTTTTATAAGGCCCCAGCCTTAAACCTTACTTAATATTGAATAAAATGAATAATTCACATTGAGGATCTTTTCAGGTTTAGAGTTTTAGATAATTAGATCATAAATCATGAATTACATTCCACATTTAAACAAAGTGGTTACATAAAAGATAGTACTCATTTTTCCCCATCAACGGAAACATATTTAAAATAAAACAAGGATTCTTTCTTGACACTTCCTTGACACTATCATCATATCATGTACCTTTCCCTTGACCTGTGAAAAACATTTCAAAAACTTGGGATGAGAATAAAAAGCTCAGTAAGGGATAGAAAAATATGGAAAGGAAACATGAATACATGTATACATAAGAATGAAATCATACTTTACCCATAAAACATAAGAACTTTAACATAACTCATAAAATCATGAATAAATCATAGAAATCATAAGACATAAAGGTAACTTGAGGCATTCATAACATTCTTACGTAGGGAGTAACCCTCTTGGTTACGTTTGGAATACCCATCAGAGTATATTCCCTAAATATCTTCGGAGAAACCTTAACGTTTAACCCCTTCATGTTACCCAATGCATTGGAGAGCTATATCGGGCGCACCCACCCTTAGTTTTTCATGGAACCACCCATCTTCATAATAATGCCCAAGAACCATAACATAATCCTATCACATAAAACATGCATAAAGGAAACATAACATTTCCACTTTTCAATCAAAAGATATCAATACAACACATTGATATAAAAACATTATGAAAACCATTTTCAATACCAAAATAAAAGAAAAGTAAAACATGGTATTTATTTTTCTTTAAAAAAACATATGGCTTGTAGAGGAAGCTGAAACTCAAATAATGGTCACGGCGGCGGAGAAATCGTTGTCGCCGCATACGTACGACAAAAACATTCCCTTTTTTCGTTTAGTAAAACACTTCGTATAAAAAATATTCCTTTTGGATAAACGTAAAATTCAAAGGGGTTTATACACCGTGTAAAAGAAGGTTGTGTATAAAACAAAATATGCCTCAATGAATGGAGATCGAGACAAAGTCCCTTACAAAGACGGTATCCTTGGATTAAGGATAAATCAATTACATAATTATGTGTGACAAAATAATACACCAAATATAAGTGGATATTAAGTGTAAAAAAATCAGAGGTCATTCAAACGTATTCATAGAACGAAATATTCAAGGAGTACAAGCTTATCCCAAAGAATCAAAATTGGGTTAAGAAGTTCCCTTGCAAAAATTTGACAGCCTAACGACGTCATTAAAAAATTCAGAAAATGAGTTGATGAGAGATAAAAAGGGTATCTCATCACTTGGACATAAAATTTACATAAATAAGGATATATAAGAACATATACCAACATAATATTATGTGAATTAAAAGACATAACAAAATAAGTATTTTAAAAAGAGGAGGGTGAAAGGTACCCTTACCGAGTTGGGTAACTTTCAAAACGTACACCCCATGGAAGAAGGGTCATACAATGAAGATGTAAATACCCATAAATGAAATTATACTACAAAAAGTGTATAATAATGGGCAGTAAATACACCACTCAAAGGAAATAGTGGCAAACGTAGCATAAATGTCACAGGAATAAAAGTGTGATGAAAAATCCCTTACGAAAACTCGGCAGCCTAACGGCGCCACTTAAAACTTCCAAAAATGGATTGATGAGATCAAATAGGGTCTCTCATCAAATTAACATAAATTTTAAAGATATATTAATATAAAATAACATCCCCCAACATAATAAAGATGAGCTTAAAAGAAGTGACATAAAGGAGAGTACTTAAAAAGAAAGAGAGAGGTTAGATCTCTTACGAAAATTCGGCAGCCTAACGGCGCCACTCAAAACTTCCAAAATGGATTGATGAGAGAGAATAGGGTCTCTAATCATATGAACATAAAAATTACAGTAAGAGTAATATAAAATAACATCCCAATCACAAGAAAGGTGAGCTTAAAAGGCATGACATAAAAGAGTGTACTTAAAAAGAAAGAGAGGAGTAGGATCCCTTACCTCAAGTCTGACTTGTCTTGTTCGTTTCTTTATATTCCTGAATAATAAACTTTGGTCAATTTATAATTGCCTAATTACCTCCTTTAAATATTATTATTCAGTTCATATCACATATTATAATTTTATAATAATTGTTTAATAATGTAAGTTCATATCAGACGTTTTTGCCGATGTTTGGTACATGAGTCAAAAATGAACTTGTTTGAAAAATGATTGCCCATGTAGTTATAAGTAAATAATTTCCAGAATATTATTAATGATTAAAATATCATATATATCCAGTACATATTAATTTTATACTATTCCATATCATTTGGAGATAAAAAACGAAAAGCACCGTTCATGGAGATGGTAGGCCGTACGTACGCATGAACACTACTTTCATTTTTTTGTCATAATAATGGAATTAAAAATAAATGATATATATATATATATATATATTATAATTCCAGTATAATATATATGTTATATAGGTCACATATTTTCATTAATTTCATTCTTTATACATTCCATGTATTGCATGTATGAGTCACATCACTTGAGGGGGCGGTAGTCCACACTTCCTCATATGAAATTATCGCATTTGCACAAAATGAAAAGAATAAAGGTATGTTTTAAATATAAAATACAGAAGCATATAGTAAACATAAATACCATATATATCATATATAAAATACAGTGACATCATAATGACCACCTTTAAAGGTGTTAAAAGAATGTTGAACAATCATCGTTTCGTGAGGCAGAAAATCACCAACCACAGAAACGGTATGTTCTTTAACCATTAGACGAAGGTGTGTGTAAGTGTAGCTAGAATAATTCACATAGAAAAATACTATTATATTTAAGATACTGGTGTTGTTACAAAAGAAAATAATAAAAAGAGTTTAGGGTGTTGTAGAAACAAAATAAAACATAAGAACACAAGAGAAAACACTGCCTTTAAAACGAGTAACTCTCTTTGATTTAAGTGCAAAGGCTTACTTGTAAAGGATTATTCACAAAGTGAGGCTTCAATTATGAATATAGGGATGTGGAGAGATGAAATGGGCAGGGGTTGGCCGAGACAAAGGCTTGAGAGGTGTGTGTAAGGTGGTAGAGGTGGGGGCCTTTTATAAGAGGAGAGGAGGGGAACTCTTGGAAAGTAAAGAAATGTTACTTTATTTTAAAATGAGTTTCAGATTTAAAAGGTCACACATTGATATAATTATAGGATAAGGTGATAATGGTTCGAAATATACCCATACAATAGGTTTTTGACAAGTTTAGGTCTTAGATTTTACATTATCTTTTCATTTTATTTAAATCGTTAAATAATGAGGTAATCGCTGCATCATCATGATGTCATAAATAATTTAATGTATTTAATGTCTAAAAATTATAAAACAAATACTATGATGTAGGAAATCTTTTTATATTTCCAATTAATATTTATAGTCAAACATCTGACTTGTATAACCCCATTTAAAAATTGTTATAGTAAAACAACTCATGTTTGTGTCATTTTTACTTTTACTTTAAATAAAAAGATATTAATGTCATTTTCCTTCCAAAGTGGCTCCATGGGGTCCCACAGTTGACCCATGGATTGTATTGGTCGGTCATTACACATCCAATAAGGGTAGGACATGTGTCAAGCTCATCTCATATTATTAAAACATTATTTTTACCTTAAACTACACTAATTACCTCTAATCGCGATTAAAAACTTAAAAGTTACTATTCACCAAAAAAATATTTTAATCCCAGAACCAAATTTTACTTCTTAATGAAAACCATGTATGTTGGATTTTTTAAATTCAAAACACAGAGGTGGTAAAATTTCATTTAAACGAAAAATCAGTTTTTTAAGTACCACTTAGTGGTTTCACTATTCATCAAAAATTGAAGTTTTTCAGAAAAATACCAAAACTTCACCCTAAGCTATATTTGATATTACGAATTCAAAAATGATTTCTATTTTAAAAAATTAAAAACATATAAGTTACATTAATTAATTTAATAATTAAATCCCGCTGTCAGAGCAAATAGCGTGTCATTATGAAATAATAAGTATCAAAAGATTGACACTAGTTTAAGTCCAATTTCAAAGTGAAATTAATTCCAACGACCACTGTTAGATTAAATGGTAAAAATATATTCTAATTTTACTTTAAAAAAAATTCAAAAGATAATCTAATCATATAAATAAATTAGATTAAAAAGAGGTTTTGAATTAAAATACAACATTTTTCACTATTCATTAAAAAATGAACTTTATCGGAAAGATACCAAAAATTTACACAAAGTATATTTTGATGTCCCGATTCTTAATAAGAATTTTATTTTGTCAAATATAACACATAAAATTTTCAAAAAGTGGATTTAAAAGAGGTTCGCCATCAAAAGGCGGTTAATCGACCTTTTAACGAATATTAGAATGTTTACGCTTAAAATTGGATTCATTCGCATTTTTAATCCTCTAAAATTTATTGTAAAGAGTAAAAATATTTGAAAAACATATATAATCATTTTGTAGTTAGTTCTGTTCATTCCCTCCATTACAACAGCTAGGCGTTAACTACCATTTAAAATAATATTATTCTATTATTAGAGTGCAACGTAAGATTCCTGAGAAACTCGTTGTTGCGTATTGGGTATGCCATCGAGAATAGCGTCCCCTTTAAAGTAATATTAATATTTTATTCACAAATATGGATAAATATAAAAATGTCATATTCTTTATTTACCTAGGGTGTTACATCCTTCCCCCCTTTTGGGAATTGCGTCCTCGCAATTTTAAAATTGGGCTTAGAAACATCCTTGAAAGTCCCACATTGGAACAAGAGTCGGTAAAACAATCACTTTAAAATAAAGAAAGAGAATTACAGAGGTCACTCGAGTTAACCCATACTAGGATTCCATGTAGGAAAACATGGACATGGAGGAGAAAACATAGGGTCATGTTCTGATGCAGAGTGTTAGAAAACATGTTTAGGAGAAAGTTAACCACAAGAAAATCACAAACTTGTGATGTGTTAAACGGTATTCGATTCCCCAGTAGGAAAAGTTAATAGAAAACCTTTTTGTTTTAAGTTTATTTTTATTGAGGAATTTATTCATAAGGAAACATAATCACTTATCATGTTGACTTTCAACTTTTATTAGATTTCTTACACAAACTCATATTTTCTCCAAAAGACGAGTATTTAGGAAGACTTGTTCACATTAAGAGTACTATAATCAACTTCTTAGAGAATCACCTAATCCACAAAAGAGAACTATATACTTCCCATGTCTTTAGACTTTAACCAAAACCAAAACCAAAAAGGTTAGTACAAGATCAGATAATCCAGAAAAGGATAACCCTTTATAAAAAGAAAATCTATTCTTAATCTCCAAAATTTGTCCAGCAAAACCCAAAGTTCAACGAGGACCATTAGATAAACAATTTTTCCATAAAATTATTAAAAGTAAACCAAACTAAGATTGAAACCCAAATATTTGAAGGATTTAGTCACATATTCTTCCAAGTTAAATCGTAACATTTATCTCCAAAAAACATTAGTTACTCTTAAAGTCTCATATTGAAAAGTAATTAACCTAATCACATATCCTCTATGATAGGTTAATAAATTTCCATAGATAACCCAAAATCAACTTACTCTTAATTCATAAAATCATCTAACTAAAAAGAATCAGTCAAACTAACCAGGGACTTCACGTAGTCCAGTGGTAGGCGATAAATACCAATTGCACTTTGGTTGTGGGTTCGATTCACGCAGCTTTGTCTGACGCAAAGGGTTGTCACACGGTCTGCGTGTTGTCCTTTTTATAAAACTCCAAAAATAACCCTAACATGTTTTAATCTCAATATTTCCTTATACCTCTCATTTTCATCCAAATTCGTTACGATCTCAACATCTTAATTCTTGAAGTATTATTTCACCACCATAAGATAAAATAAAATCATTCCCAAAATGAAGAACATCATACCTTGATCATGGCGTCCACTCGTTTTCATCGTCATCTTGATCATGTAGGTAGAAGTCCCATGCATTACAACAATGATTTAGAGACCCTTCAAAATCATTTTCTTCCTCCATCCAAACACACCTTGTACAACATGGGTCATATGGGTGTTCACAGAAAAACAGTTTTGGAAAATAATCATGTATGACATATAATTCCAAAACATCTGATAAAACATGATTTCTATAAAATAGTCGGACAGAATTTGAGTTGAAACTTTCTATTATTGGTCCTTTTAAAATACCATAAGTATGTGCTAAGAGACTATATTTTAAAAGCAAATATAAATAGGTTGTGCAAGGGTCTCCTTCCTCAGCACCATTTTTAAAATCATAATATGCTTCAAATTCTTGTGATAAGGTAAAATATTTGAAAATACCTTGATAATATTTACCTTTCTTGAAAATATGAGAATATTGTGAAAATAGTATTTGTCTAAATACAAACCATGATCCACGATGATAACGAGGTATAGTGGAGGTGTTTGATATCTCAAACAACTGCTTGCAAGTGAGTTGTATACTAGAAAAAGTTTCACAATCATCCAAACATGACTTTTCAATAATTATTGCAAGCATGTCATCAGGAAGAGATAGGAATGTCGTTTGAGATCCTTCTCCTTCCATTTGTAACCGACTTTACTTGACCTGAAAAAAGTTATAAAACAAGGATTTAACTGAAATAATAGATATAGGGACTAATCATGTGTCTAACAAAAACTCCTAATCCCTAAAGTTGTCTAAACCGACCTCTGATACCAACTATAAGGCACCAACATTAAACCTTACTAAATATTTAATTAAATGTATAATTCACATTGAGGATCTTTTTAGGTTTAGAGTTTTAGAGAATTAGATCATAAATCATGAATTACATTCCACATTTAAATAAAGTGGTTACATAAAAGATAGTACTCGTTTTTCCCCATCAATAGAAACATATTTAAAATAAAACATGGATTCTTTATTGACACTTCCTTGACACTATCATCATATCATGTACCTTTCCCTTGACCTGTGAAAAACATTTCAAAAACTTGGGATGAGCATAAAAAGCTCAGTAAGGGATATAAAAATATGGAAAGGAAACACGAGTACATGTATACATAAGAATGAAATAATACTTTACCCATAAAACATAAGCACTTTAACATACCTCATAAAATCATGAATAAATCATAGAAATCATAAGACATAAAGGTAACTTGAGGCATTCATAACATTCTTATGTAGGGAGTAACCCTCTTGGTTACGTTTGGAATACCCATCACAGTATATTCCCTAAATCTCTTCGGAGAAACCTTAACATTTAACCCCTTCACGTTACCCAATGCATTGGAGAGCTATATCAGGCTCACCCGCCCTTAGTTTTTCACAGAACCACCCGTCTTCATAATAATGCCCAAGAACCATAACATAATCGTATCACATAAAACATGCATAAAGGAAACATAACATTTCCACTTTTCAATCACAAGATATCAATACAACACATTGATATAAAAACATTATGAAAACCATTTTCAATACCAAAATAAAAGAAAAGTAAAACATGGTATTTATTTTTCTTTAAAAAAAATGGCTTGTAGAGGAATCCGAAACTCAAATAATGGTCACGGCGGTGGAGAAGTCATTGTCGCCACATACGTACGACAAAAAAATTACCTTTTGTCATTTAGTAAAACGCTTCGTATAAAAAATATTCCTTTTGGATAAACATAAAAGTCAAAGGGGTTTATACACCGTATAAAATAAGGTTGTGTATAAAACAAAATATGCCTCAATGAATGGAGATTGAGACGAAGTCCCTTACAAAGACGGTATCCTTGGATTAAGGATAAATCAATTACATAATTATGTGTGACAAACTAATACACCAAATATAAGTGGATATTAAGTATAAAAAAATCAGAGGTTATCCACACATATTCATATAACAACATATTCAAGGAGTACAAGCTTATCCCAAAGAATCAAAATTGGTTTAAGAAGTTCCCTTGCAAAAATTTGACAGCCTAACAGCGTCACTACAAATTTCAGAAAATGATTTGATGAGAGATAAAAAGGGTATCTCATCACTTGGACATAAAATTTAAATAAATAAGGATATATAAGAACATATCCCAACATAATATTATGTGAATTAAAATACATAACAAAATAAGTCTTTTAAAAAGAGGAGGGTGAAAGGTCCCCTTACCGAGTTGGGTAACTTTCAAAACGTACACCCCATGGAAGAAGGGTCATACAATGAAGATGTAAATACCCATAAATGAAATTATACTAAAAAAAGTTTATAATAATGGCATTACATACACCACTCAAAGGAAATAGTGGCAAACGTAGCATAAATGTCACAGGAATAAAAGTGTGATGAAAAATCCCTTACGAAAACTCGGCAGCCTAACGGCGCCACTTAAAACTTCCAAAAATGGATTGATGAGATCAAATAGGGTCTCTCATCAAATTAACATAAAGTTTACAGCTAGTGTAATATAAAATAACATCCCCCAACATAATAAAGATGAGCTTAAAATAAGTGACATAAAGGAGAGTACTTAAAAAGAAAGAGAGAGGTTAGATCTCTTACGAAAATTCGGCAGCCTAACGGCGCCACTCAAAACTTCCAAAATGGATTGATGAGAGAGAATAGGGTCTCTCATCATATTAACATAAAAATTAAAGTAATAGTAATATAAAATAAAATCCCAATCGCAAGAAAGGTGAGCTTAAAAGGCATGACATAAAAGAGTGTACTTAAAAATAAAGAGAGGAGTAGGATCCCTTACCTCAAGTCTGACTTGTCTTGTTCGTTTCTTTATATTCCTGAATAATAAACTTTTGTCAATTTATAATTGCCTAATTAACTCCTTTAAATATTATTATTCATTTCATATCACATATTATAATGTTATAATAATTGTTTAATAATGTTAGTTCATATCAGACGTTTTTGCCGATGTTTGGTACATGAGTCAAAAATGAACTTGTTTGAAAAATGATTGCCCAAGTAGTTATAAGTAAATAATTTCCAGAATAGTATTAATGATTAAAATATCATATATATTCAGTACATATTAATTTTATACTATTCCATATCATTTGGAGATAAAAAACGAAAAGCACCGTTCATGGAGACGGTAGGCCGTACGTACGCATGAACGCTACTTTCATTTTTTTGTCATATTAATGGAATTAAAAATAAATGATATATATATATATATATTATAATTCCAGTATAATATATATGTTATATAGGTCACATATTTTCATTAATTTCATTCTTTATACATCCCATGTATTGCATGTACGAGTCACATCACTTGAGGGGGCGGTAGTCCACACTTCCTCATATGAAATTATCGCATTTTCACAAAATGAAAAGAATAAAGGTATGTTTTAAATATAAAATACAGAAGCATATAGTAAACATAAATACCATATATATCATATATAAAATACAGTGACATCATAATGACCACCTTTAAAGGTGTTAAAAGAATATTGAACAATCATCGTTTCGTGAGGCAGAAAATCGCCAACCACAGAAATGGTATGTTCGTTAACCATTAGACGAAGGTGTGTGTAAGTTTAGCTCGAATAATTCACATAGAAACATACTAGTATATTTAAGATACTGGTGTTGTTACAAAAGAAAAGAATAAAAAGAGTTTAGGTGGTTGGAGAAACAAAATAAAACATAAGAACACAAGAGAAAACACTGCCTTTAAAACGGGTAACTCTCTTTGATTTAAGATCAAAGGCTTCCTTGGAAAGGATTCTTCCCAAAGTGAGGCTTCAATGATGAATAGAGGGATGTGGAGAGATGAAATGGGCAGGGGTTGGCCGAGACAAAGGCTTGAGAGGTGTGTGTAAGGTGGTAGAGGTGGGGGCCTTTTATAAGAGGAGAGGAGGGGCACTCTTGGAAAGTAAAGAAATGTTACTTTATTTTAAAATGAGTTTCAGATTTAAAAGGTCCCACATTGATATTATAGCATCCTGTCTTTTTATAACATAACTTCCATTTCAATACACAGAACTGAGGATCTTTAAGGTTTAGTGTCTTGGAAACAAGGAACATAATACATGAAAACAACATAAAACATTCTTCTTAAACACTTGAAAGGCTTCTCCTTAAGTTCATCCTAGGTTCATTACTGCATCTCATAATCTGGGGACATACATCAAAGGAAAGGGTGAGCAGAAGGCCCAGTAAGGGAAACAAGAGAAACATTTTACATGTATACTTGAGATACTTCAATAAGGACATGAAAAGAACTTTAAGGCATGAGAAAGAAATCATGAGATGCATCATAATAAAAATAACATTTTTCATAACTTGAAGATGTGGATACAACATTTAATATTGACAATCGTTTCGTTTCACCAAGGTCCATCCCCAAGGTGTCGTTAAAAATTACCAAGGTTATTCACCAAGGCGTCGTTAAAAATGGTCATCTCTAGAGATAAAGTCTTTACCCAATGCATTGGAGCGCTATCTGGGTGCACCCTTGACATGTATTTATTATCATGTGAGACACATATATCATTAATCATTTCATAAACAACCCATATAGCATAAAAGAAATGAGTTTCATTTCATAATCATAACGTTTTAAAAACTGCTTTAAAGACATGATCTTTATGTCACTTTAAACCCACGGAAAGGGGAAGCAGGTTTGATGTATGCAAATCCCAGAATTTAAAATAGAAATTTTTTACATATATGTTAATACCCTTTTAGAAATAAGAGCTTTGAGTATTCATTTTATAACATAAAATAATTTTGAGAAAAGAGAGAGGCATTTTGAGACGAAAATTCTGCAGCATAACGGCTATGTTACAAGGTTTTAGAAAACATTGAAAAGAGAGGGAACATGGGTTACCCACTCATAAATGATCCATAAAACAGTAGGGGGATAGAATATAAGGGATTTAAGAACATGGTAATGAAATTTGAAAGATATACCATATGAAATGAAAACATAGAAGGAAGACAAAAATTAGATTTCTCTTATGAAAATTCGGCAGCCTAACAGCGTCACTTAAACTTCAATAAAAACGATTTGACAAGATCAAATAGGGTCTCTCATCATATGATCATAAGAGATTAGTATGATAGATATAGAGATCATACCACAACATAATAAAAAGGAACTTTAAAGACTTGACATGAAAATCGAACTTGAAAAATGAGAAGGGTGAAAGAATTCCTTAAAAAATTCGGCAGCCTAACGACGTCACTTAAACTTTCATAAAACGAAATGATGAGAGTAAGAGGGGATATCTCATCATATAAACATGAAAAGGGAAGTAATAGGAATATAAAATAACATCCTCTCACATAAGAACATGTAGCATAAAAGGAATGACATAAAAGAGATTACATGAAAAGAAAGAGAGAGGTCGGATCCCTTACCTTAAAACGTAACTCTTAAAACTCAAAGGTTTGGACCTTGAGAGCTTGGGGGAACCTTGGGAGGAATCCTTGGGAGGTAAGGAGACCATAACTTCGTTGGGGGAGAGTTGGGAGTGAAAACTAAAGGAGGAAAGGGTGGGTATTTATAGGGAAAGTGAGGGGACAAGGCATTAATGGCCAAGGGACACCTCACAAGTGCTTTTCTCAAAACCATGTGCTCTCCCTTGGCATTTACCATGGAGTTAGGCCACATGGGACCCCCCAAAAAATAATTAATCACCCTTGGCCGGCCAACCCTTAAAATATCTCATGACATCATCATGACACAGTTATGATGTCATTAAACATACCGAAACCCTAAAACTGCATTTTTACTATTCACTGAAAAATTCATCTTACTCAGAAAAATCCCAAAATTTCACCTTAACCAAATATCGATGCTCTAATTACATTTATGAACTCCATTTTATAAAAATAATTTTCTAAATAATTTTAATTTAATTTTTAAATAAAAACACTATTCATCTAGAATTCATTTTTTCCAGAAAAATCCCCAAAAATTACCATAACATAATATCGATGCTCTGAGTTCAAAAATAAAGTACTTTTTATAAAAATAATTTTCTAATTATTTTCAACTAATTTTTTAATTAAAAAACACTATTCATTCGAAAAAACTAATACTTGGATAATAATTTATGAAACCGTTATTTACCCATTTTATCAAATCACATTACTTAATCTAGGTGTCTAAATTATATTAAAACTTTCTTTGAGTGAAATTACTAATCCATTTGGTCACATTACTAATCCTAAGCGTAAAATAACTATTCACAATTTACTATTCATTAAAAATTAAGTTGATCTTATTAGACTCCAAATTCCTTACTGAACACTTTTTTAGAAGACCATTTTTTGAAAATCATTACACATCATTAATTATTTAGGGTTTACATAAATATTTTAAAATATCCTTTTTTTCAAAATTCATCAATAAAATACATCCTAAAATTATCCAGACATTTGAAATTTCACAAACATCACTAAAGGAAGAAATCTCAATTCATTCATCCCAAAGGATTACACAAAGAAGCTAGGGTCTCATCACATAACCCCTTATAACACCGGCATATGACCTAGGTGTAAGGTGTGCTATGGTGAGAGAATCTGAGGGAGGCTCAGATAACATTGCCCTAGTAGTAATCTCTACTAACTTGAACTTCTCCAGCAGGCATTTCCGTTCAATCTTGACACGCTGGAGTTCCGCTTGGGCTTGGTCCAAAGCGAAGCCCACAGATGCTACCTCCTTCCCAAGCTCTGATAAGTGGGCTTCATAAAGTTCGAGTCTACTGGATGAAGCCATCGACTCCTCTTTCTGCATTAACCATTAACATCTTATTAAATCATTAAGAGTAAGTTAATATACTACTCAAAAAGATTGGGTCGTTACATTCTTCCCCCCTTAAGAAATTTCGTCCCCGAAATTTATACTTGAGGCCTAGTCGAAAAGGTGAGGGTACTTTTTCTTCATTGTTTCCTCAGGCTCCCAAGTCACTTCTTCATATTTATGATTCCTCCACAACACTTTCACAAGGTGGGTAGTCTTGTTTCGTAGAACCTTGTCTCTACGGTCCAAGATCTCTACTGGCTGCTCCTCATAAGAGAGGTCATGTTCCAGTTGTACCACCTCTGGGTTCAGTACATGCGAAGGGTCGGGTATGTACTTCCTCAAGAGAGATACATGGAAGACATCATGAACTTGAGCTAGGTTTGGTGGAAGTGCTAGACGATAGGCCACTGCTCCTATGAGATCAAGGATTTCATAGGGGCCAATGTACCTAGGGCTGAGCTTCCCTTTCTTCCCAAACCGAATGACTCTCTTCCAGGGAGAAATTCGAAGGAAGACTTTGTCACCAACACCAAACTACAAGTCCCTTCGACGATTGTCAGCATAGCTCTTCTGCCGACTCTGATCAGCCTTTATGTGTTGTTGGATGGCATGAACCTGTTCTGTCATCTCTTGCACAAGATCAGGACCAAGAAGCTTTCTCTCACCAGTTTCATCCCAACAAGTAGGAGTTCTACATCGCTTTCCATACAGAGCTTCATAGGGTGCCATCTGAATACTCGAATGGAAGATGTTGTTATAGGAGAACTCAACTAATGGGAGGTGTTGATCCCATCCACCTTTAAATTACATTGAGCATAATATCAGCATGTCTTTGAGTGTCTGAATAGTCCTTTCAGATTGGCCATCAGTTTTAGGATGATAGGCCGTACTAAAATTCAATTCAGTATTCAGAGAATGTTGAAGACTTCTCCAGAATTTTGATGTAAATCTTGGGTCACGATCAGACACGATGGATAGTGGTACCCCATGCAGCCTTACCACTTTCTTCACGTATATATTGGCAAGCTGATCCAGAGAGAAATCTTCCCAAATAGAGATAAAATGGCCTGTCTTGGTGAGACGGTCCACAATAACCCATATCGCATTGTTTCCTTTGGATGTTTTCGGGAGACCAGTTACAAAGTCCATAGTGATATTATCCCACTTCCATACCGGTATGGGTAGCGGTTGTAATACCCCCTTAGGAAGTTGTCGTTCTGCTTTTACTTGCTGACACACCAGGCACCTTGTAGTGTAATCAGCAATCTCCCTCTTCATGTTATCCCACCAATAATGATCACGAAGGTCTCTATACATCTTAGTGCTTCCCGGATGTATAGAGAAAGTAGAGCTATGAGCTTCATCCATCAGTTCTTTCTTTATCTCTGGAATAGATGGAACACATAGTCTTGTATGAAATTTCAATACACCTTCTTGATCAATATTGAAATCAGGGAACTTCCCATCTTTTACAGCCTCCAACTTCTCCTGCAGCAAAGGATCTTCTTTTTGAGTCTTCTTGATCTTCTCTAGTAATGAAGGTTGAGAATTCATTTGGGATAGGGTTGATGATGTCCCTTTCCTTATAATTCCCATGTCCAGTTTTACTAGATCATTAATCAAGGGATCTCCTAGGATCCTCATTGTTTCCAGAACAACAGGGTCTTTCCTGCTTAATGCATCAGCGCCTTTATTTTCTCTTCCAGGGTGATAATGAATTGAACAATCATAGTCTTTAATAAGCTCCAACCATATCCTTTGTCTCATGTTCAATTCTTTCTGTGTGAAAATATACTTTAGACTTTGGTGGTCAGTGTATATATCACATTTCTCCCCATAAAGATAGTGCCTCCATATCTTTAGAGTAAAAACAACTGCCGCCAGCTCTAGATCATGCGTAGGATAATTCTGCTCATGAATCTTCAACTGTCAAGATGCATAAGCAATTACCTTGTCATTTTTCATGAGGACGTACCCAAGCCCTTTCAGAGATGCATCGCTAAAAATAACGAATCCTTCTCCGATAGAGGGTAGTGTTAATATAGGTGCAGTAACCAATCTCTTATTCAGCTCTTGGAAACTTTCCTCGCATTCCTTTGTCCAGATGAACTTAACCCCTTTTCGAGTCAACTTGGTTAGTGGATTAGAAAGTTGTGAAAAGTTTTTCAAAAACCTCCTATAATATCCCGCTAAACCAAGGAAACTAAGAATCTTAGTTACTGTTGTGGGTTGAGGCCACTCCTCCACAACCATTGTCTTTGCAGGGTCAACCGAGATTCCTTCATTGGTTACGATGTGCCCCAAGAAATCCACTTGTTGTAACCAAAACTCACACTTTCTGAACTTTCCAAAGAGCCTCTCCTTCCACAGAGTTTTCAAAATAACCCTCATATGATCTTCATGCTCCTCACGACTTTTTGAATATATCAAAATATCATCAATAAAAACTACCACAAAGTTATCAAGGTAGTCCTTAAAGACCCTATTCATCAAATCCATGAAAATAGCCGAAGCATTAGTCAAACCGAAGGGCATAACAGTAAACTCATAATGCCCATATCTTGATCGGAAGGCAGTCTTTGGAATATCTTCCTTCTTCACCCTCAGTTGATGATAACCAGATCGAAGGTCAATCTTGGAGAAGAATTGAGCCCCACGAAGTTGGTCAAATAAATCATCAATTCTTGGAAGAGGATATCTGTTCTTCACTGTGATCCCATTCAGTTCTCTATAATCAATGCATAGCCACATTGATCCATCCTTCTTTTTCACAAAGAGAACTGGTGCTCCCCAAGGAGACACACTCGGTCGGATAAACCCCTTCTCCAACAAGTCTTGGATTTGTTTCTTTAACTCTTCTAGCTCCACATTTTCCATTCTATAAGGAGTCTTTGATATCGGTTGAGACCCAGGTACGAGTTCAATGGAGAACTCTACCTCTCTTTTGGGGGGAGGTCTAGGTAACTCCTCAGGAAATACATCCATGTATTCCTGAAAAATTGGAACATATTCTATTGGTATGCTCCCTTTTCCTTCTTCATCATCACCGATTAACTCCATAAAGAAAGCTATAGGAGGTGCTTCTAGATAGGGATCAGTTCGGGATATGTCTCCTTGAAAGATAACTGTAGGTTGTTTATTCAAGACTACTGAGATTTCCTTACTTATGCATTTGATCTTAGCGTTATACTTTGAGAGCCGGTCCATCCCTAGTATAACGTCGAATTCCAACATGGGAATGACTACTAGATTTGCGATAAGATTGTGCTCACTAAAGTAAACACTAGAGTCTCTAAACACTGTTGATGCATGGATAATCCCACTTGGAGTCTTGACTGACAACTCTACCTCAAGCAATTCCGGGATTGATTCTATATTCTTTGCAAACTTGGAGGAAATAAAGTAATGTATAGAACAAGAATAAAACAAAGTAGTTGCTAGTTTTGAGAGGACAACAAGATTACCTTCTACCATGTCATTCGGAGCTTCAACTTCAGTTGTTGTGATAGAAAAAGCACGACCTTGATCCCTCGGCCTTTGCTGAGGTTGATGGTGATTCCCCCCCACTGCCCTTGGATTTGGACAGAGATTAGCATAGTGCCCAAGTTGTCCACACTTGAAGCAATGGACTTCGGGTAAGTTCAGAACCATCTTTCCTCTGTTTTTAGTGTTGGGGAGTTGAGGATTCTCCTCACTACGACAATTCCGAGCAATATGGCCTCCTCTTCCACACTTGTAGCACTTTCCACTTCCGTTCAAGCAGTTCCCCAGATGGTTATTCCCACATTTATTGCATGTGGTAAGTTGCATTTTCTTCCCACCTCTTCCCTAGTCAAAAGTCTTCCCTAAACTGGGCTCCAAAGATCTCTTCTTTTCATTTGATTTATGAGACCACTGCGTCTCACCAAACTCCAGCTCGACTTTCATTGCACTCCGCACGATCTCCTCATAGCTATCGTAGTCCCGGTTGGCTAAATTCTTCCACAGATGAGGTCTCAGCCCACAAAAAAATCTATCAACCTTCCCACTTGGATCCATGACAAAGCTAGAGGTATATCGTGAAAGTCGGGTGAAGTTCATCTCATAGCTTCCGATGGATTCGTTCTCCTTCTACTTCAGCTCGAGAAACTCTTTCTCCATTCTCGTTCTCATGGAACGAGGGAAATACTTGTTAAAGAATATTCCCCGGAATTCTTCCCACTCCATAGCTTCCATCTCTCCTCTAGGCTTCGTGTTTTTGACCAGTGACCACCACTGGTCAGCTTCTCCCTCTAGGCGATAAACAGCAAGGGTGAATTTTTCTTGTTCCGAACAAAGGAGTACAGAAAAGATATTTTCAATAGAGCTTATCCATTGTTCCACAACCAAAGGGTCAGTAGATCCACTGAATGATGGTGGTCGTTGATGCATGAAGGACTCAACAGAATGTTGTTCCCTTCGTGGTGAGTTCGGCCTCTCAGCTTGATTCAAGTTATTTCTCATAACTTGAGTCAGTTGGTTCATCATTCACATGAATGTTTCCATTCCGGCTTCCATCAGAGGGCCGTCAGCACATGGTGCATTTCGGTCACCATCGGCGCGGTTCCTCCTATTGCCCGCCATTTTCTAAAAGAATAAAACCTTGGTAAGAAACTTATTTCATTTATGAATCTTTTAACTAAGACTTCATGCTTAGACAATTACACTTCTCTATAATTCCTTCATAATGATTCATAAAAATCATGTGATTAACCAAACATATCCCTCGGGAGTGTCGTAACCAAGAGTGCAGCAAAGCCCATTATCGTGCACCAGTTCCCGTTCGAGTCTAGCTCAAAGCGGTGTTTTCGGGTTTTACCCCTATGTACATCTGTGCCAGAGCCGCCTCTACCTGCTCGTATCCAGACATGGATGTATTTGTTTGATAAACCACTTACTCAATACTTACCAAAATACCAGGAAGTTTTCCTATATTTAAACTTTTATATAGGGTTCTTCCTAAAGTTTTTATATCCTAATTTCCACAAATAACTAAACCATCCTTTGATACAAACTATAGCATCCCGTCTTTTTATAACATAACTTTCATTTCAATACACGGAACTGAGGATCTTTAAGGTTTAGTGTCTTGGAAACAAGGAACATAATACATGAAAACAACATAAAACATTATTCTTAAACACTTGAAAGGCTTCTACTTAAGTTCATCCTAGGTTCATTACTGCATCTCATAACCTGGGGACATACATCAAAAGAAAGGGTGAGCAGAAGGCCCAGTAAGGGAAACAAGAGAAACATTTTACATGTGAACTTGAGATACTTCAATAAGGACATGAAAAGAACTTTAAGGCATGAGAAAGAAATCATGAGATGCATCATAATACAAATAAAATTTTTCATAACTTGAATATGTGGCTACAAAATTTAATATTGACAATCGTTTCGTTTCACCAAGGTCCATCCCCAAGGTGTCGTTAAAAATTACCAAGGTTATTCACCAAGGCGTCGTTAAAAATGGTCATCTCTAGAGATTAAGTCTTTACCCAATGCATTGGAGCGCTATCTGGGATCACCCTTGACATGTCTTTATTATCATGTGAGCCAAATATATCATCAATCATTTCATAAACAACCCATATAGAATAAAAGAAATGGGATTCATTTCATAATCATAACATTTTAAAAACTGCTTTAAAGACATGATCTTTATGTCACTTTAAACCCACAGAAAGGGGAAGTGGGTTTCATGTATATAAATCCCAGAATTTAAAATAGAACATTTTAACATATATGTAAATACCCTTGTAGAAATAATAGCTTTGAGTATTCACTTTATAACATAAAATAATTTTGAGAAAAGAGAGAGGCATTTTGAGACGAAAATTCTGCAGCATAACGGCTATGTTACAAGGTTTTAGAAAACATTGAAAAGAGAGGGAACATGGGTCACCCACTCATAAATGATCCATAAAACAGTATGGGGACTGAATATAAGGGATTTAAGAACATGGTAATGAAATTTAAAAGATATACCATATGAAATGAAAACATGGAAGGAAGACAAAAATTAGATTTCTCTTATGAAAATTCGGCAGCCTAACGGCGTCACTTAAACTTCAATAAAAATGATTTGACAAGATCAAATAGGGTCTCTCATCATATGATCATAAGATATCAGTATGATAGATATAGAGATCATACCCCAACATAATAAAAAGGAATTTGAAAGACTTGACATGAAAATCGAACTTGAAAAATGAGAAGGGTGAAAGAATTCCTTAAAAAATTCGGTAGCCTAACAGCGTCACTTAAACTTTCATAAAACGAAATGATGAGAGTAAGAGGGGATCTCTCATCATATAAACATGAAAATGGCAGTAAGAGGAATATAAAATAACATCCTCTCACATAAGAACATGGAGCATAAAAGGAATGACATAAAAGAGATTACATGAAAAGAAAGAGAGAGGTCGGATCCCTTACCTTAAAACGTAACTCTTAAAACTCAAAGGTTTGGACCTTGAGAGCTTGGGGGCACCTTGGGAGGACTCATTGGGAGGTAAGGAGACCAGAACTTCGTTGGGGGAGAGTTGGGAGTGAAAAATAAAGGAGGAAAGGGTGGGTATTTATAGGGAAAGTGAGGGGACAAGGCATTAATGGCCAAGGGACACCTCACAAGTGTTTTTCTCAAAACCATGTGCTCTCCCTTGGCATTTACCATGGAGTTAGGCCCCATGGGCCCCCCAAAACAATAATTAATCACCCTTGGCCGGCCAACCCTTAAAATATCTCATGACATCATCATGACACAGTTATGATGTCATTAAACATACCGAAACCCTAAAACTTCATTTTTACTATTCACTGAAAAATTCATCTTACTCAGAAAAATCCCAAAATTTCACCTTAACCAAATATCGATGCTCTAATTACATTTATGAACTCCATTTTATAAAAATAATTTTCTAAATAATTTTAATTTAATTTTTAAATAAAAACACTATTCATCGAGAATTCATTTTTTCCAGAAAAATCCCCAAAAATTACCATAACATAATATCGATGCTCTGAGTTCAAAAATAAAGTCCTTTTTATAAAAATAATTTTCTAATTATTTTTAACTAAATTTTTAATTAAAAAACACTATTCATCTGAAAAAACTAATACTTGGCTAATAATTTATGAAACCGTTATTTACCCATTTTATCGAATCACATTACTTAATCTAGGTGTCTAAATTATATTAAAACTTTCTTTGAGTGAAATTACTAATCCATTTGGTCACATTACTAATCCTAAGCGTAAAATCACTATTCAGAATTTACTATTCATTAAAAATTAAGTTGATCTTATTAGACTCCAAATTCCTTACTGAACACTTTTTTAGAAGACCATTTTTTGAAAATCATTACACATCATTAATTATTTAGGGTTTACATAAATATTTTAAAATATCCTTTTTTTCAAAATTCATCAATAAAATACATCCTAAAATTATCCGGACATTTGAAATTTCACAAACATCACTAAAGGAAGAAATCTCAATTCATTCATCCCAAAGGATTACACAAAGAAGCTAGGGTATCATCACATAACCCCTTATAACACCGGCATATGACCTAAGTGTAAGGTGTGCTATGGTGAGAGAATATGAGGGAGACTCAGATAACATTGCCCTAGTAGTAATCTCTACTAACTTGAACTTCTCCCGCAGGCGTTTCCGTTCAAGCTTGACACGCTGGAGTTCAGCTTGGGCTTGGTCCAAAGCGAAGCCCACAGATGCTACCTCCTTCCCAAGCTTTGATAAGTGGGCTTCATAAGGTTCGAGTCTACTGGATGAAGCCATCGACTCCTCTTTCTGCATTAACCATTAACATCTTATTAAATCATTAAGAGTAAGTTAATATACTACTCAAAAATATTGGGTCGTTACAGATATAATTCGAGGATAAGGTGATAATGGTTCGAAATATACCCATCCAATAGGTTTTTGACAAGTGTAGGTCTTAGATTTTACATTATCTTTTCATTTTATTTAAATCGTTAAATAATGAGGTAATCGCTGCATCATCATGATGTCATAAATAATTTAATTTATTTAATATATAAAAATTATAAAACAAATACTATGATGTAGGAAATCTTTTTATCTTTCCAATGAATATTTATAGTCAACCATCTGACTTGTATAACCCCATTTAAAAATTGTTATAGTAAAACAACTCATGTTTGTGTCATTTTTACTTTTACATTAAATAAAAAGATATTAATGTCATTTTCCTTCCAAAGTGGCTCCATGGGGTCCCACAGTTGACCCATGGATTATCTTGGTCGGTCATTACACATCCAATAAGGGTAGGACATGTGTCAAGCTCACCTCATGTTATTAAAACATTATTTTTACCTTAAACTACACTAATTACCTCTAATCGCGATTAAAAACTTAAAAGTTACTATTCACCAAAAAAATATTTTAATCCCAGAACCAAATTTTACTTCTTAATGACAACCATGTATGTTGGATTTTTTAAATTCAAAACACAGAGGTGGTAAAATTTCATTTAAACGAAAAATCAGTTTTTTAAGTACCACTTAGTGGTTTCACTATTCATCAAAAATTGAAGTTTTTCAGAAAAATACCAAAACTTCACCCTAAGTTATATTTGATATTACGAATTCAAAAATGATTTCTATTTTATAAAATTCAAAACATATAAGTTACATTAATTAATTTAATAATTAAATCCCGCTTTCAGAGCAAATAGCGTGTTTTTATGAAACAATAAGTATCAAAAGATTGACACTAGTTTAAGTCCAATTTCAAAGTGAAATTAATTAAAACGACCACTATTAGATTAAATGATAAAAATATATTCTAATTTTACTTTAAAAACAATTCAAAAGATAATCTAATCATATAAATAAATTAGATTAAAAAGAGGTTTTGAATTAAAATACAACATTTTTTACTATTCATTAAAAAATGAACTTTATCGGAAAGATACCAAAAATTTACACAAAGTATATTTTGATGTCCCGATTCTTAATAAGAATTTTATTTTTTCAAATATAACACATAAAATTGTCAAAAATTGGATTTAAAAGAGTTTCTCCATCAAAAGGCGGTTAATCGACCTTTTAAAGAATATTAGAATGTTTACGCTTAAAATTGGATTCATTCGCATTTTTAATCCTCTAACATTTATTGTAAAGAGTAAAAATATTTGACAAAAATATATAATCATTTTGTAGTTAGTTCTGTTCATTCCCGCCATTACAACGGCTAGGCGTTAACTACTATTTAAAATAATATTATTCTATTATTAGAGTGCAACATAAGATTCCTGAGAAACTCGTTGTTGCGTATTGGGTACGCCATCGAGCATAGCGTCCCCTTTAATGTAATATTAATATTTTATTCACAAATATAGATAAATATAAAAATGTCATATTCTTTATTTACCTGGGGTGTTACACCTTTGGTGTTCAATGAGGGAGACCATGTGTTCCTATGAGTTTCACCTCAATGAGGTTTATATAGATTTGGTTGGGCTGACAAGATATATTTGAGATTCATTAGACCTTTCCAGATACTATGTAGAGTTGAAGAGGTGGCATACCACATAGCTCTACCACATTTTTTAGACCAAGAACATAACCTCTTCCACATGTCGTAACTGAGGAGGTAAATGCATGATTCATGACATGTTATAAACTGGGGAGATCTGGACATGAAGGATGGAGATAACTTTGCTGAGTACCCAGTAGAGATCAAGGTTCGCCAGGAGATGATCCTTTGTGGGTGATCACTTCCTTTAATACATGTCTAGAGGCATCACAAGAATATTTAGGAGAGAACCTAGGAGTGAGAGGCTCAGATTCATCTTCAGTACCCACATATTTTTGTATAGCCAACAGTTTTGTCTTTTTAGGATGCAAATCCACATGGTGGGTAGAATTAAGTTACTCATATTTTCCGTGTATTATTTTTGGATATTTTATGGATTATTTTTGAGAGCAAGTGTTGAGACATTGTGTGATTATAAGGTATAGTATGCCTAAAATAAATTCTTGATATATATAAAATATATTGGTATCATTATAGCCTAATTATTACTTTCGACAATCCAAATTAAAATACCCAAACAAGTTTAGTTCAAGTAAGGGATCAATCCATAGGTAGAGAGAGTTATAGTGTTTTGTTTTTCTAGTTTATGATTAATTTAGTGAAGTTTTCTGAAATTTTATAGTTGATTTTTATGTTTTAATAACAGGGTGATTGAATTTCAATTGACTAACAAATTACTTTATAGATAAAGAAAAATGTAAAAAATTGATTCTTGATGAAAAATCGGAAGAATGCATCAGGGCTGTGGATTTTAAAGGTTGTAATTAAATCAATTTTCTTATGAGGTTGCATTCTTTATGATAACTCACATCTCTAGGTAATTAATGTAATAGACCCCCTTGGTCTGGTGAGTTTTGGTTAATTCAATAGAGACCAATTCCTTGGTTTGGAATTTGATTTCTCTTAATTTTATTAATTGAAACCCTTCTTGAGATGATAATCACATCCAATGATCATGGATGTTATTTATTGTAATTCCTTAGAATATCTCTAGAAATACTGTTCTTGGTATGATTCTATATTTCTAGTGAAGTTTATAAAGTATTATTATGGAATTATAAGAGAATGATAAATAACATGATTACAATATCACAATTGACAAAATACAACACATAATTTTCCACAGCCCCAACACATAGGGGGTTTATCTATTCATGGAGTAGCTAGTAATTAAACTACTTAATATACCTGAATTAAACATTTTAAAAGCTTTAGAGTGAAGGTTGTCAGGAAGGTAGAATGGAAGCACCTTCTCTCTTCTCTTCTCTACTTGGGAGTCTACGGAAATTCCCCCTTGGTCTGTCTTGAAAAAATGCGTCTGTCCTGAACTTGGAGGGTCTGCACTACTTTTATAGTATTTAGTAATACACGGAATGTACCCAGAAGTACACTATGTGTACGTTGGTCAATATGGTTTGACCCTCTTTTCTCCTTTAGTGGGTGAGCTACCACACCTCTCTTGACTTAGAACATGCCGCCACTTAGAAGGTGGAAGTACACGGCATGTAGTTCCATCTACATGGCTTGTAAAATCAATCATCGGCCACCAAACTCTTCTATAAGGGAAAACACAGCGTGTGTATGGGAAGAACACTATGCGTATTCTTTGGCCAGCAACTTGGGTGTGTATCCAGTCCTCTCGATCCATGTTCTGGTAATAATACATGGTGTGTATAATAAGTACACACCATGTATATTCAAATTTTTTTATTTCCTTTCCCGATTTGCGACTTTTGATCGAAAACACCTAAAAATCATCATAATCACTAATATAAAAGTTTTTTATTCACAAAAAGATTTATAATTGATGAAAACAAGTTTTTATGATTGATAATATAATCGAAAAAGTATACACATATTGGGAACATCAAATTCCCCCACACGTAGTTATTTACATTCCCTCAAGCAAGATCTCAACATCAAATCAATATAATCCATACTATAAAAAGGGATTAATTCAACTAATTATAATTTTAAATAATATAACCATAGTAGAAGATTTTTAAAAGGCAAAAAACATATTTCAATTAAAAAGATATTCTAATCATGCCTCATATATAATTTAATTAAAAATTTTCATCCTCTTTCATCCACATTAATTAAATTTCCATAAATAAACATTCCACTTGATGATTTACCTCACCAAAAAGTACCACACTCATCACTCAAGATTACTTAATAAGATTTATCCTCAATCTTAAGTATATGCACTCTATCCATAGGCTTTCAAGTTTTCTCATTCTCTACTTCAGAAGTCAAATCAAAAAAATCATGTGGGCTTATAATAAGGTTCAAATGTTTCTAAGGAAAAGGGTTGGTAGGTAATGATGAAAATCAATCTCAGAGGCTTGAAAATGAGGCAGAATTCTTAAACAAAAATTCATGATATTCAAAATAAAACTTAATGAAAATGAAACCCCAATCATGATCTCTTAAAGGGTATCATTACCATGATATTCCCTTGCCAATATGGGTTCATAGACCATCAATGAATCTGGTCCCTCTTTTTCA
The DNA here is from genome assembly GCA_963277665.1 of Viscum album. Classification (NCBI taxonomy): domain Eukaryota; kingdom Viridiplantae; phylum Streptophyta; class Magnoliopsida; order Santalales; family Viscaceae; genus Viscum; species Viscum album. Next base: position 1,434,558,024 of record OY728151.1, on the reverse strand, counting down.
TAGTTCATTTTTTAAAATAAAAATTCCAAAGACCACTAAGAATACAAGGAATATTGGTTTTGAGAACATTTATTTCCAAATTAACAAATGATAAACTCCCCCACACTTAAATGCATGGTTGTTCCAAAATATACCATGAATGGCCAAAAATCCCTCTCTAAAGCTCAAGTGAATAGTCATGCAAAATTATAAAAGGATTAGGGTATGAAGGGAAAATAAGCTTGTAATGTGGATTCCTATCAAGGTAGTTCATGGTTTCTAAGGGTTTAAAAAGTTCAGATGTAGGGTAGGTCTCAAGGTCAAAGGGGCTAAAAAAACAATCAAATGCCCCAATCATTTTAATGTGATTCAAAAAATCCTCATGTTTTGAAGAGAAAAACTAGAAAGTTCGGGTAGTTATGCATAACCCAAGAATCTCTCAAGAAAGTGGGTATATGAAAGAATATGTCAAAAAGGTTTAGAATACCTCTTGGGAATGGAAAAAATACAAGGGTCAATTAGGTAATGACATGAATACAAATGATCAGTTCTAATAAATGTAAATGTCCAAGACTTTAAATACAGAGTAAAAGTATATCAACAATAATTTTAAAATACTTTGAAAATTGAAATAAGCATGTAACTTTTAAAATTTCCTTTTATGTATTTATTATTTATAATTATAATTAATAAAAAATTATCCACAATTTAAAATATGTCAATTATTAATGATGTATCCTAAATCAGTTCAAGTCAAAGACTAGTGGAATCAAGGACCCTCCCCTACACTTAATACAACACATGGACCCCCAAGTGCAATACCAAGGAAGAGGAGAGAATATGGGAAAAAATCAGGTGTAAGAGGAAGGGAAGAATTGGAAGAAGTAAACCCAAAGTAGAAAAGAAAAAGAAACACTGAAAAATACTCCCCTTGAGGTGAATCGAAAAAATGGGGAAGTAGTCGAAATAGAGTTTCCCAAGTCACTCTAGAGTACCTATGACTATCAAGGGAAGGGGAAAAAAATATGCAGAGACATACATCATCAAATCCCAAGCATAGCACAAAAAGATATATATAATGGAAATAAATATGCCCAACTAGTCACTAGGTCACCTCAGAAGAGGCATCATCTGCTACAGAAGAATCTGACAATGGAGAAGCAGCTGCAGAGGATACCAGAGGCACGAGCTCGACACTCAGAGAAGTAGGTGGGCCCATTGAACTCTAAGGTGTCCATGAATTGCAAAAAATAAATTATGGTAAGTAAGAGTGCTGACATGAAAAGTGTCCAACAAATGAGTATGGACCAGAAGCTCCTCAAGATCCTCCCAAATGTCCAGATACTGGGGAATACTGATGTTCAGGTAGCATTCTATCAAATAAATAGTGCAGTGGGAGAATCACCACAATATCTATGCCACAAGATGACCCTTAGGAAATATTAGGCATCGATGCGGTGGAGGGAGGGAAGCAGCCGGTGCAGGCGGTGGTGGAATGGCAGGTGCTAGAGAAGATGGTCTTGCCACAATGGTAAGAGGTGGAGCAGTGGATACATGAGAGGGCTCAGAGGGATGGATAGTAGGTGGAGGTACTGCACTATGGGAAATATAGATATTTGCGACGGGTCATTTGCTACGGGATCCCGTCGCAAATAGTCTTTTGGGACGGGGCCCCGTCGCAAATCGCCCGTTGCAGAAAACGCCGTCGCAACTAATTTTTTTTGCGACGGGCCCATCGCAAAAACACTTATTTGCGATGGGAAATGGGCCCATCGCAAATAGGTTTCTGTTTTTTTAAAAAAATCTTTTGCGACGGGCCCGTCGCAAACAATTATTTGCGACGAGCCCTTTTCCCGTCGCAAATGGTTGCTTCGAAGCAGGTATTTGTGACAGGAATATATTCCCGTCGCAAATAATATTAAAAAATTTAAAAAAAATTTAAAAATTTATTTATTAATATATAAATCAATAAACCTATTTATATTGATATAAATATAATATTTATTTTTTAAATATGTTTTAGAAAGGAAGAATGAAATCAAATATGAATGTATAAGATGTTCAGAAAAATAGGCTTATAAAATAAATTAAAAAATATTTTTAATTAGTAATTATGTAATTTTTATCAATTAATAGTCATTTAATAACTCTTTGAATATAAAAAAAATAAAAAAATTAATGAAAGATGGAAAATAAGTTGAAAATGAAACCCAAAATTCAAACGGCCATAACTTTTGATCCGGGACTCCGTTTGAGCTCCACAACATATCAAATCAAAGCCTGCGACGAGCTCTACAGACCTATGGACGGGTAAAACCCGTACAAGATTTTTTAGATGCCAAAAAAGGCACAGAAGGCCTCCAAAACTGAGTTTTTAGTCGGGGTACCTAGGTTTTTCACCGTTTAAACAGCTATAACTTCTGCTCCTGATGTCCGATAAACCTCTACCATATATCATATCGAAGATCATTTCATGTTCTTCGATTTGACTAATTGTGGAGCTGAAGCAGAGTTTTGGATTAGAAGTTATGGTCATTTTAACATTCAAATAGCTATAACATCCGATCCGGATGTCCGTTTGGCATGTACCGCATATCATATCGAAGATCGTTTCATGTTCTTCGATATGACTGGTTGTGGAGTTGAAACGGACTTACGGATTAGAAGTTATAGCCGTTTTAACATTCTTGGTGGATTTTCACCCCCTCATTTCTATGTATTCATTCATAACTATATATATATATATGTGTGTGTGTGTGTGTGTGTGTGTGTGTGTTTATGTGTATCTATTGTATATATGTATTTATTTATTTATTTATTTATTTATACATATACATAAAAACACATATTTTATAAATTTATTTAAAACTAAGCTTATAAATATATATTAATTAATATACAAATAAATATACGAATAAAAACTTATAACTACATATATATATATATATATATAAATAGAATAAATATATATTAATATAAAAATAAATAAATATATATTTATTTATATAACCAAATATATTTATATTAATATAAATCTATATTAATATACGAATAAATATAACTATATATATATTGATAGATCATTAAATGTATAAAAAAATGAAATGGCTTAGTTGTAAAGGTTAATGCGCGCATGGGGGAGGTTTATTCCTATTTATTATTAATTATTCCTATTTATTATTAATTATTTCTAATTATTATTAATTACTACTAATTACCATTAACTATGAACAATTAATACTAATAATTTAAATTTATTAAATAACAAAACAATATAAACATAATTAAATTACAACTAATTAAAAATAAATAAAACTAATAAAAAATTTAAAATAAATATTTAATTAAAAAGAACATAAATGCCTTTAAAATTGATCTGAGGTTGATCTCCGATAATTTTTGAAGACATCAATATCAAATCTGGAAATAAAAATTAAACTTAAGAAACTGTGAACTCTAAAAATAGAGTTTTGAGAGAAGTTGAGAATGAATGGAAAAAAATGGGTGGGGGTATTTATAGGTTAACTTATTTGCGACGGGAGTATTTGCGACGGGTATCCCATCGAAAATAGTATTATTTGTGACGGGTCCCGTCACAAATAATAACCTGCCGACATACTATTTGCGACAGGGGGTATATTCCCGTCGCAACTAGTTTTTACCGCCGCCGGTTATTTGCGACGGGGGGTATATTCCCGTCGCAAATAGTTTTTACCGCCGCCGGTTATTTGCGACGGGGGGTATATTCCCGTCGCAAATAGTTTTACCGCCGTCGGTTATTTGCGACGGGTGGTTACCACCCGTCGCAAATAACTTTCCCGCGGTTTGGTGCTCTCTGCGTGCCAAGCCTTTTACGACGGGTGAGATTTCCCCATCACAAATAAGTGGTTATTTACGACGGGAAAATACCCCCATCGCAAATAAGTTTCTAACGGGACTATTTGCGATGGGATTTATTCCCGTCGCAAATAACCCGTCCAGAAACCCCTTTTTCCCGTAGTGCTGGCTCGGTTAGTTCCACCACTGATGTGGATGGTAGCTCTGATGGGATGGATCTGGAAGGATTGGGAGCACCAGAACTCTCTTCCACAGTGGATGATGTGGATTATGTGGATGCCACCGCTAGAGGACCAACATTGGCTGGAGAAGGAACCACAAGAGCTGCTAGATTGGTAGATGTCGCAAATGGAGGAAGCATCAGAAGAGTAGGCAGAGTGGCCAACACTGGGGGTTAGAAAACCGGGAAATCGAAAGAAGGCTGCTTAGAATGTCTAATATGAATATGATGTTAAGGAGGCCGCTCGTCCTCAATAGTGGAAGTAGTCCGCTTCTCACTCACATGATCTCTATCGGTCATACTTGGAAGAAAAGGAAAGAAAACAAAAGAAAAGAATAAAAATAAGAAAGAAAGAAAATGTGAGAAAAGATAAAAATTAGGAGAACATGGCGTGTAGATCTAGGGTACACGATGTGCAGTAGGACCTGTGTAAGACCTCGTGTACTCTGGATAGACACACCACGAGGGCATGTGTTGGGAAAAAAGAAGAACACAATGTGTATCAGCATGCAAACACCATATACTATAACATGGAGTGATGCCCGTGTAGGTGGACAAATACGACTTCAACTAGGGAAGGGGAGAAGGGAAATACACATCGTGTGGCCAGGTGTACATGCCGTGTGTGATAACATGGTGTGCGAGGCATGTACACCTTTCCACACCGATTCCTTTGAAGGTTCAGAGGACATAGAGTGTCCCGAAAAGACATGTCATGTATGTTGACATGGGAAGGGATCGTGTCCCAGAGGACACGGTCTGGGCCAGAAGGCCAAGGGAGGCACGATACACAACGTGTACCGAACATACATACCATTTATAATTCAAATGGTGAAAATGTGTCATGTATGTCCTTGTACTGTATGTACATGACATGTGTTTTTCGTGCACTCTGTGTACTGTGTGAGGATCTGAATGGTCAGCTGATCCAAAAATCAACCTAAACACAATGTAAACTGTGAAATAAGGATCGTATAATGGCATACCTGGTGTGAGGATCAAAATGCAGAAGAAATCAGGCTGTAAAGCACTCAAAATCAGAAGATTGAGTTCAGGGATGGAGGAAGATTCCTGGGAGAATAAATGGGGAGAAAGAGAGGTTGCACGACACATATTGAGGCTGGGTAGGGCCCTGACCTTTATAGGTGAAGGACACAACATGTATCAAGGTGTACACATTGTGTATGTGTTTTTTTAAATAAATAAATTATATAATATAATTATTATAGTAAACTTTATAATAATTAATATTAATATTTAATATATATATATATATATTATTTACTAAAAATAAATCTATACATGTAATGTATTGGGGAAATACATGTCGTGTGTTCTAAAATTGGAAAAAGAGAACTACAACCTTTGGTTCGGTGCTTGGGGAATGATTTCAACTAACGGTCAGTCGATCTAAATGGAAGCCCTTAACCACTGGAGTGAAGGTTTTAGTGATACACAGTTTTAGTTACTTTTAATATGTAAATTAAAGGTCTAATTCTACACGGAACAATGAAAATTCATGGCATGTGGTTTTTAATTTTAATAAAAGGGATGAAGCAGGGAGAACTTCAGCCGCATGTATGTTACTATTTCAAAAAGTTTTTAACTTATCATTGAAAACATGGCGCACATGATATATATTGAAATGCATATCGTGTGGTTTTATTAATAAGAATAATGATGGAAATGGGCCGATTGTCAGGATTCGAACCTGGGTCTTTTGGAACCAGTTTATGACCCTGTCCAGCCGGTCTATCCCCATCATGGGTTTTCTTTTATTTTCTAAAAATTTACATATTATTTTGAAAAATACCACACACACTGTTTAGTTAAACAGGGGTATAAAACGGTTGAATCCCATGCCGAAGGTGGGTATGAAGGGATTCAAACCAGTGATGGCTCGGATATATTCCAGTGACGTTACCATCCGCACTGACATCATCCCTATTTATTAACTTATTTAATATATATATATATATAATATTAATAATATAAAATAAAAAGATAAGTACATGTTGTGTGTATAGGTGGTACACGATGTGTAACCTTTGAGTTGCCTCCCAGACAATGCCTTTGTTTTATGTTGTTGGCTCAACCTTACCTAAGCATTTTTCTACCCAAATTGTATGGTGTAAAATGGTACATTTGGTTATACCATGTCCTACTCAAGAATATTTCGGAAAATTTCACGTTTCAAATAATGACTGTGCTGGCCTACGATTAATTTCAACTCTTCTAATTCATAAGCAGGCTGGATATTGTTGATGAATGGTTCATTAGTGATTGAACAACATTCCATGTCTTATTCCATGTAGAACACGTGATTGTTCATAGTGGTCAATGCATGATATTCCTCATGTTTCATAAGTGATACCTACTTAACTGATTTGAAGACATTGCAAGATACCTTTTCATCTCCCACTCGGAAGATCAATTCACCTTGATGAACATCAATCAACACTTTCCCAGTGGCCAAAAAGGGTCTTTCCAGAATTAGAGGTTCCTCTTGATCTTCTTCCATGTCAAGTATGATTAAGTCAATAGGAATAATAAGATGTCCCACTTTTACAAGCACATCCTCAAGTAGCCCTTTAGGATATTTTATGGATCGATCCGTAAGTTGAAGGGCTACCAGAGTTGGTTGGAGATAATTTAACCCCAACCTTTTGAGGACTCCATAAAGAATAAGGTTCACAATTTCCCCTAAATCCCAAAGGGATTTCCCAAACTCACAAGATCCAATTGTACAAGGTATTTTGAAACTACCTGGATCTTAGAGTTTGGGAGGAAGAGAATGTCGTACCACTAATGATCATTCCTTAGTGAGAGGAATTGTTCCCAAATCCTCCATATTCCTTTTATTTAAGAGGATCTCATTCATGAATTTTTCATATTATGGCATTTGAGTTAATGCCTCTACAAAAGGAATGCTGATAAGAAGTTTCCAAAGGAAATCCATGAATTTCCTAAACTGATGATCGAGTTTTCGTTTCTTCATTCATGCGGGAAATGGTAAGGGGGTTCATAGGGTTTTACCACTTCTTTATCTTTTGATAGTTTTTGTCTTGAGGGGGAACACTCGACTTTGGCATCTTTATTTGAATTGGATGTAGAGTGAGCTGGATTTTTGGCCTTACCATGATTTTCAGTAATATTATGAGGCATCTCCTTCCCACTTTGTAATATGACAACATTGGCCTCCTCCTGTGGGTTATTCTCAGTATCACCTGGCAATGTAACAGGTTTCCTTGAAGAGAGATGATTGGAAAGTTTTCCAATCCGATTATCAAGGCCTTGAATGGATTCCTCTTGATTTTGAAATCTTGTTTCAGTAGTAGTTATGAATTTTTCATCATTTCGTCCATATTTGATAGGGGTTCTTGCTAAGGTTGTTGGGCAGCCAGTTGAGGTTGTGGCTACCTCAATTGTTGTTCCAGACAAGGGTTTTGATACCCTTGTTGTTAGAAGGATCCCTACTATTTCTTTCTTGGATATGGATTCTAGTATTATTGTTTCCCATAACTGGTTGGCCTTTGGGGTGAGGTTGATAATTTTTTTGTTGTTTCCCCCAGCCCATGTTCATATTATCTTTCTATTCCAGGTTTTGGTACTGAGGGTACATATTTGGCCCCCTGTTCCAGGAGATGAAATTTACCTCAATTTTCAAGGAATCAAAATTTTTCCCTAGGCATTCAACCATGATGTGATTATCACCACACTCACCACATGCTGGGTGATTCACTAGTTGAGCTGGAGATGCATTTTTCAGATTTAAAGCATCAATTTTCTTGGATACAACATCAAGTTGGGAAGTAAGCATTGTAGTGTCATCAATGTTGTTCATGCCTCTTTTATGAGTTCCTCAATCCGATTTCCATTGGAAGATGTTTGGAGACATGTATTCAAGAAAGTCGAAGAGTTCCTTCAATGATTTCCTCATTACTGTTCCTCCAACAGGTGAATCCACCACATATTTGGTGTTTGTTGTGAGACTGCCATAGAATTTCTGGACTTTCATCCATAATGGAAGGCCATGATGAGGTCAATTCCTTATAATTTCTTTGAAATTCACCTAGGATTCATACAAGGATTCTAAATCATGTTGTTGGAAATTGTGAATTTCATTCGTCAGTGTCACCGTCTTGGAGGGTGGAAAATATTATGACGTAAACACCTAGGCTAATGTCACCAAGGTGAGGATGGAGCATTGTGGTAATCCTTTGATCCAATCCTTTACTTTATCCCTTAATTAAAAGGGAAATAAACAAAGGCGAATAGTGTACTCAGACACCCCATGGTAGCCGAAGGTGTCACAAATCTCTAAAAAATTATAGAGATGAGCATTGAGGTCTTTAATGGGTAAGCCTCCAAATTGCATCGGGTTCTGAATGAGTTGTATTATGGTAGGATTGATTTAGAAATTCTGGTCCTACACCGGTGGTCTGAAAATTCTTGTATATTCCCCTTGGATGGAAGGAAGACCATACTCCATAAGGGTACAGTGTGGGGGAAATTTCTCTCGAGGTGGTGGCACAAATTGTTGCTCAAGAGAAAAATAAGGCCCCTGACCTGGCTGTAGGTATGGTAACCGCTCTGGTTGAAACTACCAGGTTTGAAGTGGGCCATACCTTGACACAAATAGAGCTTGTTATCTTTTTTGGTTTCATGGGATGAACTCCATTATATTAGCTGGTGGAAGTCGGATCTATTCATTCTCTGTAGATATTTGTTGGTTCCAATTGTCATCCAGACCAAACGACTATCCATCTCCTTAGAAAACAACGTGATCTCCCTCTTCTATGTTCTCCATGGCAGTTCTCTAGTTGTCCTCGTCCATAGGTGTCCGTCGTCACAAAAATATCGTTTGTTCGATCTCCGGATCAAGCGGAAGGATGTCCGATGATTCGAATCTCTTGGAACACGTGATTCAGCCACTTATGCACTTTTGAATTTGCAAAACACTAAAAAAAATACCAAGTGTAAAAGAGGAAAAGTAAAATAATGAACAAAAAAATGAGATTAAGAACATAAATTTTTAGAAATTTTAATCTTAATTTTCACTTAAATTAATACAAACTGATTAATCAAAACACCGGTAACTTTCTCTCCCGGCAACGACACCAAAATTTAGTATCGTTTTAGCTGAAGTATTACTTTTACAATCCAAATTAAAATAACCAAAAAAGTATAGTGCAATTAAGGGATCGATCCATAGGTAAAAGGAGTTATAGTTTTTTGTTTTTCTAGTTTGTGATTAATTTAGTGAAGTTTACTAAAATTTTAGAATTTATTTTTGTGTTTTTATAAAAGGTTGATTGAATTTCAATTTCTTAAAAAATTACTTTAAAGATAAAGAAAAATGAAAAAAAATTGATTCTTGATTAAAAATGGGAAGAATGCATCGGTCCAGTGGATTTTAAAGGTTATTATTAAATCAATTTTCTTATGAGGTTGCATTGTTCATGACAACTCACATCTTTGGGTTATGAATGTAATAGAACCCACTTGGTTTGTTGAGTTTTGTTTAAATCAATAGAGACCAATTCCTTGGTTTGGAATTTGATTTATTTTAATTTTATTAATTGATAACCTTCTTGAGATGATAATCACATCCAATGATCATGGATGTTCTTGATTTTAATTCCTTAGAAGATCTCTAGAAATACCATTCTTGGTCTAATATGATATTAATAGTGAAATTTAATAAGTATTATTAAGGAATCATAAGAGAAGAATAAATAACCTGATTACAATATCACAATTGAAAAAATTCAACACATAATTGTCCACAAACCCAACACATAGGGGGTTGAGGTACTCATGTATTAGCTTGTAATTAAACTAATTATGATAACAAAATAAAAAATGTGAAAATATTCTGAGTTAAGGTCATTGTGAAGGTAGCACAAAAGCACCTTCTCTCCTCTCTTCAGTCCTTGGGTGTCTCTGAAAATTCCCCCTTGTTCTGTCTTGGAAAAATGAGTCAGTCCCAAACATGGAGGGGCTACCCTCCTTTAATAGTTTTTAGTAATACATGACATGTACTCGAAAGTAAATGACTTGTACCCTAGTCAACACGGTTTTTCTCTCTTTTCTCCTTCAGTGGGTGAGATACCGTGCTGCCCTTGACTTGGAACATGGCGCCACCTGGTAGGTGGAAGTACACGGCCTATAGTGCCATCTACATGGCGTGTAATATCAATCATCGACCACCAACTGCTTCTAGAAAGGACAACACAATGTGTGTATGGGAAGAACACAACGTGTATGCTTTTTCTGACAACATGGGTGTGTATCCAGTCTTCCCGATCCATGTCGTGGAAATAATACACGATGTGTATAATAAGTACACATCATGTATATTTAAATTTTTGTTATGTCCTTTCCTAATTTGTTACATTGAATGTAAAACACTTGAAAATCATCATAATAACCAATATATGGAAGTTGATTCACAAAAAGATTGATATTTGATGAAAAACAAGTTTTTTTGGGTTTTAATATATATGAAAAAGTACACACAAGTTGGGAACATCATATATTAAATAGCATGCATGCATAGTTTTCTTAAAAAAGTGGAATAAAATATTAATAGGGTCCTAGATTAGAAATACATTGGAATCATTGACTTTAGAGTATAAGTTTTACCCTAGGAATGACATAACCTTTTTCAGTGTGGTGTGTTTGTGAAAAAGTTATCATGGTCATAAAATGAATAAAATAAATAAAATAAAATAATTTATTTTGAAATAACATAACAAACTAATTATTTGTCTTTATAAACATTCTTATGGAATATTTTTAGGGTTAGATGCATAACCCTACAAATCAAGGAGATCTGTTGGAGAGTGTGAAAGAACTTCCATTGGCGGATGATAGTCAGATCGAGGTTTGTCAATCGTCATGTAATAGAATTATGAAATATCGCCAATGAAAATAATGTATCTTTGTTCTTCATAAAATACCTATCCAAATAAAGGCAGGATGTTTGTTTTACTTAGATTTATCCCCATTTATGATTCTTACAATTAATGTTAATCAATCAACCAATGAATTGATTCACATATCATGCATATTGTGGGTATGTGATAATTATGATTCAAGATTGGTAATTTCATGCTGATTATTTACCATCCTCTCATTATTATTTATAATGGAAATGAATCAAGGCCAATAAAAACATACTCCAAGGTTTGTTCTTCATGGTTGTTCTTTGTTCTTCCCCTTTCCCCATTTCTTTGTTAATCAAGGGAAAATCCATAGGAACGCAATTCAAAAAAATACCACTAAATCAATCATTTTACACCCTTTTATTGGAACAATAAATTGATATCACAGATTCATGTTCAGATCAATGATGGGATCATTCTACGATGATATTGATGATGGATCAGACTTGATAGTTCATGCATGAGTGTGGTTCTTAGACACATGATGATGGTGGAGGTTTGGGATGATTCCTGAAAAAATGAGGCTTTTAGAAATCGTATCTCCAATGATGATTGACATCAGTAGAACCTGATCCGAAATCTATAGGAGTGATTTACGGTGGATCTAATGACATGAAGGGATGAAATGTAAGGAAGAGTGGGATATTGGAAAATCCTAATCTATACTGTTTTTAATTCGGCAACACATTCATTGTGGGACCCTCAAAATACTTACTAGGGTTTTAGGATATAGTTATGTATTACATGACATGTGACCACTATCACATGACATGAGAACCCATTCTTATTGGCTCGGTGTGTACCTCAAAGGGTACACAGACACAACTAGGATTACATGGCCATGGACACATTGTGTACCCCACACGGACACGGATGAACTAGGTGTACACGAGAAGAGCCATGTACTTAGACACGAGCATAAGTATACAAGCATAGGAATGTAGTGTAATTTTATATAGACATTGGAATGATCCATTTACATATGTAGAACTTGGTTATAAAGGAAATTTCCATGTACTACTAATACATTCCATTTGATCTTTCAGAGTTGGTTTGGAGCACTTATCTTCTTTATCTTGGACAATTTTCATTACGGTTAATTCCCTATATCAATTCCCATAGGGTTAGTATAGAATCACATCCTACAAATAGGATAGTGATCCCATCAGCAAGACTTTTTGGATAGAGTTGTAGGAATCCTTCCACGAGTCCCAGAGTGATATCCTCCATCATCTTCTTACCCTGGGTGGAGTTAATGGTATCTTCATAACCCACACTACATTAACACCGATCCTCTACATAATAGGTTATTCCAGATTTAGTTGTTGGTATACCCCATGGCCTTGAGTGAGATCATCATCTATGTATTACATCTCTTCAAACTTATATCTTATAATTCCTATGATGAGGCACAATGAGCACGACCTCTTGGATAAAAATCATCAGTGATATCAGACTTGTGGAGTCTATTATCCTAGGTGAGTGCAATGTGGAATGTAACGACCCAAAGTTTCATTAATGGAAAATCCCTCTTGATCTAGTTAAATGTATCTTTATAAAAAAATGTTTTTATAAGATGTAAAATTCTTTGGTATTATGTTAAGAATTGTGACCGTTGTTAATATATCTGTTGAACAGCGATCACATGATTAGTATAAATATAAGGCTTTAACGAACCCAATTTTACTCAGACAAAGGAAGCGATGGCCTCATCCAGTAGAATTTCCCCATACGAAGCCCATTTGTCGGAGCTCGGAAAAGAGGTGGCATCCTTGGGCTTCGCCCTTGACCAAGCCCAATCCGAGCTTCATTATGTCAAGCTTGAACATGACCGTCTACAGGAAAAGTGGAAGTTGATTGAAATTACCACTCGAGCGATGCTATCCGAGCCACCCCAAGAGTCTGTCACCATCGCACACCTTACCCTTAGGTCTTATGCAGCTGTTTTAAGGGGTTATGTAACAAATAAGTAGTACTATGTTCATGTAAATTATTATTTTTGTATATAATAATTAATATAATTTCTAGTCATTTTTGATACATTGTAAATAGTTTTTAAAGTACAAATGGTGTTTTTAGTTATTATTTAATTAAGAATTCAATTTTATTAAATTAAGGGATTTTTGAATTAAATAATATTTTAAAAAAATATTATTATTTAATATTAAATTATTTTTTATTAAATATAAATGATCTTATAATTTTATGAATGAAATTAAATTTTTTATTAAGGTTTGAAAGCCATTTCTGTCAAAACCCGTGAATTTTCGATAAATGTTGGTTTTTATTTTAAAAGTGAAAATTAAAATATTTTTAAATTTCGTTAGATAAAATAAATATCATTTCTGGAATCAGGACGTCGAAATTATCCAATGGTGAATTTTTCATAATTTTCCGGGACAGTCAAATTTTTGGGTAAAAATTAAATACTGTTTAAATTTATAATGTGTTTTATGACATCATAATGATCAAATGGTGATGTAATAAAATACCACAATCCTTATGTTCGGCCAATATATGTTTTATCATTAAAATAATGAGGTTTTGGGTTGGTTTGACTTACTTTTCAAAGCATTAATGAACCCCTCAAGACTTATTCAACACTTTGCCCTTTTAAATTAATTTCCATGGGAGTGTGAATCTCATCCACATAAGCATCCTTATTATTTTAATAAGTTCGGACCTTGGCCTTGTAAAATATTGTTTTCCTCTTTCCTTTTCCAGAAACCATGGGCAAAAACCATGGGATGGTTTGTGGTTTGGATTAGTTTAATATAAGAGGACCCAAACCTAAATAATAAAGAATTCTCTCACCTTTCCTATATAAACCCACCCAAGATCCCACTTCCTCCTCACTAAAATCCCTTGGAGTTCGTCCAAACTCTTCCCTACTCTCTCTAGAACCCTCAAAAGGTTCCCCAAGCTCCCAAGAAGCCTCTCACAAGCCTCTCTCTAGCCTTTGGAAGCACACTTCCAAGTAAGGGTTTTTTCTTCCTTCCTCATTTTTGTCAATTTTCTTTAAGTTGTATTGACCTTTTAATTTCAATTATGAATGTTGGGGTATGGTTTTGAAGCTCCCCCATACTGCCCTCTTATTGTTTGAATGATGGGATACCCCTTTCTCTCTCATTAAATGCCTCCCATGCACACCCGTTACTATGCCGAAATTCCGAAAGGAACTTCTCTCTCTTCTTTTACATTCAAGCAATACTTTTGTATCATGAATCTAAATTACTTTTAAATTGTTGGGACATGTATCTATATGACCTCCTTACTGTCCATTACATGTAAATATGATGAGGAACCCCTTTCTCTCTCATTAACCTTTTTATGAATTCTTATGTCATGTCGTTACGCTGCCGAAATTGCACCGATTTTCTAAGCCAATGTCATTGTGTAGTGAAGACCATGCCCATTTCTCCATCAAGGGTATTCACCTTTATGCACATTTACTTATTTATTATATGGTTTCATGTATGAATTCCACATTCCTTTATCGTGTAATAAATGATTATGTTTTATGAATCCATGTTTTATGATCCATGTGGCACACTTATGCATGAAATGAAATGTTTAAGAAGGGTGTGCCCTTATAGCGCTCCAATGCATTGGGTAAAGTATAGTATCATGATACATCATGTGAAAGGAGTGTTGACTCATGCTAATTCAAGTTCAACGAGTGTTTACTCGTGTTTCATGTGTAATGAGGGTTTACTCATGCTTTATGTGCAATGAGCCTTGGCTCATGCTAAATCCATCTTAAGTGTTGTTGCCACATTTCCATGTTATGATTATAATGCTTTATCATGACTTTATGTTCATGTTTCTTTTATGCTCTATTGATATGACTATTGTATAACATGTATTGTACTCCTCATGTTATTCCATGTGTACTCCCTTAATGGGCTTTATAGCTCACCCTTTTCTTATGCATGTCCTCAGGTTATCCCATGCAATGCTAAGTTCAAGGGAATTTAGTGGTCATGTAAAGGAAGTTTTCAATATAGATGTTGTATTTCATGTTTTAAGTTTTTATGTAATGATCCTAATCCCCAAATACACTAAACCTATCGATCTTCTTTGTTGTATCAAGTGAAGTTTTATGTAATAAAGCATGTTTAAGTTGTAATAAAAAGCAGGGTTGTCATATGGAACCTTTGAGCATGAGTCCTAGGATGAAATTATGGTTGTTACTCTACATTGATACTGTGTATATTTTTTGAGTATATCTAGATATTCTTGTTATATGTGTTTCTGACATATACCTATGTATAGCCGATTATTACTCCTATTGTTATATACTTTGAGGTTTTGGGTTTTCCTACTGGGTATTGTTATACTAACCCTTTCATATTCTTTTCCCACACATTTCATGTCTTATGAAAATGATCAATCTTTTTACATAGTCCTAGAGGGACTAGGACTAGGTAGTTCTTAGTGAACTAGATAGATCGAGGTGTGTTCCTATTGTTATTTCGATATAAGTACCCATATTTACTTTCAGGTTGGACTTGTTTTCAAACTCATTGTGGTGGGATTGTATTTGGACCTGTTTAGTTTTCATTACTTTTTATCGTACTATGGTTGTGGTATTTAGATATATTCATTCATATTTTATTAGTTTTTTTTACATTTCAGCATTGTATGGGCTTGGATATGTGTGTGTGTGTACATGTACTTTTGGATAAGGCCTCCCATATTAGTGACATGCATAATCAGTAATAGTCTCCTACCCCTAGAATATTGAAGGAAGTATTTGGGAGTCATAGTATGGGTACCATTGGGATGGGTCATTGAATTAGTATTCCATATTTTCAAGACACTTGTAGATCAGATGGTGGTCCTGGCAGTGAGACTTCTCCATGGATCTATAAGATGATGGTGGGGCTTAGTGATCCAATCATATGATGAGGTAACTCTAACATGGTCATAGTTTGAGAAACTTTCTATATAAGAGTTTTATAGAAAAAAATTTATGGATGTTCATATCCAATATCTTCTATAGCTTTAACACGGAAATATAACTATGGATGAGTATTCACCATGGTTTACCAACCTCTCTTTGCACTTGATGGATATGGTGTGTGATCAGTTCTTCTAGGATAGAGCCTTAAAATGAGGAATATATATATACATCCTATATAGTGTGATACTTATATGAATATCAACCTATTATGGGTATCTAGACCATGTTTTGGTAGTTGAGAGTTTCTTGGATGAGAAGACATAGACAGGTGGTTCCAGAAGTTGGCACATAGTAGCCGAGACTTTGGCAGTAGGGAGACGATGATAGAAATAGGGTCCTGGATGTGTGAGAAGTTTTAGGAGGTGATCCAAGGAATGAGGGTATATGTTTAATGGCTCACATAATGGATCTAGTTATCCTAAGGAGAGGTGGTATTACTCTTGTGAT
Organism: Viscum album; assembly: GCA_963277665.1. Classification (NCBI taxonomy): domain Eukaryota; kingdom Viridiplantae; phylum Streptophyta; class Magnoliopsida; order Santalales; family Viscaceae; genus Viscum; species Viscum album. The sequence continues at coordinate 1,434,541,625 of OY728151.1, read as the reverse complement.
GAGAGGAGACATCTCACACAGGATTGTCCGATCCGACCTGAGGCTGGCAGAGAGAGAGTGGATGAACCACCTATCCAGAGGTAGCGGTAGGAAAAATAGGTTCTTAGGGAGTCATAAATGGTAGAGGATATGGTAGAGAAACTTGTGGTTTTAGATATTTGGGATTATTACCACCACTACCCCTAGGTGGTCCACTCTGGGCTTAGGGAGCTGGTGGAAAAGGGTGAGGGAAGATACAGACAATCAAGGATTATGACCCAACGGATCCAGAGATGATACATGGTATGATAAATGTCTTTTATAACTTATCCATTGTACTAATATACATAGGTTTGAGTAGTTTCTTTATTTCCACTTAACTGGTTTGATACTTAGAGATTATGGTTGATCCCTTGGCTCAACCCATGCACTTGGAGACTCCTACAGAAGGAAAATCAATGATCAAACAGTTCTATGAATGGTGTAACCTAAATCATGGAGGTGAGAGTTTATTTTAGGATATATTTGTAGTAATTATGATGCCTTATGATGTTATATTATGTATTAATTTTTTATCTATAGTTCATGCCCAAATAAACTATTTTAGGTGGAGGAGGTGTGTCCGTAGTGATGGGACACAGTTTTCCTTTATGGGTGAAAAGGAATCCTAGGTAGAGAAAAATGTACTCATGAATCAAAGGATGAAGAAGATTACACAACATTTTTCTAGAATGACCCTTGGTTTTATGAATTACATGAATTTACAATTTCCTTCTGTGGTGGTGGAGTAAGAGGATGCATTTATTGAGGATATGATAGGTTACCTCCCCATTGAGAGATAAAATTTCATCATTTAACTACACCTTGTGATGACTATTATATATGCTCTAGTATATTGGATGTATCTCATAGAGCTTCATGAGATGAGGGTGCAGTTGGAGGACTTCCAAAGGAAGGGCTTAATTTGAGCTATTGTTTCACCCTAGGCAACCCCAGTGTTGTTTTCCAAGAATGCAGATGGGAGTTTGAGGTTTTATGTGTATTACCATCACCCAAACCAAGTGATCGTAAAGAATAAGTATACACTATTGAGTATAGATGACCTATTCGATCAATTTCAAGGGGAATTATGGTTTTTAAAGTTTTACCTTAGACCAGGCTACCACTAGTTGCAATTATAGGATGAGGATATACCAAATATGACATTTAGTTGTCTCTACAGTCACTATGAGTACTTTGTTATTCCCTTTTATGTGATGAATGCCCCATAAATTCTCATGGGACTTATGGAATGAATCTTTCATCCTTTATTAGATATGATTATGGTAGGATTCATCAATGATATCCTAGTGTACTCGATGTTCGAGGAGGAGCACATGAGAGACTTTAGGATGGTTATAGATGTACTTCAAGAGATCCAGCTTTATAGGAAGCTCTCAAAGTTCAAATTCTAGATTCAAGAGGTCCAATTTTTGGGTCATGTTATCTCAGAAAACAGTGTATCAGTGGACTCAACAAAGTTTAAGGTTGTGTTTTCTTGGGAGGCCCCAAATAGTATGATGGAGGTTTATAGATTTTCTGGGTTTGTAGGATACTATCACAGATTCATACCTGATTTCTCTAGGATATCATCTCCCTTTCAAACTTTGAAATAAATGGGAAAACCTTTCACATGAAAAGAGAGGTTCAAGTAGGATTTTATTGTGTTGAGGTAGAAATTGATGAGTTCTCCAATCTAGAGATTTCCAGAGGAGAGATTAAAGTACACAATGTCTTGTGATGCATCAGAGACTGGGCTTAATTGTGATCTGATTTAGAGGCATGTAGTGATTGCCTGTGGTTCATGAAAATTGATAACACATGACTATAAATACATGACCCATGATATTTAGTTGGAAGTGGTAGTATTTTCACTAAATATGTGGCAACACTACTTGATGGGTGAGTGGTTTATATTCTATTCAGGCCATAAGAGTCTCAAGAATATCTTCTTTTAGACGGATATTAAGTTAAAATAGGGGTGATGGATATAGTCCATCTTGGATTATGACATTGAGATTATCTATACTCCTAGGAAAGGGAACGTGGTAGTATATTCTCTTATAAGAAGATCTTGTTCATAGTTATTGACCGAGGAATTAGAGTAGTTAGCCTTGTTATAATTATCCTTTTTGGATGGGGATGGATAATCTTACCTCTAGTTAATGGTTGTTACCCCTTCTATTTTGTAGTGAGTTAGGGAGGAATATATTGGGGATGCCTAATGTGAGACCCTACATAGTCATATATCCACTGGACATGCTCTTGATGGATTTTATGAAGGTGAATAACATGTAATTTTTTTAGAGGAAGGGTGATGATACCAACTGTGCTAAGAGAGGAGGTTCTCATGGAGTTTTATACTTTACCCTTAGTGGTATATACATGTGTAGTGAAGTTATACCAGGACCATTGATGGTAGTTCTGGTGGCCATAGATGAAGAAAGTAGTTGCAGAGTTTGTCTCTAGATACCTTACCTTTCAAAAAGTGAAGGCTGATCACTAGGTTCTAGTATATTTAGATTGACCCCATGAAGTGCTTAGTAGAATTGTGTTGGGATATATATAGAATTCATGATAGGGTTAATATGTACTTCTGGAGGAATGATTTCATCTGGGTGATCATAGACTGACTCACCCAGTCAGACCACTTCCTATATAGTCGAAAATAGGGTTCATTAGAGATCTTATGACACCTTTATATGCGTGAGATAGTCCAGATCTATGGAGTTCCCTTAATGATTATTTCTAACTCCAATGATCACTTCACATCTTAGTTATGGAAGGGATTTCAGGTGTAATTTGGGACTCATTTTAATTTAAGCATTTTGTTTCACCCCTATAATGATGACCATACTGAGCGGACCATTAATGTTATGGAGGATATGCTATGGGATTTCATGTTAGACTTTGGTCAGAGTTGGGAGGATCACCTACCATTGGTGGAGTTTACTTAAAATAGATACTAACATTACACTATCAGATTCAAGGCCTTATACAGGAAACCCTATAGGTTACCACTATACTGGAATGACCTAGAAGAGTATGCACTTATGGTCCTAGAGTTGGTGTGAGCCACTATATAGAAGGTACATATCATCCATGAGTGAACAAGGACTTCACATAGCCATCATAAGTCTTATGCGGACCAATGACGAAGGCCTTTGTAGTTCGAGGAGGGAGACCATGTGTTCATGAGGGTCTCACCATGATTGGGTTGTAGATATTTGGATAGGGTGGAAGGATATCTTTGAGATTCATTTTACACATAAAAATTCTGTTTAGAGTTGGTGAGATGGGGTACCTCTTATCTCTACCCCCACAGTTAGACCAGGTACACAAAATCTTTCACATGTCACAACTAAGGATGTATGTGCATAGATCATCACATGTTATCGACTGCGGAGAGTTGGACATTGAGGATGAAGCTACATTTTTAGAGTACCCAGTAGAGATTGAGGATTAGTAGGATAGGATCCTCCTAGGGTGAGCGATTCTTTTAGTGTGTGTCTGGTGGTAACACGAGAATCTTTAGGAGAGCACCTAGGACCGGAGACCCATATGCATGCTCAGTACCAACATATATTTTTATAGTATTTTTCAATTATTTTTGGAACATAAATCATCAAGGTGGGTAGAATTTAACTACTATAATTTTTCCATGTATTAATTTTGGATATTATATAGATTATTTTCGATGCTAGGTGCTGAGACAACATGAGGTTCTGAGGCTTGGTGACCCAAAAGTTATTATTTTTGAAATATATTAAATATATTAAATTCATGTTTGCACAATTTTCCTAAAAATATTGAATAAATATTAAATAGAAGCTCAAATTAAAAAACTAAGGCTACTTTTGAGTCCAGAGCATGTGTTTTATCCTAGGCGTGACTTAACCTTAGAGCGCATTGGATGTTCAAGTTGAACATAGTTGCGGGCATATTAATAAATGAATAAAATAAATTATTTATTTCATTTCATTTATTCTCCACAACATATCATGATCTATAAATATTTTTTAAGAAAATTTTATAGGGAGAGATTAATAACCCTAAAAATTGAGAGAAATACTTGGATGAGATCACTCTTGGTGGATGACATCAGATCATATTGGTATCGAGGATCATTTCACCATTAAAATTCAAGGATATCACTAATGAAAATTATGTTGATCTATTCTTCATTAGTGATCAATCCATCTCAATAAAGGATTTTATTTTATGTTTATTTATCCTGGTTTTCTATCATATGATGGATTCAGATCAATCAACTAACAGATTGATTCACATATCGATCATAGTTTTAGGTGCAGGTTTAACATAGACATGTATAGCTGGACATATACATGACCATCCATAGAAAGACATGGTCAAGAGTACATGGTGTTGGACAGGCCATGTGCTCAGAAATAGACATGGTCATAGGTCATGCTACATGTTTAGAACCTGGTGCTGAAGGGACACACCATGTAATTCTATTACACATCGTGTATTCCTTAAAATATGGCTTGGATCCCTTTTCTTGATCATCTAGGAAAAGTTTTTTTAGGGTGATTTCCCTTGATCCATTCCCTGAAGGTTAGTATGGAGTCACATCCTATGAAAAGGATGGTGACCCCATACTAGGAACTTTAGTATTGGATAGTGTTTTGGGAATCCCTCCTTGAGGCCTAGAGTGCGATCCTCTATCATCATCATCATTTACCTAGGTGGGGTTCATAGTATTTCCATGACCAATACTATGCAGAAACCGATCATCTACTTATAGGGTTAATCCAAATTGGGTTATTGGTATACCTCATGGATTTGGGAGTGATATCCATATATGTATCATTCTATTTAGACCTCTGGTGTTTACTTCTTATGGATACACTCAAATAACATGACATCTCATATGGAATCCACCAGTGCTATCTAACTCATGGAGTGTGTTCTCTTGGATGAGTGTTATATGGAACATTCGAGCAAGAATCTTAGGTTGGATTTATGATTGTGGTCTTACCTTGAGACTACATTTCTACTATGAGTATATATAGATGTTATTTTTATATATACCATTGAAATATACCTGTGATAAGATAACTATTATTTTTGATTCTATATGCTTAGTGATTTCAGGGTTTCCTTATAGGTATTTTTATACTCACCCCTTCATGTGCTTTTCCTACACATATTAGGTATTATGTAGATGAATGAACTTTTAATGGAGTTCTATATGGACTAGGACCAGACAGATCTTAGTGATCTAGGCATACCAAGGTGTGTTCTAGTGGTTTGATTACAATAGTTCTATCCTAATTTATAGATTTGACTTTTTTCCAGTTTCTTTTGGTGGTCTTGTATTTGGCCCTTTCTTTCTAGTACTTGGATTCTGTACTATTATGGTGGGATTTTAGATGTATTCATGCATGGTTATTTCTTGTTTTACATTTCATCACAGTATGGACTTGGAGATGTGTGCGTGTGTATAGGTACATTAGGCTAAGGAATCCTAGGTGTGTGATATGCCTACTCAATACTGGTTTCCAGCCGATGGCCTATTGGAGGTAGGCTTAGGGGAGTCATGGATTGGTCCCCGTTGGGTTGGGCCATTGAACTAAGGTCTTTTCTATTGTTTTGACTGTTACACACATGTTTTAGTGTTTCAAAACACTATAAATGTGTTTATGTGCATCCTAGGAAAAACATAAATCAGAATGATGTTCTATTGGTTCCAAGATTTCAAAAATCAATTTAAATTCATTTTCCTCTTATTTCATGGTCATCAGACACATGAATTTTGTGGTATGACTTGAAATTATTGTTTCTAATATAAAATTGTCAATTTTTACTTTATATGTCTATCACATAGACAAAACCAAGAAAAAAAGCTCGGATTATTTTCAAACTTTATGAAAATGATCCACAATTCATTTTTGACATGTATGAATTGATGGTACATCAATATGAAAAATGATGTGGTCAGTATGACTCTAAGTGTGAATTTTCAATATAAAAGTTTCATTTTAGTTTAAAACATCTATCAAATTTTCAAATCTAATCAAACGAACATGGAATATTTTTAAACTTTAGGAAAATGATCCATAATTAATTTGTGATGTGTAGGATTTGACTGCATGTAAATTGACAACAAAATGTGGGGATATGACTTGAAGTGTGTTTTTTAAATATAAGTGTAATTTTAATTTAAAACGCCTATCACATAGCCAAAACTAACAAAATGTGATCATATTATTTTCAAACTTTATGATAATGATACATAATTCATTTTTGATGTGTAAGAATAAAAATCATTACGATCCGAAACATGATGTGGTCAGTATGACTTAAAGTACTAGTTTTCAATATAAAAGTTTCATTTTAGTTTTATTCATTAAAGTTTAATGTGTTCTTTGAAAATGTGTGAATTATTTATGTAGTTTATAATTTACCTCAATAGGATGAGCTATAAGGATGGAAATTTCCAAGGAGATATTTCTCTTCATCTTATAAAATATTGTCACTAAAGCATTTTCCATTGACGACTTCCACTGATCCCGTGTTTTCTTATAATAGTCACGTTATTTTACTTTTTCTTTGATCCTTAAAATTTCTCTTTGTGATTCCCGATCATTATAATTTATCGAAACCACACTAGGTGTAGTAGTAAATAATGATGACACCATATGGCCCATAACACATCCCCTGCACATGTTTGGGATTCTCCTTCCCTAAAATGATTACAACTCCATCATTAAGGGATACCAATTATAATTATAAAGGGTTTACATCTTAGGTTTGTTTAATTTTAACCTATTAATACAATAATATTAGCAATGATTTTTTAAATTATATAAACTTCATAATATTATATAATTCTTAATTATTTTCATTACCCTTTAATTTTATTTCATTACTATAAAAACATAATAATAAATAAATAAATAAATAAATAGATTTTGATTAATCTGGAAATGGATTGATCTCTATATTGACAATACGCGCCTAAAACACCTCCACTAATTCTAATTATCCCATCCGTTGGATCCTTTTCGACTTCTTTGGTTATGGAAGATCTACCTCCTCCTCCATTAATTGTATCATCTGTGTCGGGCCCCTCTCACAGCGTTGGTGTCTACTCATCATAATAGGGAGAGATTTGGCTCCAAGAGCATTCATCATCGGGCCTCTCGTTGAAATATTTTATTATCAGTGCTCCAAAGGCATCATCCCTTCCACAGATCTTGGTTATTCGGATGGATAATCCTCATAATTTTTTATGGGATGTGTCTCTAGTGATTTACATCTCAACTGAAGCTTTCAATGTGGATCTTGATTTCCATAGGTGGACATTGGTTTCTCTCATTAGGAGTGCATGACCCTCTTTACCAGAGTTCTAGGGTTTTGTTGCCTCTTGGGGATTATCTTCACTAGAGAGGGTTTTTTTCTTCACCAGAGGGAATTCTATGCGGTTCTTGGTTCTAGGGAGAAATTTTATCTTACTTGGTCTTGGTCACCACGTGTGATGGGACCGCAGTGCTTCACACTTGTGAGGTGGTCACTGGATGTTCATTCTAGTCAAGACTCTGTATATGTCGAAGTCTAGATCGGTATTCCGGGACTACCACTTCCTCTACATAATTTCTCCTTTTTATAGGTTATTAAAGACTACTTGGGTTACTTTTTGTGTATAGATGAAAGGTCTATCAATATTTTGGATTCCTTAATGTATTGAATAATTTTTAAGATGGATTTATCCAAAACGCTTCTGTCTAGGACCTTTATCAATGAAGGAAAAGCATTCTATGGGTGGAAATGACTCATATGATTCTATAACTTGCTTTTTTTTTCATATTGTCACTTTTAAGGGAACTCTATCATAGTCTATATAATATCTCATCTTAGCTTCAAGGTTTTGCATATAGAGGACTTGGTTTCCACGACTTCTGATTCATTAGATTTAGTGAAGGTTTGATAGTCCTCCTAATTGGAGATTTCTCTGTTACCACTGGTTCCTGAGGGTGGTTCAGATGAGTCTTGCTTCTTCTCCCCAACAGTCCTTCCTCAAGTGTTGGACCTAACTTTTCTAGTCATTTATTCCCCTTATCCAATACTTCTTCTCTCTCATCCAGTGTATTCTTAGTAGTGTTGGTATATGGTGGTGTATTCTCCATAATTTCCTCTAGATTTTCAATATAAGTTTACCTCATCTCCCCCAACATAGTATCATTCTTCTTGTTCATCTCAGTGGCATGGAAAGGTTCCAATATGTTCATTTCTTCCTAAAAATCACATCAATACTAAGGCTCCAGGTTTTACATAGGGTTCAACCTTACCTATTAATAAATCTTTTGAGATTTAATCAGAGTCTCGGCCCCATATCTCATTCTCTAGAAAATACTTCTCACCTGGTGGTTCTAGTGGTGCTTCCCCCAGTGGATTGTACATGAATCTATAGCTCAGAAATTGGTTATCATATTTACAGTCACCCATTCAAGTTTCTTTAATGCCTGGGTCCTCCACAAGGTGACTCCTTATCCAATGAATTCTATGCTCATATGGAACTCATGGGACTTAAGTGACCCGGTGAATATGGATTTTATTGCTTCATAATTTCATCATAGTTAGTTTTCTCTTGTGTATGTTCTTGAAAAAAATTAATATTATGAAATAATATCAGAGTTTGGTAATAGGATTGGGGTACGTGATGGCTTGCATGGGGTACCGTATAATCAACATGTTTGGGTGTTCTATAAGAGTTGTGTTTTTGTGGAGTTGGTGGTGTCTATAGAGTAGTTTATCACTATGAAGATAAATATCGGTACTTTTACCTTATTCTTATCATTTTTATATGTCAAGTTCAAGGCTATGGAAAGGGAAAGTCCATGGAGTGAGTTGGGGTCTTTTGATGCAGGATAAGAAACATGGTTTCTTAGAGGAGATTTCAATGTAGTGTTGGATGTCTCAGAAAGAAACAGGGGGGATAATGATCCAAGGAGGGCCAGGAGTTATTTTTCTAGATTTGTCGATCATATTGGTTTGGTGGACCTAGGTTATATGGGAGATCCCTTTACATGGTGTAATAACCAAAAGGGGATATGTAGAAGGTGGAGTCACCTGGAAAAATGTTTTTCTAATCAAAATTCTATCTCTCAGTTTCCAAGTGCCTTAGTACATCACTCGGTTTAGGCCTTATCAGACCACTCTTTGCTATTTGTCAACTTGACTACTCAAATGGATAGAAGCAGACACTTTTTCTTTTCCAAATACTGAATGTATGACCCCAATTATCTGTAGGTGGTGTGAGATTCATGGGAGAAATCCATGAAAGGGAGACCATGTGTTTTTTTTCATAATAATCTTCATAATTTAAAGAGTAACATACAACCATAGAATAATAGAATACCTTCTTGTTGGTAGGGTATTGATAAAATCACAAGGGACATTGATCTCCTTGAGTCGCATCTTGAACAAGGATGGGATGAGGTTCTATTCATGACCCTGGGTAACAAAAGATCTAAAATATCATAATTATTGCAGGAATAGGATAGGGAAGCCTTTGATCAATACAAGGATATGTTTTTTAAATAGGGGGATCACAATATGTCATTTTTTCATGTATGCATCAAGGAAAAGCATCATGTCATCAAACTGAATATTTTCTCAGAGGATGGCTCGTATACTGACGACCTAGTGTTTGTGTGATGTATGGTTGTTGATTTTTTCAAGTCTGTTATTGTTGATGTTAACTCATATATGTATAATGGATATCTGAGTGGTCACGGTGAGATGTTTGGATTCATCCCAAGGGTGGTGGATGATCTAATGAATAACATGATGAGTGGGGTGCTGTAAGGAGACAAAATATGGGAATCTTTCTAGTCCCTTAACCCAGATAGTTATCCTTGGGTGGATAGTTTTCCAGGTTCTTTCTATGTGTCTGTATGGGATCTTTTGAAGAGTGACCTTATTGAGTCCATCCAAGATATCTTTCATGGTGGGTATATTCCTCATGTTTCATGTTCCACTACCCTGATTCTCATTCTGAATGTTAAGGATCCCTCATCTCTAAATCAATTCCACACCATAAGCATGTGTAATTTCATATAAAAATTCCTAGAAATTATTCTCTACAAAAGTTTATCTGTTAATTTTCCCAAGTGGATCTTTATAGAACAACTTATTTTTGTTAAGGGATGTTCCATTCAGTGTTCTATCAACCTTGCTCAAGAAATAGTTGGGGATATTAATGTGAAATACCTGAGATAGAACGTATTCATCAATGTTGATATGGATAAAACATATGATAGGATTGAATGTAATTTCATTATAAAGGTGTTGGGTTGTATGAGATTCTCCCATTGGGTGTCTGATATTCTTTTTAGGTGTTTTAGCTCTTAGTGGTTGGCTGTTTATTACATGGTTAAGAAGTACAGGCTTCTGAAGATAGTTAGAGGGCTGAGGCAAGGGGACCCTCTCCCTCCCATTCTTTTTATCATGTCCCATGATTCATTAACCAGATATTTAAATCAAAGTATCCTCACTTGTGATATTTGGCCTTTTTGTAGTTGGGGTAATTACATGGGTTTGTCACATATACTCTTTGCAGATGATATAGTGTTTTTTGTGAATGGTAATATGATATCTCTTCTGTGTTTTAATAAAGTCACGTTGGAGTATTGCAAGTGGATTGGTTAGTGGGTTGGATATCATAAAAACAATATTTTTTTCTTTCTACTTCATGCTCTCTGAGGCAGGTTTCTATGGTCGAGGACTGCATAGGTATTCTCAAGAGGAACTTTCCCATGGAATATCTTGGATCTATGGTAGATCATGGTAGGATTCATATTCACCATTATGAGTTTTTTGTTGAAAATATCTCTAGTAGGGTAAATAATTGAAAGATTAATTTTCATTATTTTTGTGGTAGGATCACTTTGGTCAATAATTTTTTGTCCTCAATTCCTATGCTTCTGCTTTTGTATTGCATGGTTCCCAAAGCAGTGATAAGGGAGATTGAGAAACATATGTTGGATTTCATTTGGGAAGACTACTCTAACAGAAGGTGTCATTAGCCCCCATGGGTTTGGTTTTATATACCCTATGATGATGGTGGAATTAATCTCAGGGATGTCATGACCATGATGTATAGAATGCAAGCCAATTTGGCATCAGAATTTGTGGAAGGATGGAATCTTTGGGGAAGTTTCATAAAAAATAAGTATGGAATGGATTTGAGTCCACCAAATGGAAGGTTTATAGATTCTAAAATAAAATAAGGGATCAAATTCTGGTTATTCAATCCAATTCGCATTTGATTATTGGTCTTGGGGAGATCGGCTTTTTTAGGGACAATTAAGATGGTGAACTTCCCGGATTTTCTGGGTGCCCAACTCATAAAAGAAACTTCAAGAAAGAAAATTATTATCCCTTATTTATAAATATAGTTTTTAATGATCATAAGATATATTTTTACAAGAATAGTCACATGAATGAAGAGGGTGATACTTGTGTTTTCACGGCTGATTTCACTAGTGCCTTTTCTACCAAATCATACTGCAGTGTGGTGCATGTGCCTTAGACTCATGACACTTGGGGATTAATTGTTTGGTGTAAAAAATTGACTTATAATTTTAATTTTATATTTTGGAGGATCTATAATATAACTATTCCCATAGAAAATCTTATTAGGCACAAGGGTATTCAAATGTCTTCGAAGCATACCTTCTATAATAACCCAAAAGAGAAGTTTGTATCTCATTTATTTTTTAATGCTGATTGAGATATTTACCTATGGAACGAGATGAGATATTTATCTGAAGTTATTCATAATGTATGGAATGGTGAGTCCTTTCTCTAACTTTAGTTTAGAGACATCATAAAGCACAACCTAGGACACTAGTTGTGGGTTATCTTACTACTATCGGGTTACAGGTGTTTGTGGGAGGTGAGGAACAGAGCGTGCTCTGAGGGGACTATTGTAGCTTGAAAACTACTGGCCTCTAGATCATGTATTTTGGTGTCTGAGTTGGTTCCTCTTCTCATATGTTTGGGGTCATATCCTTCTCTCCAAAATATCAGGTGAGCGGGTGAGGAGTCCTCCAATAGATATGGTTATGTCTTTCATGGGCCCTGGATTTGCTGGAATCCTCTATTTAGTGGATTCAATCTTCATGTTGTTGGGTCATGCTGTAATGGTTTTATGCATGGAGGATGGATATTTCATGATTTGGGAGGCTTTATCATTCTCAAGTTTAGTGTAGTATAAGTTCCGGGTGACTTCTTAACGACAGAGTCTTGTGCTATGATGGATAGGTTGGAGATGTGCTGCAAAAACAATATCATCTTGTCTTATGTGGAGAATGACTTAGTGATCATCTTTCACTATTTTCAGGGATGGATCAAGGTGCCATGTTAAATTATATATCACATGGGTAGATCCAAGGAACCTATTAATGAACACACTACTCTACCCCACACTTGGCGTGAGGATAACCAAGCAGTGGATTTTTTTTTGGATTCAACAGTTATCCTAGAAAGATCCTATATTTGTTTTACTACATTAGAATCTATCCCTCTAGGTTATATTTCCATTATAATAGGTGATTACTTTGGGCTTCATCATTTTAGACCCCCTTGATATTTTCCTTCCTTTTGTACATATCCTTAATAAAAAGTTTAATATCAAATCAATTAAAAATAAATTATAACAAAAAACAAGCCTTAATCCCAATTAAATTGGGCCATCTCGATGGATAAAATGACACCAATATTTCTAATTGGAATCATTTGATCCATATATATGACCCCATTTAATTTTTTATGGTGTGTTTTTTACAATTTTTTTTTTCATTATTGTTTTTTATAGTAATGAAATAACATTAAATAACAATGAAAAGTACTTAGTCCAACGTATTTGGTGGGTTCATTCCTAAAACTTCTAATGGGTCTCCTATGAAATTTAAGCCACATCTCTATCTAGAAAAAATTTACCTAATTTATTAGCCTTTATAAAAAAATATACATGAGTTCGAAAAAAACATTGTCTTATAATAAAATAATATAAATTATAGTGGATAAAATACAACCAAAATTTTTATTTTTCTAAAAAAATACTAATACCCAGTGATATGAGGAATGACTTATTTCTCATGATTCATGGTATTTTTTTAGATAATTACTAAAAAAATTGAAACATTAATAAAAATTATAATTTTATTGTGATTATGTTATAAAGATACTTTAAAATATTTAATTAACTCATTAGATGCATTTATGTTAATATAAAAAAACATCTTCCACTGCTCATGAGAAATGCCTTCAGGCACATTCTCATATATATTTCATGATCTTAGAGATATTTCATAAAATACATGCCATAATATCCATTAAAAATCTTTTCATTTTTTGCCCAAATTTTTCAGAATCTATGGGCGTGAAATAGAGTCATGGGTATCAAAATGAAAAAAATATAGAACAAAAAAACTATTTATAATTATCTTAATAATTTTACATATATTTTAAATTGGCTATCAATTATTATTAAATTATTATTACCTTTAATTCATTATCATAGAATTCATTTTTTCAAGGCTATGATAAAATTCCTTTAATATTTATAATTAATAAGAATACTCACCATCTAGCAAGTAAGTTTCCCAAGAATCTGTCTATAGGTTCCGACAACATCAATGGTAGGCACCCCAAACTAATAAAATGGAATGATAATACTAAATTATTTTAGGTCCCAAACATATTTCATATTCATATTTATATATCTTATGTTATTATCTTTATCTATTTGAAAATGAATTAAATAATTAATAAAATGTATAATTTTTTTATAAAATGACATACATGCTAGTAATGGTAACTTTTCAATATCCCATGGATGGAGGGGTAAAAAACTGATCTGTCACTAGAGGTTCATAAAATGGTGGGATACATACAACATGAAGGGAAACTACTAGATCACTAGAAGTATCTAGTATAATAGAATCACTTAGATCCAATGAAGCTCATGATAGTGGTGGTGTGATTTGATATGCTGACTGGATAGGATCTAGATTTTTTTTGTTCTTGTCATTCCTATAATTCAAATGTTTCAGAATATATTAAATGTATAAAAAATTTCAAAAGTAAAATTTTTTACCAAAAAGGAAAAAATATAACAATGTATATATGTATGAAACAATTATAAATAAAAAATTTCAATATAGTTTCATTACCAATTTATACATTCCATTATCTTCATCTTAAATGTATTCATTATTATCAACATCTATTGTGATGAGTACTTCATTTTCACCCCCTATTGAAGGTTTTATTATTTTAATATTGTTATGAAGAAACTTTTCAATGTTTTGTGGTTGATGAGGTTCACTATCAGAAAGTACTGATTGATCTCCATCACCCATATCATACAAGTACCTCTACTTTAAGTGCACAAAACACTCCAATATTCATGTGTTTCATCATCCAAAAAATAAACCATCTTTTCTTATGAATCCAATATAAATGGATCATAATCTTCACGATCATTAGTATGGATCAAGCGCGAGATGTTGACATAAGTAAAATGTATCAAATATTTCATTACACCCCTATGACCCACTTTCATTTGAATAAGACAACTAAAAATTGACCATGATAGTTTAATTCAATTATATCAATCAAATTTTTATAGTATCCCACATCTAAAAGTGTAAATAAACCACTTTTTTGAGTTTTCAAGTCTTATTCATGATAAAGTGCCCAAAAAATAAGTCATGAATATTGTAGGAATCAAATATCTTAGCATGAATTAAAGTACCTTGAGCCAAAAACTTCAAATGATTTGATATTTTAGCTCTATTATCAACATTAATTATCTAGAAAAGAAGATATAAGGTGTTAATTTTAACATATTCAAAATAATTACATTTTAATAATATGAATACGAGTATATAATTACACGATGGGAAAACCATTCAACAATATCCTTATTAATAGATTTTGTTAATTCCATCTCATTTTGAGATCAACCCCTTAGTCACCTCTTTGTTTTCAATCTCAATTCTTCAATAAATGGACATGAAATAAGACTATTGAGTATCACATATCTATGTTCTTGTAGATACTCAATTTTAGTTAGTGCAAAATTTTACCCCTTTCTAATTTGTCTTCTAATAGTTGGAAATATCATTGACAGGTTTTCAGAATGATAGTTAGGGGAGATATCATAAACATGTCTAACACAATTGAATCTAGTCTCAGTGGCATCCAAATACATAGAAAAAAGGACAAACACTCTTAGGCTATGTAACCTTCTACAATAGAGCCTTTTGGTTGAGATTTATTCCTCACATATGATATCAAATGAATTAAGTACCTGATGAAAATAAAATAAACCTATTAAAGAATTTTGTGAAATGATTTGATAAAATTGAATTCATAAATGAAAATTAAAATAATAATAATGTACCTCTCAATTGGATACATCCATTTATAGTGTACCAGTCCAAAAAAATTTAACTTCTTCAACTAAATGAATAGTAAAATGAATCATGATTGTGAAGAATGAAGGGGGAAACAACATCTTGAAATGGAAACATGTAAAAGAAATTATTTTTTTAAGTTTATAAAGATCTGTTAGATTTAGTATTTTTCCACAATTATATTTGAAAAAGACACATAAATCAACTATAAATGTAGTTACATTTTCTTGTAACGTATTACTAAATGCCAAAAAAAGCATCTGCTCTATCAGAATATGAAATTAATGACTTTTTGATCCATTTAAATTTTGATATTTTAAGTTTTTACACCTTGAAATGTTACTTTAATATCCATATGGCACTTTTACATTCTTTAAAGTTCAAAGGAATACATCTTTCTCAGTATTTTTCATTATAAAAATAGCCAAATGATACTTTACATTCTTATTTAACCACAAACCATGCTTTATATTCATTGATTCTAAATACTTACAAGCATTAAGGTGATACTTCGATTTACCCTACTCATTAAGAAATGTAAATATTACATTGTCACAAATGTTCTTATTCAATATAAATTACGTCAAGATTATGAAATATCAAATTAAATTTCGAATAAGCGAATTTGAAAAATATACTCCTTTTATTCCATTGTTGTGTTCTTGTTTCTTCAGATACTATACCTCATACCCTTTTCCCACCTTCATTAAACGGATTTCATTTTCCAAATTCAATAGTGAAGTTAACTAATTGTCCCAAGATTTATGAACTAGATAACAAATTCTGTGGATTTCTCAATACAATATCTTTATTGAATTCTGTCTTGTTAAACCTGAATTTATGGTAAGCATCAAGAAATTTATGATGACACATAAAACGCCATTTTTTTACTATGAGGAAAAAATTGAGGTTCAAAATCCAAATTAAAAACTGGATAAGGAAAACTAGTATAAGTGTTACAACCATATAAATTTATTAGTCTAGGAAAATAAATAATTTTCCATATTAAACCAACATGCATTTTTAATAGTTTCCTCATTTAAGTATCATATGTTTCCATGCCATTATCCCATAATTTAGGAAATTATTTGACTAGAGGATGAAGGTATACATCAATGTTATTTACATGAATTTCCTTTTGAATAATAATCCTTTAAATAATGAAAGAATTATTCTTTATACACATAAAAGGATATAGATTATAGGGGATAAAATCAACTGAAAAAATGCTCTAATTACTATATAAAGTACCAAAGGGTTTAAACTAGTAGAATCCAATAAAAAACGTACATTTATAGGATCCAAAGAAAAATCTAGATATAAGGATTCAAACACCTTCCATGATGTTGAATCTTTTGGATGTCTCATCAAGACATTGTTGTTACTATCCTGATAATGAACCTTCATGTCATATAAAATCTTAAATTACATGAATAATCTTTTGAAGCATGGTTTTGGATGAAAGTAATAAAATACCTTTTCATGAGTTTTCTTCTTCTATTTATTCTTGAGGTTTCATTGATTTGTAATATAATTTATATTCATTGACTTTGATCTACTTGTATGATATCTTTTGTATTATTCTTTATTATACTCTTCTCCAAAGTAAATCAATCAATTATTAGGGCATGCATTTATCTTTATATAATTAAGTCCTACATTGTTAATAAATTTTTTAATCTCATAGAATAATCCTGGGATCTTATCTTCACTAAATTCATCATGAATCAACTCTAAAATGATTGAAATTTATTTTCAAGTAATTCCTTAGATAAATTTTATATGATACGACTTGAGTATAAAAGACAACTTCAAATAATTGCCACACCCTTCATATAGTTCTTGTTGTACATCTTCAAATAATTCATAAAACTATTTTTTTGGACCCTTAATTTTCAAGAAATATTTACCTTCCTAGGATCAACTGAATTTTATATTGATCTATTAAAATCATGGACATTGTACCATGTAAATCCAAATGCATCATTTAAAAAATTTCAAACTGAATTCTCCTCTGGCGGGTCACATTGTGTTTTGTTGATAGAATTTTCATTGTTTTGAATTTATATAACATTCAATCCACTATTCCAAAACTAACAAACAATCTAATAAGAAAATAATTTTAATATCAAATTATCATACACTTTTTTTCTATTCAACCATAACATGAATTTAAAATAAGGATACAAACATTTTATTCTACTATCCAATGATTGGATTTCAATTGTATAATCTAATAATTATTCCAAAACCTTGGAATATCAAGGTGTGTTTTAAGGAAAATTAATCCAAATTATATCCACAAGTATTGGATTGTCAATATTCTCTCTTTACATTCAAATAAAAATAGAAAAATGTTTAATCAAACAATTATAATAAAAATTAAACATCACCCAACTTATTCATTGACCTGGGTATGGTCTTGATTTGACATAAAAAAAATTCAACATAAAAATGATTCAATACAACATGAAAAACATAAAAAACATAAATCAATAAATAACCCACCTCGTAATAATATGGTAAGATGTATTGTTATATGTTTACTGAGCTAAGGAGAGAGGGAAATAAACAATATAGAGGTTGGGGAGATGAGGCCAATCAAGTATAACACATAAATGTACATTGGTAGGTGGAATCAGGTCAAGAAAGAGGTAGGAGGAGTATGGGTCATGGGTATAAGGGGGTTAGGAAGAGGGTTCACTGGGGTCACCATCAAGGAGTAGGGGTTTACTGTAGTTTCGTCGTTGGGGAGTGGGGGGGGGTAGGGTTCATGGGGATCAGAGGGGGGGGGGGGATGGTAGTTTCCTAGGAGAAGGGGGGTTGGGGTCATATGGATCATAGGGGGGATGGTTGTCTTCAGTAATCAGCGGGGAGTAGGGTTTCATGATCATGAGGATCATAGGTGAAGGAGGGGTGGTCATCATCACGGATAAGGGGGGATCAAGGAAAAGGGATCAGGGGGGGGATCAGATGGGGGGGGGGGGAGTGGGGTCGAATTAGAGGGTTTTTATAGATTTAGTGGTGTTTTTAAAAAACCACTTCTATGTTTTAAAATAGAGAAAATATGGTGGTCATCATATTAAACCACTACTATATTATAAGTTACATTTAATATGATTTTTAATGGAGGTTATTAGAACCACTACTAATAAACTACCCCTGAGACCTATTTTTTGTAGTCACTCCATGTCAATTGATGTCCATAATCAGATGTCCCCACATCCTATGTAGCATCTCTGGTACCTAACTCAATATAATCCTATGTGACAAGTGGTGAATTTGTAGTCTCATTACTCATATCTTGTATTAACTACAATTAAATTGGACACTAACTGTAAATATTCCAACATGTGTGCGGATAGAAGGAAAATATAGACTACAACCATACCGGTAAGCCTCTACCATTATAGAAAAATATAATTCACTAATATACTATGTAGTAGAATCAATAACTGATGTATCAGGCCCTCTGAATGAATAATATGTAGCTGTGACTATGGCTGTGACTTTGGTTGTGCCTATTCCACTAGATATGGATGTGTATCATCTGTAATAGGAAGTAGTGGATCATTTGAATGATCACGATAAACATACTCTTCCTGTTCCACATCATCATGTGTCACATCTATAATATACTCATAATGCTTTTACACTTCTATATCAGAATCATCACCATCAACATCCCCTGAAACATAAAATAAAATACCTTGATAAATCTCATCCATGTGAAGAAGGAGGTCTGTCACTACTCCATGAAACTATTCTTGGTCAAATGCTCCCCCTATGTGGGATTATAGATGTAAATGAGGTGTGTGATATGATAATCATACAAAAAACAAATTATGTGGTTAACTAAAGTTAATAATTTTTTTCAAAAGTTTAAGGAAGAATTATTAACAATTGATGATAATATTTCCCATGTCATGTATTATATATCAATAAATTCATGTAGTATTAGGGTCCATAATACAATTTATCTAATAGATGCATGAGTACTGTGACTTCCCCTCATAATCAAGACTCATGACATCTGTCCCACATCACAATATAGTGTACATGATACTGCCTCCAGTTGAAGTCACCCTTCCCTAACATCTTCAGGGAATGAAGTGAGTACAACTAAGTAGGTGGTGTTGGAACATTATAATAGAAGTCGAACTTCCCCATAACTCTAAAAACATGATTTCATTAATCAGTATGAAAATTAATCATATGTATGACACATTTACTAATATAAAAAATCATTGTAAATTAAGGTGGGATACTTTGGATGATAGACTCAATATATTGAATCAATGAAACCTAAAATATCAAAAAATGAATAAGAAATTAATAAATGAATTCATGATAGTACATAATAATAATTTAACTATATATTTAATAATCAAGTATATAATCCAGTCAATGAAAATCCAACATAAGTCTGTAAGATTTGACATCATTTCTGGTAGTATCTGAATATCAATGGGTCTAACCCCCTATAGATAATATATTTATATTTATAATTTCAAAATAGAAATTTATAAATTTTATTTTCATATAATAATGAAATAAAAATACATCATCATCTATGTGGGGACTCCCATAAAATATCAGCGGGCAATGGTGTTCGGGCATGTGGAGTTGAGCAAGGGATTCTCTCCCATATCCACATCTGGATAGGAATAACACATCCTATAATCTGTATCTTATTGATGTGACATACACTACATAGTTCATTGTATTCATATTAAAGGCATGGATAACCCCCAACCAAACCTTCTTGCCTGGACCAATTCCTCAAGTAACAATACACACATCAAGTGAAAAAATTTAGTGGAATGATCAATGAATATTACACCACTAATAAGTCTCAAAATGTATGCACTTGAAAATATCAACATCGTAATCTATTCAACATTTTCAAATAGATGGGTGAAGTGATCATCTATCCATGGAATGCGTAATAGACTCCAGACAATGGACCTTCCATCATCACAGACCTCAACACCTAGTAGAATGTGAACTAAATCAAACCAATATGAACCAACTCATCCCATCATTTTCTCACCCTATATAGGGAGGTCAAACATAATGGAAACATCATCAAGAGTAATAGTAATATCTCCCTCTATAAAATGAAATGTATGTGTCTATGACCTCCATATATCTACTAGGGAAACAATGAGCTGATGATTGATGAAGGTAAATCCACATGATTCTATATCATAGAACCCTAAAAAATGATGATGAGGGATAGTGGAAGGAGGCGGTACAACAATAATAAAAATTATGTGACCTCCATAAGCTCTGTGGAGGAACCTAACATCCCTATATGAATATAAATGATACATGTATATCCTATAATTGTAGGCCCACTATCTCTACCTTTGATATCATCATTTATTTTTATAGTTAATTTAATACAATTTGTTTTTTTTAAAAAAAATATAAGATGAAAAAAATGAGTTATATAATTATAATTCATAATTAATCATTATAAAAAAGGTAAAAAATAGGTGTGATTGATGTTTTTATCTTAGTACATCAATTTACTATTTTAATAATCCATAATCATGTTTAATTTATTTTGAAATTATTTTTTTTCATATAAAGAAGTAATTTATTTTTTTGGAAAAGAATCATGAGGAATGTTTATGGGATTTAAAGTATAGATAGAAAGACAATTCATTAGAGGATAAATCTCTTTTTATTCAATTACACTATGTGTTTAATTTCTTAATAGTTGAAATATTACAAAATTATTTCAAATCAATACAAAAAATGAAACAAGATAAAAATGAAACAATCTAGAAATGAAATAATATAGAAATAAAATAAGATAGAAATAAAATAATACATAAATTAAAAAGCCTAAATATGGAAAAAATTATAGATTAATGATAAAATACATAAACTTGACCAATGATGCAATAAAGCGGAGCCTCTTCCTACCACTTTGAGTAATTTTTTTTGAGTATGAACTTTTGTGAGAAAAATATTACATCATAGTCCTAATCCCCATTTTCAAGGACATTCCATATCACTTCTGATATGAGTAGACATTGGATGTCCTTGAAGGTGAAACCTGATAATATTAGGGACCATCGTTGGATGATCAACAGAAAAAGTAAAAGTATGAAAATCACTAACATGAATCCAACATGCACTATAATATTATACCAAAGAGATAACATGATATACTGGGTTAATATCAGGTTCCCAAGATAAACTTGTCGATGTAAAAGTTGTAATGACATTTGCATAAGGATACCCCAATGACTGGAAAGAACCATAATCACAATACCTTAATTCTAGTAAGACCACTAGAACTCGACCACTATTTCCCATGAGTAGGTCATAGCACTCTGTGGCCTCAAAGTGACTCCCTACTTGGTCAAAGCTTCAAACCTAATATGATAATGCATCCTAGAGTATCTTATCAATTTATATTTGGAATTTATAAAAAAAATACATTCTATGTTGCATCCTCTAATAGGATCTCTAGGACCATTCAAAAAAATACTTCACACATATATAAAATGTACCTTATACTAACCATATGATATGTAGTTTAAGAACACCCTTGAAGACCTCATTTTAATAGACCAAAATATTAGTGGTGATATGACCATATCTCTTTCCACCATAATATGATAATGACCATTTATCCTACAAATTTTTCATCATATAATCATATATATCTTGATTAGCCTAATAAATTTCTGTAAGTTTTTGATCAAAAGTTACCTGTTGGGGATCATATATTGAATATAGAACAAAAAAATTTCATTAAAAAGATATGAATTTTTTTTCCAAAAAATATATGATTAGAAAAACATACCCAACTTGATGAGAAATTTTTTTATTACCTCATCTTTGAAATGCTTATAAACATTACCAGAAATATGTCTAATGAAATATTGATGATAAGAATTTGATTCTCACCATGAAACTCCATCATAATTAATTTACTCTATAATCACTCGATGATGATCAAATATCTAACATGCTCCTTGGATTCGTATAACATGAATGCATCTATAGGCCAAAAACCATCTCCATGGTTCAAAATTATTCATTTCATCAATGAAAAATGAAAGTGGTAAAGTACAATGATTACAATACCATGTGGAAGAAATAATTAGGACACTTTTATACTTGTCAAAAAGAAAAGTTCTATCAACTTTATTGAATTTTTTTCAATAAGGATAAGTAGTGCTACATGGGCTGAATGCCCAAAACAACCTATGAAACTTCACCTTTGTTTGATCAACTTGATGATATGGGGATAAATATTCAATGATGTATATATAATAAATAACCTAGTTGTTGGGAGATAGTAATCCCATTATATTTTGAAAAACTACATATGATTCATCCCAATTACCATATACATTAAAAAATTCCTTTTGTTTTTCATTCCATGTTTTTCTATTTGATATATTTTATTTGAACAACTACTGTATTCATTCCTAGACAAGGGATATTAAAATGCATTTATTTGTTTTATCATATAAAAAATAATAGTTGATAGAAACTCTACATCAAGTGAATATGGATCATATGGAAAGCTTGGATGCACAAAAGTAGGTGGACCTTCCAATTTAATTATCTTACAACATGAAATTTTTTTATCATATATTTCCCAAATTTGAAATTTATATTCTAGCCTGTATTTTTTACATTGAATGAGGTATTTTTCCTTATTAGAATTATCAACCACAAATGAAAAATGTCACCCTATTTGGTATTACTTTATAACATTTTTCAATGCACTTTTAGTTTCAAAATTATATCTAATATATATGGTGTTATCAGTTTATAAATATGTGTTACCAATAATGATATAGAATTTAGTAGTTGGTGTAATGAAAATATATATATTAGAAAGAATTTTTAAACTAAAAGTGAATTGAAAAATGTGATAAAGTAATTCCACAAGATGTGTTACCAATAATTCTAGGGAATTTAGTAGTTGGTGTAATGACACCATAATCAAAATAGTGTGCTCGTGACATTCCCTTGATTAAGGAAGTCAATAATATAGGTTAACCAACAGTAATTGGTTGTTTCTTATCTATAAAAGGAACTTTTTAAGGATCATTCCCCACATAATACTCACCTACATCATCTTCTATTGCATAATCAAATAATTAATCATAATATAAAGGCTTATTCTTTAAATCAAGAGTATCGATGGGGATATCTGCTATAATTATTCCCATATTCTGATCATTTTATTTTTAATGTATTTATATTACCAAAGTCATATGAGAAGAAAAAAATGATAATGTTGTGAAGGAATGACTTCAATTGATCAAACATTACATGGTTATGTAATAGTAGGTCACACCTCATCAATTACATAAATAGCCACATATAATTCAACTAAACTAGTACTACACTGTTTCATGAACAATGATGATGCATCCACCCAATCCTCATCATCAAAAAGAGGATTCTAAATGTTCCATATATGATCAGTATGTTGGAGATTTAAATATGTATTTAAAGTAATTAATTTTACATCCCATAGTTTTAAGTTATAGTGAATCTTCCTATGAACTTCATCCAATGTCTCACATTCATGAAGATTTTATACTCTTGCTGGTGGAAAACTATAGTTAAAACCCTGATCGGTATAAATTAACTCACAATTATAGTATATTGACACATACATGATTACCTAAAAAGAAAATTTAATAAAACGTTATATATATTAATGATACACCATCAAATGTTAAACATCTTTTAATTAGTTTTGATTATATAACTATGATTTGATATTGAGACTTTTTCTATGGATTGGTTTATAATTATTTGATAGACCAAAAAAAACCTGGGGGGGGGGATTACGGATCCTATACTATCTCATATTTAAATAACCAATAGTATCCTTTAATTCATGGTGTAAAAATCAAGCATTGAACATGGACACCTCTTATCAAACTCCTTTTTATTACAATACTACTCACATGAAAGTGAGGGGATATATTGGTTTGTGATACATACAATTTTTACACAAACACACATGTCCTTATATTCTTAGAGAGAGGGATAAAACACATGTAATCAATTATAAAAGAAAATTAAATTATTAAAAATTATATAACCATATAAAAAACACGATATATAGTTTCAATCAATCATTGGCCAATCATCTCAAGATCTATCATCACATAATACTCTAAACAAGATTTTTGGGATACTTATTATATTCTATATATTAAAAATTTACCTATAAATATATATAATAAATAATAAATAAATAAATATATATACACATATATTTATATTCATACATTCAGGAATATTTACCATTATTACAAGTGAAAAACTATTATTAAAACCCTGATCTATATAAATTACATCACCATCGATGTATATTAATGTATGCATGATTACATAGAAATAAAATTTAATAAAAAAATCTATATATTTATACTACATCATCAAATAATTAATATATTTTAATAAGTTATGGTTAAATAACTATGAATTGATCTTGAGAATTTTTCTATAGACTGTTTTATCATTATTAGATAAACTTACCAAAACCTAGGGGAACTTCTAGAACCTCTACTATATCAAATTTCAGCAACCACTAGTATCCTTTCAGTCATGGTGTAAAAATCCAGCATCAAACAACATCACCTCTTGTAAGACACCCTTTTATTACAATGTTACACACATGTATTTGAGGGGGTCTAGGGGTTTGGGATACAAAACATTTTTACACAGATACACGAGTCCTTATATTATTAGAGAGAGGGATAAAAAACAGGTCATTAATAAGGGAAAATAAAATGCAATTATTACAAATTATATAACCATATATAAAAAATACAACATAAAATTTCAATCATACATTGGTTTGTCATCTTAAGATCAGTCATCACACAATACTCTTAACAAGTTTTTTTCGAATACTTATTATATATATATATATATATAAATTTTTTTATTTAATGGTGTCTTTCAAATATCCCTAATATTATTTTTCAGATATTATTTTTAAAAAATATAACATATAATATCTAATTAATGAAACAAACTTTTGCATTTAATTTACAATATACATGTTTGTATGTAATGATTATTACTAATATTTTAAAAAATAATTAAAAATAATACTTTTATTTATCTATACATCCAATAATAATTTTTTCATTTATTTAATTTTCAATCAAGAATATTATATAATATATATATATATATATATATATATTTAAATACAATCTACTTTATTTATCAATATTTTAAAAAATAATTATATATATTTTTGTAAGTATCTATAATTTCCTAAATAAAAATAATATTATTTTATAATTAATTAATCAATATATTTTTAATACTAAATTTTTCTAAATTTAATCAAGAAAAGTAATATAATTTAAAAATAAATAACCAAAAAAATATTTTAAATTTTTTTTACTTTCAATATAATAAAATTAGGTAAGTGTATATACATTTTTTAAAGAAAATAAACTTTAAAAAATGTAAATAATTATATTTTATACATAATTAATTGGAATAATAATTATTTATAATTAACATAATCTAAATATTAATAATAATAATTTTTTTATTTTTTTAACAAAAATAATATTATTTATATCTATATATAAAATAATATATTGAATATTTAAATAAATTATAATATGATAAATAATATAATATATATAATTCTATTCAAATAAATTTAAAATTATTTTTTATTAATGATTATTAATAATATATTTTTTTATAACATATTTAGCTAGATTCACTTAATTTATCTATGTATCGAATATTATGTTTTAAAATTATTTTAATGTAAATATACTATATAATATACTATATACATATAAATATATTGAAATCTAGTTCTTCTCAATTTTAATTACAAATATATAAATTTTTCTAAATAATAATATTTCCCTAAATATAAATTAAATTATTTTATGCATAAAATTTAAACTATATAAACACCATATTTAAATTGGATAAATGATTCAATATAAAATAAATCATACAAATAAAAGAAATTCAGAAATAAATTAAATCATTCAAATAAAATTAATCCATATATTCATAGAACTATACAATATAAATAAACAAATCTTACAAACCAAATAAATAAAGAAAGTATATAACTATTTTTTTTAAATAGATATTTTACCTTCTCAAAATACGGAACTTAATATGTTGATAAAGATATCTGATAGAGCACTGATGCAAAATATCAGGCAATAATAGGGTAAATGGAGGGGGTGTTCTATTTATAGTTTTTTACAGCAAGAGGCATAAACCTCATTCATTCCTCCCATGTACTGTTTACAAAAGAAGTGTGAATGGGGTTTATTCTTTCTGCCACACCCCCATGGAAGTGTGAATGTGGTTCACACTTCCTTCTACCCCCATATGGAAGCGTGAACCCTGTTCACACTTCATGGTGAATGATATAAGCATGAATGAGGCTCATACCCCCTCAACCCCCTTTTCTAATTATGTAAAACCCTATCCCATTTTTTTAAGAAAATAAAACCTATTTAAAAAAAACTTGAGATGAAATCAGAATATAATATTTTATTTAAAGATAATAAAGAGTGATTCAAAATTGAATATCAATCCTAATTAAACCATAATAACCAATTTTCCCCCGCATTGTATTTTTTTGACTATAAATTAGATTTTATTTTGTCTATAGTCATATTTATGTTTTAAACTATTCATAACATTGATAAAAAACATTAACTTTACCATTAATTCAATTCTCATAACAAGATAAGGATATATTATTTATTTACTTATTTATTATTTTAATTATAAATTTAATTTTTTTTATGAAATGATTCAACCATCATATACTGAATTTTGAAAAAAAAACGACAATTTTATGCTATGTAATCAACTATAAAATGAATTAAATACAAAGAACTTACAAACAATAAACAAAAAAATGAATCATATATATATATATTAAAAATAAATGACCAATTTTATAATTTATTATGTATAGAAAAAAATATTTCAAAAATATTATTTAATATATAGTTGTCTTAAAAATAATGATAATGATGATGACTCATTGTTTCCTAACACACAAAACTGCTATTTTCTCCCACCATCAGTACTCTAACCATTTTTTTAAACATCTATATTTTGAAGTAGATATTCCATAAAGCCTGTTTTCATGTGATACAATAGGTCCAAATGTATTTATAGATAGGGGTATATTGTATTACATGAAATGATATTTTATGATACTTCTCATTTCAATTATATGGTATGATTATTTGAATATCATAATAAGGTTTCATTGCTATCAGGATTGAGGTTATGTTTCCATCTAACATAACCTTTAGCTGATACTTGTGCATATGTTGGTGCCAACATAATATGATATGCATATGATTCATATCTTGAGACCATGATTCCCCTAAAGTATCATGGGATTATGATTTTCAGTGACCAAATGTTAATTGTTAATATTCATGTAATATTCTATGACCAAATTTCATTAAATATTGAGAGTTAATGGTCATGGGTTACATAATATGTAACTGAAGTCACTACTCACATGTTTATGAAATGTATAAGTAATTACATGGTATAATTTCATGGCTCAAAAACCATCCTTGTAGCCTATATAAAGAAGGCCAATCCCTTAAGTAGTGTGTGTGAAAAAACTCTCAAATAGTCTCTATAAGGAAACTCACCCTTATAAAGATATCCCATCATTTTTATTCACTTATGAGATACTATCATATCAAGAATCTTTGAAAAGTACAGCTTAAAGTATTTGGGTGATTTTGGTGCTTCCCATAGATACACCTCAAAGGGAAGGAATTTTTGGTTGTTCTGTTGTGATCATCATCAAGAACAGATAAATAACATTGGCATCAACAATACCATTCAAAGGGTGAAAGGAATACATTTTTCATTTTCA
The DNA here is from genome assembly GCA_963277665.1 of Viscum album. Taxonomy (NCBI): domain Eukaryota; kingdom Viridiplantae; phylum Streptophyta; class Magnoliopsida; order Santalales; family Viscaceae; genus Viscum; species Viscum album. The sequence continues at coordinate 1,434,513,236 of OY728151.1, read as the reverse complement.
GTTTCTTATGGTTTCAATTTTATATTCATGGAGATTTTAGTTTCAAGGTTTGTCAATAACTTACTATTCCATTTATTAATGGTTAATATATGATAAGGAAAAACTCAGTGGCATAAGAGCTCATCCTTGATTTTTTATTTTTGAAATAATTTTGGAAATAATGATTTTCAATATCATATTACGTATCATAATGCTTTTTGAGACCTGGTTTTTTTACTTGTAAGAATTTGAAATAATTTTATATATATTTCCATAGCTAGGAGCTGAGATGATGTGAAATTCTGAGGTCCGATGTTCCAAAAATAAATTTTATGAAAATATTAAATATATTTTATATTGTTCATTCATGGTAGCTCTAAGGAAATGGGATAAATATTTAATATTTGATCGAATCACAAATCGAAGAATATAGTTGAGTCCGGAACGTAGTGTTTACCCATAGGTGTGATATAAAATAAGTCGGCATAGGATGTTTGTACTCCTTGCTTGTTGGAAGTATGTTAAGTGAATTAATTAATTATTAAATTATCTAATTAATTCATTTTAGTGCAAGGAATAACTCTATAAGAGTAACCATAGACATATTTCTCTAGGGTTAACCACATAAACCCTTGGATAAATCCATAGCTCTTCCTACATCCTCTATTGGTGTATCACGTCTAACGATGATGAAACTCTAGATCAGAGAAGATCAAGATGAAACGAACACAAAATATTCTTTCGAATCATTGGAAGACCCGTTATTAATCAATGAATGATCCCTAATTTAGTGAGGACTTATATTTTTGTGTTTCTATGTGATTTGATTAAATGAATGAGTATATCCAACCTTGTTCTTGGATAAACACCAATTGTGGACTTTTCATGAGCTTATATACTAGATTTAAATTGTTTAATCAATGTTTTCTAACTCTAATATACCCGTTATTGATCGTTGAACAATAAAACTTGTCCAAATATGTTTAAAATTTTGTTTTTGGTGCTTTTATCCTTATTTTCTTTGCGTTATTCACCAATTGGACCCCTCGGTCCCGGTTTGACATTGTTGGGCAGTACTCAGCCCGATCAGACCCTTAGATCCATGATGAACCAACTATCAAGGAAGATATTGATGAAATGAACCCAGATCTGGGACTGTTGAAATTTTTGTATGATCCTTTTGGTGATTTGAGATCTAGAAATAAAGCATAGAAGCCTCGAGTACATGCGGTTCGAACGATGGAACCCCTAACGATGAACAAAGCCATTTTCCAGTAAACAATGGCTGAGATCCATGATTTTTGGCCAGATACACCAAATTCGGTTGGAGATAGGGTGGAAATAAAAGATTTATCAAGAAAATTTGTGCATGGGAAGATGATCTGGAAAACTGGAGAAAACTTGACTACATTCCATGTGTAATGGTAAACACATGGTGTGTAGCCCCCTCATCGGTGTCAACTTGGGTCTCAGAAAATTTAAGGATGACACATCATGTAGTCCTCCCTCAGATTCCATGTATCTTTTCCCCAGTTGGATAATCTATTTGATGGGTCACACAAGAGGGGATTTCATGTAAGAGTACATAAAAAACACTATCACAAGGGCATAACCCCATGTGAAGAGAAACACTATGTACTGGAATACACCAATTTGGGATGAAAGTACACATATATGGGGTCCAGTACATGGAAACAACCAGTGAGACATGGCCTGGGTTCTAATTAGTCTGAAAATGTCATGTAGTCCACCTACACAGTGTATACTACTACATGGATAGGGATCTGTGTATTGGACAGGGACACATATAGGTGATGAAGTAGGACCACACACTAAGTGGGTCTCCTCACATGCTATTTACCCCTAGTTTCCGTTTCATAAAACTTCTAACTTCCATATAACCTTTATTTTAACTCGGATATTGGCCCGCAAGTATCCTATCCTGGGTGTTTTTCCACATATAACATGATAGTTCCCTAGGTTTTTTCTTTACATATGTGATTTGAAATGTTCTTGGCATGGTGCTTATTATGTTAATGCTTGATGGTGGCAGTGTTAAAGCTAGATCACCAGAGACTCCTTCTAAGTGGCACTCTCCAGTAAAGCTAGGCAGGGGGTCCTTAATGACTTCTGAGTGGTACCCTTTAATAGAGTTGTGTAGTGGGTCCTCGAATAGTTTTGAGTGGTACCCTCAAGTAGAGTTGGGTAGTGGGTCCTTGATTACTTCCTAGTGGTACCCTCTAGTTGAGATGGGTGGTGGGTCCTCTACACCTTTAGAGTAGAACCCCCATGGAATACCCAATCACATGTCCTTTAATTCTAAGTGGTACCCTCTTTTAGTATTAGAGAATGGGTAATCGATGATGTAGAGTGGTACCCTCCAGTTGGGCTGGGCATGGTTCCTATAATTCAGAGAGGCACCCTCCTACAATATTAGGGCATGGGTCATTGATGATCTTGAGCAGAACCCTCTATCCGAGTTGGGCATGGGTCCTAAAACATAAAAGTGGAACCCTCCTATTATACTGGAGGATATGTCCTCTACCTAGATGTTATTGCGCTTGACTATGTGGTATGAGGAGTGGTTTATCTTGGAAATCTATCTTATGGACAGATGTGAAGGATGATGGGCATCATTGATGGACCTTTTAAAGTGTTGGCTACTATTAATCTTGGGCTCAGCTGTGAGATGGTTATCCCCTTACTCTCTTAGTTTGGTATTCTCTAACTGATAATATATATATATATTGGACATTATCTTTCCAGTAGAGGTGAATACACGCAGGGTATTCCTTGTTCTTTCTATGTTTAGCTTTTCATGGTTGGATGATTATAATCTCATTCTATGGGTGGGAAATTATCTAAAGGTATTTCATCTAATAACCATGTATATCCCCATATATTTGGATGAACTTACATTCAAAAAATTAGTTGGGTTGAGTTGTTCTCTTTGACTGTACCTTGCATATACTGTTTTTCTTTCCTAATGTATCTCTTATTGACCCCCTTTATCTTTTGGGGTTTCCTACTAGGTATGTTTATACTCACCTCTATATGGGATTTTCCCACACATGTTTTGTATTATATAGATGATAGATTGGTCGACTGTGACTATAGAGAAGCTTTGAAATACTGGGTTCTTGGACTATGTACGGTGGTCGTAGCTTGGGATTCAGGAGCTGGGATCTCTTTCAGCTATTTACTTTCTTAGTTCTATCAGGTTGGGACATATTTCTAGTTGGGCATGTATTTTTCCCCTTTACTTTTCAGTTTTCACCACCTTACTTTTGTAATGTTTAGAGGTTCATTCATTATTGGTTTACTTTATAGCAGTGTTGCATCTTTTATTCTTTCCCTCTGCACTCTTGAATTGATATGGCTATGTGAATGCATATAGGTATTCAAGAAAATTTCTCCCTAAGTTATTTATTCATTCAAATCTTGTCTCCACCCCCTGGCCTATGGAGGTGGGCTTTGGGTAGTTGCGGCTTGAGCCTCAGATTGGGTCAAGTCATGAAAGATTTGTAGCATATCAAGTTTATTCCTTGGGATGTTGTTCATAAATATCCCCATAAGAGGATTTGGTTGGGATTAGGGAAACAATGTAAAAGTTTCTAGAGTGCAGCTCTCAGGCAAAGGAATTTAATGATGGTTTGGTAGTTGACGTATCCATTCCACAGGACCTTGACTACCTACTAGTTGACTCGGCATGATGAGACATTTTATGCAAGGTAAAAGGTACTTGCATCATATAGGATTGAGTCTTTGACTATCCTTCTTGAGTCAGCTGCCAATTTTTATTGATATATATATATATATATGTATATATATATATATATGATCATATGACCATGACAATCCTTGATAACTATATGAATGCCTCCGTGATGATATCCAACAAGGATACCATCTCTAGTTCATGATAAAGATCCTATGAGTGATGTGGCCTTGGTTCAGGGTCCATCTCATGATCCCCTTCCTCTAGGTGGGAAGGTAGCAGAACCTACCCCTATCAAGTAGAAGATCTTTCCAGCATAGTAGGCTAAGGACGCATGTATACTTAGCATACTCTACGAGTTCCAACATCATTGACTAGTGAGGTTTTTCGGCAATCCAGATCCTTAGGTAGTAGGGGATTTTCTACAGTCAGTGATCTATATCCTCAGGTTTATTTTGACCTCTATGGATCAGGTGGTTGAGTAAGAAGTTAACATTTTCCATAGAGTAGATGAGCATTAGTGGAGCCATATTATGTATATGCATGATGAGTCGACACTCTCATGGACTTACTTCCAGTAGATATTTTATAAGGAGTACTATGCCTCCTTGTGCTCATCCCATATTCAGGAGCTTTTAAAGCTGCATAAGGGAGAGATAATGGTGGATTAGTATGTAATGTGGTTAAAAGACCTTATACTTTACTCTATTTACAAGATCCGGGATGGATAATTTTGAGAATATAAGTTTGAGTAGAGACTCCATCGAGATATCTGAGTTTGAGTTGTTCCCTTGGGCTTCCCTAGATATGTAGGGGTGTTGGGGAAGAAATTAGTAATAGAGAGAATTCTGTCATAGGGACTATAGACACTTAGATCTGGTAGTGGAGGACACAAAGCTAAGTCAACTAAAGTAGCTAGCAGACACTAGGCATCCATATCTCAGCGCAAGAGAACATTCTGTGATCAGACTCAGGAACATCATCAGAGGTAATGCATAGGACCAGGGTATCATGGAGAGTGGTGGTGATTTACTTATGATGGGTGAGGTTATGTGGTGTGAGACTACCTAATCAAACATATTGGGTATCACATGCATATAGTCGATGAACCACCATGGTAGAGGCAACATCGTGATCAAGGATATCCCAGGGGAGGATAGGGTGGTCCCCAGGGAGGTAGAGATAGCAAAGGACAAGGAGGGGCTATGGGTGGTTTCCAATGCTATGAGATCCTTCCACCACCACCACCAGGCGACCCATGTCAGGCTTAGGGATTTGGTAGATGGGGTCATGGACAACAATAGGCTTTGTAATTTTATGATCCCACAACACACAAGACGATAAGAGGTAAAATATGCATGTTTTATACTATTGATTCAGTATTAGTAGACAGATGTACTGGTCATTACTTTATCTTTATACTCATGCTGTGAGATTTAGTGCTCCTAGTTGAGGCTCTATCCCAATAGCTTTATCTTAAGGTTCCTATAGGGAACACTTCTTCTGCATATTTCATCTTATAGAAGTGTGAGCTATCGCTTAGAGGATAGAGGATCACATGGGACCTTTTGGTCATCATGATGGAACCGTATGAAATCATATTGGGCATGGATTGGCTATCCATAGTCCAATCCTAGATCGAATGTCACCGCAGACAAGTCATATTTCTACTTGCTGATGGGATAAGATTATCCTTTTTTAGAAATAGAGATATCATGGTAGGGAAAGTGGGTTCTATGAACAGGAGGTTGAATCCCATCACCCAACATTTAGCGAGTGTATCCCTTAGTGTGGAAAGATATTTAAGAATCTGAATTACTTTAGTTATGGAGGACTACATATATATATTCCCCGAGGAGGTTTTGGGACTACCATAGAGATAGGAGATGTATTTTTTCATTGACTTGAATATAGGTATATCTCCGATATCTTCTGAGGAATATCATATGGACACTACCAAGCTTTAGGAGTTGTAGTTATAGTAGGAGGACCTTTAGGATAAAGGTTTCATCAAACCCAATGTGTCCCCCTAGGTAGCTCCAGTGTTTTTCGTGAAAAAGGTGGACATGAGCTTACAACTTTGCATGGATCATCATCACCTAAACTAGGAAATGATAAAGAACAAGTACCCCTTTATGAGGATTTTTAAACTATTTGACTAGTTATGAGGCTTGATATGGTTCTCCAAGATTGATCTCAGGTCCGACTACCACCAGTTGAGGGTTCCAGAGGCTGATATTCCAAAGTTGGAATTACAATGTCTCTATAGGTACTATGAATTCATAGTGATGTGCTTTAGTGTGAAGAATTCTCCCACCATGTTTATGGATTTGATGAACTAGGTTTTGTAGATGTAATTTGACTATTTTGTTGTTATCTTCATCAATTACATACTCATCTACTCTAAATTAGAGGAGGATAATGCAGAGCACTTGAGGATGGTCCTAGAATTTCTTTGAGAGAACCAAATTTATGGAAAGATCTTAAAGTACAAGTTTTGGATTCATGAGATTCACTTTCTGGGGCATGCCAAATATGAGCATGGTTTAGCCATATAACCATAGAATAAAGAAGAAATTATTTCTTGGGAACTACCTAAGAACATGTAAGAGGTGTGGATATTTCATGTCTTTGCGGGGTACTATAGGAGGTTGGTGGTAGAGTTTTCTAGAATAGAATCCCCTTCGACCACCCTAATGTGAAAATGGAATTTGATTACTTGGTATGAGTAGTGCCAGAGGGCCTTTGAATAGTTGAGGATTAGGATGATGATTTTTCTAGTGTTGATACTACCAAAGAATGGTGTGGAGTTTGTTTTGTATTGTGATGCCTCAAGATATAGGCTTGGTTGTGTGTTGATGCATAAGAAGGCTATTATCATATACGATTTGAGGTTGTTGAAACCCCATGAGTAGAACTACACAACTCATGACCAAGATATGGAAGTAGTCGTCTTTTCCCAGAGGATGTGGATGCAATAAATTTTAGGAGAGTACTTTATGGTTTTCTCAGACCACCAGATTCTTAGGTACGCCTTCATGCAGAGAGACCTAAACCCGATACAACATTGCAGGTTGGAGTTCCTACATGAATAAAAATTCGAGGTAGTCTATACTCTAGGGAAGGGAAACATTGTAGCATATTACCTTATTATGAATTCCAAGTATCTCTTAGTGTAGGAATATATAGAGCAGTTAGCTTCCCTATAGTTGACCTTGGTGGAGGAGGTGGGTACAAATTTTCTTCAATCTATGGTGTTGAATCATTATATTATTGAGTTTGTGAGAGAGTCCCAGTTGGGATACATAAATTATGAGGTATTAAATGATTAGATATCCATAGGTTACTCACTATATGGTTATTCTAAAATAGGTAATCATATCATCTTATTCCTGGGGAAAACAGTGGTTCCAGTCACGCTGTGGGAGGAGGTGATGTGAGAGTTCCACACTTATCCCCTAGCTATACATCCTAGTTTGGGGAATATGTACATAGACATTCAGTGGTATTTTTAGTGGTCTGACATGAGATGAATCATAACTGAGTTCATATCTCAGTGCATCACCTTCTATTAGGTGAAAACTGAGCACCACATTCTAGCAGGTTTGTTGTATCCCCTTGAGATACCGAAGTGGAAATGGGATGGAATATCAATGGAATTTGTGATATATATTTCAAACACAATGAAGGTGAATTAAACCATCTGGGTGGTATTTTAATGGATCATGAAGTCAACACACTTACTTTCTATCAAGGAGCACAGTTAGGTGGAGAGTTTGGGGCAGTCGTACATATGAGAGATCATTAACCTTAATGGGGTGCCCTAAAAAATTATCTCTGATCGTGATGAATGATTTATGTCACAATTATGAAGAGGACTATGATAGGAATTAAGGACTCAAATGAGGAAGAGTATATCCTTACACCCCCAGACTGATTGGCAGACTGAGCACACTATCGAGGTGTTGGAGGATATGTTGAGGGATTTCGTGTCAGACTTCAAATGGAGATGGAAGGATCACCTCCCATCGGTAAAGTTTTAAAACAATAATAAATACCACTCTATCATAGAAAAGACACCATTTGAGGCCTTTTATGGGAGACCCTACAGGTCACCCTTGTGCTAGAAAGATATTGGTGAGTCATCCCTTGTGGGCCCAGATATGGTGTAGGTGATGATTGAGAAAGTCCAAGTCATCAATGAGCAGATGAGTATGACCTAGATTAGATAAAAATATTACATAGATCACTATCATTTGCCCTTGGAGTTTGAGGAGGTAGATCATGTTTTCCTAAGAGTCTTACCATGATGAGGATTGTGGAGGTTTGGATCGGGAGGCAAGCTATCCATGAGATTAATCGGGACATTTGGGATTGTGTAGAGGGTTGGTGAGGTTTCTTAACACCTCTCCCTACCCCCACATATGGAGCTGGTTCACGATGTCTTCCAAGTGTCACAAATGAGTAGATATGTACATGAACCCATGGATGTCATTGGATAGGGTGAGTTGGACATCGAGGATGGATCCAACTTTACATATCACCCAGTGGTGATTGAGGAACGATAGGAGAAGACTCTGCATGGATGCACCATCCCTTTGTTCCATGTGTTGTGGTAGCATAAGAACATACATGATAGTTTCTAGGAGTGGGAGAGCCAAGTGAAAGATCAGTATCATGAGTTTATTTCTTATTTTTTTTCATTTTAGGGAAGAAAATCTTGAAGTAGGGAATGGTGTAAAGACCCCGTTTTTCCTTTTAATAGTTTGAAAGATTTATATATATATTTCCAAATTTAGGAGATGAGATGATGTGCGATAATGAGGCCCAGTGTGCCCAAAATTAATTTTTAAAAAATATTAAATATAATTTATATTGTGCATATGTGATACCTCCAAAAAAATGGGATAATTCTTAAAAAACTGATCAGATCAGAAATATGAGATCACAGTTGAGTCCGAAACATAGTTTTTACCCTATTTGTGATATAAAATGAGTCAGTGCAGGACATTTAGACTCCTCTATCATTGGTGGTATGATAAGTGAATTAATTTATTATTAAATTAGTAAATTAATTCATTTTTTTGCAACAAATAACTCTATAAGAGTACCAATATGAATATTTCTCCAGGGATAGACAGACAAATGCTAAGATAAATCCAAATACTTTCCTCCCTCCTATGTTGTAGGATCACATCAGATTATGATGAAACTCCAGATTTGAGTAGACCAAGATACAACGAATTAAAAAGTTTCCTTCGAATCATTAGTGTACACATTATTCATAAAAAAATGATCCGAAATTGATGTAGGACTCTCCATTTGGTGTTTTTACACCCTTTGATGAAATGATTGAGTATATCCACCCTTGTTATTAGATATTCACCAATTTTGGATTTTTCATGAGCGTATATAGAATATTTAAATTGTTTAATCAATCTTTTCAAACCCCAGTATGCCTGTTATTAATCCTTGGTGAAGAACTTTTGGCCAAGGATGTTTAGACTTTGGTTTTTGTTTCTTTTTTCCCTCATTGCTTTGTGTTATTCACTGGTTGGACCCATTGGCACCAGTTCGACATTTCCGGGTAGTATCAATCCCAACCAGACCCCCTGATCCATGAATGATTGAGGATAAAGGCACAAATTGATGAAATGAACCTAAATATGGGAGTTTTGTGAGTTATGGATAATCCTTTCAGTGATTTAAGATCGAGAAATCAAGTGTGGAAGTCTTGGGTGCGTGCAGTTTGAACGGCGAAACCCCCAATGATGAACATAACTGTTTTCCAATGAACAAAGTATAAGGCCCCAGCATTAAACCTTACTTAATCTTGAGTTATTACAAGATTACACATTAAGGATCTTTTCAGGTTTAGAGTTTTAGAGAATTAGATCATAAAACTTGCATTACATTCCACATTTAAACAAAGTGGTTACATAAAAGATAGTATTCATTTTTCCCCTCAACGGAAACATATTTAAAATAAAACATGGATTCTTTCTTGAAACTTCCTTGACACTATCATTATTTCATGTACCTTTCCCTTGATCTGTGAAAAACATTTCAAAAAAACTTGGGATGATCATAAAAAGCTCAGCAAGGGTTATAAAAAAAAGGAAAGGAAACATGAGTTCATATAAGAATGAAATCATACTTTACCCATAAAATATAGGCACTTTAACATACCTCATCAAAACATGAATAAATCATAGAAATCATAAGATATAAAAGGTAACTTGAGGCATTCATAACATTCTTACATAGGGAGTAACCCTCTTGGTTACGTTTGGAATACCCACCACAGTATATTCCCTAAATCTTTTCGGAGAAACCTTAACGTTTCACTCCTTCGCGTTACCCAATGCATTGGAGAGCTATATCGGGCTCACCCGCCCTTAGTTTATCACGAAACCACCCATTTTCATAACAATGCCCAATAACCATAACATTAACGTATCACATAAAACATGCATAAAGGAAACATAAAATTTCCACATTTCAATCACAATATAACATTTTAGTATATTGAAATAATGAATCCATTCAAAAAGAAACCATTTCCAAAACCATTTAAAACATTTAATAAAGAGGGTTTTGAATCAAAGTGTCCCATACCACCTTGAAGATTTTAAAATTTTAAACCATTAATATCCATATAAATAAATCCTTAAAACCATTTTTAAAACATGGATATTAATAATAACAAATAATTAAAACATTTAAAGTGATATTTTGGTTAAAGGGCTTCTACCAAAATTAGAGACAATTGAATACAATAATTGAGGAATAACATTTAGTCAGAACTTTATAATATCATGAGAATAAATGGATTCATGATATAATATTCCAAAGGACAGTATATACACCATATAAGAGTGAATTGGTGCATAACAACAAAGAAGTCTCAATAGAAATGTCAAATGTGATGAATTCCCTTATAAAGAAGGTATCCTTAAATTAAGGATAATTCAATCTCAAAATTATGTGTGAAAAATATAAATACACCCAATATAAGTGGATATTAAGTGTAAAACAATAAAATGTCATTCACACATATTCAAAAGATGACATATTCAATAACTACATGTTGAACCCAAAGAAATCGAAATTGGGTTAAAAAGTTCCCTTGGTAAAATTCGACAGCCTAACGACATCACTTCAAAATTCAGAAAATGAGTTGATGAGAGATAAAAAGGGCATCTCATCACTTGGACATAAAATTTACATCAATAAGGATATAAAATAACATATCCCAGCATAATAGTATGTGAATTAAAAGACAAAACAAAAGAAGTCTTTTAAAAAGAGGAGGGTGAAAGGTCCCCTTACCGAGTTGGGCAACTTTCAAAACGTACACCCCATGGAAGAAGGGTCATACAATGAAGATGTGAATACCCATAAATGAAATTATACTACACAAAGTGTATAATAATGGGCAGTACATACACCACTCAAAGGAAATTGTGGAAAATGCAGCATAAATCTCACGGGATTAAAAGTGAGATGAAAAATCCATTACGAAAACTCTGCAGCCTAACGACGCCACTTAAAACTTCCAAAATGGATTGATGATAGGAAATAGGGTCTCTAATCATATGAACATAAAAATTACAGTAAGATTAATATAAAATAACAACCCAATCACAAGAAATATGATCTTAAAAGGACTAACATAAAAGAGTGTACTTAAAAAGAAAGAGAGGAGTAGGATCCCTTACCTCGGGTCCGACTTGACTTGATCGTTATTTAATCTCCTGAATAATAAACTTGAGTTAATTTATACTTCCTTAAGAACCTTTTTCAAGTTAATTATTCCTTTTATATCACTTATTACCATGTCATGAACACTATGTAATTATTTTAGTTAATAATGGTCGTTTAAACGATCATGGGTACTTGAGTCAAAATATGCTCTTTATAATTACAAGCTGTTCATGTATCCATTATATCCAGAGTTATAATAATGATTTATATATCATATATATCATATATATCCAGTATATACATGCGTTTATAATATTACATAATCATTTAGAGGTAATAAATGAAATACACCGTTCATGGAGACGGTAAGCCGTACATACACATGAATGCTACTTTAATTTCTATTTCATATTTTATAGAATGGAATCATAATGATATAAGGGTTTGAAATCCACCCATAAAATAGGTTTTGGACATGTTTAGGTCTTATATTTTACATTATCTTTCCATTTTATTTAAATCGTTAAATAATGAGGTCATCGCTGCATCATCATGATGTCATAAATAATTTAATTTATTTAATGTCTAAAAATTATAAAAAAATACTATAATGTAGGAAATATTTTTAGATTTAGAATGAATATTTATAGTCCAAAATATCATTTATGTAGACAAAATTAAAAATATTTTACTTAGGTGATACATTCTTTGTTACATTTAACATTCTTTAAAAATAAAAAGATAAAAAGTCACTTTCTCACAAAAGTGATTCCATGGGGCCCCCAAGTTTGGCACAAGGCATACCATGGTCGGCCATGAGACAACCAGTAGCCTTAGAACACATTTTGTGGTCATTTTTTATTATTATGATAATATATTATTATCTTTAACTACCCGATTACTCATTAATCAAGATAATTAAAGATAATTACCGTCGTTACTATTCATAATGTCCAAAAACAAAAGAGTCTTAATTACATAATTTGTACCTTCTGATTCCAAATATTTAATCCATTTTACCGAATTCCAAACACATAAATTGCAATAATCAATTTAAAAAAAACTTCCCATTGTCAAAACAAATAGCGGGTTTTTTAGAAACAATATTTATGAAAAGTTTGGCACTTGTTTATGCCTAATTCCAAAGTGAAATTAATACCAATGACCATCATTGAATTACATGGTAAAAATATATTCTAATTACACTTTAAAACAAATTAAAAATATAATATAACCATATAATTAAATTATATGAAAAAACAGTTTTGATGTAAAATGCAGTATTTTTCACTATTCATTGAAAAATGAACATTGTCAGAAAAATACCAAAAATTAACCCAAGGTAAATTTAAATGTCCCAATCATAAATAATATGTTTATTTTGAAAAATAGAGCTTATAAAATTGTCAAAAAGTGGATTTAAAAGAGGTTCGCCATTAAAAGGCGGTTAATCGACCTTTTAAAGAATATTAGAATGTTTACGCTTAAAAACTGGATTCATTTGCATTTTTAATCCTCTAACATTTATTGAAAAAAAGTAAAAATATTTGACAAAAATATATAATCATTTTGTAGTTAGTTATGTTCATTCCCGCCATTACAATGACTAGGCGTTAACTACCATTTAAAATAATATTATTTTATTATTAGAGTGCAACGTAAGATTTCAAAGAAACTTGTTGTTTCATATTGGGTACGCCATCGAGCATATCATTCCCTTTAAAGTAATATTAATATTTTATTAACAAATATGGATAAATATGAAAATGTCATATTCTTTATTTACCTGGGGTGTTACACAAAGGCTGTAATCCATAATTTTTGGCTAGATCCACCAATTTTAGCTGAAGATAGGGCCGAAATTGAAGCCATATCAATTAGATTTGTGCATGGGATGAAAATATGGAAATATTCTAAAAACCCGACTGCACACTGTGTGTAATAAATAACACACTACGTGTAGCCCCCTCAGCAGTACCAGATAGGGTTTCAAAAGAATTAAGGATGACATGGTGTGTAGTCCTCCCTCATACACCGTGTATCCTTTCCCAAGTTGGAAAAACTATGTGATGGGTAACATAGGTGAGTAATTAGTGTAGGATAACACATACACAAATTGATCACAAGAGAGACACCTCATGTGAAGCCACACACCATGTACTAAAATACATGAACCTGGGATGAAAGTTAATGGACACAGGACCCAGTACATAGAAATGACCAATGAGACATGGGATAGGTCCCGAGTAGCCTATACACATCGTGTATTCCACCTACACAGCATGGACTGCTACATGGAGAGGGATCTGTGTATTGCCCAGGCATGACCAGACATTGAAGTGGGACCACACACCATGTGGTCCCCCTCACATGCCTTGTACCCTTAGTTTCCTTTCCAAGAAACTTCAATTTTTTTTCATCTCCTTCATTTGAACTCGACTTCTAGGCTGCGAGTATGCTATCCTGAGTGTTTTTTCATATAAAACGTGACGGTTCCCTTGTTTGTGCATTTTTAGATATGATGTGAAATGTTCTAGGCATGTCACTTACTGAGGAAAAAACCGATGGTGGTAATCATCAATCAGGATCACCAGAGACTCCTTATAAGTGGTGCCCTCCTATAGAGCTAGGAAGTGGGTCCTCAGTGAATTTTGAGTGGTTCACTCTAGTATATTTGGGTAGTGGATCTTCGATTATTTCCAAGTGGTACCCTCTATTAGAGACAGGCAGTGGGTCCTTGATGAATTTCTAGTGGTACCCTCAAGTTGAGTTGGATAGTGGGTCCTCGATGCCTTTAGAGTAGACCCCCATAATGTACAAGGGCATGGGTCCTTGAATTCTGAGTGAAACCACCTATAATATCAAGGAATGAGTCCTCTATGACCTAGAGTGGAACCCTCTATTCAGGATGGGCATGGGTCCTCAACTTCTATGTGGAACCCTACCGTAGTATCAGAGCATGGATCCTTGATAACCTAGAGTGGCACCCTCCAGCCAGGATGGGAATTCACCCTTGACTATCAGAGTGGAACCCTCTTATTGTATTATAATATGGGTCCTCTTCCAAGAGATTTTTCCCCTCAATTGTGTGAAATATTTATGAGGCATGGTTTTACTTGGACGGTTATCTTCTGTGAAGAGGTGTGGGATATTGGGAATCGTTGAAAGACTTTTGGAACTGTTGGATACTTTTCTTCTTGGGATGAGCTATGAGATGGAGATCCCCTTATTCTCTAGGATTGGGATTCTTTTACTAATCATATATATATATATATATATATATATATATATATATCCTTCTTCTATATCTACACCTTGGATTTGGATACTCTCTTGACAGAATAGGTGGAGACACGCAGGGTATGCCACATGCTTTCTGTATTTAGCTTCTCATGGTTGGATGACTCTACTCTCCTGATATAGGCAGAAAATGCTCGATGGGTAGTTTATATACTCACCATATCTATCTCCTTTTGTTTTTTTAGCTTACTTTCAGAATATTGGCCGGGTTGAGATATTCTCTTTGATAATACCTTTCATATACTATCTTTCTTTCCTGTTATATCTCTTTATTCTCCCCCTTAATCATTCAGAGTTTCATATTGGGTATGTTTATACTCACCCCTGGATGGGATTTTCCCATATGTGTCATGTCTTATACCGATGATGGATAGGTCGACTTTGACTATTGAGAATCTTAGAGATACCAGGTTCCTGGACCACATATGGTGGTCATAGCTTGGGATTCAGAAGATGGGATCTCTTTCAACTATTTAATTTCCCAATTTTATCAGGTTGGGACATATTTCTAGATGGTCATGTATTTTTCCCCTTTAATTAATAGTTTAAACTACCATACTTTTGTACTATCTAGAGGTTCATGCATTATGGGTTTAATTTATAGTAGTGTTGCATCTTTTATTTTTTCCCTCTACAGTCTTGCATTGAGATGATTGTGTGTGTGCATACAAGTATTCAGGAAAAGGCCTCCCCAAGTTAGTTATTCCTTTAATGCTTATCACCACCCCTGTCCTATAGATATGAGGTTGGGGGTAATTGTGTCTTGATCCACGACTTGGGTTAGGTTATAACAATGCTAACTATAAAGTACCAATACAAAATCCATGTTTTTTACATGTCATAAGATACAAAATCATTATATCATATCCTATGATAGAACTTCCATAGGTTACAAAAATATAGTATCATATCTCCTTTATGATATCTATTTATATTATAAAATATGTTATGATACATAAGAGTATACTCTTATATGTCAGCCTTAGGATATTATATGTCTATCAGTCATAAAATACGAATCATTGTGTGAAAACAATTTTAACTTTACAAGGCCATCACTCTTATGTTGGACTACCAATTTTGTTCCAAAAATATCCCATTCAATTTATGTTTTTATGATCTCAAAAACCCCTCATATGTTACTGTAGAATTTTTAACTGTGTTTATTTGGGTTTTTATTTATTTATGTTCATTCTATTGTAATTATTCATTTCTCAAAGTTTTTCTAAAATTTACCTAAGTTAAGAAAATTTGTTATGTGATACAATCATCCATGTGGATATTTGACTGTGTCAGGAATTTGGTTATTTCAATAGATAATGTGAAGGTATCACCTATATAAATTGGCTATGTCACAGAATCTGATACATGAAAACAGCTTACGTCAAAGAATTTCCTGTGTGAAAAAATGGTTATGTCGATGAAACAACTACATGAATCAGATACATCATTCTAAAACAAAAATATTTATTACTTTTAGAGTAATTTAAGTGGAATTTAATATTTTTCATTGATCCATTAAATATTAGATTAACTATTTATGGTAAAATCAATTTCTAAAATTTTTCAAGTACCGAGAGAAGAAAATAGTATAGAATAATTTATTTCTCAGTACTATTTCTGGAGTATTTTTAAGAAAAGGACATCTAGAATTTAATTCTAAAGCCATATTTTATAGGATTTAATTTTGTGTAATAGTAATCAAGAATATATAAAAATATTTAAACAATATAATAAAGAAGATTTATTTTTTTGAAGAATAAAATATATACAGAAGTAACAAGAATTAAATAAAAACATTAAATTTGAACTCTCAATGACTCTCTCTATTGATGATTTGTGTGTTTCTTCTATATAAAAAGAAAATTATGAATAAGATTCATGTTCTATATTTGTGCTTAAAATTTAAACCTTGATATATTTTAGTAGACTCCCCTAGAGATACACTTTACTCTTATTTTCTATATGCAATAACTCTTCTCTTCTTTTAGTTGCATCTTGAAACTGTGAGCTTCATTTTTAAACTTTCATTATTCTCTCTCATTACTAAAAGTGTCAGTTTCTTTTACCAAGCCGTGAAAGTTCGTAGTAAAAGAACCTAATAGATGGTGTTTTTAAAGACTTTAAGGATTCTAGAAAAATATCACTATTTTGTACCAAGTTAGGGCTTCTTTCACTCTTTTGGGTATTCCCTATAAAAATGATTAGCGCTAGTGAAAATCACCAAGATCTTGTAGTTGAGAGTTGGTGGAATAAACATGGGATATCTATTCCCTGAGCCATTATAAATCCACTTTATTCAATCTTTTATTTCTGTATTTATTTCCAATACTTTCTTGTGTATAGAAAAGATCAAGACTTATTTACCTTAAATAGGATGGTTTATAAGCTAATAAAATTTCAAGAACTCAATTCACTCACTCTTAAGTCTTAGTGAAGTTGTTCTTCGACCAAAAACTGGTATCATAGGAAGTGAATCTTGAGTTCTCTACTCTAAATGGTCGAAGTATAAAGGATAATTTTAAATGGATTCTATGATTGAAAAAAGAGAAGACATGCCTATGGTAAGAGATCCCTACTACAATGGAGAAATTTGTGGTTAATTAAACTCATCGGTGATCATCTACTTGAGTAACATTGATATGCATGTTTATTTAAAATACATGAATCCTTACAATATTCTTAAATTAGATCCATAGAAGTGGGATGCCTATTGTTGAAGGTGAATATGATTTGAAATCAAAATATACGAATGGTATAAAATGTGGGCTGGGTCATGATGAGTTTAAAAAAGTTTTACAATGCACAAAAGCTCAAGAGATGGGGACTATTATATCAATAGTCTATACAGGTATTGATAATATAATATAGCTTAGATACAAAACTTCCAAGATAAAATTTGACAAGTTCAGGATGGTTGGTGGTGAAACCAAAACTCAAATGAATGGATGATTAACATAGATCATAAATAATGTGCTTATATTTGAGAACCAATTAATAAATATGATCAAGAACTAAAAGTTCTTAGAGTGATTCCATCTAAGTGGAGTGGAATCTTAGTTTCCATTATGAAATCTACTAATGTGAAATATTTTAAAATAAAAAATATTTTTGGAACACTTATGAAATATGAGGCATAGATTGAAGTAAAATACATAGAACATAGATTGGTTACTAATAAAAATACTAATGTAAAAGTATTTACTTCAAAAGATTATAAGGAATGAAAATGGATACAAATTGATGATTTTTTTGATGAATATACCTCAAATATTTTTTATTCAGATAGTGATCTTGCTCATTTTGAATGTAAGTTCAAAACGTTTTATAATAATAGAAAGGAATTCAATAAATACTCTATAAAATACAATAGGTATGATGGAAGTAATAAAAAATTAAGGTGTTATGAATGAAAAAATATTATACACATAAAACTTGATTGTCCACAACTATAAGACAGAAAGAAATACGAAAAAAGTAAATGTGGAAGTAAAAATACCAGAATAAGATAAAAAGATACAAGAAAGCCACATGGGGTGATTATCAAGATTCTAGTGACAGTTAATCTTATAAATCAAAAGACGAAATATCTAATCAAATAGTCAACATGTGATTTATGGCACACTTTGATGATGTAAAATCATTTAATTCATCTAAGCATGAGTCTGACTCTAAAAATGAAAATCGATCTTTTAAATAACTAAATGAATATAGTAACATACTTTAAACAAAATATTAAATCTTGTAGCATAAAAATAAAGGCATAAATGACACTTATAATGTTGTTGTTAATGAAAAAGAGGACTTGAATAAAAATATTTAGATCTTAAAGTCAAGATGGAGAATTATGATGCATATTGTATTGAATATGATAACAAAATTGAAATCCTAAAAAAATAAGTTCAAGACCTTAAACGTGATTTAGGTGTTTTTAAAAAAGGAGAAAATTAATTATATCAAATTATTGGTAATAATAATATCCCAAAAAAATAATTAGAATAAGAAGAAAAGTTGAAAAACCAAATCTATATAAGTATTATTTTTTTGCTAGTTCTAAGAATAAAAACTTATCCAAGTATATTTTTTTTCATTATAGATAACTAGGGAACTATGCTAGTAGTTTTAGTTTGAGAAACCCATAGTTTTTTGGAGCTAAACTTGATTTTCATTCAAGATTTTTTTCTTCAAAATTTAGTGATAGAATATCTGGAAAGCATAAATATATTTGTGTTAAAAAATAATTGATTTCGAACATTTTAGGACCCAAGAGAATATGGGTAGCAAAACAATTTCTTTTTTGAGTTATTTTGTGGGGAAAAAGTTTGATGATAATTAATGAGAAGTGGTATATGGATATTGGTTTCTCAAGGAACATGAATAGACATTTCACACATTTCCATTGTTTATCTAAAATTGATATAGGCTATGTCACATTTGCTGATAATGATAATGGAAATATTATAGGAGTTGGATCTGTTGGAAATACAAGCTCAATCCTCATCAAAAAATTTATCTCTGTGGAAGGATTGAAGCATTATCTAATGAGTATTTCCCAACTTTATGATCAAGGTTATTTTTTTAAATAATTGCCATTATTTTCGGAAAGATAAACTTATTAAATTTAAGGTACCTTTAATTATAAATGTATATACTCTTGATCTTAATTCTTTTATGTAGACAAAAAGTGGATTGTTTAAATTTTGAAAAAATGAATCATGCATTTTTCATACAATATTTAGAAATTTTAATGTTTATTATTTGGGAAAATTGCCTAAGAGAAATTTAGTTTTATATTTACCTCAAATTAAATTGAACAAAGAGAAACTATGTGATTCATTCTAGTTGGGAAAGGAACAAAAGTCATATTTCAAATCAATTAAAGTGGTTTCTATATATAGGCTTCTATAAATTCTCCACATGTATTTTTTTGGGCTATCTAAAACATCAATCCAAAGAGAAAAATAATTTTTTATGTGTTAGTTGGTGATTTTCAAGATATAAATGTTTTTTATTTTTGATTATTAAAAGTGAATCTTGATATGTGTTTGTAATTTTTTGTAAATTGTCTCAAAAAAGAGAAATATGCAAAAAAAAATCATTAATAAGTGACCATGAGGGAGAATTTGAAAATCACGAGTTCAATTATTATTGTTCAAAACAGAGAATTACCCCAAAATTTTCATCCCCCAAGACACCTCTACAGAATGGTGTTGTTGAAATGAGGAATATCATAATAAAAGAAATTTCTAGGACTATGTTATGTGAATATAAATTTCCTACTCATTTTTGGGATGAAGCTATAAATACAACATGTTATTTCATTAACCGAGTTATAACTAGGCATATTTTAAAGAAAACACCATTTGAGATATGGAACAGTAGAAGACCAAAATTTGGATACTTAAAAGTGTTTGGATGAAATGTTCACATTATGAACACCAAGTATAATATTGGTAAATTTTATCTACAATCTGAAGAAGGAATATTTCTTATATATTATACCCCTTCCAATTCTTATAATGTTTTTAACAAAAGGTAAATTATTTTTAATGAATCAAATCATGTGAAATTTGATGAATGTTACCCGTTTGATCATAGAATGACTCATATTGATGAGATAAGTGATTATTTTGAAAACTTGATGCTTTAAAATCTCTTTGACAATAACAAGGATTATGACTTGAAATTGATTTTGGTGAACCAACCATGAAATGAAGGATACTAGTGAACCTGAAAGTGTGATTACTAGACAACCTATAACCCTAAAAAACCATCCCTTATAAGTTTTAATAGGAAGATTAGATTAATGGATTAGGACTAGAGGAATTATAGGAAACCTTTTAGGATTTTCTAATTTTCTATATCAACCAAAAACTAAAACCATAGGAGAAGCCTTAGCTGATGAGAGCTGGGTTTTATCTATGCAAGATGAATTAAACCAATTCAAGAGGATCAAGGTATGGAAATTAGTTAATTGAATCTCTGATTACCCTAGTATAGGAATAAAAAGGGTCTTTAAAAATAAACAGGATGATCATTGTGTGATCATTACAGATAAGGATAGATTAGTGGATAAGGAGTACGACAAAGAGGAATGTAAATATTACGAAGATACCTTTGCACCCATAGCTGTATTAAAATACATCAGGATTCTCCTGTCCTATGAATCACCTTCGATATAAAATTATATTATATGAATGTGAAATCTAATTTTTTAAATAGTTTTCTTATCGAGGGAGTTTATGTTGAAAAACCTCCCAATTTTGAAAATCCACATTTTCTAAATTTAGTTTTCAAACATACAAAATCTCTTTATGGAAATAAAAAATCACCTTGATATTGTATGGGTGTTTTTATTTTTTCTATTATAAAATGGATTTTATATAAGAATGTAAGATCCTACTATTTTCATTAAAACTTCATCTTCAGATATTTTTTTTGTTCAGATATATTTTGATGTTGTGATTTTTGGTTCTAAAAATAAAAAACTATGTAATGATTTTTCAAAACTCATATAAAAGTAATTTGAAATAAGCATTATGGGTGAGTTAAATTAATTTAAAAAATACCTTGGGAATGTTTAAAATAAAATTAAATACATATTTTCTTTACTTATGAGGTTTGTACTCGAGAACAGTAAGGTTCATGAGAACCCTATGAGTTATAATTATAATCTTGATTTAGATAAATATCAGAAAATAGTTAACAAAAATATATATAGGGATAATTGAAATTATATTATATTTTAATTCTATCAAACCATATATTATGATTTCAGTATTTTTATGTTCTAGATTCCACTCAAATCCCAAGGAATCCCATTTTAAATTTTCCAAAATATTTTTAAGGTATTTAAAAGGAACAATTTTTCTTTCCTTAAATTTTATAAAAAACTTTTATTTTAATTTGAATTCATTTTTTTATGCCTACTTTGGTAGTTTAAGAAAATATAGGAAGAGCACTTCTAGAACCAGTTGTTTTCTAGGAAAATCCCTAGTATCCTAGTCTAGTAAGAAACAATACTCTGTTTCATTATATACTTCTGAAGAAGAATACATTACTGTATGTAGTTATTGTTCACATGTGTTCTGGATTAAGAACAACCTAATGGATTTTGTATTCAATTATAATAAAGTATTAATCAAATATGATAACACTAGTGCTACAAACATTTCAAATAATCCAATAAACAATCCAATAACAAATCATATTTATCTATGACATCATTTCTTGAGAGATCACACTAAAAATGGTGATATATCTGTTAAATTTACCTCTAATGAGAATAAATTAGTGGATATTTTTAATAAGACCCTTACTTGGGAATTTTTTAATTTTATTAAGTGGGAATTAATATTTTTGGATTTAAATGTTTTTTTGAAATTTTTATTATAATTATCTTTTAATTTCTATATCTATTTTCAATATATTTATATTTTTGTGCATTGTGAATTTATTCTATGTTAGTTTATTTTTAAAACATTTTCCTTTTTTATTCTTATTTTTTTATATTTAGTTTTAGAAAATAAATTTTATTAACTTTATTTTCTTTTATTTGTTATTTTTCTAGCCAGACATGACCCAAAAACGTAAATTAGCTACGTATCCCTTTTATAAACCATGTATGTGACCTAAAAACAAAATAATCCCTCACCCCTTTTCTTTTTCATATGTACCTTCATTCATGAAGATAAACTATCACCTCCATTTATCTTGACCTCCAACTGATATCTCTACAATGGGGAAGTCAAATTTAGGAGGTGATAGTGGTTCTGGATCTTTAGAGAAACCAAAGACTTGCTATGGACCACATAAATTGCTTGTGAGAAAAAATATGGATATGGATTGGTTTAAAGGTACCAAGATTATATTAAAGAATGTTTTCCAATTCCATGCATGATAATTTATTTTTGATGTGAAATAATTGGGTTTTATATTTGAGTATGATGTAAAAATAATAATTCAAAATTCTGAGTTTTAGTTACAAAAAATATAGGATTTGATTTCAATGAATGTAAATGGGAAGGCCCTACTAGTTTATTCTATGTAAATGTATTAAATACTATACTTTCCTCATGAGGGTGAGTATAGTTTTAGGTATACCTTTGTTGGTATAAGATCTATAAGTCCAATTGAGGTCTTCTAGTTTCTGTTTGGGACCTATTATTTTTAGAATAAGGATTTTAAAGACTTGGAATCATAATGTAAAGTATTGTGAATGTTTATCCATACTGGGGTTCTAATTGGGAAACACTCCCTGATTTCTTATCTTGTTACTTATAAGGGAGATAACCCTTGGAATATGAAAGATTTGGTTCATCGTATTTCATTTTTGTGTTGTTTTTAAGAGTGGATGTGTTTCTCCCTTGGCATTATTTTTTTTCACTACCCATTCTCTTTAGATGAATATAAGATTCAGGTGTGAAGCATTGTCTCTTTGTTCTTAAATCATGGATGGTTTCATCTTCATGATTGGTCTTTGGATTTCAATGTATCATGGGAAATAAATTCTTTCTCTTTGTTATGGGTTTGTATTCGTGGTATTAATTGGGTCCTTTGGCATCCAAGGATTTTTTACGACATCATCATGACAATTGGGACTCCTATTCATCTTGATAAGGAAACTGAGAATGTGATTTTTGGGAATTTTCCTAGGATGTTAGTGGATATTGATCTCAAATACATGATCATTGATAAGGTAAATCTATCCACTACCATCGATTAAATTAAAATTGATGTTGAGTATGAGAGAGAAACATTATTTTTTAATCTTTGTATGGCTATTGGTCATTTAATCAAGTTATGTTGGAGGAAGGTATCCTATGAGAGGTGTGGGATGATGGGATATTTAGTTACTCACTGTTAAAGGAATCCAAAATTTATGTCAAAATCCATTGTTCATGATGATAATGTGCGTTTACAGTCCTTGTACAATTAGGTTAATCTAGAGGCCTCTATGAAATGAAATTATAAGATAGATAACTTAAAAGGAAAGGGACTGATGTTGAATGAGCAGTCTCTGGATGAAGTCAATAGTGTACCCTCTAATGATCGGGTAGATCTTGGAGAGGAGATAACATCAAAGGATGATCATGATACTCTTTTATGATTGCATGAAGCTATAGTTGAGATGGATATTAATCATGTGGATCTAATGTGGTTAATGATGGTATTTTTCTAGCCAATAATGTTGAAATGGAAGAATTTCTGGAACCTAGTGTGTAAAGACTTGTAAAATTTCAAGGAATTTTTTTTCTTAATTTTCTTTGGAATTTTACAAGAACGCAGTTTCTGACGGCACCTGATTCTGAGGCTTGGTGTGCCCGGAATCATTTTCCGAAGTTTGGCTCGGGTACGTTCAGTGAACGAATGAGCGGGTTTTTATAACTTTTGAACCGGTTCTCGAAATCGAATTCCGAGGGCACCAATGGAATCGCAGCGCCAGTAATTGCTTAGAAACGCTTCTTCTGGAGTTGCGTTTGCTCAGGTGTGGTTTTTAAACTTTTGGGGTTAAGTTAAGAAATAAAATAAAGTGGTGCGACAACTTTATTTTTATTTCACTTAAAGCCACTTAAAATCCACTTAAAGATGCTTAAGCTGAGTTGAAGCAGATAGGGTGCAATTCAAAATATCCTACCCTCTTGTTAGGATATTTGTGAGGTGGGGCTCACACGAGCCCCACCGTTTCTTTTCCTCTAAGTAACACACCCGCGAAAACTCCTCATTAATGAAAGTAAACTGACACGTTTTCTAAATTCTTAACGCCCCTTTTAATTGGGTGGTTAATTCTTTGAAATTAATTTCTATGAATTATTTTTTTCGTTTCTTAACCTGTTTTTCAAACTGTTGTCATGTTAATAAAATAAGACCAACACACTTTCTTCTTGGGTGCGATTTGTTGAGAGGATTTGGAGAATCTGTACCTTCATCCTCCTTCGCGAAGAACACGAAGAACGCGAAGAACGCAAAGAACACGAAGAACATGAAGAACGCGAAGAACGCTGAACCCTTAGAGATCGACAATGTGATGCCATGTTCCGCGACGCCGACGAATCTCCTTCCATGACGCTTCTTCCGCGACGTTCTTCCCCGCAAAAATCTCCGATCACCAACTGCTTGAGGTAGGAGATTTAAAATCTTAAATTCCTTTGTGGATTTTATCCTTTACATAGATTTAATTCCTGAAATTAAATCCATGTGTTTTCTTTAAACCTCGAAGATCGTCGAAGCGACGCCCTTCTGCGACGACGCGACGCCCTTCCGCAACGCGACGATCCTCTTCTTCCGCGACGGTCAATTCCGCGAAGAACTCTTGTCTGACGAAAACTACGAGGTATGGGTTTTATTTGAGAACAATATTTATTCTCATGGTTGTTTCTTTTAAAACAAAGAACCCGAATCAAAGTTCAATTTTAATTTTATTAAAATTGTGCCTTGTTTGTTTTTCATGTGTTGAATATTTTATTCTCGATTGTTATCACCTAACGCGGAGGGTGCGGGCCAAACAAACACGGCCCGACAACCCTCCGCAGTTTTTCGTTGATGCGCGGATTGGCGGGAGACGACAAGAAGGACCGCAAGTTAATTTTGAAGGCTTTGCAATGAAGTTCGAGTCCCGGGACGAGCACTCGCGAATACCGCGCACAAAACGGACCACCGGATCGCGTCCGGTGGTCCGCGGAAGTCTCTGCCGGCGCGGCACGCCGGCAGCTGCCGGCCGCCAGGAAGCGGCGGCGCCCGACACGCCGCCGGGAAGACCCGCCGCAGCGGCGCTGGCCGGTCCCGCTGCCGTGCGGGACCGCGGAGGAAGGACGCGATCTTGTCGCGTCCGTTGGCGAGCGGCGGCCCCCCACGCGGGGCCGCGGAACCATCAAGGGGGGCGGCGCCCCCTTGCACCCGCTCGGCCGTTATGGCCGAGCCGCCAGGCGCCCGGGCCGCGCCCGCGCTGGCCGGGTCGGACCCGGGTCGGGTAGACCCGGTTCGGGCCGAGCCAGGGGGGTTGGGCCAGGTCGGTCCGGGCCCAGACCCCCCATTTTCGGACCTTTTCTCTATTTTGCTAATAACTTGAGCTACGGGCCTCCGAATGATGCGCCGTCAGCGGCGATGCGATCCTTGGATCGAGAAGGTCGTTTCGGTATATTACAATCAAGGTTTTAGAATACTTTGGGTTCGGCTGAGTTGGTTCGTACACGAAACCAACCGGGCCCTCAGAGCGGAAACGCTCATATCTTGAGCTCCGGACGTCCGATTGACGTGCCGTCAACTTTGTTGAATTCCTCTAAGTGAGATGGATATTTTGGCTTAATCCTCCCGAGGTTTGGATGTAGGTGGAATATGGTCAGGTTGTTTTTGCCTTAAAAACTAACCGGGCCCCTGGAACGAAAAAGCCAATAACTCTTAGACCGGGCATCCGATTGACGCGCCGTCTGCGATGTTGAGTTCCTGTTGATGATACAGAACTTTTGGATACATCAACTCTGGACTATGTGTCAGTTGATGTATCAGCCTCTTGGCTCGTGGAGTGGACCCTCCTGAACGAGCTTGCTGTGTGCGGGAACCCTAGAGCTGGCTGCGACTACGACGACGACAATAGTACAGAGATCCTCAGTGGATTCGACGACGACTGTGCAGAGATCCTCAGTGGATTCGACGACAACGATTACATCACTCAGCGATCCTTTGTGGGTCAGTGCTACCGATCCTGTGTGGGTCCGATCCTGTGTGGGTCAGCGCTCATCGGTCCTATATGGGCCAGCGCCTACAGATCCTGTGTGGGTCTTTGCGGGGGTTAGTTACCTATCTATCCTGTGTGGGTCAGATCCTTTGTGTGTCATTGCGGGGGTTAGTTACCTATCAATCCTTTGTGGGTCAGATCCTTTGTGGGTCATTGCGGGGGTTAGTACCTATCGATCCTTTGTGGGTCCGACGACTTAAATGAATCAGTGGAAATATCCGGTCATCTTTATCGTCATACAAAGAAGTATACCTGTGCGAGATGAAATCCTGTTTTGCTTTACTTTTTGGATTGTGTTGTGCTATCCTGTGTGGATTTATGTTTTGCTTCCTGTGTGGACTGGGTTGTACTTGGTCTCAGATGTTGGAGCCGAATGAGAATTGAAGACTTAGGTACATGTATGGGCATATACCTAAGCAGTGTCGAATGTTACTTCGTGATTGTATCTTTCCTTTGTGGTTTATCCTTTGTGGATTTTGGGAGACCTTCAGGGGTCTCAGGGTCCCTACTGAGTAGCTTATACTCAACCCTGCATGGGCTATGCCCGCACTACGTTGTGTTGGTTGCATACGACGGACAACGCTGATCGTAGTGGAGTCTTGCGGAGCAGGACAGTACCTGGTGGTGGACCACTGGGTGGGACGTACTCGGAGCGGTCGACTGGACTCGAGGAGCAGTGGAGGCTATCTGTACCCATCCTTCAGGTGGGATTTCTAGTGGACAGCTCGACGTTGCGGCTTTACTTTTCAGTTGCTGTTTTCCCTTCCAGTTGTACTTTACTTTCAGTTTGGGGTTGTATTCTGGCCCACCTTCTTTTCCGCACTTACTATTGTACCAATTTTTACTTAGTGTTTACTTCTTCCTTCTTGCTCTGTGGTGTTTGTGGTTTACTTTCAAAGGCAATGCCTTCCCTTTTTCCGGGATTTATGCCTTGGTGCTAGTCGCCAGCCCCTGGCCTATGGAAGGTGGGCTTGGGGTAGTCACGAAACGGGCCCCGAGGACGGGTCGTGACAAATTGGTATCATAGGAGTTCGGTTCTACCGCAGAACTCAGGACTCTAATCTTTTTCTATGTGAAGCAATAGTGTTTAGCGTATTGGGTGTGGTTATCAGTCGAGGGAGTCCAGTGTTGGTGCGGCAGCCGACGTATCCGTACACCAGGACCCTGACTTCTGATTTCCGACTTAATGCACGAAAACATTGATTGCGTGTGTGTTTCAAGTTTTCTTTGTGATTACTTTGTGTCAGCTCACCAGGTATACTGTTCTGACCGTGGTGCATCTGTTCCTTTTTCTAGATGGCCCCACGACGGCAGCCAGCTAGGGTTTCGAGAGTTGTACGTGACGATAGCCCACCGAGCAACGAGGCCTCGGTGCAGGGCCCTTTGACAGCTGAGGCACCGTCGGTACCTTTACCTGCCGAGCCACCGATGCTTCCAGCCCCAGCCGCTGATGATGCACGTCGCCTTAGTGCACTGCCTGAGTTCCAGCGCCAGCGACCGCCCAGGTTCCGCGGGGAGATGGACCCCCAGGCAGCCGAGGACTGGCTGGAGGCAGTGGTGCGAGTTTTCCGGTTAGTGAGGACACCAGCAGACCTCATGGTGATCCTCGCAGCGAGCCTACTGCACGTGGAAGAAGGTCGATGGTGGAGCTTGATGCTCCAGGTGCACGATGAGGCATCTCTTCTCTAGACAGACTTTGAGGGCCTCTTCTGCTCAGAGTTCGTCCCGGACACCCTTCGTGCGGTGCGCATCCATGAGCTTCTTCAGCTGCGGTAGGGCAGCTTGACGGTCGCCCAGTACTCGGCGAGATTTACCGATCTCTTGCGTTACTTGACAGACATGGTACGGGACCCATTCTTCCGGGGCCAGACCTTTGAGCAGAGATTGAGACATGAGATCAGGGCATCGCTGATCTCCCTCAGCATTCCGACTCAGGCAGGAGTACTGGAGCGAGCCCTTTTGATCGAGAGCTTCCTTACTGAGCCTTCATCAGCAGCGAGACCTACCGCAGGGCGGCACGTAGCAGAGTCTTCTACAGCAGGCAGTCGACGAATGACTCAGGGGTCCAGGAAGACCAGACCCTCACGTAGACGACCTCAGGACACTGGCTCAGCAGTGCGGGGCACACAGCGTGGAGCCAGTCTTTCGAGAGGCAGGCAGTGCTACACATGCGGCGGGCAGGGCCACATGGATCGTGACTTCCCAACCCACCGTGTCGAGGAGCAGCAGACGGTTGAGGGGCCACCCAGGCAGAGGCAGAGGGTCGACCGTGGCGGTCCTCAGGGAGGAGGCAGATGAGGCAGATGAGTTGGCCGAGAAGCAGGTGGTGGGCGACACTTTAAGGCTCTACCACCACCACCACCACCAGGAGGTCCACCCCGAACACAGGGAGCTGGCGGGTAGAGACAGGCACAACTCCAGGCAGCGGAGGCCTATGACCACATCGCGCCCGAGATGATTCGAGGTACTATCTGTGTCTATTCCACCCTTGCTGAAGTTCTTATAGACACAGGAGCGAGTCACTCTTTCATAGCCGCTGCCCTTGTTCGGAGCTCAGAGATTCCAACAGAGTCGTTGGCTCGATCCTTACGGCTAGAGACTCCTACGGGAGTAGAATCGACGATTACGCACTCGTGCCGATAGTGTGAGCTTACTCTAAGAGGTGAGACCTTCGGCTGAGATCTTCTTGTAGCGGCGTCAAGGCCTTACGATGTCATCTTGGGCATGAATTGGTTATCTACAGTCCATACACAGATTGACTGTATTAGGCGCAAGGTGTGATGTGTACGCACCGATGGGAGCAGGTTCACCTTCACCGGCGAGAAGGGAGCCTTCACAGCACAGGATGGACTCTCGCAGAGGAGAGGACAACCCATAACTCACCAGTTGGCTAGCCTCATCCTAGGAGCTTTTGACGTGCCGAGTCCTAGTTTTCCTGCAGTAGTGGATCGGTATGCAGATATCTTTCCCGACGACGTTCCAGGGCTACCTCCTCGCAGAGAGGTAGAATTTTATATTGACCTGTACCCCAGGACAACCCCGATGTCGACTCCATCGTATCGGATGGCCCCCGCTGAGCTTCGAGAGGTATGGGTACCGTTGGAGGACTTGCAGGGCAAGAGATTCATCCAACCCAGTGTTTCACCCTGGGCTTCCCCGATATTGTTCGCCAAGAAGGCGGATGGAAGCTTGCGACTTTGTGTCGACTATCGTCGCCTGAACCAGGTGACGGTGAGGAACAAGTATCTGCTACCGAGGATTGATGACCTCTTCGACCAGCTCAAGGGAGCATGGTGGTTCTCGAAGATAGACCTTAGGTCAGGCTATCATCAGCTCAGTGTTCGGGACAAGGACGTGCAGAAGACGGCCTTCAGATGTCGATATGGCCACTATGAGTTCTTGGTTATGCCATTCGGCGTAACCAATGCTCCAGCAGTGTTCATGGGCCTCATGAACAGGATATTCTAGCCATACCTCGATCGATTTGTCGTAGTCTTCATCGACGACATTTTGAAATACTCAACGACTGAGGAGGATCACGCCTACCACTTGCATGTTGTACTAGACACACTCAGAGAGAACCAGCTTTATGGAAAGCTCTCGAAGTGTCAGTTCTAGTTACGCGATGTCCACTTCTTGGGACACGTCATCTCTGAGGTGGGAGTTGCAGTGGATCCTGCGAAGATCGAGGCAGTTCTAGCTTGGGAGCCACCCAGGAGCGTGACGGAGGTGCGGAGTTTCTTGGGACTAGACGGGTACTATCGGAGATTTGTGCTAGACTTCTACAGAGTTGCGACACCACTCTTAGCTTTGACGAAGAAGGGGAAACCCTTTGTGTGGTCAGACAGATGTCATTAGAGCTTCCAGGATCAGAGACAGAGATTGACCAGCGCACCTATCTTGAGGTTGCCTGAGGAGGGAGTAGGGTACGTTGTCTACTGCGATGCATCAGGGACCAGACTCGGATGTGTCCTGATGCAGGAGCGGGCAGTGATCGCCTATGGATCACGTCAGTTGAGGCCACATGAGCAGAAATACGCTACCCATGACCTAAAGTTAGCATCAGTGGTCTTCGCTCTGAAGACATGGCGACACTATCTGATGGGTGAGCACTTTACAGTATTTTCTGACCATTAGAGTCTCAGGTACATCTTCTCTCAGAAGGACCTGAACCTGAGACAGCGTCGATGGCTCGAGTTCCTCCAGGACTATGACTTTTAGATAGTCTATACTCCTGGGAAGGGGAATGTAGTAGCCGATGCTCTCAGTAGGAGGACGGACATTCAGCTACTCGAGGAGGTGACAGAGCAGCTAGCCTCTTTGCGGATATCCTTTGTGGATATGGATGGAGCAGCCTTCCTTCAGTTACTCACAGTCTCTCCTCTACTACTGCAGCGGTTCAGAGAGGCACAGCGTGGGGACGCTGACTGTGAGACGCGGCGTGCACAGATATCTTCAGAACAGGCACCTGATGGTTTATCCTTTGGAGCAGAGCACGACATCCTTTTCAGAGGGCGTACCTTGGTACCAGTTGCTTTATGGGAGGAAGTGCTGAGAGAGTTTCTCACTTCTCCCTTAGCAGTATATCCTGGAGTGGCGAAGATGTACCAAGATCTCATACGATAGCACTGGTGGCCAGGCATGAAGAAGGCTGTGGCGGAGTTCGTTTCTCGATGCCTCACCTGCCAGCAGGTGAAGGCAGAGCATCAGGTACCAGCAGGCTTGGTACAACCCTTGGAGGTCCCAGAGTGGAAGTGGGACGAGATATATATGGACTTCGTGACTGGACTTCCATGCCCTTCCAGAGGTCACGACTCCATCTGGATGATTGTCGACCGACTCACCAAGTCGGCCCACTTCTTACCCATTAGAGAGCATGGATCAGTGGAGAGCTTCAGATGTCTCTACGTTCAGGAGATTGTACGGCTTCACGGTGTGCCATCATCTATCGTCTCCGATCGAGATGCTCTCTTTACTTCCTGGATTTGGAAGGGGTTGCAGGAGGCGTTCGGGACGCAGCTACGCCTGAGCACCGCCTTTCACCCTCAGACGGATGGTCAGACGGAGAGGACCATTCAGACTCTCGAGGACATAATCCGTGCATGTGTCCTCGACTTTGGTCGCAGCTGGGAGGAACACCTACCCTTGGTGGAGTTTGCGTACAACAATAGTTACCACTCCACCATCGGTATGGCACCGTACGAGGCGTTGTATGACCGACCTTGCAGATCTCCTTTGTGCTAGACAGACCCTGGGGAGTCAGCACTTGTGGGACCAGAGATGGTCAGGGCCATGACAGAGAAGGTCCAGGTCATCCAGGAGCGGATGAGGACAACTCAGAGCCGGAAAAAGTCTTATGCTGACAGTAGGCAGAGGCCACTAGATTTCGAGGATGGTGACCAAGTCTTCTTGCGTGTCTCACCTCGACGTGGATTACGGAGATTTGGCCGAGGCGACAAGTTGTCTCCACGCTTCATCAGACCATTCGAAGTCCTCAGCAGGGTTGGCGAGGTGGCTTATCGCCTGGCTCTACCACCTCAGTTGCACCGGGTGCACGACATCTTCCTCGTATCCCAACTGAGGAGATACGTGCATGACCTGACACACATAATTGACCATGGTGAGCTAGATGTTGATGATGGGGAGACTTTTGCGGAGGTCCCGGTGGAGATCGAGGATCGACAGGAGCGGGTCCTATATGGATGGTCGATTCCTCTAGTGCGCATCAGATGGCAACACGGGAACCTCCAGGAGAGCACTTGGGAGCGGGAGGCTCAGATGCATGCTCAGTACCCACTTTTGTTTCCCTAGTTTATGATGTATTTTTACGGGGACGTAAAGCCCTGAGATGGGAGTGATGTAAAGACCTGTAAAATTTCAGGGAAATTTTTTTCTTAATTTTCATTGGAATTCTACAAGAACGCAGTTTCTGATGGAACCTGATTCCGAGGCCCTGTGTGACCAGAATCATTTTCCAAAGTTTGGCTTGGGTACGTTCAGTGAACGAATGAGCGGGTTTTTATAACTTTTTAACCAGTGCTCGGAATCGAATTCCGAGGGCACCGATGGAATCGCAGCGCCCGTAATTACTTAGAAATGCCTCTTCCGGAGTTCCGTTTGCTCGGGTGTGGTTTTTAAATTTTTGGGGTTAAGTTAAGAAATAAAATAAAGTGGTGCGACAAATTTATTTTTATTTCACTTAAAGCCACTTAAAATCCACTTAAAGCTTCTTAAGCTGAGTTGAAGCGGATAGGGTGAAATTCAAAATATCCTACCCTCTTGGTAGGATGTTTGTGAGGTAGGGCCCGCACGAGCCCCACCGTTTCTTTTCCTCTAAGTAACGCACCCACGAAAACTCCTCATTAATGAAAGTCAACTGACACGTTTTCTAAATTCTTAACGCCCCTTTTAATTGGGCGGTTAATTTGTTGAAATTAATTTCTATGAATTAATTTGTTTGTTTCTTAACCTGTTTTTCAAACTGTTGGAATGTTAATAAAATAAGACCAACACACTTTCTTCTTGGGTGCAATTTGTTGAGAGGATTTGGAGAATCTGTACCTTCATCCTCCTTCGCAAAGAACGCGAAGAATGCGAAGAACGCGAAGAACGCGAAGAACGCGAAGAGTGCGAAGAACGCGAAGAACGCCGAACCCTTGGAGATCGACGACGAGACGCTGTGTTCCACGACGCCGACGAATCTCCTTCCACGACGCTTCTTCCGCGACGTTCTTCCCCGAAACAATCTCCAATCACCAACTGCTTGAGGTAGGAGATTTCAAATCTTAAATTCCTTTGTGGATTTTATCCTTAACATGGATTTAATTCGTGAAATTAAATCCGTGTGATTTCTTTAAACCTCGAAGATCGTTGACGTGATGCCCTTCCGCGACGATGCGACGCCCTTCCGCGACGCGACGATCCTATTCTTCCGCGACGGTCAATTCCGCGAAGAACTCTCGTCCGACGACAACTACGAGGTAGGGGTTTTATTTGAGAACAATATTTATTCTCATGGTTGTTTCTTCTAAAACAAAGAACCCGGATCAATGATCAATTTTAATTTTATTAAAATTGTGCCTTGTTTGTTTTTCATGTGTTGAATATTTTATTCCTGATTGTTATCACCTAACGCGGAGGGTGCGGGCCAAACAAACACGGCCCGACAACCCTCCGCAGTTTTTCGTTGATGTGCGGATTGGTGGGCGACGACAAGTGGGGCCGCAAGTTAATTGTGAAGGATTTTTAGTGAAGTTCGAGTCCCGGGATGAGCATTGGCAAAGACTGCGTGCAAAAAGGACCACCGGAGCGCGTCCGGTGGTCCGAGGAAGTCTCCGCTGGCGTGCCCCGCCGGCACGGCGGCGCCGGCGGCCAGCTGCGGCCGGCCGCCAAGAAGCTGCGGCGCCCGGCGCGCCGCTGGGAAGACCCGCCGCGGATGAAGTCGCGGCGACGCTGGCTGGTCCCGCGGCCGCGCGAGACCGCGGAGGAAGGACGCGGCCTTGCCGCATCCGTTGGCGAGCGGCGGCCCCCCACACGGGGCCGCGAAACCATCAAGGGGGCGGTGCCCCCTTGCACCCGCTCTGCCGTTACGGCCGAGCCGCCAGGCGCCCAGGTCGCGCCCAGGCCGGGCCGGGCCGGGCCGCGCCGGCCGGGTCGGACCCGGACCCGTTTCGGGCCGAGCCAGGGGGGTTGGGCCGGGTCGGTCCGGGCCCAGACCCCCCGTTTTCGGACCCTTTCGCTCTTTTGCTCCTAAATTGAGCTATGGACCTCCGAACGATGCGCCGTCAGTGGCGATGCGATCCTTGGATCGAGACGGTCGTTTCCGTATACTACACTCAAGGTTTCGGAATACGTTTGGTTCAGCTGGATTGGTTCGTACACGAAACCAACCGGGCCCTCGGAGCGGAAACGCTCATATCTTGAGCTCCGGAGGTCCGATTGATGTGCCGTAGACTTTGTTGAATTCCTCTAAGTGATACAGATCTTTTGGCTTACTCCGCCCGAGGTTTGGATGCAGGTGGAGTACGGTCGGGTTAGTTTTTCCTTAAAAACCAACCGGGCCCCTGGAACGAAAAAGCCAATAACTCTCAGACCGGGCTTTACGATTGACGCGCCGTCTGCGACGTTGAGTTCCTGTTGACGATACAGAACTTTTGGATACATCAAATCTGAACTATGTGTCAGTTGATGTATCAGCCTCTCGGATTGTGGAGCGGACCCTCCCGAACGAGCTTGCTGTGTGCGGGAACCCTAGAGCTGGTTGCGACTACGACGATGACGACAGTACAGAGATCCTCAGTGGATTCGACGACGACTGTGCAGAGATCCTCAGTGGATTTGACGACGACGACTGTGCAGAGATCCTCAGTGGATTTGATGACGACGACTACAACACTCAGGGATCCTTTGTTGGTCAGTGCTACCGATCCTGTGTGGGTCCGATCCTGTGTGGGTTAGCGCAGAGCGGTCCTGTGTGGGCCAGCGCCTACAGATCCTGTGTGGGTCCGACCCTGTGTGGGTCTTTGCGGGGGTTAGTTACCTATCGATCCGGTGTGGGTCAGATCCTTTGTGGGTCATTGAGGGGGTTAGTTATCTATCGATCCTTTGTGGGTCAGATCCTTTGTGGGTCATTGCGGGGGTTAGTACCTATCGATCCTTTGTGGGTCCGACGGCTTAGACGAATCAGTGGCAATATTTGGTCATCTTTATCGTCATACAAAGAAGTATACCTGTGTGATCTGAAATCCTGTTTTTCTTTCATTTGTGGATTGTTTTGTGCTATCCTGTGTGGATTTACGTTTTGCTTCCTGCGTGGACTAGGTTGTACTTTGGCTCGAATGTTGGAGCCGAATGAGAATTGAAGACTTAGGTATATGTATGGGCATATACCTAAGCAGTGTCGAATGTTACTTCGTGATTGTATCTTTCCTTTGTGGTTTATCCTTTGTGAATTCTGGGAGACCTTTGGGGGTCTCGGGGTCCCTTCCGAGTAGCTTATAATCACCCCTGCACGGGCTATGCCCGCACTACGTTGTGTTGGTTGCAGACGACGGACAGATCTGATCGTGGTGGAGGCTTGCAGAGCAGGACAGTACTTGGAGGTGGACCACTGGGTGGGACGTACTCGGAGCGGTTGGCTGGACCCGAGGAGCAGTGGAGGCTATCTGTACCCACTCTTCAGGTGGGATTTCCACTGGACAGCTCGACGTTGCGGCTTTACTTTTCAGTTGCTGTTTTTCCTTCCCAGTTGTACTTTACTTTCAGTTTGGGTTTGTATTCTGGCCCACCTTCTTTTCCGCACTTACTATTGTACCAGTTTTTACTTATTTTTTACTTTTTCCTGCTTGATCTGTGGTGTTTGTGGTTTACTTTCAAAGGCAATGCCTTCCCTTTTTCCGGGATTTACGCCTTGGTGCTAGTCGCCAGCCCCTGGCCTATGGAAGGCGGGCTTTGGGTAGTCACGACATGGGCCCCGAGGACGGGTCGTGACATAGTGGTCTCTCTACAATGGATGTGTTAGTTAGGGATGATTCTTCTTCTGCTATGTTGGTCTGTCTGGGTGAGGTTTCACTAGGGGGGGATAGAATTGGTCAGGAAAAAGGACTCTCTTATACTCTTTAACCTGTTGTTAAGGATTTTAGTGCAGCCTTTAATCCTCAACATGATATTCAAGGTGAGTACTTTCAACAAGAGTATAAGGTTTTGGATTTCCAAAAATCTATTTAATATTCTTGGAAAAAGTCCAACTCCTTGATATTTGATTAATGGTGTAATATATCAGATGATGTAAGTGATAAAGATAAGTAGTTTATTTTATTGGACACCCCTTGAACTTTAGGCAGTGGTGGAGCTGTTTCCTTTTTGGATGTTGTGGTAAATGGAAAAGGAAAGATGAGTGATAAGGAAGGGTCAAACATGGATCCTACAAAAATAACACCACATAAGGATTATTCCACATTAAGAAGGAATGTTTCTACAATATCATCCTAAAAATATACAAAGGTCTAGCTCACCTCAGTGTAGGAAGATCCAAGATAGTGATTCTTAGGATACCGAATCAAGATAAATCATAGTCAGAGTGGGAAACTTCAGGCGATTCAAACTATGGATTTGAAAATGATCTTTCATTTTATGACTCATAAAATAGTTTTACGGATGAGGGAACATATCTTTATTTTACCCCACCTAAACTCTTGTGTTATTTTTATTTTATCTTTTAATAAAATTCTAGGATATTTTCTTCTAGAAAGTCCTTTCAGATATATGTCCTAATCAACAATATCAATCTGAATATGGATCAGTACATAATGTGGTTTATGAACCACTACTACCAAGGAAAAGGGATGTTGAATTACTATCCCTATGTAAGGATTATTTCATTAGTTTTTAAAAGTAATGAAGTAGATATGAATTAAAGAGAATATATGAAATATCATAAGAGAAAAAAACTTTATATTAGTCTCTTGAAAACCATTGGATAAAATTAGGATGCTACCTCAAGATGTTTATAAATTGTTGGATAGGATACTACTGCTCAGTCAGTTATACCATATACTGTATCATCATAGGGGGATAAATCTAGTAACTCACCTCCTAGGTATGTAACACCTATTGAGAGGTTTCTTTCTAGGGAAGTACATGAGTCAGTTGTTGAGATAATAAATCCTGTAGTGATAGATTTCAAACCATTAGTGGAATAAGTTCATAAACAAGAAGATGAACCTATTAGTGTAGCTGAATCTATTCATAAAATTGTTCCAACTATTAAGAAAACTGTTAGAGATAAATAGGAAAGACCAATTGATATTTTTCCAAGTTTTCAAGCCATGATTGTAAGAGTTGAACCTAATGTTGTAAACATTGAGGTTGATCCATGTCTTGGATCACCTCCAGGTGATAGATATATAGATGAGGATGTGGCTATAGATGATGATACTGATCATTATAATACCCAAGTGAACATTCCATCACCTCCTCATGTTCAAGATAATGTTCCATATGTTAGAAAAATTTATAATTTTTCAGATATGGTGAAACAAATGAAAATTATTTCCTCTATGGAAATGAATAAATTTGATAATATCAAGGAAGATAATGTAGATTTGAAGAAAGAGTTAATTTATTATAAGGATGAAAATCAGACATCTTAAGGAGAATTATATGTCTAAATAAGATTTTGATAAGCTAGTTGAGATGATGGTTTTCTAGGTATCGCTATTAAAGAACATCCAAACAGTTCAATATATTTCATTTGGTGTGAATACTAAGGATGTTGAGGCTATTAAATCTCAAGTTATTGTTCTTATAAGAAGTTGTGAAATTATTTTTCAGATAAATAAACTTGGAGTGCTTGCGGAATCTAAAGAATATATGGTTAATAATATAAATCTATCTCAATTAGATCTCTCTATTGACGCTCTTTATGAAATTCAATGTTTTAAGACTCAGATGAAAGAGAGATTGCAGACTCTGAAGAGTGTAGTTGTGAGACATTTTTAGTTCCTTAAGTGGTTACCCGCTTCCCTCCTCTGGTCGGGCTCATTTAGTCAGTGTTGATATCATCTCAGCCTCGGTTGCCTAGTCCTCAGCTCAACGACAGGCATGGCATGGATCTCATCTCGACGTTCGGCATTCGGCGTCGAGTTTCTCGTCCTCAGATCATCTCGGTCTTGGTCGCCTTATCCCCAACTCATCCGCAATCATGGAATGGATCTCATCTCAACCTCGGATCAGCGTTCAGTATTCAGCATTGGGTGTCTCATCCTCAGATAGGCATCCGATCTGGATTTTTTCTGGCAGTCATGGCGTGGATCTCATCTCGGCTCAGCTTCAGATCTAGAGTGCATGGAGGTTTCAGATGCTTGGTGTCAGCGTTGCTCCAGTAACGGATTCGGTGCAGTATCCCCTGTCGACTTCTTCTTTGGGTCGGTATCGGTACAGACCCGCGCCGGATCTGGTGAGGCCCGTCTTCCCGGGGTGGATCAGTGTCGGCATTGGAGCGGCTTGGAGGGGGGTGTCTCGGATTTTCTGGTTCCTATTTTTTTACTATTTTTTATTCTTGTGGTTTGTGTGGTTATTTGGAAGAGTGATGATGCTCTTGCGGGGTATTTTTCACCAGAGCTTCCCTCTTCGTCGACCTTTGTTTCCTGTGGTTCGACCTATTAGGAACCTGGGGAGGGTTCTTCTACTACCTTGTCAGGATCATCTTCATGCCCATGGAGGTGCTGCTGGTTCTGATTGGCTCACCCCCCTCAATGGTGATGCTCCATTGATGTGATGTTCGGTCTTCCAGTCACTTGTGATGAAGACATAGATTCATGACCTTTGGAATGGATTCCTCTTCAGCTTCCTGTGGTTGTGGTGATGAAGGTGTCTTGCGGATGCGGCGAGTGATTTTAATTCCAGCATTGTGTGTCCTTTCACCAATGAGAAGTTTAATTGTTTGGAATTCTTTCAGGACTGATGATATGGAGATTAATCGAGACTCTACCACAAGGAACATGCCTAAGGAGATTCTTATCACGATTCAAATGCTGGAGATGAGTGATACTTTTTGTTTGTCTGGCTTTTATTTTCTATAATCTTTGGGTAAAGCTATGTTTATGTTATGAAGTCTATTTGGTTTCCCCCTTCTTCTTTTAAAAAGTGGTTTTATTTTTATAATAAAAAATCTAAGGCCTTCAGGCTATTGGAGGAGGTTAGATTTTAATAATTAGTTTAAACTACTATATTCAACTTTTAATTGAGTTACTTCCCAAATCCAATATTTATAGTCTGACATGTTTATCCCAATTATTATTCAATAATTAAAAATGGATCTATTAGAAGAGGTTCATATCACTAGATTAGCGATCAAGAGACATAATATTAAGACTTATGTGTCATTTAATGACATTTTTTTTCAATATTTAGAAGTTTTTTGATGCTCAGGTAGAAGAAACCTTGGGAGTTTCCAAGAAAGTAATAGATATGGTTTCATGATTGATTGGTATAATCAATTGAAACCATCAGTGGTTTGAAAATATTATAGACCAGATTTATAGTGGAATTGAATATCTATTTATAGAATCTTTATAATATTATTCTAGTTCCTTAGAGTAAGAGGAAACTCTTATTGTACGAACTACACATAAAAGAAGATATCTTAAAGTATACATTCTTCTTAGGATAGTTGTTCTTATGCCAATTTCTTCCCCTTCTCTAGTACTTAAAAATATTTCCATTTATTTTAATGAGGCTTGTCAAATAATATAGATAAGTTAGACAACTTGGATCAGAAGATGACTATTGGGAAGGTATGATGATCAGTCTATAAGTATCTTATAACCGGATTCATGCTAAGTTATATCCAAGGCCTCCTTCCACCCCATCCTCATCTCAGTATACTCCCATATTCAATACTTCTTAGAGTTTATCAACTAGATATATTGAAAATTTTCAAAGAATAATTAAAAGTTTTCTAGGAATAGTCTCTTATATTCACATATAATCCATTAATTCTATTCTAAAATTCTATAAATCAGATATTATTAGGAGAATAGATTTGTGTGATGATGATCAGTTTTATCTAAGGGGAAGAATAAAACTTATAAAATGACCTTTGAATATATTTAGAGGTATCCGGAAGAGAGTTGTTTCTATTTTTGATCCATTAAAGAATTATGAGAAAGAACACTCTATGGTAGTTGATTCAATTACTGTCGAGTCTGCTAAAAAAAGAGATTTGGTGGGTTATGGATCTTAGTATTTCAATATTGATCCTGTGAATCTTGAGAAGGTGTTGATCACACCATCCTAGACACCTAGACACATATTATGTTTTTGGATATAGGATGATTTTGTTGTGGAGTTGGGAGAGGAGTTTTCCCTCTAGCATTTTACCCTCAAACTACCACTTCATCCTCTACAACTATCAAGAAAACTCTACCCAAACCTCCTTCTGATTTCAATCCAATCCACAAACCAGGTTCATTTGAATGATTTTCTAATATGTATTTTTGGTTGTTGGTTATTTTTATTTTTTTCACAAGGGTTTATGATTAATAAAATTCCACCTTATATATATATTATGTTTCAAAATTATTGTTTTCATTTAATGTTTTTCATTTATATATTTATTATGTTTCGAAGAGATTGTGTTCATTTAATATTTTACATTTATATATTTTTTTTCATTTTTTTTTCATTTTGTTTTTTTCATCTCGGTGAATGTTTTATTTATTACATTTTTTGATATTCCATTGAAACCCCAGCAAGGCGTTGTTATTTCACAATGGGTATAATAAAAATACAAATTTATAAAAACTCAATAAATGAAATTAATTAATTATAATGAGTAAAAAATCAGGTTTATATTAGTGTAAAGAGATGGATAATTAGTTTGATTCAGTTTTTAAATGATTTTATTTTATTAATTTGAAGAAAGAGGTGAGAAAACATTGGTTTGATTGATTTTTGAGAAAGAATAATGAAAATGAAGCAGATTGATTTATTGATATCATATTTTGAAAGCATGCTAGGGCTTTATAGTTTTAGGGTATAGGTGTAATTGGATTTTAGAAAATAGTTTTATTAATTCATGATTGGTGTTGGATTCAAGACAAGGAAGATCTAGTGGCCATGGTATCCCCTCCTTGACACAACAATGCCCCATTTCCCTTTGTCTAATAATTTAGGGTTTTTTGAAATCAAGTTTGTCTCAATACCATTTTAATCCTGATTTCCCCTAAATTATACAATGGTCATTCCTCCTTTAGGTTTGTCATTTATGAAATTTTAATGCTGATTTTTGATTCAATAATAAATTTTCAGGATAAAATTAAAACAAATGGATTAGAAGTTGAATATTAAATTTTAGAAATCCAAATACATGAATAAAATAAAAAGAAATTAATCCAATGACACCTTCCACTTATATTACATAATTCTAGAAAAAGTGGGTTTACCCCCTCATCCTAGTTATGAGAGGATAAGAGGTAAGGTGAAAATAAAATGAAAGCATAATGAAAAGGGAAATGAACTCTGGGAGGGCCCTACACAATGCAGCTTCTCGCTCCAAGATTTCATCTTCGTGGATATACCTAACAAAAAACATCCTATCTCTCTATTTATAGGCTCTGGATGATATCTGGTATTAATTAAGACCATTAAGGATGGGTTCAAAGGTGGTCTGGGGTGGGTTACATGTCATAGATTTTTTCAAATGTTGAAGATACACTAAATCTAGGTGTTTGAATCCGATCCCAAAAATTTACACTTGGTGTAAATCATTACAAAACAAGTAATTTTTCATGTTGATTTTCTTTACTTCATGACATATAACTTTTTTCATGAATTTAAATGGTACAAAGTGTGTAATTATTAAATGATGTGTAATGTAATTTTTCTATTTTTGAAACCTTTTTTCCATGGTTCTTTAGTTATGTGTCTTAAAAGTGCTCTATGATCATCCTTGGAAATTCGGTGTTGCGCCACAAGTGAAGCGAAGCTGGTGAGAAGTCTCATTTTTCTCCATTTTCAATTATATTTTGTAACCTCACATAAAATATAAAATTAGTTAACTATTGAAAAATTGTCAATAATAATCATTTAAATACAAAAATCTATATATGAAATCACCATAAAATACAAAAATGATATACATATATCGAATACCCCCATACATGAATTCATACTTATACTCAGGTATGGAATATCAACATACTAAAAAGTATTTTCACATTATCATGATTTGAATTCAAATTCAATAAAAAAACTGATCAAATGGAAAATTAAATGTTCAATATTTATACAGGAAAATTCATCAGCACCTCAATTTTCAAAGAAACAAGTATATAAAGTATTGATTATCCACTAAAATATGCTAATATTCATTGTTAATATATCTAATATCCACATGTTTTATTATTCATAAACACCATTTTAGTGCATTTTACATTTTGAACATCATTTCACATTATGTTTGTAATTCCCTCTTAAAATGCACTATTACATGGTACATTTTTGAACCCCTCCTAAAACACAAAATGTTCTTTATTTTTTTATCATATTTTATTTTCAGGTATCCAATTATATAAGGAACAATTCATGATTTTGGATCACTTGAAGATTCACATTAGAAGACCACTAAAGTTTTCCTTGAACCAACAACATTCTAGGAAAACTAAACTGGACAACAGCCCAATAATGAGACTGTAACAGCCACAATCCAAGCCCAAAAATTATGAAAATTGAACTGACGATATAGGAAATTAAGAGGAACATTTCATAAAGTAGTTACAAGAGATAATTCTGAGTTTTAAGGGGAGTTCTATGTGGCCCAATATGGAGATAAAATTCTAGGCCATATTCTGTAGCCCATAAAAACATCCCACCAATTTAATTATATCTCGATAAAAACATATTAATTTGGTCTTAAAATTTACAGAGATATAAGAGAAATATGTATATTCATTTTTTTATTCTATGTCACACTCCAATTCAGATATCTAGTAGGTCATAAAGGAACCTATATTCTGTGGAAGCAAGATGGATGCAACTTCAGGTCAAGGGTGGGAAAGTCTTCTCTCCCTTACTTTCCTCCACCCTAGGCCTACCATACTCAAGTGGGATGATTTTTAATGTTGGGAGATCGACCCAAGGATCCCAAAATGACTATTTAAGGTAGTGTTGTTGGAAGATTTATTCATCTGGGATTCTTTCTTTCATTGTAATGTTATGCTTCCACTTTTCCTTTGTAATGTTCTTCCTCAATTGTAAGTTATTTTAATTTATCTTAGATTCTTAATAAAATTTCTTCTTCTCCTATTATTCTATTTTTATCCATCTCACTTTGATACCATTGACTCAAGGTGTGAATTTATTCACACCAAACCTTGTGAAATTATTCACACAACGGTGGAGTGATCATTTTATTTTTATTGTTTTCTTTACTTCTTCAATTCCTCCCTCATGAGTCTACTTTCTGCTTCCATTGAAACCATAGAAACAATGGAGGGCTAACAAAATTATTTTTTGATCCAAGGGAGTAGAAAGGGGTTATATTTGATGTTATTTATCACCCCATTAATGTCTAATCACTTATTTAAATTGAGATTTTTATTTGAT
Organism: Viscum album; assembly: GCA_963277665.1. Classification (NCBI taxonomy): domain Eukaryota; kingdom Viridiplantae; phylum Streptophyta; class Magnoliopsida; order Santalales; family Viscaceae; genus Viscum; species Viscum album. The sequence continues at coordinate 1,434,469,692 of OY728151.1, read as the reverse complement.
GATTTTAAAGCTTCTTCATCCTTGTTGAATTTTAAGGCCACATACTTCAAGTGCTAATATGAAATTTTACCTTAGAGTGATCATAAATTTGATCCTCCAAGTGTATAGGTGATTAGTATTATTTTGTGTTGGTATTAAACCAATAAGTGATAAAGTTTTTTTATCTTCTTGAATAAAACCATCTCGAATATAATAAATTGAAATCATTAAAAAAGAATTTCATCAAATCCACCACCTGTAATAACATAGGATCAACCCTTCTCATAATATGAATTCACTTAATCAAAATAATTTTCTCTTAAACTTATCTAAAATCAACCCAAATTTGGCCACTTAATAGCCAAAATCTTTCCATAGAATGTGCGTGTCTTTAGGTTTCTTCTTAGGTCTCTGAGGAATCAACAACCCAAGCTACTCTACATTTCACCACTTAACCCTAAAACTTGGGTAAATTTGGGCAAGAAATTTTTTTGGAAATATTTATGGGGAAGAAAGTAATTCATCTAAACACCCATTATATTCTCCCCCATTTCTTCTATTCTCATCCAAATTCTCTTATCTTTTCCTTTTATCATGTTTTTTCTTTTGGTTCATGTCCGCCTACACCCGTAACCAATCAAACCGTCTAGTTAGGTTGGATAGTCTTGGGGTTGGGGAGTCAAGTACACCAAGGGAACTATTTACATTAGATCCTAATCTTCTAAATAATGAAGTTTCAAAAATTGAGCCTATTTCATAAGAAGGTCTTCAATGAAACCAACTCATAAACCTGGGTGAGAACCAAAATGGAAATCCAAATGAGGCTTCCACAAACTTGGGAAATGTAGTCGATCAAACCATGAATGAAAATCTCACACCTGGCTGAACCAATGTACCCTCTTGCATTAGGCATGCTACCCTAGGAGAAGCCCACTATGTTTTCAAACCTCATGTCCTAAACCACCTTCCATCCTTCCACGATAAGGAGTCGGAAATGACATACCTTCATGTCAAAGAGTTAAATGACATTTTTGAAACCATGTTCCCACCACATCAACTTGAGTCAGCTAAGATGAGGCTCTTTCCCTTCTCACTTAAGGATCGAGCAAAGAATTGGTTAAAAAATCTAATACCTGCATCAATCCACTACTGGGACCAATTTCAAAGAGAATTATACAAAAAATACTTCCCCCATCACAAAACAATTGTATTTAAAAAGAGTATCCAAAACTTTTTTGAAAAAGAATGGGAGTCATTTTATAGAACATGAGAAAGGTTCAAAGACACACTCAACATGGTATTTAACCATGTATTTTAAATCCCAGAACAAGTTCTAATTTTCTATGAAGGGTTGGGTTTGGGAAAAACAATTCATTGACATGATGTGTAATGGAACCTTAATAAAAAATCCCCAAATGATGCTTACAAGTATCTTGAAGGACTGGCCGAAGAAAACCCAACATGGGGAACATCAGCTTACTATGACAAGACACCCAAATATAGTGGAATTCACACACTTATGGTGGAGGAAATAATTAGGGTGATACTTGTTGCACTCACTAGAAAGGTCGAGGAGAATGATCTTAGGAAGGTCCATGAAATTCAAACTATTGACCCTGTTTGCACAATTTGTGACAACCATGACCACAAGACTGACAACTGCCCCACCATCCCTTCCATTAAAGATGTTCTTCTAGGAGGACCACCAGTAGAGGTCAATTCACTAAAATTTTAGAATCCACAATATCAAAACACTTTCAATCCAAGGTACAATGACCATCCTGGATTCCGTTGGAAAGATAACCAACTACCCAACCATCAACCTAGTCATCCACAAGGACCAAACCCCTACCCTCCAGAAAATTTTCAAAACTATAATTAGTTTCAACCATAACTATTCTAATACCAAAAACCTCCTATCCAATACTAACAACCCATCCAACAACCCATGAAATGACCAACCCAACCACCAAAGTATCCTGCTAGGATAAACCAACCAGCACAAGACCCTACTAAATCTGTCCCTCTTAAAATCCTTGAGAAGTTGTGTAAACAAATAGAGAAAACAAAATTAGAAGGATCATACCTTAAACATGAACTAAAAACAATTAAAACGGGTAAGGCACCCATGGCTACTCAGGCAGTACAATCCCCAAATTTAAGGGGAGAATCCAGTTACACACAAACCTCTCATGAACAAGTCAAAGTAGTGACTATTTTAAGAAGTGGGAAATCCATTAAAAAACCTGAACCAAACATACTAGAACCATTAAAATATTCAATACCACTTGACAATTATTAAGAACAACCCATAGATTCTGAAAAACCCAATGAGAATGTCAGGGGACTAAAAACACACCAAACAATCAAACAAGATGATCCCTTCCCTCAACACATGAGAGGGAAATCTAAACCAGAACAGAATGAGACTTTGAGGGAAATATTATCTTAGGTTAAGTTGAAAATTAAACTTCTTCATGCAATCAAAAATATTTCTGCCTACTAAAATTACCATAAAGACTTATGCACCTTTAAAAGGAAATTTTCACATAAAAACCATTTCCTTTTGGTTGATAATGTGAGTACCACCATTCAAGGGACCATTCCTCCAAAGTTGAAAGACTGAAGATGTCCATAAATCAATGTTGAGTTAGGATAGAAAAACGTTTTCAAGGCCTTTTGTGACTAGGGAGCTAGTGTGAACCTCATTCCTTATGCCATGTATTGTTAGTTAGGGTTCAAATAACTCCAACCCACATCTGTCACTCTTAAAAATGCTGATTATAGAGTTCGAGTTCCTAAGGGGATCTTAAAGAATGTTTTAGTGAAAGTTGAAAATTTCATTTACCCAACTAAATTAAATTTTCTTGAAAATCACCCAAGTTTAGGTCCTTGGAAGAAAACCCCAATCATCCTTGTCCATCCCTTCCTTGAAACAATCAACTCTGTTATCTAGGTCTGAAATGGGAACATTACTATCACCTTTGGAAACATGAGCCTTGATCTAAACATATATAATGACAAATCTCAAATTGGGGATGATGAAGAGATCCATGTGGTAAATTGGATAGTTAGTGTTGATAGTGAAATCGAGGAACATCAAGAAATTACTGAAGGCTTTTTAAGTCAAGAAGGGATTGATTTTCTTTGTTCACATGAGGGAAGTTTGTATCCTTGAATTGAATCTCTTTCAGATAGATCTATTGATTATTTTTTCAAATCACCAATCAATGATACCATTGGTCAAATCAATAACATTGAGTCCATACCCAATCATGAAACTGATCGGGACAATTTAGTGGATAATAATTCTATTCACAAGGAACTAATTCTATCAAGAAATCTGAACAAAGAAACTGGGTTCAATAAAAATCCCATCCATTATTGGAAATTGATAACCAATCTGATCTCTAATTTAAGTTCCCTCCTTCATCACTCAAGTATGCATTCTTAGGGTATAATCGATCCTTTCCTGTTTTCATTTCTTCCTCTATTGAATCCAATCAAGAGATGATTCTTATAGATGTCCTAAGGAAGAACAAGAAAGAAATTGGATGGACCCTTTCTCATATTCTTAGGATTAGCCCACTCATTGGAACTAATAGGATTGATCTTGAATATGAATCTAAACCATGTCTCCAACCTCTGTGGAGACTCAATTCAAATCTTATGGATGTGGTAAGGAAAGAACTTCTTAAGTTATTGAAAGAAGGTATCATATTCCCAATTGCCGAGAGTTATTGGGTAAGCCTAATTCAAGTCATCCCAAAGAAAGATGGAATCACTATGATCACCAATGAGGATGGTGGCCTTCTCCTCACAAGGGTTAGTAGTGGATGGAGATTCTGTATTGACTATAGGAAGCTCAACTCTTATAATAAGAAATACTATTTACCCTTTCCCTTTATTGATCAAGTCCTTGGGTGAGTGGTGGATCATCAATTATATTGATTCCTAGATGTATTATCAGGGTATAATCAAATTGAGGTCTCCTTAGAGGATCAAGGAAAAAAGACCTTCACTTTTCCATTTGACACTTTTTGTTTAAGTGCATGACCTTTGGGTTATGTAATGCCCCTGGTACCTTCCAGCGGTGCATGATGGAAATCTTCTCAGACATGGTGTGGGATTTTTTAGAGGTCTTCATGGATAACTTCTCCATATTTGGGGATACTTTTAAGGGATGACTTCTAAATGTTGAAAGGGTTTTTTCAATATGCGAGGATAAGAATCTCATCCTAAATTGGGTAAAAATGAAATTTCATGGTAAGGGAAGGACTTGTTCTAGTCCATATAGTATCTGGTAGAGGGACTGAAGTTGATAAAGCTAAGACCGAAATCATTTGTCACATTCCCTCTCCTAAAAATGTTAAGGAATTTAGGTCCTTCTTAGGACATGTAGGATTCTATTAAAGGCTCATTAAGGATTTTAGCTCTATTTCTCAACCACTTTGTGCTCTTTTGGTGAAAGATTATCCATTTTTGTGGAAAAAAATCTATGAGGAATCATTATCTACACTCAAGTCAGCTCTTATCTCTCCACCTATCATGCATGCTCCAAATTGGAAACTTTCATTCAAACTCATGTGTGATACGAGTGACTTTGCTGTAAGAGCAGTCTTTGGACAACAGTGTGAGAAAACTCCATGTGTCATTGCTTATGAAAGAATGTTTTTAAATGATGCAAAAATAAACTACACCAATACTGAGAAAAATTTTCTTGATGTTGTATTTTCCTTAGAGAAATTTAGGTCCTATCCTTAGGGTCACCCATCATTTTATTCACCGACCATTCAGACCTGAAATATATTTTCTAAATAAAAGATTCTAATGCTAGATTGATTAGGTGGGTCCTTATTCTTTAAGAGTTTCATTTAACCATTAAGGATAAAAACTGTGTTGAAAATGTTGTAGCTGATCACCTCTCTAGGATATAATTCAAAGACATCTCACATCACATTTCTTTCTCTGATTCATTTCTTGATGAACACCTCTATTCTGTGAGTGATTTCCCATGGTATGCTGATATAGAAAACCACTTGGTTACAAGTGTCATGCCAAAATTTCTCAAGACCCGAGCTAAGAGGAAATTCCCTTCTAATGTCAAACACTATGTGTTTGATTATCCATAACTCTATAAGTTTTCCCTAACCTAGTCATTAAGAGTTGTGTCCCAGAATCTGAACAAGAGTCCATCCATAAATTCTATCATAGTGAGGCATGTGGAGGTCACTTTTCCTCTTAGAAAACTTCTGCTAAGGTTCTTCAGTGTAGTATCTTCTTCATCACCCTCTCAAGGGACTCTTATACATTTATTCAAAGATATCATAGGTTTCAAAAAGTAGGGTTCATCAAAAAAAGGAATCAAATGCCAGTTAGTCCCATCTTAGTGATTGAAATATTTGACTACTCAGGAATCAATTTAATGGGTCCCTTCCCAAACTCTAGAGGATATCTGTACATCCTTTTAGTTGTCGATTATGTCTCCAAATGGGTTGTGTCCATTCCTAAAAAACCCAATGATCATCAAAATATGATTATATTTATCAAGGAAAACATCCTCTCTATATTTATAATTCTTTAGGCTATCATTAGTGATCATGGAACTCATTTTTTCAATCGTCCATTCTCACCACTCAAGGACAGGAATGGAATTTCTCATAAATTGTCCACTTCTTACCACCCACAAACCAATGGTCAATTTGAGTTAGACAATTGATAAATCAAACAAATTCTTGAAAAAACTATTAATACATCTTGAAAATATTGGTTAAGAAAACTCTTAGATGCTCTTTGGGCCTATCAAACCACATTTAAAACCATTTTAGGAATGCCCCCATATAAGTTGGTTTATGAAAAAACATGCCATTTTCCAGTGGAGATTGAACATAAGGATTTTTGGGAATTTAAGAAAATGAATTATGAACTCTCATTGTACAGAAAAAAAAGGAAATTAGATCTCAATGAACTTGAGGAATTAATGATGGAGGCTTATGAAAAATTCAAGGATCAATAAAGCTGAAGTACAAGCCTACCAATCTAGAAATCCTAAAACCAAACACATTATACCGGGTAAAACTATTCTATTATATAGTTAAAAACATCATTTACACCCAAGAAAGTTGAGGTCTAGATGGTTAGGTCTGTACATAGTGCATAAGGTGTACCCACATGGGGCTGTAGAAATTAAAGATCCCACTAATGGTCAAACCTTCAAAGTTAATGATCATAGAGTAAAACCATTCATTGAACCATTCCAAAAAACATGAAGTTGATGAAGACTTGTGTGAACCAAACTTAGATGAGGAAAATACCTAAACAATTATGGGTCTATGTCGGGATAATGAAATTAAAAAAAAGTGCTACTTGAGAGGAAACCCATGGTTTTCATGTTTCTAATCATTATGCATCATATTTATTTTTCAAAAAGGATTAATAAATCAATTTTAAATTAAAAAAATACTTAAATCTAAATATTATAGTACCATAGACTGTTGACCTATTATTCTATTATGAGTATGGATGGTTTTGAAATGGGAGCACCATATTCATCTGTTTCACGTGGTGTGATCCTTGAGTAATACCTTACTCAGAAATTTAAAAAGAAGAAAATGTATCATTATTTTATTTTTATGTGTTTTTAGGTTAATATATATATATATATATATATAATAAATAAATTTTTTTAAAAGGACATGTTTTAGGTCATGGGGAAAACCCCATCACAACTGGCGAAGCCATAGGGACTCGAACCTGGGACCAAAGGGAGACAGGGGCGCACGCTTTCCACTGACCTACGACATATAGTTCTTCCTTATTCTATAATTTTTTTATATATACTTATATTGGAATTATATATATATATATATATATATTATTTTTTAACGTGATACTCATATCAGTCTTTTGTATGCTAAAATAAAAAGGTATGTTTTTTTCCTTTGTCTATTTTTAATTAAGGGAACCTCTTGGAGTTTCCATGGTTTCTAATTTAGTTTGCGAGTGAGAAGTAGAATCTATTGAGATCAAAGAGTTTTATAGGGAAATCAACTATATCTAGAAATTCCACAATTTTCCACCATCTTCCTTGGGAGTCCATGAGTATCATGGAAATCAAAGGAATAATCAGAAGCCTCATGAACTTCAACTTCAGAAAACAGGTGACTTTGTTCCATGTTTATTTCTTCAAATTCCTTTTAGAACTCCTCTCTTGTAAATATAACCCCCTTATAAATTTTATTCTCTTAAAACACTGGGTGTAGTTTTATTTTATGTTGGGGGGAGATGAAATAAAAAAATTGCTTCTCTGTGCAAAAACAAAAATGATTTGAAAAAAATGTGCCTTAATGGAAGGAAAAGTTACTTTAACCTTGAACATGATAATACAAATTTCACACATTGAAATAGAATATCAAATAATTTAGAGTTCCATAATTCTGATTTTAATCCATATATATTTTATGAGAATATATTTTGGAAAGTGTGGCTGTCTAATGTGATATTTCATTGTTTATATTTTCATCCAAATAAAAAAAGGAATCACAACGCACATCCTTTGGATATTGGGGTATTAGTTTGAGCTCATTTGTCTCCCAAATAAATATCAAATATTTTGTGATCATTTTAGTTTTAATATGAGTAATTTAAAAAAATAAAAAAAAATAAAAAATTAAAAAAAAAACAATAAATTTTCTCGTAGAGCAATGAAATAACCTAATGTGTGGCTTTCGACACTTGGGGATCGTGACTCCATAGTTTTTTGGACCAGAGTTAGTAATTTTAATCTCTATTTGTGTTAATTTGATGTTTTTTTGATTGAGTCAACTCGAGATGATGCATGAGTATGTGAGTTTCACTTGGTTTCCTAAGGCCTTTGAGCTTGGGAGTCATCGGCAAAGTCTCGCTACATGGGTTGACTACGTTGAGTGCAATTTCATTTACCATGGAAAAATTTCAATATATATATATATATATATATATATATATAAAATGAATACTCATATTAATATTGAAATGTGAATCCACCTAGTTATTCCATCATTTCCCCCTTGAATAAAGATGAACCCCCCCATGTCTATTGTGATACACAACACATCTTCATGCTTAATTGATATTAGATTAAATATGGAGATGAATTTGAACAAAGGAATGGGAATGGGATTGATATATTCTTATGAAACAACATTGTATTAGAATATTTATATGGGTTTCATGAATTTTTGGTATAAGGGTTCTAGGTGATCATTGTGTATTAAAATGTTTTGGAAAAAGGAATTCAAATTTTTTATTTTTGAGATATATTTTTCTCGGGACTAGCAAAAATCAAGTTAGGGGGTGGGGGTGGGGTGATTATCCACTAAAATAGGCTAATATTAATTTTTAATATATATAATATCCATGTACTTAATTATTCATAAACACCGTTTTAGTTCATTTTACATTTTGAACTTTATTTCACATTATGTTTGTAATTTCCACTTAAAATGCACTATTACATGGTACATTTTTTAACACCTCTTAAAACACAAAATTTTCATGATTATTTTTTTAATATTTTATTTTAATGTATCCCATGCTATAAGGAACAATTCATGATTTTGGAGCACTTGAATATTCACATTAGAAGACCACCAAAGTTGGCCTTGAACCAATAACATTTTAGGCAAAGTAAACTGGAAAACAACCCAATAATGAGACTGTAGCAGCCACAATCCAAGTAAAATAATTCTTAAAATTAAAATGAAGATAGAGAATATTAAGGGGAACATTTCCTCACCCAGTGAAAATAGCTAATTAGGAGTTTTAAGGGGAGTTCCATGCGTCCCAAGTTGGAGATAAATTATGGATCAGATTCTGAGGCCCAGAACAAGAGCCCAACAATTTAATAATATCTTTACAACCACATATTAATTTGGGATGAAATTTTTCATAGATCTAGGAAACGTTTGGATATTAATTTTGTTTATCTATATATCACTCCAATTCATCCATATATAAGGTCATATAGGTTCCTCTGTTCGGTGGAATCAAGCTGGCTGCAACTTTGGGTCAAGGGTGGAAAAGTCTCCTCTCCTTTACTTTCCACCAACCTAGGACTACCATACTCAAGTGGTGTTCTTTTTACTGTTGGGATATCGAACTAAGTATCCTAAAATTCCTATTTAAGGCAGTTGTGTTGGAATATTTATTCATCTTGGATGATTTCTTTCATTGTAATGTTATGCTACCACTTTTCCTTTGTAATGTTCTTCCTGAATTGTAATTTGTTTTAATTCATCTTAGTTTCTTAATAAAAGTTCTTCTTCTCCTATTATTCTATTATTCTAAATCTCACTTTGATACCTTTTCCTCAAAGTGTGAAATTATTCACACCAGACCTTGTGAAATTATTCACATAATGGTGGAGTGATCATTTTCTTTTTATTGTTTTCTTTACTTCTTCAATTCCTCCCTCATGAGTCTACTTCCCGCTTCCATTGAAACCATAACATCAATAGAGAGATAAAAAAATTATGGGTTGATCCAAGGGAGTAGAAAAGGGCTGGATTGGATTTCATTTATCATCCCATTAATGTCTAATAACTTCTTTTAATTGAGATTTTTATTTGATGATTTTAAAGCTTCTTCATCCATGTTGAATTTTAAGGGCCACATACTTCAAGTGCTAATACGAACCATTACCTTGGAGGGATCATAAATTTGATCCTCTAAGTGTATAGATGATTATTATTATTGTGTGTTGGAATTAAACCAGTAAGTGATGAAGTTGTTTGATCTTCTTGAATAAACCCATTTCGAATATAAGAAATTGAAATCGTTAAAAAATAATTTCATCAAATCCACCCATTTTAAAAACCTAGGATCAAACCTTATCATAATTTGAATTCACTTAATCCAAAAAGTGATATCATAAAATTATCTAAAATCAACCCAAATTTGTCCACTTAATAGACAAAATCAGTCCATATAATGTGCGTTTCTATAGGTTTCTTCTTAGGTCTCCGAGGAATCAAAAAACCAAGCTACTCTACATTTGTCCGTTTAACTCTAAAACATGGGTAAATTTGGGAGAGACCAAGTATTTTACTTTTCCCCTTTAAATAGGCAAGCATTTTCAGTAATCCATTTTCATTTTTCAATTCATTATCAATAATCATTACATTTTTAATTAACCTCACATGATTTTCTTCATCTCATTACCAAGGTAAGAATGAATAGAGTGATGCACATACCTCAAAAACGTGTATCTTATCATAGGATTGCAATGAATCTAACATCTCTACTGCATAAAGACAGAATCACAAGTAATCATGAGGGATTAACCATTTAGAATCAAACGACTCAGAGTCTTAGGGAAGGTAGGTAAATTATGTAAATCATATAAGGATCAACATGGATGTTTTTATATAAAGTACATTGTGGGATAACAAAAAAAACTTAATGAAAATATCATCCCACCATAGTATCTCAGAGAGGCTTATAATGAGTTGAAATTCAATAAATGAAACAACCACTTTTATTATTATTATTTTTTTCTTTTTTAATTTTTTTTATGGGGGAAATTATCAAATCCACCACTGTACCCCTAATGATCTCCTCATGACACTATTTGTAATAGTTATAATAAGATCACTGATCAAACAATGGTAATATTTGAATTTCCCTAGACACAAATCATTTTTTTAGATGGTGTTTAATAAATAAAATTAATGTACCTTTCCCAAATCTCATGAAATTTCACCAACACTTATTCATTATAAAAAATACATCCCTTTTTCGAGTTTCCATTTCCTCCACTCTTATGTTTGATAACGATTAAAAATATTTAGAGGAAGGTAGTAATGGATAATATGGGCTTGTAACATGGATCATTTACTAACAAGGATTTTCATGGATTTTATGGGATTAAAATGGATTAATTTAAGGTGGGTATCTAGATAAGGGATAAAAAAATATGCCTCAATCATAATAAAATTTATTCTGTTCAGTTATAGCTTCAATAAGATGAAAAGAAATATCTAGAAGAGGTCATGCCCAAGTTTCAAAAGAAATATATGAAATATATAATATAAAATATTGGATCAATGGATGTATTGGGAATGATATGAATGGTTGGTAAAATAAATAATGTAAATTCACATGAATTATTAAATCAATTAATGAAAATATCATAAATTCAAAGCATGGAAAAATCTCAGAAAAAAATCAATTACAATGTTCAACATTCCCCACTAAATCATTATTTTTATAATAATAATTTACATGATTATATCTACTAATTTTTTCCTCATTTTTCTCATTCAAATTTATTAAAAAAGAAATTTAAATTCATGGCATGATATTTTTCCAAAGGATGTTATGTTTCTTAGTTCAGATAATTAAAGTAAGAATAAAATGCAGGGCATGAAATTTGCAGTTTAAAAACTCTAATTAAATGTTTGGAATAAATTATTTTTTTTTTGAATTTTAAATAATTACTTCCCTTGTAATTACTACATCAATTATGGATGTATAGGTTCTATTTGTTACAGATTCATGACATGTACTTTATTCACAATGTGTAAAGTTATTGCCGTGTCTTCTTTTGATTCCTGATACTTGCTGATGACTTGGGTTTTGATAATCCTGAAAATTAAAAATAAATCTATGGAAGCCTAGGAAATTATCAATTAATTTTTAAATATTTGGAGTAGGAGAATTTAAACCTCTAAAAATAGATAATAAATAAAGAAAAAAACTCAGGTTTCCTTCTAAAAGTGATTTTTTTTACCACCGTTGGTTTGAACTTAACTATTTTAGATTCTGTTCACATGATGGACTATTGAAATTTATTTACCTATTAAAGGTCTATAAATGGTCTTATTTGTGTCTTATCCATGTAGGTCAACCCCTATCATTCCTCTTTGAACAACTGGATTCTCCTTGTTGGTAGTACTTGATTAATCTCCATTGGACCGATCCACCATTTTTCAATCAATACTAATGAAGATAAATGGAATTTCATGTACCATATATACCTGTATTCCTTTATCAAATTTATAAGAGTTTATCTCTCCTTTGGTGGCAATGGTCTTGGTCTTAAGATTCTCTTTCTTCTTTAGTTGGGAATCTTCTTTCACAACAACATCTAACTCATATACATGTTCAATTTCGGTGACATCCTCAACTTCAGGTGTTTTTCCTTCTCTAAACTCATTTCCACTCTAAAATTGTAGTTCTTAATTTCTTGGTCGAAGTTGAAGCTTACTTGATCACTTCTAACTCTTAGAAATATTTATCGGCTTTGGATGTCGATCAGCTCACGTCGAGTAAAAAAATGGTCTCTATAGAATGAGTGTATTTCACTCTTCCTCCATATCCATCACTAAGAAGTTGATGGGGAAGTAGAATTTATAGAATCTGATTAGGGTATCCTTGAGTAGAACTTTTTTGGATTTTATTTTTGAGTCAACTAATTGAAGAAGTAATTTTGTGGGCTTCATTCCATCCGGTCCCAAACTCTTGAATGTTGTGTATGACTTGATATTGAAACTCGCACCTAAGTCACACCAATATTTTCCACATTTGATAGGTCCAATTGATATGGGAATTGAAAAGCTACCTAGATCACTTTTCTTATTAGTCAGGTCCTTTGATACCTCTTCTGAACACTCTCGTGTGATTGGAATGGTGCCAATTTCTTCCAGCATCTTCTTGTTGGTTTCCAGTTATTTCATAAATTTTTATATGTTTACATGTTTGCAAGAGCCTCTGAAAATGGTATATTAATATGAAACAATAAAAATTATTTAAAAAATATACATGTCTATGAATTTTTATTTAATTGTACCATTAGTTCTAGAAAGGGAAGTATTGGCTTGTATTGAGGTGGTTCTTCATCTTCTTATTTATCTAATTATTCCTTTCTTTCTTGAACTTATTTCTCAAGTTATTCCACTCGGTTTTTATTAATATTCTATACCGCTTCCTTTTGTTTTCTTCAATATTATAATATGTATATCTTTTAAATATTCAAATGGGAATACTTCAGGGAATGCTAACACTACATCTTTCGGTATCTCTCTAAGATGATCAGAAATTTGGTCAACCTGATGCTCTAGATTCTGCAATGCAACCTTTTGGTTCGATGATTCTTATTTTATTTCCTTGAGTACAACCACATAAGAAGTCATGAATGTTTCCAGCATATCTTCCAATGTATGGACCCGAGTCATTAGTGTGGGCCCTTGTGGTGCATGTTGTTGGTACCATGTGGTCATTATTTAAGTCATTATCTTTGGTTTTGTTGTGGTTTCCAACACTAAAATTGATTAAGCCAAATGTAATCAACATAATTTTCATCTTCTATAAACATACCTTGGTTTTTTTCTACTGGTCTATCATGATGTCCATATTCTTCATTAATTATTCTCCATCCAGTCATTATTTTGACTGTGTGAATTCCTTTCCATTTCATCCCTTCTCCTTGACACTAGAAACTATCAATCACCATTTCATCTAAAATTTTTTATCTTACTTTTGGTGATTTATTTATTAATAATACTCTAGTTATAGTGTCAATAATTGACCTATTTTCCTATTAAAAACCATTATAGAAAGCTAGTATTAGCAACCATAACACTATGCTATGATGGGGGCATTTACGAGTCATGTATTTATATCTTTCCTAGGTAGAATACAATGATTCATCTTCAAATTGAAATATTTTTAGAATATTTACCTATATTTTCATTGAATTAGAAGATGGAAAGAAGTGGGTGAGGAAGTTTCATGCCATCTTATCCCATGTTGTGATGGAATGCATTGGCAAGCCTTGAATCCAATCTCAAGATGACCCACGTAATGAAAATTGAAAAAGATGGAGTCTTATTACATCACGTGAGACATTTTGGAATTGGAATCTGTCATAGAGCTCGAAAAAGCTTAACAAATGTTTTTTTGGATCTTAATGTTAAACTCTGTTGAATTACAAACTATTTGAGAACATTAAATTTTTCTCAATCATTATCTCAAAGAGGTTCGAAGCAACATGGGGTTATAGGTTTCTTAACTTCAATCCTGTGTTTGATGGTTTCCCATACTCTACATGCATTCTCAGCCCCTGATCTATTTAAAAAACTGTAGTAGGTTGGTTTTTCTCAATGCCCACAATGGTTATGTATTCCTTGTTATTCATTAGAATTCTATCCTTTTCGGTATTGAATTAAAAAACATCTTTTCCTTTTTCTATTGTCTTGTTGTCATGCATTTAAAAATTAAAATTGAAAAATCCTTAGTCTGAACACACCTAATGTAAATAGAGAAATTGAAATAAACCAATAAAATAAAATTTAAAAATTAAAACCCAAAAAAATAAATTTTAACCATCCCCGAAAATATAGTTAGTGTTGACATGACCACAAGGTATTGTTATAGGTGAAATGAAAATATAAATTTATAAAAAACTCACCAGATGAAACTAATTAATTATAATGAGTAAATAAGTAGGTCATGATCGATCTGGAAGGGAATTTAATTAGTTTAATTAGGTTTTTAAAGGATTTTATTTAATTAATTTGAACAAATAGATGAAAACATACGTGTTTTATTGATTTTTAGAAAATGAAATTAAAATGAAGAATATTGATTTGTTGAGATCAAATTTTGAAATAATGATAGGGTTTTTTAATTTCAAGGTCTAGGTGAAATTTCATTTTAGAGAATAGGTTGATTAATTCATGATTTGTGTTGGAGTTGAGATGAGATGATGAAGATCCAATGGTCATGATATCCCATCCTTGAAATAAAAATCACTTATTTCCCTTTGTTTAGTAATTTATAGTTTCACTGGATGAAGTTTGTTTTGATACCATATTTAAAATTGATTTTCAATAAATTTGACAATGGTAATTCCTCCTTTAGGGTTTTTAGTTTCACAATTTTAAGGTTAATTTTTGATTTAATTATCAATGGTATTGATAAAAGTAAAATAAAGGGATTTAAAGGTAAAGATTAAATTTTGAAAAACCAAATACTTGAATAAAATAGAAATAAATTAATATAATGGAAGATTACCCATTATATTAAATAACCTTAGTACAAGAAAGGTTTACCCTCTCATCCTAGTGATGAGTGGATAAGAGGGTCGGAGAAAAGAAAATTAAATAATAATGAAAAGGGAAATGAAATCCGGGAGGGCCCTACACAACACAACTTCTCATTCCAAGATTTGGTCTTCCAGGATCTCCCCATTAGCAGCAAGCTATGTCTCTATTTAAAGGATCTCGATAGTCTCTAGTGTTAATGAAGATCATTAAGTATTGGTCCAAAATAAATCAGAGGTGGGTCCCATGTCATATATTTCTCAAATGTTGAGGATACACCGAATCTCGGTGTTTGAATATTGTCTCCACAATTTACACGTGGTGTAAATTATTACACCTTGTGTAAATTTTCATATTGATTTTTCTTCACTTCATGATGTGTTTCTATTTTCAAGACTTGCACTGGTACATGATGTGTAATGATCACACAACATGTAAAGTCATTTTTCTAATCCAAAATCCTCTTTTTTCCTTGGTTCTTCAGTTCCGTTCGTTAAAAGTGATCCATGATCATCCTCAAAAACCTGATGTTGCACCATGGGTGAAGATCACGACACGAAGTTTCATTTTCTCCTATTTAAATTATATTTTGTATCCTAATATAAAAAAATGAGTTAAACCATTCAAAAATTGGAAAGAATAATCAATTAAATACTTAAATCAATATATTAAATCACTATAAAATATATTTATGATATACAGATATCATCCGTCCCGCCAAAAATCAAATTTATATTCAAAATTATATCTACCTATTAAAAATTCAATGTACTATATTAAAATTATTTTATATCCCATTAACCTTTATTTTTTAAAGAAAAAATGGGTAATTATAATAAAAGGGTAGAAGAAATGGTAAACACACAATTTTGAAAAGTATTACACAACATATAGTTTTCTACAAAAATCCTTAAATACTTTAATATTTCATGCCTATTTCTTAATAGGTTTTATGATTATAAAAAGTATGGTATTGTTGGGATTATAATGTTATTTCTACATATAACAAGAAATTTATGTTTTAGTGATCTAATTTTTTCTGTATGTTATTGATGATTTTTTTTTTAAAAATTCTTTAAGTTTTTATTTTATTTATGTTAATTCTCTTGTAATTCTATATTTCTGGATTTTTTAAAATTTATGTAAGTCTGTAAAATTTGATACGTGAGTAAATAAACATTGTGGATATTTGGATATGATAATAATCTAGATACATTAATAAGTTACATGAAGTAATCAATTACATAAATCAACTATGTGATATAATGGGCTACATGAAAATCACCTACATTAAAGAATCACCTACATTGATGAAATGACTATGTAAATCAGATACATCATCCTGCAACCTATATATTTATTTATATTGGATTACTTTAAGAATAATTTAATTCTATAATTAGTGTATTAAATAATATATTAACTCTTTAACATAAAATAAATTTCTAAAATATTGCAAGTACCAGGAGAAGAAACTAGTACGTAATAATTTGTTGCATAGTATTGTTGTCGAGGTATTTTCGAGAAAAGGACATCATGGTTTTTTTAAGAATCCTGATTTTATGGGATTTCATGCTGTTCAATAGTAATAGAGAATATATACAAATATTTGAATAATATAATAAAGAATATATAGTATTTCAAAGAATAAAAAATATATAGAAACAATAAGAATATAAGAAATCACTTGCACTATAAACACTCACTCTCAAAGCTTTCTATGATACCTCTATATACTAAGAAAATGATTAAGTATATTCAATTTATAAAACCATGAATTATAGTTAAAACTTGATATATTTTAAAATACTCTCCTTGACTTACTCTTCAATCATATTTTCTAGGATATAGAACACTCCTCTTATGCCAGTTTCATCATGAAACTATGAGATTAATTTGTTAACATTCATTATTCTCTCTCATTTTTGGAAGTGTCAACATATTTTACTAAGTAATGAAGGTTCCTAGTCAAATAGAAAGAAGGATGTAGTTTTTTAAATCCTTGAAGGAGTCATGAAAAATCTTGTTGTTTTTTTCCAAGTGAAGGATTATTTCACTTTGTTGGGAAGTCCTTATAAAAAGGACCGGTGCAAGTGAAAATAACCAATCTCTAGGAGTTAGTGTTAGTAGAGTGAACTAGGGGATATATGTTCCCCAAACCACTATAAATATTCCATGTTTGATCTTTTTCTTTATGTAATTACTTTTTATGCATAATTTTTTAAGAAAAGTTTATAAATTATCATACCATAAATATGATGGTTTATAAGCCAAGAAAATTTCAAGAACTTAATTCACCCCTATTTAGTATTAGTGTATTAATTCTCTAACCAACATCATATTATACAATTCTACCTTAATCATAAAATATTATTTATTTAGAAATTCTTTTTTCTTAATTTTTAACTTTGAATTGGATTTTATTAGTTCTAATTATATTATAAATAATGATAAAAGTTATTTTTGGATTAGTTATTTATAAAGGGGTTTCAAATTAACTAATCATAATGTGTTTATGGTTAATTTTTTAAATGTTTACGAAACATTTATAAATAAATATTTCTTATTATTAAAAGTTAATATTTAAATACATTTTCAAAATATTATGGCATGATTTATTATTTGGATATAAATATTTTATATAGATATCATAAGTGTAATTTATAAAATTTGAAAATTATAAAAAATAAAAATATATAAACTTTATATTTAATTATTATGAATTGTTCACAATGTTTGATTTGAAATGTTCTAATTGAATGAACATATTATGAAGTTATTTAAACATGATAAAAGTTTTAAATAATGTTCATATCTGATATATAGAACATGTAAAATGTTTACATAATAGAAATGGAAATATAAAATGTTTATATTTCATGAAATATAATATTTTAAAGTAAAATAAAATGTAATAATAAAACGAAGTTAATATTGAAATTAAATATAATTTTTTTATATTTATATTTTTATGTAATTTCCATAATGAATCACAAAGTGTTTATACTTTACACTACTACAAAATAGGCCACTAACAACTCTATAGTTGACCTTTATCAGGGCTAAAAAAGTAATGACAATCAGAGTACATTTAAAATCCTAAAACCTTTATTAGTGATAAAAAGTGCTGTTAAAAGGGGCCTTTAACAGTGCTTTTTTAGCACTAATAAAGGTAGCACTTTTAAAGGGGGTAAAATTATATTTTTTTTCTTCAGATTTCCACGATACCAACCCCCTTTATTAGTGCTTCCACGATACCTTAAACAATGCTCCCCCACCTATCTCATCACTTTTCACCCAACCAACCCTTTTATCAAAGCCTTTTGAATTTCCTGCCTCATGTGTTCCCTCCTGGATTCGAACCCTACACCTATCCTTCCATGATGAAACACCTTTACCAATACAACATGTTTTTCTATATTCAATTTAAGGATATTTATTTTTTATTTATATATATATGTTCATACATTTATATACTTATTTTTAAATACATTTAAAAAATATGTGTGTATGTGTGATATATATAGTTATATTTATTTAAATATATTATATATATTATATTTATTTACATATACTAGAATATAATATAAATATATATCTATTTACTAATACACACATATATGTATATGTATATATAACATAAAAAATGGTTTCATATTATTTTAAATACATTTTTAGAATATGTATTTATTTAACTATATTATAATATAAATTTTTATGTAAATATGTTGATATATGTATTTATATGATTGATTTATTATAAATAAGTATAAGAAAACATGTATATATTTAATTATAAATAAAATTACATTGGAAAAAATGATAAAAGTTTCAAAACATAATATCAATATTATTGTAATACCTGGGAATAAATTCAGTCTCCACCAAAAAAGGAAATAATACCCCCTTAAATGTGGCTGAAAATCCATCGAAAGTTAAAAAATCAGGGCACTTTGACTAAAAACTCAATTTTGGAGGACTTTTGGGCCTTTTTTAGCCTAAAAAAATCTAACAAATGTTTATCTATGTTATTAAGGTTGTAGATATCATCGTATGATTCGATTTGATATGTGGTAGAGCCCAAACAACACCTGAATCAAAAGTTATGGTTGTTTGAAGTTTGAGTTATGTTTTCAACTTATTTTAGATCTTTTATTAATTTTTAAATTTTAGTTATCTTAAAATTGATATTAAATGACTATTAATATGTAATTGTAATCAAATTTAATTTAAAAATATTTTTATAATTATTTTATAATCCATTTTCACTAAATATCAAATATATTAAGTGTAAATTCCTATTTACCTTATCTAAAACATATTTTAAAAAATATATATTATATTTATATAAATATAAATATATTTATATATTAATATATTATTCTTAATGATTTTTTAAGTATAACCTTCTCATATCTACTAAAAAAGCGCTAATAATGGGGGGTATTTTTTAGTTCTTCTAAAAAAACACTGATAAATCCCCCACCCCTTAATCAGTGATTTTTTACAAGCGCTAATGGAAGACCATATTTATCGGCACTTTTTTAAAAGCACTGATAAAGGTACCCCTTTGACATCGTTTTTTAATGCTGTTAAAGAACTCATTTGACAGCGCTAAAAAAGCGCTGTTAAATATTCCCTTTAACAATGATTTTTTTGGTTCTAACAAAGGGGGTCTTTAATAAATTTTTTAGCTAGCACTATTTAAACCCTAATGGTGGAAAAACCCTATTTTATTGTAGTGTTATGATTTTTTTCATAAATTAATTTCTAATGATGGAAAAATAAAATAAATACTTATTTATTTTTTAATTCCATTTAACTATTCATAATTAATAAATTGTTTACAAAATGTGAAAATTAGTTATGCTTTGATTTATTTGATAAATGTTTTCTTATAAATCGTTAAGAAATATGTAACATGTTAGGTATGAAAATATATAATTTTTTATGCATCTACATTGAATTTAGTTTTTAATTATTATTGTTGACGTGGATTTAGTTATGAAATATAATTTATGCACATTTTTTATTAGGGTTATTATGAATTGAATTCTCTTTTGAGTAAAGTATCATTGGGGTAAGGGACTTTAGGTTGGAATTACCACTATTTTAGAGGAATATACACTACTCTATAAAGGTGGTGGTGTGTTACCTATTTCTTTGGGTTAAATCTTGGGGGTATTTTCAATCTAAAATAATTTTAAACTATTACATGAAGAGTTCATATAACATATATATAGGATGAATTTGGATATATATGAATATGTTATAATTCTATTTTTATTCAATTAACATAGACTGTGGTTGTGTAAATAGTTCCACATTAATATGGTACAAATATATGAATTTTGTATATTTAATCGGGATTCCAAAATGCAATCATTAGAAGAATGGTTACATAAATGAATAAACAATATATTATAAATATTTAATATGATGAAATAATTAATTATTTTAATATTAATATGATGTATAATGGATTGGTGAGACGATTAAAGGAAACCCTTGAAAGCACTATGTGTTAGATTCTTTCCAAAGCGACACTTATCAAGACCTCAAACAATCAGTATGGGTGACCCTAACTATTTTATGCCCATGGATTTTCTCGTGTAAGGTATTCATGTATTATATTGAACCTAACCATTATATTCCTTATTCTTGGTGCTTTATTTTGATTTCACTTAGCATGTAAACCCTAACTGTTAGGATTCTAGAGGAATCAAGGTGAGTTTAATCCATGTGATGGATCTTGGTAAAGAGTTTTCAACTGAGTTAACCAAGAATCCTATTTTATATAATTAGTAATAGTTGTCTAATAGATATATTCATGTATTTTTTACATGATACATAGTATAATTAATGATGAAATTTGGTTTTTGTCTCACTAAATAGATATGATGTATAAAGCCATCATTTTTAGTGGAGTACTTTTAATAAAATTCATTATTAAAGGAATATAAGACATCATACTTGTTGGGTAAAATATTATATTGTAGATAATTAAATCATCATCATCATAATAAATATTTACCATAAAATCAATTTTGGACAAAAAATAAATGTGAGTAACTTCCTCAATCGGTACCAGAACATGATAATAGTTATCAAGAAAGAAGGGAAATTCTATGGTTTAGAGGAATCCCTTCCCAAACAACCAACTTGTGAAGCCATTCAATAAATTAAAATTTATTCTTATGGTAATCATTTAACAGGTTAAATGGAATTCTTTAAACTCATGCTCAAAACCATGGAAGATAATTTTAAAAAACAATATGAAACCAAATATTCCTATAAGGTGATAGAAAAATTGAAAAGGCACTATCTAGATAAATCTAAGCATGAAATATATGAGGTATTGAAAGAAATTTTTTTGATGAAAAATATTAGATGAAAACTCATTCTCATCTCATGTAATCAATATGATTAGGTACATCAATAAATTTTAGTGGTTGTTTTTTCCTCTTAGTATCAATCTGTAGGAAGACATCATTCCATAATCATATTTGGAAAGGTTCTACTAGCTTATTGTGAATTATAATATGAATGTGTTCAATAAATGATTACTCAAACTTATTAACATGTTGAGGATTTCTAACTAGGAAATCGGTGTTCCAAGATCATTTTACATGATTATTTTACAAAAGGATAAGGGTAAAAGTTTTTATTTACATAGAGAATAAAAGTGACCATAGATATTCTAGACTATTGAATAAGATGAAGAAAATAAAGGCTGGATAATGCATTCATTGTGGAAAGACTGACCATTGGAGAAAGAATTATCTAGATTACCTAAAAGGATATAAAAAGACAAATATAGAGTCTATTTTTGGTATTAATGTTATAGAATTAAATTAATTTTTATGAAATGTATATGATACTAACTATATATTTTACAAGTGTTGTAAATGTACAAGAGGGCAGAAGTAATGAATTGATGATTGAAGTTTAGAGTTTATCTTATAAGTAGTGGATCAAACGAGTTTCTTAATTGATAACTTATAATCAAGAAGTACTAAAATCTTGGGTGAATTTGAAATAAATATGTGTATTTTTCGTATCATTTTTATCTTTAGAATGGTTTTTAAGTAATTTTTATTGAATGAATGAGATGATTATTTTTGAGACACATGGTTTATGATTCATCCAACTCTATAACAAACTGAAAAGGAGACTCTGATAAAAGTATTTTTTTTATATAGGATAAAGTTTTAATGCAATAATATGAATGAATATAATTCCACCATATTTGGAAAAGACATAATTTTATAAAAATTTCCAAATCCATAATACTATATATGATATGTAAATAATATTTTATTATTTAAGCATTACTACCAAAAGAAAATATGATTTATTTACAATACACAAAAGTGTTTTTGTATCTTTACATGATACCCTAAAAATTATATAGTTTCTAAGAACCTAGTGGGAGTATGTTTAGAATTATAAAAGTTTAAATATATAAAATAAAACATTATGTTAGTCAAAATTTCAATGAGAACTTATATTAATATCTTAAAAGGTTTTATATATGATGGTAATGGAAAAATTTAAAGGTTACATTAGTTATCATAGAAATGTTGAATTTTTTTGATATCCTAAAATGTTAAAGATATGATACAAATGTTATAATAGAAACCATTAGATTTAAAAGAAAAATTTTGATGTAAAAGGTCTCAAGGATTATGATGATGAACTTAAAAGAGTTATATATATATAAAAAATAAGTTATTAATAATTCAAAATTAGATTTTGTATTGTAAAAATATTTTAAATATGTTCAAGGAGTTGAGTATTATGAATATGATTCCTAAGTTTGGCCGTTATTTATACTGAATCACTTCATATATTTTACTCACTAAAGGGTCTAGTTACATATTTTTAATAGATGGTCACATAGAGATGTGGTGAGAATTATATATAGATGTAATGAGTTAACAAAACCACATTAAGTGTTGAAAACATAAGGAAAATTATGAAATTATATCATATATTATATGATATACATGATCTTATATAGGGTTTTGTTATATATTCTCAATTATTTTTAGAATATAAAATGTATAATATAAATTGAAATCTATATATTATCGTTTATTCATGTAATATGCATATATGTATATAAAAATATACATTTCATGAATCGTAATGATAATTTAACTCTCACATCATGACTTTGATTTATCCTTAACTAATGTCATCGTGGATTATTATAGGTTATAATGAAATGGTACGGCTTGTGTGAGTAAAATTTTTGTACCAAGATAAAATATACCCATGATAAATAAAAGTATTTTTTTGCACTAGATGACCCATGAAGTATACCACATGAAGTGTCGCACATTATATATTTAGTATAGTACAATTTAATTGTTTATATATAGAGTCCCCATTACTTGAGGTTGAATATATACCTAGAATGATAACCTTTATACTTTTATATATTTCTTATGTAAGCCTCTAGGTTTAGCTAATAGTGGGTGATTTGATATGTTGTTGAGAATTTTATCAGTTGGAGATCAAACAAGATTGGATTTATTCTCTGATAATATGAGTATGACACCGAGGACCTCAATTGAGATATAATGAGGAAATGTATTTTCATACTTATAAGGAAAATATGATTTATTTATCTACTTGGATTAGGGTCATGCGATGCACTTATCTACTATATGAATAAAATGAGATATATTCATTAGCATGGTCAATCTATACTCAATGTTCTGTGAATGTATGAGGAGGTTATATAGAATTTAAATACACTATTTACCAATCTAACATGATTTATTGGAAAAATAAAATGTATGCATATGCATGCTGTCATGTGATGCAGCTAGTGGACACAGATATAGAGATATATGGGCTTGATTGAGGTCATACCGAACCACTTTATAGCTTGAGTAGCATTTATGATTTTCTAGAGGCCACTATTTGATTACATATATAGATCAAGTGATTTATATTTATTATTAATGTTTTAAAGGATTTTAGGTTCACAAATTATTATTGATTGAATGTGGATTGAGTCTGAATTATAGTGGTCCTTTAAAAGTATTTTGGAGTTTAATTTAAAGGAGTTTTTGATGGTATTTTGAAAAGGTAATAATAAGTGATATTAATGGTAAATTTCCAAGAATTATTTTCAAGATATCCAAAATATTTTTTAGATATTTAAGGTTCCATTTAGAATGGAATCTGGTAAGACTCATGCTCAATAATGGGTCCTCATTGAATCCAATGAATAAATTACAAGTACATTATGAATAATGACATATATCATGATTATATTCAAATAATCATAATGACTTAATCTCAAAATCAGATAGAGGATCTTTCATGTTTAATTTATAATTAATTTATAAGAATTACCTATGTCTTGAGATTATTTCTTTGAAGAATATGCTTATTCTTAGAACATCCATTCAGGTGTATCATCATTTCATTAAGAGGATCCAAATTAGAATCCATATAATATTGATACACATGTGCTCATTTGATCTTGAAGCATCAACGATGGTACTCTAGGTTCTAGGGAACCGATAAAAATCATATTACCTTACTTCCTTTAATTTCCACAAAATCCTTTGAGGTTAAAGGGTTGATTATGGTTATCTTTAGAATGGAGAAGAATGAGGATGATTCTTTCTCACAAATCATAACAAAATTATAGAGAATTTTTTATATAGAGATGAAAAAATATCTTAAGGGTATGTTTTGTTCACAAAAATGTCTAAACCTTGGAAATAATATAACCATGTATTTATAGAGCTATGTTATAAAATAAATTATTTCACATAGGTCCTCAATTAATCTCATAGTCCTTATTGGACCTCGTGCCTAATAATAATAATAATAAAATTATTATTATTTTCTTTATACATGCTTGTTTCATAGATAAATAAATATAAATATTTAAAATAAATAAATTAATATTTAGTTAATTTATATTTAATATATCATTCCCACCATACCCATTAACCCATCCCACATTTCCTTCTTGATATTTATCAACCATCAAATAATAAATAGTATTATTTTGAGGAATAAATAAATATTTATAATAATCAAAATATTGTGAATAAATATTTATTTAAATATTCACCCCACATAAAATTTTTACTTAATATATGAGATAAATAAATCTTGAATGAATATTATTCCATAGTTTTTATCATAATATTTATTCCAATAATTAAATTCAAATAGAATTTAATTGAGATAAATCATGATACCTCATCTTATAAAAAATTATTAATTTCATGGTTTATAATAAGGGTTTTACTTTATTGAATTTCAAGTATCTTTTAGGATTAGAGTTTTAGAGAACTAAAAATACTATTAAATATAAAACTAGACACTTACACATAGTGTACATATTTTCCATAAAGTAGGTTCTTATGTTTACTCTCTCGTTTCATTCATGACACTTTTTCTTCATTAAAAATGTGTCACCATTGACCCTTCTATAGATTCTTATATATCCTTAGGCTCTATGAAAAAGTAATTAAAAATGTGGGATGGAAAAAATAATGCTCAGTAAGAAATTTAAAAAGAAGAAAACCATTTTTCCCTTTGAAAAACATAAAATTAAATATTTAATTTTTCCATTTTACAAAATAATATTTTAGAAAAATAAAAATTTACATACTCGTGAGATCAAATTTATTGCCAATTTTTTTTCATAAAACATTTTTTAAAAATAATAAAGAAAAAACAAAAACTAGGAAAACTTCTTGATAAAACATATGAACTCATGAAAAACCATTTCCTTGAAAAACCATCCTTTCACCTTTAGAGGCTCACAACCATTTCGAAACTAATTTAATTACCTTGTGAAATCAAAATATTTCCATTAAAACTAATAGCATGAATATAAAAATATGAGGAATCATACTTTCATCATAATACCACCTAGCAAGATAATTCCAACATTCTCTTAATATTAAATTATATCATTTAAATCATATACTTCACTGGATTATCTAATCAAAAGTTAACTTATTCCACTTCATAAGAGTGACTTAATAGTTTACTCTATCCACAACACCCAATGAATTTGAGGGATTTAATAGAACCACCTGTTGTTGGAGTTAGTGTCTTAGGACCAACTATTTGTACATTGATTATATGTGAATTCGATGATTTGAATATTAAAAAACATATCATAATACATATTGTTTTTTATTGTTCATGACTTTAATGTAATAATTTCTTAGAGTATCTATTTCATTGATAATGTTGCAGCAGTTCCCCACTATGATGAAAAAATTGAAATTCCATGATGCTATTATTAAATATAGTTCTATTATCAGATATAGTTCCATGATGAGAACCATATAACATGATCATGAAGTGAAACTAATCATAAAAATATGAGACTTATTCTCATGAATATATCACTTGGTAATCTCCAAGATGGGAGATTATGAGAACTGAACCACAAGGAAGAATTCCACATGTTTTGGTGACATCACATATATCTATCAGCGAGAATGTGTAATGGTTCTTTGAATTTATTGAATTCATATTATGATTCACACATGTAGATGTATTTTTTAAACCATGATGATATGGTTCATAGAGAAGTTGGATATGTTGGGTGAAACATGAGTGATGTGCTATTAAAGAATACTCCATTGAAATATTAGACCTTTTATATTTATAGAAGTTGATATTTTAAACCTTTGATTATAATATAAGCATTTCATTAAATTCCACAGCCATGGTGTAATGATATGTTTATTTCAGATAGTTCAAGACAGACCTATTGAGCTTATAGGTTGGGGACACAGATGTGAAACCTATTTGATGAGATATTGTGATACAATAATTATATTACACAGTGAGAATTCACATGTGGTTGTCAGTTTTGTGACATTAATTTATTTATCTTGGGTTCCATAACCCATTACTAGACAATAATCTTGTACTTTATACAATCCCTAATAATTCTAATGATAGATAATCCCAGAGGGTCATACAATAAGTTTTTCCATTGATTTTCATTAAATTATATTATATTTTAATTAATAGATTAAATATTACTCTATGAAATGAGGAATAATTGTATTTATGTTTTATCAATACCAAAATTTTATTGATGAATGAAATATTTATTAAATATTTACTCAAGTATTCAATAAATTATGAGAAGTTTGAATTGATAAAGACCATTTCCACTGAAAATTATTAATTTACTAGTTGGTAAGATAATATTTATTATAACTAAAGTTAGAGAACATAACATAAAATAATAATAATAATAATATAGAATAAGGTTTTTAAGTATTATTATATTACTTAAGGGTTGGTATGCAATTAAATCATATTTTATCCAAATCCCAAACTCTATAAATAGATGGTTATGTATACTATGTAGGGTAATTGAGAATTGATAATAATTGTGGACAATATATTTCTCCCCTAAATCTTATTCCTCTCATCATCTCAAGAACAAGAAGAAATCATTCAAGCCCAATGGACGAGAAATCAAGGAATAAAGTACAAGATGATTGAAACATCACACTAGCACCCAAAGTTCCCTCAGTTACTGTTTGAAGACCAAAGGATAACGAGTTGATCACCTCTAGAGGGATCCTACCCTTGGATACTATAAAAGAAACAAAGGTAATTTGAAAGGGGTTTTTCAAAATATCATCATCATTATCATCGAAGAAATAACCTAATCCAAGGTGACATATCATTATAGTATTAAATAAATCAATTATAAATTTAATGTGTAAAGATACTCTTTTGGTTTTGGTTTATTAACATCAATATCTGTTGGGAAAATTTCATTGGTTATGGTGTTCACATCATTGAAAAAATTGTCAATGATTCATTAGATTTACAATATTTTTTATTATTTTACGCACACTAAGGTTTTTCTAATATGCCTGAAACTTACATGTGGTATTAGGGAGATCATGTTAAAATTTATAATTATTTATTTATTTTTTGATCATTTCACATATAAAAGTTAAGATTCATCACAAGTTTTAGTTCATTATTGATCTATTATGAAAATATCTTCTTCCACTTCTTCATTTCTATAAAATATTACCATGGTTGGTAAATTATTAAAAAAGTTTACATACAAAGATCCCATTCGAAAGTTCCAAGGATCTTGGTTAGATAATATGATACTACATAGTGTATACTCCTTCATTATATGTAGTATATCCTTTTCCATTACACAATGAGGAATGTGTGGATTTCGGGTCATCGGGTAATTAATACACACAATGTGAAATTAATGAACCATATGTAGACTAGACAAGGTGGTATAATTCTTTTCAGGAGTACACGTCATGTAGTTCAACTAAAAACCATGTAATATACTTGCTTTCAAGAATTAAAATAGGGGTTCAAGCCATGTCATGTAATTAATACATCACATGTATTTAATACACATTGTGTAAATACTAGAAGTCATGTAAATAGAAGTACATATCATGTATCATCTATACAGGATATGTATTTCATAAATATCCTCTATAAGTATACACCTAGACCCTATGAATGAACATCAGATATTCAGTGAAGATAATTAAACACCAGGTAGCTGGCTTGTACACACAGTGTACTTTACTTGTTTACATGGAAATAGTAAAATTAATTAATTACTCATTAAGCCATATCAACTTGAGTTACATGGGACATAAATTTTATAGTAAATGAAATTTGTTATATTTTATATTACAATAAATTATTAATTAATTTAATGTAATATTTGAGACTTTGAATCACGTATGATTATAGTATATTAAAGGCTCAACGCATTAATTTATATATACTAAATAATTTTATTGTGTTATAGGGTTCATTAAGTTGATAGTACACACAGTGAAATTATGACACATTCTATATACACAATATGTTGTATGAGTGCATTGTTTACAATTAAACCACACTGAGAAGTTCAGATGGGTAATCACCGATTTTATTACAAGTAAAAAGCCGTGTACTATTTTATAATGTTTTAAATAAAATTATAAAATATATTTTATTTAAAAGAACATTGGATGGAAATTCTTGGATGATAGGATGAAATAAGATAAAATGACTTAATTGATCAATAAGATAATAAATCAGATTAATTTGTTTTTATTTTATTTTACTAAATAATCAACTTAAAATAATGCTATATATTTATTTTAAATGCATAATAACTGCATGTTAATGACTGATCATGAGATTAATCAAGACCAATGTATGTGTTGTCATTATTTAATTTAATTTATTAAATGGGATTATTTATTATTAAATTAAATATGATGGTTTGTGAGTCATCTGTCCCTCCATTATTATGTAGGAAATATGTGTCCAAGGTGATTTATGTAATTCCCCTTAAGTAATCCTTTGGTACTCCTCACTTGTGTGTCAGTAATAAATACTTTTAAAAAATGGCGTTTCACAAGGTGTGTAGAGGCAGTTCAATATTGAACCAATATGATACAAACCCAGGTGATACATAAGTGGATGGGTTGAGATACAACTCATTCCAAGACCAACATAATGAGTATTCAGCTTGGTCAAAGATTGATTTATTATCCTCTAAATAAATATTCCATTAGATAACATCACGATTGGTTTATTTATATACTTGTTTATTTATATATTATGAATTATTTATTTTATAGATGTAAGATATTGATCATATAAATAAATGAATTAATGTAAAAAGATGAAATATAAATAAATAAATTATTTATAAATTATTTATCCAACATGGTTAATTAATTAATTACAATCCAATTAATATTTATATGTCATTTAAAGGATAAAAAAGATAAAAATTATTCAAATTAAAGAAAAATCTTCAAGTTTGTATTAAATCATAATGCCTTCCATGATTTGAATTAACATGAACTCATAGTTGAAGTGTTGTTTCAACCAAAGTTGGATAACTTTAAATTATATGGAAATAGTAACTGAGATAGAGTGTTGAATTTATTGAATTTATATTTGTTTTAATGGAAAAAGTCTATTCAATACAAATTTAAAGGAATGTGTTAAGTAAATCATAGTTATGGTTTCTTGATTGGGGAGTCCACTCAACAGATCAAGGAACTTCAAGCCTACATTTAGAAAGATTACCTACCTAAAAATCTTCTTATGGTTTTCATGGGAAAAGTATGGATCATTATGAAAGAAATATGTATCCTTTCCACTATAATTTTAGTGAAACTAAAAATTCCAAGTTCAATTGTGAGGGATTTTGAGACTTCATAAAATAATGGGAGATTTAATGATATTAATGATTATTATTTCTCACATAATTTTTAATCAAGAAATGTATTAATTATACACTCTTATAAATTGTATAATATATTGAAATTTAATCATCCAGACTCTCTATGATCTATATTTGAGAAATACCATCTCATCACTGGCTGTAACTTCTAGGAATGATTTATATAGATTCAAGTTGTGTTTCTCCATGAATGGAAATATTACATTCTAGAATCCTCATTACCTAATCCACCTGCAAAGGATACGAGTGATGGAGAGTTCCTTTTCTATGAAAAATATTTCAGTGAATCAGCTCAAATTCAATGGTTTATGTTATTATTTATGTCTAGTAAACTCATGAAGTCACAGAAAAACATAAATTCTTATAGCATGCTTGAGCATCTTTGTTCTCGTTACCAGGATAGAGTAAGAAAAGAATGGTTTGAGATATCCAATTATACTTTTATAAAAAATATTGGAGAGGAACCACTATCTAGGCCTCAAACAATCAATCTTATTGGCTACATTGAGTCCCTAGAGATTCTAGGTTTTAAACTCCTTGATGCAATCTACATCGATATCATTATTGTATCACTGACTCAGAGATTCTCCATTTTGTTATTAAATTTTTATGTGAAAAACATTTATAAGTCTCTCATATATCTTCTTACTCTTCTTCACTGAGTAAATAAGGGAGAAAATAATAAAAATACTTCCATATTTATGGTGAACAAATGAAAAGTCCATGAAAATATCTCTAATCCCAAACTATCTTCAAAATTCCCTAATAATAAGAGAAAGTTCTAGGGGTAATAAGGGGAAAAATATGCTCTCTATTTCTCATGTGGAAAGAAGAGACACTAGAAGAATAATATAACGTAGAAAAATAATTAAGGGGAATCTTTTGGTGCATTTTTTATCAAGTGAAATTTATCTGTTTCTATATATTATGTATTAGATAAAACTTGTGTTACATGAAGGACCCCATAACACTCTGAGAGGGGAGGGGTGGATCAGGGTGTCAAATTTTTATTTTTAAGAGATGTATTTTGATCCCATGTTGGTGGGAACCTATTAAACAGGTCTGACTGTAATGTGTAGTAATTTATAGATTCACATGTAGAAAGACAACAAAACCGTTTTAATTGCTTCACCACGATGGGCTAGTCCAAGAACCGTATGCGGATAATGTTTCAGTCATACCTAAATAAATTAATATTAACTAGTTTTAGAATAAAAAAGTTCAAACATAGTCACTATGTTCTATGAACACTTCATTTATAAGATTTTAGGGACAACACACTGCGTCTCTCAGATCACTTTAATCAACTCCCCCTAGCTCATTGCCTTAGGTAAATTCTTACTCAGTTTATCAACTTAGAGGCCGCTTTAGTAGATTGAAATTAACGACTTTTTCTGTACCAATAATGAGACTATTATTAAACCATAGACATAATTTGATTCACTATGAATGTATTGTTCACTTAAACTAGATATTCAGAACTTCTATTCAAGAAGATACTTTGTGAAGATCACAACCTTTGCAAAGAACTTTGCCTTCACGCTACAAACTTTCTCCACAAATCTCCATAAGTCATCATAGAATACCCAATAATCTCGAATCACCCATTACTCAAAATCATTTTAATTGGTCAAGAATTATCTAGTCTTTTCATGATGCTCATTCTCACATTGAAATCCATATTCATGGAGATACCAAAATTCATGAAATCCGAGCAATTCCGATTTTTCTCTGAATATTTTCATGTGCAATGAAGTGGGGGTAGCCTCATATTTATAGGATCAAAAATTCATGATGATCCCATGTCTCTAGAGGGTTTTTTATGAAACTCTAAAACAATTTACATGATTCTCATTCACTCGTGAAGCCCTAACATGAAGTGTCAAAAGATCACGTTTTCACACAAAGAGGGAGTGGGGGGGGGTGGTGAATCTAGTGTGACTTTTTTTTTTAAAATTATTTTATTTTATTAAACCCAATAAAACCTATATCCCATATTAGGATGATTTCATATTGTATGAAATGTAGAATGAAAATAAAAACATAATAAACAATATTTTTACAAGGTTTGGTACTGTGACCTATATCCTTTCCATATTGGTTAGACAATATGGATTATCCACTATAATCTTTTTATCAATTACAATGTTTCAAGAAGAAACTAGTTATACACCACAATAATCAATCCTCCAATTGATCATGGTTATACCCTCATAAATCTAACTGTTCCACCTCAGTTAGTTAGACACCATAACTATTCGACTAGTTAGACCCATGGTCTATAAAGCCTCTTCAACAACTGATTAGACCCCTCAATCACAAGCTCAATATTATTATTAGAATATCTGATCCACATATAGGATGATCACTTGATCTTTCTCCATGATATTGATGGATCATACTAGATCATGGGAAATTTTAATTTCCTTTGAACCAATGCTAGAATTTATCCAATAACTACAACCACTGAATAAAATTAGTTGCCTCAGAAAAAACTCATCAGGAAAGAATTCTTCCCTCTTCTAAAGACCTATCCTCAGAAAACACTGAAAAATTAGATGAAAAAATTATTCTTCTAAATCATTAATATTATTAATGTCTCATCTTCAGTCTTAACATACCGCATACTAATTATTCAATATAAATTTCATCTGCATTTCTTCAAACTTCATGCACACATAAAGTATACTTCATGGTATTGTAAACTTATGCATGCATTAATCATGTATATGCATATTACCTTATTTCAATGACATTTCATGTGTAGGTAAAAGTTATGTTTCATGCATACTCTGACACACACAATGTTCACTTGCACAAACACTTTACAATTCCTCAAATAATTTTCTTCATACACACACTGTCCACTATTTGATACTCAATTAATGTGTATGCATGGAGGCTTACATACACTATATACTGGTTTATCAATGTATGCTTCCAATATCAAATATTTTTCACAATAGATAAGTATACACATTTTATGCCTTCTTGTGAAATAAACTTCACACACACTAATCACTTTCACAATCCACGTTCATATACAGCATGCACAACACCCCTTTTTCATGCAATATTCACACTAACTTCATGAAAGTGTGCTTCCTTAAGTCACACACACTATTCACACACATTATTTCTCAAACATTCATGCAGTCAAACCTAATACATGAAAATAAATTTAAATACTTTTCAAAATTTGGTGTGAGTTATTTGTTTCTTCGCACAAGACAAATGAGTAACATATTATGTGCTAACACGATTGGTTCGTGGAAACCAATTTCATCGTGAAGCAATACGAGCGTGTAAGGGACATGTTGAAAACATGAGGGTTATAGTATTATTCAAACAAACATAATCAACACTAAAACATTTCCAAACTAGAGAGATTCACAGTACACCATTTCTCCATAAAATGAGAGCTTATATAAAAACTCACTAAAAAACGAACTCAGTCACCTATATTTATAGGAAATAAATCACTAAATTTATTCACAAAAATCATCTAATTTTCAAGAAATCAATTATAACCATCCTCAAATATTAATTTTATACACCCTATAACACCTCAGTTTGATCCTCTTTCTATTATGAAAACAAAGTTGAATAATTATTTCAATTGATTTCAGATCATCAGAAGGATGAAACAATGCTTGGAATTCACAGTTCAATCTTTCATTAATGTAGTAATGGAGCTCCCACTATATATAAGTCTCATGAAAATATTTATATAGAGGATGATGCAGCTGGATGAGTAAGATGGCCTAGTTGAAAGATTGAATAGATCACATGGTTGTAAAGATCAGCTAAATGATCAGATAATCAGGATAAAATGTTCAAATGATCAGATGATCCTGATTCATTTCAGCTCTACAGTACCTAGTCCCACATCAAAAAGCCAATAAATTTTCAACTAAATTATAATACATGATTCATATTGAACAGATCATAAATCAGATACTACACACACCCTACTCCCGCTGGCACCGACCCGTGCAAGAACTCGCCTCCATCACTGTGCCACCCCACACGATGGCTCACCGCAGCTCATGCCCCTCCTGTAGGCACCCCAACCTATATTATGAAACCTCTTTGCTTGGACCAGGCTAGCTCCCTCATCTGTGGTTGACACTCTAGTGTCCCACATAAGGTAAGGGTTGAGGTGTCTTCAGATATTTTTATGTGTGGATAAATTTTTAATTAAATCCTCAATAGTATACTTGGAACAACTCAAACCTTATACCAAGACAACCTAAAATCATACCATGACAACATAAAATCATCATGAAAAATAAAAATTATTTTCATGGATCTTGTTCTTGTTTAAAATTCATTTATAAATTCTAACCATAATCAATTAATATTTTTTCATGTCTCTACCTCTACTTCAAATCATTATTGTAAACAATGTGTCAATTCAAATAACAATTGAAACATGTATTTGGAACTTCATACCAACTCTATAATCATCACATTAATACTCATTGAATTTCTCATAATCTCAAGAAATTGAAAATAATTTCAACTTCACCAAATCACTTAGCCTCTTCAATATCTCCCTTTGGATTTGTTGTCAAGACCCAATTTTTAAAAGTCAATGATATCTTATCACCCTTATTAGAAATAAATCCAAAGATAAATGTATAGGAAAGAAATATCATTTCCAAAATTTAAATTATAAGAATATCCTCTTCTCCTATGACACATATTGTATGATTTACTTCTGAGAAGGATGAATTCACTATTAGCTTAGAAAAGATCTAAAATTAATCATCTCTAAGTCTACATGAACAATGGTCTATATAGAAAAAAATAGTGATCAAATTTAACATCAATGCTATCACTAAAATTCTATCATGTGACACCAATCACTGTAACTTTTTTAGGAATTGCTCAAAATATTTTCAACTAATCCTATGCATATATCTCTCCAAATAGATTAGAAACATTCAAGTGTAGGAATAAATTTACCCTTTCAAATTACCTTTCCCTTTTTTCATCAAGTAATAAATCACCCTCCTTTTAAAATTGATGATTTTTTTATCATTAAAATAGGTGTTTGTAACCAACATAAGTCAATGTTGACAAGATTCAATTTCTAGATATTTACATTTTATAATTATTAGATGCATACCACAATATAATTTCTGATATTCATATGATATCAACTAAAAATTTAAATATCTGGTGATTAATCTTCTATTATCCCCCACAAGAGATGCATTCAATAATTATTCATCATGATTGAATTTATTCAATAGTAAATTCCAAGTATCTTCTGATATTTTTTGAGATGCTTGAAAGAGACAACATGATATCAATAGTATTCCATGATGGAAATTTTTATATATGTAGGATTTTCAAAACTTTTTTAAATTCAGATGTCCCCCTAAACATATGATTCACCTTCAATTATCTACATAAAAAAACATAATATATTTGGGAATAAGGTGGATATTAAATTCTCTTTAGTTAGAGAAATAGGGCCATGAGTTTCTCCTCAACCAAGAAATATTCTCAGATGAAAAGGCTTCTTCACATTTTATAACAAATAAATTTCATTTTTCTCTGCTTATTCCAACTTTCTGTCCTCCTATAACAGTTTTGGACATATGATCAACATTCTTTAAGAATATGCTCAGTCTTCACTTTGTGTGTAGACTTCTTTTTCCCAACACTATAAGTCAAATATGCTTTCCCTTTATTCTTTAAGAATATTTATTGACCATATTTACATGTAACACAACTTTTACTAGGATGTTCAAACATGTTTCACCTATCACACACAACATTAGAATTCAACAAGTTACCTATTTTAGGGATATTTTCAGATTCTTCATCAGAGATGTTTTTCACCAAATCAATATTGTTATTTCCTTTTTGGATTGATTATTTCTTTGATTCTTGCTTGATTAATTTAGTATGAATGTTCATGACAATTGATAATAGTCCATGATGTGACCTTTCTTACCAAAATAGAAACATCTTTTATTTGGTGAGACACTCTTCACATCATTCTTCACAAACTTCTTGGGAGTTCTTTTCTTAACATTCATCTTATTTTGTTCACAACACAAGGCTAACTTATCATTTTCATCTATTACCTTCTTCAATTTTTATTGTGGTTTTCAATTTAAAATAATAGATGATTATTTCAAGATTGGTACATACTAGAACTCATCATAACAATGAACGCTTTTGTTACCATAATCATAGAAATTATCAGAGTGATCACAACTATTATTTATAAATTTATTCTCTTTCTATGAATTATACTTCTGTTTTGTAGGTTTCAATTTATCTTCATATTGGCTCCCCTAAATGTATATATTATATAATTTTAATACGATGAAATATTATGCCAACAATTAATTTATTTATTCCCAAACTTCCAACATCACAAATATTTGTAAGAAAATCTTGAATTGTTCTTCTATAATAAATTCTGAATATCATTGAAATTTTTCTGCTTATGGGTATCACATTTCTTCTTTATGGAACTAGAATTTCCACACTTCTTAAAATCTATTTTGGAAGATGTTTTGGATTCCTAATTATTTTTCTTCACTAATTTTTGTCTATAATTAAATGTAGAATCATCACTAGTCAAATAAATTACATTAGTACAAGTAGATTTATTAGGAAAAAGGGTTAACTTTTTCATTGAGCTAGTGGTAGATTTATCATTAGATAATCTAAATATCTTCTTTCCACTATATTGATAGTTTTTAGAAATAAGAAACTTATCAGATGAATACATGGAAACAATTATTTTCTCAATAACTTGATAAGTCTAAGATTGTGTCTCTTCCATATTTCTAAATTTAACTTCTAGTTCTAAAGACTTTAAGTTGAGAGAAATATTATCATCTTTAAAAGATTTTATGCTTTCCACCAAGTGAATATTCATCTTCTAAACCTGATATTCATGCATTTGATTTGGCTTTAGTTATAAATTTTCAAGATCTATGATTATTTATACTCTATCATTTATCTAAGAATATTTAACATTCATGGATGTAATATATAGTTTTTCAAGTGCATGGATAACTTCTGTAAAAACAATTTCAAAAATATCATTCTCACAAACATTAATTTCAAGTTATTCAATAGCTCCAACATATATTTCTTTTCAAAGACTTGTTTTTTCTTCATTTTCTTTCACAAGTTTAGTTAGAATTTTGGCTATACTAACCTTTTTAGTTAATGCATATTCCATAGAATTTACTTTTTCTTCTAGATATAAATTTTCATCCCAAAGTTCCTTGAAGAATATGATCATACATGTGAAAAATTCTTGGGAAGTTTCTTTAGATTATTTCTGATTTCAGAATTGATCAGATCGTCATCACAACTTGAATTTGATTCATCAGAATTATAACCAAATGATTTCAAGGAACAAATTACAATCTGAGTGTCTTCATCTAGAATTTGATTTTAATTTATCTATGAACTATTATTTAGATTATTATAAACTATTTTCATCCTATTTTTATTAGTCTTGACTAAAAATTACACATTTCTAACATTAGGAAAAAAGACAGGATTTTACATCTAAATCTCTTCTATAATTTCTTCAATCTCAAATATTCACTTCATATGATTCTAATAAAAACAATTGGACAAGTATAGTTGATCCAATCAGAGGTGTCCTTGATCTGATACCAATTGATGTGTCCAAAGGATAATGCTTTCACACTGAGGGGGGCGGGGGGTGAATCAAGTGTGACTTGTTTTTACTAAATTATTTTGTTTTCTTAAACCCCTTGAAACTTCTATCACTTATTAGGATGAGTGGATCCTGTATGAAATGCATAATGAAAATAAAAACAAAACACACAATATTTTTATAAGGTTCAGTCCTAAGACCTACATCCTTTCCATGTTGTTTAGACCCACAAAAATAGATTATACCCTCTAATATTTTTATCAATTACAATGGTTTTGGTAGAAACTAGTTATACACCCCAGTAATTGATCCTCTAGTTAATCCTGGTTATACCAAAAATAAATCCAACTCTTCTATCTAGATTGGTTATAAACCCCAACCGTTCGACTGGTTAGACCCCCAATCTCTAGAGCCTCTTCATCAACTAATTATACCCCTCCATCCCAAGCACCTTCTTATTCGTAGAATAATTGATCCACAGATAGGACGATCACTTGATCTTACTCCACAAGATTGTTGGATCACGCTGTCTTGTGTACAATTTCAAGTTCCTTTGCACTGATGCTTGACTTTCTCAAATAACTCTGATCACTAAATATAAGCTACTTCCTTAGTACAAAACTGCTTGGGAAAGAATTATTTCTTCTACTAAGGACCCATCCTCACTAAAAACTGAAAACATAGAAATAAAAATTATTATCCTGAATTACTAATAAGATTAATTTCCTGGATTCAATCTCAAAATACTACACACTAATTATGAGAAATAAAATTCATGTGAATTTCTTCAAACTTCATGCATTTATAAATTATAATTCATGTTATTATCAACTTATGAATGAATTAATCATGTATATAAATATTCCCTTAGGTCAATGGCATTTCATGTGTATGTTATAATTTTTTTTCATGAATACCCTGACACACACAATGTTCACTCGCACAAACACTTCACACTTCCTCAAATATTTTTCTTCATACACACATTGTCCATTATTTGATACTCATTGCATGTGTATGAATGGAGGATTTCATATAATGTATATTGGTTTCTCAATGTAGGCTTCAAATACCAAATATTTCCCACAATAGATAAGTACACACACTGCCTTCCTTCTTGTGAATTCAAATTCACACACACTAATCACTTGCACAATTACATTTTATATAAAACATGAAAAACACATATTTTTCACACAAGATTCACACTACCTTCATGAAAGTTTGTTGCCTTCACTCACACAAACTATTCACACACATTGTTTCTAAAAAATTCACCCACACAAACCCGATGCATGAAAATACTATCAATGCCTTTGAAAAATAGTGCATGAGTTCTCTATTTTTTTATTCAAGACAAACGAGTAACACAATACGTGGTAACATGATTGATTCATGGAAATACATTTCATCATGAAGCAATCTGAGTGGGCAAGGAACCTATTGAAGACTTCCGGGTTCTAGTCTTCTTTGTGAAAATATAATTAATGTGAAAACGTTATTGAACCAAATATATTCATGGTAAAAAGTTTCTCCAGAAAATAAGAGAATCTCCAAAACACTCTCTAAATAAATGAACTCGGTGACCTGTAATTATAGGAAATGAAGCACTGACTTGCTTCAACTGCATCATATCAGTTTCACATAATCGATTATCAACGTATTCAAATATTAATTTTATGCACCCTATAACACCTCGGTTTGATCCTCATTCTATAATGAAAACAATGTTGCATAATTATTTTGATCTATTTTGGATCTTAGGAAGGATTAAAAAATGCTTGGAATTCATGGTTTGATCTTCCATTGATGTATAAATGGATCTCCCACTATATAGAAGTATCAAGAATAGATTTCTAGAGAAGATGATGGAGTTGGATGGATCAGATGGCCCAGATGAAATATTGAATAGATCTCACAGTTACAAATCTCGTCTGAAAAATTAGATGACTAGGATACAATTTTCAAATGATCGGATGACCGTGATTCATTTCAGAGCTACAATAACTATTTCCAAAAATAAATTCCAATCAATTTCCCACTCCCTTATAATACATGATGCATCTTGAACTACTTATAAATCTAATACCGTATAAACCCTTCTCCCACTGGCATCACCACATGCTAGTATCTGCCTCCACCGTCATGCTGCCTCACACGGTGGATCACCGCCACTCATGCCCCTCCCATAGGCGCACCTTCGTTTACTATTAAACCTCTTTGATTGGCCCATGCTAGCTCCATCAGTCACATTCAACCCTCTAGGGGCCGAAATGAGGCAAGGGTTGAGTTGGATTAGGGTATGTTCATGTGTGGATAAACTTTTAATCAAATCCTCAATAGTATACTTAGCCCAACATAAACCTTATTTTAAGCCAACATAAAATCATACCAATCCAACCTAAAATCCTCATGAAAAATAAAAAACTTTTTTCATGGATCTTCTTCTTTTTTAGAATAAATTCATAAATTCGAACCATAATAAAATAATATTTTTCATGTCTCTACCTATACTTAAAATAATTATTGTAAACAATTTGTCAATTCCTCACCTTTGGGTTTGTTGGAAATCTGTAGATAAATTAAATAAAGCACTAACCACTATAAAAAACATGAAACGAGAGAGACAAGTAATCCAACACTGTAAGTATACATGAGCCAAGCTCAGTGTAGAAAACAAAAGGGTAAGCATGAATTGTATTCTCATGTTTTGGAATGCTTAAAAATGTCCAAGCTAATCTCTAACTATTTCTTTAAAACACTAAATTCTCATCGTTTCACAAAAGAATTGCATGGCTTGTCAAAAATCTACAACCAGAAAACCAAAAAAGAATTTAATTTCACATTCTCCCCCTTTATAACCCTTTATAATGTTGAATTTATCCATTATACCCCTATGTTAATAAACCCAAAGAACTTATATCTGTCTTGTAGAGCTTAAAACACACCCCCCTTGCATCATATCTCCCCCATAGAATTTCATCCCTTCCATAAAGATATTAAAATAGTTAATAGAACTGGGGAGAGGGGAACAAACATAACCTCCTCATGAATTGGAAGGTGGATAAACATTGGGGTTCAATTGATGTTTCTTGAACACATGAACGACCAATGGATTGATTAGAATTTTTTCCACATGTTAATCAGTTCCAATATGATCTATTTTAATCACACCTTGTTCAAATTTTTAGTTGATGATGTGATATCTGATTTCAATATGTTTCTTATGAGAATGATGAAGTGGATTATTTGTAAGACATTTAACTCTATTTTTATCATAGTTAATCACCATCAGCTATCTCAACTCATCACCAATATCAGTTAGTTGTTGTTTCATCCAAAATAGCTGAGTGAAACTATTTGTAGTCGAGATATACTTTTCTTCAGTGGTACTAAGAGAAGTGATTTCCTGTTTCTTACTCAACCAGACTACACATTCCTTAATAATAAATAATTCTCCATCACTTGGGGAATTTCTATCCACTATATCTTTAGCCCAGTAAACATCATAAAATTGTAATAGTTTATTATCTCTTCATGCAGTAAAGTATAAATCATAATTATGAGTACCTTGAATGTACCTCATGATTATTTTAACTTCCTCCAAATGTTCTTACTTTGGATTACTTTGAAAGAGGTTCTCTAATCATGTTACAAGTATGATATCTGAATGTGTTTTATTCAAGTGAAATTGGATTCCAATTATTGTATTATATATGGTGGGATCTAGAGAAGTCTCGTCCTTATGATTTGACAGTTTTATCCCAACCATAATCAGTGTCGACATTGGTTGGGAGTCATACATATTTTATTTCTTCAATAAATCTCTGTCATATTTTTCTTATGAAATGAAAGTTTAATACCTCTTCTGAATCACCCATATCTATAAGAAGTATGTGATTTCCCTAATCATAGACATTTAAAATTCTGATTTCATGTTATTGGAAAATTCTTCCACTAATCTCTGCGTTCTTCCACCAAATATAATATCAGCCATGTACACCAGCAACATAAATAGATCTTCCTTAGAGTTATTCATATATAGATTTTATTTGATACCCATTCTTTTAAATTTTAGCTTCCTCATATAAAAATCTAGACAATAATACAATGCTCGTGGTGCCTAGTTCACACCATATAGTGCCTTTTTCAATCTATAAACCTTCATTTCATCATTACCAATTATAAAACCCAATGGTTGTTCAATGAAGACTTCTTATTAAAGAAAAAAATTTAATAATTCTTTTTTGACATACATCTGATAAACTTTATATCATCTTTTAAATTTCCATAAGAAGGAAAATACTGATTTACTCTAGTCTCACCACTAGAGAAAATGTTTCTTCGACATCAATTCCTTCAATCTGTGCCTAGACTTTATACTCTAAGAGTTATTTATTTATGATCACATTTACATGCTCATATAATTTATTTTTCAAGATCCATTTTTATCCAATCATATTTTAATTTTCAAGTGTATTGACAAGATCCCATGTTTGGTTCTTGTAAATACGATCGAGTTATTCATTCATGGATTTAACCCATGATTCAAATTTTACAACTTCTTCAAATGAGGTTGGTTCCAAAACTGGTAGAAATAGAGACTATTCATAATTCATCATTCTTATTATTAGTGTGGGAGTGGTCCAATCCCCAATGATGCTGGATTGATCAATTTATTCTCTTTTATTTATCCTGTGAGGTTTAAAGGAAATTTATTCATCCATGGTTTCCTATTCTTATTATTCTTCTTCTGAATCATTATCATTTTGCGAACCATGAATGATTTTCACACCTTCCTCTACATCTATATTTACATATATTCCATTTCCACTTTCTTCCACATATTCTATCATATCAACATAAGAATTTCTCGAGGCATTTGTGGTTTTATCTTCAATGATCTTGACATAACTACTATCCAAAATTCTTCCAAGATAATTATTGAAACATTTGTAGGCTTTAATCTTCATTTAATATCCAAGGAATATTCCCTCATATGTATCATCACCATACTTATATTGATTTCATCCTTTTCTTCGAACAAAACATTTACATGTAAAAACACAAAACTACTTCAATGAGGGATTCCTTCTCTATCACAACTCATATGATATCATGGATTCTACCATATAAATACCTATTCAATTTTGATTATAAAATACTACTTGAACAACCTATTTCTAGTAATGATAAGAAATATGACCCTCAATCATCATAGTTCTGGCTATATTGTTCACCTGTCAATTTCTATGCACAACAATACTTTTTTTCTATGGGGTTCTCATTACAGCCACCTCATTATTTATTTTATGTTTTCTAGGTAATTTTCAAACTCAATGGATATATATTCCCCTCTATTGTTAGATAATATAAATTTTATTTTTCTGCTAGTATCATTCTTAGATATTCGATGACAACTTTTCATGTAATCAAGCACTTGTTCTTTCCTTTGTATAATCATAACATAATACATTCTACTAAAATAATCAGTAAGAATAATAAAGTAACACTCTTCATATACTCCATCCACATTAATTTAACCACATAAATCTACTTGGATGAGATCAAGGACATTTGATGCTCTTTTTTTGACTGATAAGAACTACAGACCAATTTTCCTCGCATGAAAGAATCACAAGTATTTTCACATTCATGATTAAAATTGGGGATATACATGACCATATTTATGTTAGATATCATTTTTATATCTTATTGATTAATTTGACCCAACCTATGGTTCCACAAGTGGCACTACTAGAAATTAAGGCTATATTCATGGTTTGAAACCATGTCTATAAGCCCAAAAACCATGGCTATAAGTTATAGCCACAGTTACATGGACCGTGGATGGTATTGGTATGGCTATAGGGAAAGGCCTATAGCCACGGTTTCAAACTGTGGATATAGACCTCTATCCATGGTTCAAACTATGGCTACATGCCTATATCCATGATTCAAACCGTGGCTATAGCCCTCTAGCCACGGTTTGAAACCCCGACAGAACCTTAAGACACACTGGGACTATAGAAATGGGTTGAAACTATGGCTATAGGCCTGTAGCCACAATTTCAACCCTTGTAAATAATCCTATATCCACAGTTTAACTTCATGGCTATAGGAGTTCTAATTTCATAAAAAAACACCCCACACCCCACTCCCCTTGTAACCCCTCCTTTACCCCCTAGACAGACCCCCCTGCACACCCCCTCCTCCATTGCAAACCCCAATCTCCCCCTGGGCAAACCCCCCTTGCACCCCCCTAGACACCCCACTTGGACACCCCCCACTAGACACCTACCCTGGACACCCCCTGGACACCCACCCATGGACACCCCCTCCCCCTTGACACACCCTTGGACACCCCACTGGACACCCCCCATGGAAACCCCCATGGAAACCCCATGGACACCCCATGGACACCCCCTAAACACCCCCTTGGACACCCCTCCCCCATGGACACCCCTAGACACCCCCTGGACACCCCATGGACCCCCCTGGGACCCCCATGGACCCCATGGACACCCCCTAAACAACCCCCAGGACACCCCTTGGGACCCACCCCACTTGGGAACCCCCTAGACACCCCCTTGGACACCCCACACCCCCGATTCCCCCTCCTAGATAGCCCCTCCCCATGCACTCCAACACCCCCTGCCCCTCCCTGTCCCCTACACATTGCCCCACCCCCTCCCTACCCCCAACCCCCTCCACTAATACTGGGTCCACTAAATTCAAATTTAATCTTTCTACCATCTATAAAAGACATGAAATTTATAGGATAATCCCATATAGTTATGCGTATATACATACCCCATACGACACCCAAAGAACGAAAAGGGAAGAAAAAAAATAAAATGGTTGGCTCAACCCATAAG
Source organism: Viscum album (assembly GCA_963277665.1). Taxonomy (NCBI): domain Eukaryota; kingdom Viridiplantae; phylum Streptophyta; class Magnoliopsida; order Santalales; family Viscaceae; genus Viscum; species Viscum album. The sequence goes on along the minus strand of OY728151.1, from coordinate 1,434,424,824 downwards.
GTAATATGGTAATGAAACCCATTTCCAATAGCCACCCAACACATCAAATACAATGCCTAAATCATAACCATAGTCTATCATGAATCCCATCAATAAGACTTACCCAACCCTCTCATAAACAATCCTACATATCTATTAATTCCTTACACACCTCATCCTAAGATACATTTAATGGAATTACCCTAAAAAGAAACATTTGTCCCTCTCTTCTTCCCTAAAACTTATCTATACCCAAACCCAAAACTGAAGGAAATCATCCTAGGGGAGGAAAAAGGATTGAAACGTAATGAATACTCTCAAGTGAATAATGAAAACTCTCAATCTCACATAAATATGATAATTATACCTCATATGAATTAAATTTTTTAAAAGTAAATGAGGGAACTATCATTCTTTCCATGAATCAGCCCTAAAATTCATCTCAAGAGAATGAGCCTTATAAAAAAATTCCATGTTATTGAATATATAGTTCCTGTATTTATTTTAATTTACATTATATTACCATTATTAAATCAATTCTTTTTACACATATGATTCGACATAACATCATCAATGCAATATTTCATCATATATTCAATAAATAATAACTGAAGATAGTATAATGAATAATCCAGTTAAAATGTCATCTATTTATACACATCATCATCATTCTAGATTTTAGTTCTTCAATTATTTTTTTAAAAAACTTCCCATTTCCCATAGGATAACACATAGTTTTAGAAGCATCGGTGAGGAGGGTGTCATGGTGATAGAGGTCATCGGGGAGGAGGGCGCTATGGTGAAAGAGGTCTTAGGGGAGGAGGGTGTCGTTGTGAGGGATGTCTATGGGGAGGAGGTCGCCGCTGTGATAGAGGTATTTGGGGAGGAGGAGAGGTTGTTAGGGAATACTGTTGTATGTTTATAGGGTTGCGTATTGGGGGAGGAGTAGGATCCCGATATAGATTGGGAAAAAAATTACAGCCGTGATATAAAATTGATATACCTACGGAGGTTTAATTAAACTGTAAAAATAAAAAAGATATAGCCATAGACCTATAAAACTATGGCTATAGGTCCTTGGACATATACTAAATTTATAGTAGGTCCACCACCACTAGACACCCCACCCCACCCCACCCCACCCCCTGGACAGACCGCCTTGCACCCCCTGCACTCCCATGCCCACTTTAACCCCCCTACACAGCCCCCTTGAACCCCCTTTACTCATCCCCCCCTACAAAGCCCCCTTTAAACCCTGCCCCCCTTGAACACACCCCCTTGCACACCTGCACACCCCTACACACCACCACTGCGCACCCCTTACACCACCCATACTGGACACGCCTTGCACCACCCCTACTCGACACCCCCCTGCACACCCATGACCCCCTTTACAGCCCCCCTTGCACCCCTGCACCCCCCTGCACCCCCTTAAACATCCCTTGAACCCCCCTTCACACACTTATCCCCTTGGACACTCCCCCTTGCACACACAATCTTGCACACCCCCTTGTACCACCCATTGCACTACCCCTATTGGACCCCCTTGCACCACCCTTGTTGAAAACCCCCACTGCACCCCCTTCCTAGATAGACCCCCCTCTTGGAAACCCCCTCCCTCATAGACACCCCCTGAATAGAACCCCCCTAAATAGACACCCCCTCCCTCCTAAACACCCCTTGGAGAGACACCCCCTATAAAGACCCAGAATTTCCATGTAATTTTTTTAATTATAAGGGAATTTTACGAGTCTGAGAAAATTTATGGCGCGTGATTCCAAGGCCCGGTGTGCCTGGAATGAATTTATGAACTTTTTCTGAGTATGTTAAGTAAACATACGAGCGATCTTTTCTAACTTTTGAACCAGTGCTCAGAATTGAAATTCGAGGGCACCGTTGAACTCGCAGCGCCGATATTCGCTTAAAGAGACCTTCACCTCGACCGCAGTGGGTCGAGAGTGATTGATAGTTTTTGTGTTTTTCATGGAATAATGAAATAAATAAAAATGTTAACATTTTGATTTTATTTGTTGAAACCCATCAACATGGGTTACGGTGGTGGGGAACACCCGAGCCTAAACCTCCCATGAGGATGTTTAGAGGTGGGGACCATCGGAACTAAAACCCATTTTGAATTTAAGGGTGGGGACCCCCGAACTTCTTGACCTCCCCTTTAATGGGAGAAAACCTCTCAAATCCCTACTTTAATTATTCCAACTATTCTTTAATTAATTAATCCAACTCTCCTTTAATTAATTAAGCCAACTTAATTTGTGCCAATTTTAAATTAGACAACATATTTTATTATGTGGTCTATTTCATTATTGGTGGAATTGGGGGAAAGGTTTTGGGAAAGGAGAAGGGGAGAAGCTTTAGAGAACCTTGGAGGAATTCTTCTTCAACAATGAAGAATCGTTCTCTAACGAAGAACGCCGACACAAGACTTCGACTTCTTTCTCGGGACATCCTCCAATGTGGGACGTCTTCAACGGATGACCGTCCTTCCCTCCTCATCGACATCAACAAATGAATGAGGTAGGGGTTTATTTCTATGTGATTATTACATCCCATGTTATTCCCTTATAAAAAAAGAACGTGGAACAAATCTCGCAAACTAGTTGATCCAGGTATGTTTTCTTTTACGGGTTTGGGAATAGTGGTTGATGAAGGTTGTTGGGTGGTTGTTTGAATTTCTTCCCCTTACTCGTTCTTGATAATTCATCATAAAAATCAAGAAGAGATTATAGCCACTTGGTACTGCTCTAACGCGGAGAGTGCAGGACAAACAAACATGGCCCGAACTCTCCGAAAATCTTGTGTTTAATTGTTTTGTTCTTTGATATAGAGGAGGATGACAACCAACTTTGGTGGGGAATGATAATGACAACCGGCACCACCACCGTTCGTAACGAAGGCGACGATGCAATGACGCCGTCCCACGGCCTAATGCCCTCCGCGGCCTCTGCCACCCCGTGGCCTCGCGTGCCCGCGGCCTCTACCGCCCTGCTGCCTTGCATGCCCGCGACCTCTACCATCCCGCGGCCTCGCACTACCGTGACCTCGCCTGCATGTGGCCTCTACCACCCATGGCCTCGGCCACGCCGCTGCCTCCACCGCCCCATGGCCTCACGCCTGCCGCGACCTCCGGCGCCCGCAACCTCTACTACCCGCGGCCCTCCGTGGCCCTCCACGTCCCCCGCAGCCTCGCACTGCCCTCACAGCCTTCGCGTCGCCCAGAGTGGGCTGGGCCGGACCCAGCGGTTTGGACCAGACTTAGCGGACTGGGTCAGGTCGGGTTGGTCCGACCGGGTCGGAATGTACCCGAGCCAACTTTGAACTTTTTGCTCTATCGGCCATTACTTTGGCAACAAGAGTTCATTTGACGAACCGTCAACGGCACTAGAAACCTTGGAGTGAGAAGTTCCATCTGAGTATACCCCAATGGAGATTTGGATAAATTTGGATTATTTTAAGGTTGGATTGAGTACGAATCCAACCAGGCCCTCAGGACTAAAAGGCTAATAACTCACAGACCGAGCATTCGATTGACGCACCGTCTGTTGCATTGAGACCCCTATGACATGGAGGTCCTTTGAGATTGTTCTTCATGATAATTCTTGGTAGTTGGAGTATCGACTAGTGCCTTATGGAGAGGACCCTCCTGGAGACAAGCGAGCATAGTGCGGGAACCTAGTAGCTAGCTTTGACGTGAAGAATAACAGAAATCTTGTGTGGGTTAGCACCTAGCGATCATGTGTGGGTCAACAATGAGCGATCCTGTGTGGGTCAGCACTGAGCGATCCTGTGTGGGTCAGGACCAAGTGATCCTTGTGGTTCAGTACCTATCGATCCTATGTGGGTAAACACCGAGCGATCCAGTGTGGGTCAGTAGTAGAGCCTCTTAATATAATAAGATGATATATCCTCCGACTAATCATATGTACTTTTATACATAAGTTATACCTGGTGTGAGCTGAGTCCGTAACTGTGTGGTACTTTCCTTCATAGTAATACCTTGGTGGTATTTTTCTATGTGGCATATCTGTGTGGTACTTACCTTCATGGTATTCCTTCCTTTGTGGAACAGTTGAGATTTTGGATTTTGGGTTGGACCATGTGTTTCCTCTTGATTGAGATGGGTATACTTGATATCTTAGGTATATGTATGGGAATATACCTAAGTAGGGCTGTCAGTTGAGTTTATGTTTTGTGGTTTATCCTTTTTGGATTTTGTGAGACTTTGAAGGTCTCGGGGTCCCTACTGAGTATCGTTGTACTCACCCCTGCATGGGCTATGCCCACACCTTGTTGTGTTTGGTGCAGATTATGGACATCACTGATTTAGGCTGAGGGTACCAGGACTAGATGGGGCCCGGAGGTGGACCATACGACGTGTCGATACGAAGAGGATACGGGTGGATGTGGAGCGCTTAGGAGGCAATCTGTACCCACCCTTTATGTAAGAACCTCGAAGGATGACCTAGTAATTGTCTTTCTCTTTCTTCAGTTGTATTGTATTTTCAGTTGTACATGTACCTTTATTGTTGGGCTTGTATTCCAGCCCCTTTTACTTTCATCACTCTTTTTACTATATAGTTGTCTTGGGTTTGTATCTTGAGGTGTGTTTGGTTGTGTGTGTTTACAGGTTTTAAAGGCAATACATTCCAAGTTTTAGGGAATATGCCTTTATGTGCTAGTCGCCAGACGCTGGCCTATGGACGGTGGGCTTGGGGTAGTCACGACATGAGCCCCGAGGGATGGGTCGTGACAAATATTTATCAGAGGATTCAGTTCTACCATAGAACATAGGGATCTAATATTTTTTTAATGGAAATAGTGTTAAGTGTGGTGAGTTTGGTTATAAGTTTAGTAAATCTAGTGTTGGTGCGGCGGCCGACGTATCCGTACCCCAGGACCCTGACTTCTGATTTCTGACTCAGTGCACGAAAACACTAATTGTGTGTGTGTTTTCAAGAGTCTTCTTTGGGAACTCTTTTAGTCAGCTCACCAGGTATAAATTTTTGACCGTGGCACATCTATTTATTTAGGATTCCTCCATGCAAACAACCCTCTATGGTTCCGAGATTAGTACACACTGATAGCCCACCGAGCAACAAGGCCTCGGTGTAGGGCCCTCTTCTAGTAGAGGCACCAGCGGAGGCACCGGTGGTACCATTACCCATTGGGCCACCGATGCCACCAGCCCCAGAAGTAGAGAGTGCACGCCTCTTGAGCGCGTTGCACCAGTTCCAGTTCCAGAGGCCACCTTGGTTCAGGGGAGTGTCAGAACCACATGTGGCTTAGGATTGGCTGGAGGCCATGGTAAGAGTCTTCCGACTAGTAGGGACACCGGTTGATCTCATGGTGATCCTTTCCACCAGACTTCTATAGGAAGAAACATACAAATGGTAGATCTTGATGCTCCAGGTTCACGAAAAGGTGACGCTTCTCTAGGCAGACTTCGAGAGCTAGTTTCGAGTAGAGTTTGTCCCAACAACTCTTCGCACAATGCACATATAAGAGCTTCTTCACCTGAAGCAGGGAAGCATGACTGTGGCTCAGTACTTAGCGAGATTCACTAACCTCTTATGCTACTCCACTGATATGGTGCGAGACCCATTCTTCAAGGCTTGGACCTTCGATCAGGGGCTCGGGTGAAAGATCAGGGCTTCAATGATTTGTCTTAGCATCCCAATGCAGGCGAGGGTGTTAGAGAGAGCCCTCTTAGTGGAGAGTTTTCTTGCCGAGCAGTCACCAGCAGCGAGACCCACCACCAATCGTCACATAGTGGAGTCTTCTGCAACTAGAAGTAGACATATGTTGCAGAGCTCCAAGAGGACTAGACCTGCAGGTGGACGACTGCAAGATTCATGGTAGGTTGTGCGGGGCACCTGAGGTAGAGCCGGTCATGCGAGGAGTGGGTAGTGTTACGCATGCGGCATGAAGGGTCACATGGCTCATGACTGTCCGACCCTCCGTACGGATGATCAGAAGATGGTCGAAGGACCTCCCAGGTAGAGACAGAGGTTCGACCGAGGAGGTCCGCAGGGAGAAGGTAGACGTGGAAAAGGAGCTGGCCGTGCAAATGATGGTGGGCGACGATTCGAGATGTTACCGCCACCACCACCAGGTGGTCTAACCTAACTACAGAGAGTAGGTGTACAAGGGCGAGCTCATCTCCAGGTAGTTGAGGCCTATGATCATGGCTCTCTGGAGATGATACAAGGTACGATCTGTGTCTACTCCACCTTATATATAGTACTTATAAACACAGGTTCCAATTATTCATTTATTTCCACTGCCCTCGTTCAGATCTCGGAGATTCCGACAAAGCCGTTGGTTTGATCCTTACAAATATAGACTTTTACGAGAGCAGATTCGATGATTACACACTAGTTCCGACAATGTAAGTTTACTCTAGGAGGCGAGAGCTTCGGCTGGGATCTCCTAGTAGCGGCGTCAAGGCCTTATGATGTCATCTTGGGTATGGAATGGATATCTACAGTCCATTCTTATATTGACTATATTAGGAACCAAGTGTGGTGTGTCCACACATATGGGACTAGTTTTACCTTCACGGGCGAGAAGGGAGCCTTTGAAAAATAAGATGGACTTACCCAGAAGAGGGCGCAACCAATTACACATCAGTTTTATAGCTTACCCTCAGAGCGGTTGATGTGGAGAGTCCGAGTTATCCTGTAGTGGTGGACCAGTACATGGATGTCTTCCATGACAATGTTCTGGGTCTACCTTCTTGCAGAGAGGTGGATTTTTACATTGAAATGTACCCTAGAGAGACACTGATATCTACACCAGCATATCGGATGGATCCCACGGTGCTTCGTGAGCTGGAGGTATAGCTAGAGGACTTATAGGGGAAGGGATTCATTCGGCCTAGTGTTTCTCCTTGGGCAGCCCCGATTTTGTTTGCCATGAAGGCAAATGGGAGCTTGAGGCTTTGTGTTGACTATCAGTGCCTGAATCAGGTGACTGTGAAGAACAAGTACCCACTCTCGAGGATTGACGACCTCTTTGATCATCTGAAAGGAGCACAATGGTTCTCGAAGATAGACCTCAGATCAGGCTATCACCAGCTCAGAGTACAAGATGAGGATGTGCAGAAAATGACTTTAAGATATCAGTACGACCATTATGAGTTCTTGGTTATGCCATTCGGCATGACCAAAGCTCCATTAGTGTTCATGGGACTCATGAACAAGATCTTTTATCCATACCTTGATCGCTTTTTAGTAGTCTTCATCAACGACATTATGATCTATTCGACTACTGAGGAGGATCATGCCTACCATTTTTAGGTAGTACCAGACACACTCTGAGAGCACAATCATTATGGTAAGCTCTCAAAGTTCCAGTTCTGGATTTGAGAGGTTAACTTTCTAGGACATGTCATCTCAAAGGCTAGAGTAGTAGTGGATCCAGTGAATATTGAGGTGGTACTTACTTGGGAGCCACTAGGAGTGTGACCGAGGTTCAGAGTTTTTTGGGATTGGCTGGATACTACTAGAGATTTGTGCTAGATTTATCTAGAGTTTCAGCACCTTTATTTGCATTGACAAAGAAGGGGAAACCCTTCATTGGGTTAGAGAGATGCTAGCAGAGTTTTAAGGAGCTGAGCAAGAGGCTGACTAGTGCCACCATCTTGAGGCTTCGGGAGGAGGGCGTAGGGTATGTAGTCTACTACGATGCATTAGGGACCAACCTCAGATGTGTCCTGATGCAGGAGTGAATAATGATCACATATGGTTCTCGGCAGATGAGACAACATGAGCAGAACTATGCTACCCATGAACTGGAGTTACCAGCTGTGGTCTTCTCCTTGAATATGTGGAAACATTACTTGATGGGTGATCATTTTATAGTATACTCTAATCAAAATAGTCTCGTTTATATCTTCTCTCAAAAGGACCTGAACCTGAGACAACGACGTTGGCTTGAGTTCCTCTAAGACTATGACTTTGAGATAGTCTACACTCCTGGGAAGGGGAACATTGTAGCAGATGAACTCAGCCAGAGATCTGGTATACAGCTGCTAGGTGAGGTGATGGAGCATCTGGACACTTTTTAGATATCCTTTGTGAATTGAGATGGAGGAGCTTTTATTCAGTCTCTTAATGTCACTCCCCCAATTCTTCAGTGTTGGAGAAGCGTAGTGCGGGGACGCTGACTGCGATGCTTGATGTGCTCAGATATCAATATGATAGACACCTGATGGATTTTCTAAAGGTGGGGAGCACATCATCATTTACAAAGGATGTACCATGGTACTAATATCACTTTAGGAGGAAGTGTTGAGGGAGTTCCACACATCCCCTCTAGCGGTACATCCAGGATTGGAAAAGATGTACCAGGACCTATGACGGTAGCACTGGTGGTCGGGGATGAAGAAATTTGTAGGAGAGTTTGTCTCTCAATGCCTCAATTTTCAGCAAGTGAAGGCAGAGCATCAGGTACGAGTAGGCTTGGTTCAACCTTTAGAGGTCCCATAGTGGATGTGGGATGGGATATCCATGGAATTCGTGACAGGAATTCCATGTACATCAAGAGGTCATGACTCGATTTGGGTGATCATCGACCGACTCACCAAGTCGGCCCACTTCCTACCGACCAGAGAGCAGGGTTCATTAGAGAGCATGTGATGAATCTATGTGTAGAAGATTGTGTGGATACATGGAGTACCCTTGACTATTGTCTCTGATCATGATTCATGTTTTACTTCCTAGATATGTAAGGGGTTGTAGGAGGTTTTCAGGATGCGGCTTCATTTGAGCACCGCCTTCCATCTGCAGACGGATGGCCAGACTGAGCGGACCATTCAGAGCCTCGAGGAAATGCTGTGTGCTTGCGTCCTCGACTTCGGTCATAGCTGGGAGGATAAATTGACTTTGGTGGAGTTTTCATACAAAAATAGTTATCACTCCACCATTGGGATAGAACCTTTTGAGGCATTGTATGGGCAACCTTACAGATCACCTTTGTGCTGGAATGACCTAGGGGAGTCATCACTAGTGGAACCAAAGATGGTACGAGCTACCACAGAGAAAGTGCTGATCATCCAGGAGAAGATGAAGACTGCACATAGTAGGTAGAAGTCTTATATCGACAGGAGAAGGAGACCTCTAGAGTTCAAGGATGGGGATCACGTCTTTCTACTGGTCTCACCCTGATGAGGTTTGTGGAGATTTGGGTGAGGCAGAAAGTTATCTTTGAGATTCATCAGACCATTTCAGGTACTCAGCAGATTTGGTGAGGTGGCATACCGCTTATCTCTTCCACCTCAGTTGCACCGGGTGCATGACGTCTTCCATGTATCCTAGTTGAGGAGATACGTGCACGACACTTCTCACATCATCAACCACAACAAGCTGGACATCAATGATGGGGTGACTTTTACGAAGGTTCTAGGGGAGATTTAGGATCGATAGGAGCGGGTCCTTGATGGGTGGCCAATACCTCTGGTGCACATTCATTGGCAGCACAAGAACCTCTAGGAGAGCACATGGGAGCGGGAGGCTCAGATACGCGCTCTGTATCCCCACTTATTTTCCTAGTTTTGAGTTGTGGCTTACGGTGATGCAAAGACATGAGGTGGGGAGAATTTAATGACCCATAAATTCCATGTAATTTTTTTTAATTATATGGGAATTTTGAGAGTCTGAGAAAATTTACGGCACATGATTCTGAGGCCTGGTGTGCCCAAAATGAATTTATAAACTTTTTTTGGGTACGTTCAGAAAACATACGAGATGGATTTTCTAACTTTTGAACCGGTGCTCAGAATTGAAATTGGAGGGCATATTTAAATTTATAGGGCTGGTATTCGCTTAAAAAGACCTTCACCTCAACTGCAGTTGGTCGAGAGTGAATGATAGTTTTTGGGTTTTTTGTGGAATAATGAAATAAATAAAAAGTTAACATTTTTATTTTATTTGTTGAAACCCCTCAACATGGGTTATGGGGGTGGGTACCACCCGAGCCTAAACCTCCCATGTGGATGTTTAGAGGTGGGGAACACCTAAACTAAACCCCATTTTAAATTTAAGGGTGGGGACCACCGAACCTCTTGAACTCCCCTTTAATGGGAGAAAACCTCTCAACTCCCTATGTTAATTATTCCAAATATCCTTTAATTAATTAATCCAAATATCCTTTAATTAATTAAGACAACCTAATTTGTTCCAATTTTAAATTAGAAAACATATTTTATTATGTGGGATATTTCATTTTTGGTGGAATTGGGGGAAAGGTTCTGGAAAAGGAGAAGGGGAGAAGATTTAGAGAACCTTGGTGGAATTCTTCTTCTCCAACGAAGAACGCTCCTCCAATGAAGAACGTCGACGCAAGACTTTGACTTCTTCCTCGGGACATCCTCCAACATGGGATGTCTTGAATGGATGAACATCCTTCCCTCATCATCAAAGCCAAAAAACAAATGAGGTAAGGGTTTATTTCTATATGATTATTACTTCCCATCTTCTTCCCTTCTAAACAAAGAACGCAGATCAACTCCCACAAACTAGTTGATCCGCGTATGTTTTCTTTTGAGGGTTTGGGAATAGTGATTGATGAAGGTTGTAGGGTGGTTGTTTGAATTTCTTCCCCTTACCTGTTCTTGATAATTCATTGTAAAAATTAGGAAGAGATTATATCCGCTTGCTACCGCTCTGATGCGGAGAGTGGGGGATAAACAAACATGGCCCGACCTCTCTGAAAATCATGTGTTTAATTGTTTTGTTCTTCACGATGGAGGAGGAAAACAACCAACCTCGGTGGGGTATGAGAACAACGGTGGTGACCAATGCCGTCCGCGACGAAGGTGACAACGAAATGGTTCCACCCCGCGGCATCGCGCGCCCGCGGCCTCCGCTGCCCGCGGCCTTGCGCTGTCCATGGCCCTCGCGACCTCGCGCCACCTACACTACCTCCGTGACACCCAGCGCATGTGAGGCCGGACCCTGCGGGCTGGACCCGACCCAGCAGGCCGGTTCGGACTGGACCCGAGCCAACTTCAAACTTTTTTCTCTATCGACCATAACTTTGGCACCAAGCGTCTATTTGACGAACCGTCCACGGCACTGGAAACCATGGAGAGAGAAAATCCATTTGATTATACCCCACTAGAGATTTGGTAAAAGTTATAGTATGGTCGGGTTGGATTGAGCACGAATCCAACCAGGCCCTCAGGACTAAAAGGCTAATAACTCATAGACCGAGTATCCGATTGACACACCGTCTGTTGTATTGACACCCATATGATGTGGTATTCCTTTAAGATACTTCTTTGTGAGACTTCATGATAGTTGGATTATCGAACAATGGATTGTGGAGAAGACCCTCTCCGAGAAACTCGAGCGTAGTGTGGGAACCGAGTAGCTGGCTGCGACGTGAAGAATAATAGCGATCTTGTGTGGGTCAGCACCTAGCGATCCTATGTGGGTTAGCACCGATTGATCCTGTGTGGGTCAGCATTGAGTGATCTTGTGTGGGTTATCACCAAGCGATCCTGTGTGGGTCAGCACCGAGTGATCCTATGTGGGTCAGTACCTAGCGATCCTATGTGGGTCAGCACCGAGCGATCATGTGTGGGTCAGCAGCAGAGCCTCTTCACAGAATAAGATTATCTAGCCTTCGACTAATCATATGTACTTCTATACTTAAGTTATACCTGGCGTGAGATTTTTTTGTACCTGTGTGGTACTTTCCTTCGTGGTAATACCTTGGTGGTATTCTTATTTTTGGCGTAAATGTATGGTACTTACCTTCATGGTATTCCTTCATTTTTGGAGCAGTTGAGCTTTGGGATTTTGGGTTGGACCCTGTGTTTCCCCTTGATTGGGATGGCTATACTTGTTATCTTAGGTATATGTATAGGAAAATATCAAAGTAGGGTTGTCGGTTGACTTAATATTTTATGGTTTATCCTTTATGAATTTTGTGAGTCCTTGTGGGTCTCGGGGTCCCTACAGAGTATTGCTATACTCACCCCTACATGGGCTATGCCCGCACCTTGTTGTGTTTGGTGTAGACGACAGACAGCGCTGATCGAGGTTGAGGGTACCAGGACTAGATGGAGCCCAGAGGTGGACCATATGGTGTGTTGGTACATAGAGGATACTGGCAGATGTGAAGTGCTGAGGAGGCGATCTAGACCTACCCTTCATGTAGGAACCTCAAAGGATGACCCCATAGCTATCTTTCTCTTTCTTCAGTTGTATTGTATTTCCAGTTGTACTTGTACCTTTACTGTTGGTCTTGTATTCCGACCCCTTTCACTTTCGGCACTCTTTTTACTATACAGTTGACTTGTGTTTTTATCTTGCTATGTGTTTGGTTGTGTGGGATTACATGTTATAAAGGTAATGCGTTCCCTGTTTTACGGAATACGCCTTTCAATGCTAGTCACCATCCTCTGCCCTATGGAAGGCGGGATTGGGGTAGTCACGACACCAGCCCTGGGGGACGGGTCGTGACACCCCCTCCCCCTGGACGACCCCCTGGACAGACACCCCCTCCCTCCTGGACACCCCATGGAAACACCCCCCCTAGATAGGCCCCCACCCCGCACAAACCCCATTTCACCCCTCATTACAAATCCCTTTCACCCCTGTGCACTACCTGCACAATTTCACACACCCCCTTACACACACCTCTGCACACCTACACACCCCCACTACACCCCCATATTTCAAAAGTGGAGTTCAAGTGACCATGAATAAGCCTCTATATTTATTTCATGACTTTTAATTAAACTTTTGAAAGGAGGTATAACCACTACATAATTCACTACATGAAGCATTACCGCTCATGTGCCAAGTTAACCATGGTCGGTTCAATTTAACTTATTCAATTTATTAAAACATGGAAACTCTATTTATAAGATCAAATGGGGGTCACATAGTGGTGAATTTGTCATTACAAAACTTTCCTACTTTAGAAATCCCATATTAAAATCTAACGACACTTAAAGGGCGTTTTGGTTCAAATAATCGTTTTAATAAAAAGAGGGACCCCACCCCCCTTCCCACCACCGTGCCCACCCCATGCACCCCTGCACACTCCCAACACACCCCCTCTCCCTTCCCCCAGAACACCCCCCTGCCCTTGCCCCCTTTCCCATCCCCTGCACACCCCCTTCCCACCCCCTCCCCACCCCACCCCACACCCCTACCCACCCCAACAACCCCCACATTTCATTCCACTTCAACCAATTAATGGAAGGAAAAGCATGAAAAAACACTCAGAGACATGTCACTTAATACAAGAATAACTATTCATTTTATTCTAACAAGGTCCTCTCCATTTAAACACTCAAGGAAAGGCTTTCCACCATGAAAAGTCATTCCATACAAATCATTCTATTAACTTAGTGGTGACTTGGTCATTACAACACTTTCCTACTAGGGAAATTCCACCTTAAAAGTCTAACAACACTTAAAGGTTGTTTTGGTTCAAACAACTGTTTTAATAAAAATAGAGAAACCCCCTCTAGGGATATAAATATGGTCAAGTATGATGCATGATTTATGAATAATAATGACATCGATTATAAGGAAAACATCAATGAAATAATGTCCAACAATGTATACCACTGTGAGTTTTCATAGACATCGCACCTCTGTTGGAGGGGTTTTATTATAAAACCATGAATTGTTTATCAAACAAAACAATTATCTTAAATAACACTTATTCAAGAGTTTAAATTTAATATAAACATGCAGAATTAATAAGGCAACTAAATGCAATTTAACACCTTCTTTAATTAAACATTCTAGGGGAGGGACCCTACCTCAACCTCAAGGCGCTTTTGCTTTTGACAACAACAACTCGAATCTTCCTTTTTTTTCCGCTTGCACGCATATGAAACTTCACATATATATAAGGTCACCTAGCCCCTATGTACAAAATTTCCGGTCCAAATATGTAAAAGGGGGTCCTTAGATATGTGTTTATACTTTCATATACCCCTTTACACTTACACATGTATGCATTTTTCATATCTATATATATGCACACCTATCCACAATATATATATTCATACTACCATGAGTGAATATATATAAAGGGGTAATTTATATATGTATATGCATACCTATGCATACACATGTAAGACTTCGTCAACGATGACTCGAATCCACCTCAAAAAAATCCAAAACACATTACAAAAATATAAGTAACCCAAAAAGAAAAAATGCCCTAATTAAAATTGGGCCAAAGAATAAAAACAGAATAAACCTTACCTAAATCTAATGTTGAATGCACTGTCATCAATGGTGGTGGATAGAAGCAGACTCATCATAAGAAACCACCAATAAGAAAATAGTGGGAAAAAAGAGATATAACTACTTCTTATATATATGTGATCAGAGTGTCAACTGTACATGATAAATGAAACATGAATCCATAACCAGCAATGAAAAAAATATTCAGATTGATATGTACATTCTAATACTAAATAACATGATAATTAATAAATCACTTTATTTGGTTCAAAAAATTGTTTCAATAAAAAGAGGGCAACCCCATTTAGGGATATAAAAAGGGTCAAGTACGATGTGTACTTTAAGACTAACAACGACATCAAGTATAAGGAAAACATCAATGCAATAATGTCAAGCAAACTATATAAGCATAAACTACCACTGTGAGTTTTTGCAGACAACACAGCTCTATTGGAGGGGTTTTATTACAAAACCACGACTTGTTTATCAAATGAAACAATTATCTTAACTAACACTTGGTCAAGAATTGAAATTTAATATAATAAAGAAAAATTATGAAGGCATCTAAATTCAATTTTAAATATTCTTGAATTAAAGAGGATGGGAGAGGGACCCTACCTCAAAGGAGTCAATCCACACTCATCGCTTGACGCTTTTATCAATGACAAATCTAAGATGCTCCATCCATCCTCGAGGCATATTCACCTTTGCACACACATTGGGATACCCTAACCCCTATGTACATGTCTGCATGGCCTTGAACACGCACAAGAGGATCCTTATATACATGCTCACATGCATAAGCCCATTATCACCCACACAAATATGCATTTTCCACATATACCTATGCATACACGATGAGTTTCCTTTGACTCCAGTGACTCGAAACCGCCTAAAGGATGATCAAAACACTATAATAAAATTACTAAGGTATCTAAAATTACAAAACCCCCAATTATAAATAATCTTCATCGAATAATGAAATAAAAAACTCTCTTTAAACCATTGGTAGAGAACCAAATCGTCTTGAACCGCTTCGCCTTCGGTGACAGTTGTCGAAACACACAGGAACAGGTACCAGGAGACTTCAACAAAATTCCAGTGATCTGATGAATCATAATTAATTGAACTAAAAAATTGAAATGGGAGGAACATGATTAGTGAGAAATTCAATAATAGAAGAGGTGACGATGAACAATTTTTAATGTAAATGAATGAACTATAAATTCCAAGTGTATACCATATTGGTTCCATCCAGTCTAGATAACTTAACTCATGAATTTTACATCTCCACTATTGTAACATGATATTCCAATACAGACATGCACCTGGAAAGAATTAAAAAAACCATAAACCTAATTAGTATGGTAAGACATATAAAAAATAGATAATTAAAACTGCATGCATAAATTGGGTGAATCATACAAGAATCAAGATGAAATACTATAAGGATTTTGTGGTTGGATAAACATTTATAATGCCCCTATAATCTATCTACCACAACAAACAGAGAAAGTAATTATCCTATTATAAAATTCATAAACTCTTAGAGAGTCAATTATACTCATATAAAAGAATAAAATATTGATATTTTCCACCTACTATCCATCAGTGTGATTACATCAAAGATAAAAATAAGCCTCAAAGCTATAGAATTTCACTCTATATGAACCGGATAATAAATATAACCCCACTAACACCCCATAAATTTGAATCAATATCACTAAAAGACAACATTATCATCAAGTGCCAAAAATAATATTGTATATGAATACCCCCCCCCCCCCCCGCGCACTAGCCACCCCTCGCCCCTAGCCACACCCTGCCCACCCCACCAGCCCACCCAACCCCACCATCCCACCCACCCCCACCCACCCCCACCAGCCCAGAATCATCCCCCTCCCCTTGCCCTATCCCCCAACCCCCTCACCCTAACCACCAATCCCACACCCCCCTGCACCAGCACCCCTCCCCCTTGCATCATCCCCCCTACACCAGCCCCCCAAATTTCTTTAATAACTGTAGGAAAAATAAAAAAACATAAGAACATCCATGAAAAACTAAGAAAATAGAATTTTCCATTAATATATATATATATATATACCTATATGGTTAATAGATGAATAGACACTATACGTAGTTAAGAAGAAGAATAAGAATAAGGGGATGGTTATATAGAATATATTATAAGAGTTTATTTTTTTCTTACTTTGACCATAATACCATATATTAGAATAAAGTAAAACTATTGGAAAAGAAGAAAAAAGCGTACATGTGAAGTGGAATGATATCATAGAAGAGATAAAAATGTCCATGATGAAATGTGTATAATAAGACAAAATACCAGAATATCTTAAAAAAAATTGGTTACTAAATAAAAGGAACTTAATGAGGAATAATCTAGGTATATTAAAACTAGAAACAGAAAAAATAATATGATATAAGTCAATGAAAATGTACGGGAAATTCAAGATGAACTATCCAAGGATGATGGGAAAAACTGCCCCATGAAAAAGGTATAACATTTTCTAAATTCTCATGTGATACTAAATCCATTTACTTTCATTATAAAGATTATGAAACATAATTTTAATATTTTTAGGATGATGAATGGTGTAAAAATTTTCCTCCTATAGATGACCTGAGAATGGAAAAACCCAAGGAAATGGGAAAATAAATCCTAGAGGATGCTTGGAAAACAAGGAGAGTTTTATAAACAAAATCATCAATATAAAGTAAGAACAAGTTTCAAGGGATATTAATATTTTTGTAGATGTTTTGTGTATAAATATTTTGAGTACTGGTAAAACATTTCATTTCACTGAAACTAGGATGAAAAAGGTTGATCAGACCCAAGAAGAATAGAAGTAGTTATATTATAAGTAGGAATACTCTTAATAAGAAAAATTTACATCCCGAAAGAACTATTTTAATGGTATCTCTTATTTATTCCCATTAATTTTATCTATACTTTATTATAGGGAATTAAAAAAAAACAATTGGGGAGATGGATGACTATTTTACTATTTGTGTATGACAAGAATGAAGTATCCTTCCTATAATACCATTGAAGTTAGATTTTCCATGATGAATAAAGTGAGACAGTCCCTCAAGGGGTGAAAAGCATAAATTAACATTTTCAATAATGACAAAATCTATGGAATCTCAAAATCTGGACAACCTAATTCTAATTGGTCATTGAGGTTATGTTGAACAAACCCAATATTAATTTTTATACTGGCATCACATGCTCAATGATTTATGTACTACATTGATCACTTTGTTTACATACTCTTGTTTCTATAGAGGGTTTTGCCTCATAGACTTATAATTGAATATATCGAGTCTATTTTCCATGAATATCATGTGATTATATCCTTCTCTCGCAAGTTGATAAGTTTGACACTTCAAATATATGGAGGATTAGAATATTTCATGATGAGAGTGTTCGACATCTAGGACCACTATCCATGAGTTCTAAAAATCCATCCCCACTGACCCTATAGCCGTTTTGTAACTCTAAACCAGGGGGTACACTAATTCAGATCACCCATTAGCTCCCTAGGACCTGTCTAATACAACCAACAGGCTAATAAAAGAAAACATCATATCAATCTCAGGGAGAAATCCAGATCAAGTAATATCCCAAAGTTATCATACTATTTCTATTACCTAATAAAGGAACTTCCTCAATCGTATTTGGTATAAGGTATAAAACACTATTCAATCAAATTCATGAAGAAAGCATTACAAAATATCCAAAATAGGCTCACATTTCTAAACTATAGGTTCTACAATAACACTCAAAGACACCAATGATTAAATTAGCACTGACCCTCTTAGGGTTAATAAAACATGGGGAACCCATGGTACCCTAGATCACATCTATCAAATCATGATCCAATCTAGTTAGGGAAACCTTATCTGGTTACTCTAAAAACTAACCAATCCATGATCATCACCTCAACCATAAGAGAATCATAAAGAAACACCACACCCATAAGAAAGTCCTCAAGGTTTCCTCAGAACCATCTCAAACCTAATCTTAGTATCACCCAGCCTTAACCAACACCCTATGGCGTCGGCCCAACATAAAGGTTTTAATTGGATTAAACCTCTAGAAAGAAGTTACAAAACTTAAACAACTCAAAACCCAAAAAATTGGTCCAAAAATCCAAGAAACATCCAAAATAATACTTTTTCTTTCCTTCTGAGAGATGTAAAAACACATAAAGCTATATTACTTGGACTACCCAAGGAAAGTTTTTATAAACATAAAAACAGTCCCATTGTCATCACCTGTGGAAATTTGTCCAATAAACATACAACCCCCACTTAAGTATCAAACCACACCTCCATTTGACAAAATCTCAAACAAAAAACTTTATGGAAAACCTCTATATACAATACTAACTTTGAGGGTTCTAGATCCAAAAAATTGAGGGGAGCCACCCATATAACCTAGACTAAAATGAAGCATCTCACAAAAGGCCTCTAGCTGGTTGAGGGTTCTAACACAACACCCCGCATAGAAAGCACCACGGATAGACCACTCATAGGTCCAAACTCAAATCCCAAGGAAATAAGTATATCCATGTCTCTCCCCTTTCACACCCTTATGAATCACCTACGAGCATGTGAGGTTTTCTCATTAATCAAAAAACAAGAGATATGTTTCATGAACAAAACCCCTCTGTGAGATACTTGAGACCCTCACTTCTCAAGTATGACCCACAAAGGTTCTCAAGGGGATTCCTGAAAACCAATAGTCATTTAATATCTAAAGAAATAATTAAACAACAATCGATTAGGGAAATATAAAAAATATAGAACACCCAACCTGCCTTATGATGAAAAAGTTAAAGCTGAAAACCTGAACCTATGATCAAAAAACATCCTAGGAACATATCTCATTCCATGAAATAGAAAAAATTAATTATAAAAATTTATAATTTATTATTTAAAAAACAACCAAAAGGGAATAAATGCCTAAAATATTATTGAGGTACTTCCACATTTTGAAACCATAACCAACTACCTAAATGAGACCCAAAATATACCCATGAAATTAATTTGGAAAAAATACCAAATAATAAACACTTGATTACCAAGAAATTCTAATCAATTCAACTGAAAATTTAAAACAAATCCATTAGGCCTCATACCATATCCAAAATGATGAGTGATGGCACGTGTTCTGCATCACGAGACATCTAATCTCTAATACACAATAAATTACCACGATTCCTGGTCAATTACATCATGTTATGGAGTAATTGACACTGAAAGTTTTAATGGGAACCATTAAAATTATAGAGGATAAAATAAGAGCAATAACAAAGGTAATAGATAAAGATTCCTACCTCAAATCACCACATAGGAGGTGCGCCAGAGGAGGAGGCGGGGAGGAAGCCTTGGATAAGTGCATGTAAGGAGGTGAGGTGACCATAGGGAGGTGGGTAGGTTGTGTCTATGGGGAGGTGGGCTGGCAGTTCCAGAGTTGCATCGGCAGGGAGACATCAGAGCCACGTCGGACCCGACGAGGAGGTTTGCTGGCTATGTCAGAGATGAAGGGGGAGGAGGAATCACTAGGGGAGGAGGAATAACGAGGGGAGGAGGGGAGGAGGAATGGGGATGGTGGAGGATTTGAGGAGGAATCCCAAGGGGAGGAGGGGAGGAGTAATTATGAAGACAACAAGGGAGGAGGAATTGTGATGTGGGAGGGAGAAGTTGCGAGAGGGAGAGGGTTTCAGGTGGGGGAGGAAAGCCTGATCAAAATAATATTTAGATGACCTATTTCCTCACCAAACTATTTGGATATGTCTATATATTACCTATATCCATGGATCATTTAAAATGTGGTTATAGATTTGTGGCTATAGATCATTTTTCCAGTAGTGTTGTTTTCTTCTTGAAAAGTTAAGTAACAAGTGTTCACTTTACTATCTACCTAGTATAAGTTGGAATCTGTTCTACATCCTTTCATGAGATAATTTCATGTATTTCCTTTCATTGTGCACCCATTTTTAATGAATGGTACTATAAGTCCTAATTCACATATTTGACTCACACTCAGGAGATTGTGATACAAACCATCCACATATGTAACTTCAGTTTCCTTAAGATCTCCATTTTCCAATTCCGTACTTACACTACCTTTGATCTTAAAAGAACAATCATTTCCAAAACTAACTATTCCATCAACCCTTTACTTTAAATTATTTAATAAATAAGGATTTAAGGTTATATGGGAGAGAATCTGATGTCAAGAATCTGGGTGAAACTATTCATTGTAGCTTTGAGAGTGACTTTTGTAAGATTGGATTCCTCGATTTTCTTATTTTACTTACATGAAATATTTGATTGAGTGGGGGATAAAAATTTACTTTCAAATATTTTTTTGATAATGAATTATTTAATCATACTCATCTTGTTCTTTAAAGGATAATACATATTTTCAAGAGAAAATCCATTTGATTGTCGAGTATTATCCTGTCTATGAGTTTTGTAAGTATTATTCTTACCTTTCCTCTACCTACAATGAATATCTTTATGACCAAATTTAGAGCAATAAAAACAATATCCGTATACATTATTTATTCTATAAGATGATGGATATAGTGTAATTATCCATTGTTTACTTTCAAAAACTTCTAAATTCATATAGACCCTTGGCTCTTCACAGTATGGCATGGTATGACCTAAATAGAAAAAATTGACATTTCCTTAGAGGAAGTGTCTTATGACTTATATTCCACCTCATGTCCCCTTAATTATGATTTTTTATTGGAGATAATTTATGAACACTTGTGGATGGTTTTAATTTCTCCTTTCAGTTTGATTTGATACTTTCTTTATTATGACTTCAGGTGGCTTTTTGGTATTTCCAACTTTCTACTTCCCTTTATTTTGGATCATCTTATTTTCGGCCTTTGATGTTTTATCATTACAACCAATTCCACTTTTTCCCATGAACACGGATCTTTGATCATTCAAATATGTCTATGCTCATTCAGAACCATTCTTATCTCTCTTAAATATCTCAACATCTGAGAATCTTCCAAATTGTATTTTCTTCTTTGTTTCCTCTAAATTTGATTCACTTTCAAGTTTACTCATTATAGTAACATATCCATATTCAGTACCCTCAGCCGTCTTGGGCGTCTTCTCTAGTATAGATGTAAGGTCATTGATGAAATTTTCATGTTATTAAATCATGAGATTCAATTCTACTACATCTTTTGAGATTTCAATAGTTGTTGAATGTTTTTTTACTACTTCTTCTAGTCAATCAGTTTTAGCTTCAAGCTGATCAACATATTTTGATGACTCATCCAAAACTACTCTCTACCTTTTTTTATGTTTATTTTATTTTCAAGCTTACTAAGAGAGTAATAATTTTCCAACTGAAGGTCAACATCAGTAGTCAAATTATTATTTCTAGCTTTATCATTTGAGAGTTTTGACTTCTCACCTATATCCATCATGGATTCTTGAGTTCCAAATTTAAACTCTGGTTCATCATCCTCAAAAAAATTTTTATCATAAAATTATTCTTTAAATATGAAACTCTTTCTATGTAATTTATTTCCTAATTTGTAGTCTCCCTTTTGGGGAAACATTTTCTGAGGTTTTTTATGTTTTCTGCTTCACTTCCTTCATCATCTAACTTCCTTGGAAATCAAGAGGTAATATGACAAAATATAATACATCAAAAACATTCTAGGGGAATTTTTCCATCAAATCTCCCATTTCCTCTCTTGAATTTCTTAGAATAAAGGATATAATTTTATCTTCCTAAATATGTTTATAAAATATCTCTCAAAACCCCCCAAGTTTTTAGATGTCTTTGAATGATATTTCCTTTCTTACTCGAGTCATTGCATCTTCTCGTTTGACTCTCATTTCATAAGCCACTAGAATACTTAGAAGATCATAAAGTGAAAGTTTATATAGATTCATTTATTTAAGGTATGAAAATTTGGATTGTAGAGAGGTGTAAGCCTTCTAAATATTTTATTCACTATGTTAATATTATTAATTTCTTCACCAAGTCCCCAAAGATCTCTAAAAGATTTAGTAATTTGATTAGAAAAGTTATCTGTCTTTTCATCTAGATGCATCTTCAGATCATTGAACCTATTGTGAAAAAATTGGAGTTTGGACTCCTTTACATTGTTACCCCCTTTGTATATATTCTCAAATTTTTCCCACATTCTCTTGGATGAACTATAAATCATTACCTTTAGATAGATTTGATCAGATAGAGTTGTAGTAAGGGAATTCTATGCCTTAGAATATACACCAATAATTTTCCTATTTTTATCATTCATAGACGACCCTATTAAATCAGTGACCTGTATCCCTTGTGCAATGGAAAAAAGAACTTCCATTATAAGTGATATTAAATGATATTTCATCCTATTATTACAAATATAGACGTTTCTTCCATCAAATAGGGGGACTCCCTTGACATTAACTGAATTCTCAATGAAAACAAAGTAATACAAATTTAACCCCAACAACCTATAGGCTCTGATACCACTTGAAGGAACTCAGAACACCCTGAGAGGGGAGGGGTGAATTAGGGTGTCGAATTTTTATTTTAAAGTTACAAATATTGATACCATGTTGGTAAGAACTTGTTAAAACTATATGTTGTTAATTTCCAGTAATTTAAACATTCACATATAGAGAGACAAAACAACAGTTTTACTTGGTTCACCACTATAGTATATTTTGAGGAGAATACGCCAAAAGTGTGTCAGTCATACCTAAATCCACTAATATTGAGTAGTTATGGCATATATAAGTTTAAACATAGTCACTCTATTCTAAGCACACTAACTTTACAAGATTTTAGGGATAACACACTTCTTCCCTCTGAAAACTTCTGTCGACACCCCCTAGCTCACCTCCTTAGTTGAAGTCTTACTCATTTTATTGACTTGAAGGTATATTTAGTGGATTATAATTAACATATTTGTTCGTTTCTAGTATGATAATCTACTTTCACCATAGACCTAATTTGATGTACTTTGAAAGAACTGTTCATTGAAACTTGATATTCATAAATAATATTGGTGGATCTACTTTGCAAAGCTCAAAAACTTCACGAAGCACACTTCATTCATGGAAAAAAAATACATTCATGAAGCTCAATAATTCATCAAGGAATACCCAGTCACCATGAATCATCCATTATTTAGAATCATTGGCATCATTCAATACATAACCACTCTTTTCACGATCCTTAAGGCCGCATAGATAGCCAGATTCGCAGAGCTCCCATCCTTCATGAAATTAGAGTGATGTAAGATTTTATCTAAATATTTTCATGTGTAATGAAGTGGGGGAAGCCTTATATTTATAGCCTCTACCACTCACGATTTTCCTATGACTCTTGGGGATTTTTTTATGAAACTCTAAAACCATGTTTCTTATGCTTTTTCACTCACGAAGCCTTAGAAATACTCAACCTTCTTGTAAATATTCTTGTAGTTTTAGAGATTCCCTTTACATGCCTCCATGCTCCACAAAGTAGAGAATATTGTCACTATATTCATGAAACACATTCCTTTACCATTTTTATGAAGATTCAATTATAGAAAACAACCTTTCACCATGCTAGTCTCTCTCTCCATATTTTGAGCCCAAGAATTTGGAAAACACTGGGAAATGATGCCACCTTTAATATTGCAGAAATATTGTATTATAAGATCACTTTACATGTAATTAATTAATCAAACTAGTGTGGATTGAATAAAAATACAAACCAGACTTTATATCTGTCAAATAATATTCTTGGTTTTAAATATACTCACATTTTCATTCAAATACATGAAAAAAGTAGATTTAGAAATTTTGACTGGGGGGGGGGGTAGATCTATGCATAGAAAATAGAGATAAACTTATTGTTTTCTCCATCAGTGATTAACACATCATGTTTTCGACTAGGATGATATTGGTTTGGAAAGGTTTTTATTTTGTGCCATCTATTACCAAAAAACACTATATCTGTATCCAGACAAGTTATTAATGGATTTATTTTCATGTTCAAGAATAATTATTTCTTCATTTAAATAGATATATTTTTTTATAGTAAGGAAAATTTAAATAATGGTCTTTATGTGTTAGATTACATGAACCAAGTAATAAAAATCAGTAATGAAACATATTCTCATGATGCATACCACACCCAACTATGGAATCACCAGTTAGGTCATGTAAACAAAAAATGTTTAGCTAAATTACAAAAATATGGATATTTAGATTATTTTGAACTAAAATAATGTGCTGTATGTCACACATGTTTAGATGAAAAAATAACTAAATCCATATTTAGTGGACAAGGTGAAAGAGTCAAGGATATTCTTGAAT
Organism: Viscum album; assembly: GCA_963277665.1. Lineage (NCBI taxonomy): Eukaryota > Viridiplantae > Streptophyta > Magnoliopsida > Santalales > Viscaceae > Viscum > Viscum album. The sequence continues at coordinate 1,434,400,228 of OY728151.1, read as the reverse complement.
TAGCTCATACCGATGTTTATGAGTCATTTCTAGTTAATGAAAGGGGGTATATACTCATACTTCATAACCTTTGTTATTTATTTTATTAGATATTAATATGTATAATTTATTATTTATAATTCATATTACTTTGAAAAATTTTAGGAATACCAGAATGAAGTTTAGAAACATCTTGGTATGAAGATTAAGAAACTCCACTTAGACCATGGCAGAGAATATTTTAATTAGGGCTTTACTAATTTTTTACAGGAGTTTGAGATTTTATCTCAACTAAATCCCCCTTATGCACTTAAATGGAATAGTGTAATTGAAAGAGGAGCTGAACCCTATTGGACATAGTGATATCAATGATGAGTCATGTGAATCTTCCATTATCCTTTTGGGGATACATGTTACAAATAGTAACGTACATGCTAAAACGAGTGAAAACTAAAGTGAAAGATGGTATTATATACCATTTGAAGAGTGGAATGAAACTTATGTTTTAATATGTACATGTTTGGGGATATGAAACATTATTTAACCCCTCTTTAGATAAAAATATTTCACCCAGAGGCACAAAGTGTATCTTTATTGGATATCTCAAGGGAAAACGGATATTACCTACACAATCCTTTAGAAAAAAGGTTGTGGATTGAAAAAAATAAAGAATTTATTAGTAAGGAACATATCTCTAAAATAGATATAGGGAGAAAGACAGAGTTTGATAAATTACAAGATCTGGATATACTAGAGTTGGAACATGAAAAAATTCTACAAACCCCAATGGAAGAAGATGTTCTAGAGACACAAATACTATGTAGGAGTATAAGAGAGGTTAGAGAACTGAAACAATATAGGTTTTTAGTAAACAAGGATGGTGTCTTATTATTAGTTAATAATAATTAAACTCTCTCGTTTAAGGAATAAGTATGTGACATTGATTTTTCCAAGTGGAAAGAATCCATGAATTTTGACACGGATTCTACATCTAAAAACCAAGTTTGGATTTTGGTAGAACCTCTAGTGGATGTAAATCCCACTGGTTTTAAATGGGTATTCCAGAATAAACTAGAAATATATGCAAAATTTAGTACCTAAATGGATATATTGATTAAAAAATGGTTTATACAACATCAAGTAATTGACTACGATGAACAATTTTCACCAGTTTCTATTATGAAACCCATCAGAATTCTACTTATCATTGTGTCTTTCCATGACTATGCGATTTCCCAAATGGATGAAAAAACAACTTTACTTAATGATAAAATTTAGGAAGATTTATATATGACACAACCTAAAGGGTTTTTGGATCTAAAGGATTCCAACAAGATATGGAAATTGAAAAAAAATAAATTTCTAGATTAAATCAATAATCCAGGGAATGAAACTTTAGATTTGATTAAGCCAAAGTATAATTTGGTTTTATAAATAATTAATGCAAGAATTATTTATATATATGGTTTAGTTTTAGTGCATTCATTTTCTTAATAGCACATGTCATTGAAATATTACTTCTTAGAAACAAAATACTAGTATTACAGTCTGTTAAGGCCTATTTGAAAAAATTCTTCTCCATAAAGGACTTATGAAAAGAATCATATATTATTCATTTCAAGATCCATTATGATAGATCCAAGAGGATGACCAACCTAAGACAAAATACATATAATGACATGATATAGAATATGTTTAGTATGAAACAATATTATATGTGATTGTTTCTAGTGTCACATGAAATTCAAACTTATTGGGCCAATCATTTGTACTTTTTTTACATATATATTATATGGGTTGAATATTAATAAAATAAATTATTACATATTGTTTATTTTTCAACATGAAATTAATGTAATAATGTTTTAGAGTATTTTTTTGCATTGATAAGGTCATACCAGTTACCATCTATGGTGAGAAACTTGAAATTTCATTATATTGCTCTTAAATATAGTTCTACGATCAGATATAATTATATGATGTGACACATAGAGCATTAAAATTAGGTGCATGTACTCACAATTGGATGAGAATTATTCTCATAAAGTTTGGAATTAGTAATCTCTAAGATTGGAGATTATGAGAAAAGACCCACCAGTAGTAATTCCGCATGTTTTGGTGTCATAAAATATTCTTATATGCGAGTATGTGTGATCGTACTGCGATTCATTGTTTCATTTTCACTCTTACACCAATGTTCTAAACTAGTTTTTTATTAAAAATTTTAAAAATAATAAAAAATTTATCTTAACGTTTGATTAAATTATTTTTTATTTATTAATGTAAAAAATGGAAATGATACTTGTTTTGATAATCTCATTTAATGTGGAGGTGATTTGGAGGGCCCATAATGATGTCCAAGAAAAATGGGCTAAACTACAGAGGATCCATGCACACTAGTGGACTCAACTGCATATTTCTACTAAACTGTGCATCAAAATGGTCTTTAATTTTGTGGGATGGACCTAAATTCAATGTTATAAATTTTATATGAAGAAACCCAAAGCTAATTATGTCATCTGTTGGCCCATCCAGACTGATCTGTCCAGCACAATGGATCTGCACGAAGTCAAAAGTGGTGTGCAGTGTTCTGTCAATATCTCAATCTGTGATGCTCAAAATGGTGCCAAAATTTCAGTGGAGATATTAAATATGTGGGTATAAAACTTTTTAGTTTTTTAAAAAGTTAGATAAGACTGTATGTACATCTAAAACCATGAACCAAGTGGTTTCTAGAAATCTGGATGTTCAAAAACACCTTCCATTTTTTCTATAAAATGGAACCTTAGGATCCCTATTTGGAAGTAAGGCCAAGGATTGAATTTATGACAATTTGGAGTTCTATATGAGTCCTCTCCTCATCCTAAAAGTTCTGGAGGCCCCTATCCTCATAGGGGGATCAAGAATGAATAAGGAGTTCCACCCAAACTTTCTCCTCTTCCCAATGTTGAGCTAAATGGTGGGTGTTCATTGTGAGGGAGCTACACACATGTCAAGGGAGTGTTGACGCATATATTAACTACTATTTTGGAGTAATTTTGGTTTTTAAACATTTAATTTCATGTACCTTAAATTGTTTCATATTCAATTTTTTTGATACATGTGAATGTTATGCTCTTAATTTCCAACCGATCAGTGTGTGATTTTGAGTGAATGACTTTTGTTATTATGATTGGATGGAAAAAGAATCATTTTCATACCCACATTCTTGAGATTTCAATCATCTTTGGAATCTATTATTCTATGAATATGTTTCGGACCTTAACAATACGATTTTTATGTCAATGTTTAGTTCTTTAAGCATTGAAATTAAAACTTAGTAATTAATCAGGATTCCAATTAATTTCAACCAAAGAATTACTCCAAACCTAAATGAATCTCTATAGACAATTAACTTGAAATGTGTTTATTGAAATTAAAATGAACCCTTTGTCTCATATTTTTCAAAATCCACTTGGTTTGTCAACTATTAAACTCTTTAGGTTAAGTTATTTTCTTAAAACTGTTTTCAAACCACCCTCTCTTTTGTTCTTATTATTAAAAATTCACTCTATAAAACCACCAATTCTCCTTTATAGATGACCTAGGGTCTTCCCAATATTATAAATAAACTTTATAAACACAATAAACTTGATGTTTCATGACAATGTGGTCAAATTTTGGCACCGTTGCCGGGGAGCGCATCAGTTTTTAGTGCGTGTTTTTTATAAGATATTTGTAAATTTTGTGAATATTTATTTAGATTTTAAATCATTTTGTGTTTTGATCTAATTTTTGTGTAGGTTTGGTGCATTCTGCGTTCTAATCTGAGATATTTACCTCCTTTAGAACCCAAACCGAAGAGGATCCTATATTAGCGACACTGAGACACAGAAGAGAGCCCTTTGAAGGAGGACACATGAAACATCAACACTCTTCTTGATCCTTCTAAATCTTCTTTTGGAACTGAAATAAAAACTGAAATAAAATTGTATAACATGGATGAAAAAAATAGAACACTAAAAGAACTAACCTCACCTGATGTCGATATCCAACCCACATACATTCAATTACAAGGTGAGGCACCCAATTTTAAACTAAAATCTGGTGTATTTCATCTATTACCAATATTCCATGGACTTCCTAGAGAGTATCCACATAATCATTTAAAATAATTTCACACTGTGTGTTTTACATTAAAATATGAAAATGTGGATGAAGAAAAAGTATATCTTAGGGAATTTCATTTTTCATTAGAAGACACTGCAAAATACTGGCTTTATTATGTTAATTCCCCAATAAGAGGCTGGAAAGATATGGAACACCTTTTTCTTGAAAAATATTTCCCATCCTCTCGAATTGAAAAGATATAGAAATAAATATGTGGTATAAGAGAATCTCAAGTGGAAACACTTCATGAATATTGGGAAAGATTTAAAATATTATGTTCAAGTTTTCCACACCACAAAATAAGTGATCAACCTTTAATACAGTGTTTTATAATGGTTTAATTCCAATTAATCATAACATGATTGATGCTGCTGTAGGTGGTACACTAGTGGATAAAAACCCAATCACTATAAGGACCCTAATTGAGAAAATGGAACAAAACATACACCAATTCGGTTCATGGTCCAGTGTACCCATTCGAGGTGTCTGTGAGGTGCAAATTACTAAATTTGAGAAGAATGTGGGTGCAATGTTTAAAGAGGTAAATATCTTTCTTCGAAAATTCAATCTTTCCCTAGTTAAATCCCAATATCTTCATCCTATCCATTGTGGTATATACTATTCTGATACCGACTACTCTAACCAATGTCCTCAATTGATTGAAACTTATGAGAGTTGTGAGGAAATATTTTCAGGCCGCCCATATAACCAACCCTTTAGGAAAGAACCTTACTATCTATCCAACCTTGGGTGGAAAGAAAACCAAGCCTATAGGAAAAGGGGGTATTCAAACCAACCTCAACAAAAATGGAACCAATAGGGTTAGAGTAGTTATCCTCCACCATCACCCAAAAATCCTTAACCACCCTGAAGGCCTTTCCAACAAACCCTTCCAAAACCTAAGCCTAGCCTAGAAGATATGATGAAACAAATGGATACTAAAAATATTCAATTCCAAAAAACCACTCATGCAGCCATAAAACACCTCAAAACCCAATTAGGCCAACTAGATAACTCGGTGAGAGAAATTCAAAGTCACGGGTTGGGTAAAGTACCATTTCAACCATTAGTAAACCCTAGAGATAAAGGAAATGTTAGTTCCATCAACCTTAGAGGTGGAAAATAACTAGAAATTCAAATGAATCCTCCATTAGAGTCATACCCTCCTAAGTAAACCTCCATCTAAACCATTAAAATTATTCAAAATGTTAAAAAACCATGTCTTGAGAGAATTACTTCTAAATTAAAGAGTGTGTATGTCGATGAGTCTCCTAGCCAACCCATTCCTCTTCCATTTCCCCAATGGTCCACCTAACCTAGAAAACAAAAGGAAACTGAACTAAATAAAGAAAAATTTGAGACTCTCAAAAATGTGTAGGAAAACATCCTCTTGAATAATGTTGTGAAACAAGTTCCAAAATTAGAAAAGTTTTTAAAGGAGATGTGTACACATATAAAGAGACTTTGGTGTGATGATAAGGTCAACTTATGGAGGAATGTATCATCATTGATAGAGCCATCCCTTCCTACCAAATGAAATGATCCTGGAACCTTATCGATTCCATGAACCATAGGGGAGTATTAATTTTCCAATGCTATGCTTGATTAAGTTGATTCTATAAATGTGATGCCTCACTCCATTTAATCTACATTTTAGGTTATATAATTAAATCCAACTGGGATAGTCGTTCAGTTAGCAAATCAGAGTACAACACACCCTTCTGGTGCGTTTGAGGATGTTCTTATTAGGCTTCAAAATTTAATTTTTCCTACTGATGTTTTTGTGATTAAAATTGAAGATGATAGGATGAATGTAAATTCCCCAATTATATTGGGGATACCTTTCTTGAAAACATCCAAAACCATAATTAATTTCCATAATTGAACATTATCTTTGGAGTTTGGTGGTTACATTGTCCACTTCAGCATCCTTGATGCCATGATGCACCCCTCATAAGAACATTACTCTATCTTTGTTAATTCTATAGATGTACTCCCTTCCCTTGAAAAAACTTAATTTCATTCCCCTGACCCCCTTTCTGAGTTTTCTTCATTGATAGAAATTCTAGGAAATTATTCATGCATTTATTATTATAGTGGTCTAGAGAAATTTAATGCATGTTTGTTGATTGATGATTTCTTGAACACTGAGGATCACATGACCCTCAATGATACTGCTAATCTTGTAAAATATCATTCCTCATCTGAGGATGACACCATTGAGTAGTTAGATGAGATTAGTGACCTCTCAATATCACACACACTACCATCAATCCAAAATACACCTGAACTAGAACTAAAAAAACTGCCTAAAGATTTAAAATTTTCATATATTGAGAATGGAAACAAGTTCCCTGTCATAATTTCTATTTCACTCCCTCCTAGCATGAATTGAAACTGCTTAAACTTTTGAGGGAGTATAAGAAAGCTTTGGGATGGACACTTGCTAACATTCCTAGTGTTATCCCATAAATTTGAACACATCATATTTTATTAAACAATGAGGATAAACTAGTGAGGTAAGCACAATGTCAGTTGAACCCAAACCTCCTAGAAGTTGTGAAAAATGAGGTAATAAAATTATTGGCTACTGGAATAATTTACCCCATCCTTTACATCCAATGGGTCAGTCCCGTTCAAGTAGTTCCTAAAAAAACTGGCCTTACTATAATCAAAAATAAAAACAATGAATTGGTTCCAACTTGTGTGAAGAATAGTTGGTGTGTCTATATAGACTATTGGTGACTAAACCACCACACTAGGAAGGACCATTTCACTTTTCCATTCATTGAACAAATGGTATAAAGGCTAGAGGGTAAGTCCCACTCTATTTCCTTTGTGGTTATTTTGGATACTTTCAGATCCATATTTCCCATGAGGATCAGGAAAAGATGACCTTCACTTGCCCCTTTAGCACATTTTCGTATAGGAGGATGCCATTTGGTATGTGCAATGATCCAAGTACTTTCCAGTGATGCATGATTAGTATTTTTTTGAATTACCTGGAGAATTTCATGGAGGTTTTCACGGATTTTTCATTGTGTATGGATCCTATTTTGATGAATGTTTGAGTAGTCTTGCTTCAGTCCTACATCGCTGTATTGAAATGAATCTTGTATTAAATTATGAGAAATTCCATTTCATGGTGTGAAAAGGTATATTTTAGGGCCATGTAATTTATAGGTATGTTATTCAAGTAGATAAATCAAAATTGGATTCATTTCTTCCCTACCATTCCCCAAAAATGTAAGTGATGTGTGGTATTTCCTAGGTCATGATAGATTTTACCATCGTTTCATTTGTGACTTTAGTAAGATTGTACTCCCCCTCTCCCGGTTACTCCAAAAAGAAAAGGAATAGGTTTTGATATGGAATGTAAGAAATGTTTTAATAAGTTCAAATGGAGTATCATGTCACCCCCGGTAATCCAACCAAATTGGTGGTATTTACCATTTGAGCTCATGTGTGATACATCTAACTATGCAGTCGGGGTAGTCTTGTCATAAAGGGTCGATCACGCTCCACTTGTCATTGATTTTTCCTCATGTACTTTGGACCATGAAAAAGAAAACTACACCACAACTGAAAAATAATTCTTTTTCCACTGTGTTTGTCATGGAAAGATTTAGGTCATACCTTTTGGGGTCCAAAGTCATTGTGTTATCAGGCCATGTATCCCTTTAGTATCTCCTTAAGAAACTGGAATCCAAACCACGTCTCATTCACTGGATACTCCTCCTTTAGGAATTCAATTTAGAAATTAGAGATAATAAATGATCAAAGAATATGGTGGCTGACCATATCAGTAGGATCCACCCATCTTCGGACATTAACTCATCTCCCTGTATTCCTATAAATGATATGTTTCCTGATGAGAAACTGTACTAAGTGAAATTTAATATTCCTTGGTATGATGAAATTGTAAATTATTTGGTAGCATATTGCATTCCTACTGATTTTAACAAAAACCATGCCAACCATATAAAACATGAGTCCCGTCGGTACATTTGGGATGACCCATACCTTTGGCACACCTGTAGTGATCAAGTACTCAGGAGTTGTGTTCCTGATAGAGAGTTTTAGTCCATCCTTAGGTTCTTCCACAATCTTTCTTGTGGGTACCACTTTGGTCCCCAATGGACTACTCGTAAGGTCCTCAATTCTGGCCTCTTTTGACCTACATTATTTTGGGATTCCCGTGAATTCTATAAGTCTTGTAATTACAATCAAATAATTGGGAATGTATCTAAAAGAAATGAGATGCCACAAACACCATTTCTCTTTCATGACATTTTTTATGTTTGGGGAATTGAATTTATGGGGCCATTTCCCAATTCCTTTGGCAACTTGTAAATTCTTCTGGAAGTTGATTTTGTGTCAAAATGGGTAGAGGCACGAGACACAAGGATGGATGATTCAAAAACAGTTGTATAATTTTTGAGAACCCAATTTTTTTGTAGGTTTGGCTGACCTAGGTTCATCATTAGTGACTAGGGTTCTCATTTCTACAACCGAACAATGTAATCACTTTTGCGTCAGTATGGGGTCGGTCACCGAGTGTCTACTGCATATCACCCACAAACCAATGGTCAATCTGAGGTGTCAAATAAAGAGGTAAAATAAATTCTTGAAAAAATATTTCAACCCAATAGGAAAGATTGGAGTCATATACTTGATGATTCATTACCATCTTACCATACTACTTTTAAAACCACAATTGGAATTTCACCTTATAGGCTTGTTTTTTGAAATATTGGTCAAATACCTATTGAGATTAAGCACTGGTCATACTGGGCCATCAAACAATAAAATTAGAATCTTTCTAGTATGGGTTCTCAAAGTAAGTTACAGATTCAGGAGCTGGAGGAAATGAGAAGAGATGTATATGAGTACTCTAGGATTTATAAGGATCAAGCCAAGGCTCCCCACAACCATATAATCCTTCATCATTAGTTCTAAAATGGGTAGAAGGGATTCCTACAGAATGCAAGTCTAAAGTTTCATCTAGGTAATCTTCATTCCCTCTGGTTTGGACTATACACTATTGCTGACATCTCTCTATTTGGTGTTGTCCAGGTTCACAATGAAGAAACCAAACAAACCTTCAATGTCAGTGGACAGTGGCTAATTCACTTCCAAAAATCCTTTTTGGTGTCCCCGATGGAGGAAATCCAAGCTCAAGAATCATTCTATGAATGGCACCAACCAGGTTTAATCCCTCCTTCCCACATTCTATTTTATTACAGTGAAGACACTACACACTCTTGGTGTGGGGGGATGGGTATATTATTGGGTTAGTTTATAAGTTTAATCATCTTTCTTCCTTTTCTCTTTTTATCTTGATGAATTGTATTGTTACTTACCTCCTTTCCCCCTCACCCCCTCACTTTTGTGCCAAAATTTTAATTTTTTGTTATGCCCACTTTATCATAAAAAATGATTCTTGTTTAATCATGGAAGTAAGTGAAAATGCATGTGGAATTTCTATATTTCATGTGGTTTTAATTAAAAAAAACAAATTTGTGATGAAATTTTCATTTCTGAATGATTTCAATATTTTGGTGTGACTTCTTTTGAAAATTTTTTTTATGATATAAATGGTTGCATCATTTGGAAACCATTGAGAAAAATGGTGCCCTTTTTTGTGAATAGTTTAATGGAGAATTGTGTCACTTAATTTCTCCACACAACATTTCACCCAACCATGAAGTGCGAAAGTGTCTAATTAATAAAAGGTAAATATAAGTTTTGTTAAGTTTTATCTACTTTACAAAATCATTTTTCTATATGTTCATTCGTTATCTGATCTATTTCATTACTATACCAAATTTACCTATACATGTGTACCTATTATCAGACTGTTGTATGCCCTAAAAAAAGTGTTTTATATTGGAAAGGTCAAAAACCACCCTTATTTGACCTTTGATTTTATTATAACTATTACAATTAGTGTCGTGAGGAGATCAAAACTGGATTGGGAGAAGAATGTGTGATTTGTTCAAAGTTCAACTTTTGAAAAAAATAAGAAATGTGGGGAGTGATTAAATGCAAAACATAAGGGGATATCTAGGCCGGGAGATTATGTTTTGACTTCTTGGAATGATTAAGTGAGTGGGTCTTAGTATTTTATTCCAAAGGATATAGAAAAGGTTTGGTGGAAAAGATCATATAAGTAGATAAATTTTAAAATAACTTATATTTAATCGATATAAAGTAGAAAGAATAGCATGAAATGGTTGTCATACACACGCATGGAGAATTAATGAAATGGTTATATTTTGAACTATTTTCTCAAATTTATATCTTTCAAATCCTTGAATTTCATTCTGATATAAAAACTTGAGACATCTTTTGGTTTGATCACTGAGAATAACTCCTTAGTATGATTTTTGATTTTATCACATTTCTATCATGAATTAAATTTTAATTGAATGTTAAATCATTATGAAGTTAGAAATATATACATGAATAATTTATGAAAATGTAACTTTACCAAAGAGTGAAAATGTTTAGGTGTGGGGGTGTTATCGTAGTGCGATTCACTGTTTCATTTTCAACCTTACACCACTGTACTAAACTAGTTTTTTATTGAAAATTATAAAATTAATTAAAAAGTTCACTTTGTGTTTGATTAAATTATTTTGTGTTTATTACTATTAAAAAGGTCAATGATACTTGTTTTGATAATCTCATTAATGGTAGAGGTGATTTGGAGTGCCCATGATTATGTCTAAAAAATGGGCCAAACTGCGCAGGATCAATGCACACCATTTTACTCAACCACATATTTCTAATAAAATATAAATCCAAATGGGAATAACTTTTGTGGGATGGTCCTAAATTCATTTGGATAAATTTAAAATGCAACAACCCAAAAAAAATTCTATCATCTGGTGGCCCATCTAAACTGATCTGTCTAGCACACCGAATCTGCATGAAGTCAAAAGTGGTGTGTGGTGTTCTGTCAATATCTCGAGCTGTGATTGTTCAAATGGCCCCAAAATTTCAGTGGATATATTCAGGAGGTGGGGATAAAACTTTTTAATTTTTTCAAAAGTTATATAATACTTTATGGCCATATAAAACCATAAACCATGTGGTTTCTCGAAATTAGGATGCTTAAAAGCATCTTCCAATTTTCCTCTAAAATGGAACCTTGGGCTCCCCATTTAGAAGTTTGGACAATGAGTGAAGTGTAGCCAATTTGGAGTTCTATAGTATTCCTATCCTCATCCTTGATGTTCTGGAGCCCTTTATAATCATAGAGGGATCAATAATGAAGAATGAGTTCCACCCAAGCTTTCTCCTCCTCCGATGTTGAGCTTAATAGTGGGCATTCATTGTGAGGGAGCTACACACATGTCAAGGGAGTTACAATGCATATATTAGCTATTCCTTTGGAGTAATTTGGGTTTTTAAACTTCTAATTTCATATACCATACATTATTTCATATTTTTAATGCTTGTATTGATACATGTGAATGTTATGCTCCTAATTTCTTACCGATCAGTGTGAGATTTTGAGTGTGTGACTTGTGTTGTTCCGATTAGAAAACATAGGAATAATTTTCATTCCCAACTTCTTGAGATTTCAATCTAATATGGAAGCTCTTATTCTATACATAAGTTCTGGACCTTGACATTATGATTGTTATGTCAAGGTTTGGTACTTTAAGCATTGAAATAAAAGTTTATGAATTAATCAGGATTCCAATTAATTTCAACCAAAGAATTACTCAGAACCTAAATGATTATCTATTAACAATTAACTTGAAATGTGTGTAGTGAAATCACAATGAACCCTTTGCCTCATATTTTTCAAAATCCACTTGGTTTGTCAACTATTAAACTATTTATGTTATGTTATTTTCTTAAAACTGTTTTCAAACCACCCCTATCTTGTTCTTCTTATTACAAATTCACACTATAAAACCACCAACTATCTTTGAGAGATGACCTAGGGTCTTCCCTAGACTATAAATCATCGTTATAAACATAATTAATTTTACATGTCACGACAAGGCGATCAATGTGTAATTGTCCTTTGACTTTAATAATATTAATAATGCATATTAAGACTCACACAATAAGAAATATTTCAAAAACCATGATGATAATGTTCATGGTAAAGTTGGATACATTGGGTGCCTTATGAGTGATGTGTTATTAATGAATAAATCAAGTAAGGATTTTTACCTTAAATATTTTTGTAAGTTGATATCTTTTAACTTTTATTGGAATAAAACTATTTCAATAAATTATTTGTCTATGATGTAGTGGTGTGTTTATTTTTTGATAGTCAAATAAAGATGCATTGAACATATAGGTTGGTGACATATATGTGATGCCATATTGATTTGATATTGTGAAAAAATGATTACATAACACAAAAAGTGATCACTTATTGTTTTCAACATTGTGACATTAAGTTATTTCTCTTGGGTAACTTTACCCGTTGCTAGATAGTAAACTTATAATTTTAGATATTCTGCCTAATTCTAATGAGAAATAATCCTAAAGGGTCGCATACTAAGTGTTTCTGTTGATTTTGATTAAATTATATTTTAATTTAATTAATAGAATAAAAATTATTCTCAAGGCTAGGGAATAATTTTAATCATGTTTTATCAATAACATTTTTTTATTATTTAATAAATAAATAAATAATTATTTATTTGGGTATTCAATAAATACAAAGGATTTTGAATGGACCAAGACCATGTCGGGTGATAAATATTAATTTACAAGATAATAAAATAATATTTATTGTTGCAAAATTTATCACACATGCAATAAATAAATAATAATAATAATATTGTTATTATAGAACGAGGTTTGTTAAGTATTATTATATTATTTAAGGGATGATATGAAATTAAATAATATTTTATCATAAAACCTAGAAATATAAATAGATAGTTATGACTATTGTATAGGGTAATCAAGAATTGAGAATTGTTGTGCACAATAGATTTCTCATTAGACTACTCTTCCTCTCATCTTCACAATAACATGATTAAATCCATCTAGAATGAAGGGAGAGCGATCAAGGTTAACAAGACAAGATGACTGATCCACCATGCCATCACCCAAAATTCCATCGATGATTGTTCAGATATCAAAGAAGCATGTGTGGATCACTTCTAGAGATATTCTAAACTTTTATCCTAAAAATTCAATGAATTTAATCTGAAATCATTTTTTTGGAAGATCAACATGATTATCAATGATAAAACCTAGTACAAGGTAACTTATTCTTCCAATATTAAATAAATTAACTATAAATTAATTGGGCAAAGATCATCTCTAAGTTTTTGTTTTTTAACGTCAATGTCTAGTGGAAGACTTTCATTTTTCATGGTTTTGACATTATTGACAATATTTAAAATGATCCATTGAGTAAAAAATATTTTTTTAATATTTTTTCATCTACTAAGGAACTTTTTTTGTGCCCAGAATCCACACCTGTCCCATAATGGAAAAAGTACATTAAGGGTTTGGGTTCACTACCCAATCCATACATCTACAAATAATACCCAAGTATCATTTATTAAAATAAAAGGATTTATTATAATTTTATTTTCATCATAAAAACCTTGTAAATATCATTTGATACTATAAGAAAAACACTTTCAATTATCTATTAAAATGAGACGAAATGTCATATTCTTTTGAAAACATTTTATAAATAAAATGTCCAAAAAAAGGAATAAGATATTTTTGGTAATACCATAGAAAAATGTAAAGTAATATTGATAATAAATAACAACTATTATAGAGGTAAAATTAATTCATGTGAGAAAAATTAAAAACATTCTTTGTATTATTAATTTTATAAAAATGTAAAAAATAACTGTATAGAAAACATTGAAAAAATTAATTTCTAAAACATTTTTTTTAAAATTAAATAACAGTTGAAAATTTCATTTAAAACTATTTCAATTATAAATTATAATTTTATAAACATTTAAATGAACATGAAAATGTAAGAGAAAGAGTTTAAAATAATTAAAACCAGATTTTAAAGAAAAATCCCTTAAAAATTTAGTAACTTTTGAATCAAAAGAACATTGAAGGAGAGAACTAGAAAAGTATTTCCAAACCAATTTAATTTCATGAAATTAGTGATAAAATACATCCATATTCTATTTTATACACCACATAAAATAAAATATTTGGTGAAAATGGAATAATTCTCAATGAAATGAAATTAAGATAAGAAATCCATTACTTCACACTTTTATTTAGTCAGACAAATTGTTTCTTCATGTATAATAAATTTAGAATTATTGTATATATATAAGAACTATATGTATAACTATATTACTATATACCATTCACTCATAACTTATTTTTACCTCTTTAGTCATAGTTCATTGTTAAAATCAATTTTTTGCTGTTAATATCCCATTTCCCATGCATATTTTGATTCAGTGGTTTTGATACTTACACTTTGGTCATGGTTTTATCATATAAAAAATATTAAATATATTATAATTATAATTTTTATATATTTAATATATTTTAAAACCATACATGTAAAAAATCTGATACATCATTCATGGAGGTGGTAGTCCATATATACAAATGAGTGAAATTTTCATTTATCTGCTAGATAAAAAGGAAATAAAATAGATAAAGGATTATAATTATATAATAATAATAATATAATAATATAATATTTAATTATTGAATTTATCCTTATGAACTTCTATGTGAGTCAGTCTTAAAAAACAAATTACGTTGCATTGTGGATGAGGTATTCTGCACGTACGCACGAGCAATGTTTCTATTTTTAAACAGAGAGGAGAGTAATAATATAGATAATATATTATCTTTTAAAAATCTTAATTACATCATAAATATAATTTATATAAATTAAATCCATATTTTTAACCATCCATGTGAGGATATGATGAAAAATTAAATACAACGCTTCATGGAGGCGATATTCTGCACGTACGCATGAGCAAGAATTTCATTTTCCATTGGATGGAAACACAATAGAAAATAGTTCTTCCATTCATATAATAATATTTAATTATATTAAATATACTCATTTATTTATATAAGGAGGTTTAGAAAATATTTTAAGGATTCATAAGAATAAATAAACTTGAAAGAATACAATTAAGACTTATACCTCCTCCTTGAATATCCTCCTTTGGATTACAACTTAAGACTTCTAGGACTGGTCTTTTGACGAGACCATGAACTCTAAGAAATGAGTTTAAGAGTTTATGAGGTATTTTGATAGATATTTTTTTAGATATTTTTCTAAAATTGTGTGTATTATTGAGGAGAGGAGGTGTCCTGTAATAAGTGTGAGGAGTTACACCTTTTTAAATATTAAGAACATTAAAATATAATAAATTTATTTCTCAGGGAAATAAGATTAAATTTAGTTAGATTTAAGAAAAGGATAATTTTAATTATAAATCAAGTCAAACAATCAAATTTATAAAATTCATATCATAATTTGAATCCTTATCTCTTAGTTTAACCTCCTATTTAACCCTTTTAATCATTAACGTGGTGACAAAATTTTACCATAGTAACTATTCATAATGACTCAAAATTTAAATTTAACTCATTAAAAATTTAGAACATTATAATAATAAATATTAATTCCATTTTCTATTATTCAATTTCTTGAGGTTCTAAAAGTTATTTTTAATATAAGTTCACAAAACACAACGAAAACCATTTTTAGAAAAATTCTATTTTATGAATAACAATAATTTAATCCAAAAGATTTATTATAATATTGATTCCAAATGAATTAATTGGATTATGTTTAATATAAGGATAATTATTTTAATTTCATTCAAAATCAAAGATAAAATTAACCTTACAAATACATGATTAAAATAAAAGAACCAAAAATTTCTTTTATTTTAATATAAACATTACATTGATTTAAAAAATGTAAAACATTGATTTCTAAGTTCAAAATTAAAATTTCAGGTTAATTATACTACTTATAAATTAAAAATTTATTCTATAGAGAAGTTTTTATAAACTTTAAATTCATTCTCACATCATAATAATTTCAAAATAGTGACAATATTTGTAAAATCAATATTTTTTTTTCTATTGACCCAAAATGGAATATTTTTAGAAAGATCTCAAAAATTCACTCAAAGGTAATTTTTGCATAATGAATTAAAAAAATTAATTTCATTTAATAAAACTAAAATGATAAAATTCATAAATTTTAATTATAAATGAAAATAAAAAATATAATGAAAACTATTTTTATAGAAAAATGTCCCTTTTAAACTTAAAGTATTCTTTAATATTTTTAATATAATTCTCTAAATAATGTTAATTTGTTTTTAAAATTGTATACTCATAACAGATATCTTTTTACCTTTAATTTTAATAAATTATTATTTAATTTATTTTGGTTTTTAATATATCAGATGCTATTTAATAAGATATTTAGTTAAAGTAATATATACTAAAATCTTAGGGTGTTATATCCTTTCATCGCCCTTAAATAAATTGCGTTCCCATGATTTTTATTTCTTGTATGATGGAAGAGGGTTTAAAAACAATTTAGAATAAATTCCATGGAGTGGGTAAGGGATTCAAGAACCATTAATTAAAAAGGATCCCTAACAATGGAACATTAAAACAGGTTAAAATAGAAGGAATTTATAGTGGAAAATAAATATACATAAGTGGAAATAAATACCATTTAATCCAAATTGATTAAATTTCACTCTGAAAAGAATGTTTATGTATATTTTAAGACTATGGTACTTATCATTTAATTTTTTTTCTTAAACTATGAATTTATGAACATGACACTCATACTTGTGAATAAATTTCAAAAAGAATTCCTTGAAAACTGGGTGATATATGAAGTATAAGACTCGATAGATTTATATTCCTTTTAATTGAGTTTAATGAATTTTATTACTATAAAAATAGAGAATAAATGAAAATATACTTGATTTAATTCCATACCATACATGTAATTTAATCATTTGATTTTGTTTTGAGAAAATTTACATCTCCAATTCACCTCATATTATAAATGATAAATAACCATGTTGAATTTTTCATTCCTAAAAAAATAATATTTACTTTTAATAGATCATAAGATCCAAAAAAGGAAGGAAAATTATCTCTCTTGTTTTCATCCATTAACCAAAACAAAAAATGTTATCATTAGTTAAGATACTATCTAATATGAATATACCTTTATGTGAATAAATAATACATTAATATTAAAAGCCTCAACAAAACTCCTAAATTTTAACATAAATCATTCCACAAATAAGTAACCCTAAGACTATTCAAAATATTCTAGACCAAATTTGAAACCCAAAGATTATAATTATTTGATCACATATTCATCCATGATCAAACTTTTATTTATCTCTAAAAAATATAAATAACACATAAAGTTACATACAAAAAATCTATATACCCTAATCATATTTTCTCCAAAATATAGAAATATTTTCGCAAAATAACCCGAATCAGCATAAATACACAATAAAGTCATACATGTTTCCAAAAGTTAACTCCATCATTATTCCCCAATTAATGTGAAAAAACTATACATAAAACCACATAATAGAAAAAAATATAATTTTTCTAAATTCCTACAACGTTCTAAAAAATATATTGAACTTATTATAAAATAACTATATTCAACTAATCATGAAATTATTTTTTCAATCACATGGTTATATTTATGATAAAAAATATGTTTCAAAAAATATAATAACCCTTTATCTTAATTAAACATAATTTCCCTAACCTCACAAGTCATATTAACCGTAAAGGATATATTTACCTCATATATTTTATCCCTAATATAATTACATTCTTACCATAACATTTAAAAAAAATAACATGGTATAATTATGGGTCCCATATACCAAAATCATATATTAAAACAAAATAAATTTCTCCCAAAATATCATTAATTAATTTTTATTACATTAAAATAAGACCTTAAAATGGTATATATACATTTGTACTTATGATAATTCTTAAAGCTGATAAACCCTTGAATAAAATACCACTACATCATAACTCTTGAAACCTTATAAGTAGAGACTTTAATCATTCATCTTCCTTTATAAAACTATAACCAATGTTTTCTATCTTATAAATTAATACTTACCCACTATAATAAAAATTATAAATAATGTCCTAATATTAATCAATCTTAATCAAATAATGCTGCCTACTTTAAAAAGAGAAAAAAATTATGATAATTCTCACCTTGCATATTTTATTCCAATTTTAATTATCTTTAACTGTATATAATATGGATTTGTTAAACTTTTTTTATATGATCTTTTTATCCCCCTTATTGATATTTACACCTTGATAATTTATTTTCATAATGACCATACTCCCCATATTTAAAACATTCAATTTATAACTTATGATGAACATTATTCCCCTCTATTGTTTAACTAAAATCTTAATTTTTACTTGGTAGTTTAATTCTATTTTACCCCCTTTATGAAATATGAAATATATTCTTGTTCATTTGAGATATTTTTCTTGGTGATTATTCTAATATTATTGACATGTAAGAAGTTGAATATTTTCCCTTCATGATATTTTTCACATGAACTTCTATAAAACTCAATTTTTATTATATTCGGTGTTTTAGGATACTCAACTAGGTTAAGTATGTTAATCAAAAATTGAGATATATGGTTACACATAACAATAATATTTTTCACTCCATATCATATCCCATTTGGTTTCTTGTTGGTAAAACCACTGAAGTGTCCTTTACGTCAATTTTTTTACTTGGTTTTTATTGGTTCCTTCCATTTAATAAAACAAAAAATGGTTAGTGTGAGAATATAAAATAAAATAATAATAAACCATCTTAATCGGAGGATAAATACTAATATATACTTAAATATGTCATATTATATTCAACAATTTTTATTTAGCCAAAAATAACTATAATTATCTATAGACTATTAATATTTATGGTTATAGAATATTTTAACTTATGATCCCAAACCATCATAGTAACTATTTATGTTTTCTAAAAATATTAAATCATTCTCATAAAATAATATCCTAACATATAATGTTATCTAAAACCTGTATTTGATATAAACTGGAACACCCTATCTCCTAAAAAACATGTAATTACATGATTTATAAAAAGGGTTTAACTTTATCAAATTTCCAAGATCTTTTAGGTTTATTGTTTTTTAGAATTAGGAAAAGCCTTACATTACAAACTAGAAACTGACATTGTAAAGACCTGTAAATTTCAAGGAATTTTTTTTCTTATTTTTCTTTGGAATTTTACAAGAACGCAGTTTCAGAAGGCACCTGATTCTGAGGCCCGGTGTGCCCAGAATCATTTTCCGAAGTTTGGCTCGGGTACGTTCAGTGAACGGATGAGCGAGTTTTTCTAACTTTGGAACCGGTGCCCAGAATTGAATTCTGAGGGCACCGATGGAATCGCAGCGCCAGTAATTGCTTAGAAACGCCTCTTCTGGAGTTGCGTTTGCTCGGGTGTGATTTATAATTTTTGGGCTTAAAGTTAAGAAATAAAATATTTGGTACGACAAACTTTATTTTGTTTCACTTGGAAGCCACTTAAAGCTGCTCAAGCTGAGTTGATGCAGATATGGTGCTATCCAAAAATATCCTACACTCTTGGTAGGATATTTGTGAGGTGGGGCCCACATGAGCCCCACCGTTTCTTTTCCGCTAAGTAACGCACCCGCGAAAACCCGTCATTATGAAAGTCAACTGACACGTTTTCTTAATTTCTTAACACACCAATTAATTGAGCGGTTTTATTCGTTGAATTAATTGGGCGGTTTATTTCGTTGAATTAATTATATGAATTAATGGGTCGTTACTTATCTCTTTTTCATTTGTTGGCATGTTAATAAAATAAGACCATCACCTTTTCTCCTTAAGTGTTGTTCGTTGAGAGGAATTGTCAAAAACCTCAAGTTCTTCATCATCCTTCGCAAAGAACACAAAGAACGCGAAGAACACGAAGAACGCCGAGCCCTCGAAGATCGACGACGCGACGCCAAGTACCGCGACGCTGAATATTCTTCTTCCGCGACGTTCTTCCGTGACAATCCAACCCCGCGACAACCTTCAATCGACAACGACAAGGTAGGGGGTTTCGCTTCTTTTAAATCTCTTTGTGAGTTATAAAAACAGCATGGATTTAGTTAATATAATTAAATCTGTTGTTTCTTGGTCCTCGGAATTCTTCGACGCAACGCCAGATACTGCGACGACGCGACGATCCCCTCCTTCCGTGATGATTAATTCTGCGAAGAACGCGCATGCGACGACTTGACGAGGTAGGGGTTTTTATTTGAGAACAATCCTTATTTTCCCGTGATTGTTTCTTTTAAAACAAAGAACCCGAATCAAGTTCAATTTTAATTCTATTAAAATTGTGCCTTGCTTTTATTCTATGTTGAATATTTCTCCCGACTGTTATTATCTAACGCGGAGGGTGCAAGCCAAACAAACACAGCCCGACAACCCTCCGCAGTTCTTCCTTGTTGTGAGGATTTGGCGGCTGACGACAAAATGAGCCGCAGAGGCAATTTAATGATTCCACAGTGAAGAACGGAACCCGGGAGGAACAACGGCGCAGACGGGAAGGAAATCGGACCACCGGAGAAACTCTTGTGGCCCGCGGAAGCTTCCGCCAGCACGCCGGCGGCTGAAGCCGCGGCGGCGAGGCAGTTCCGCGGCCGCGCGGAACCGCGGTTCAAGGACGCGGCGGCCCGGACACGTCCGGGTGATCCAGGGTGGCCCCCCCGCGGGGGCCGCGGTGTTGTCACGCGGGGGCATGCGCGCCCCCCGAGTTGCTCGGCCGCGCGGCCGAGCTGAGCCGGACCGGGCCGCGCCCTGGCCTGGCCGGACCGGGTCCAGCCGGGTTGGACCGGGTCGGGTCGCCCCGGTTCGGCCGACCCAGGGGGGGTCGGGCCGGGTCGGTCCGGGCCCAGACCCCCCGTTCCTAGACCTTTTTGGTCCTTTGCCCGTAACTTGAGCTATGGGCCTCCAAACGACTCGCCGTCAGTGGCAACACGATTCTTGGATCGAGACGATCGTTTTGGTATATTACACTCAACGTTTCGGAATACTTTGGGTTTGGCCAGGTTGGTTCGTACACAAAACCAAAAGGGCCCTCGGAGCGGAAACGCTCATATCTTGAGCTTCGGACGTCCGATCGACGTGCCGTCGACTTTTTTGTTTTCCTCTAAGTGAGACAGATCTTTTGGCATAATCCGACCGAGGTTTGGAGGCAGGTGGAGTACGGTCGGGTTGGTTTTGTCTTAAAACCAACCGGGCCCCTGGGACGAAAAAGCCATTATCTCTCAGACCGGGCGTCCGATTGACGCGCCCTCTGCGACGTTGAGTTCCTGTTGACGATACAGAACTTTTGGAGACATCAACTCTGGACTATGTGTATGTTGATGTATCAGCCTCTTGGCTCGTGGAGCGGACCCTCCCGAGCAAGATTGCTGTGTGCGGGAACCCTAGAGCTCGCTGCAACTGCTATTTTGACGACGACGACTGTACAGAAATCCTCAGTGGATTCGACTGCGACGATGATGAGAACAGTACGGGAATCTTCCATGTTTTCGGCAGTGACCACTACGGTACATCTTGGGATACATCAACTCCGGACTACATGTCAGTTGATGCATCGACCACTTAGCTCGTGGAGTGAACCCTCCCGGAACGAGCATGCTGTGTGCGGAAACCCTAGAGCCGGTTGAGACTTGACGACTGCTGATCGAACGACTCAGTGTGTTACAGATAGCCCAGTGGGGAGCGCTTGGTTGCAGCAGAAGACCCACGGCGGAGGAGCGCTTGGTTGTAGCGGCAGACCCGCGGTACTCAACAGAAGGAGTACCTCTGGAGGCTATGAGGGGGAGCGCTTGGTTGTAGCGGCAGACCCACGACAGAGGTGCGCTTGGATGTAGCGGCACAGGAGAGCGCTTGGTTGTAGCGGCACACCCACGATAGAGGCGCGCTTGGTTGTAGCGGCACAGGGGAGCGCTTGGTTGTTGCGGCAGACCCACGACGGAAGAGCGCTTGGTTGTAGCGGCACGGGAGAGTGCTTGGTTGTAGCAGCAGGCCCGCAGTACTCGATAGGTGGGGTACTACAGCAGTTCAAAGTTAGAGGGAAGTGCTTGGTTGTAGCGGCATAACCACTATGCTTGATGGAGAAGAAGTTTCCCAATAGCTATGGTTTCAACTTCATGATCGATCCTATGTGGGTCATTGTGGGGGTTAGTACCTACCGATCCTTTGTGGGTCTGACGGTTTAGATGAATCAGTGGCTACATCTGATCATCTCTATCATCTTACGAAGAAGTATATCCTGTGTGAGCTGAATTCTGTTTTACTTTCCTGTGTGGATTGTGTTGTGTTATCCTGTGTGGATTTACATTTTACTTTCCTTTATGGATTGTGTTGAGCTATCCTGTGTGGATTTCACGTTTTTCTTTCCTGTGTGGACTGGGTTTCACTTGAGCTCGGATGTTGGAGCCGAGCGAGAAATTGATGACTTAGGTATATGTATGGGAATATACCTAAGCAGTGTTGGATGTTACTTCGTGATTGTATCTTTCCTTTGTGGTTTATCCTTTGTGGATTTTCGGAGACCCTCGGGGGTCTCGGGGTCCCTACTGAGTAGCTTATACTCACCCCTGCACGGGAAATGCCCGCACTACGTTGTGTTGGTTGCAGACGACGGACAACGCTGATCGTGGTGGAGGCTTGTGGAGCAGGACGGTACCTGGAGGTGGACCACTGGGCGAGGTGTACTCGGAGCGGTAGGCTGGACCCGAGGAGCAGTGGAGGCTTTATGTACCCACCCTTCAGGTGGGACTTCAAGAGGACGGCTCGACGTTGCGACTTTAATTTTCAATTGCTGTTTTTCCCCTTTCAGTTGTACTTTACAGTTGGGCTTGTATTTCCGCCCCCCTTTACTTTTCCGCACTTACTATTGTACCAACTTCTACTCAGTGTTTACTTCTTCCGCTTTCTTACTCTGTGGTGCTTTTTTACTTTACAAAGGCAATGCCTTCCCTTTTTTTACCGGGATTTACGCCTTGGTGCTAGTCGCCAGCCCCTGGCCTATGGAAGGCGGGCTTGGGGTAGTCACGACACGGGCCCCGAGGACGGGTCGTTACAATTGGTATCAAAGGTGGTCGGTTCTACCGCAGACTCTGATCTTTATTCTATGTGAATCAATAGTGTTTAGCGTATTGGGTGTGGTTATCAGTCAAAGGAGTCCAATGTTGGTGCGGCGACCGACGTATCCGTACACCAGGACCCTGACTTCTGATTTCCGACTTAAGGCACAAAAACATTGATTGCATGTGTGTTTCAAGTTTTCTTTGTGATTACTTCATATCAGCTCACCTGGTATACTGTTCTGACCGTGGCGCACCTGTTTCCTTTCAGGATGGCCCCACGACGGCAGCCAGCTAGGGTTCTGAGAGTAGAGCGTGACAACAGCCCACCGAGCGACGAGGCCTCGGTACAGGGCCCGTTGACAGTAGAGGCACCTGCGGTACCTCTACCCGCCGAGCCCCCGATGTTTCCAGCACCAGCCGCTGACGATGCACGTCGCCTCGGAGCTCTACACGAGTTCCAGCGCCAGCGACCACCCAGGTTTCGTGGGGAGACGGACCCCCAGGCAGCTGAGGACTGGCTGGAGGTAGTCGTACGAGTTTTCAGGCTAGTGAGGACACCAGCAGACATCATGGTGATCCTCGCGGCTAACCTACTTCACGCAGCAGCGGGCC
The DNA here is from genome assembly GCA_963277665.1 of Viscum album. Taxonomy (NCBI): domain Eukaryota; kingdom Viridiplantae; phylum Streptophyta; class Magnoliopsida; order Santalales; family Viscaceae; genus Viscum; species Viscum album. The sequence continues at coordinate 1,434,376,292 of OY728151.1, read as the reverse complement.
GATGGTGGAGCTTGATGCTCCAGGTGCACGACGAGGCATCTCTTCTCTGGACGGACTTCGAGAGCCTCTTCCGCTCAGAGTTCGTCCCGGCCACCCTCCGTGCGGTGCGCATCCAGGAGCTCCTTCATCTGCAGCAGGGCAGCATGACAGTAGCCCAGTACGCGGTGAGGTTTACCGATCTCTCGCGCTATTCCACGGACATGGTACGGGACCCATTCTTCAGGGCCCGAACCTTCAAGTAAGGGCTTAGGCGAGAGATCAGAGCTTCAGTTGTTTCTCACAGCATTCCGACACAGAAGAGAGTGTTGGAGCGAGCCCTCTTAGTGGAGAGTTTCCTTGCTGAGAAGTCTCTAGCAGCATGAACCACCACTAGCCGGCATGCGGCAGAGTCTTTTGTAGCGGGAAGTAGACAGATGACGCAGGGGTCCGAGAGGACTAGACCTACCGGTGGTCAACCGCATGACACAGGGTCGATTGTGCGAGGCACCCGGGGTGGACAACGACTTACCATGAGCGGGTAGTGTTACTACTACAGCGGGATTGGTCACATGGCTCGTGATTGTCTGACCCGCCATACGGATGACCAGCAGGTGAACGAAGGACCCCCCAGGCAGAGGCAGAGGTTCGATCAGGGCAGGCCGCAAGGAGCAGGCAACCATGGCAGGGGAGCTGGCCGTGCAGCTGGAGGTGGACGATGCTTCGGGGTGTTGCCACCACCACCACCAGGAGGTCCACCCCGACCGTAGGGAGTTGGTGGACATGGGAGAGCTCAATTTCAGGCAGCTGAGGCCTTCGATCATGGAGCTCTGGGAGCAGATGGACAGGAGCGGAACTAGTGGATACGTCTTTTATACTTCTAGTTCCTTGTTGCTGATGTGTAGAGTCTTTGTATTATGAGCTGCAATAATAAAAGACACATACCTTTGTGATGTTTTCATTCCTGTCCTCTTTTGTGTTGTTACTAAGAGGTTCCAGTTTAGACTGTTGACTTGACCCTCACTTGTGAGACATCTACTGGAGGATACCCAGTTACCACACACTGATGCCGACATTGTGACTCAACCCTTAGAGGCGAGAGTAATGGTTGGATCTCTTGGCAGTAGCGTCGAGGCCTTACGACGTCATCCTTGGTATGGATTAGTATCATCCATGTCGGGATTGACTGTACTAGGCAAAGAACATGGTTCATCCAAGGGATGAGACCAGATTTCTCTTATCGGCAAAGAAGAAATCTCCGCAGCTCTTGTAGGACCAGAAGGGTCTAGGTCATCCATGAGCGGATGAGGACAGCTCAGAGCAGGAAAAAGTCTTTTGCTGACAGAAGGCGGAGGCCACTAGAGTTCGAGGATGGCGACCACGTCTTCTGGCGTGTCTCACCTCGACATGGATTACGGAGATTTGGCCGAGGCGGCAAGTCGTCTCCACGCTTCATCGGACCATTCCAGGTCCTCGACAGGATTGGCGAGGTGGCTTATCGCCTGGCTCTACTGCCTCAGTTGCACCGTGTGCATGACGTCTTCCACGTATCTCAGCTGAGGAGATACATTCACGACCTGTCACACACCATTGACCATGGGGAGCTGGACGTTGGTGATGGGGCGACTTTTGCGGAGGTCCTAGTGGAGATCGATGATCGACAGAAGCGGGTCCTACGTGGATGATCGGTTCCTCTTGTGCGCATCAGATGGCAGCATGGGAACCTCTAGGAGAGAACTTTGGAGCGGGAGGCTCAGATGCATGCTCAGTACCGCCTTTGTATCCCTAAGTTTGTGGTGAAGCTTTACGGGAATGTAAATCCCTGTGGTAGGAGTAATGTAAAGACCCGTAAATTTCAATGGAATTTTTTTCTTTATTTTATTTGGAATTTTACAAGAACGCAGTTTCAGACGACACCTGATTCCGAGGCACGGTGTGCCCGAAATCATTTTCCAAAGTTTGGCTCGGGTACGTTCAGTGAACGGACGAGTGGGTTTTTCTAACTTTTGAACCGGTGCCCGGAATCGAATTCTGAGGGCACCGATGAAATCGCAGTGCCGGTAATTTCTTAGAAATGCCTCTTCCGGAGTTGCGTTTTCTCGGGTGTGATTTTTAATTTTTTTGCTTAAAGTTAAGAAATAAAATATTTGGTACGACAAACTTTATTTTATTTCACTTGGAAGCCACTTAAAGCTGCTCAAGCTAAGTTGATGCGGATAGGGTGCTATCCAAAAATATCCTACCCTCTTGGTAGGATATTTGTGAGGTGGGGCTCGCACGAGCCCTACCGTTTCTTTTCCGCTAAGTAACACACCTGCGAAAACCCGTCATTATGAAAGTCAACTGATGCATTTTCTTAATTTCTTAACGCACCAATTAATTGGGCGGTTTTATTCGTTGAATTAATTGGGCGGTTTATTTCGTTGAATTGATTCTATGAATTAATGGGTCGTTACTTATCTCTTTTTCGTTTGTTGGAATGTTAATAAAATAAGACCAACGCTTTTTCTCCTTAAGTGTTGTTCGTTGAGAGGAATTGTCAGAAACCTCAAGTTCTTCATCGTCCTTCGCGAAGAACGCGAAGAACGTGAAGAACGCGAAGAACGCCGAGCCCTCGGAGATTGACGACGCGATGCCAAGCACTGCGACGCCGACGATTCTTCTTCCGCGACGTTCTCCCGTGACAATCCAACCCCGCGACAACCTTCGATCGACAACGACAAGGAAGGGGGTTGCACTTCTTTTAAATCTCTTTTTGAGTTATAACAACAGCATGGATTTAATTAATATAATTAAATCTGTTGTTTCTTGGTCCTCGGAGTTCGTCGACGCAATGCCGGATACCACGACGACGCGACGATCCCCTCCTTCCGCGACGATTAATTCCGCGAAGAATGCGCGTGCAACGACTTGACGAGGTATGAGTTTTTATTTGAGAACAATACTTATTTTCCCGTGATTGTTTCTTTTAAAACAAAGAACCCGGATCAAGTTCAATTTTAATTCTATTAAAATTGTGCCTTGCTTTTATTCTGTGTTGAATATTTCTCCCGACTGTTATTATCTAACGCAGAGGGTGCGGGCGAAACAAACACGGCCCGACAACCCTCCGCAGTTCTTCCTTGTTGTGCGGATTTGGCTGGCGACGACAAAACATGCCGCAGAGGCGATTTAATGATTCCACAGTGAAGAACGGAACCCAGGAGGAACAGTGGCGCAGACAGGAAGGAAATCGGACCACCGGAGCAACTCCGGTGGCCCGCGGAAGCTTCCGCCGGCGCGCCACGCCGGCGGCCGGTGGCGGCGCCTAGCGCGCCTCCGGAAAAACCTCGCCGCGGCTGAAGCCGCGGCAGTGAGGCGGTTCCGCGGCCGCGTGGAACCGCGGTTCAGGGACGCGGTGGCCTGGCCGCGTCTGGGTCATCCAGGGCGGCCCCCCGCGGGGGCATGCGCGCCCCCCGCGTTGCTCGGCCGCTCGGCCGAGCCGAGCCGGACCGGCCGGCCGAGCCGGGCTGTGCCCTGGCCTGGCCGGACCGGGTCCTGCCGGGTCGGACTGGGTCGGGTCGGGTCGACCCGGTTCGGTCGACCCAGGGGGGGTCGGTCCGGGCCCAGACCCCCCATTCCCGGACCTCTTCGGTCCTTTGCCCGTAACTTGAGATACATGCCTCCAAACGACTCGCCGTCACCAGCAACGCGATCATTGGATCGAGACGGCCGATTCGGTATATTAAACTCAAGGTTTCGGAATACTTTGGGTTTGGCCGGGTTGGTTCGTACACGAAACCAACCGGGCCCTCGGAGCGGAAACGCTCATATCTTGAGCTTCGGACGTCCGATCGACGTGCTGTCGACTTTGTTGTTTTCCTCTAAGTGAGATGGATCTTTTGGCATACTCCGCCCGAGGTTTGGATGCAGGTGGAGTACGGTCGGGTTGGTTTTTCCTTAAAACCAACTGGGCCCCTGGGACGAAAAAGCCATTATCTCTCAAACCGGGCGTCCGATTGACGCGTCGTCTGCGACTTTGAGTTCCTGTTGACGATACAGAACTTTTGGATACATAAACTCTGGACTATGTGTCAGTTGATGTATCAGCCTCTCGGCTCGTGGAGCGGACCCTCCCGAGCGAGCTTGCTGTGTGCGGGAACCCTAGAGCTGGCTGCAACTGCTACTGTGACGACGGTGACTGTACAGAAATCCTCAGTGGATTCGACTGCGACGATGATGGAAACAGTACGGGAATCCTCCGTGTTTTTGGCAGTGACCACTATGGTACATCTTGGGATACATCAACTCCGGACTACATGTCAGTTGATGCATCGACCACTTAGCTCGTGGAGTGGACCCTCCCGGAACGAGCATGCTGTGTGCGGAAACCCTAGAGCCGGTTGAGACTTGACGACTGCTGATCGAATGACTCAGTGTGTTATGGATAGCCCAGTGGGGAGCGCTTGGAACCTTTTTTCCTTTTAATTTATATAAAGATTTTGGGATTGGGAAAAACTAAATTGGTTAGGTTATACATATTATTTTGGAATATAAATGAGTTATTTTTATCATAATAATTTATATTTAATATTTAGATATGATAAAATTACTTTAAATTCTTAAGAAACGCCAATGCATTGATTATTTTGTTAATAATTGAATAAAATAAACGATACTAAAAAAATTAAAAGTGAAGTAAATAGAATGATTTATCAAATTAAATTATTTTTATGGGAATATATCATCTTATAAATCTTTGAAATTAATATATTCAATTTATTTATTTATCTTTATATTTTTTAGAATTAAAATTAAATGAATAATATCATAGGTGATAGTAATGTTAATTTATAATAAATGATTTAAAATTAATAAAAATACTATATTATTCAAAGTGATTTTTTAATGTTCATAAATATAAAATATGTTCCATTAATTGAAAAATTATTATTTTATAATAAACATACTGACCGCCTAATTAATAAAAACTATGTTAGCATAATTATGGTTAAAATAGTGTTTTTGCACATTACTTGTGATTGTGTTAAAACTAATTTCCAAAAACATTTGTTTTTTATTTGATAAATTGAATTTGATACTTATAATATATTCATATAAATTATCTAATATGGATCGCTTAAATTTATCCTTAATGGACAAATTAATTAGGTTGTAAATCTAGTTACATTAATGAAAAACCAAAATGAAAAAAATAAGGAAACATTGAATTTAAGGAAATGTTTAAAAAATGTGTAATAATGTGTTTTAGAGGTGCTTATATACCATATAATCTCTAAAAACAATTAATTATCAATCTTTTCTCCACTTTAGAAAATATTTAGCTCCCAATAATTAATATTTTTGAGTATTTACAAGAATGACACTCCTCTACATCTATAAAAGGACACTCAACCCCTAACTTATTCACACCTCTCAAGCCATTTTCATAGAAAAAACTATAAAAAAATAAAATAAAATAAAAATCATCCCCTCATCCTAGAATAAATATTTTTTGAGGGAATATAACATTTGATGGTTTTAGTGGGAAATTATTGAGGATACCCATATAAGAGGTAATGTTATTCTAAAAGCATTTATATATTATATATTCTTCCACATCCTTCAATTATTCTTCTTCCATGAATTATAATAAAATAATTAAACTAAATATACTAATATGTTGTTATGTTAAGGTTACAACCTACAAACACACACACTTTGATAAAATGAATTACGAAATCATCATTCGTATGTAAGATAGACTACCGCCTCGTGAAATGATACCTTTAATTTTTTCTATTACTTACTATCAAAGTTTGAAATAATGATGGATATTATAATTATATATTATATTTATGATATTTATAATGTAATAATACCTATTTAGTCATTATATCAAATACACCAATTTTATATTCATTTCTGTAAGGGATATGATAACATCGCTCGTGTGTACGGCGGACTACCACCTCACAAAGCGATGTGAAGAATGTTTCACTTACGTGACACATGGAAGGTAATAAGGGTATTTATAATTAATATATATGATATATATGAAGTAATTATAATATTAATTACATAAGTATCTTTATGTAAATACAATATATCATTTTCTTCTTACCGTTTGACACACTGAAAAAGTGAAAATGTAATTCATGGATTTATGGACTACCACCTTCTAGAAGTGATGTGATTCCTTTTAAATCACAAGGATTTCATATACAATTATATATTATTAAATATAATGTAATTTATGATATTATTAATATTATTATTTACAGATAAAAATCTACTTACCTTCTTTCTCTAATGATCATTAAAAACAGAAATGCTACTCATTAGTATGTTCGACATACTATCCCCACGATCACAATGTTGGTTCATTTTTCATAACCATATTTCATTATCTATTTTAAAAGTATAATTTATGTATAAATATGATAATTATTTCCTGATTATTATTATTTATATGTTTAAATAATTATTTTTTTACCATTTTCAACCTAACTAAGTAGTTTTTGACACAAAGCTGAATATGGTCAAAAAATTCGACTTAATATTAATTGACTAAGTATTTATATATAACTTTTTTATAAGTAAAATAAAATATATAATAATGTTTTAAAAGGTTATCAAGAAATTAAATAATTAACATAATTTTATTATTTAGACAGGAAATGAAAAATCCTGATGAATCAGACTCAATATAAGGGGTTTTTGTGTCTCACTTTTATTTCTCTAAGATGTATACCTTATTCAATACTCGTTTTTCTTATGTGGGGTATATATTGAACATTAATGTATTGAATTATTCATAAAATTAATTTTATGTGGATTTAGATATCCATTTTATGATCTAATTCATGGGGTTTAAGGTTTTAATGTTACTAAAGTGGTAAGTTACTTTTTGTCACAATTTTCATTATTTAAGAAGTTTGTTATGTGATACAACTATCTTATTTTATAAAGTGTATATACTTCCCCTTTTACATGTTATATAAAAAATATAATTATTATTCATGATATTTTAATTTTCATTTAATGTTATTCCTTCACGGGTATTATGATTCAAAATTAAAAAAGTGGTAAGAGTCTTTTGTTACAATCTCACTGTTTAACATGATTGTGCATCATTAAGTCTTCGATATAGAAATTATATATTTATCATGAATTCTATTATCCTATGTTAATTCATGATAATTACAGGAAAATTTTCATTTTCCCACTCTTTTTTACGTAAATTTTTTGACAAACTATTATTAAGAAAATATGACTTCATTTCCCACTTCAATCAGAAATCTGTGTTCTTTCAAAACAATGTTTTTTAGAAATGTTTTCAAAATATTTTTAAATTATATTTTAATCTAATTTTCAAAAGAAATTATTTTAAAATTGTTTTAGTTTTTTAAAATGTGTTTTATATTATTTCCAAATCTTCATTTATAATTTTTGAAGGTTATTTTCAATAAAAAAGGTTTTGAAAAGGTTTTATGTTTTCAAAAGAGATTTTCAAAATGAAAAGGGAATTTTCTATTGAGTCAAAATTTTCCTTATAAATTTTCTCATTCCCTTATGTTTTGGAAATCACAAACACATTTTCATATAATTTTTATATCTATAAGGAAATTTTATATACATTTTCATTAATATTTTTATAGCTAAGTCTATAATTTTATTTTTCTTAAGTCAAAAGAATAAGTTAGATCCTTAATGAAATAAGGAATCCAATACTTTATTAATTTCTATTGTCTTAGAATTGAGATTCTAATGTCTATTTATCAATTCCAAATCATGCCAAAAATAAAATCCAATTCAAGTTTCTTAATTCCGAATCACGCAGAAAATTGAATATGATTCGTCTTTATCAATTTCGATTCACTTCCTCAATTTCAAATCATCCAGAATTGTAATTCTGATTCTCTCAATTTTGTAATTCCAATTCTATAATTTTTTTTGAATTTGATTCACTTCCTCAATTATGAATCATCCAAAATTTTGAATCCGATTCATACTTCCTTAAATTATGATTTTCTAAAAAATGTGAATTCGATTCATGATTTATCAATTCTGAAACATCTTATTTTTTGAATATGATTCTCATTTCTTCAATTCTGATTCCTAATTATTTTCAGATGTGATTTTATATATTTCTTAATGTTTTCTATTTTGTTTAGGAATCTGATTTTATAACTTTCTTAATGTTATGATGTTTTCTCAGTGTAAGATTTTATATATTTCTTAATGTTTCTATTTTTTACTTAACAAAATGTTTTTTATAATATATTCATACATACTTAATGTTTCTCATGATATTTTTTATATTAAATGATGTTATCCAATATGTTTTGATATGACCGTTGTAAGTGCCAGCTATACAGGTCTCTCTGAAATTTTTGAAAAAATATCACCATTGGGGGAAATTTCAACCCTTGGGGATATAACCTATAAATATCCAGTCATTTGAATGTTTTCAATGCTTTGAAATTTTGAGAGAATTGATACTATGTGAGAGCTCTTCCAGAATTGCTTCGTGTGAAATCCTTGAAGAGTTTATGTTTTGAACAACTTATTCTATGTACTTAAATCTTCAACAAGTTTTTTTTGATGTGTAAAATTCTGATTTTTATTGTATAAAATCAAGGGCTTATAAGATGAAGGAAGACAAAGTTTTAAATTACCTACTTAATCGAGGGCTTATGGATGAAGGAAGACAGAGGTGTCGATCACCTTACAGATCAAGGGATTGTGGGGATAACAATACAGATACTAATATTTGTATCAAGGGATTACCCTATAATGGGTAAGATAGACATTATTAAAAGTATAAATCAAGGGAACTTTATCCAAGGTGTTTTGGGTACCCTACTCTTTGGGATAAAAGATTTATACTATTTTACAAGTACATTAAATTTCCATTGAAATCTGTAATAATAATAAAGTGTTTCTTGTAATTTATTTTTGTTGTAACTATAATTAAGGATTTTGTACACCTTAAGGTAGAATTTTTCTAAGTATAAATGTGTGCTAATTTCATCACCCCAAAGTGGTTTTCCTTAAAGTTATAGAAGAGGGATTAAGTGGATCCTATTTTTTTAAATTTGTTAAACAACGTTTTCTTAAGGTGAAAAAATGATAGTATTTAAACTTACAATTCACCCCATCTTGTAATTGAGTATCTACATCTTGTATTTTGATCCTAAAATTGGTATCAGAGCATGTCTCTGAGATACTGCTACTTACACTTAGTATGAAAATGAATATTTTCACTACTCAGTTTACTTACACTTTGTTTACTTTTATATGTTGTTAATTTTAGATATTTTTTTTATAAATACATACTAAAATAACTTGTGTTGTGGAAAATGAATTCTTATAAGATGAAAGGAATGAATGTCGAATACTTAGATAATATAAACAAAACAAGAGCACCAATATTCTATGGGAATTATTATGAATACTAGAGAGATAGAATAAAGATTTTTTTATCAACACCGGTGTTGAAAATTTTTTTATACTTACTAAATATTATAAGATACCTGACAGGGAAGTTAGAACTTTTTCTAATCAATAAAATAAAGACTATCATCTAAAATAAAAGGTATAAAATACTTTGCTTTGTTCTATGACCATGAATACATATATCCAGATATCTTCTTATGAAGCAGCTAACGGCTTTTGGAAGAAACTTTAAGTTACAAATTTTGGTACTTCAAAAGTTATTTAAACCATAAGATCCATGATTAGAGAAGATTATCATGGTTTTGTTTTTCCTTATGGAGATCCTATTGTTAATGTTTAGATGAGATTTATGACTATAGTGAATAGTCTATAGTTAATGGGAGAAAAGGGGCTAGATGATGAGATGCTTATAGATAAGATTATTGACATCATGCATAATGAATGGGAATCTAAGAGAAATAATATTGATAAATCAAGTAATGTTACAACTATTACTATTGATTAATTATGTGGAACTCTCATACAACATGAGAAGATATTTAAGTGATATGATGATATTATAAAGAATAAGAATGGGAGTGTTACTTTTACTACCACTTCAAATCAAATGAAAGCCAAAACTCTTAATAAAGTTTATAATACAAAAAATTCTAATAAAGTTGTTATTTAGTCGGACTCAAGTGAATCTGAACAGTAAAAGAATGAGTTATCTAATCTTTCTCAAAGGATAAACAAGATTATTGGAAATAAGGACTTTCAATATAGGTATACGAAAAAGGATAGGAAAGATAAGAAATATTCTGAAGTCACATGTTATGAATGTAAGAAAGATGGACATATCAGACCTGATGGTCCTTAGATGAAAATAAAGGACATGAAAGATAGACATTTTGAGAAGAATCAGAAAAGATATTATAAGTATAAGGGACAAAATGTTTTAAAGGCTATTGATTCTTGGGTTTCAAGTGGTGGAGACTAATCTGAAAAATCTTCAGATTATGAATCTTCTGGACAAAAGAATATTGGTCTTATTTCTAGAATACCTATTTAAAACCAATGCTTCATGGAAAAGGTACACATTGCTTATTCCATAACCAACAAATTTTTAAGTGATAATTATCCTGATAAATATTATGAATATTTGGATGATGAATATTCATCATCAAAAGATAATTATTTACCTTATTTTAAATAAATATATAGGTTTTTCATATTTCTTGAAATGGAAAATAGTAAGATAAAAAAGAAACTTGATAAGTAAAATTCTAGAATCGATTTTCTAAAAAAATAAGTATTAAATATTTCTAAAGATATTGATGAAAAATATTTTTAAATTGTTTCTATTTCAAAAAACATTGAGGAAGTTAATTCTGATGAGGATAAACTTTCTAAGGATTTTGAAAAATATATTTATAAGAAAAATGTTTTAGAGAAAAAAATCCAATCCTAATACTACCGACTATGAGGATAAGAATTTAGTCATCATAAAAATATCTGAAATATTTTACTTAACGAAACATTTTTCAAACATTACTTGTGGTAAGGAAGGTTTTGATAAAATTTATTTATAACTTCTTTCTCTTAAGAATAGTTCTGGAATGGGTTATACTCACTCTAAACCTATTTTCAGTCACAACTAATTTTTACCTAAAAGTTCCCCTTTTTTCACTAAGTGTGAAAGTGGCGGACATTGGGAGAAAAATTATTATTAAAAAAAATTCAATCCTTAGTATTTCATAAATCTTACTTTTCTAAGAAGACGTGGATTATTAAGATTTTACTTTCTAACAGTTCCAGATCTAAGAATTTTGGATTCTGAAAATATAATTTTTTTATTTTTTTGAAAAAAAAGGAAGTTCCAACAAAAATACATGTTATATGGATAGTGGATGTACCTGACACATGACTGGTAACAAAAAATTATTTAAAAATGTTGTTAATATGAAAGGTGGAAGTTTCACTTTCGGAGACAATGTTCTCAGATCGATTGTTGGTATGAGTAATATCATTTTTTTGTAAAATCCTTAATTTAAAATGTTTTATTTATTAAAGGTCTTAAGAACAACTTTATAAGAATAATTCAATTATGTGATAAACGTCACCTTGTGAATTTTAGTAATGATAAATTCTTAGTATACAATTCCAAGGATGAGTTCATTCTTTCTACCCATCGACATGATGGGGTTTATACAATTAACTTAGAATACCTTAGGATCCAAGACTTAACTTGCCTCAGTGCAATGGAAGGCCAATATTGGTAATTTCATATAAGATTAGGACACTGTAACCTCAAGAACTTATGTAAACTTTCTAAGAAAAGACTTGTTAAGGATCTACCTGATCTTATATTTTATTCTTCAAAGGTTTGTGATCTTTTTCAAAATGACAATCAACATAACTCAATCCTTAATACTATAATTTAAGTCTCAACTTATGATGAATTACAGCCAGTGCACATGAACTTGTTTGGTCCTACACAAAATGGAAGTATTGGAGGAAGATACTATGTATTTTTTTAGTTGATGATTACAATAGATTTACATGGGTCTATTTTCTAGTAAGGAAATCTGAATCCTTTTATTATTTCAAATATTTTTCTGCCAAATTAAAAAATTAGAAAATCATTCCATTTATAACTATTCATAGAGATTGTGGAGGAGAATTTAAAAATTCTGATTTTGAAACTTTTTGTAGTAGAAAAGGCATTACTCATAAGTTATTAGCTCTCAGAACCCCTCAGTAAAATGGTGTTGTTGGAAGAAGAAATTGAATTCCTCAAGAAATAACAAGAGCCATGTTGAGTTAATACTCAATTGCTAAACATTTTTGGAATGAAGCTGTAGGTACTACTTGTTATACTATAAATGAAGTTTAAACAAGGCCATTTCTTAATAAAACACCTTATGAGTTATGGACAGGCTGAAAACCTAACATTTTATACTTCAGATTATTTTGATGTAAAGTATTCATTTTTAATACAAATGATAACTTAAAAAAATTCACACCCAAATCTGATGAAGGAATTTTATTAGGCTACTCCATAACTTCTAAGGCCTATAGAGTCTTTAATAAAAATTATTTTACTATTGAGGAAACAATACATGTTAAATTTTATGAAACTGATCCTTTTTTTAAACAAGCCCAAACTATATCTTCGGATGTAGTTTTAAAAACCGATTATCAACCTTTGATGGGTTATTCTTCTAATAGGTAGAATAATAAAGAAAATATTTCTGAAGTATTTACTCCCGAATATTTTCTACCATATATTGATGAACATGTTTTACAAAACCCAATTTAGTTGTTTTTAATGAATCATCCCCATGATATTATCATTGGTGATGTGCATCAACCCGTAATGACTAGAAGTTATTTAAGAAATGAAGTAGAGAATCTAGTATTAATTTCCCAATTAGAACCTAAAATTACTGATGAAGATTTAGGTGATGAATATTGGATTAAAGCTATGTAAGATGAACTAAATGAATTTGAATGGAACAAAGTCTGGACCTTCGTTGAAAGACCTAAGAAAACTTCTATAATTGGAGTAAAGTGGGTATCCAGAGATAAATTTGATGAAAATGGAATCATAGCAAGAAATAAAGGAAGATTAGTTGATAAAGTCTATAATCAATAAGATGGAATATACTATAATGAAACCTATGAACTGGTATCTATACTTGAATCTATTAGAATTATCTTAGCCTATCCAACATTCTATAACTTCAAATGTTTTCAAATGGATGTAAAGTTTGATTTCCTTAATTAATATGATCAGTAGAATGTTTATGTTGAAAAAACTTATGTATTTGAAGAAAAAAAACATCCCGAACATGTTTTTAAACTTACCAATGCTTTATATGGTCTTAAACAAGACCCTAGATCCTAGAATGATAGAATTACATGATTTTTATTACAAAATAATTTTTTTAAGAGAACTACTGATCCAAACCTTTTTACAAATAAATAATCGAAAAATATTTTAATTGTTAAAATATATGTTGATATCATTATATTATGATCAAATTAGTAATCCTTAACCGATTCATTTTCTAATCTTATGAAATATGAGTTTGAAATGAGTATGATGGGCGAGTTAACATTATTTATTAGTTTTATAATTTATCAAAAACCAAAAGGAAACTATATATCTCAATATAGGTATATTAATGATCTTCTTAAAATGTATGGATATGAAAACACTAAAAGTATAATTACTCCAATCGGTACCTCGAATACCCTTTATCTTGATGAAGCTGAGAAACCAGTAGATCAAACATATTTTAGAGTTTTGATATTAAGTTTACAATAATTAATATCCAGTCATCCAAACATAATGTTTTCATTATTATTATTTCTAAGATATAAATATAATCAAAAAATCCCATTTTAAAGCTGTGAAAATAATTTTTCTCTATTTAAAGGGAACTATGGACTTAGTTCTACTCTTCTAAAAATGATTTTATTTTAAAAGTTTTTTGAATGATGAATTTGGGGTTTGTAGAATGAATATGAAAATTAAATCCCGAACATGTCATTTCTTAGGAGCTTCATTATTTTCTTGGTCACATAAGAAACAACACTCTATATCACTTTCCACTACTGAAGATGAATACTTGGGAGTTGGAAGTTGTTGTGCTCAGGTTTTGTGGATACAACACACACTCACTGGTTATGGAATGAGTTTTACAAAAACTTAAATACTATGTGATCAAAATAGTACCATATCCTTAAGAAAGAAACATGAACATCACTCTCATTCAAAGAACATAGATATTAGGCATCACTTTCTTAGGGATTACACGCTTAAAATAGATATTATTTTACAATTTATCGGAATGAATGAAAAAATTGATGATATTTTTTAAAAAATAATTACCTTCCAATATATTTTAATATATTAAATAAAATCTAGGAATGATAAATATAAGGTAATCATTCATATATAATTTTTTTTAAAACTATATCCTAACATTAAGATACTCCTTTTCATAGGGGGAGTATGCTTGATTTATTAAATGTTTTTAGAACCTAATAAAAGTTCTCATAACCAAATAAAATTATTCAAAACCTAAGAAAAGTTTTAGGAACCTAATAAAAGTTTTTGGAAACTAATAAATGTTCTTGTAACTTAATAAAAGTTTTTATAACCTAATAATATTTTTCAGAACCTAACAAAAGTTTTCAATCTCTGATATAACTTTTCAAAAACTAAGATATCTAAGAAGAATCTTATCAAATACTAGAAAATCTTTTAAGAACTCAAAATGGTACATATTATTACTTTTTACCTCTTAGTTTTATTTTTTTGTTTGAATTTTAATATTGTTTTAAGGAAAACTTCCACAGATTAATCTTTCCTTAAATCCAATTTATTTCTTTAAAACCTAAAAAGATCAGAATCTATAAACTTTATTCAGATTAATCACAACTTTTAGATCAGATCAGATCAATTTGAATCATTTGATCTATCTTGGAAGGTGTACCTTCATCTCGATGCCTATATAAAGAAGGTGACCCCCTCGTGTCCCACATCGAATTCCATATATTTTTTCCCTGATTTGTTTTCACTCTTCAAAGTTTCTGTTTTGGGTTCCAGATTTCTTTATTAAGTTCCAAATGTCTTTGTCAATATACTCTTAGACTTTAATGCCTTAAAACAAGGAACTAAAATATTGGTAGATCTTAATATAAAGGTTAGTTTATCAGGATTTATTCCTTAAGTAATATTATTTGACAATAAAGATCATAAAATTCCAATGTTGGGAATGTATTTCATTGAAAAAATAAGGGTGAAAAAGATCCTATTTATGTAGAGATGGTTATTGAATTCTATCAACCATTCAAGTTATTCAATGTAGGAGGAAATGCTAATTTTTAGTATAATAATTATGGGAAAACTTATTCTTTATCTTATAATACAACCATAAATTTCTTTAAGGTACCATATGATGGTGAAGCTTCCAATTTCTCTCATAAGTTACCAGATTCAGAAGGATATTTTGATTGAGTTAAGGATATAGATCACTTTGGTCTTAGGGGAGTAAATATGCCTAAAATTTCAAACCTCTTAGCAAACTTCAGGATTGTGGAATTATAGATTAATGGTATTTTAATACCAAGAAAACGAGACAAGGATACCCTAAAAATAACTAATATCTTCATAATGTATTTTCTAGTTAATCTGAGGAAGATTAATTTGGTCAGGTACATATTCCATATTATTCGTCAGATTAAAGATGAGTCAATCAAATCTTATATCTTGATGTATCTAGAAATATTGTACAACCTTATCATAAGTTGTTTTAACTTTTACAAAGTTCCCTTCATTTCAAAGGAAAAAAATTAAAGACTCTTCTTTTAAGTGAGGACACACTTAAAAGAATGAAATTTTATTTTAGTGATAAGAAAAATGAGTTTTTTGAATTATTTATAAAGTCAATGTAAGTTGGAGAAATATAGAAGAAATAGTCAGTTGATCCTAATAAAATAAATTCTCAAGTCTCAGAACCACAATATCAACTCTATCTTTGGAACGTCTATAGTTGAAGAAATAGAAATCTTACCCCGATGAAGTTGTATAAATGTGGAGAAAAGACAAAAAGAAAAGAAAAGAAGTATGTGCAATGTTTATATTAGATATAGAAGAAGATAAATCATTGAAAATTATAGAATCTAAATAACTTGAGAAAAAAGAAAAAGAGAATAATCTTAAGAATAATTTCACTGAAGCTAACATTGTTCAATCATTGTTGAAACACACAGAGAGAGCCTCAGGAAAACTTTAAGTTCTAGAATCATTTTTATAGGAAATTAACTCCCTTAACAATATCCACTAGTGGAAGTAGAGGATATATAATCAATAAAAGGAAATGAAGTTATTTCTGGCATAGTTTTAATTTTTCATGAATAGATTCAAGAAGAATAAGAAGAAGTTAACATCCAACAGAAAGAAAGTGATGATGAGATTGAAAAAATTGAAGTAAAAGAGAGGCAGAGCCACTCTGATAGGTTATATTTAAGAATTTCTCAAGACTCTTCATCAATGAATTCCTCATGAGGAAAATTAGTCTACAAATCCCCAGCTTAAAAAGACAATGTTTTGAATGTGAAGTTCAAAAAATACCTTTTGATGATAAAGTTGATGGTGGAAATTATGAAAATAAAGAAGGTGATTGTAATGCTGATGATGATAAAATCATTCAAGTTTTTGATTATAGGAAGGAAATTATGAGGTTAAGAAAAATGACGTCTAATAAAGAAAAAGGAAATAAAGTAGATGTTGGCACATCCAAGCAAGCTGAATCGGAGTTAGAAAGGCATTCCTTCTATATATGAGATGATTTTTTTATTCAATCATGAAAGAAGATGGTGAACTCCATTCCTTATTTCCCAAAACATGAGTTAATATTTCATCTTATTCAAGCTTCCATAAATCAGAAATTGGAATAAAAAAACTTTTTCATGGAAAAGATCATAAAACTTGAAGCTGATTTCAAAAGTTTTGTTTAGAATTATGATTCTCACATGAAGTATTACAGAGATATAACAAAGTGGCTAAATCACATAAATAATGATATTAAATATTTTTATGATCTGTTTGTGATAGTAAAGGGTTCCTTAAAAGAATCAAAACCCAAAATAAAAACTATTTCGAGAAACTTATCAGAAAGGATAAACGAATAATAAGATATTCGGTTGAAAGAAGACAAGGATTTATATAAAAAAATGAATTACCATTCTTAATATGTAGAAAGAGTAAAATATTACATAGATGAGATGGATGAGAAGCTTAAGTACTAGGAAGAAATAATTAAGAGTTAGATAGAAATGATTAAGAACATTGAGAGGAAGTTTTGAGATTAGGAAGTTCTCTTAGAAAAGTTTCAAGATGATCACAAGGCGCTCAAGAAGTTGAAGGCTATATTCAGGCCCTTAATACCAAAGAAAGATTGATCTTTCTTATATTTATGATCATTTATTGTATAAATATTTTTCAATGATAAGTGATGTTTATCTATTTTGTTTTTGTATGGTTTGTTTTAAAACTTTTCAAGTATGTTATACCTTTCCCCATTCCTTTTTGAAAATCACAAAGGGGGAAAGGAATATTCCAAAAAATATTAGTCTAAGGATGAAAATGTTTAAAGAATACATCCTTAAAGTAAGGGTGAGATATTTTATTAATAATGGATGACAAATATATAAAGTCAGAATATGATCTTTAAGGGTATTTCTTAACCTAAGGGGAAGTTAGTTGTTTTCATCTGGAGTCATAAACTAAGGGGGAGATAAGTCTTTAATTTAAGTTCAAATACGAAGTCTTACGGTCATAATATTTTTTTTCTTAAATTGACTATTCGTGCTTTCCAAAAAGGGAGATATTTTTGAGTTAAATGTTTCCTTATAACTTTTCTGATTCCTTTATGTTTTATAAATCACAAACACATTTTCTTATAATTATTTGTATTTTAAGGAAATTTTATATACATGTTCTTTAACCTTTTTATAGATAAGTATAACATTTTATTTCCCTTAACTCAAACAAATAATTTTAATCCTTAATGAAAGATAAAATCACTTACTTTCTCAATTTTGATTCTCTTAGAATTGTCATTCTGATTTCTATTTCTCAATTCCGCATCGTTCAGAAAATAGAATCCAATTCATCTTTCTCAATTCCGAATCACGTAGAAAATTGAATTTGATTCATCTTTCTCAGTTCTGATTAACTTCTTCAATTCTGAATTGTACAGAATTATGATTCAGATTCTATCAATTTTGTGATTTTGATTCTCTAATTTTTTTGAATCTGATTCAATTCCTTATTTCCAAATCATAAATTTTTTTAATCCGATTCACTCTTCTTTAAATTTTGATTCACTAAAAACTGTGAATCCAATTAATGATTTCTCAATTCTGAAATGTCTAATTTTATGAATCCAATTATCATTTATTCAATTCTAATTCTCAATTATTTGAAGATCTAATTTTATATATTTCTTAAAATTTTCTCTTTTTTTAAGAATAAGATTTTATAATTTTATTAATGTTATGATATTTCCTTAATGTAAGATTTTATATCTTTCTTAACGTTTCTGTTTTTACTTAAAATAATATTTTACATAAATATATTTGTACATACATAAAGTTTCTCTTGATACCTTTTTATATTAAACAATGTCATCCAATATGTTATTATATGACCATTGAAAGTTCTAGCTCTATAGGTCCCTCTAAAATTTTAGGAAAAATATGACCTTTGGAGATCTTGCCTATAAATACGTAGTCATTAGAACATTTTCAATACTATGAATTTTTGGGAAAATTGATACTCTATGAGAGATCTTGAAAAATTTCTTTGTACAAAAGCCTTAAAGGTTTTATGTTGTGAAATGGTTGTTCCACATAATTAAATCTTCAAAAAGATTTTTTTTGCTTTGTACAATTATGATTGTTGTTATATACAATAGAGGGCTTCCAAGATAAAGGAAAAGAGAGGTTCCAATTACCTACTTAGTCGAGTGCCTCTAGCTAAAGCAAGGAAGAGGTGCTGATCACCTTACAGATCAAGGGCTTGCATGGATAATGATATAGATACTGATCTTCATATCGAGGGATTACTTTGGTGTGGGTAAGGAAAACTTTCTTGAAAGTATAAATCAAGGGACCTTTATCCAAGGTGTTTTGTATACACTACTCTTTGGGTTATAATATTTGTAATCTTTTACATGTAATTTAAATTTATACTTCAATATACTACAATAAGAATGTGTTTCTTGTACTTTTTTTTGTAAATTTGATTAATGATTCGATATGCTTTTGGGTAGAATATTGTTTAATTATTTATGTGTGTTTATTTCATTACCCAAAGTTTTATCCTTAAACTTATAGAAGAGAGTTTAAGTGTATTATTTATTTAACTTTGTTCAAAAAAGTTTCCCTAAAGTTAAAAATGAAACCTTTTAAACATAAAATTCACCCCACCTCTTTTAATTAAGTATTTTCATCTCATATTTGAATCCTACATTTTCCTAAAAATGTTTTCAATGATATTTTAATGGAATTTACATTCATCAATGTCAAAAAACCTTGTTTTTATTTATCCACCATTGTGTAAATTTGGTATTGATACCATCCTCATTCTTTCTGTAGATGGAATAATATATTTTCAAAGATATTGTTATGAAACCCATTTCTTTTGCACAAGTTAATCATGTTTCAAATATTTCATATGAAACATGTTTCTTTTGCTTAGGTTAATCATGTTTGAAAAAGATTTTTATAAAATAAATTTCTTTTCCATAGGTTAATCATGTTTCAAATAGATTGTTATAAAACTGTTTCTTTTACATGGGTTAACCATGATTAAAATAATTGTTATGTAACCTGTTTCATTTTCACAGGTAAATCATTTTCTAAAAATATTGTGGGATGTTTTAATGAGTTATGTTGAAATTAATTCTTTATGTTATTTGTCCATTATTTGGTTCTTGGACATTATAAATTATGGGTGTTCTTAGATAGCACCGGGTGAGACCATTATTTCTTATACTATGGGTGTGAATAGATAACACTCCAATGCATTGGGTAATGATTTTGTTCTCTGGAGAATTATATTTGATGCCTTCCATATGGTTATTCTAGTTTTTAATTATTCTGTAAGGTCTTTATGGGATTATTTTACAAGATACCAATATGTTTTGTCTTTTCTTTCTATAGTTTTATAATGATTCATTCGATCAAGATTGATATCACATGGGTTATTAATATTGATTATTAGAACTATTTCCTTTGTTAAAGCCTTATGTCATGTTTTCATGTTTTAAAATACGAGTATTTATGGGTATGTACATTCTTATTTTATACTCATAAAGTTTTATTATATCATAAAACTTTTATGATCTTCTTTTTCTCACGGATGGCATTCATTTGTTAATGCTTACATTTTCCCTTATTATGAATTGATCTCACACTACTTATGTTTCCCTTTCCCCAGGTTATAAATAATGATGTTGAACGAGTTATGTCTAGAATGGATTTCATATAGATGATGATGATGAATTAATGTGAAAATGAAAAGATGAGTCAAATGGACAAAATGATCTTTTAATGTCATAAAAATTATTTAAGTTAGAATTTTTATAATTTTATAAAACTCTAAACCAAAAATGGTCCTCGAGGTTGCAAGTGATCCAAATTTTCCTTTTTTATTTGTAATATTTGGATGGAAAATTTTTGGTCACAGTTGTTGGTATCAAATATAGAATTGTAAAGTTCATGTTTTCATCATAGGATTTGGGAATGTGGGTCCCAGGATGTTAAATTTGGTATCAAAGTTCAATTTCGATGACTTTAGAGATTAGGATGTTTTTATGTGAGGTTAGCTTAATAGTTAGAGATACCATCATAGGTCTATAATATTATGGTTGATCATGAGTTTAAAGTCTTAAACACCCCATTTGAGGTTCTAAGTACTAATTTTTTTTGAGGTTATTAATGAAATTTTGTGGAGATATTTATTTGGTTTTAGGTATTTGTAACCCATACAATCAACATGAGGTTTTATTTGGGAAGGAATTATTTTTCACAATTAAATAAAAAAAGGAAAACTAGTATTCTAGGTGATAACCCGTCACATTCAGCTAGGCGGTGAGACTTGAATCCATGATCAAAGGATAATAAGGGTTTCATTCCTACCACTAACCTACAAGATTTCCTAGTCAATAAAACATTTTTACAATTTAAGATTAAGTCTATTTCAGAGACATACTGGATTTTATTCGAGGAATAACGATCGACTTATCTTAGAATAATATGTGATCAAATACTTCTAATCACTAGGTTTAAAACTTATTGAGGAAATGTTTGAAAAATTTTAAAGATAGTTATTTATGGAATTATTTGTTACGATCTTTGGGTATTACTATTTATGTTTGAAAATTAATGTATCATATAAAGGTTTATTCATTTTGGTAATTATCATACCATGTGCTAACAATTTTTGGTTTTGGTTAATGTTTAAAGATAGGAGGACTATATTGTTATGATTTTTGGGGATATGTGCCCATTAAAAGGTTTGTTTTAGTTCTTTATTCATTAAAAATTCATCCTAAATACACATCTTTTTTGAGAAAAAGATTATATTGTGGTGTAAAATGAATAAAAGTTGAAATTATACTCATTAACTAAGTATATTTCCATATTATCTTTGTATAGATGGAAAGAGAATTCATTAACTGTAGGAAAAGGATCTTGAAAAAATATTTTTCTCCTAATACCTTCATTACTGATGAACCATTGGTCTATTATATCATAATAAACTTATGGTTTTGGGGCATTAACTTTCTATTGATCATTCACTTTCTTGTGATCAATGTCCTCAATCACCTTCTATAATTATTTACATGTTTCCTCCATTCCCACATATTTTATCCTATTTGGGAACCTAGTTTTGTGTTATTAAATATGATATTCATATGTCTATTTATATCTTATTATGAGGATTTTTTATTAACCCTTTAAATTATGTGGGTTTAGAACTAAAGCATTTTCAGGTGTCTAATCATTGATTACAGAGATAATGTTCAAATTGCAAGGACATAATTTATTGAGTGGGGGGCGGTGTAACACCCCATGATTTTAAAAGAATAAAATTATATTAAATAGAAGAGATGAAACTAAACACTAAGTTTATCTTGTGCTACACACAACACCCAGTTTATGTCACATTACATGCAAACTCTAGATTTCCATGATTGATAATGTATTCAACACGTAACACAAAACTTAAATGAACCATGATATATATTATCATTATAACCTAGCAATTAAAATGGAAGGTATGTATAATATTAAATGAATTATGTAAATATTTTTTATACTTGTAAAAATAATTATTTATTTGGTTTCTAATTAATAATAAATGAATAGAAAAACCGATTGAATATAAAGGAGATTCTATTATAAACAACTATTTTTATGTGCGAAAAAAATTTATGTTAATAAATAAAATTAATTAATAATTATGAATTATATTAATGAAATTAATATATTATAAATTAAATAAAAGGTTTTAAATTTAATCCTATAGGTTTTATAGTTATAAGAGACAAACACATCCAATTTTATGTATAAAATCTATATTTTTCTAAAGACAGCTTTGACGTATTTTAATGGAACACTTGTTTTAAAAATAATTTGTTACAATTTTATAATTTTAATTTGAAAAAATAAGCTTTATATTTTAAATAGGGATGTTAAAATTTTCTTAGGGTGAATATTAAGTGTTATTTTGTGAATTTTCATTTTTTGATGAATAATGAAAAATACTAAATTTTCATTGAAAACTAACTTTTCATCTAAATAATTTTTAATGTTAATTATATTTTTAATTGGGTTTAAAGTTAAAATAGTTTAATTAAATACATATTAATCCATTTTATTTCATTTTAATCTTTTTTATATTTAATTTAGATATAAAAATATAGTAAAATTTTGAACATTTTCACTTCAAAAACCTGCTTTTTCATCCTGTGCATGGGTTTAATATTAACATATTTTCCCCCTTATATGTTTTGAATTTGGAAAAATGGATTTTAAATTTGGAATTAGAATAATTTATAATGTATAATAGGGAAAAAGTATTTTCTTACCAAAATTATTAGTGAAATAAATTAAAATTAATTACAGTGATTAAGGTAAAAACAAGTTTACCTAGGGATTAAACTTTTAACTTAAGGGGAAAATGTCCTAGGAACTTGTCCAAAACTCATTTTTTGGACATATGTATATCATTATGACCAGATTGTATAATTATTTGAGTTTTTGGGACACTTTTACATAAATTATATTCCAATAATAAGTTACATAAAGAAAAAGAAAAAAGGAACCTTCTTTCCTTTTAATTTATATAAATCATTCGGGATAGAGAAAAAACAACATTAGTTCATTATACATATTATTTTGGATTATAAATGAGTTATTATTATCATATTAATTTTTATTTAATTTTTAGAGATGATATAATTACATTAAATTATTAAGAAACACCACTTCATTGATTATTTTGTTAATAATTTAATAAAATAAATGATACTAAAAAACATTAAAATTGAATTAAATAGAATGAATTATTGCATGAAATTATTTTTATAGAAAAATATATCATTTTAAATTGGTTTTAGATTAATATATTTAAATTATATATTTGTCTTGATATTTTTAAAATTCAAGTTAAATGAATTATGTCAAAATTTAAATTAATGTTGTTTTAAAATAAAAGATATTTTATTAAATTATTTAAAATTAATAAAAATCCGATATTCAACCAAGTGATTTTTATAATTTAATAAATATAAAATATTATACATTAATTTTACAAATTTTCTTTTATATTATTTATATTGGCCCCTTAATTAAAAAAATATATTAGTACAATTAGGGTTAAAATGGTGTTTTTGTATATTACTTGGTCTTATATTAAAACTAATTTATGATAAACATAAATTTTTTAGTCGATAAATTATATTTATTAATTATAATTAATGAGTATAAATTATATAATATTTATCAATTAATTTTTTTCTTAATGGATAAATCAATTATGTTATAAAACTAATTACCTTAATAAAAAACCAAAATGAAAAAATTAGAAAACTTAGATGTTAAGGAATGAAATGTTTAAAACATGTGTTAAAATATGTGGTGGAGGTTTTTATTGGAAATATAATCCCTTAAACAGATTAATTATCCATCTTGGAGACATTTTATGTAAGATTAATCCCAAAATAGTGAATACTTTTGAGTATTGAGATGGATTCCACACCTTCTCAACTATAAAAGGGAACACACCCCCTCACTTCTTTACACTTATCAAGCCATTTGGAACATAAAATATATTCCAAAATAGATTAAAAAATTCCTTCCCATCATCATATATTCTTTATTTTTGGATTAAATCAAAACTTATATGGTTTCAGTGGAATCCTATGAGGATACCCAAAGAAGAGGTAATGTTCTTCTAAAAGCATTTTTATTTTATATCTTCGACCACCTCATTTAATTATTATTATTCTGTGATTATATAATAACCAAAGTATACATAATATAAATATATGTTTTTATGTTATGGGTAAAACCAAGAACCTAGAACAATTTCATCAAATTGGTCATAAAATCATCATTCGTGTGTACGATATATTATAACCTCACAAAAACGACGTCGATCATTTTTATATTACCACCTCTAATGGTTGGGAAATGATGGAAATAATATTTGTATATTATTTTTATGATATTTACAATATAATAATATCTCTGTATTTATTATATCATATACATAATTTTTATATTTTATTCCATAAGGGATATGATAACATCACTCGTGTGTACGGCAGACTGCCACCTCACGAAGGGTTGTGAAGCGTTTTTCACTAACATATCACATGGATGGTAATAAGGTAAAATATAGTAAGTATATATCAAATAAATTAAATAATTATGATGTTAATGACATAATTATATTTCTATAAATGTAATTTATCATTTTATTCTTACTATTTCACACACTAAAAAAAGTGACAACATCTTTCCTAAATGTGTGGACTACCGCCTCCTTGAAATATATGTGATTCCTTTTACATCAAAAGAATGATATATATATATATATATATATATATTTAATTTTATAAAATTAAATATAATTTTATTAATGATATAATTTTATTAATGATATAATTATATTTTTTAAAGACAAAATATTACTTACCTTCCTTCCATAATGATCATTGAAAAATGAAAATGTTACTCATGCGTACATAAGACCTACCGTATTCATTATCGTAACGTTGGTTCATTATTCGTCACCATATTTAATTATTGGTTTTAAAATTATAATTTATGTATAAATATTATTATTATTTCATGATTATTATTCTGAAGATGTTTAAATAATGGCCTTTTTACCATAGTCAAACTATCTAAGTAGTTTTTGACACAAAAGCTGAATATGGTCAAAACATCCGACTTAAACATAATTGATTAAGTCATTATATTTAAATTTTTTATAAGTAAAATAGAATTAATAATAAACTCATAAAGGTTATCAATAAACAAAATAAATAACATATTTTTATTATTCCAGAAGGTAAAGTATAAGCATGACAAATCAGACTCAAGTTAAGTGGTTTTCTCATATCACTTTTATTTCTATGAGATGTATACCTTATTCACCATTGTTTTTTATTATGTGGTGTATATAATAACCATTAATGTACTTTATTAAAAATATAATGAAATTTATGGGTATTTAAATGTCCATTTTTTGATATCTCTTTCATGGTGTTTAGGGTTTGAATGTTACCAAAGTGGTAAGATATTTTTGTCACAACATTTCTTCGTTGAGATGTTTGTTATTTCATACACCTATATTATTTTATATGGTGATATTCTCCCAATTTCACATGTTATATCATGAATCTACTGATTTTTCATGATATTATATGTTTCATTTAATTTTATTCCTTCAATGGGATTATGATTTAATGTAACAAAAGTGGAAAGAGTCTTTTGTTACAATATCATCATTTATCAGGCTTATGCATGATTAAGTTTCCAATTTTAGAATTATATATTTCTCATTAATTATATTCTCCTATGGTTATCCATGATATTTTCAATTAAATTTATCATTTTACCACTCTTTGTTACATAATTTTTTTGATAAAGTGTTATTAATAAAATCCGACTTCATTTATATATTTGGTCAGAAATCTATGTTTTTCACAACAATGTTTTCTAAAAATGTTTTCAAAAAGCTTTAAAATGTTATTTTAATATAATTTTAAGGTAAATTATTTTTAAAATGTTGTATGTTTTAATTTTTTTAAATTAATTAAAAACTTATTTTATAACTTTTCGAGGTTATCATCAATGAAAAAGTTTTTTCAAAATGTTTCACGTTTTGAAAAGATATTTTCAAAATTAAAAGGGAACTTTCCTCAAAATATTCTTTTTGATATTTTAGTTTAATTTATGTTCATCAATATCAACAATCCTTGTTGTTACTTATCCTCCACTTGGGTTATTTGGTATTGATACCATCCTCATTCTTTCTCAGGATGAAATAATATTGTTTCAAATAGATTGTTATGAAAAACATTTCTTTTCCATGATTTAATCAAGTTTCAAAGAGATTTTATGAAACCTATTTCTTTTACACAGGTTAATAATGTTTCAAAGTTATTGTTATGAAACCTATTTATTTACCACATGTTAATATTGTTTCAATGATATTGTTATGGAACCCATTTATTTTTCGTGGGTTAACCAGGATTCTAAGAGATTATTATGGAACATGTTTCCTTTCCATAGGTTAATCATGTTATGAAAATAATAAAGTTTGGTTCAATGAGTTATGATGAAATTAATTCTTTATGGGATTTATTAATCAATTGGTTTTTGGACATTATAAATGATGGGTACACCCAAATAGCACTGGTTGAGGCTGTTATATCTTATACAATGGGTATTTCCAGGTATCACTCTAATGAATCGGGTAATAATTTTGTTCTTTGGAGAATTATACTGTTAGTTATATATATAGTTATTAAAATTTTTAAGGTATCTATAAGGGTCCTGTAATGGGTTTATGTGATGATGTTACAAGATACCAATATGTTTTATGTATGCTTTCTATAGGATTATGGTGTTTAATTTAATCAATATTGATACCACATAGATCATGATTATTGATTCTTCTAACTATTTTTTTGTTAAATCCTTATGCCATATTTTTGGGTTTGATGATCTAGGTAATGATGTGTATGAATATTATTACGTTTTACTTGTGAACTTTGATTATGTAATCATACTATTATTCTCTTATTATACTCAATTATGACATTCATTTATTAATTCTTATGTTTTCACTTACTGATCATTTGATCTGATGATCATTATGTTTCTATTTCCCAAGGTTATAAATAATTATGTTGAATAATTTATATTTAGAATAGATTTCATATGAATGAAGATTATGTCTTAATGAGAAAAATAACAGCTAGGTTAAATGTGTGAAATTGTCTTTCAAAGTAATGTTAATTTTTTATGTAGAATTTTGACCTAATTCTCTAAAACCCTAAACCTAAAAGGTCCTCAAGTTTATAACTGATCCAATTTTTCCTTTTTGTGTTTTAAGTATTGGATGAAAAAAATTTCATCCCAATTATCAGTATCAAATATGGAATTTTAAAGTTCATTTTTTTGGTATAGGATCTAGGATTGTGGGTCTTAGGTTGGTATATAGTGTGAAAACTTCATACCACAAAAAATAGGTTCTAATGTTTATACAACTATTTCATTAATGAAATATTTTATTTATTCAAGATGTTTCATTATTGACCATAATATATATTCCTATACATCCTCAACCCCCTTGATTTTTTTAGAAAACATTGGATGAGAAAATCAAAGCTTATTAAAGATATTAAGAGGGTTGAAACCCATTATTCCTTTTGAAGAAAATTAAAATCCCTAATGTGGTTTTTATTTTTACAAATAAAATTTTAGTTCAATGACTCATTTATATACTCATGAATTCAAAATTGTTCCCAAATTTTATTCAAAAAGTATTTTATAGAAAACATAAAGTAAAAATAATAACTGTGATAGTTTCTGGAGAAAACTTAAGAAATCATGAAAAGAAATTTCTTTCTAAAATATACCTTTCACATTTGGAAGGTAAAAACCTTTAATAAACCCATTTAAATAGATCATGAAATTAAAATATTTCTATTAAAACTTATATAGAGCATATAAAAACTATGAAGGCATCCTAAGGCATCATAATTGTGTCATGGAATCACCTAACAAGACAATTCCAATATTCTATTAGTTTTAGCCTATATCAATTAACTCTAACACTTCATAGAAGAAACTTATCCCAAGTTAACTTTATCATCTTTATAGGAGAAAAATAATAGTTAACTCCTTCTACATTACCAAATGAATTAGATGAATTTAATGGACCCACATATAACATAATTGAAAAATTACCTTAAGGGTTTGGGTTCACCGCCCAATCCCTAGTTACGTAAATAATTCTCATGTATAATGAATTAAGACCAGAAAATCTATTATCTTGTAATTTTTATTATATAACCTTTTAAAAACTCATCTAAACTTGTACGAAAAACACTTTAAATTATCATATAAAAAATGAGAATATATATCCTTTTCTTTTGAAAACATTTTAAAACTAAAAATTAAAATAATATTGGGAATAAAATATTATTTGAAAAACCATTGAAACATTTAGTTTAATCTAGATAAAAAATAATATCTATAATGGTGGGGAAAGGTAGTCATGTGGTAATTGTCAAAAAATTTCCTTTTTGTAATTTTGTAAAGAAAGTAAAAAAAACTACATAGAAAAAATTGAAAAGATTCCTTTTTAATTTTTTCAAAAGGAAGTCCAATGTAGTTTAAAATTTATTTCAAACTTTTTAATGGACAAATAAGAACATATTTAAAAAAATTATAAGAACATAGACATGTAAGAGAAAGATTTTAGGTCATTTAAAATAATGTTTTAAAGAAAAATAACTTATAACTTGAGAAATTTTTGAATCAAAAGATAATTGAATAAGAGAACCTAAAAATTATTTGAAAACCACTTAAAGCATAGTGAATTAATGATTAAATACATAAATATAGTACATTATATGAGACATAAAAGAAAATATGTTTCGAAAATTTCATAATTATCAATTAGTGAAAATGGAGATGAGAAATCCCCTACCTCAAAAATCCACTTAATCTAGAATGTTAAAATCACATGTATAATAAAATTAGAATTATTATACATCTATATAATACCCATATTTATAACTTTGTCACTAAATATCATTTACTGATGAATTATTTTTAATCATTAACTCATAATTCTTTATTAAAATAAACATTTATGTGTTAATGATCCCATTTCACTTGAATTTTCCAATTCGGTGGATTTAGTCCTTATAACTTGGTCATGATTTTATAATCTCTATAATAATTAAAAATTTATATTAATCATGTTTATTCATTAAATATACTTTGAAAACCATCCTTATAAAAATTAGATACATCGTTCATCCAGAAATTAGTATTCACATACATATTAATGTCATTTTCATTTTTAAAATGGATGAAAAGGAAATAAAATAGATAAAGATTTATCCTTAAAGTATTATAATCAAATTTATACATTAAATTCATTATTATGACCATCTATGTGTAGTAGTGTTGAAAAATTAATTACATCACTTCATTTATTTGGTATTATACACTTATGTAGGAGTACCATTTTAGTTTTTCAATAGATGATAAGGTAAGAAGATAGATGATATATTTTTTTACAGAATAATTATTATGTTATAAATATAAAAAATATATATTAAATATTTTGTTATAACTATCAATGTGAGGAAGTTTTGAAAAACAATACACATCATGTAACACCCCTAGTTTCAAGTAAGTATCCCTTTATTTATTTATTTTAAGTAGATAATGTATTTCAGTGTTGTTTGGGAGGGTTGTAGGAAATTATATTTACTTTTGAGGATTTTCTTGGTTCACATATTGAGCATAGTTATTAGTAACCATGCAAATCCTACATGAAAATGTACAAAGTAAAATAGAGGTTATCGGGTAGGCACATGGTTTCAAAAAAACTTCGATCACCTAGAAGTAACCGTGAAAAGTTAAACAGAGGTGAAAAAGGTTGGTTTATGATTTTTGTAAACATTTTTTCCAACTGTGCAAAGGGTGTTTGGTGACAGTGGCTGGCATAGGGTTTTCTCATGGTTTTCCTAACTGTGTTACCAAACCATGAACGATTAAAGTTTAGATCCTAAAAAAGTATCTATCACTAGAAATTACTCCTAAACCTCTCATTTTTCACCTTTTCAACCCTAAATTGGGTTTTTATCCTCACAAAGGCTATTAAGACTCTTCCCTTTGACCAGGGATTATCTGTTATAAAATCTTGGTGCGTTGAATGCTAGATTTCTTGGTAAGTCTCTATTCTTAGTGGGTTTCCTTAGATCTATTCCTATTACATATTTTGGATTCATATATCTAGTCCTTTGGGGATATATCTATGATAATTTATTCCAAGAGTTATTATATATAGTTGTTTTCATGTTAGGGAACAAGATCCAAGGTGTTTTTTTAGATTCAACTCAGTTTTGATGTTTACAATCTGTTCTTCATTTTTTCCATAATTTACGAGGTATGTTGCTTCACTCTTGATTCCTATTATTAGAACTGTAAGGATTACTTTAATTGTTTTTCATTTATTTAAATTTATTGTGAAATTGATATTCAAAGCCAGGTATAAACCCTCTTTAGTGAAGGTTTGGGAAATTGTGGAAATTGATTGTGGAATGTGCTTTGTTTTACTGATTTTAAAATATGGATTTTAAAATATGGATTTATTAAATTTTTGGGAATGGTTTTAATAAAATAATGGTTTTATTGAAATAGTTTAAACGATTTATTTTGAATGTTTTTTCTCATAAATAGTTGGTGTGTGTTCATGTTCATTTCGGATGGATAAGGTTGTGAAGTTCCCCCATCAAATGAATGGGACAGATGAGGGTGTGAAGTTCCCCCATCAAAATGGTATATTGACTTATATATTAGTGAAAGTTTGAATGAACAATTGCATGTATAGGAAGGTCTGTGGCTGCATTCATGGCTGGATGTGTGGATATATAGAACGGAATATATTATTCCAAAAATTGAAGTTAAGAAATGGTTTTTAAGAGTTGTTTGATCTCTTTCCTTGGAAATCGATTTGGTTTGGGACAAATATTTTGTTATGTAAATTGTTTTATATTATAATATAAAATGGTTTAAATTGTTTTATATAAATTCTTTTACATAAATGTGATAACATATTCTATCCTAGTGGCATGAGTGGGGAAGTCATTTGGGGAAAACCTTATGAGTTTCAATACCCACCCCCTGCATGGGAACTTCGGTGAATTTTTAGATACAGTTTTTTAGGAAATCGGTAATAGGAAGGTATCACATTTCTTTAGTGTTGCTTCATGATATGTGAGAATGGGGTGTGGAGTTATACCTTATATCTTGATGGGAGTTGTAGAGTTGTTGTCTTTAGAGTCTTTTAGTAGTATTGGTTTTGTCTTCTATACTGTACCTTGATATGATTTATTGTATCAGTTTGGTATTATTGTTGGTTTGGTTTTACATTGAGCTATATTACATTATTATCATTCATCATATAATGGTTTTTGGTTATGGTTATCTTGGATTGTTTGGTTTATGTTTCAAAAGGAAAAATCTTACTTGAATTATATCGAAGACCTTGGCATTTATTTCCATTCTTTAGAATCTTAGTGATGACACCAAAGTCCTAGTAGAAATTCCTCCTCGAATCAAGAAAATTATGAGGGGAGGGATGTTAGAAATGGTATCAGTCTTGTTAAGTCCAAATATTTTGGGACAAATGGCATTGGTTTGTCAACCTTGAAGTTATAAAATCGTTCATGATTAGTCCTTATGCTGGGTTGGTATAAAGAATCATCATCATTAAAAATTCAAATTAAAAGCATAAAAATGTGTACCTAACCTATTTATGATGAACATAAAGTTTCTAGGTAGTTGGTAACATAAGTGTTTTGGAGACACTTATAAGAGTTTTAATTTATTTTTCATGGGTTTATCCAATGATAAGAGCATGAAATGCATTGATAGAAATGAATTTACACAGGGAGTTCATATTTAATTTTGGGTAATGATTTATTATATTGTGAAAACATATTGATTTTTGAACAATGTTGATTTTTTTTCAAATGTCAGATTTTGAAAATGGAATGATAGTGGTATTTTGAAAATGGATTTATTTTCAAAATTGTGGTGGAATTTTCAAAAATGGGTTGAAAAATGAAAGTGGGTTATTTTGGGAAATACATTTTTTGAAAGGTGTGATAAGGTAAATTTTAATTTTTAATCCTTCAGTTTCTAAAGAGTGAGACTTATAGAGATTCTTTTTTGTTATATAAAATGGAACTTTGTAGGAATCTTAGAAACTAATCAGAAGAGGCTTCTGAGAATGTGGTTTCACAGGAGTCATAGGTGAACCAAAAACTAGTTTAGAGTATTGTACAAGACTTTCAGGCTATGGATATAGGGAATTGAAGGCATGAACCAAGTCAAGTGAATCATTCTGTTCAGTTATTGAAGAAAAATCCACCCATCTTTTGAGGTGATTCAGAACCAGAGAAAGCAGAGGTGTGGATGAATAGGATGAATCAAATGTTCAATTTTCTAGAAACACTAAAATATCTGAAAGTAATGTTGGAAATATATATATTGGAAGATCTTTTCTCACAAATGGTGGGATTTAGTAGGTTAGGATAAATTAGACCAAGGAATTACATGGGAGGATTTTGAAGAATTATTCAACAAACAATTCTATCCTCACATATTGAAGATGGAAATAAATATATACTTTTAGTATTGAAGTAGAAAATACTATCAACGATAGAGTATGTGGATATATTTATGAATTTAGTTCACTTTTCACCCAAATATGTTGCGAGTGCATCCTTGAAGGCACACATTTTTTGAATTGGGCCCGAGGTATAATATTTGCTTGAATATTGTTATGTTTTTTACAAAAAATTATACGAATATGGATAATAGTGAAGAGATGAAATATTGGGACATATCAGGAACTATTGGTAGAGTGATCATGTTGATACTTATATGAAATGGCGGGAACTCTAACCCTGGAAACAAGCGGAAGAGTGACACATACTTCTAAGGTAGTGGGATGAATCAAAATTAGATGGATAGATCTATGTATCTTCCTCCAAAACCTAAGATAAATAAAGGATGATTCAAATGTGGTTCTTTGAAAAAATGGAGTGATATTGTAAGAAACTTCCTAGATCATGCAACAATTTCAACGTGATGGGTAATCTTTAGCACTATTGTCATAGTGCTCTGGGGTTGGGTGTTTAAGACACATATTTTTTTTTGCAGATGTCACATGATTCGATGGGATGAGGGACGAATAATACATCTTATCAGTAAAACCAAGCTATCCATGGTGATTCTAGTAACACTATGAATCCTCAAGCAGTGAAATATCAAGAGGTAAATAAAGAAAAAAGTGCAGTGAGTAAGCAGTTATATGGAGAATAGCAGGTGATTATGGATGATCAATAGAGACCATTGATGGTGAGAGGTATGATTCATCTAAATTCTACCCTTATGCAAGATTTTTTTTGATATGGGTGTATCCCATTTGTTTATTTATTCTTGTGATGTTGATCTTCTAGGATTAAATGCTCAGATGATTGCTTCTATTTTGAAACTTCAAACCCCTCTTGGTCAAAGAGAATATTGATTCTTTAAGTGTAAAGTATGTTCTATAACTTTTGATGGACCGAGTTGATATGGGTTTCTCTGTTCTTAAGATGGATGTTTATGACATAATAATGGTTATGGATTGTTTGAATAAGTTCAAATCTCACATCGATTATTATACATGAAGATTTAGTTTTACGGATGATGATGGAATCAAACATCTATTTGAAGGAGACCAGGATGTAAAGGTAGGTGTAACAAGATTATTGTCACCAACAGTTGGAATAAACTCATACTAGTTGGAGACACCATCTTTGGAATTAGTGTATGAGATTGATAATAGAAGTTTTCTAGTGGGTTTGGATCAGTTTCTATATATTGTAATGAAAATTTATTAGGGTTTCCATCCATAATATAAGTGGATTTTTTGATTGATCTCCTCCTTGGGACTAGACCTATCTGACTTCCATAATATTGAATAGAACCAATATAGTTAATGGAATTGAAATTTCATTAGAAAGTTATGGAAATAAAAGTGTTTCAGAGGTTTTGGATGTGTTCTTGTGTACGAAGATCATGTTGTTTCTTATGGGTCATTGTAGTTACAATTGTATGAGAAGAATTATTCAACACATAATTCGGAGTCAAATTTCGTAGTACATGATTTAAAGACTCGGTTTCATTACCTATTTGGTGATAAATTTATTGATTTTATGGATCATGAGTCTTAATAAAATTTCATCACAAAGGGATTTTAACCTGAGTAAATAAGATGAATAGAGTATCTCCAAATGTTTAACTTTGACTTGATGTATAAACCGAGTAATGGAAAAGTTGGAGAAATATTTATTAAGTAGAAATTTATATTTTTAATTGGTAAGAGAGGCCTTATATAAGTGGTAGATGATGTTTATCATAGATGACTTGCACTTGGATTTTGAAGACTGAGGTAATGTTGCAGTTTTCTTTCTAGTTTAATTTGTTCTTAATTTGGTTGAGACTCTTAAAGTGGAATATAAATCTAATTATGAATGTGTTTCTATGAGGAAAAAACTTAAATGTGGGGATACCATTGATGGATTAAAGCTCGATTAGTGTTTAGTTTTTTGGTTTCAAAATTAGATGGTCGTACCAATAGATCTTCAGGAACAACTTCTTCATGCTTACCACCATTTGAGATGTGTTATTCATCCTAGAATACAAAAGACATATAAGGAATTGAAAGAATAGTTTTGGTTGGTTAGTATGAAAAGTAAGGTGACTGAGTTTGTTTCAGGATACCTCACATGTTAGTAGTTTAAGATAGAGTATCAATGACCAGTGGGTATGTTGTAGTGTTTACCTATTCATGTCTGGAAATGGTGGAAAATAACTGTAGATTTTGTAATAGGTCTCCCAAGAATGATTTAGAAATATGATGCTGAATGGGTGATATTAGATCATCTCACAAATTCAACCCATTTAATACCTATTTGTGAGTCTCATACGGTGGATAATTTTCAAAAATCGATATCCAAGAAGTAATAAAGAGACATGGCATAACATTTTTGATATTTTCAAATCAAGATCTAAGGATTACATCATGTTTCTGGAAATCCTTATAAAAAGAACTTAGGACTCATTTTGTAAGATCCCGGTTTTTGGAAAGGTATGTTTTGTTGTGTTTTGGGATGAAACCTTTGCTTTTGGGACTTTAAAAGGTTTCTTGGAAGTGTGAGGGGCCTTGGGGGTGTTCCGGGGGCTCGGGGCACGGAAGAAGGGAAGTCTTGGCAAAGCAGACCAAGGCGCACAACTTGCGCACTGTCAGCCAAACCGTGCGGCCTGCCCAGACTAAGCCGTGTGGCCCTCCCTCCTCTGGATAGAAGCGAGCACACAGTTTTCGCACGGTTTGCCAAATCGTGCGGCTAAATCGTGCGACTCTGCCTCCTCTGGGCAGTGGTGTGCGCACGGTTTTCCAAACAGTGCGGCTAAACCGTGCGGCCACTTAAGGTTGGAAAATTTACAAAATTGACACTCCAGGCTTTATAACCACAACTCAAGATTTTCCTCCATTTCCTCCCTCTTCACCCTAGGATCGAACCAATTCTCCCAAGTGCTCCAAGAGATAGATCTCCCTCGTTTCTAAGGCGTTTTGGTACCGTTGGTTGCGGATCAAAGCTCCGGGTAAGGCTAACCTCATCCTTGCTTCTCTTTTTGGTTTAGCGTTAGTGCCTTATTTCCCTCTTGTTCCAAAACCCTAAAAACCTATCTTTTGGGTGATTTCTAGGTTGAAGCTCCAAGGGTTGGTCGAATCAAGGTCTAAGGACTCGATTGAGAGTGCGTTCAACCGCAAATTCAAGGTAGGTGGTCTACAAGTTATATCCCAGGGTTATTTAGGGTTTTTGTGCATGTTAAATTGTGTTCTTGCTTTTCCTTGGTTATTTTTGGATATCCTTGGCATTTTTGAGAAGAATGGTGTTTAAAATGGAAAATGGGAACCCTCACGATCCCTGTGGGATGTGTTGGGATTGACTTTACCTAAATTATGGCCATCCATGGGATGTGCCGGCTTTTCCCGGGTTTAGGGATTGTTATTCAACAAGTGATCGTGTTGTGGTAAATGGTAGAGCCCTTGATGAATGTGTTAGCATGTTTAGTTGAACTTGGAATAGAAGTTAGGTGATTCACCTAGGCTTGGTGACAACCCAAGGGGTTGTTGGGATGAGTTGAATGGTTGATTCATGGGAATGATGAGCAGGTTGAATGGGTTAATGTGTAAATTGATTAAAGACCATAATGGGATAGATTATGGCTCTAGTGTTGAATTATTAGTGAGATAGGCATAACACATGGGAATTGGGTGAATGGTTAAATGATGTGAAATGGTAATGTGTTAATGGGTTAAGGTATGATGTGGTTTCCCATGTGGGTTGTTTTGAATGATGGTTGCCAATGGACAATGGTTGGAAGGTTGATGGTTACTTATATATAAGCATGTGAACATGGCTTGGTAGAGTGGGGTATGACTTGAGGATCTACGCCCACGAGTCGAGTGAAGACTGAGGCTCCGAACTCCACCCTAAATGCACGGGTTATGAATGGGGACTGATTCTCTTTTCTCATAATGGTTGCATCCACACAGACTGAGGCTTCGAGGTGAGGATATGGTTGCTATGAGGGAGTTAGTCCTAGTGAGATAGGATAACGATGTGTTTAGCCTCTTGCATGTGAATGTTATCCTTACACCCATGTAACATGATTAATGTGATTAACCCATGGAAATGTGATAAAATGGTAAGTGATGTCAATTGGTGTAAAATGAATGGTAATGAATGTGGTAATGGCTTGGCTTGAACTAGTTAATGGAACCTTAAATAATTACTTGGCATTTATCATTCATTTTCCCTTTTCATGCACTTCCTGTTTATTCTAGATATTTTGTAGACACCGTTGGTGGTGACCTACTGAGTTGTACTCACACCCTGCTCGGGCCGCCGTTGGGTACCTGAGCAGACTTCATGTTTGCAGGCCAGGAGAAGGGCAAAGGTCCTTTCTAGGTTGTGAGTGGACATGGGTAGTACTTGGCGGAGGATCCGAAATTGGAGTCGGGACCATTTTGGGGATTCTGGCTGTGTCTTTATTTTGTTTCTTTTGTTCACTCTTGCACTTGTAGTATGACATGTCATGTGTATTGTTATTGGAATTGGTTGTTATACATGTTCCTTGTTGTTGGTTGTTGTTTCCACTATTTGGTTTATTTCTGTTGTGTCTTACTCTGATAAAAGGGGGTATAGTTTCCCCACTTGAATACATCGACCCCCGCTGCTAGTCAGAAGCCTTTGGCATACGGGGAGGCGCACTTAAGGTTATGTAACCACCTGGATCGGAGCACTGATTAGTGGCTTCAGGAACGGGGACATTACAAAGTGGTATCAGAGGGAGGTTTTTCTTCTCCTTTTCTGAGGTCTTATTACTTGGGATTGGTAGCCAAGAGTTAAGATGTGTATGGACTTGGTAATGAGCTCATGATTGGGAGTAGCTAACCCAGGTACGGGGGAAAACCCAAGTCACCCAAGGTGGGAAATGTTGTTCTTGGTTGTGTGTTGTTACAGTTGATGATATTTCACCATTGGGTGATGCACATGTGGTTTGATGTGATTGTTTTACGATATTTGGATCATGGCCTTAATGGGACGAGGATTTGTACTCATGCATCATTGTAGACACCTAGGGAGATAGGTGACATGCATTGTATTAGGCACACACACAGGAGGGGTGTGTGAGGTAGGAACGTAGGGTGCATTATTCATTTCATGGAACCAAGAAATAATGAGAAGAATGAAATGAAACAAGTGGGTAAATGATGTTCAATGAAACCTAAGGGTTTGAAATGAAGTGGAAAATGTCTTGAAAAATGTTTCGTGAGTTGGTGGTAGTGCATGATTGTTTACCCCATGTGGACCATGGCCCATGGTAGGGATGGTCGGGGCAGTGAATTTGAGGTGTTAACATTGTTAAAAATGGGTTGCTGTAGCTAGTGAATAGTTTTTGATGAAGTTGTGAAAGTTTTATGGTATGCGTCCTCAATCTCGTTCTTGTCATTGTAGAGAGATACCACCACGACGTCGGTTTCCAGTTGGGAAATGAGAGGGTGTTGCTAAGAACACTCCTCTGGTAGAAGATCAATAGAATGTGATGATTAATGAAGGTAGAGAAGACCAGTTCTGGGAGAAATTGGATAGCCTTATGTAGATGATGGATCGGGACCCAGGGCGGGTTGCACCGAGTATGTTTGAGATGACCAGGGAGTTCCAGCTACAACACCCTCCGAACTTTACTAGAGAGGGTGGGCCTAAGGCAGTGGAGTTCTGGTTAGAGTCCGTCCAGACGATACTGGATCATTTGGAGACCCCTTTCGAGAAGTGGGTAAAGCTGGCTGCTTATATGATGCGAGGCCAGGCTAGGTGTTGGTGGGACATTCAGTCTCAAATTGAGCAGGCTGAGGGAATTTCGTGGAAGGTTTTTCCGGAAAAGTTTCTAGATCATTTCTACCTAGAGACATTGAGGCAGGAGCGGGATGCAGAGTTTATGAGCCTGACTTAGGGATCATTATCGGCGATGGCCTATGCTAGTCGCTTCACTTATTTGAGACACTTCGTCCCAGTGTTAGCCGGGGATGATACAACGATAGAAATGCGTTTCTAGGATGGGTTGAGACATGAGATTAGGTCTGAGGTAAATATCTTCTGCTTGAAGAGGTTTGCAGAGGTGTTGGACTAGGCACTCATCTCTGAAGGGAACCTGAAGGGAGATTCGGGTGGTAGGCTTGTCGTGCCAGCTAGGTGAAAAAGTGATGCATCTTCCAAAGGTCAGAAGCGCCATTTGGAAAGTTTTCAGCATGGTGGTCAGATGAGAGGGTCAGCCTCTCAGAGTGGGAATCAGGTGTTCTGCTATCAGTGTGGCAGGACGGGACATGTGCGTGGTTAGTGTCCTCGACCTCCAGTTGAGTGCTGAAAGAGCGTTGTCGCACGCGCTCTCAAAAGAACTTCAAAAGTGAGTTACGTTGGATAAAACTCCAAGCACAACACTCCCTGAAGCTAATGTTTAGTTTACTTGGTGTAGCATAGGGGGCTAACCAAGGTCGTCTCTCAAAGGAGGAAGTGAATTAAAACATCTTATTAGAGGTATTCTAAAAATAAAATAAAAGGGAATAAAAACACTACTTTAAAGGATTGGGGTTTGTTGTAGTTTATGAATCTAGAAGAAGTTTGCTGGAAGAAGATTGTATAATTTTTTTTGTTTTTAGTTTTGAAATGAATTTCAATTTAAATGACACAACAAGAAGATGTTTTTTTAGAAATCTATTTAAAAAGCGTAATCAATCTAACTCTACCTCTTCACTTTATTATTAATCATTATCATTTTAATTAACATTCACTTAATTATGATCCCTTAATTTGTTAAACCCCGAACCCTACGAGAATTAACTTTACCACAAAGATGATGTGAATTTAAACCTAGGCTAACTTTGGAACGTGCAATCGCAGCACCCTGCTTTGATTGATGTTCTAAGATTAGCTTATGATCAGTGGTAAATTAAGGCACATATCCATTCTGGAAATGAGGATGAATTGTGTTTAGGGATTATATTTGAACTCTACAAATTTATCCCAAGTGGTCTTGTATTACCGATTAAGCTCCCACTCTCACAATTTACACAAAATCTCGACCTCGCGTGTTTTTGTATTAATTGTTCAATTGCTTGCTTAGTTTCTTAAAATTTAAAAACATAATTCATGGATCATATTAAGTGAATTACAGTAGGCTCAATGATTCAAAATAATTAAATGAAGAGGGTAGAAGATAGATCGATCACTAAAAATTACTCTTCCATGGGTGGCGTAATCATCGTAGAAGCGTTTTGCATGTGCAAAGGTTTATAATGGGTATAACCCAATATCGCTTCTACTCAAGAATTCCAGACCCAAGAGGAAGATTAAGAGAAGAATAAATTTAAATAAAACAGAGGAAAAGAGAAGAAATAAAAGAATAACAAAGAAGTTTATTACACAAACAAAACAATTACAACATGAAGGAGAGAAGGAGGCTTCGGTGAGAGGATCCTTGCTTCAAGAGCTACCTCTCTTACAATGGTTGTAGAATTTGGTTGAAACCAATTCTCCTCTACCTCCAATCTCCCAATGCACGAACCAGCCTCTCCAAATGAGAAAATCACTAATTTATAGAGTGGAGGGGAGGCTAGGTTTAAAGTGGTTTCAAGTGTGAATGCAAAATCTCGGCCAAATATTTTAATGAAACTTGCACCGCCCATTTGACCTCCAAAACGCGTGAATTGACCGGCCTTCCAGAAGGATGATTTGTGCCACATCATGTCCCCGAGATTTCCTCAAAATATGGGCTCAATCAAATCCCGTATGTAGAGGATATGGCCCAAATACAGAACCTTCTCCATTCTGGCGAGCCCAGCCCAACTTTGACTTCATGGCCCAATTTAAACAACCAAATTAACTCTTTAGCTTTAGTGTCCTGAATAAAAGTTGTATATAATTAAGTTAGGAACACTGTTACAAAATTTCAAATTCAAATAATAAATATAAAAATATTTATCTTCGAAATAATACAGTGCACTATTAAGGGTAAAACTGGAATTTTCACCAAATTTTCAAATGAATGATCAAATCCCAAATATTTTATAAATAAACATATTTAACACAATGTGAGGAAATTATATCATTTATTATCAATAAAATATTCAATAAAATAGTGTTTTATCAACTCCCCCACACTTACCCTTTTGCACACCTGGGCAAAACCTCATATCAAGTAAACATCAATATCAAATCAAAACCAATTTTAAAACACATATCTTTAAGATCAATCAATTTCACACCAAGAATAAAAAAGATATCATGCCTCATAAAAAACCTTATTTCAGGTTCTCCATTTATATCATTCAATATATTTCCACTTCATTTATCCACCCATGCACAAAACACTTACCTCGCTTGAATTTTCTCTCATCACTCAAATATCAATTTTTTTGCAATGTCTTTCTCATCCAAACTCATACAAGGGTCACCATAGGCTTGATAGATTCCTACATCGCTACCCGATGTGAGTCAAGGACATATGTTTATCATGAGGACTTTTCAGGGTTGTTCTGTGGCTTTCGGTTGGTAGGATTAAGATGCGAAAAACTCTGAGGCTGAATGAGGAGGGCTTGACTCTTTTGAAGCAAAATTGCATTAATCTAATTTTCACTTAAATATGGTCTTCTCTTCAATCCCCATAGTATCAATTCAGCTCCATCATCATGAAAAGTCATGAAAGGTTTACACCATTCATCATTTCATCCTAAAAAATGTCAATCTTCTCAAACATGATTTTCTTGAAAGCTCCAGATGGGCACAGCTTTCCACCTCAATTAGAAGCTCCAGAAAAGGCACAGCTTCACTTGTCATGAAAGCTCCAGAAAAGGCACAGCTTTCAATATAATGACTTTATTTAGCAGCAAACACATCTCTTCAGAATTTAATTTTCCACCCAAAGTATCACATAATGTGGTGGCACAACACAAGACAGCTTCCCCCACACTTAAGCTCAACTAGATTATGCAATTTCACTTCAAGAGTTGGTTGGATAGGGAAAATTGGCTTGTAATGTGGCTTAACCTAACAGGCTGTGCATGGCTTCTAAGGGCTACAAGGATTAAATATTCAAGGTAGGCCATTATAAAAAAGGATTATTTGAAATAGGGGTTTTAATA
Source organism: Viscum album (assembly GCA_963277665.1). Lineage (NCBI taxonomy): Eukaryota > Viridiplantae > Streptophyta > Magnoliopsida > Santalales > Viscaceae > Viscum > Viscum album. The sequence goes on along the minus strand of OY728151.1, from coordinate 1,434,334,225 downwards.
CCAAACAAATGCCTCAATCATTTAAACACAAGTACCTCAAACCCTCAAGTTTTGACAGGAATAGATCAAATTCTGGTTAAATCAAGTATGGTTTGGCTCTCTCAAGAAGTGAGGTGAATGTAAAGAATATGAAAATAATGGTTTAGAAGCCTCACAGGAAAGTGATTTCAAATATAAAGACAGTGAGATTGGCATGGGATTCAAAATTCAGCGTACTTTGCATGAAATTACTAAATATTTGAACTTGAAACAAAGTCATTTCAGCATTCATTTAAGCTTAGTTTCAAGGGGTAAATTGTTTCACTTATTGATATGGATTTAAAAATGGTGATGAGAATCATTTCAGCTCAAAAGTTTCAAAAACACACAGAAAATTGTAAAATAAACACACAAATTTTGAAAAACACACAATTTTTGTTTTTTGGTTTTTTTTTAACAGGAAAACAATTGAAATTACTAAACTAAAAGGTTCCCTCCCCCACACTTAAAATATTGCATTGTCCTCAATGTGAACCCGTGAGATGATATATGCACATGAAATGCAGAATTTTTAAATAGGACAAATAATATAAAAGTGAAAGGGTTAGGAAGAGCCTGATGTGATCAAGTGATGATGGGGTCATGCAGTGTGATAAAATCCACTGCATCAGTAGGATGTCCCTCAATGTATCTCTTCAAACGTTGCCCATTGACTGTAAAGCTCCTTCCAGTGTCCTCTTGTGTGATCTCCACTGCACCATAAGGAAAAACATTAGACACAATATAAGGACCTAACCATCTGGAACGCAACTTACCAGGCATCAACTTCAGTCGTGAACTATAGAGAAGGACTTTATCTCCAATATGAAACTCCCTTTGTTGGATCATTTTGTCATGAGCTGCTTTTGATCTTTCCTTGTAGAGCCTTGAGTTCTCATATGATGACAGGCGAATCTCCTCAAGCTCTTGAATTTGCAGCTTCCTTTGAATTCCAGCTTGGGCCAAATCCATGTTACATTTCTTTATAGCCCAATATGCCCGATGCTCGACTTCCACGGGGAGATGACACGCTTTCCCAAAAACAATCCGAAATGGGGACATACCAATGGGGGTCTTGTATGCTGTCCTATAAGCCCACAATGCATCATCCAAGCGCTTACTCCAATCCTTCCTATTTGGCTGCACGGTTTTCTCCAAGATTTGTTTCAACTCACGATTTGAAACCTCAGCCTGGCCATTTGTTTGGGGGTGGTATGGTGTTGATGTTTTGTGTGTCACCCCATACTTTCGAAGGAGGGAAGCAAAATTCCTATTGCAAAAGTGTGTCCCTTGGTCACTGATGATGGCCTTTGGTACTCCAAACCTGCAAAAAATTTGTGCTTTGACAAAGTCCACAACAACATGAGAATCGTCAGTCCTGGTGGCCTTGGCCTCCACCCATTTACTCACATAATCAACAGAAACCAAAATGTACAAAAAACCAAATGAACTAGGAAAAGGACCCATAAAGTCGATGCCCCATACATCAAAAATCTCACAAAATAGTATGGGTTGTTGGGGCATCTCATGTCTCCTAGAAATGTTCCCAGTGTGTTGGCAACAAGAGCATGACTTACAAAACAAATGGGCATCATGGAACAAGCTAGGCCAATATAATCCAGAGTCTAAAACCTTCCTAGCTGTCCGTTGGGGTCCAAAGTGTCCACCACATGCAAGTGTATGACAGAATTGCAAAACAGACTCAAACTCATGATCAGGAATACACCTCCTAATGACTTGGTCACTACACATGCGCCAGAGGTACGGATCATCCCACACATAATACCTAGACTCACTTTTTAATTTTTGGACTTGATGCTTCTTCAAATTTACTGGGATTTCAGAGCCAACAATGTAATTAACTAAATCAGCATACCAAGGATGCTTACCTGAGATAGTATAGAGATGCTCATCGGGGAAAGTGTCCCGAAGTGGTACCTGATCCAAGGTGTCATCTTCTAGTGTGTGAGTAAGCCTACTCATGTGGTCCGCCACCAAGTTTTCTGACCCCTTTTTGTCCTTTATCTCGATGTCAAACTCTTGAAGAAGGAGCATCCAACGGATAAGTCGCGGCTTTGCATATGGCTTCTTCAGGAGGTACCTCAAAGCTGCATGGTCAGAAAAAACAACTACTTTAGAGCCCAATAAATATGAACGAAATTTATCTAAAGCAAATATAATAGCAAGAAACTCCTTTTCTGTTGTGGTGTAGTTTGATTGGGCTGAATCTAGTGTCCTCGATGCATAGGCGATCACATGTGAACGTCCCTCCACCCTCTGAGATAAGACAACTCCAACCGCGAAGTTGGAGGCGTCACACATAAGCTCAAAAGGAATCTCCCACCGTGGGGGCTGTATGATCGGTGGAGTGGTCAGACACTTCTTTAGCTCATCAAATGATACCCTGCATGAATCATCAAAATTGAAGTCAATATCTTTTTGAAGAAATCGAGATAAGGGTAGAGCGATCTTACTAAAATCTCTGATGAAGCGTCGATAAAATCCAGCATGTCCAAGGAATGATCGAACATCACGCACACATGAAGGGTAGGGTAAGGATGAAATGATGTCTACCTTAGATCTATCAACCTCTATCCCATGTTTTGACACTACATGCCCTAAGACAATGCCATGCTCTACCATGAAATGACACTTTTCAAAGTTCAGGACTAGATTCTTCTCAATACAACGATTCAACACATTTTCCAAACTACTTAGACATTCATCAAATGAAGATCCATACACTGTAAAATCATCCATAAATACCTCCATGCAGGTCTCAATAAAATCAGAAAAAATACTCACCATGCATCTCTGGAAGGTACCTGGGGCATTGCAAAGTCCAAATGGCATCCTCCGATAGGCAAATGTCCCAAAGGGACAGGTGAATGTAGTCTTCTCCTGATCCTCCGGAGCTATAGGAACCTGAAAAATATCCAGAAAATCCATCCAAGAAACAATAGTGTGTCTTCCCAGCTAGTCTCTCAAGCATCTGATCAATAAATGGGAGGGGGAAATGATCTTTGCGAGTGGAATGATTTAGTTTCCTATAATCAATACACACGCGCCAACTGTTTTGTACCCTCATTGGAACTAACTCATCTTTCTCATTTTTAACAACAGTAACACCACTTTTCTTAGGCACAACCTGAATAGGACTTACCCACTGAGAATCTGAAATGGGATAGATTATACCTGCCTCGAGCAATTTTTCAACCTCTTTTTTAACAACCTCCAGAAGGGTTGGATTGAGTCTCCTTTGTGGTTGCCTCACCGGTTTAGCTCCATCTTCCAAAAGAATCCTATGCATGCAAATGGAGGGGCTAATACCTGATATGTCAGCCAAGGTCCACCCGATTGCCCTGATGTTCTCCCTCAAAAGATTCAAAAGTTTTTCTTCATGTTCAAAAGAGAGATTGTTAGCAATGATAACAGGTAATTTTTCACCACTTAACAAGTATGAGTATTTGAGATTTGGTGGCAATGGCTTTAGTTCCAGTGATGGTGGCTGCTGAATGGATGGAAGCATGAGTGGCGTAGACATCTGTGCACAATCATACATATCATCTGAATGAGAGAACAATGCATCAAATCCATCAGAAAAATTAGCATCCATATCATAATCAGAGTATACATGCTCAGAATTCGAATATGATTGGACAAATGAACCAATCCCAAGATCAGAAAGATCATGAATTAAAGGGGATGAAGTAGAATGAGACATCAAGTTGGACCCAATACTCATTATTTCATTAAGAAGTGAATAGTCCCCAAGAGATTGGGAATCAAAAATAGAGGGACTATCACATGGAGGCTCAGAATGAGAGAGAAAGAATGCTGAGTGTTCCTCTGGTGGGTACTTCATAGAATCCAGGATTTTAAACCTCACGATTTCATCCCCGAATTCCATGGAAAGAGTACCCTCATGAACATTGATAATGGTCTTAGCTGTTTTGAGGAAGGGTCTACCAAGAATGATAGGGGCATGAGAACTTGCCTGGTCATCTTCCATGTTTAGTACATAGAAATCAGCAGGGAAGATCATGTCCTTTACCTTTACCAACACATCTTCAAGGACACCAGCCGGATATGCTGTAGCTCTATTCGCTGGCTGCACCACTACCCTTGTAGGCTTGAGCTCACCAATCTGCAATGAAGAGAAAACAGAGTGAGGCATCACATTTATTGAAGCTCCTAAATCACAAAGAGCATCAGAGAAGTGAAACTCCCCTATGGTGCATGGGATGGTGAATGTCCCGGGATCCTTGCACTTTGTTGGCATTGCTAGAGTTGGTGTAATGAGTGCTGAGACATTCCTTCCAAGGTTGATCCTCTCATTTCCCTTGAGCCCTCTTCGATTGGTACAAAGTTCTTTTAAGAATTTGGCATACCTTGGGATTTGCTTAATGGCTTCGAGTAGAGGAATGTTGATCTCCACACGCTTGAATGTGTCCAAAACCTCCTTTTGCATTGCTTCTTCGGCCATCTTCTTGGTTTGAACAACCCTGTTTGGAAAAGGAAGTTGTTTAGGAGGAACATCATCAATCTTTTTCTTACCTTTATCTTTCTCCTTGGATTGTTCATCAGTTGGTATGGAATGTGGCTTCTCTGAAGTTGAGGTGAATCCCGGTGGAATGGTAGGTACAGCTGTATCGTTCATTTGCTTCCCACTTCTCAATGTTATGGCACTAACATTCCCCTTTGGATTTGGAGTGGGTTGGGAAGGTAGATTTCCAGAATTCTTACTTACAAGTTCATGGAGGGCGGTGGCAATCTGGCTCATTTGAGTCTTCAACTCCCTCAGCTCCGAACCTTGACTTTTCAGCTCATTCTGTTGATTAAGAACAATTTGTTTCAAAAGATCATCAGTGTTAGAGTCTACCTTGGGTTGGAGATTCCCTTGTTGCTGACTTGTTGATGTTTGAGCTTCAAATCTCCTTTGGGGTTGTTGGAAACCCTGTTGGTAAGGTGGAGGCTGCTGGAAGTTTTGTTGAAAGGGGGGCCTTTGTTGTTGTCCAGAGCCATACCTCATGTCCAGATGATCTTTCCACCCTTGGTTGAATGTTGGATCGAACTTCTTCTGGGGATATGGTTGTTGCTGCTGCTGCTGATATGGTCTCCGAGGGAACACTGCTGCACAATCTTCTGTTTCTTGGAGTTGTGGGCAACAGTCAGTTGGGTGGCTTGTCTCAGTGCAAATACCACAAGGCCTCGAAGGAGGAGGTAAAGATGTCTTTTGTGCCAAAGCAATCTGCCTTACCATAGTTGTCAATTCTTCTAACTTGGTATCAATCAAATGACTCTCAAGAGAAGAAGGACTTACCTGATGTACTCCCCTGACATGTAGTGTACCTCTATCACCAAATTGTTGGGAGTTTTGGGCCATCTTGTCAATCAATGCACGTGCGGCTATTGGTGTCTTGTCCACCAATGCCCCTCCAGCTGCGGCATCCACCATGCTTCTCTCCATAGCTGTGAGTCCTTCATAGAAGTACTGAATGAGGAGTTGCTCACTGATTTGGTGATGTGGACAGCTTGCACACAACTTCTTGAATCGCTCCCAATACTCATACATGGACTCCCCTTGTGCTTGCTTGATCCCCGAGATCTCCTTACGAATGGAAGTGGTCCTCGATGCTGGAAAAAATCTCTGCAAGAAAAGTCGTTTCAAATCGTTCCAACAAGTTACATCTTCAGGTTGTAAATAATACATCCAATCTTTTGCAGCTCCATCAAGTGAGAATGGGAATGCTCTTAGTTTGATTTGATCTTCAGAGACATTTTTAGGTTTTAGGGTTGAGCAAACCACATTAAATTCTTTCAAATGTTTATTCGGATCCTCACCAGAGAGGCCATGAAACTTTGGAAGTAAGTGAATTAACCCTGATTTTAGTTCAAAGTCCGATTCGAGATTTGGGTATGCAATACAATTTGGTTGATAGTTAATATCAGGTGCAGCCAATTCTCGAATGGTTCTATTAAGTTCATTTCCATTATTATCAGCCATTGGTTCCTCTTTTATGTTTGAATTTGAATTGCTTCCAATTTCAATGTTCTGATATTGGAGTAATTCTCCAACTGGTTGAATGTTGAAACTTCCCGTAGACTGAGAATGTCTGATTCGTGCCCTAAGGCTACGTTCAATCTCAGGGTCAAGATCTAAGAGATCTTCGGGATTAGTTTGTGTCATCAATCAATGAAATATGAAAAGAAGGAATGTGGACCATAGTAAAATAAAAATTTGAAGTTTGAGTTGATGGTCCAAAAGGAAGTAGAAAGAGATAAAAGAAGAAGAAAAAAAAATCAGATTGGGTAAAGACGGAAGAAAGAAGAGAGGAAGAGAATTAAAATGTAAAAAAAAATACCTCTAATTGGTTGAAATAATTACTTGCCTCCCCGGAAACGGCGCCAATTTGAAAGAGCGTTGTCGCACGCGCTCTCAAAAGAACTTCAAAAGTGAGTTACGTTGGATAAAACTCCAAGCACAACACTCCCTGAAGCTAATGTTTAGTTTACTTGGTGTAGCATAGGGGGCTAACCAAGGTCGTCTCTCAAAGGAGGAAGTGAATTAAAACATCTTATTAGAGGTATTCTAAAAATAAAATAAAAGGGAATAAAAACACTACTTTAAAGGATTGGGGTTTGTTGTAGTTTATGAATCTAGAAGAAGTTTGCTGGAAGAAGATTGTATAATTTTTTTTGTTTTTAGTTTTGAAATGAATTTCAATTTAAATGACACAACAAGAAGATGTTTTTTTTAGAAATCTATTTAAAAAGCGTAATCGATCTAACTCTACCTCTTCACTTTATTATTAATCATTATCATTTAAATTAACATTCACTTAATTATGCTCCCTTAATTTGTTAAATCCCGAACCCTACGAGAATTAACTTTACCACAAAGATGATGTGAATTTAAACCTAGGCTAACTTTGGAACGTGCAATCGCAGCACCCTGCTTTGATTGATGTTCTAAGATTAGCTTATGATCAGTGGTAAATTAAGGCACATATCCATTCTGGAAATGAGGATGAATTGTGTTTAGGGATTATATTTGAACTCTACAAATTTATCCCAAGTGGTCTTGTATTACCGATTAAGCTCGCACTCTCACAATTTACACAAAATCTCGACCTCGCGTGTTTTTGTATTAATTGTTCAATTGCTTTCTTAGTTTCTTAAAATTTAAAAACATAATTCATGGATCATATTAAGTGAATTACAGTAGGCTCAATGATTCAAAATAATTAAATGAAGAGGGTAGAAGATAGATCGATCACTAAAAATTACTCTTCCATGGGTGGCGTAATCATCGTAGAAGCGTTTTGCATGTGCAAAGGTTTATAATGGGTATAACCCAATATCGCTTCTACTCAAGAATTCCAGCCCCAAGAGGAAGATTAAGAGAAGAATAAATTTAAATAAAACAGAGGAAAAGAGAAGAAATAAAAGAATAACAAAGAAGTTTATTACACAAACAAAACAATTACAACATGAAGGAGAGAAGGAGGCTTCGGTGAGAGGATCCTTGCTTCAAGAGCTACCTCTCTTACAATGGTTGTAGAATTTGGTTGAAACCAATTCTCCTCTGCCTCTAATCTCCCAATGCACGAACCAGCCTCTCCAAATGAGAAAATCACTAATTTATAGAGTGGAGGGGAGGCTAGGTTTAAAGTGGTTTCAAGTGTGAATGCAAAATCTCGGCCAAATATTTTAATGAAACTTTCACCGCCCATTTGACCTCCAAAACGCGTGAATTGACCGGCCTTCCAGAAGGATGATTTGTGCCAAATCATGTCCCCGAGAGTTCCTCAAAATATGGGCTCAATCAAAGCCCGTATGTAGAGGATATGGCCCAAATACAGAACCTTCTCCATTCTGGCGAGCCCAGCCCAACTTTGACTTCATGGCTCAATTTCAACAACCAAATTAACTCTTTAGCTTTAGTGTCCTGAATAAAAGTTGTATATAATTAAGTTAGGAACACTGTTACAAAATTTCAAATTCAAATAATAAATATAAAAATATTTATCTTCGAAATAATACAGTGCACTATTAAGGGTAAAACTGGAATTTTCACCAAATTTTCAAATGAATGATAAAATCCCAAATATTTTATAAATAAACATATTTAACACAATGTGAGGAAATTATATCATTTATTATCAATAAAATATTCAATAAAATAGTGTTTTATCAAGTGCCGTTCATGAGGCATGATGGGGCATGTGCAGAGGTTCTGTAGGAACCCACGGTAGGTGGGCGAGTATGATGGTGGGAAGCATGTACTAGATATGGGAAGGGGATTATTTTCCCCATATCAGGTAGGCAGTTGGAGCTCCATGGGCCTAACTGGTAGGGGCAGTGGACGTGGAACTTCGGGACAAGACCGCTCAAGCCAGAAGGGCAGTGTAGCACAAAGTACTTAGGCTGGGGCCCAGGGTAGAGGGGTAGGTCAGCTTCAAGCAGTTCAGTTTGTGCCTGGTGATGGCGAGGCTGGACCATCGACTATTATTGTCGCAGAGTATCGTTCATGTCACTTGAGGGTGACACTTATGTCCACCGTGGCGAGTGGGATGTTCGAGTAGGTCATGCATGACCATTTGGTCAATGGATAAGTGAACTCACGGCTCAAGTGGAATGTCTCATGCTTGGTTATGATGAAATAGGGGAACATATTGTTTTTCCTCTAGTGATGGATCGGTTTCAGGACGTGTTTCCTGAGGATTTCTCAGGGTTACCACCCGAGAGGGATGTTGAGTTCACAATCGAGTTGCTGCTGGGAGCAGAGCCAGTTTCTATTCTGCTATACCGAATGGCACCAGCAGAACTCCAGGAACTGAAGGTTTAGCTTGAGGAGTTCGAGCATAAGGATTTTATCCATCCCAGTACGTCTCCTTGGAGATCTCCCGTATTTTTTTGCAAAGAAGGCCGATGGAATGTTGAGACTGTGTGTCAACTATCGAAAGCTGAATCAGATGACAGTGAAAAATCGGTACACTCTTCCCAGAATTGATGACCTATTTGATCAATTGAGGGGTTCATCGGTGTTTTCTAAGATTGATCTGAGATCAGGTTATCACCAGTTGAGAGTGAGGTCTTTCGACATACCACGAACAGCTTTCCGGAGTCGTTATGGGTTGTTTGAGTTTGTGGTAATGCCTTTCGGCTTGACTAATGCACTGGAAATGTTTATGGATTTGATGAATCGAATCTTTCATCCCTATCTAGATCAGTTTGTGGTGTTCTTTATTGACGATATCTTAGTGTACTCGAAAACTCATGACGATCATGCCCAACTTCTTGACATCGTCTTGAGTACGCTAAGAGAGCATCGAATTTATGCGAAGATATAAAATTTTCAATTCTGAATAAGTGAGGTGAATTTTCTGGGTCACATCATCTCGGAGGTAGGTGTGTCAGTGGATCCAGAGAAGGTGCAGACAGTTGTATCTTGGGAGCAGCCCAGAAGTGTTTCTGACATTCAGAGTTTTCTGGGATTGGCCAAGTATTACCGAAGGTTCATTCAGAATATCTCTCACTTAGCAGTACCACTCTCGGGCTTATCCAATGAGAGAATCAGGTTCGAGTGGTCTGAGTCTTGTGAGAATTCCTTTCAAGAGTTGAATAAGTGGCTGACGACCACACCTATCTTGATCTTACCTGAGCCGGGTAAGAAGTAAATCGTGTTTTGTGATGCGTCTGGAGTTGGACTTGGGGATGTATTGATGCAAGATGAGCGGGTTGTGGCTTATGGGTCAGGGTATCTGAGACCCCATGAGAAGAACTATCCAACTCATGATCTTGAATTGGCTGTAGTAGTGTACGCCTTGAAGTGCTGGGTGCACTATCTGTTGGGAGAACGGTTTACAGTGTTTGCTGACCATAAGAGTTTTAAGTACATCTTCTCATAGCGGGATCTGAATCTTCGGCAGTGAAGATGGGTTGAATATCTCCAATATTTTGACTTTGAGTTGGTCTACATGCCAGGAAAGGGAAATAGTGTTGCTGATGCTCTGAGCAGGAATGTTCAGAATCAGGCAGTTTAGGAGTCCAGCACCGAGTGGAAGGTGATGGCCTTGTTTGCAGAGATGAACCTGGAGGTGCAAGAGGAGAATGGTCAGGTCACTCTTGCTTCCTTAACGACGGAGTCGACGCTTTTGAGTCGAGTTTAGAAAATTCATCTTGGTGATCTTGAGTGTTTGATAATTAAGGAAAATCTTAAAGGTGGGGAGCTACCATTTGGCTGGGCCGTCGGTGTGGATGGTGTTGTTCGTGTTCGTGATCATGTGGTTGTGCCAAAGTGTGTGCGGGAAGAGTTGATGTGTGAGTTCCATGCATCAAAGTGGGCAGTGCATCTTGGTTTGACCAAGATGTACCGTGATCTCCGAAGGTAGTTTTGGTGGCCTGGAATGAAGAAGGATGTTGCGGGCTTTGTGGCACGGTGCCTTACCTGCCAGCAGGTGAAGGCCGAGCATCAACACCCAGGTGGTTTGTTGCATCCATTTCCCATTCTAGAATGGAAGTGGGATGATGTAACAATGGATTTTTTTTGTGGTTCTTCCATGGATGACACAGAATAATAATGTAATCTGGGTAGTTGTGGATCAGTTAAATAAAGTGTCTCATTTCTTACCGATTCTGGAGACCTATACAGTCGACAAGTTGGGTGAGCTGTATGATCAGGAAATAGTGTGGTTGTATGGTGTTCCATGGACCATAGTTTCGGATTGAGATCCGCGTTTCATGTCGCATTTCTGTCAAGGGTTGCAGGAATCTCTTGGTACACAGGTGTTTTTTAGTACGACTTTCCATCTGCAGAAGGACGTGCAGTCGGAGCGTATGATCAAAGTGTTGGAAGATATATTGAGAGCTTGTGTCTTGAACTTTGGTGGTTCTTGGGAGTGGCACCTATCGTTGGTTGATTTTTCCTACAACAATAGTTTTCAGGCTATAATTCAGATGGCACTATTTGAGGCACTTTATTGGAGACCATGTAGATCTCCATTGTGTTGGCTTGAGGCTGGTGAATATGAGTTGTTGGGGCCGAGTCTCGTGCAGGAGACTTCAGAGAGAGTTCAGTTGATCAGGAAGCGAATGGCTACGGCTCATAGTAGGTAGAAGTCGTACGGATAACGGAGGCATAGACCTCTTGAGTTTGGGGTGGGTGATAAAGTGTTCCTTTGGGTGTCGCCATGGTTGGGTCACCGACGGATTCGGAAGTAGGGTAAGTTGGCACCCATGTATGTGGGACCTTTTGAGACTGTGGAGAGGATCATACCAGTGTATTACCGATTGGCTCTCCCACAACGGTATGGTGGGATGCATGATGTGTTTCATGTGTCGCAACTTCGATGGTATCACCCTGACCCATCACATGTTGTTGGTGTTGAGGATGTGGAGCTTGAGGTTGATGCATCCTTTGAGGAGCATCCGGTTCGTGTGGTTGATCATAGTGAGAAAGTCTTGTGAGGCAAGGTTGTGCCATTAGTGCGAGTACTATGGCAGCATGGGAAAGTTCAGGAAGAAACTTGGCAGCGGGAATTAGATATGCGGGCTCATTGGCCCGGACTCTTCTCTTTAGTAGAGCAATGGGCTTGGAAGCTCGGCTCGAGGACGATCCGTTATAAGGTGGGGAGGTTGTAAGATCCCGGTTTTTGGAAAGGTATGTTTTGTTGTGTTTTGGGTTTAACCCTTTGATTTTTGGACTTTAAATGGTTTCTTGGAAGTGTGAGAGGCCTTGGGGGTGTTCCGGGGGCTCAGGGCACGAAAGAAGGGAAGTCTGGAAAAAGAAGACCAAGGCACACAGCCTGCGCACAATCAGCCAAACCGTGCGGCCTGCCTAGACTATGCCATGCGACCCTCCCACCTCTGGACAGAAGCGAGCACACAGTTTGCACACGGTTTGACATACATTGTAGCTAAATCGTGTCACTCCACCTCCTCCGAGAAGTGGCGTGCGCACGGTTTGCGCACGATTTGCACATGGTTTTCCTAACAGTGCAGCTAAACTGTGTGGCCACTTAAGGTTGGAAAATTTACAAAATTGCCACTCTGGGCTTTATAACCCCAACTCAGGATTTTCCTCCATTTCCTCCCTCTTCACCCTAGGATTGAACCGATTCTCCCAAGAGCTCTAAGAGATGGATCTCCCTCGTTTTTAAGGCTTTTTTGGTGCCGTTGGTTACAGATCGAAGCGCCAGGTAAGGATAACCTCATCCGTGCTTCTATTTTTGGTTTAGGGTTAGTGCCTTCTCTCCCTCTTGTTCCTAAACCCTAAAAACCTATCTTTTGGGTGAGTTCTAGGTTGAAGCTCCAAGGGTTGGTAGAATCAAGGTCTAAGGACTCGATTGAGAGTGCTTTTAACCGCAGATTCAAGGTTGGTGGTCTACAAGTTATATCCCATGGTTATTTAGGGTTTTTGTGCATGTTAAATTGTGTTCTTGCTTTTCCTTGGTTATGTTTGGGTAGCCTTGGAATTTTTGAGAATAATAGTGTTTAAAATGGAAAACGGGAACCCTCACGATCCCTGTGGGATGTGTTGGGATTGACTTGACCTAAATTAGGGCCGTCCATGGGATGTTCCGGCTTTTCCCGGGTTCATGGATTGTTATTAAACAAGTGATCATGTTGTGGTAAATGGTAGAGCCCTTGATGAATGTGTTGGCATGTTTATTTGAACTTGGAATAAAAGTTAGGTGATGCACCTAGGCTTGGTGAGAACCCAAGGGGTTGTTGGGATGAGTTGAATGGTTGATTCATGGGAATGATGAACGGGTTGAATGAGTTAATGTGTAAATTGATTAAAGACCATAATCGGATAGATTATGGGTTTAGTGGTGAATGCTTAGTGAGATAGGCATAACACATGGGAATTGGGTGAATGGTTAAATGATGTGAAATGGTAATGTGTTAATGGGATAAGGCATGATGTGGTTTCCCATGTGGGTTGTTGTGAATGGTGGTTGACGATGGGAAATGGTTGGAAGTTTGATGGTTACTTATATATAAGCATGTGCACATGGCTTGGTAGAGTGGGGTATGACTTGAGGATCTACGCCCATAGGTCGAGTGAAGACGGAGGCTTCGAACTCCACCCTAAATGCACGGGTTAGGAATGGGGACTAATGCTCTTTTCTCATAATGGTTTCATCCACCCGGATTGAGGCTTTGAGGTGAGGATATGGTTTCTTTGAGGGAGTTAGTCCTAGTGAGATATGATAATGATGTGTTTACCCTCTTGCATGTGAATGTTGTCCTTAGACCCATGTAACATGATGAATGTGATTAACCCATGGAAATGTGATGAAATGGTAAGTGATGTTGATTGGTGTAAAATGAATGGTAATGAATGTGGTAATGGCTTGGCTTGAACTAGTTAATGGAACCTTAAATAATTACTTGGCATTTATCATTAATTTTCCTTTTTCATGCACTTCCTGTTTATACTTGATATTTTGTAGACACCATTGGTGGTGACCTACTGAGTTGTACTCACACCCTGTTTGGGCCGCCGTTGGGTACCCGAGCCGACTTCATGGTTGCAGGTCAAAATAAGGGAAAAGGTCCTTGCTATGTTGTGAGTGGACATGGGTAGCACTTGGTGGAGGATGTGGACTTAGAGTTGGTACCATTTTGGGGATTCTGGCTGTGTCTTTATTTTGGGGCTTTTTTTCACTCTTGCACTTGTACAATGACAAGGCATATTTATTGTTATTGGAATTGGTTGTTATACATGTTCCTTGTTGTTGGTTATTGTTTTCACTATTTGGTTTATTTCTATTGTGGATTACTTTGATAAAAAGGGGGTATAGTCTCCCCACTTGACTACATCGACCCCCGCTGCTAGTCGGCAGCCTTTGGTGTACGAGGAGGCACGCTTAAGGATATGTAACCACCCGGCTCGGAGCACCTGTTAGTGGCTTCCGGGATGGGGACATTACACATTTGACCATGAGTATAGTGTATCATAATCAAATGGATGTGTGACATTCTAGAACCAGATGCCACTTGATGGGTTCCATAATCCTGGTCGGCCACATGGCCTCAGGTGTATCTCCCAGAATGCCAGAGGCTACTGACTAGCAGCGAGGGCTTAGGGTGTTTCCGTGGGAGACTATTCCCTCATTACCAAAAGGTAACACACTGTGTGAGTGTAAACATAGGTAAATAGTGGAATCAATACAAGTAAACAAAAGGCACAATGGAAAATAGGGACAATAATAATAATAATTGAAACAACTGGAATATAATTAAACAACTAATTATATTTCATGTACTAGAAATCTAGAAAAAATGGATAAAAACAACCTGCATAACATTTTTAATAAATCATAAATGAAATAAAAGACTATCTCAAGCATCCCAAGTTCCAACTCGGTCCTCTTCTATCAAAATCCATTCTAAAAATTAATAAATCAAGTGTTTGACGTTGTATGATTCCTTTTGTCAACACCTGCAACCATGTAATCTTCCCCAGGTACCAAACGGTGCCTGGAGAGGGAGTGTGATAAATCTTAGTGGCCCCCACCAATGGTGTCTATAACATCTGGATCAAGTAATGAAAATGTAATAGTGTGAAAGAATTCTTATATAATGTAAATAAGTACAATGTTACTAAATACCCTAGTACCTTCTTTATCCCTCGAATCATGTCTAAACTTGTAACCGGTTTATTAATCAGTCAAATACAGGTTTACATTAATAGGTCATGTGTGGCATGGCCAGCACTGATGTAGTCTCGTGATGTGTAGATAGTGAAAGTTACAAGGTATCAACCAAGGCCACATAGAACTCAAGGGTCTCAAACTTAGTAGTAACTGTATCCTGGATAAGGATAAGAGTGTAATCCAAGGAGCATTTCCAAGGAATTCCACAATAAGGTGCCTACTGAATCCAAGTTCATCGTCCAAGGTAAGATAGGGCCAAGCTGAGACCGGGTACTATTGGCTGTAACCATGGCACTTACTTGTCAATACTGGATCCAAGGATTGCATTCAAAGAATCCTATAATAATATGGAGGGATACTATGGTTTCATAAAAGGAATCCAAGAATAGAAAAGGATCGAGATCTAGGTGGTTCTCAACCTAAGAAAGTCATATCTGTGAATCGGACTGGGGTTCCCAAGTGCTCATGGAATTCCCTGATTAGAATACAAGGCGAGCTCGAGTCAGGCCATTCCTATTTGATTATAAAGTCATGAAATATTTCTTTGGTTCAAGACTTTCCTTTCATTAGCGTGATAATATCAAGTAACATGAAAATATTCTTTAAATCAATTCCATTCATTAGTGAGATAAGTTCAAGTATCATGCAACCTTTTAATCAAGTCACAATTTATCAATAATTCAATTTGGTTCAATCATTTACTTTCATTTGTGTGATAATTCAAAATAGCATGAAACCATTTAACTATTTAATGAATATTCCATATTCAAGGAGAAGTCCTCCACCTTCCATTAATGTGGTAAGGGGTTCTACAGATATGAAACTAATTAATCATTCACATTCAATACAGTCAATTCATATAATCAATATAATTTCCAAATTTCATTTCACATTTTATTATCTATTTGAATCACTTAGCTTAGGTGGGTCAAGTGGTACATATATTTTGTACTTTCCATTATGTAATTCAGAATATAAATCAAAACATTTAATATAGAAAATATTACCTTTAGAGTGGTCAAGCCATGACACACCTGAATTGTGGTGTAAACGTGTCAAAACACTATACCACAATAATGAATTAACCTTCATCATAGAAAGGATGGATTTTTGGGCATAACAACCAATAATTAATCACATATTTGAAAAGAGTATGACCATATGGTTCTAAAGATTATAAAAATGGCATATAAATTCTATAAATGACACCTGATGAAATCAATGGGCCCTACACGACAAATCTAAAATCAACGAAATTTAGGGATGTGTTATAGACCACCCACATTTGGGTTGTATGATTCTTATCCTTCAGTATTGGCCCTTGATTTGGTTCAGATCAGAGTATATCTAAGAAAAAGTGAAAAATTCTCATACCCCAATATATTGGGTGAGAAAAAAGAGAAGGAGAATGGATAAAAAGGACTTGAGTACTTACTGTTGTGCATCCAAACGTGATGAACAAAAGATCAGTCAGTTTTTGGAAGAAGGATATCACCTGATTCCAAGGTTAGATCTTCAAAAAGACCCAAATTGAGAGATAAATAGGTTAATACCACATAATCTTAGATTAGGGAAGATGGGGATGGACTAATAATATCATTAAAGGGAAAGGACAATTTACCCTTCAAATTTCCGGTCCATGGTTTGTCCACACGTTTTGAAAAACCGTGTGAAAAACATGCATGGGTACCTGGAAAAAATGGTCTCTCACATAGTTAATCCGCACAACCATGCACCAACCTTGTGAGGTTCTCCTTCCTGAAAAACACAATCTACATGGTTTTCCAAACCGTGTGTAATTCCTACACAGTTTACTCTACATTGTGCTCCAAGACTGTTTTTTCCAAAAAGATGGGTTTGGGATCTAAACATGGCCCGGAAACCCCTGAGATATTTTCTAACCCCTTAGGAATCCATAATAGGTCCAAAGTAAAGATTTAGACTGAAATTTAAAGGATCTATTCCTAAGTGAAAAACTAGGTTCTTATAATCTTCCACCGTTAAAAGAACTCATCCCTGAGTTCACCTTCAAATGGTGGAGAAACATTGCCTGAGAATAACTCTGGACATTAGGCACATATGTCAGATTCCCTCTCCCAAGTTTCATCCTATACTCGGTCGTGCTTCCCTAGCACCCATACCAGAGGGACATACCGACCTCAGAGATCCTTTTTTCTCCAGTCAATGATTCGTAGTAGATACTCCTCAAAGGCATCATCAACATCTAACTCAACTTCCTCAGGATCAATGAATTAGACAAGTCGACATGATATTGGTGAAGCTATGAAACCTGAAAGATGTTGTGCATTGGATTATACCTCTGAGGTAGTAACAATAGATAGGATATTGGCTCGACTCTCTCTAGAATTTCGAATTGCCTGATGTAATGAGGTGAAAAATTTCCCTACTTTAATAACGGTATATTCCCTAGCCTGAGTGATACCTGAAGAAAAACACGATCCCTAACCTCAAACTCAAGAGGTCATCGACAGAGATTGGTATAAGATTTATATCTAGACTACACAGTAGTCATATGATTTTTGATTTGATGAACTTTCTCTGATGTCTCCTAAACGATATGAGGACCTAGTAGGTCTGCCTCACTTGCCTCTTTCTAGCACAAAGGTAAATGGCATGGCCTACCATATAAGGACTCAAAAGGAGACATCTGAATTGTTTTTTGAAAGTTGTTATTATAAGATAACTAGGATATGCTTCTCCCAATAACCACAGAAATAAAGGACACATGGTCAGAGAATATCCTATAAAACATGTATTGTCTGTTATGATTTTCCAATGGTATGAGGGTGAAAATATGTACTTAGAAGCACCTGAGTTCCCATATCCTTTTGAAATCCTTTCTAGTACCGTGACATGAAATGAGAATATCGATATAAAACAATAGTTTGAGGGATGCCATGTAGTTGTATGATCTCACAGACATAGAGTCTTCCCAGCTCATCAACTGAGAAAGTCTCTCGAATTGTAATGAAGTGGGATAATATAGTTAGTCAGTCAATGACTACCCAGATAGAATCAGTACCCCCGGTGACCTAGGTAAGTTGACTACAAAATCCATAGCATCATCTTCCCATTTATATTCTGGGATTAGAAGTGGCTATAATAACACTAAAGGTATCTCGTGCTCTAGCTTCACCTGCTAACTGGTGGAACACCCAACGATAAAGCTTGCTATTTGAAATTTCATCCTAGGCCACCAATACTGGCGTCACATATCTCAATACATCTTTGAGATTCCTTGATGAACTGCCCACTGAGAGGTGTGGGACTATTTAATCAACTCCTCTCTCATATATCTAGTAACCCAGATACATCAGCGTAGACGTAGGAAATTGTCTCTATCCATAGACTAATCCAGAGGTAGGTTAACTTATGATATACACTCATAGAGAACCAAGCCTCCAGGATCTGAAAAATGATTACTATTCACATTTTTAAGGAGGAAAGAAGAAACTATCAAGGCTAAGAGGTAAGAATTCTTCTGACTGTCATGAAACTCTAAATGCAGCTCATAAAAAGAGGGACATTAACTTCCATTCATCACTGGATTCCCATAATACTTGTTCCTGAGCTTTCTGACTTAGTGCATCTGCAACAACATTTCCCTTCTCAGGTGTATAAGCAAGATCAAAATCAAATTATTGTAGATATTCTACCCATTTCCTTTGTCTGAGGTTGAATTCATTATGATAAAAGATATATTTTATGCTCTTGTGGTCCATGTACACCAAAAAGCACTCACCCAACAGGTAATGTCTCCAGTAATGTAAGTCATGGAAAAATACTTCTAGCTCAAGGTCATGCATTGGGTAATTTCTCTCGCGAGGCCTCAACTACTGAGATAAATACACAAAAACTTTATCCTACTACATCAGCACTACTCATATGACGATGCTTGATGCATTATAGAAGACGGTAAAACCGGTAGCTGGCACTGGAAGTGTCAGAATAGGTGTCGATACTAGGATCCCTTTCTACTCTGGAAAGGATTTATCACATGATTCTGACCATGAGAACTTAACCCATTATTTTTCAAACCAGTAAGAGTAGAATCAATTAGAGAAAAGTCCAATATTAAATGCTTGTAAGATCCAGTGAGCCCCAAGAAACTTTGTATACCAAACACGATCTTGGGTTTCTATTAAGAAACTATAGTACTAACCTTTCCAGGGTCAAAAGATAAACCCAATTTTGAGGTAATATGACCCCAAAAGTGGAATTTTCGATCCAGAAGTGGAACTTAGAAAGATTAGCATAAATATGATGATATCTCATTTTACTCAGAATGATCTCAAGGTGTTTTTCATGGTTGATACGAGTGTGAGAATACACCAAGATTTCACCCACAAAGACCATGAAAAAGAGTCCAAATAGCGGTGTAAAAACCTATTAATCAAATCCATAAAAATTATAGGTGCATTCGTAAGACCGAATAATTAAACAAGGTACTCATATAGACCATACCTACTATGGAAAGCTATATAAGGTATGTCTGATGGTATGAATTTAACCTGATGATAACCCGATCTTAGGTCAATCTTAGAGAAGACCTCTGCTCCTTGGAGCTGGTCAAAGAGATCATCTATTCAAGGATGTGGATATATATTCTTGACCATAAGCTGGTTCAACCATCTATTACCCACACATAGATTTAAGGTTCCATTTTCCTTCGTGGAAAAAAGAATAGGTGAACCTCAAGAGGTTGTACTGGGCTGTATAAAGTTTTTGGCCTCTAAATCCTTCATCTACCACTTGATATCCTAAAGATCAGTTGGTTCCATATTGTATGGAGGATTGGAAATTGGAGATGCTCCTAGAACAAGATCAATTGTAAACTATACCTCTCTCTCAGGAAGTAAATCAAAAACTTCATCGGGAAAGACAACCCTAAAACAATACACTACTAGAGGGAAATTAGTTTGAAGTAAACCTTGATCTTCCATGATGATATTGGCAATCTTTGAGGTCACTCTACCTAGCCCTTGATGCTTTAGTCCAACACTAACATCCTGGACATCCCACTCGACCTTATGTAGAGAACTACAACCCTCTAGTGATGTAAAAGATACTCTATGGAGATATAATCCTACAAAATCATGAAAGTGAAAGAAACAATCCATCATGTGTATGAAATCAAAGCCTATAATCTATAGAATGAAGATGTTCCATAAGAAAGGGTAACTGCCTACCTCAAGGGGAAATCCTTACACTGCCGTACACCCTATGTTCATACACCTAACAATGTATCTAGGGTCATTACACTATAGTGATACTGTATCTCTAGTTTGAGACTCTCCAAGATTGATACATAGATAAAAGAGTTTGAATCACCTATATAAAATAAAGAAGATAATATAGTAGAGGCTACTGGAATATTACCGTGTATTGCAGATGGTCTCGCAGTCGGATCCTCAGGTATTGGCTGTAGTGAAATCACCTAACCAGATCCATGTCTCTATGAAATAGATGGACTAAAAGGATCAAAACTACTCTTTTGGAACTACTAGTGATGAGGGGACTATCTACCACATCCAAAACCTCCTCCTCTGTCAGACATACTGATGCTACTCCATCTGACCACCTAACGCGGTGTAAAAGAACTCTCTCCTAAAGGTGGAGCTTGTGCAGATCCTTTCCCACTTTAAGATGGTGGAATGTTCCTACAAAAATGATGAATATACCTCATACGACCACAAGCCCGTCACTCTAGTGGTTCCCTATCACACTGTGGCTTTGAATGACCCCATAGTCAACACTAATGAAACACTAAGGATCTATCTAAATGTGTACTCTGGTTGTCACTACCCCGATGAGAAACCTCGAGGGAATGTTTCCTACCACCAAGAGAACTACTGGCCTAACATGAAACTGATCTTATATGCCCGATACTATTGTCTTAAATCAAGTTACCCTCAGTGTTAAGATCTAGGTTGACTATTATAGAAAAATTAACCTGGAGAAAGTCTTTGACCTGCATATTTATGGAATAATGGAGCTCATCTTAAAAATTTCTAGCACGCAGAAGCTCATCACCGACTAGAAGTGGTGTAAAGCGCTTCAACTCTATGAAACATGCTGAATATTCCATAACTGACATAAAACCATGCTTGAGATGAAAGAACTATCTGGATCTATCATCTCTCAGCTTCTGAGGAAAAAACTGATCATAGAAGTGTTTCGCACGGAATCCGGGGATGACCTCCTGGACGGGAGATTCAAACGTTCCGATCGGTTTCTAACGGGTTTGTTCGTAGAACCGGAAACATCCAATGATTCCACATCCATTTGGACCTACTTTCCAAAGGCAGGCGCTCATTAGCTTGTGGACTAATGAGGCTTAGGAATTTGCATTGGTCGAGAGGATGGGAGGTCGGACTCATCACACCTTTTTGAGGGGAATTATTGTCTACTCCGGGACTCTCTTTATAGATTTAAGTTATGTTCGTGAATCCTTATTATATTACCAAGTATAAAATGATCTTTCCTTTAGTTTTAACAATCAATGATTAAATATGAAAGACATTTAGAGAATCTTTTATATGTATTCGAGGTTCTTCATCAATAGAGAATCATCTATATCTGTTTAGAGATTCTTGGTCAATGGTATCCTTCAAAACATTTATATAAAAGTCTCTTGGTCATTATGATGGCCAGGCTGGTTTTAAAGCCACTCAGTGGGGCACTTGAAGTTTATCGTCATTCAGAAGTACAGGGATTATTTCAAAGTTGGGATCGAACCCATAAATGGGCTACCTACGTATCCTTTGTTTTGGAAAAGGAATCAGAACCCACGTAGTTCGAGAAATAGAGTATGATGTTTATGATTGATGGCTCAAAGATGAATGTCAAAATTACTTTTACACTCTAAGCTCACGTGAGTCATGCTCGGTGTGAGAAACGAGAGGTATTGGTAAAATTTAGACAATTGTGCCATGAAAGATGCAATCATAAGAATTTGTTTGAGGCTTATGTATGGATGACTTCCCAGATAGATGAAGGTTTAGGATTTACTTTTAGGGAGAAAATCCATGAACAGGGTCCATAAAGTTATATGTGCTTCATGGAGATTTGAATACTCTAATCTTGGGGCTTACTTCTAAGGAGGATGCCCAAGTTAGGAGGGGACTTATGATGGGGTTTTACTCCTGAAAAGGAAACCCAAATCAAAGGTAAATTATGACTGGTTAAGAGAAATTTAAGGGAACTTGGGGATTATTCCTGAAAAGGAGACCCAAGGTTATGACTGAGTCTTATTCCTAAAAAAGGAGACCCAGGTTAGGGGACTTGGGGCTTATTCTTTAAAAGGAAGCCCAAGGTTATGACTGAGTCTTATTCCTGAAAAAGGAGACCCAGGTTAGAAGACTTGGGGCTTATTCTTTAAAAGGAAGCCCAAGGTTATGACTGAGTCTTATTCCTGAAAAAGGATACCCAGGTTAGGGGACTTGGGGCTTATTCTTTAAAAGGAATCCCAAGGTTATGACTGAGTCTTATTCCTGAAAAAGGAGACCCAGGTTAGGGATTAAGGTTTGGGGCTTACTCCTGAGGAAGATGCCCAGATTAAAGGTTTTATCACTGGGGATTATTCCTGAAAAGGAGACCCAGGTTAGGATTCTCTCATCTTAAAGGATGAGGTTAAATGAATGAACTCTCCGTATTTTAGTGACATAAGGATATTTAAATCACTAGACTTTGAGAGAGATTCCACATAATTCCTTTCAGATAAGAAAGTCAAATCAAGAAATCATGCCATAAATGGCTTTGAAGAGTGTCTTAAAGACTGAATCTTGAAAAGGAAAGGTGAAATGGCTTAAGAGGGGTAAAAATGGGCAAGATGGGCACCCAAAAAGATAGGGGCGCGCAAGTCTTTCAAGGCGCGCAAGTCTTCCGTGGGCGCGCAAGTATTGGTCGCGCAGGTATACCTGCGCGACACATAGTGTACTTGCGCGATTTTCAACCAGCAATGAAATACTTGAGCGACTCTTTCTTAAACCCTTTAGAATGTTCTCGAGGTTCTTCCTGAAAAGGGACGCGCAAGTTTTATTGAAGGAAATAAGTCGGCGCACAAGTGTTTGATAAGTTTCAACACTTAGGCCTTCCTTCTTCTCTTTAGATCTTCCGTTCTAGGTAAGAAATTACCTTAGAAGTGTTCCGGAAGCTTTGAGAAGAGACTTGGGCGTCGGGAGCTTCAATCCGAGTTTCTGGAAAAAAAAATCCTCTCAAATGGGGGGCCCACAGGGTCTATTTATAGGCAGGAGAACACCCTAGGCGGTTACCGGACGGTTATCAATTAGGCCGCACAAGTCACTTGCACGACCAGAAGGCGTCGCACAAGTAGACTTGCACGACCACTAAGCGGCGCGCAAGTGTACTTGCGCGGCCATGAGGGAACTTGTGCGACCTATGGGCAATGTTCTCCTTGTTCATCCTTTTGTTGATTTTTGATGTTTCTTCAAAGGATGAATCACTTTGAGCTTAGATATTCCCCTTTTCCGATCTTTAGATTCTGTGACAAAAGGAGCGTCAACAAAAGTCCCCCCTCAGAGTTGGATCCGGAGAGAAATGAGGATTTGACTCTAAGGAAATCAAAGACATCCAAAGGAAAAGGTGGTTTCCAAGTCTTCAGTGCACAGAAGGCAGTGCGCAAGTATGCTGGAACTTGACTTTTATTCAGAGTTCCTTTGTCTTTTGTGGGCAGTTTAAAGTCATGCATGCCGGACATAAAGGGGCTAATGTTTAAGGTCGAAATAGATTTGACCGAAATGGATTAAAATTGATTCAATTCCTTGACAATTGATCTTAAAACAAATTACCAAACTCAAGTATGAGAGAGAGAAAAAATGTAAACTATGGCTTAAGAATATTTGAATCTGAGGAATGATATGAAAAAGATCTAAAAGGCATTAGAAGAAGTAGTTTCCAAGAATGAAGTTACTATTATTTAACAAAACCCGTTAGGGGGTTTGAAATATGCAGGGCCACCTATGGGCATTGGCTGCATGGTCAAATAAATAGTATCTTTCGGCTGACAAGTCTGTTATGTGGACTGTTTATGCAAGGCCACCTATGGGCACATGCTGCATAGTCAGGCAAAAGAACTCCCATAAATTTACTTTCCTAGTGCTAAAAGCCAGTGAAATTTTATGGAGATTCAAATTTTCTAAAGTATAGAGTTTGTTTGTATGGAAAGAGGTACTTGAATATGGAGATGATATTTCCGAACAAGAATATCGAAGAACTGGATGAATATCACTCCTACGAAGGTCTGACCCAAACGTAAGGAAGAAGAATAAACCATAGACTTGAATACTTTCAGATCATGAAAAAGGATATGGGACAAATATGTTAAGGATTGCTATTTTTTTTGCGGATCCCTACATACTGTCGTTTAAGAAAAATAAGGACAAAAGAGGCATTCTTCCCAAGAATGAAGTTACCATTATTTAACAAAACCCGTTAGGGGGTTGAAATATGCAGGGCCACCTATGGGCATTGGCTGCATGGTTAAATAAATAGTATCTTTCGGCTGACAAGTGTTTTATGTGGACTGTTTATGCAAGGCCACCTATGGGCACGTGCTGCATAGTCAGGCAAAAGAATTCTCAGAAGTTTGACATTTTTGTGACTAGAAGTCATGAAAAGGGTTATGAAGATCTAAAAATATTTAAGGTTAGGATTATAACACATAAAGATGGGTATTGTCCAATGTATATAGAGATACATAGGTCAATGATAACCATAATCATGTTGTGGCTGGGTCCTGAATTTAAATTTTGGACTTCACTACGTATCTCATAAGAATGAGAATCAAGCCATACGTAGTTCTTGAAATGAAGTTTAACGTCGTGCAGGACGAAAGAATGAGTGATCTTAGTTTAGGGTCATAGAATTCGGACCATAATAATGAATACACAGTGTGTGTTTTCATGAGGACTTTTCAGCCAAGGGACTGAAAGTGAAATTTTGGGTTAGGCCCAAAAGACTTGGGACTGGATTCGAGGGACACTCGAATGTTCCTACGTATCCCATAAGGATGGGAATCAAGTCCACGTAGTTCTAGAACTACCCTTTGTAAAATTTTGGTTCGTACATGTGAAGGGTGAAAGGGGACTTTAGTGCAATGATGGTTTAACCTGAGATAAAAAGTTTAGGAATTACCATGTATGCACATAGTCTTTTGAAAACGAAACATGATTTTAAAAAATCAATGTCAATAATGGTTCCTTCTCAAATGAGGAAATCAAAGAATATTGTAGTTTATTGTCGTACCGGACAAAAGTGTTGTATAGTTTAACGTCATATAACAAGGACGAAAGTGAATCAATGTAAAGATATTGATTCCAGGGGCGGTTTCACAAATCAACATCATATGAGGTTGTGGTGAACCGATGTGAAGAGATTGTTTTTGGGCTTGAACCCTGGGAGGTTGCCTACATACCCAGCCTGGAGGGCGAGGATCAAAGTCCGTGTAGTTCAATTAAAGAATGAATTAATGATCAAGTTGTTCTTGTGGACAATGATCTAATAAAAAAATATTGTTGGGACTTACACATGGTTAGTGGCCCAAAGGGAATGTTATGGTTGATGTTCGCTCTAAGCTCACGTGAGTCATACTCGGTGTGAGAAACAAGAGGTAATAACAACCTTAACGATGCACAGTTTAATGTCATGTAGGAAATAAAAAAGGGACTATGCAGTTTAAAGTCTTGCAGTTAGGACAATTGGTGCTGCACAGTTTAGTGTCATGTAGCAGGGACAAAATACAGTTTAATGTCATGTAGGACCTATCAAGGATTTTCTGTATAGTTTAGCGTCATGTAGTTAGGACGATGGGGATAAAATATTTTAACGTCATATTGGACGAAAGGGGGACTGTGCAGTTTAATGTCATGCCGTAAGGACAAAAGAGTGTACCATTTTAACGTCATGTCAGACGAAAGTGCGAATAGTTTAAGGTCATATGCATGGATCGTGGATGGTGCAGTTTAATGTCATGCTGGACCTTTGATGATTATATAATTTAACGTATTTTCGGACGTGAGGGACTTTTATACAGTTTAGCGTCATGTAGTTTAGGACGTCACAGTTTAACGTCTTGCTGGACATAAGGGATTTGCAAATAGTTTATGGTCATATACATGGACCAGGGATGATGTAGTTTAAGGTCATGCTGGACGGTTTAGGGAACTTTTTCACAGTTTAATGTCGTGTGGGACGAAGTTGCAGTTTAAAGTCATACTGGACCATTTCTGTACAGTTTAAAGTCATGTAGCTAGGACTAAGGTGAACCAATATGAGGATATCAGTTCTGGGGACTTTTTACAGTTTATCGTCATGCTGGACGTTGAAAGTGCCACACAGTTTAATGTCATGTTGCTAGGACACAATATAGTTTAATGTCATCTCGGACAAAATATAGGATCTTCTGTACAGTTTAATGTCATGTAGATAGGACATAATAACAGTTTAATATCATGTAGGACATCGTTATGATCTAATGTGATTGTTTTGGATCTGGGAACAATATTTTGTGTTTATACAAAATACTTCTTCAGAAATCTGGCATTAGTTGGAGTCGTGATGTGTTCTCCATCCATTGAGATCAGAGAATACGCTCCATTGGAGTAGACCTTATGTATTGAATAAGGTCCTTCCCATTTTGGTTCAAGCTTGGGAGGCTTCTTTCCTGGTATCATTGGTGCTCTGAGAACCAATACCAATCCTCCCTGAATGAATGAACGAAGATGAACTTTTTTGTTAAAAGCTCGTGCTATCTGATTATGATAGATTTCCAAGTGGTGCAAAGTGCACAATCTTTTCTCATCTAACTGTTCCAATTCATTCAACCGCTTTTGGGATTGCTCATCTGTTGATAACTGATCAGAAATGGCTATTCTGAGTGATGGCAATTGAACTTCAATTGGCAATACTGCTTCTGTTCCATATACCAATGAATATGGAGTAGACCGCGTTTCATTGCGAGTGGTAGTCCGATAAGCCCATAAAGCATGATAGAGTTTATCAGGACATGACCTCTTATCTTTATCCACCATCTTTTTCAGTATATTTGAAAGAGTCTTGTTGAAGGCCTCTATCTGTCCATTAGCCGCTGCATGATATCGAGATGAATGGTTGGACTTAATGTTGTATTCTTGATACAATTTCTTTACCTCAGAAGAACAGAAGTTGGTGCCGTTGTCCGTCAATATGGTATGAGGGACACCAAATCTAGTAATGATGTTAGACTTGATGAAGCTAACAATGCATTTAGAACTGGCTTCTTTGAGAGGTACTGCCTCTGCCCATTTGGAAAAGAAATCAGTAGCAGTAAGAATGTACTTAAACTGCTTGGCCGTAGCTGAAGGGTAAGGTCCCACCACATCCATTCCCCATGTGGAAAATGGCCATGAGTATTTAGCTGTATGAAGAAACTCTGGAGGTTGATGAATGAAGTTGGCATATACTTGGCATGAATGACACTTCTTTGTGAAATTAACACAATCTTGTATCATTGAAGGCCAGAAGTATCCAAGCCTTCGAATTTGATCAGACAATCTATGTCCAGACTGGTGGGCACCACAGACTCCTACATGCACTTCTTTTATGACAGCCATTATCTCTTCACCATCAATACATCTGAAGAGAACTCCATCAAAATCACGTTTGTAGAGAATTTTATCGAGGTGGTTTGGACCATCATAAAGAGTAAAATTGACCACACGTCGCCAAATTTGTTCTTTCTCGGCTCTCTCAGGTGGAAGTGTTCCATTTTGAAGGTATTCCTTGATAGGTGACATCCATCCTGTAGTATGACCATACGATTCAGGAATGGGACTAATTTCATTAATTGCCTCTGTTCTGACTTGAACATAAGGTGAAATTGCATGACGGTGGGCAATACAGATGGTTGTTTCGTCCCGATTTGGATCTACTAAAGCTGTGGCTATATTAGCCAGTGCATCAGATTGAGCATTTTGTGATCTTGGGACATAAGAAAATGTCGGTTCTGAAGGGAATTCCGACATTAACTCTCTGACGTAATCATACAAAGGGATTAATTCTTCTTTTCTGATGGCATAATCCCCATTGACTTGTTTGATTACCAGGTCTGAATCACCTTTCACCTTTAAGTGATTCACTTGTGCTTGAAGCGCTAACTCCAAGCCTGTAATGAGAGCTTGGTATTCAGCTTCATTATTGGTACCACCTTCCCACAACAAAAAGGAATAAGGTAACACTGCCTTATCTGGAGAAATGAGCACAATTCCTAAACCAACTTTGTTGAATTTAAGATTTTCCATTTTCTTCCCTGTTGGACTTCTAGAAGCACCATCAAAATACATTTCCCATGTTTGAGGACTCTCTTGAATAGAGAAAACTTCCTCATCAGGGAGTTCGATATCTGAATACGTGTCTTCCACTGAAGGATGTTCAGCTAGGAAATCAGCCAGAGCTTGGCCCTTAATTGCCTTTTGAGACACATACTGGATGTCGAACTGCTGTAGAATAACCGCCCACCTTGCCAGACGTCCTGTAAGCATTGGACGACTAAGGATGAATTTGAGTGGATTATTACAAGATACCAATTGGACCTCGTGATGTTGCAGGTAGTGTCTCAGTTTCTAAACTGCAAAGATTAATGCTAGGCAGCACTTTTCAATACTCGAATACCGGGTTTCTGCTTCAAGCATAGTTCTACTGAGATAGTAGAGACTATTTTCATTCCCAGCATCATTCTTTTGAGCGAGAAAGGCACCCAATGATCGCTCTAAAGCTGTCACATAGAGGATAAGAGGCCTACCCTCAACAGGTGGCATGAGTACTGGTGGACTCAAGAGGTATTTCTTGAGAACATCAAATGCTTCTTGACATTCTTCAGTCCACTGGTAAGTGACTCCTTTCTTCAATAATTTGGTAAAGGGTAAACTTTTGCCTGCCAAATTGGCGATGAAACGCCGAATATAGGCTAAGTGTCCTTGAAGTCCTCTTAATTCTTTCAAATTCTGAGGAGGTGACATACCAAGGATTGATTTGGTCTTCTCAGGATCGACTTCAATACCACGATGGCGTACAACAAAGCCGAGGAATTTTCCTGAGGTTACCCCAAAAGAACATTTTAAGGGGTTCATCTTCAAATTATGTTGTCGAAGCTTGTGGAATACGACTTCCAAATCAGCCAAGTGATCAAAACGTTGTTTGGATTTAACCACCAAATCATCTACATAGCATTCAACAAATTTCCCTAGAAAAGGTTTGAAGATACGATGCATGGCGCATTGATATGTTGCACCTGCATTCTTTAAACCAAAGGGCATCACCCGGTAACAAAACACACCTTGAGGAGCTCTGAAGGCTGTATATTCCTCATCTTCTCGGGCCATTCGGATCTGATTATATTCAGAATATCCATCCATGAAAGAAAGTACTTCATATCCAGCCGTCGCATCAATTAAGAATTCTGTAATCGGAACTGGGAAATCATCTTTAGGACAATACCGATTCAGATCTCTGAAATCGATGCAAACCCTAATTTGTCCGTTCTTCTTCTTTACAGGGACAATATTAGCCAACCACTTGGGATATTGATCTTCTCTGACGAAGTTAGATTTGATAAGCTTATCCACTTCAACCTCGATTTTGGAAGCATAGGTTGGGTGTGTTCTTCTCGCAGCTTGCTTGAATCCTCGATGTTCTTTTGGCAAACCCAAATGATGAGTAGCAACATCAGGATCAAGCCCAGGAATTTCTGTATAATTCCAAGCAAAAATATCTTTATTTTGCTTTAGAAAAGAAATATACATCTCTTGTTCTTCAAGGGTCATGGCCGCACTAATTAAAGTGGGGCGTGGATCTTTCTCTGTACCCAGATTTACTTCTCTGAGTTCATCCACAGTGGTAGAGATACCCTCTTCAAATGCTGGAGGAGCATCTCTAAGATCTTCCTCTTCCTCTTCATCATGTGTTATTTCTTCCGTTTCCACTCTGGTGTTGCTATAACTTCTTCTGGCCTGATTAGCGAAGTATAAACTTGTTGGATTTCAGCAGACGAAATGAAAACGTCACCACTTATGCTTTCATCACTGCTTGGTAAGTTACCAATTTCTCCCATGTTGTCTGGCTCGATTGCCGTAATTGACATTATGGATCTTTCCATAAGAGTATTTTGATTTGGGCCTATTTTGTCAATTTGACTGATAGGTAACACATAATCTGTACTCACATGTGAAAATGGATTTATTGGAATTTTTTCCAAACCATATGGAGCATTAACTTTGGTAATTTCCTTCATTGTAGATTTTTCTCTTCCCTTCATGTGATAAAATTCCGCCTCAATGTATTGAGACTCACATGTCTTGAATGGGGCCTTATCACCATACAATGTTCCAACTTGACCATCGAAACAGTATTTAAGACATTGATGGTATGATGACGGAATAGCTGCATGCTGATGTAGCCAGGGTCTTCAAAGCAAGATATTGAAAGCTGAGTCTTGATCAACAATCATGAAATCCGAATTGGAAACAAGATCTCCAAACTGAGTTCTGAGCGTAACTTCTCCCAGTGGTTCTTGTTCATTTTTATTATATCCTTGCAACATCATGGTAGAAGGAGATAAATCAGATTCCGTGAGGCCCAATCGACGAAGTGTGCGAATGGGCATGAGGTTGACTCCTGAACCATTGTCAATGAAAGCTCTTCGAACATCTATACCATTGACTTTGCCAGATAAGTACAAAGGTTTTATGTTCCCATGCACAACATCATCTTCATCTTTATCAGTAAAAGATATCACTGCATGGAATTCTGCAGGATTATTCTCTATGTGATAGATTTCAGCTGCAACAATTTCAGCTTCAAACTCCTGAGGACTTGACAAAGCTTCGATGAGTGCTTCCCGAAGATCTCTTGACAGATTCAAAGCATCCAAAATTGATAACTTGGCTGGTACTTGGGCCAAGTGTTTCAATATATCATACTTTTGATCTAGAGGTCTGCGTTTCCCAATAGGAATATGCGGTTTAGCAGTTACCTTGGAAGCAGATGCTTTGGAAGCTGATGCATCTTGTATTGAAGTTGGCAAAATCTTTGGTTTTGGAAGATTAGACTGATTAGATCCATTTACTTGCTGAGATAAAGAAGATGGAACCTTTAATCGGTCTTCCAAAATAACTGTGTCGAAGCTGAGTTGGCCATTGGCAGAAGAACTTGCTTGTTCTTTTTGAGCTCACTGAAGGGCTCTATCACGAGTTTCTACTGCATATACAGTGCTAGCAGGGGTAGAATTAGAGTAGTGGCTTCAGAAAGATCCACGTCTTCCCCTATATCCTGAACCTCTAGAACTTCCTCGGGTTCCCTTATTTGATACAGGGAATTCAGGCTCATCAAGACTGGAATATGAATCTGTTAATTGAATCATATTAACAGAACCAAATATTAACTCTTCGTCTGATAAAGACTCTTCCTGGTTAGCCTGTTTAGGCTGTGCCGTTTGGTAGGACGGTGCCCGTGGCTTTGAAGTAGATGGCATGAAATCTGCCAGAGTCAAAGACAATTTAGGCTTTGATACATACTCATCTTCTCCTGATTCCTCTTTCTTCTTTGAATTGTGCTGCCCTTTTGAGGATTTGTCTTTTGATGGAGGCTTTACTGCAGCTTTTGTAGGAGACACAATTGGCTTCTTCAATTGTGTTCGCAAAATGGAATGGGTCCGATTGATTGTCTTTCTGACCATCCAATCATCATATTTTTTCGCAGTTTTGCTTTTGACTTCCTGCCACTCGCCTCCTTCTTCTGGATCTGTAGCGGTAATACACGCTACATGAGCTGAAGAACCCTTCAATTTGAATTGTCCCAAGTCGACCATCTTTTGCAGGAGGTCTTTAAAGACAAAACACTCCTGGATGGGATGCCCCAACATTTGATGAAAGGGACAATAATTGGGACGATCTTCATCTCCTTCCTTGTTTGGCCTCTTCGGCACTGGTAATTGAACCAAATTATTTTCCAGAGCTGAAATGAAGTAACCAGGAACTTGCTCACTTCGGAAAGAGTATGTTTTACTCTTCATATCCTCAAATTGTTTTCGTCGTTGATCTTTTTGATCATTTGGACGAAACAACCTTTGTTGTTGGCATTCAGGAGGTGGAGCCCTTCGAGAAGATGAAGGTTTTGAAGTAGAAATAGGTACAGGTGCCTGTTTAAGCATAACTGTAGCAGTTTCTGCTTTACCCATTATTCTTCCTGGAGCTGATGGAATTTCACGAGATTTAACCTTATCCTGTATAAGAGAATCTTCAATCTGTTGAGCGATTGAAGTAAGGTCTCGAAACCCTCCTGTGTATTTCACAGGGATCAATGGCGTGCGTAATTCGTCACGCAAATTTTCCACACAGATTGGCAACAATTCCTCCTGAGGGAGTGCTAAACTCAAGGAATACGTTAATCCCTTCCAACGAGCAATGAAATCACAGACTCTTTCATTTTCCCTTTGCTTGCAGTTTGTAAGATCGAAAACTGTCGTTTTTGGCAAAGTTGAGCTAAACTGAAGAAGGAATTTTTGACGAAGATCCTCCCATCCGATGACTGACCGAGATTGTAAGCTTTTATACCAGACAAAAGCTGGTCCTTGCAAGGTTCGCACGAAGCATCTGAGTTTCAATGCTTCTTGCTGCTCTGGAGTTCCCATCATAGGATCACAACAAGACACGTAATGCGTAAAATGTTGTTCAGGGTCGCCTGATCCATTGAAAGTAGGGAAAATAGGGTTTCCAAAACTGGATGGAGGAGAAATTGAATCTACCCATTCAGGGTAAACTTTCTTTTCAGGTTGAACTTGCACCCATTTCTCTTCCATAGTTTCTAACCGAGCTGTTAATGACTCAATAGTAGTTATTAACTTTTGAGAAACGTCAGGTTGAACTTGGTTTTGGGTAGGTGCAATGAATGGAGCTTGGACAGACGTGGTGGTTGGTGCTGCAACTAATGGTAGTGCTGCCAAACGTTGTTGCGTTTGACCCGTAGGATTAGACCTCTGTGGGTGTACTGATAAAGGAGGATATTCTTGATCCATCTCAGTAGTTACAACAAATTCCTTCGGCTGTCGGACTTCAGCATTCTTAAGAAGAAGACTACTCTGAAGTAGTTCCGCATTCAACCTTCTTAATTCTTTCATTTCTTCCTCCTGTTGTGCAAACCTTTGCTCTAATGAGAGCGATTGACCTACTTCAGAGGAAGGGTGAGAAGTAACCTGATTCTTTCCTTTCCCCTTATTGGATCCTTTTCGGAGAGGGGGAAGTGGGTTACTTGAAGGAATACCCAGATTTTGGGTAAGTCTTTGATTACGTGTGCGCACACCTTCTTCATTTAGGTCTGTGTGCACAAATTCTTGAGCAGGAACCTCTTCGTCTGATCCCTCTGATTGAGCCTCATCTGGTGAATCAGCAGCAACGACATTGATGAAATTAATGGATGCATACTGCATGGAATCCTTTCTATCAACATTTCTGTGATATTGTCTCCTTCTATGTCCATGATGAGACATGGCATTCCGTTGACTTGATCCCTCAGGAATTTCTTGGAGAACCATCACTTGGAGAGAATCTCCTGACAACTTGGCTCTTCGTTCCTCTTGAGGCTTATTCCCTAATCGAGAGAATACTGACTTTCTCTGAGGGAGGGATTGAGGATTTGAAAAATTCCCCAGTCCCGTGGACTGGGGATGTTCCTGCTGCTTCCGCTCAACTCCTCGAATCCCATTCGTTGACTCTGAGGGTTGGGTTAGAGAAGTCCCCAGTCTAGCAAGCTGGGGTGTCTCTTGACATGCTATGTCTGAGATCTTCTTAAAATCTCTCTTGATCTTGCGAATCTTAGTTCGGAAATTAGCTGGATGCATTAACCTGTATCCACTTTTATCACCTGGTTCAACAGACCGTTGGATGATTTCCGAAACTTCTGTCATTTGATGACGTGTTTGCTCCAGACGAGAGGCTTGTGCAATATTCTCGCCTGCTTGATGTAGGATCAATTCAACAACCTGTTCTCTATATACTTGATTTTGAGAGGAACTAGTTGAAGCTTGTTCTTGAGCAAGCTTTTGATTATGAACAAAGACCATTGACTGTGGCCGGCCATGGGCAATAACATTGCATGAGACCATTTTCGGCGGGCTTTGCTGACTGGAAAGCACTGTGAAATGTAGTGCTCCGTGAACACCCCATCCTCTGATATGAACATCAGATGGAGCATTGGCAATTAACTGACGCAATTTTCTTAGTGCGCCAAGGCATGAACGTTGAAGGGTTCTCTGTTGCTTTTCAGCCTTCGGATACCGAGAGACTGATAGAGATGCCAAATAAATCTGGCGTTGTAACCCTTCTATTATCTTAAGATGATTTTCATATTCATTGTAAGATAATACCTTCTTCTTTAATTGACAAAGAGCTTTCCATATGTTGAGACGAATATCATGGATTCCATCATCCGTCAACATCTTTGGAATGTCGTACTTGGAGTCAGCCAAAGGCCAAAACATGACTGGTACTTCACCTTTTGCCAGTTTTTTCCTCATGTTCAGCATTTCCTCTTTATCATTAAATGAAGATTCTTCTACCTGTTTGGACCAGAGTTGGTGTTTCCTTGTTGCTTCATCGGATTCAACAAGATTGGTAGAGAAATCACTATTCATGCTGGAAGATGAATGACCCAGGGATGGTTCGGAGAATAACCTGAACCCCAGGCTATCTTCTGATGGAGAAAGAGTTTCACCTGCCGATAGTAAAGCATCAGACATGACTGGTTTTACGTTTGCAAGTGCCTCGAGATAGGAGGGATTTCTCGTCACTACATTGCCTTCTGAAGAATTTTCGAGACAACGTGAATCACTACTGCAGAGAGGACTTTCGCAGCGAAGTTCATCACCATGAGGAGGACCGTCATGATGGGTTACAGCAAAAGATGAAATCTCTTGCTCCTTGGCCTTCTGACCACACAGAGGGTTCCTGTGGCTCTCATCTGAAGAAGAAACTTCAAGATTGACCGAATTTTCATGAAGCAAGTCTTCATGAGGAAGTGTCTGTTGAAGACCTTCAGAATTAATGTTCCCGTTATTGGGAACTGAGGGAGTAGAATCTTGAATTCCGACATATAAATGTCTGAGGGCTTCAAGAACTCCAGCATCGAGCAAGGCCTTGTTGCAGATTGGCCTTTGATCTCCTGACTGTGCTGGGCGGATATTTTTCTTAGATGCCTTCTTACTCACTTTAGAAACCACTTGATGACGAAAGTGATTGCTCTGAGCAGGTGTATGTGCCTGATCAGGAAAGATGGTCAGGTTAGGCTGACGATCTGCACTCAAATCAGGTGTATGTGTCTGACTTGGTTGTCCGTATGATATGGGGGAGTATGCCCCATAACCCTCTGGGACTAGAACAGATGTGTGTGTCTGTTCCGGAGTGAATCGTTGATGTGTCACTCCATTTCTAGGGATAGATTTATGTGTCTGTCCCTGAGATGATGCTGAAGCTGTTATGATATCCTGGCAAGCATCCAGAATATGAGCAGGAATTTGCTTCTGCTCTTTCACCATTGACAAAATATGTTTGGTGACTTCAGCCGCCGGAACGGGGATATACGTCCATTCCGGGCTTGGAGTAGGTGTATGTGCCTGCTCCTGTCCTCCTTTTCCTGTCAGTGAATCCTGACAGTACTTAAGTGTGGAGGCAGAGAGTTGAGTCTGCCTCCTGTTTGTCGTCGGGACTTTCCGACTGACTTCTCCGGGCGCTACCAAGCGAGACTGTTGGTATGCCTGATTAGTATTAGCAGGTGTATGTGCCTGCTGATTACACTTCGCCAAACGCGGTTGATGAGATCCATCATATGTAGTCAGACAAGCCTGCTGACTAACTGGTGATGTATAAGCAGGTGTATGTTCCTGCCTATGGTACTCCGCCCGAATTGCCTGGCAGGATAGGCTTGATGCTGCCAGACGAGTCTGCTGGACAGCGGAATTAAAACGAACAGGTGTGTATGCCTGCTCGTTGTTTGCCACCAAGTTAGGTTGGTGGACTTCTCCGGAGATGGCAGGGATGAAAACCCGCCTATTGTTAACTGGATTCCGTCTCTGGCGGTTCATCTTGCCTGCTCGGGTTCGAGGAACCTGAGCTGAATGCATGGAGTCGGTACCCTCATCATGTTGAGGGCGCACTACCGCCCGAGTCTGGCGGCGATTGTTTATGGGAGCCCTTGAGAAGGACTCCTGTCTTTTTGAATTATGGTCCTGCGGGACCTGCTCATTCACTTCCTCAGAGTAAGGGAGTGAATGGAAATTGCGTTCCGGGGATAACGACCCGAAACGGTTGGAGACGGTAGTCAGCACCGCCTGCTTCTTGATTGCTGGCCGCCGTTGTCCGGACGACCAGGTAGAATTGTTAACTTGGAGGGCTTGACGAGCGGCCTCCAGAGTTGGGATAGTACCGTTGCGACGGTACTCCTTAACCAGTGCATTAGAAACCCAGCGTTGAAGATACTGAGTTGGTGATGTCATCCTTAGAGCGGATGACGTTCCAGCAGGAGTAGCAGCATTGGTTTTCACAGCAGTAGACCTCACAGTAGAGGTGTTCACAGCAGCAGTATTCACAGGGGTGAATTTAAGGAAAGCCATTTTGCAGAAGATCTTGAGAAAAGAGTGCTCGTTCCATGTAACAGACATAATCAAGATGAATCCGGCCACTGCATCTTTTGGATGAGAACATGTCAATGATTGCTTTGTTGGCCCAAGGGGCCTAACAAATAAGAAGAATATCACTTTAACTTGGTTAAGGATTCACGTCGGGTTCACCATTTTTGTTTCGCACGGAATCCGGGGATGACCTCCTGGACGGGAGATTCAAACGTTCCGATCGGTTTCTAACGGGTTTGTTCGTAGAACCGGAAACATCCAATGATTCCACATCCGTTTGGACCTACTTTCCAAAGGCAGGCGCTCATTAGCTTGTGGACTAATGAGGCTTAGGAATTTTCATTGGTCGAGAGGATGGGAGGTCGGACTCATCACACCTTTTTGAGGGGAATTATTGTCTACTCCGGGACTCTCTTTATAGATTTAAGTTATGTTCGTGAATCCTTATTATATTACCAAGTATAAAATGAGATTTCCTTTAGTTTTAACAATCAATTTTTAAATATGCAATACATTTAGAGAATCTTTTATATGTATTCGAGGTTCTTAATCAATAGAGAATCATCTATATCTGTTTAGAGATTCTTGGTCAATGGTATCCTTCAAAACATTTATATAAAAGTCTCTTGGTCATTATGATGGCCAGACTGGTTTTAAAGCCACTCAGTGGGGCACTTGAAGTTTATCGTCATTCAGAAGTACAAGGATTATTTCAAAGTTGGGATCGAACCCATAAATGGGCTACCTACGTATCCTTTGTTTTGGAAAAGGAATCAGAACCCACGTAGTTCGAGAAATGGAGTATGATGTTTATGATTGATGGCTCAAAGATGAATGTCATAATTACTTTTACACTCTAAGCTCACGTGAGTCATGCTCGGTGTGAGAAACAAGAGGTATTGGTAAAATTTAGACAATTGTTCCATGAAAGATGCAATCATAAGAATTTTTTTGGGGCTTATGTATGGATGACTTCCCAGATAGATGAAGGTTTAGGATTTACTTTTAGGGAGAAAATCCATGAACAAGGTCCATAACGTTATATGTGCTTCATGGAGATTTGAATACTCTAATCTTGGGGCTTACTCCTAAGGAGGATGCCCAAGTTAGGAGGGGACTTATGATGGGGTTTTACTCCTGAAAAGGAAACCCAAATCAAAGGTAAATTATGACTGGTTAAGAGAAATTTAAGGGAACTTGGGGCTTATTCTTGAAAAGGAGTCCCAAGGTTATGACTGAGTCTTATTCCTAAAAAAGGAGACCCAGGTTAGGGGACTTGGGGATTATTCTTTAAAAGGAAGCCCAAGGTTATGACTGAGTCTTATTCCTCAAAAATGAGACCCAGGTTAGGAGACTTGGGGCTTATTCTTTAAAAGGAAGCCCAAGGTTATGACTGAGTCTTATTCCTGAAAAAGGAGACCCAGGTTAGGGGACTTGGGGCTTATTCTTTAAAAGGAAGCCCAAGGTTATGACTGAGTCTTATTCCTGAAGAAGGAGACCCAGGTTAGGGATTAAGGTTTGGGGCTTACTCCTGAGGAAGATGCCCAGATTAAAGGTTTTATCACTGGGGATTATTCCTGAAAAGGAGACCCAGGTTAGGATTCTCTCATCTTAAAGGATGAGGTTAAATGAATGAACTCTCCGTATTTTAGTGACATAAGGATATTTAAATCACTAGACTTTGAGAGAGATTCCACAGAATTCCTTTCAGATAAGAAAGTCAAATCAAGAAATCATGCCATAAATGGCTTTGAAGAGTGTCTTGAAGACTGAATCTTGAAAAGGAAAGGTGAAATGGCTTAAGAGGGGTAAAAATGGGCAATATGGGCACCCAAAAAGATAGGGGAGCGCAAGTCTTTCAAGGCGCGCAAGTCTTCCATGGGCGCGCAAGTGTTGGTCGCGCAGGTATACCTGTGCGACACATAGTGTACTTGTGCGATTTTCAACCAGCAATGAAATACTTGAGCGACTCTTTTTTAAACCCTTTAGAATGTTCTCGAGGTTCTTCCAGAAAAGGGACGCGCAAGTTTTATTGAAGGAAATAAGTCGGCGTGCAAGTGTTTGATAAGTTTCAACACTTAGGCCTTCTTTCATCTCTTTAGATCTTCCGTTCTAGGTAAGAAATTACCTTAGAAGTGTTCCGGATGCTTTGAGAAGAGACTTGGGCATCGAGAGCTTCAATCCGAGTTTCTGGAAAAAAAATCCTCTCGAATGGGGGGCCCACATGGTCTATTTATAGGCAGGAGAAGACCCTAGGCGGTTACCGGACGGTTATCAATTAGGCCGCTCAAGTCACTTGCACGACCATAAGGCGTCGCGCAAGTAGACTTGCACGACCACTAAGCGGCGCGCAAGTGTACTTGCGCGACCATGAGGGAACTTGCGCGACCTATGGGAAATGTTCTCCTTGTTCATCCTTTTGTCAATTTTTGATGTTTCTTCAAAGGATGAATCACTTTGAGCTTAGATATTCCCCTTTTCCGATCTTTAGATTCTTTGACAAAAGGAGCGTCAACAAGAAGGTATTGTGGAAATAAACCCATAACATGCCTTGATGACGACCAACCTAGGTAATCACATCCCCCCAATTCTTGGATGAATCTCAAAGCAGGTATGTGGCAAGATTGACCATTCACTCTGGAGGCATCTCTAGATTCTCAAAGATATAAAGTGTAGTTCAAAGACAAGACTCAACAGTATGTGGACTGCCATCCCCTGAAAAGGAAGTAGTATGTTGAAGTTGGAACTCACAAGTAGGATCAGCCATCTTAGGTGCAAGCCGTAGAGCACTATGCATGAACAACATCAGATGTAGGAAACTATCATGAACTTGGGAATCAGTTCCCAAATTATGTACAATAGGTAGTGCCTCCAGTGGAACTCTTGGAGGTAAGATTCACAGCTCAAGGCCCACCACGTCTGGAGCATGGTCTTTTCCACCTTCTTGGAATACATCAGGAGGATGATGTGGTGAAATTGATCTATAATTTCCAAACACACTCCTCATAAAAAGCTTTAGAATCAAGGATATAACATCACTAGTAGAAATGAATTTAAGAAAAATCACTTCCCAAGGCATCTTTCCACAACTACCTTAGAAGGCCATGTATTATTATGTTCTCAAGTATAAGTTTCATTTCATTTTTCTTTGAAATTTCTGGTTCACTCTTTTATATTTCAAGAATATGTCAAGGTAAGATAAGGATGTGAAACCATTTAATTTTTGAATTCATGATTCACTTCATAGTGGATAACCATTTACGATGAATCAGTTCCCATACACCTATCACCATAAATGACACCCATTTATTTATATAATAATGGTTCGATTTGGTAAATTACTCATCCCAACCCATGAGGTCCCACACACCTCATGAATTGATACAGTCAATCACTCAATCGCCACCAAGTGTAATATATGTACAACTATATATCACAACATAAATCAACAATCACTGGTATATCAAGCAATGTAATTTAGTTAAATGCACCTATATGGAATGGAAATATGCATGACATGTGAATTCTAGGTTCCAAAAATGATGTATATAACAACACTACTTACCATCATATCATCAGGCTAAGGATGAAAGAAAATCCTGAAATAGAGTAATAATCAAAAACACTACATAAAATGTGTGTCAACCAATGGTGAAATAATATAAAATGTAATAGTAAAAAGGAAAAAACAATTATGATTTTCAGAAAATTGGTTTTTACCCCAAACATGGGTTCGTGACACCTAATAAGAGCTTATAACCAAGTCCCAAGTGTTTTTAATCTCTAATCTACTGTCTCCAAATAGTAAGTCAAGAAAAGAAACAACCTTGGATACCACTTTGTGATGTCCTAGACCCATATGCCACTTGATGGGTGCCCCGATCTCCATGACCACATGGCCTCAAGCACATATTCCCAAATGCTAGAGGATATCGACTAGTAGTGGGGGACTAGGGTGTGTTCGTCAGGAGACTATTCCCTCATTACCAAAGTGTAGGACATCAGGTGAGAGTAAGCATAGGTAAATAGCAGAAGTAATACAACTAAACATAAGGAAAATCAGAAAATAAGGACAACACTAATAATTACTGAAATTACCGGAATATCATTCAACAAATAATGATATTTCATGTACTAGAATGATGGAAATTATGGATAAAAACAATAGGCATGACATTCTCCACAAAGCATAAAGTAAATCAAAGACTATCCCAAGTATCCTAAGTTTCAAATCAGTCCTCTGCTATCATGATCCATAGTAAACATCAATCAATCAAGTGTTTGAAGACGTATGCTTCCCTTTGTCAACACCTACAACCATGTAATCTATCCCGGGTACCAAACAACACCCGTAGAAGGTGTGAGATAAATCTCAGTGGTACACCACCAAAGGTGTTTATAACATTCGACCCGTGTAATGAAAATATAACAGTGTGAAGACATGCATAAATAAAGTAAATTAGTACAATGTAACTAAATACCCAAGTACCTACTTCATCCCTCAGCTGGCGATTGAACATGTTACCAGTTCATTAAACAATCAATTAGTGACTTCCATTAAAAGGTCATGTGAAGAATGACCAGCACTCACATAGTCTCGTGATGTGTATATAGAGAATGTTATAAGGTATGAACCGAGGAAACGTAGACCTCAAGGGTTTCCAAATCAGTAGAAACTATCGGATGGATAAGTATAAGAGTGTGATCCAAGGATCATGTCCAAGGAATTATATAATAATGTGCCTATAGAATCCAAGGTGATCATCCAATGTAATATAGGGATAAGCAGAGACATGGACCTATAGGATATAACCATGGAACCTACTTATAAATACTGGATGCAAGGAGTGTATTAGAGGCATCCTGTAATAATATGGTGGGATCCTATGGTGTCATTCTGGGCATCCAAGAACAGACATGGATCAAGATCTAGGTGGTTCTCTACCTAATCAAGCCGTATCCTTGAATTGAAGTGGGGTTCCTGAGTGCTCATGGAATTCCTTGATCGGAATCCAAGGCGATCTCGAGTGAGGCCATTCCTATTTGATTATGAAGTCATGAAATATTTCTTTTGTTCATGCCTTCCCTTTCATTAATTTGATAAGGTCATCACTACTGGAAAATAGGTCTATACCCACGGTTTTCCAACAAACCGTGGGTATAGGTATAGTATGGGAACCTATACCCACGGTTGTGCCAAAAACCATGGGTATTGTTTTCTAATAAGACCTATACCCACGGTTTTGGAGAAAACCGTGGGTATAGGGTATTTTCCGAAGACCTATACCGACGGTTCTTCAAAACTGTAGGTATTGCATTTTTTTTGGGAAGACCTATACCCACGGTTTTCCAGAACCATGGGTATAGAATTCCCGCGTTATGGCGGGGAAAAACATTAGGCGGTACACGAAAAAATATTTGGCGGGAAGAAATTTTTTCACGGATGGTTTTAATATATATAGGAAGATTAATATACGTATAGCATGTTAAAATTCCAGCTCGGTTGGTACCTTAGAAGCGGCTCTTATGTTTACTGTCAAACGAGAGTTCAATTTCCCATGGGCGCGCTTTTTGTATTTAAATACCCCGATATATTAATATATATACGCCGATATATGTATTTATAATCGAATATTGTAACAGCTCGGTTGGTCTAGTTTTCGGTACCAGCGCGCTGCGTAGCCGGAGGTGCGGGTTCGAAACCCCGTATCAGCGTTTTTCGAATTTTAAAACCTGACGAGGATTATATTAATATATATTATCAGATAGATATATACATAAAAGTTAAAATGCGTAGCCCGGTTGGTTTGATGGTGTAGCTCGTCCGCGAGGAACTGCGGGAGGCCCGGTTTCGAAACCTCATGAGCGCCAATTTTTTGAATTAAATACCCCACGGTTTTCAAACCGTGGGGTCTGTTATGTGCCATGTGCCACATTTGACACCCCCTATACCCACGGTTTTGGAGAACCGTGGGTATAGGCTTAGACCCCTATACCGACGCCTTTCCAGCCCACGGTTCCCAAAACCGTGGGTATAGGCTATACCCACGGTTTTGGGGGCTATACCCATGGTTTTGAACCGTGGGTATAGGCCATTTTTCCAGTAGTGCATGTAGCATGAAACCTTTTAATCAAGTCATAATTTGTCAATAGGTCCATTTGGTTCAATCCTTTCCTTTCATTTGTGTGAAAAGGCCAAATATAATGAAATCATTTAATCTAATTAAGGAATATTCCATATTCAAGGTTTATTCTGCTACCTTCCGTTAATGCAGTAAGGGGTGTTACGGATATGTAACCAATTAATCATTACATTCAATATGGTCACGTCA
Organism: Viscum album; assembly: GCA_963277665.1. Lineage (NCBI taxonomy): Eukaryota > Viridiplantae > Streptophyta > Magnoliopsida > Santalales > Viscaceae > Viscum > Viscum album. The sequence goes on along the minus strand of OY728151.1, from coordinate 1,434,291,512 downwards.
TATACTCAATACACTTTCCAAATTTCATTTCACATTTTATTATCAATTTAAAGCACTTAAATTAGCCGGGTCAAGTGGTACGCAGAGATGGTACTTTCCATTATGTAATTCATAGTATAAATAAAAAAATTTAATATAGAAAAGCTTTCCCTTAGAGTGGTCAAGACATGGAACACTTGAACGATGGCGTAAACATGTCAAAACACTATACCATAATAATGAAATAACCTTTGACACCTAAATGATGGAGTTTTGGTCACTAACACAAAAAATTAAGCACATATTTTAAAAGAGGATGACCATACGATTCTAGTGATTATAAACATGGCGTATAAATTCTATAAATGGCACCTAATGAAATCTGTGGGCCCCATATGACAAACCCAAAATTAACGAAATTTAGAGATGGGTTATAGACCAACCACCTTAGGGTTGTACGATCCTTCTCCTCTAGTATCAGCCCTCGATTTGGATCAGATCAGAGTAGATCTAAGAAAAATAGAATAACTCTCATACCCTGATATCTCAGTCAAGAGAAAATGAGAAGGATAATAGCTCAAGGGGACTCGAGTACTTTCTATTGCACATCCAACATGATGAACGAAATCTCGATCGGTTCCCAGATGAAGGAGATATCTAGATTCAAAGGTTAGATCTTAAGAAGTACTCAAATTGAGAGAGAAATAGGTTAATCATACATAAGCTCAGATTAGGGAAGATGAAGGTAGCACAATTATTTCATTAAGGTAAGAAAGGAAAATTTACCCATAAAATAGCCTGTGCATAATTTGTCCGCATGATTTGATAGACCATGCAAAAACCATGCACAAGTACCTAGGAAAAAGGGTCTCTCACACGGTTAGGCCACACAACCATGAACGAACCATGTGATGTGGCTCTATATGGAAAAACACAATCCGTATGGTTTTTCAGACTATGTGGAATTCCTGCATGGTTTACTCTAAACCATGTGCCAATTCTATTTTTCCCAAAAAGATGGGTTCCGGGTTCCGAACATTCCTTAGAAACCCCGGAGACTTTTTATAACCCCTTAAGCATCCATATTAGGTTCAATGTATATAATTATACCTAAATTTAGATGATCCATACCTGAGTAAAAAATCGTGTTCTTACAGGATGAACAATACAAAATGAAAATACAGACTTTGGAAGACATGATTTGGGATTTTGTAATGGATTTTGGTGGATCATGGGAGGAGAACATACCATTAGTGGAGTTTTAATATAAAAATAGTTATCAGGCCTCGATACATATGGATCCTTTTGAATAATTTTATTGGAATCCTTGTATTTCTTCACTTTGTTGGATGGAAACAGGCGAGATTTCACTGGTTGGACAAAGCTTTGTCCAAGAGATATGAGGGAATATTTTGTTGATCGGGAAACACATGGAGATGAAAAAAAGTCATGATAAATCATATGTGGATCATCACTGACAACCGTTATAGTTTGGGAGGTTTTGGAGGACTTTCAATTTTTTTTGTGGATTTTATAGTAGTGCAGAGTTAGAGAATAGTTTATATAAACTATGAAACTCTTATAAGAAACTGTGAAATGTGAAACAAAGGCTATTGGGTAGGTGAATGTTTATGTTAATAGTTTTGACAAACCGTGCTGCCACCTAGGAGTAACCATGCAATGTGGAATAAAGGAAAAACATGGTTGGTGCATGGTTTTTTTACCATTCGATCTAACCACTCAAAGTGTGTTTATAGGCAGTGGATGGCGCATGGGTTGACCATTGTTTTCCTAAACATGCAACCTAACCATGAATGGTTAAAGTTAGATCCTAAACAAGTAGATATCTCTTGAAATTACTTTGAAACCTATTGCTTTTAATATGTTTCAACCCTAACTCAGTTACTATCCCCCCAATGGTTGTGGAGACTCTTACCTTGTAAATACCCCAACCATAGTAGCCCATTTTCAGTGATTACATTATTATATTAGCATATTTTATAAGGAATCGAATCTTATAGGACCGAATAATTTAGTATTTTTGGAAAACTAGATACACACTTAAAGCATAACTTACAAATGAAATTATAAATTATGTTATAATGACTCATTTAAGAGCACCATTTGTCTTTAAGCCTTACCCTATATATTATTCACAATTTATAACTAGGAATCCTAGGAAGAATGAAACATAAGAAATGGGTGATCTTAGATTCTCAATAAGTTTAAGCGTACAACACAAGCTATCATGAATAAATAAGAATAAACATTAAGGAAAAGTTGACGACTTAAACAAAATCCATTTAAACTTAATTTTTAGTATAATATAGAAAGAATGAATTCTAGTAAAATAATTCCATATAAATAATCAAATGGGAATGAAACATAACCATATATAATCTACTAATTTAATAATCACATGGAATATCAATAAGTAATTTCATAATGAGGGAATACATAATGTGAGACATCATAAACATACTATCAATTCTTCATCTTGGACACTATACATAAATAGGTAAGGCCTTAGTAAATACCCAAACTAGTTTGTCTCATGTGACCTACTGATTCATCGAAGTGCTATAGTGGGCCCTGCCTGTCACTTAATAAGTACAATGTATTATTCATATGAAAAGGGTGAAACATAAACAACATAAACACTTTTATTGAAAAAATATCTTACTAAATGTGAATACATTAACCATAAACTATTAACTGTATCAAAATAGAAAATCCACAGTCAAAATGATCTTAAACCCCTGAATAAAATATAGTATATGGAATCATAATAGATCAAACTCAATCAAGCATGAGATATGACAAATTATATTGACATAGATGAAAATACATTAATAAAATCATTAAAAAAGTTCTTGAGAGAAATACTCTTTTTTTAATTGTGAAATAATTTATTTAAAAGATGCATGATTGTAAAAGAAAAACTTTTATTTGAAAAGAACACTGCAAACTTGTTAAGTAAGATTCAAAACATTAAGGTATCATGATGGTGGAAAATTTCCTATATGTTTTATAAGTTAAAAAAACATTCCTTCCATATTTTTGTCGAAAAAGTCATAAATTACCTCATTTGTAAAATGATAAAATGATTCTTTAAAATCCTTCTTATAAAAATAAAAACATAGGTAAAAAGACTTTAAATATTTTTATGATAATTTTATAATCCTTTCTTAAAACTGTTTTAGAAGCCTTTTTCAAAACGAGCATCTCCTTTTTATTTTCACAAAAGGACTTCCTTGATTGAATTTATTCATAAAGAAAGGATTATTAGATGAAGTGAGGGTACTTTTTAGTATAAATGTGTTGGTTTTTGTGGATCTATAAGATTCAATGTGGTATGAATAAGTGAGGGATTATGTGGCATTTTATAATTGAGGTGTGGGTAACTTTTGGAAACTCTCAAAATATTAAAGTAATATAAATCAATTTTAAATTTCAAATGGCTCAAATGTGTGTTATTTCATATATAAGAGGATTATGGGTCCAAATAATTTCATAAAATAATTTTTATACAAGTTTATGTCTTAGTTTTACCCTTATCTTTTGGCTTTAACCCCTAGTTAAACGATTTAACTCTTAACACGACAATTTATATTTTTACGCTTTAACAGTTAATATATTTAATATAAAATACCAAAAGAACCTTAAATGAGTCACAAATGAAATTTTAGACCATATACTAATCTGTTTTCTAAGGTTTAGTTTTTTATTAATTTTAATCCTTTAATAAAATATTATTTATTTTAAAATGTCATTAAATGTCAATTTTGACACTATTCATTACATGATTTTTTAAATAATATTAATACAAAGGATAAATTAAAAAAAAACCGTTAATACTTCAATAATATGTATATTTAATCTATTAATTAATGGATTACATTAATTTTCTCAAATAAAATTTATTTTAATTTTTATAATATCATTTATTAGATATTTTTATCAATGAAACAATTTCTGAATCATCATTATGTAATATTTTAAGGTAATTATTTATTTCTTAAAAAGTAAAAATTAATAATTAATTTCCATGATGAATAAAAAAATTTATATTTAAAAATAACTTTTATAGTCGAATATATATTCTGAATAATGACATATAAAAATGTAATACTTATTAAAAACCTTAGTATGCCATATTGGACTTTCCTTAGAATAAAATACTAAAAAAGGATTAAATCTATCCAAGTGGATCCAAGAGGCCATAAATTGGCCCAAGTATGATTTTGGTCGACACTAACTCATCAAATAAAATTAGGATAATTTTTAGGGTAATATTATATTGCTCATAATATTATTTTTACCCTTAATTACTCGATTTACTCTTAATTGTGGTAATTTAAAAACATACTAATGTCACTATTCATATAGTCAAAAAATGAAAACACCATTTTTAATAAATTTGGAATTTATTATTCTAAATATGGAATCCATTTTTTAGAATTCAAAATGGATAATTTGTTAAAATTAATTTAAAATTAATCTCAATTATGAAATGATGAAAAGAGTTTTTAAAGTGAAAAAGTTGAGAAGATTGAAATGTTTTTATATCAAAATTTAATGTGAAATTTATTAAAATTACCTAAATTAGAGTAAATAATTTTTTTTATCTTATTATAATCTAATACTATTTGAAAACATAATTTTTCACTAAAAATTATTTAGATGAAAAAACTGTATTGAATTAAAATAGAATATTTTTTTCAATATTTATCAAAACGTTAAACTTATCAGAAAAATACCAAAAATTAAACTAGTGGAAATTTTGATATTATAATTTTGAAGAAGAAGTTTATTTTTTCATGTAGAATATTTAAAAGTTTAAAAAACTTTATTTGAAACAAGTGTTCCATCAAAAGGCTGTAAAACAGTTTTTTATAAAAATACAACTATTATGCGTAAAATTGGATTTATTATAATATCATGTGTAGAAAAAACATAGGATTATTGTTAAATATTATATTTAATATTATATATATATATATATATTTCATTATTATAATCCAAAATTGGTATTTTGTTATAAAACACACTTGTACACATATAAATAGTTTTTATAAAAATTTCTCCTTTTATTTTAAAATTTTTTTATCTTAATTTATAAATAATTAGTCACAAAATAATTTTTTATATTTAAATTCATAAACCAAATTTTAATAATTGAGTTAATAATCTTCATTCCCTCTATTCTTATGGCTAGTTTATATTGTTAACATTTAAATAATAACATTTAGTTGTTTGTTTAAGCTCGATGTGGCGTATTATGTATGCTATCGAACATAGTGTTTCCTTTAAAAAACTAGAGATGTTAAATTATACCCACATTAATAAATTTCATCCTCACAATTTTTAATCTGGCTAAAATCTAAGGTTTTGACTTATTAGAATATCTTTGTGGAAATCACACATGAAAAAATGATTAATGAAACTTTAACATTAAAATTAAGAAAGAAAAGTATAGAGGTCACCTGAGATAACACATACTAGGGTTCCATGTAGGAAAACATGGACATGGAAGGGAAAGATAACTATCAACTTCCATTGGAGAGTGATAGAGAACATGGTTATGATAATTTTAACAATAACAAATTGATAAATTTTTTATTGGTTAAAAGACCATTAATTCCTGAGAATGAAATTTAAACCGATCCATTTTTAATCTAAAATCCTTTTCTTAGAGTTGAGGGATTTTTTAATATACAGATAAGCACTTAATTTATTTATTTTATCATAATAATAATAATATTTTCCTTCTTTTGTTCTTAAATCTATTTTCACTTCAACCCTTACGTCTAAAAATAAATGTTCAAAATGGTTTTTTTCACTCTTGATGCACTTTTATGAATCATAAGATCCACGAGTCATTACTTTGTCTTATAAATTTTTAATGAAACATAAATGGTTAGAAAATGTTACCCAATATTATACTTTAAACTCAAAAAGTAATATCCAAAGTTCAACTTAATCCTTTCCATAAGTAGTTACCTTAAGACTCACCCAAAATACTTCTATCCAAATTCAAAGAGCAAAAATTTATAAGGAAGGTCACTAAATTTCCAATAAATCAAATTAACATCTGATTATCCCAAAACTACATAATTTAGATTTTTTTTATATAAAAAATATATGAAAACCATTATCATGTTTAAATCTTAATGAAATCATCCATGATTATAATATTAAAATTTCAGAAATTTTGTTAAATACAACCATGTAGTAAACCCAAGAAATATAAAATAAACCATCAAATCACTAACCACTTTTATATTCACCAATAATATTCCATAAATTTATTTTTAATTATTAAATCAAAATCAAGAATATATTAAGGGTAATATTCCCTCAATCACACATTATTTTCAAAAGACCGGATTTCCACTAAATCACTTTTCCCGATAATCAGTACCATTCAACATATGCTCCCTAATCCTTAAAGAAGAAATAATGTAGTACAATCATTATATGGATCATAATTTTTATAATGATAATTTCATATAATATATCTCTTATATAAAAATCTAACAAAATATTTCCTTTTTGGTGATATCAATAAAATACAATTGACCTTGATCTCATAGCTTCTTACAAGGTATATTACCTTGATGTTTTGGGAATCTGTTTGCATAGCATCCAATCTCTTTATAGTTGAAACATTTCACATTTATATATTATTTATTTCCCTTGAAATTTTGAGCTTGGTGACCTTTCTCTATGCACTTGTAACAAACTCCCATTTCCTTCAGGCAAGTTTTGGGGTGTTTATTTCCCTAATTATCACATCCCAAAAAACCATTCTTTCCATTTTCCCCATTATCTGTCTCTTGGTCCATCATTTTATTCTTAAATATCATTCCTTTTAATACATAAGACTTTGATAATCATTTCTCTATATTTATATCACATGATACTATATCCTCCTATGATTAGAATGTTTGGGTGACCTGTTCTCTTTTGAGGAATTACTTTAACCCATTAATAAAATGATCAATCTTACTCATTAGGTTTCGTATGTAGTCTATAGCATGCCTTCGAAATCTTGTAATGTTGGCTTTATACTTAGCAACATTCTCTTCCACTTTTTTCCTCAGACTCATAAATTTACTCTCTATATCTGCTCTCTATTCGTGAGGAAAATATTTTTCTATGAAATTTTTCTTAAAATCCTTAAATTATGAGTTTTATATTTCTTCATCCTCTTTCATGTTTTGATTCAATGACCACCGTTGGTCTGTATATCCTGAGAGATGATAAAATACCATGAAAAACTTATCCATTTAGTTACTTACAAATATAATAAATATATTCTCTAATGAACTTATGCATTGCAGAATAATAAATATATTTTTAGTCCTATTGAATGATGGAGGTTGTTTTCTTATGAAGCAGTCATACATTTTTTGTCCCTGTTTTGGACTAGGATTCTCCATATGGTTAATGTTATTGTTTATATCGTATGTAATTTGTCCCAATATAGTTAGAATTTGTTTAGTAATAGTTTTATCTCTATCCCCAACATCATTATCTTTTATAGGAGGTCAATCCTTACAAATACAATGTGTATTGATACAATTTACATTTAATCCAATAGGAAACATTTCTAAACTCTGACATACACTAGATTAGAACATAACATGATGAAAAATAATATATAATATCAAAAATAGTGAATCACATAACCTAAATTGAAAATTTAGGTATAAACAATCTCTAAATCATAAGATTAGTCTTTTTGGATATATATAAAAACTTTTTCATAGTGTCTTGTTCTTTAATCTAGGTTTTCCTAAATCTATTTCCCAGGATTCTACTAAAATTGTCTGATACCAATTATAAATACCCTGGACCTAGTATCCTAAATTAGGTTTTTAATTTGTTACATTGAAATACTTTATATGGAATTAAATCCCACAAGAGTGAAAAATTCACTAGTTTTGGAAAACTTGATACATACTTGAAGCATGCATTACAAATGATATTATAAATTATAACATAATGATTCCTTTAAGAACACTGTTAGTCTCATAGCTTTACCCTACATATCAGTCATACTATATATATTGGAATCCTTGGAAAAATAAAATATAAGAAAGGGGTGTTCTCAGATGCTCAGTAAGGGTAAGGGTACTATAGAACCTATCAGAAATACATAAACATAAACACTAAGGAAAGGTGAATAATAGAAACACTAGCCATTTACACATAATTTTGAGCATAATATTTCAAGATTGAATGACAGAAAAATTATCCCATATAAATAATCACATAATAATGAAACTTAACCATGGATACCCTTCTAATGAAATAATCACATGGAATATCAATAACTAATATCATAATGATGGAATTCATAATACTGAACATCATGAACATACCGTCAAGGATTCGTCCAAGACACTATATATAAACACGTATGGCCTCAGCCAATACCCAAACTATTTTGTCTCATGAGACCTACCAATGAATTAGATGTCTAAAACGAGCCATTATTATCACTTATCAAGTCCAATGCATTACTCATATAAAAAAGGTGAAACATAAACAACATAAACACTCGTATTGAAAAACTAGCATATGAAATGTGAACACTCTAACCATAAACCATGAATGGTATCATAATAACACATCCATTATCAAAATAATCGTAAACCCTTTAGTAAAATATGATAGATGATATCATAAGATAATAAAATCAATCAATAATAAGATATAACAAATTATATTAACATAGATGAAAATAATTTAATAAAATCATTCAAAATTTCTTGAGAGAAATACCTTTTTTTACTTTAAAATCAGTTATTTAAAGGGCACAAAATTATAAAAGAAAATTTTTTCTTTGAAATGAACATTGTAAAATATTAAATTACGATTATAAACATTAAGACACCATGATGGTGAAAAACTCATCTCATGATACATAAGTAAAAAAACATTCCATCCGTATTTTTTTTGAAAAATTTTAAAGTACCTATTTTAGATAACGACAAAAATATTACACACAAACTGTCTTATAAAAATTAAAATATGGGTAAAAAACATTAAAACTTTTTTGGATAATTTTAAGAACCTTTTTAAGATATTTTAATAAAACATGGATATGTAATAAAATTGTTCCCTAGTGGTGACTTAAACTGAAACAATCTTGAAGAATAATGAGAATGTGAAATAAACCCTTTCTACTTTATAATCCGTAGAATCATATGAAACATGAAATAAATAAAATTAAATGGATATTAAAATACAATAATATTAATAATAATATTCATAAAGGAAATTAATGGGTATTATATACCACACAATAAATAAATTTGTAGTGTATAAGGTATGTGTCCAACATAAATAAAAGTGTAAAAAATCCCTTGCCTTATGTCTTGAGTTCCTTTGTAATCTCTGAAAAATCATGCATAATAAATATAGGTTTAATATACATATATAATAGAACAATATTAAGTTCTATAATACCATATATTATTTAATTATGAGTTTATATTACCTATTTATTAACAATTCCCTATTAAAGTTACATTTTGGGTAATAACCGCTTTGTTTTTCTCATGTGTTTTGATTTGTGATATTTTATATCCTTTTACCTATAAAATTATTTCATAACCTAAAAAATTATAAAAAAGACATAAATATCTTATATATTTAGTATATATGTATTTATAATAATCTATGAATGATATAAATAGAAAATGAAATACACCATTGATGGAGACAATGTGCCGTATGTACGCATGAATGCTGTTTCCATTTTCTTATCATATTAAATGAAATAAGGTAAATATTATAATTATATCAGAACTATTATTTAATATATATCATATACATTCCCAAAACCCATTCTAAATACATTCCATGTAATGTGTGAATGAATCACATCGTTTTGAGGAGGCGACAGTCCACACATCCACAAACGAAGTTATCGTATTTAAACAAAATGGAAAGCTTGAAGGTATGTGTTATATAATAATTAAAGAAGAATAAATAAATCATAAATATCATATATATCATATAAAAATATAAATTTCCACATTATTCCAATATATAATGGTGTTAATGGAAGAATAAATGATATTAGATTATGAGGTGGTTATCCACCATACACACAAACGATGATTCCATATCCCATTTGATTGAATTGTGTGTGTGAGTAGATTGAAAATTTAATATAAAAACATCATAGTGTATTGAGGATATTTAGGATGTTATATAAATATTAAATAAAAATAATTGAGTGGGTTTTAGGAATAAATAATACAAAAATGTTTGTTGATGAACATTACCACTTTTCCGAGTATCACTTTTTGATATTATCAAAAGGACTTATTTTATTGAATATATACCAAAATTAAGGCTTAGAATATGAATGGAGGGAATTATTTAGGATAAATTAATAGGTTTTGGTTGATATAGAAGGATAAAATTGGTGTGAAAAAGTTATAGAGCAAGTTCCCTTTTATAATTGAGGTGAATGGAACTTTTGGAAACTCTCAAACTATTTAATTAATATAAATTATCATTCAATTTGAAATGGATAAAAAGGGAGTTATTTAGAAGATAATATGAGTATGGGTATAAGTTATATCAACACATATTTTCAAGATAAGGTTAGGTAAAATTATCACTCTTTTATTTTGTTTTCTTTAACCCTTTGTTAAACCCTTTAACTCTTACCGTGCTAACTTAGATTTTTTACTCTATAAGAGTTAGTTTAGTTACTATAAAATTCCAAATGAAAAATAAATGAATCAAATATTAAATTTTCAACCATATTCCAGTCATTTTTATGAAGTTTAAATTTTCTATTAATTTTATATCATTTTATAAAATATTATTTATTTTAAAATATAATTAATGTCAAGATTGATACTATTCATTACTTGAATTTTTAAAAAATATCAATACAAAAGATAACATCGAAAAAAACTTTAATAAGTACATAATATGTGTTGGTCATATATAAAATTCATGTATGACATTAATTATCTCAAATTAAATTTATTTTAATATTATTTATAACATTTATTTTATATTTCTATTAATTAAACAATTATTGCATCATCATTGTGTAAGACTTTAAGGTAATTATTTGTTTCCTAAAAATTGAAAATAAATTTCCATGATGAATATAGGAATTTTAGATTTAAAATTATTATTTATTTTTGAATATATATATTTAATAACCATATAAAAAAAATTTAGTACTTATTAAAAACATGAGTATGATAGATTGGACTTTCCTTAGAATAAGATAATAAAAAAGGATTAAAGTCAACCAAGTGACTCCAAGAATTCCTAAAATCATCCTATAGATTATTTTGGTAAATACTAACTCATATAATAAAATTATAAAATGTGTTATCCTAATTTTTAATACTTATAATATTGTCTTTACCTTTAATTAATTTATTTACCCTTACCTATCGTAATTTAAAAAAATAATAAAGTTAATATTCATATTTTCTAAAAATAAAAGGGGCATTTTTACTAAATTTGGAACCTATTATTAAAAATATGGAATCCATTTTTAAAAATTCAAAATGTATAATTTGATAAAATTATTTTAAAATAATCTTTTTTATGTAACTAGAAAACGAGTTTTTAAAGTGAAAATGTTCAAAAGATTATACCGTTTTATATCTAAATTCAATGTGAAATTAAATAAAATTGAAAAAAGTAGATTAAATGATAATAAATTGATATAATTATAATTTAAAACAATTTATACATATAATTTAATACTATAAATTATTTATATGAAAAAACTTTATTGAATTAAAATACAATATTTTCTTCACTATTCATCAAAATATAAAACATATCAGAAAAATACAAAAAATTCAATCGAAGAAAATTTTGATATTATAATTTCATATAAGAAGTTTATTTTTTCATGTATAATACATAAAATTGTCAAAAACTATTTTTAAAACAAGTGTTCCATCAAAAGGCTATAAAACCGTATTTTTATAAAAATACATCTTTTATTCATAAAATTGGATTTGTTCCTATATCATGTATTGAAAAAAATAGGATTAATGTAAAATATTATATTGAATATTACATATATATATATCATTATTATAATAAAAAAGTGTGTTTTTTCTCTAAAACACACTTGTGAACATTTAAAAAGTTTTCAGAAAGAGTTATTCTTTTATTTTAAAGAAGGTTTATCTTCATTTATAAATAATTGGTCACCAAATAATTCTGTACATTTAAATGTGTAAAATAAATTTTCAATATTTGGTTAATCCTCTACATTATATTCATTCTAATGGATAGGTTATAATGGTAATATTTAAATAATAATATTTAGCTGTTTGTTTAAGATCAATGTGGCATATCATATATGCTATGGAATATAGTGTTTCCATTTAGAAACACAGGATGTTTCATATATTCGATACGGGAGCGATCCATTAGAAAATATTGGCATGCTGAATGCCGAATTACTTGGTGAGTCTCCATTCCTGGTGGATTTCCTTAGATTTATTCTTCTTACATCTATTGGATTCATAAATATAGTCTATTGGGGATAGATATATGATTTTTTATAAAAGTAATGATGATATTTAGATATATTGATGTTAGGGAACAATATCTAAGGTTTTTTTTTGGAGATTTAACCTAGTATTTTTGAAGTTTTCTTGTCATTATTAATTTTCACCACAACTTCTGAGGTAGGTGGCTTCACTATCAACTCCTATTATTAGAAAATGAAGGCTTAGTTTAAAATTGTTTTAATTTATTGAAATTTATTGTGAATTTGATGTGATTTTTTTAAAAAAAACCTATTTAGTGGTGGTTTGTGAGATAGTGTAAATTTATTATGTTAAGGGGTTATTTATTTATTTTAAATATTAAGTTTTAAATATTGATTTATTTGATTTTTAGGAATAGTTTGTAAGAAAGGTTTTCAATAAAAGAATGGTTTTATTGAAATGGCTAAAACGGTTGATGTGACATGATTTTTTTGACAAATTATTGGCATGTGTTAATTTTCAATTGGGATGGATAAGGGTGTGAAGTTACCCCATCAAAATAATAGGAAGGATAAGGGTGTGAACTTACCCCATCAAAATGGTTCACTAAATGATGAATTGGTGAAAGGATGAATCGCCACTCAAGAGTATAGGGATCCCCATGAATAGATGCTTGGTTTTATGTGTTTATATGTGAAATATAATGGATTATGCCAAAAAATTTAAGTAAATAAATGTGTTTTAATAGTTTCTTGGTTTCTTTACTTATAAATGTTTTTTGTTTGGGAGAACTGTTTTGTTCTGGAAATTGTTTTACATTCTTATATAAAATGGTTTAAATTGTTTTATATAAATTTTTTTATATTAATTTTCTAACATGTTCTATCCTAATGGTGTGAGTAGGGAATTTATTTGGATAAAACCTACTAAGTTTCAATATTCACCCCCGACATGGGAACTTTGGTGCATTTTCAGATATCATTAATTTTGACATAGGTGAAGGTAAAGTATCATATTTATTCAGTGGTTCTTCATGATAAGTGAGCATGGGTTGTGTTATTAAAGCTTGGATCTTGTTGGGAGTTTTAGAGTTGGTATATTTGGAGTCTACATGGTTTTTTGGTTTTGTCTTTCACACTGTACTTTGATATGGTATGGGTGTATTTTGTTATTATTGTAAGTTTGATTTCACTGTGAGTTGTATTAAATCGTTATCATGCATTATATAATGGTTGCTGGTTATGGTTATCTTGGATTGTTTAGTTAATTTTTCAAAAGGCAAAATCATCCTCCAATTTTATTGAAGCCCTTAACATTTACTTCTGGCCTTTGAAATTTTTGATGATGTTGCCTATGAACTAGTATAAATTCCTTCATGACTCAATCCAATGAGGAGGGGTGGGATGTTACACATAGAGTTGTGGAGCGGGTATTTTTCACAAACGCATGAGTAGAGTTTTCATTTTCCATAGGATGGAAAAGAGTTAGAAAATAGTTGTTCCAAAAAAAAAAAAGATTTTAGTATAGTAATCGTACTCATTTAATTATTTTAGGATGGTTATAATATATTCAGAGGAGGTATAAGAATAAATAAACTTAAAATATTTTAGTTAAGACTTATACCTCATCATTGGATATCTTCCATTAGCTTACCCATTAAGACTTCTTAGAATGGTAAGTTGGGGAGACCAAGAAAAATAAGACATGGATAGGAGATTTGGTGATGAAGTTGGGTATATAAAGGAAAATATAGGGTGATCAATGTGTATATAAAAGTGATTCGGGGGTGTTACCTTTGATAAGTGATAGGAGTGGTGCCCTTGTAAATATTATGAACGTTAAAATATAATAAATGAATTTAACATAAAAAGAGGCTCAAAGTTATTAAAATTTAAAAAAATGTGATAACTTAAGGTAAAAATAACCTCATAAAATCAAATTTAGATAAATTTTAGATAGATTTGAATCCTTATCCCTTAGTATAACATCATATTTAAACCTTTTAACCATTACTGTGGAGACAAAATTTTACGAGGATAACTATTCATTATGACTAAAAATGAAATTTAACTCATTAAAAAACTTTAAAACTATGATCTAAAATATAGATTAAATTTTATAATATTCAACTTCTATAGGTGGTAAATATCAAATTTAATAAATGTTCTCAAAGTGCAATGAAAATAATTTTTATAAAAATGACCCTTTTAAGGATAATTTTTTGTATAAAAATAATGTATAATGTTTATTATAAATGATTTTATTGTATTAATTTTAATAAATGGAAAATTAGTAGAATTTATAATCAAGGAAAAACATAAATTATATTTTTTTATACTTGACTAAAAGGGAATAACCAAAAATAATTTTTATTTTAATAAAACATTAGTTAGATTTCTTAAATGTCAACAACAGATTTCTAAGATCAACATTAAAATTTTAAATTAATTATTTAACTTTTTAAATATATATTTTGTTTTTATATTTTTTATAAAGACTCAATTTCATGACCCCTCCCCACAAAGGTACCCCCTTGGGACAACAATGAGATAATGGAGACAATGATGCCCAAAACCTGCCTCCAATAGGCCACAAGTTTGCGACGAGAATTGAGGTTGTAACCTACATACAGATGGGAGGGATTACACTCTGAGAGAACATGCTGAATTATAGATAATATAAAAACATTAAACAAATATTTATCAAGATAAATCTAAAATAAATATACCAAATTCATGTATGTATTGTCATACTAAACTATTACAACTGAAAGGGAACTACACGTACCAAAATATAAAGTCGAGAGAGACCCTGAAGCCCAAACAACTACTAAAAAATAGTGAACTAGAAATATCCATCTTGATCTCCAACATGTTCATATTGACCTGAAAAACGTATATGTATATATATGGTGAGCATAACAACTATACTCAGCATGATCCTTCCCCAGAGCCACTAATGCAAAAGATAAAGAAAACATGCTAAATCCTAGTAAACATAAAGTGAAACTAACTCATCACCTAAACATGTTTTCTATGTTTATAGACTCACTATGGATACCTCTCAGTAAGTATCACATATAAGAGTTTATGTAATATAGTAACAAAAAGGGAACCCTTTATCCACTAGTTTTCCACTTTGTCCCAACATCACACGTCCTAAGCCATCTCTCTCCAAAAGAATCAAACCTAAAGAAACCTTGACTAAATATCATAACATGAATCTTATGCATCAAATCATCACAAAATCACTTCTACATCACCATATAGTAACCAATTAGTTTCTGGGATCCGCCATAACCCGTATGTTGTGTATTATACATTGAGTATTGTACCTAAATCAATCACAACCCATACGTTGAGTATTTTACCTCAATCCATTAAAAACCATACACAACATACCTATGATAACCATTTTGGTACTATATACAGACATATGTGTGTAGGAAATAAGAATAATCTATTAAATTCCCTTACACACGTATATGTAAAAGACTACCAACATGTGAAACTGACCGACTGGGATTATTGTATCCCTAAGAGGGGGAGGGGGTGAAACCGTGAAATTTTTTTTACGTTTCCTTGAAACAAACTTCACCTCCGGTTAAAGGTTCAATTACCTGATGAAAACAATTCAAACACACATCCAAATGAACACAAGTATTTATGAGGTTTACTATTCAATAAGAATAACTACATTATTATTATGGTTTAGAAATGATCCAATACCATAAAGTCCACAAGAAATCAATCCTTGGAATACAACCAATAGGATATAGCCTTTAACTCATGTTGAAATTTAATGACAATCCAAAAGTGCGTGTGGACCCTCTTAGCACAAATAGGGTAAAAAATGTTTGTGTAACAACTCATATGACCTATGATTATTCTAAACATTACAAATGTATTCTTTGGAAAACCATTATTCAATTTATTACCCAAAATATTTTAAGAACTTCAGCACTTTGATATATAATATAAACCAATTGTCCAGTCTGATCTGCTCACTCCAATTTCCTAATCCGATCTACCCACTCCGATCTTCAAATATAATTTCCCAATACGATAGATGTAGCTATGTATGAATATGAACAAGACAATCTGAAAACCCTTCCTCCTCAAACTAGAAATCCCAATATGGAAATCCTGATCTATGTTTCCATCCTGATACAATGATCATCCGAATATGATGACAAACAAAATCCAATAGACAACTAAATACAATGATCACAAAATATGAGGAAAAACTGAATACAATGTTTCAATATTTTCTATTCTTATTTCATTTATCTCTATTGAAACTTATTTGAAAAAAAACAATACCGAAAAATTCATTATCTCCCTAGAAATATAGATATTCTCTCTCTTCCCTTGAACATAACATCCAATTAGATAAAGTACAAAGTAACATTTTCTTTTTATAGGTGACCCATGCAAGGTTTTTGCAGGAATCCCCACAACTATCCCACTCAAACAAATGAACCAAAATTTTAAAGATAACTATAATTTATAGTGAATCATGACCTCATCAACTCTTCTTAATTATTATCGATCCTTCTCGAATATTCTATCATCTTTATCTCTTCCTTTGATTTTCTTTTCAATTACCAGTTTGGATCATATTTCTGAATCCGATTTTCTCAATCTAGTTTTGTTTCTCAATTCCGATTGAGGGATATGATACTATTTACCAATTGACAGAAACAATCATTGAAATTAAATCTCTCTATTGACAACACATTCATTTATTTTCTTCAGATCTTTTCTTGATCAACTTGTAATACACATCTTCTTTCTCTTGACCCACTTTATCAATAAACAATGTTTTTAAACCTCTTTAAAATGGTTGTAAACATTATTGAACACATTATTTTATATTCTATTCCTTCATTGATCTCAATTAATTCTTCTTTTGAATACGATAGCATCCCGAGTATGATCAAAAGCTTATTTTTCTTTCAAATACCACACCACTTGGAAGCTTCTTCCTATTTTCTCATCAACTTCCTTGTTTCAAAATCTTCAGCTTCCATCATGACTTGTTTTATTAATTTGAACATATTGAGGATTAAATTTATCATCAATAGATTTTACAAGGAATTTATTGTAACTTACCTTTATTTTATCAACACTCATATTTCCTTCTCACCATAAATCTGATTGTCCATAATAAATTTTCTTGGAATACGATCAGTTTGAATGAGATCTCCATCACAATTATTTCTTTCGATCTAGATCCCATCAATCTGAATACGATTGAAAAAATATATTCCACTTATTTATTCTTCCATTGATCTTGCATCATAAGTTTAAAAACCTAACTATGACTTATGATAACTCTAATATTAGAAAATCATCATCACATTGATTTACCGTAGTCATGAAGACTCTGATTATGCAGTCTCCGATTCTCCTTCAACTAGATTCAGAGTGAATCTGATGACCATTTACTTCTTGTATCTCTTAAATAAAATGAAACTTTTCAAACATTGTGATCCCAATTCTTTTGAATATGATTTCCAATCCAAGTTTCACAAAATATAAAGTGATGTGATTTTCCTTCTTTTCTTAAAATTCCTGTCCAAAAGGAGACATCACTTTCAATACAATCACCTTGATCATGAACTTGGTCCTAACAATATAAACATTTGGATTTTTTTGTAAGGAATTTCTATAAATCACTAAACTTTTTTATCCTCATGAAATGGATCACTTATCAACAATTCTAAGCCTATGTAAGCTAACGCATTTTAGGAAACAAGAATTATTGATAGAAAAACCATTCTGTCCAAAAGAAGTGATTATGAAAAAATTCTCATCCTTTATTCCTTTATTTATCAGATTCTTCACCTTTCCTAGAATACAAAAAAAATTATTTTGTAAAACCAATCCAACAAATAGCTTGAATAGTTCACACACTTACAATGATAAATTTAGATCTTATCCAAAACTCTATCTTTTGACATGCATTCAAAAAGAATAGATTTGTGGAAAAATTATCCCCCTTGATAATAAAATCCAAAGTTAAGATGAGAGAGGTGGCAGAAACACATACCTAAACCTTGATGAGAAAGAGGTTGGATGGCCTTGTTTATCCACAATATTGAAAATTATTCTTTTAGTGAAGGTTTTGTGAATATGTTAGCAAGTTTTTCTGATATGGAAACATACTCCATCTTCAATTTATTCTTCTCCATTTTCTCTTTGATAAAATAGTATTTGATATAAATATGTTTTGAATGAGAATGTTGAACATGATTTGTAGTGAGATTAATTGTACTTAGATTATCTAAACTAAAGAGAAAGGGTTACTTCACTTCAATAAGTAAGTCTTCCAATTGTGTTTTCATCTATATAGTTGAGTAGTTTCTTGAGTAGAAGAAACATACTCAAATCTAGTTTTATTGAGATTTACTAAATTCTATTTCATTGAATTCCAACTAAGACAATTCTTTCCCAAAAATAATAATCCACTATATGTGGATAATTTATCATCAACATTTCTAGCCCAATCAGTATTTGAATACCAAAACAAGTATATACTTTCTATGATGTCATATTTTACTTTAAATACTATTGTAACTTTGATGTATCTTAAAATTATTTTTCCAAAAATTAATTTTGACACTTTTGGAGAACTCTAAAATCTTGGACCTAAGGTAACAACATAAATAATGTCGGGTCCTATGGTAGTCAAATACATCAAACTTCCAATCAAATTTTATAATTATTTCTAATCAACTAATTTTCCTTATCAATGCATTGTCAGCTTTGTTCCCAGTAAAATAGGTGTGGAAACTAGTTTTGAGTTTTCCATACTGCACCTCATCAAAAGTTACTTAGCATAATTTTCTTCAAAAATAATGATATGTTTCTTCTTTTGTAAAATTTATAACCCCAGAAAGAATTTCATTTCCCCCATACTAGACATTTCAAATACCTTTTTCATTTCTTTATCAATGTTTTCCCAACATCTTTCATTATTTCCATCTAATATAACATAATCAAAATAATCATTTAAGATGATATAATACTCTTGACATACTCTGAAATAATTATTGTTTTAAAATATTCCCTTCTTTAAACTCATCTTCCATAAGAAAGTATCCAATTTGCAATAACATTCTCTCAAAGCTTGTTTTAGCCTTCACAATTCCTTTTTCAATATTCATACATAACTTTCATCTCTTCCAACAAAAAATACACAAGGTTGTTCAATGTAAACTTCCTCATCAGGATCAACATTCAAGAATGAAGATTTTACATCCATTTGAAATATCTTGTAACATCATTGTGTTGCAATAACGATAGAAATTATGATTGTTTCTAATATTTCCACCAGAGAAAGGGTATCATAAAAATCCACACCTTCAATTTATGAATTCTATTTTCACCCTAATCTTCGTTTGTTTCTTATCACTTCTCTGTTTTAATTTACCTTGTTCTGGAGAACCCATTTTTTGAAAATAATGTTTTTATTTTATTGATTGGGTATGAGTTCCCATGTTTCATTATTTTAAATTTGACCCAATTATTCATTAATTTCTTAAACCCATTTCAGATATTCAAAAATATTCTATAACATCATTCAGATCCACTTTTGAATACAAAGAAGTATTTGTACTAGTATTTGTTTTTCAGTTTGTTTGAACCTTTTGATGTTGATCACCAATAATATTCTGATCTTATAGTTGCTTCCTCAGCCTTGGATGAGATTTTTGAGTATCTTCCGCATCACTAGAAATAGTTGTGTTTGATTTTTCTTCTTGAGGAGGATTAAAATTTCTTATATCCTTATCATAATTGTTTACAAAAAATACCTTATCCTATTCAAATTCCTTATCTACTCAAATACACTTGTCTTCCATAGATCATTCAATTACTTTCACATCAACTAAATAAAAAATTTGTCCTATTTATTTTCTGAAACATCTTTATCCTCTTACTTTTAGGTAATATACAAGAAAAATTCCATATTCCCTGTTATTTTCAAACTTTCCATAGATTCCACCTTTCTTCTTTATAATAAACAGACTCTTGAAAACTCTAATGTGTTTCAAAAATTGATTTTTCCTTAAAAAAATTGATATGGAGTCATATTTGAATTAGGCCTATAGAAACAATGGTTTTGAAAATAAATAGTAGTACTCATCTATTGCCTCCAAAAGTAATGAGAGAGACCATACTCCAGTATTATAGTTCTTCCCATTTCCACCAAACTTATATTCTTTCTTTCAAAAACCACATTTTGTTGAGGAGTATATGGGGAACTATACTCATTCCAAATTATATGATTCTATAGATAACACTAAAACTTTTCAATTCTATATTCACCTTTATTATCGGTTCTCAACTTCTTTACTGAATACTCACATTCATTTTCAGCACTCCTACTGAAACTTTTAAACATTTTCAAATCATCTGATTTATGATTCATATACATAACACAAGTAATGTGAGTAAAATCATATATGAATGTGTTGAAGTAATTATATCTATTTTTTGATTATTTTCTCATTCTCCCATAGTTATCAGAATGAATAATCTCCATGGGTTGTTTTGAGGAAATATAAACATTGTTATGCACTAAATTCATAATATTTCCTATATAATAAGTAGTACAACACTGATCAATTCTTCTTGTAAAGTCATGAATTTATCAAAAAAACATCTCTCTTTTCCAATTTTCTCATGTTTCTTTGATACATGTTTCCCATCCTTCAATGAAAAAATTGACTCTCTTCCACCATACTCATGTAACAATAGTTATGTATTTCACCAACTTGAAACAATTTTCACTTTGTATGTTGGCCTCTTATAACAATCCTTCCATCTTACTCACTTTCCATAACAAAACAACATTTTTTAAAGATAACATTGTTACCCTCATCACAACATTGTAAAAAACTATGCAAATTGTGCCCCATCCCACCAATATAAATTTTTTCTTAGATTTACTATTTTATTTCACAACGATGGCTAATCCAACACCTTTTATTTTTAAGAATTTCTCATTGACAATTGTCACTATTACTTCTTTAAAATATTTTATATTATTAAAAAATTTCAAATCTCCATTCATATGAGAGGAATAACCAATATCAAGAATCCAAGGATGTTCTCCTTTTGTAGCATTCCATACGGTTTCAACAATAAGATCTTTATTTCTTACATTTCCTTCTTCACCACCGGCTTCTCCAAATAGTCAAGAATCTTTTGATATGATGGTAACAAAATAAGTCATCATTTTGTAAGGTTTACAGGTTGTTCACATCTTTCAAATTTTTTTCCCATAGGTTGGAGCCTATTTTCAATCATCAAACCATCTTTCTTAGATTTCATTCAAGTATCCTTCTCAAATTTACTCTTTTGATGCTATTGACTCCCCCTCAACCTTTTTCTTTCATAACTTATGAATTAATAATAATCATTTTGTTTGAAGCAACACATATTGGATTTGTGTTTGAATCCACCACAATACCAGCAGTAGCTACAGAAAGAGTATTTGCCTTTGAAGTTTCCATACTCACTAGAATTGTGAATACATTTCACTGCCACCATATTCTCCTTCTATTATATTCCACCATCTTTTATGGTATCAATCAGAGTAATACTTTTATTTTGGGATTTATTAAAACCAGAATTATTTGAAACCTTTTTGGATTTATAATGTTTCAAAACATTTTAAGACTCAGGGTTCGTTAGGACTTTTAAATTCCTAACTTTTTTGGTCTTCACCACATACATGACATTCCAAGATTTCTTCTTTTTAGAAACAAATATTTTTTTATTTTCGACCATTATATGTATCTTTTTTTGATCATTATAAGGTTTCTCTATTCAATAACTTTCACCAAATTCATAGATAGTGTTTTGAAACTGGTATTTCTTATCTCATATTGAGATTGATTTTGTTGGAAAAGTTCCAACACTTATTATTTTTCTTTAAATTTAACTTATATATGGTCCTTATGGATCAATTATTCCTTAAAAAATTTATTTAAATCATTAATTTATTTAACTAAATTCACTTTATCAACAAAAAAAATATTGATTTCATATTAAGTCACATTCATGTTCTATCTCTTTTTCTTTTAAAGACTTGTGATCTTTCTCAGACACTGTTTTAACTCTTCTTTCGAAATAAATTCAAGTTGAGTTTCTTCTTCCTTGAAACTACTTCTTCCAAATTATTTATCATTTACTTTTGCAATAAATTTTTTATCAATTCCATAGTCAATATATTTTTCAAGTTCAGCTTAACAACTTTCTTCTTTTTCGCCTTTAGATAAGAAACTTTTTTTTTGGATTTGAATAATTTTCTATCTTTCCCTATGGAATAATATTTTCCTTTGTCTCCATGTTTCTTCCATGGTCTTATTGAATTTGTTTATATTTCATTTCTATCATCTTATTTATTTTTTTGATGAAAATTAACCAAAAAATTCCCAATAACTCCACATTTAAAACATTTCTGTGGATGTTTCCCTTTGTATTTACTTATACTTCTTCTCACATTTTTAGAAAAGAATGATAAAATATCGTTAAAATTTTTACATGCCTCATTTTCAGAATTGGATTCAATGGCTTCATCTATAATAACAATCTTCTTCGATTTTTATTTATTAGCATCATTAAAAGAAATTTCTCTATCAATTTGTTTTTCTATTCATATCTTTCTCCCTTCTCATTTAATAAGTTCTGAGAGCGCTATGAAAATCATCAAGAGACAATGTTTTAGGATCTCTGTCTTCTAGTGAAAATATTTTTGCATTAAACTTGTCAAGGAGGATTCTCAAGATATTTTCAACAGTTGTAGAATCATATTACTTTCACCACGACATTTGATAGTTCTGATAATTCCATTTACCCGAGTAAATAATTCCCCATCTTATTCATATTCACCTATATTCAAATATTCATATTTTAATATCCAAATTTTTAATTTTTCCTTCTTCAATTTTGTATTGCCTTTGTATAGGTTTTTTAATTTACCCCATATACCTTGGGTTGTGTAAAATGTTTTCTCTCTTAATAATTCAATTTCAAAAATTGATGATAATAAAGAATTCTTGGCCCTTCTATCATTCTCAAGATTATTCTTATCAAAAGATTTAAGAGGGAATTTATCATCAACAGGAGGAAACCCACTTGTTGAAACTTTAATAACATCATATTGAATAGAACTAAAACAAGGAAACATTATATATTTCCGGATATGATAATTATTTCCATCAGAAACTAGAATACCTTCACTGTTACAATTTAAATTCTTTATCAGCAAAGAATAAGCGAAGGGAACCTGGTTCTGATACCACATGAAAGTGACAAGTCAGGATGATTGTGTCACTAATATGTAGAGGGGTGAATTTGTAATACTATTTTTTTATTTTTCCTTAAACAACATTTACCTCCTGTTAAATATTCCATTAACTACATAAAATAATTCAAACAGACATTCAAAAAAACACAAGTAGTTACAAGGTTCACTATTCAATCAGAATAGATACATCCTTGGTATGGTTTGAAAATGATCAAATACCAAACAATCCACTAGAAATAAATACTTAGATTAAAACAAGTAGGATATGAAATTTAACTCAGGTACAACTTTGAAGACAATCAAAAAGTGAAAGTACACCCTATTAGCACAAATAGGGTAAAAAATGTTTATGTAACAACTAATGTTACCTGTAATTATTTTATACTTCAGAAATTAATTTTTGGAGAAAAATTCTTCAACTTCATAACTAGAAGATGTTAAGAACTCCAGGACTTTGATAAAGAATACACACCAATTGTCCAGCCTGATGTACTCACTCATATTTTCCAGATCTAAATTCCCAATCTAATATGCCCACTCCTACGTTAAAATCCGATTTCCCAATATCATAGATGTAGATATATCTTAATGCAATTAGTTAAAACCATAAATTATTCTTCATAAATCCAGAAATCCCCCATATTGAAATCCCAATCTGATTGTCCATCCAAATATAATGATCAACCAAATATATGACATGCATAATCTGATAGAAAACTGAATAAGATGATTAGTGAATAAAATGACTAGGTGAATACAATGTTACAATATTTTGTATTCTTCTTTCACTTCTCTCAGTCCAAACTTCTTCAGAAAATCAAAATATATTAAAATTATTTCACTCCCTAGAAATTCAGACCCTCTCAATCTTCCCATGAATAGTACATCCATCAGATAAAGTACAACGCAATTTTTGCCTTTTATTGGTGACCCGTGAGAGGTTTAGGTGGGAATCCTCAAAACATTCACACTCAAAAAAATTAACCAAAATTTTCATGATACCTAGAATTTAGAGATAACCTTGAACTCATTAAGTCTTCTCAATTTTTCTTTATCCTTATCAAATATTCTATCATCTTTAGATCTTCCTTCAACATTCTTTTAAATTTCTAGTTTGGATCCTATTTTGGAATCCAATTTTCACAATCCTATTTTGTTTCTCCATTCTGATTGATGAATATGATACTCTTTACTAATTGAAAGAAATAATATTTTAAATTTAAGCGCCCCCTTGATAGTACATTCATCTAATTTCTTCATCATTTTTCTTGATCAAATTGAAATACACATCGTCATCTTGACCCACTTGATCGATAAGAAAAGTAATTCAGACTCTTTCAAATGGTTGAATGCATTTTTGATCAAATTATTTTTTGTTATTTTCATTCATTGGTATCAATCAATTCTTATTCTTAATACAATTGCATCCTGAGTTCAATAAGAAACTTCTTTTTCATCTAAATATAATACTTCTTAACAGTTTCTTCCTCTTTCCTCATCAACTTTATTCTTTTAAAATCTTCATCTTGTATCATGAAATATTTCAAGAATATGAAATCTTTGAGGATTATATTTAGAATGATCATATTTTATTAGAAATATATTGTAACTTAACATTCTTTAATAGACACTCATCTTTCATTCTATTCCTGAATCTAATTATCAAGAATACATTTTCCCTGAATAAGATCACCCGGACTATGATCTCTAACACACTTATTTCTTTATATCAAGATTTGATCAATATAAATAAGTTCATAATCATATATTTCAATTATAATTTCTACAATTTTTTTTTTCATTATATGTTTCACAACATAATAATGATTTATGAGAACTACAATATTAGCAAAGCATCATCACATTGATTTATCATAATCATGCAGACTCTGATTATGAAAAATATTATTATGAAAACACTGATTCTGTAGTAACCAGACTGAGAGTGAATCTAATAACCATTTACTTCATATATATACTAAATACGATGGACCTTTTCAATCATTGAGAGCCTGATTATTTTTAATATGATGGAAAATACAAGTTTCCCAAAATACAAAGTGATGCGATTTTACTTCTTTTGTTAAACTACCTTGACAAAAAATAAAAAACATTGAATACAATCATCTTCATCATAAGATTGAACCAAACACCATGCATACGAGCACATAATACTACCAAGAAAATAGAGTGGGGATAGCGAGGGTAGTTATCCATTAGTTACTTGCTAACCTGAATGTTATAGAATACACCCTCTTAGAGTCTGTCGAGTTTTGGTTTCCCTAATGAAGTGGGTGGGGTATTATATAAAATCACAAAAAATACAATATTTAATATATATAATAAACACACTAAGGTCATTAACCTAGTATTAGTCTCATATTTAACTATCATTTCTTGGACACTGATATTCCACCAGTAAGAACTATATCTCCTTGTAATCACACAAACATTCAAGGATCCCCATTTAATTATTTCCTTCCTTATATTTGTAAAAATTAATTTACATTAATTAATTAAATATCTATTATTTAATATTAATCAATTTCAAAATTCATTAACCTTAATGTGAAGTCTATTCCCTACCTGGATAACCCATAAAAAATCACAGTTTCTCTAGATTATTAACTTTTTTTAGTATTCCAACCAACACCAACCAATTGGTTTTAAATATTTTATTAAAAATTATCATTCCATAATTATAGGTATTCTGGACACATCCCAAACCACCGTAAAAGAGATTCATAACCAAGAAATACAATTTTACTCAAGTAATGGGGGAAAAAATTCATGAAAGAGAATCCCAAAAAATTGACCCTTAAGTAGAACATTAAAAAGAAAGAAGCCTGACTTTATGAACAACAATGTATAAGAAAAAAATCAACCCATTCCATAAATCCCTATTCTACCCCAAACACTATTATGAATATCACAATACATATCCCATCAAATGTGTCAACTACTACCAAAAAATTTGGGACTCCCCATCCATATCCCATAAAAAAACAACCATATTAAACTCACATCACATCACATAAAAATTATAATTTCTAGGGAAACATAGATGGAATAAAAAAATAAAAAAAGTCAATAGGGAAAATAGTTACTAAAAACAAGGAATTTAGCCTTTAAATGTAGACAATCACACTTGAACCCAAAAATTTATATTTATAAAACAAGTACTTTTATTCAAATATTGTATTAACTGATTCATTTATCATGTGTTACTACTATGGGTAACCTAAGGCATCAACTATTACAGGTTATAAATTATTTAAACATGCTCTGCAAGAATCACATCTAGTTTTAACACTATAAAAAGACAAATTCTCATTATAATGCCTATTTATTATTATTTAAAGCTAGTATTTATAGCTTCAAGTTTTTTAGAAAATTCCATTGTCATATGAAATAACAAAATAATTAAACATTCCTTAGAGATTGATTTATTTTTATCAAAATATAACAATGGTTTATAAAGAATGACTCTTTAATTCTATAACCAACCAAAAATTATCAAATTTACGTTATTTAACCCTTTTCATCAATTTAACATGATAATCCAAGTACAAAAACCAGGCTAACAAAGAATAAACATAGATAGTACACTATCTAGAAAATAAAGAGGCAAACCATTATAATGGTGGAAAAAAATAAGATTAAGATAAATGTAAACCATTTCTTTTCATTAATCTTATTTATTCATTATTATGGTGAGTTATTACATCACCCAAAGATATTAAGAATGATTTATTTATGATCTTAAATACATAAATAAAAATAGAAGCAATGAATTCCCTACCTCAGGCTTAAATGTTCTTTGAATGATACCAGAACAATAATATGGATCCTAATCACCAAACCTGTAAGGAAACTGTAGAATTACAAGAACATTAAACCAACACCATGCCAAAAAATAGGAAATAAAGTCCCTAAGAACAATGAAGATCTAATTCTATTTCATTTCAAGTAAGAAAGGGAGAAAAAAAGACTGATTGAAGTAGAAATTATAGGAAAAGGAGTAAAAAATCAACTCAGATCACTACATATAGAATATAAGAAGCTAAGGATTAATACCTTTCAAATGGTATTTATAAAACCTATAGAAATACATTCTAGTGTCCTGGAGTTGGGGAGGAAAGTATAGTGTTTGGAAGAACTGATGAAGATATAGGTTTCATAGGCACACTACCCAGTGATATTCACCATGTGATTGGGTTATTCACATTGTAAATGTCCCATGTTTTATGTCCCATTGAAAAACATGTTGCCTAAAAAATTACATCCTAAAATTAATTTATATTTTGAATCCAATGTTCACGATGTGAGTTTTCACATTCATATTGTTTGGGCAGAAGACCCATCCCATTTACATTTTGAAATACATTCCTTTCATAAATGCACCATATGAACCACCCACACATAAGCCATGAACTCCTATTTGGCCATGAACCAAACTCCCACACAATCCATGAACCACATATACATGACATGAACATAATTTCACAACTTTAAATCCCAATTCTTTCATATTATTTCTTCAAAACACCACTAAACCTACTTTAGGATTCATCCAAGAACCACTGAATTTTAAAAAACGTGAAAGAATGATCTAAAAGGATATGAGCCCTTACATTTTATACCTATCAAACAATTATCATCCATGATAATATAAAACTAAACCCCGAAAGAAAAAAAATAAAAAAAGATCATATGAACTACTACCCTATGAGATAGCTCTCAATAATATCCCCATCATAAGAGCTGAACCACCTCATTCAGAGGAAAAAACTGAAAAACTACACAACACCCACAACCACCTCTTATAAACTATCTCGGGATAAATACCTCTCAAACAAGGGTTTGGCCACAAAAAAGACATCAAATAATAGGAAACCATATAATAACTAGATAAAGTTCAATAACTACAAATGTTAAACTATATTGAATAATGTATAAACATTAAACAACATGGGATACTTAGTGTGAATCTATGACTCATATTCCTTTGTACTCTCCTCAATGCCACATCATCACCAGAAGACATGAAACCATGTAATAAAATTCTTATATAACATATTCTCTTAGTGGTATTGGATATCTATATGCCACCCCTTGAAGGTCTCATCATCAACAATTATGATCTCTCCCAATCAATGACGTGGGAGGTGTCATGATGATAATAGTAGAGCTGTGAAATAGAAAACCCATATTTTAATAAACTTTATTTGATGATTTATTACATAATGGTACACATAAAACAATCCAAAAATATTATAAATCCTAGTGTATTTGGGAAATTAGGTACAAATAACATCAACTTTTTACTTGGATACAAACATATTTTTGACAACTTTTTTAACATGCTCTAAAATTCAATTTCTCTTAAAACTACATGGGATAACTTGGGGACATACATAAGAAAGGGGTGAGATATAAATACCAGTATGGGAATACAAAGAGAATAAAATGATGAAATTATTATCATTTAGTAAATAAGTATTTCTGTGGGACATAAAAGGGGAAAGAATCATAATCCAGAACAATGAGGCACAATAGAACATAAGAATATGGGAAAAAATAGACATGACATCATAAATATAGGTCAAGGATTACTTCTAAGACATCATAACACGGTGGGAAAATTCCCATAATATACTAGTTCAACTCCCTAATCCCATACGTGACATCTCATGAGACTAAAACATTTCCCAATTCATTGGAGTGCTATTTAATTTGGGGCGCACCCATCACTTTCATATCATATACATGCATAAGTGTGCCACATAGATAATTAAAATTATGATAATATTTCACAATCTTTAACCCCTAGATTAAGGATATTATAACACATACATGTAAGTACAAAATCAAATAATGATATTTTTTTCTCGATGAGTACAACAGAGTGGAATTGTTGTTGGTATTCACAAAACAAATGGTTGGAAAGGCAAAATTGAAGGCAAATTTTGGAAGCATAACTAGGGAATATAATTACTCATGGGAGGGATTAATGAGAGTGAAATGGGTCTATAATAAATTTTAGATCATAAGGGTAGTAATAGTGATGTTTTATAATATACTCTAACATGAAAAAGGGAAAATAAAAGGCATAACACAAAGGAGGTGCCTGAATAAAGAGAAGAAGGAGAGGATCCATTACCTTGAATGGGTATTTCCAAAAGCATTAGAGGAGAATATTTTGGGATTGGGGGAAACTTGGGAGGGCTCTATAGAAGAATTGGAAGAGTGTAGTCATACTAACATTGTTTTTATTTAAGAGAAATGGGATATTCTGTTGGTCTGTATAGGAAAAGAGAGGGGAGTTCTTTAATATTTTCCAAACATATGTTTTGGACTACATACAATAACGTAATAAAAAATACAAACCATATAATTTTTCCCCATATTTTATACCAAATTATATTATTCTTAATTATTTTATAATTCCATGAATCTAGAATATTAAAATAATACCCTTAGTGATGTTGAAGTGAGTAATGATTTCAAAGAATTGATTTTAAAAACTTAAAATATAAAACAAGTTTTGGGGGATTCATAATGAGTGTATAAAATTAATAAAATAACCTAAAAGCAAATTATGTTGAAGCAGAAATATATATATTTTCTTTTATACCTTTTATAAAACATATTAAATAACTTTTAGGTCATTATGATTCCATAATACATATCATATATTTAAACAATATATAATTTTTACCCAAAAATTAGAATATATCTTGAAATTATGAAAAAATCACCTCTAGATAATTTGTAAATGATGAGAAAATAATAATATCTATTTTGTAAAAATAATTCTATAAATATGATAAATTACACTTTTAAATAAAAATCCCAATTTTTTTGGAAAAATAATGATTTTTTACAATAACAGTTTTCTGACACTTATAAAAATTACATTTTAACTTTATAAAATCATTTAATAATTTTTATTTAATATATTATATATAATAATAATATTTTATGAAAATAAAATTTATTCAAAAAATTCAATAATTCATCCAAAGGAATGCCTTAATTGAAATTTCATATTACCCAAAAAATATAATCCATGTTTTTTTCGTATTAAAATAAAATTTTTATCAATCTCATTACTTAATCATTTATAAATTTTAAAAAATAAGGAATAAATAGAGTCATTAATATATTGTAAATACAATATACATATTGTTACCATTAGGGCTGAGATACATACCCCCTTATTACACCACAAAATTTAATAAGGGCAAGGTGCACGATGGTGAGATTATCATGGGGTGGTTTGATTAATATAGTTTCTCCTCATTCTTGATGATCCTGAACTTCTATGTTAAATTATTTTCTTAGGATTTAGTTATTAGATCACGACATGGGATTGATCAAGGGAAAATCTAAAAGATTCTATCTCCGTTGGAAACTCTGATAAATGGAGTTTATATGGTATGATTCTACTAGATGAGGTCATCGCTTCTTTTTTTCATGTCAATATGACCTTAACATATCCATTAATAAATACTAATCACATGATAACTATTCAATAGCTATATTATCAATGGTTATAATGCTTAAGAGTCTTCCAAATTTGATAGGATATAACTTATACTGGTCCAATATAACCAGCTTCGTGCATATTTTTTCTATATTTATATACCATAAAAAGGAAATTATTCATTCAAAAAGAAAATTTCATTTATAAAAGATCATGTTGTTTCATTATTATTTCTTTATAAATTTCTCCCTCAAAATTTTTATTTCATGTAGTAAAACAGAGGACAACACTTTTGTTTCATCACCTCTTATAGCTCCAATGTAACTTTATCAAACTTGTGGTTCCAAAATAATTCTTTGACAATGTGAGATGTCTTATTTTATATAACATCGTCCCTATGGTCTAAAATATTTATTTTCTAATCCTTATATTAAAGATAATTCTCTAATGATACCACCTCTGGATTTAGTATTTGTGAGGATTCTGGTATGTACTTACTCAAGAGGGATAAATGGAACACATCATGTACTTGATATAGGTCAGGTGGGAGTGCTAGTAGATAAGTTACTACTAAGATGAGATCAAGGATCTCAAAGGGGCCAATGTTTCTGGGACTAAGCTTTCACTTCTACCCAGACATCTTAAATTTATTCCATGGTGATATATGAAGGAACACTTTAGAATTGACCTCAAAATAGAGGCATCATCAATGATTTTATACATATTTTTTCTATCAAATTTTTTTAGATTTAATATGATGCCAATTGGTTTGAACATTCTCTATCATCTCTTGGATCAAATCAAGTCACATCAAACTACTCTATCTAACATCATCCCAACATGTAAGAGTTGGATACCTCTTCCTATACAAAGTCTCATAAGGTTCCATTTTAATGGTAAAATGGAAACTATTGTTATATGTTAACTCCACTAGGGGAATATGTTGATATCAACATACTTGGAAATTAATTGAACATGATCTCAACATATCATCTAGAGTTTCAATGGTCCTTTTAGAATGACTAAACACCTTCAAGTGATAAGAAGTTCTAAATATTAGTACTATATTAATTCTTAATCAAGCCTTCTCCAAAACCTAAAGGTAAACCTTAGATATCAGTTGGATAAAATGTAGAGTGTAAATCCATGTAGTCATACCAATTCCCTTATGTATATAATATAATTTTGGTGATGTGAGTCCTTGATAACAATGAAATAAATCAACTTTGTAAAGCGATCTACTACCATCCTTATAGATTTTTTATCTTTAGGTTTCCTGGGGGGTCCTACGATGAAATATATCATTATTTTTCCCATTTTCATAATATTTTGTTTAATAGTCATATTATTTTATTATACTTATATTTTAGAATTTCAATTTCAGGCATATCAAGAATTGATAAACAAACTCCCCAATTTCTCTCTTCATGTTTCCCATTAGAAAATTGTATTCAAATCCATATACATTGTGGTGATTACTATATTAATAGAGAAGGATGTTATATTTACATCATCCATAATGTCCCTCTCAAGTTCTAGGTTTTATTAGACACACATATAGGATCCAACCCTTATAAATTCATCTTCTCAAAGTTGAAATCTAGAATATTTTCTACCTTGTTCTATGAAAACACATCATCTTTCTACGCCACCCTAATCCTTGAAATCATGTATGGTTGAGTAGTTATTTTAGTGAGGTAAGATGTAAATAATTTTATTATTCCCATATATGTCATTTTCATATCCTAGAATAATGGATACCTTGAAATCATCCTCATGGATAGAGTTGTGGGATCCTTTCTACTCCAAGAATCTTCCACTTGTTCGCCTTCCCAAGATGGTAACAGATTGACCAATCATTATATTTTATCAGATGAAACCACCTCCATTGTCACATATTAATAAATTTTTAGTGAATATATACATTAGTATTTTGTGGTCTGAATATATATCACACTTCTTCCCATAGAGTAAATGTCGCCAAATCTTTAGTGTTAAAATTATTTTAGAAAATTATAGATAAAAATTTGGGTAGTTACACTCATGTATTATTTTTTGTTGGGTGTCCTTGACAATAATTTGTTCATTTTTCATGAGTACATAACCCAACACATTTTTGATTCGTCACTGTAGGTCACAAATACTTCCCCACTGGTGGGTAATGTGAGTACCTGTGCATTGATTAGAATTTTATTTAGCACTTTAAAAAATTCTTCACATTCATAATTCTAGAAAAATTTGACTCATTTTCATATTCTCTTGGTTAGGGGGATTGAAAATCATGAGATGATTCTTATAAATCGATGATAATAACCAGCTAATCTAGGGAAACTATGGATTTCAATATTAGAGGTTGGCCTTAACCACCCCTCAATCATTTCTATTTTTGAAGGATTCATATTAATGCCTTTGATGATGATGAAATTTTCTATGAATGTTACTTAGTCCAACAAATACTCACATTTACTCTACATTGAAAACATATTTGATAATCCAAGGTTCTCAATACTGTATTCAAATTCTCCCCTGTTACTCCATGATTTTTGAGTAGATATGATTATCATCAATAAAGACTGCCTAAAAATTGTTGAGGTAATCCATAAAAAATCTATTAATCAAATCCATGAAGGTTTCTAGAGAATTAATAAGGAAAAATAGAGTTACTATAAACTCATAGTTTATATACATTATATGAAACAAAATCTTGTGGATATCCTTCTTCTTCACCTATACTTTCTAATATCCTAACCAAAGATCTATCTTTGATAAATACGAATATCCATGAAGTCGATTTAAAAATTCATTAATCTATGGTAAAGGATACTTAGTCTTTGTCATGATCTTGTCGAGTTCACTATAATCAATGTAGAGGTTCATTGACCCATCCTTATTCTTGATGAAGAGGACCATTGCACCCCACAATGAATCACTTGGGCGTATAAACCCTTTATCTAGATTGTCTAATAAATCATTATTTAGATCCTAAAGTACAAAAAAACATTTTATATGGAGTCTTAGATTTTATAAAATCCAAAAGTATAATATATTTTGATAATTAAACCTCTCATCTAGGAGAAAGACATGGAAATTCTTCTGGAAACACATTAGTGTATTCCATCACAATGGGAATGTCTTGAAGGATGTTATTTTTCTTAGACTCAATAATTTGAGCTATATAATCTTGATCATAGGGAAATAATATCTTTTCATGAGATTATGATACTAAATAAGAATCATTCTCCTCCTTTTACTTGTACAGAATTAGTGGTAGGTTCATGATATAGAGGGTAATATCCTTCTCAAGGAAATTTATGTTGGATCTATATTATGAAAGCCAATCCGTACACTGAATTTCATAAGTTTCTTCTAAATTGAGTATGAAAAGGTTCACTAGGATGTTTTGCCCCAAAATTATTATAGGGGAGTAGTTATATATGTAGGATGTTATAATTTCCCCATTATACATTTTCATTGACAAATCTACCTCCATGCTTTATGGTGGTGTTTTAATAGTGTGACTAAACTTGCGAGATAGAAAATAATGCGTATATCTAGAATCAAAATTTATATTCACTATTATTGAATGAATAACTAGAATACCCATTAAATCTTTATTATAGGGTTCCACCTCTATAGTTGGTATGAAATAATCTCACCCTTTATCTCTAAGACTAGGGTTTTTCTATTTTTGGTTGTCATCAATAACCCTTGTCACAGTGCATTGGCTCGCAGAGTGTCCTAGATCTTTAATGATGATACATTGGACCATGAGTTGAGGGTTTACCAGGTAATTACTTTATTCCATCACATTGGTGGGTTTCTACCATCCTTAATCTCTATTTAGGTTCCATTCCATTTCACAAATAAATAATTTTCTCCTACAATTCATGTAATTTCTAAGTTACTTCTTACCATAGCTTTAAAAAGTGGGATGATTAAATTTATTTCCATTTCTAATCTTCTCTATCACACTGACATTATTAACTCCACTTTCTACTTCTTATCCATATGAGAACCTTGATATTCATTGATCTCTATTTCAACGTTGATGGAACATTAAAAAATTTACTCATAATTTTTAAACCTCTAAATGGCTAAGGATTTTTATAGAATTGGATTCATTCCACCAAAGAAGTGGTCAACTTGATATTCAAGGTTAATAACAAATATGGAGGCATATAGTGCTTGTCTTGAAATGTTTTCCTTATACACCCCAATTGATTCATTTTCCTTTTTATTGAGTCTAAAGAAGTCCATCTCCTTTTCTAGTTGGAGATTTTGGGGAAAAGTATTTATTGAAAAACATTTTCTATAATTCATTCCACTCTATTACTTCGATATCCTTCATAAGATTAATATTCCAGACCAATGTACAACAATTATCATTTTATATTTCTATATAATAAACATCAATCATTACCTTCTCTTACTCATTGAATTTAAGGATGTAGAATATCTTTTCAATGGAACTGATCCATTGTTCAGTAATTTAGGGATCAAAATATACCCTAAAATTTTGAGGCCTTTTTCACCTAAATGTCTCAATAATAACTTTTTCTTTCTTAAGGGGATTTGGTAATTCCTCCTGATTTTAGTTTCAATTCAAAACTTTATTTAATTTAGAAAATATATTCCAGAATTTCATGATTATTTCTCCCTTTTTGATAGGTAACTCATTTGGGCACTCATCACATTGCCCCTCACATTGGTTGTTGACTAGGTTCCTCCAACTTCCAAACATTGGATAGAATTAACGGAAAATTAGGGTTCATAATTTTTAAATTATTAAACACATAAAATTGAAACTATGAAAATCAATGGGGTAACTCATAAACAATGTATATTCCTTAACCTATAAGTTTTAGGATTTATTTTATGTTATCCATGATTGATATACCAACAGAAAATATTATAGGAATTTTTATTCCCTAAATAATATTTTGAAATGAGTTTGTAAATTTAACAAATCATATCACTTGGTAGTTTCAAACTAGGTATGTAGTAAGTCCCATTTTCATGAACCCATTCATGATATATTGTAGCTCAATATACTATTTTTTGGGGTTGTT
Source organism: Viscum album (assembly GCA_963277665.1). NCBI lineage: Eukaryota > Viridiplantae > Streptophyta > Magnoliopsida > Santalales > Viscaceae > Viscum > Viscum album. The sequence goes on along the minus strand of OY728151.1, from coordinate 1,434,255,147 downwards.
ACCCCTAGGTACATTTGTTCCAGATCCACATCCACTTGTAGTATCTAGAAATGGATGCATTTTCTTGGAAACCACCTAATCTATAATTTAAAAAATAGGGATGTTTTTATAAATTTTATATTATACCTAAGGATTTATCTAGAGTTTTGTAATGAAAATTCAAAAATTAACTAGACTTTTCTCCGATACCAACTATGACAACCCATATCTTTAATAAACTTTTTTTCATGATTTATTACATAACAGTAAAAATAAAAAACATTCCCAACAGATCATTAAGCCTATTTTATTTTTGAAATTACGTACATATCTTGTAAACATGATACATGGATACAATAACATTAATGAAAGATTTCTTAAAATTCTATAAAATTCCATTTATATTAAAACAACAGGATATTACACGGGGAAATACATAAGAAAAGGTCGAGCTATATATCCCATTGAGGTAATAAAAAAGCATAACATGATGAAAGTATTACATTTTATGCAATATGAATTTAAATGAGACATAAATGGGTGAGGATAATAGTCTTGAATAATGATGAATGATATGAAATGATATAATAAAAGCCACAAAAATTGTGGCAACAACATTAAACATGAAATAATAAACAAAAGTAAAGTATAATAGCCAAGTCATCATAAAATGGTGGAAAGAAACCCATAATGGATTAGTTTTACTCCCCAATTCCTTAAATGATGCATCATCAGACTAAAACATTTCTCAATTCATTGGAACACTCTATAATTTTGAGTGCACGAATCACTTTCAAATCATGTACGTGCATAAGTGTGCCACATAAATCATTCAACATAGGATCATATTTAATAAAATTTAATCCCACTATTAAGGAGTGTTGCATACACACAAATAATTTCACAATAAAATAAGGATAATAATGTATAGGTGAGTACCCTTGAGCGGAAATTACAATGGTATTCACAATTCCAAGGTTTGGCATGGAAAAATAATAGGATAATTTCGACAACAATGTAAAGACCTGGATTTTTCATGTAATTTTTTTTAATTTTTTTAATTAAATGGAATTATTAAGAGTATTTGAAAATTGACGGTGTGTGATTCCAAGGCTTGGTGTGCCCATAATGAATTTCTAAATTTTTTTAAGGTGCATTTAGTAACCACGCGAGCAGCCTTTTCTAACTTTCGAACCGGTGCACAGATTAAAAATACGAGAGAACCATTGAATGTGTTGCACTGGGATTCGCTTAAAGAAGGCTTCACTTTGACTGTAGTAGGTCGGTAGAAAAACATAGTTTTTGGACATTTAAAAGAATAATAAAATAAACTAGTTATTTTATTTCTTTTTTTCTTTTCCTCTAATGGACAAGTAGTAGTGATGGGACCAACGACATGTTAAGACATTAATTGGATTGATTACTCAATCTTTGTAAGAACACCGTTGAAATTTGAGAGGTTCATTAATCAAATGAACCTCATAAATTCCCAATGATGTTACCCACCTCTTCCCCCTCCTATATATATAAATCTTGGGGAAAGGTATTGGAACGACTTCACCAAGAGACGAAGTTCAGGTAAAGTACCGTGACACCAACCACTTGGAGGATGGGACCAGTTCCAGAAAGAGATGACGAGCGCCACCAAATCATGAACAATGAACACCAACTCTTCCTCAAACATGAATGTTCTCCAATGATCTCGAGGTTGGGTTTATTTTATATCTAATTTCAAGAGTTGTTGAATTATTATACTACACTATTTCTATCAAGATAATAAGGAGGGCGTGGACCAAAATAACAAGACCCAGACCCTATACATTTTGTTGAAATTTGACGTGTTATTCAAGATAAATTTATTCGGGTTGGATGAAACCCAGAACTGTGAGTTTAGCGATGAAGGGGGCATCCTGGGGAGTTTGTTGGAACCTTATGATGCAAAAATGGGCCACCGGAGGTCACCAGGTGACCCGAGGAAGACCGTCGGAAACCGACGCTAGAGGGGAGGTGATGGCGACTGCCGACACCATCCGACCGTGATGGAGGAGGGGCGGCATCACGTGCCATAGTAGGAGGAGACTGTGGATTTTCAGATGTGGAAGTCGAGCCGGGTGGCTAGCCGCAGAGGCGGTGCGGCGCGTCCTCGCATGCTGGTGGTGGTGGTTGTGGTTCAAAGCTGTGGTGGTGGCGGGACCCACCTCATGCATGTCCTGCGACGACCAGGTGGAGCCATGTGGCTCCCTCACTTCACAACCTGAATGGAATAGCCATTTGGGGAAAGGGGGGAAATGTTACCCCCACCCCAGCTAGGGAGGACCCCAACCAGTGGGTCGTGCCATACACGAGATGGGATGTGTGAGCCTCGTGGGTCGCGCCCCTCCGTGGGCAGGGTTGTTCCCCTCTGTGGGCCGGGCTATGCGAGCCCAGCTTTCGATGCTCTCCGTGGGCTGGGCTGTGCCCCCCTTTCAGGCCGGACATCACCCCTCTACGGGTCAGGATGAACTACTGCCTAGCAGGCCGAGCCTGCCACGACCTATCCCAGTCAGACCCAGATCGGGTTGGTCCGACCGGGTCGGACCGGGCCTAGACCCAACCAGGCCCTGTTTTTCTTTAATGGCCATAACTTGTGAACTAGATGTCCATTTGAAAAACCGTCTACAACGGTGGGATCTTTGTAGCGAGAAGGACCATTTGGTGTACTCCACTTGAGTTTTGGAGAATGTTGGAGTATGTCCGGGTTTGATTGAACCTGAATCCAACCAGTCCCTAGATATTGAAATGCCAATAACTCACAGATCAGGCATCCAATTGACGCAACTTCTATCGCATTGGAACCCTTAAGACAGGGCGGTCCTTTGGGGTACTTCTTTGTGGAGCTTATTGGTAGTCAAGGTTCAAACGATATCTCTAGGGGAAGATTCTATGAAACTCGAGCGCACCGGGTGTGAGGAATCCATTGGCTGGCTGTAACGTGAAGAAAGAACATAGATCATATGTGGGTCAACATCTATCAATCCTATATGGATCAGCGCTTAGTGATCCTGTGTGGGTCCTTATCTATCGATCCCATGTGGGTCAACACCCAATGATCTTTTGTGGGTCAGCGCCCAACGATCCTCTGTGGGTCAGCGCCCAGTGATCCTGTGGTGGTCAACATCTATCGATCATGTGTGGGTCTGTAGTAGAGCCTCCTGACAGAATAAGATTATCCATATTTACAAATAATCATCTATACTTATGTACTTGAGCTATATACATGGTGTGAGTTGAGTCTTTAACTTCATGGTGTTACCTTTGTGGGGTTATCTTTGTGGTAATTTTACCTTTGTGGGGTTAACTTCATGATGTTACCTTTGTGGAACTTTTACCTTTGTGGTGTTACCTTTGTGGTATTCTTCCCTCATGTATCAATTATGCAAATGGATTAAAAGTTGAAGCCATATTTTTTTTATGTGTGAGATGAGTATATTTTGATAACTTAGGTATATGTATGATCATATATCTATGTAGAGTTGATGACTATAGCGCCATGCCTCATGATTGAGGTCTTGACTTGTGGGTTTTCCTTTTTTGAACTATAGGAGACCTTAGGGGGTCTCAGGGTCCCTACTGAGTATTATTATGCTCACCCCTACACGGGCTACGCCCGCACCTTGCTATGTCTTGTGTAGATGATATACAACATTGATTGAGGCTGAGGAAGCCAGGACGAGGCGATGCTCAGAGGTGGACCATTTGATGTGATGTAACACAATGACTACTGATCGTGATCTATACCTACCCTTCAGGTAGGATCCTTGGTGGACATCCCAAGATCTTTTTTCTCTTTCATTTGTACTTACACTTTCCAGTTGGGTTTGTATTCCAGACCCTTTACTTTCAGTACAGTTTTTAGTACATCAGTTTACTTTGTGGTTGCCTCTTGTTGTGTTCTTGGATTTTTTGTTTGTACAAGTTTAAAGGAAATGCCTTCCCATTATCGGGATACACCTTTCCGGTTCTAGTCACTAGCCCATGGCCTATGGAAGGTGGGTTTTAGATAGTCACGACATGGGCCCCGGGGGACGGGTCATGACAAGAATAACATGAGTACAAAATGAATGACAAGAGGGATTAATGAGAGTGAAAGGGATATATCATCACTTAAAAATCATAAGGTCATTAAGATGGATGTGTGAGAACATACCGCAACTTGAAAAAACAGAAAACAAAAGTCATATCACAATGGAGGAGATAGAATAAATAAGAGAAGGAGGGGATCCCTTACCTTGAGAGGGTGTTTCCAAAATCCTGGGAGGTGATTATTTAAAGCATTTGGGTTACTTGGGAGGGATATAGAGAGGAAATTTAAGAGTATATTCTTGATTCAACAGTTTTTAGTGAATAGAAATGGGATCTTTGTTGGGTTTATGCAGGAAAAGAAAGGGGGACTAATTATTATTTTCCAAACATAGGTTATAGACTCTATAAAATAAAGCAATCAAAACCAAAAATACTCCCAATGGGTTTTTCCATAGTTTATAACAAATAATAGTGGTTTAAATTAATTTATAATCTCATTAACCAAGAATATAAAAACGATACACTTGGTGATGTGGAACTGGGTCATGTTTATAATGAATTTGATTTTAAAACCATAAAATATATTATGGGTTTTTAGGATACATAAAGCATATATGAAATTACAAAAATAACATAAAAACATTATTTTAAAGTTTAAAAATATATATGGTCCTAGAAACCTATTATGCAACATATTACATCGCTTTTGGGTCATTATGATGTCATAATACATATTGTATATTTATATTGTATTTAATTTTGACATGAAAATTAAATTGTTTAAAAAATAATAAAAAATTCACCATTTTATAATTTATAAAAGATAATATCAAATTTAATATTAATTTTATAAAAATAAGTCTATAAATATGTGAAGTTAGACTTTTAAATTAAAATTAATGTTTGTTGAAAAGTTCTGGTTTTTTTGCAATAACAGTTTCATGAACCTTATAAAAATTATATTCTCACATTATAAAATTATATTATAATTTATATTTAATATATAATATTTAATAATAATATTTTATTAAAGTAATATTTATTTAAAAAATTCACGAATTCATCAAAATAAATGTCTTAATAGAAACTGCATATTACCCATAAATACAATTTGATTTTTGTCGTATCAAAATCTAATTTCTATCAAACTCATTACTTCATAATTTATAAAGTAATAAAATATGTAATATTTATAATAATTATCTTATTATAAAAAATATATATAAATTCATACTATTCGTTTCAAGATACATAACCCCTTATTACCTCAGTGAAATCCCCAAGGGTATGGTGAGAAATAGTGAGATTCTCATGGGGTGGTTCAACGAACATGGTTTAGGCAATGACCTTGATGAGATTGAACTTCTCCCATAAAAGGTTTCACTCATTATTTAGTTCTTGGTTCTTATCTTGGGATTAATCGAGGGTAAAGTCCATATATGATACCTCCCATGGAAGCTCCAATACACGAGCTTCATATAGTAGAATCCTATATGTCGAGGCCATTATTTCTTTTGTCTCTGTCAGTAGGACCTTATCACAACCATTAATATATTATAATCATATAATCACTATTGAAAGAATATATTATCATTTTTTATTATTCTTAGTGGAATTTTGAATCCAAAAGGATATAACTTATTGTAGTCCAATACAACCAAGGAAGTGTTTGTGTTTTTTATATTTAAATTACATAAATATGGAACATATTAATTTTAAAAGGGAATTTTATTTATAAAAGTTTAAGTTGATACATGGAAGTCATCATGTATATGACTCATATGTGGGGGACATGATATTCGATACTCCATGAATCTAACATGATATAATACCATGAAAGGACCATCAAACCTGGGAGAAAGATTACTCCCACGAATGAACCTTCACCACCAATGATGAGGATTCACCTTTAGGAACACAAGATTTCTAACATAAAACTTTATAGGTCTCCTCCTATGGCCAACATACAATTTTCGTTTATCATGTGATACCTTCATCCACTTACAATTCACTTGAACCATCTCTATCATATACTATAAAAGTTTTGTCCTAATAATTACTGACTCCATGACACCAATCTATCACAATGGAGAACATCAAGTTCATTTTCACAAATATTTAAATGGTACCATTCCAATGGGGTAGTGAAAACTATTATTTGAATAAAACTAGACCAAAATTTGGTGAATCATCCATTAACCTCTGAAATATAGGGCACACAAACACAACATGTCTTCATGATTCTGGAATTTTGATATGTATGACTATCCATCTGTTGATGAAATTTAGCACGAAGTCATAAATTAGATCCAAAATAATGTTTAAGATCTATCCAAAACCTAGAGGTAAAATGAAGATCATGATAAGAGAAAATCACCCTGGGGACTTTGTGAAGTCTAACCACCTTCTCTAGGTAATGCCTCGAACAAACCTCTACTGAGCTTGACTAAATGATTACTATAAAGTGTGATGATTTCATTAAATGATACAATATCAACCATATAACATCAAATTATATCTAATATAGAGGTAATAAAGTAATTAAGTCTATTGATATGTCCTCCCACTTGTATTTAAGAACATTATATTGATAGAGAAAACCATCTAGAACATAGTATTCGACCTTCACCTTCAAGTAGACAAAACATCAGGACACAAACTCTAAAACTGAATGACTCAAATGAGGCCACCAAAATTGACCTCTCAGAGCTTGGTATGTCTTTTCAATGCTAGGATGTACCAAAAAAGGTGATCTATGGAACTCACAAATAACCAACCCATGCATATTCAAAGGGATGAGAACCCTCACTTGGAACAACAGATGCTGTTGTTCATCTTGAAACTAACCACTAAAGGAGTCACTAAAGACAACTTGGTATTTCTAGACCTCCACCTTAGAATCCCCCATCTTGGAATCCTCTACCCTCTGCACTAAATACAGCTGCACTATTATTTGGAAAAGAAAACCTCTACCACATACCTCTACAATATCAATATGCATTGCTAAGAGCTATTCCATCACTATCTAAGAGTATCTAGATTCACATAAGACAACACTGAGTGAATTACTACTCAAAAAACCAACTGGAACATTACCCTTTACCACTATATATAAAATCTCAAAGTCAAAATCCTATTATAATTCCATCCACAATAATTTCAAATTTTCAAGTCACATCAGAAGAAGACATCCCTTAGGTTCTTACGATTAGTAAAAACCACAAAATGATCACCAATGTGGTAATGTCATCATAGCTTCAAGGAGAACATGACTAATAACAAATCAAGATCATGGGTGGAATAATTATTCTCATGGAGATTTAACTGATGAGAAATATTAGAAATAATTGATATGTGATGAATCAGAATAAAAAACCATCCCAAATTAAAGGCTTCATAAAAAAACATCAAACTAAACTCACTCTTATGGTAAAATAACTCGAGCACTAGATTAATTCTACTTTAAATAATCAAAATATTGCGGAAATTTATTAGTCCACAAGAAAACCTAATCCTTTTTTGTCAAGGCTATCCAAGGAGTCATAATCCAAAGAGAAACAAACTACAAAACTCCTATTATAGCCTATAAGACTAAAGAAACTTCTCACTTTTACAATAGACTTGGGGAATGACCAAGATATGAATACCTTGATATTCGAATGATCTATAGCTACACCTCATTGGGACAAAACATGACCCATGTATTCAACTTTTAATTCCCAGAAATTAGACATTGACATATTTTTGAAGATTTTACATGAAAAGTTTATACATTATATTCATGAGTTATGAAGTACCCAAGGCTTCATCAATTAAAACCACGACAAACCAATACAATAAATCTCTAAAAATTTTTTATCAAACACATGAACATGGATGGAGTGTAATTCACACCAAATTTCATCACAAAAAACTCATAATCCCCATAACGTCATCAAAAAGTAGTTTTCAAAAAATCCTCATATTTTACCCACAGATGATGATATCCAAACCATAGATCGATCTTCGAGAACCATCTAAATACTTTGAGATGATTGAATAGATAATCAACCCATGGAGTAGGATATAGGTTCTTTACTGTCACCTAATTCAAGCAATGATAATTTATTTAGAGACACATACTTTCATCGACCTTCTTTATGAACAAAACTGGTGCACTCCAAGGTGACACACTAGTCTAAACAAAGCATCTCTTTAACCGATCATCATTATGTAATCGAAGCTCTCAAAACTCAGAAAAAGTTATTCTATACAAAACATTGAGACTAAATAAACACTTAACTATATCTCAATCCCATACATGACCTATCATTGTAGGGGTAATGCCACAACCTCATCGAGAAGAACATCAGGTTACTCTTCTAAAACCCTAGGAAACACCATCCGATGAACCTATGATAAGCAGAGTATATTCTTAAACATTAAGGAAGATATGTATAGAATAGAACATTGACTGATTTGAGGGTATCTCTCACTAAAAAAAAATTAGAGGGACTCATTCATCCTAATAAAAAAAAATTTATCTCCATAAATAATCTATAATGTCATTCAACGAATACATCCATTCCATGCTAAGGAAGATGTCATATATATGTATCTGTAAACATATGAAGTCCCCCCCATCATCGGTGATTCCAAAGAATAAGACCATAATCCATATATACATCATTCAGATAAGCTCAACCTCAAAATGGCATAGTTAATGCTAAGGGGACTGAAATTATCTCCACCACATGTCAAAAAGAGTAGAATAGGGAAGGTGCTATAAAGTAGTGTGTATCTCCAGAATAAAAAAGAACACATAACCAAGTATAAAACAATAAATGGGAACCTCAAAAGAAATTTTTATTATCTGATACTAGGATCACTGGAGTATGAATCTAGACACTGACTTTTCCAAGAACTCCCTGGACTTGATTATGTCAACCTTCATAGCCATAATATTATCTATAGAGACAAGGATAATCTCTGGGATGTCATTTTCCTACACCATCTCCCCTCTACTAAACCAAATTTTGAGCATAATAGTACTTCAAACTCATCTAAATGTTCATAAAAATTGGAACCTAATATTGAAAACCTAGTGTATGCTTCCTGATTAAAAAGTTTGGTCACTCCCACGGTTTATGACCTTGACATCCACATGAAAAACATGTATATGATCACTTGTAAAAGGATTGAGAGCTGCCTCCCTTAGAGAAAAAAGATGACGAGTGATGGTACCTTCCCCCATATATCTAAATTCTCATATATCTAGGAATTTGGGAACCCTATAAGATATACTTGCTTCACGAAGATTCCTAAAAACTCCCCTCTTGTGACGATGTGGTTTTTGATAGTGTTATCTCAAAAACTATTGCTCTCTCTAATATATTGAGGTATGTTGGAAGCATAAATGGGACGACCTTTAACTAGACCAATGGATGAAAAGACTCTTTAAAATGCCTTGACCTATCCTCCAAATTTGTATATAGGTTTGGTGTATAATAAAGAAGGGTCTAGAAATTGATCTTGAACTAATGCATTTTCGAAATCACCTATCAAAAGGTAAGAAAATCTTGGTGATTAGTCACCTTCATAGTCTAAGAAATATACTATTCTTGGAACTGGTATATAAATATCTCCCAAGATACCTCCAACTACTCACAATCCCTAAGGAACAAGATGCACCACTGCATCCCTACTCCACGTATCACCACCACAAACAAAGAAACCCAAATTCTCCTTTTGAACATAGATATTACTTAAAGATATCTCTACCTCCTCCAACCATTATTCCATAATTTAGTCTAAAGTATACCCCTAATACATATATATACATTTTAACTAAAACTATTTGAGTGTCCTCCTCTAAGGGTCATCATCATAAACATTTACTCTACAATGATATACTGGAAATTATTGGTTAACATCCATTGAAATAACCAAACGGGATATTGAACTGAATCCATATATGAAAAATAATAAATGGTTATGTACTCATAAATCTGAAATATAGAATATTAAATATTAATTAACTAATTAATTTACTAATTAACATAAGGTTGAACATAATCCTAAGGTATATCCATTTACAACATAGGCATAAAGAATAATGATGCATGGTACATTCCTTGAACTCTACCCTACAACTAGTATCACATCCCATAGTGGGATCAATAAACATAAAAGTTCATCCATCATATCACAGGGGGGCCCAAATACTAGTGTCTCTACTAGAACCCATTTTTTAAATTTCTCACTAGGATTAGATGATATTATTGTATTATTAGCCCAGACAATCCCACATGTGCCTAACTACAAACTCCATAATATCCCTCAACATGAACCATTGATACCACACTATCACAACCCCTTCCCATCAAAGGTACCCTGCTGATGATAGAAATTATAGTAGGGAAATAATGATGCCAAAATCCCAACTCTAAAAGGCCACAGGTTGGAAACAAGCATTGAGGGTATAATATAGAATGGAATGGGAGGCCAAAACCTTTAATAAATCATGAGTAATGATAGATAAAATAGAAACAAAAAACAAATACTACTCAAGATAAAGGTAAAATGAAGATCTGAGATATATTCTTGTAATTTCATACAAAATTAACAAACTGAAAAGGTACTATAAGTAACAAAAGATAAGATTGAAAGTGGCTGAAAAGCCCAAAAAACTTCGTAACAAAAGAAAAATAGAAATATATATCCTGATCTAAATCTTTATATAAACCTAAAAATAATTTTAAATATACATAGGGTAAGCATAATATGTATACTTTTTATAATCCTCCATGGAGCCGCACATTCCAAAGATGAATAAATCATTCTAAATCCTAGTGAATGAAAAGTGAAACTAGATCATTACCTAAACATGTATGATAATTTCCCAGCCTCACCATGGCTACCTCTCACCAAGCATCACATACATGTGTTCATATAACATATTAACCAAAAGGGTACCACACTACAACTTCTCCTTTCATGAACTAGCCTAGATACCCTGGTACCCTGACACCCATTCCGATCCAAACTTGGACTGAATGACATTCCCAATCCACATGGGTTGGTGACTAGCAATTTGAATAAAATAAATATGAAAGTGGGAATATATTTTCCACAAAGACAATAGAAGAGACAAAAAAATTAGTATGATCAAAGGAAAAATCCAAAAAGAGAATAGTAGCAGAAGTGAAATAGGCACAGAATCATAAAGTACAACCACGATATACCAGAAAACAGAAGATTAAGACCCAAGTAATAATACACATAAATCTTTAAGTCCCAATGATAAAAAAACCACTTCCAAGTGGCACTTTTCCCATTCTCAAAACTGAAAGAATATAATCTACAAACACCCAAAGACATAGGTAGAATATGAGCTAAAATCCTAGCAGGGTCTCACCAAATATTTCTTAAGAAGATTCCAAAATAATTTACCAAATTAAGCTTTTGATTTTAAATAAATATGGATGAACATTAAAATGAAAAATTAAAATAAATCATTATTTAAATTTAAAATATTGGAAATATTTAAAATAATGACTTAATAAAAATTTTATATAAAAAGTTAATACAAATTCACAATAATTTGAAATACAATTTAAAAACAATGATATAATTTTCAAATAATCACAATAGAGCAACATGGTCATCCTACAAGTGGTATGATATTTCTAGGATATGGGATCCTCACACACTTGAATATGTTATCATTGTAATATGTGTACACACATCCATTAGACACTATTAAAATATGACTCATCACCATCTCATTGAGAATGTGACCTTATGTATTATGTTTTGTTAGAGTTGTAACACATCAATAGAGTGTTGTTCTGAATAACTCACTAAAAACCTAGACTTTCATGTGCTCTAACAAAAATAAATGATGTAATTTTTTTTAAAACTATAAAAAATAAAATATAACCTATTTTTCTTATCAACATGCCAGTTTCCATTTAAAAACAAAAATGAGATTTTAATCAAATCATGCCTTTTCTTGGTTAAAAATAATGGGTTCTTATCAAAAAAAGTTAATCCAGTTTTTAAATTAAAAATATGAAATAAATTTGGCAAATAAATTTCACAATTAAATTATAAAATTTATTTTCATGATTTATTTTTCAAAATTTTCCACCCAATTCCCACAAACACACCCCAATTCAAAGAAATTGGTGGTTTTCCCCAATTTTGAGTCTATGGAAAATCCTAAACACAATCCACAAAAAATTGTTTTTCCAAAATTTAATATATTTAAAGTTAATTTAAATCGAGAAATTTTGGGTTAAATAAATTTTCCAATCATAAACGGAACAACTTATAGTTGATCAAGGGATCATATAACAAAACATCCACAATGATATTTTCCAATGAAGAACATCAAGAATGAAGATCCTAGAATCAAAACTAGATTCAATATTTGAAAAAACTTATATTAGATCCTAGAACAACAAAGATATAAAACAAACTATACAGAAGATAAATAAAGAGAGTGGGGGAGAATGAACTAAGAAGGATTTTTTACCGGGAAAGGATAAAATGATGATTTTCTAGATTTAATCCCCCATAGAGAGTGTTTGGAGTATCCAAAAATGGTTCATAGAGCCATAATGACCTATGAAATTTTAAAATCACATGTTAGTGTCAAGAAGGGGGTAGAAAAATAGGGTTTGGGGGATTTTTAATGAATTTTATGAATAATTCAGTCCCACATGAAAGGTTAACTGGGAAGGACCACACTGTTTGACAAACCATGAACCCTGACCACGAACCCTTTCTGGTGGGGTTGGATGGATTCTCATTGGTGGGTGCATATTTTGAAAAACCATTCCCTAATGGTGAAAACCCCCACTATTTGGGTTAGAATAGTTTTTACAAGGAGGGCACACTTTTTGAGAAAACCATGTGCCAACCACGTACAACCATAGATCCCTTTAAATTTACTAATTTTTTCCCAATGTACCCCTAAACAAGAACCAAGCATATAATGATAAAAAACGGGGTTTAGAGTACCTAAAAACCATAACATGATGTTACATCCCCATTGGTTTTCTGCTCTGCCCCAACATCACATGTTCTGAGCCATCTCTCCCAAAAAGAATCTTTCCAGAAGATACCCAGGCTATCTATCATAACATGCATAGTTTTCATAATATAGTAACATAAACCCTTCCAAATATCTTTATAGTAACAAATTAGATTTTGGTAGCTACCACAACTTGAAATTTTTGTATTATACATTGAGTATAGTACCATGATGCATCATAGACTATAAATTGAGTATTGTACCTCAAGCCATCATACCCCATATAAAAAATTCCTATAATAACTATTTGGGTAATATATCTAGAGAAATATGTGTGTGATATAACCATAACCCAATAAATACCTCTACACACATATATGGGAAAGATAAAAACAATGCATACTGACACATAATACTACCAAGATAAGAGAGAAAGGCTAAATGGTATAGTCATCCATTTGTTCCTGAACAACCAGGATTCTAGGGAATACACCCTACCATCGTCCACTAGGTTTCGGTCTCCCTAATAACATGAGGAGGGTATCATGTGGAATAAGAAATACACATGATATAATATAGATCACAAACACACTATGAGTATTACCCAGGTCTCAGACACAACTGAAATTATCATCTCTTAAAAACATGACTTCCATATCTAAGAACTAGATATCCAATAAGCACACAAGGATTCAAGTAGTTTCATTTAATTATTTATTTCCTTTTATTATAAATAATTAGATAACATTAATTAATTCAATATTAATTATTTAAAATGATTCCATTTAAAATTTTATTAAACTTAAAGTAAAATATATTACCTCAATCATGACCCAACCAAAACCATAGTTTCTAAAGATTAATAATATCCTATTATCATTCCAATAAAAACCAACCCAAATAGTTCAAATATTTACTTAAAAATTACCATTTGATAATTCCAAGTACTCTACAAAACATATTAAGATACCATAAAAGAGAAGCATAACCAAGCGCAACTACTTTCCTCATGTATTAGGGAAAGGAATATAGGAAAAAGTATCCCATGAAATTATCTGTTAATAATAACATTACCAAGAAAGTATCATGGCTTTATGTAAGATAATATTTAATCCTAGATTTAACCCATCTTATAAATTCCAATGCCACCCCGATACCATCATGCATATCACCATGTATCTCAATATCATAGGAGTCAACTACTACCATTAAATTTTGGCCTCCCCACACATACATTTTCAACCAATAGACATCCAAGGATGAAATCACATCACCTAACAAATATCATGTCTATAGAAACATGGAAGGCATCAAATAACAAAAAAAATCCACGTGGAAACTAATCCCTAAAAATAAGGCACTTGGCTTTTACATGAAAACAGACACTCTCAGCCACAAACATTTATCATTATCAAACCAATATTTTAATTATTGTGGTTTACTACTATGAGTTACTTAAGAAATAAAATATTATAAACTATAAATTATTTCAACATTCTATTGAAGATTTTTTTTAGTTTTAACACTTTAAGAAAGAATAATTCATATTATCATGCCATATTATTATTCTTATCATCAAAAACCCAAATTTCCATCTTCAAGTTACTTATCCATTCTCATTAGAATATATAATAACAATATTAAATAACAATTATTAATAATAATATTATTTTTATCAAACTATAAGAATATTTTACAAATAATGCCTCCTTAATTCTTTAACCAACCAACAATTACTGACTTCACATTCATTAACTATTTTCATAAATTTAACATGCTAATATAAGAACAAAAAGCATACTAAAAAGGCATAAATGTGGATAGCAATCTATCTTGAAAATCAAGAGAGATACATGTATCATTATGGGAAAACCAAATGGGATCACTAAATCCATAAAAAATTTATTTTATTTTATTCTATTTAATCTTCATTATGGATAGTTCTACCACCTCCCAAAGATATAAGTCATCATAACATTATGTTTTCATATAAAAAATAAAATAAAAGGAGAAGCAATAAATACCCTACCTTAAGGATTTAACATTTTTCAAATGATAAAGGAACAAAATAATGGATCCCAATCACCTATATGAGAAGTAAAATATATTTTTCCAAGAACAACATGCCACCAAAACACAGACAAACATCAAAGGAACTAAATTAAAAAAGATCCAATGCTATAACATGGAAAGGTATAATGGGAGGAAACAAGATCAATCCATGAAAAAAACATTATAAATAGAGAAATAATCACCATAGATCACCATATAATGTGATATTATAGGGATTATTCCATTTTAAAGGGTCTTCAGGAATACTAAAGAAAACAACTCTTAGTTCTTGGAGTTTTGTAGGAAAGTGTAGTGTTTAATACAACTAAGAGCACTAAAGGATTTATAGGCACACTGATTAGTGGATATCCACCAAAAGAATGGAAAAATCATGATATGAATGTATTTCATTATAAATCCCACAAAAATTCACGTCACCTCAAACCATCAATCCTCGAATTAATTAACCTCATGAATTCTATATTCTAGATGTGAGTTTTTATGGTTGGATTTACCAGGCACACGACCCATCCCATTTATGTAATTTATTATATTCACATCCCAAATACACCCCAAGAAACACCCACACACAATAAAAAACTCCTATTAATCCATGAAACAAACTCCCACCCAATCCATATACCAGACATACATGACATGAACTTAAATTCACATTGTAAATTATTCCTGCTTCTAGATTATAACTGCAAAACACCACTGATCTTACATTAGGTTACCTCAAAGCACCGCATGATTCAAAAAAATGAAATTGAATTGGATAAGATGATTATTCCTTTAAATTCAAGTGATTATTAAATAATTTCAATGTTATAAAATTGATTATATTTGTAAAATCGGTATTTTCACAGTTCACCCAAAACATATTTTTTTAAAGAAAAATTCTCAAAATTCACCCTAAGATAATTTTTACATTAGAAATTAAAAAATTAATTTCATATAATATTATTTTAATTTTTAAATTCAAAAATTCATATTTTAAATTAAAATAAAAATATAAATAAAAAATAGTTTTCCATAAAAAAACAGACCTTTTAAATATAGTGGTTTTTACCTTATTTCATATCATTTTTAACTGATTGTTAATGTATTTGTTTTCAAATTATATATTCATAATATATTGATGTTTAACTTTTATTTTAATAAATTATTTATAAATTTTTTACTGGTGTGTATATAACACATTATTCAATAATATATTTATTTAATGTAATCTATACTAAAATCTCGAGGTGTTTAAATAATAGAACCACTAAGTGTGTGAACCTCTATGATTTTTACTTAGGGAATTTGGAAATTATTCTATTGTCCAATATTTACCTCTTGAAACACATAAACACACCCAATTGGATGAGGTAAATGGGAAAATATTTACAACCCCATATAAACATTCAGAATATAATATAATCCTTTTGTGCCGATATCTCATCATGCAGGTTTAATGACTATGTCGTCAACCTATATACCTGATATGAAGTTCATTTACATTCTTAAATGAAACTATTAATAAAATATGGACATTTAATTTTGTTTTATCGTTCCATTGCACTCAACGACATGATATATAAATATCGATAATAAGTAAAGGGAAAATAATTCCTCAATTTATTCATTAATAACATATCACTCACGACACAAGCAATACATCCTACCTTTTCATGAGAAAATTCTATCACATTTTTCATCAATAAATCTAATTAAATGAATCATAATATATATTAATAATAATATTAAAGTCTTATAATTATTAAATCTGTTCAAAGACAAGAATATACAATGACACGTAAACATGTGGAATCCTATATGAGTGAATGTACTAATAATCACCCATCTTGGAGATTACCAAGTGTGAACTTCATGAGAATAAGTCTCACTCACTTATGATTAATAAGACCTTACATTTTTTTATCATGCATGTATCATCAGATTATGTCATATAGCTATATGATTATGTTTAAGAATATCATCATAGAATTTCATTATTCCCATCATAGAATGGAACTACTTATGAAATTTTCATTGAGAAAAATAATCTAGGAAATTACCACATTAAAGCTAATTAGAAGAAAAATCAATATGTTATAAGGTATTTATTTAAATAAATGTCTCTAAATATATAAAAAATAAAAACTATAATGAAGTTGATTCAAAGACACCATATCCATCACATATGACTTCAAAAGTTATCATATATGACATGGTATAAAGTAAAATGTAATGAATGTATTTTATGATTTACTAAAATTGGTATATGAAGTGAGGCATGCCCAAAATCCAATTTTCATGTGATGATATAGGTCCAATTATATTTAATGATATGTTTATATCATATTTATGGAAATTTTATTTCATGCTACTTCTCATTTAAATCATAAAGTATGATTTAATGATTAATGCTGGGTTCTATTACCGTCATGCTTGAGGATAAATTAATGAATAACATAAAATTTATTAAATACATGAGAATATTTTTTTAAATGTAATTTTATATGCGTATTATTCTTGTCTTAAGAGTAGGTCTCCCCTAACATATCATAGTTTTTTGATTTTTGGTGGCCAAATGTTAAGTGTTAACATTTGTGTAATCTTCTATAATTATGTATCATTAAAGCGTGTGAGAGTTAATGGACATTGATTCTTAGAAATGTAACCAAATTCATTAATTATATATTTATAAAATGTGTGAGTTATTTCATAGTGATTAAATAGAATCCTCCTAGACTATACAAAGGATACCAACCCTTTAGAAATGTGTTTGAAAAACCACTTAAATAGCCTATTCATGGAAACTCTTCATCTTGAATCTATCTCTTAAACCTTCTTTTCTTATGAGATACAAGAATATAAAGAAGGTTGAAAAGTCCCACATAAAGAATTTTGGGAATTCGATTATTCTTTTTGATACACCTCTCAGAGAAGGACCTTTTGGTTATTCCTTGGTGATCATTATCAAGTACAGATAAATAAATTGTGCACTGACCATACCATTTAAAGTATGATATGTATAAAATTTTAATTTCTATTTTTTGTATTTTACATTTCATACACATGATGAAATTTGTTTCAAAATTTCATAATCACTTATAATAAATTTATTAATAGCTTACCTATGCTAAGAAACCATTCAAATTTTACCTGATATATAGTGATTAATCTTTATTATTGATTACAACCTCATCTACCCTATATATATAGAAATATATTAATGAAATGATGATATTTTTTCCCTTTTTACTTTCTATCTATATCTTATCAATGTATTTTACATTATATATTTTATTTATTTATTTTATTTCATTATAAATATTCGACCCCATGTTTCATCAATTATTTTCTTCACTTATTACCGATTAATAATTTACGATTCTAGAATTCGTCATGGTTTCAATCAGTGTTTTTTCAGTTTATCAACATTCTATCAGAGTGATAATATTATATACATTGTGAATTATGATATTGTTATATCCATATATATCAAGGAAATCATAGGATTATTACACGAAAAGGGTATGAAATTATTTTCTTTTTACGATCCTTCGTGTGAGAATTATCTCCACTCATTCAAAGAGATATATTAATAAAGTAGTAATGAATTTTGACTATAAAATTTCACACTATTCCAAAAAGTTAAAGTGATTGGTTATAATTAAAGTAATGTTAATAGTTAATGTGTTTGATATCCAGATAAATGTAATTCTTCAAATAACAATTTGAATAACTTTTTTAAAAATTTGTTTTATGGTTAGCATTGTATACCTATCGTATACTGAAGTGAATTTTTTTTATTATGAAATGAAACATTATGATGGAAAAATCATATTTGATATATTTTATTTATTTATACACCCTAAATTTTTTGAGCTTAATTATGGTTTATATGTTCTCATGGTATAGATGATATTTTTTTAAATTTTTTAAAAAAATATCATATTGGTTTATTTTCTTTTTCTTATATTTATTTATTATATGTAAAACATTTGAATAAAATTAAGTGTTCAAAAATATTTTCATCAATATATTCCATTGATTTTGATATCATGAGATTATTGAAAATACTGATATTAATTTTCTTGTTATTGTTATTAAAAACATCGTGAAACCTGATCAAATAATTGTATTCTATTCCTTGAAGTGAATTTGATTGTTTGTGAAAATAATTTTATTTCATTCTTTGAAGTTAATTTAAATATAAATGAGTTTAATATAAATGGATTTCAAGGTGAATAAGATATTTTCTGATGATTATTACACCTCATTTATTAGTGAGGAAAATAGTAAAATAATAAGAATAATATGACTACCATAAGTTGTTTAAGGATAATAATTATTTATATATGACAATAAATTTTATCAGTAATTGTAAATTTGTGCATTCTTGAAGAATGATATTAAAATATTTTATTTTGAAATTGTGTTAAATAATATTTTCATCTATCAATTTCTTTATTATGTAGCAATAATATTAATGAAATATTATTATTTATCATGTGCTTATGGATTATAATTAACATCTCATGTGATTAATTTTATATTATAACATGAATTTAATGGTATTATTTTAATAGTTAATGGATGAGATGAGGTAGTCATAAGACTTTTATAATCGATTATATTTCTAAATTTTTTTACCACCTAAAGTGGTTAAAATAGATCATCATGGTAAATAAAACTAGTATTTTTATATAAGATGATAATTATTGATAAATAATAAAATATCAAACATGAATCATGAAATCTAATGAATGAATTCATCCCAAGATGTGAATGTAATTTTAGTTATTTTATTTAATTTATTTAAGAGAATAAAGATATGCGTGATATTTATTTATGAAATTTGTATTATCCACCATTAATATTTTAGAAGTCATAATCATGGTCACCATAAAGTATGTGTAATGAATCCTAAAAATGTTACCTGTTACCCTACATTTCATATGTATCTACCATTAATTATGTAGGGGGCCACTACACATCAAATAAATTTTAAAAATTATTTTTGTTAAAATATACAAATTATATAAAATATACTAGCTGTTGGGACCAAACAATTATTTTTATATTAAGAATTAGTTATTTAATGATCAACCACCAAAAGATGAAATTATAGTAATAATAACGATAAATGCGAGTATTTAGTTTCTCAACACATACTATAAACATGTTAAATATAAATAATGGAAGATACTTACTATATTATATATATTAATCTTGAAGAAAATGTATTATAAATATTTTTTCAATTAAATGATTTGAGATAACTCAGATATGTATAATGTTGATGAAAAGTACTTAAGAGTTAGTTTTTCCCATGTATGTACATTGTTTGATAGTGAAAATTAATTAAAGTCTCAATAAGAGAGAATATATTCCCACATGATGGTAATTTTTTTTAATAAATAAAGCCTTTTTATATATGAAGTATTTTTGGAATATATTTAGCATTGATGATATTGTTTAAATTTAATATCCTACAGATACATTGGAAATATGAGGTGTCAAATACCTATATTTATAACTAGCATTCAAAACATAAAAAAGAATCAAATTAATATGATAATATTTTATTTTTACTATAAGAAATTGAATCAATTATTGTAAATCAGAAGCTTACTGGTCTTAATACATTTGATAAACAACATGATCAATTATTCCATTAAAGAAATATGATCATTTAAAATATTAATACAAGTATACCTGAAAATAAATTTATTAATAAAATAGTAGGAATCCATCAGGGGGACAATAATGAATTTATTTAACATATGTATGTCTACGAAATTATCACTTACATGAGAATTTTTCATTATTGTTATGTTATTATGATTTCACACTATATAATGATTTGCCATTGGTTATATATCATTAAGGTAAATTATTTATATCATTATTGACTATATCAATGGTTAATTTCCAATATTTATTAGATGTATTAATTAGGAAACATATATGGGTTCACCCACATATCATGTGAACCATTTAATCATTTTATAAAAGATGCATATATTAAATGGTCATGTGTATTATTATTTTCTAGTGTGTATACATAACATGGACTAATAGTTTATTGATATAAATACTTAACATCGTATACTATATAAAATGGTCCACTAGAACCATTTATAAGATACTCACAACACATAAATTAATAATACATTTATGAAGTGATGAAAATAAATAGTCCAACTACACACAAAAATGGGGGTTTAATTGATTATATAACATCATTTTTCATCATGATTATAAAATAATAAATATATTTTCTATTAAAGAGGAAGATTAATGTATGAAAAACATAACATATTTTCAGATATTTCCCCTGATGTGACATTGGTATGAGACAAATAATGAGTTATCATTAATTGTTATTGATGTCATATTTGAAAATTTGAAATTATTCAAAGATAATTTATGATAATGGAATTTGAAATATGTTGACATAAAAATTACTGGACAAAATGGATTGAAGGAATATGTAATATGTTAAAAATATTATTTTTTTGGATTGCTAATCCAAACTTATGAGACTATTGAATACCAATGAGATAGTTATAATAAATCTTATTCCTTATTTATTTGGATATTTATATATTTTAAGATTATATCAAATTTATATTTTCATTCTTTATCATTATGTTAATATTTATTACAATATCTTCGATTCCTTTAAAGGTTAAAAATGATGGAATTGTTTTAAAAATTATGAAATGTTCCCCCAATATAATTAATTATTGTATGGGGTGAACAAAAAAAGATAGATCCCATGTATCAATATTTTGATATATTCATATAAGGAAGAATATAAAATTGATTTTATCATCACATGGTTTGTATTAGTTGATGTCTTTCATTAATCCATACTTTTTTGATGACATCAAAACTTGTGAATAGTTTACAAACTGAGTGGGGTATTTCATGTTCAAATTATAAGGAATTTTCATGTATTTGATATTTATAATTTATAAAATGAAATATTAAATTTTGGAATGATTCCACATATTCATGAAAACATCCCTAATAAATAATTAAATTTTTTTCTTTTAAGAGTGATATAATTCATACATGATGAGATGCTAATGAATGTATTTATCCTTTCTAAATTAAATATAAATGTATATTTTTTATCCCTGAATGATATACATGTATATGTGCATATAGACCTAGAAAATATAATGATGCCACATTAGAGTGAATTTAATTCAAGATAATATTATTCTCATTCTCAATGAGTTTTAAAGGGTGTAAATGACTAATTATTCCAAAATTTAAAATAAAAATTGGTTGGTTATGACAATACTAGATATTTATCTATCCATATAAACCCATATCTCAAACTGGATATTTCTTCATGTTTGGTAGAACTTCCATTTCATGGAATTTTATAAAACACAATATTTAGATGACATCCTCTAATAATGTTGAGTTATATTCAATTCATGAAGCAAGTCATGAGTGTGTTTTTCTAGGATCAGTTATTTTTCAAATAAGAAATAATTATGGATTAGGAATTAGTAATGTTATTCCAGATATATTATATGAATAAAATGCTACCATTATAATAGTATTGAATTATGGTTATATTAAGGGTCATTTAAAAAAAATATTTTCCAAAAAATATTTTTCATTCATGAACATCAAAATAATGGTGAGATTTAAATTCATAACATAAGGTCCTCTAATAATTTTTCATATTTTTTCCTAAAGGTATTACGACTAATTTTTTTGAGTAACTGATCTATAAAATTGGTATTAAAAAAATGAAAATTCTAATGTGATTTTATGAGGGGGAGTTGGGAACACTACACTATTTTCCCCCTTTATCAGGTTTTTCTTTTTTAGGTATTCTTGATAAGGTTTTTAATGAGGCAGAATATCATGGAATCCAATTACATTGGAGTTATTTTATTTTTCTAACAATATTTTCTAAACTGAATATTATATATATATATTTGAAATTATAACATCAAAGAAGGACCATTAGGAAATGTTATTTTAAATATGTATGCCAAAATAATTATTATCCTAATGATGAAACCTTAATTACCAACATAACCCTTTCAATGAAAACCCCTTCCTTTTCTCCAAATTTAGGTATTCCACTTTTAGATTTGAGATGGGAGATAAGGAATAATCTAGAACAATTATTATAACCTCATATACCCTAAATATATATAAATATTTTAATTTAATTATGAAATTTTGGCCCTCTATACTTTCTCCCAATCTCCTTTCTCCCACATTTACCTTATAGCTTTTTTTCCATCATCATCATCATCATTCCAATTATTAAACTCCACTTTTAATCAATGAATTTCTTTGACTATTATCAATCACACATTTACAATTTTTGAAGTCCTCATGGTTTAAATTAGGGTTTAATAATTTGTTCACTAGTGTTATGTGTTTTCTAACCCAAATATATACAAATCCAAACCCAATTATAAAATATTTAAACTAAAAAAACATTAAAATAAATTCTAATAAATAAATTAAAGAATAAATAAATGAAAAATATGGTAATATTCCGAAAATAAAAAATATATAATAATAAAAAATATTAAAATTATTTAGTTTCTTCTAATTTATATTATAAAAAAAATTGATAACTAAAATTTTAAAATAAATTAACAAGATAATTATTTATATATGAACACCTACATCTCATTATTGTTGTATTTAATTATAGATTAATTTATCGAGGCAGAGACACAATTATTAAAGATCATGTTATTGTGGTTTTTGTTATTATAATATGTTATTTCATGTTATATATTATTATTATTATTATTATATATCAAGGTTTTATCACATAGAATCATTAATATTTATATAGTTTGGGTTTTCTGTCGCACATCTATTTAATGAGTAATGTAATTCATATTTTTCATCTATACCTTTAATATTGGTTATCATTTTGGATATGGGCTTTGGATGTCAAGAAAACATTTTTGTTAGTTTTGAATTTTTGGTGAAATTGTGTAATGGATATTTTAACAATTTACATACTTCTATATTAGTTTTTAAGCATGTAAATAATTTAATTTATAGATATCTATCCCACCACCACCTTTAAAATATGTGATTGAACGCAACTGAAATAGAGATAAATGAAATGATATTGTAGTTTTATTTAAAATTAAAATTGAAGTTAATAAAGAATCATTTTTATTATGAATCCACACAAAGAAACACTCATATATGTGGCCCTATAAAAATATTTAATATCATTTGGAGTTTGGTGAATGAAAATTATAATAATTTAAACTTTTAAATATCAAAGTGGAATTGTGGTTCAAAAAAATAATTGTAATCATTTTATTTATTTATTTATTTTGGTGACTGAAAATATTATTTTAAAAAAAGTACTTAAAATATGTGAATTCATTTCTTTATTTTCTTATGGCTGATAAAATAATTAAATTAATTCATTATCTCACTAAAACTTAGTGAAAATCAAAAAAGCGAAATCATTTCATTCTTTTAATGCTAACATTCTAGAAACTTTATGAAATGATTTCATGCTGTCATTGTAACTTGTAAGGAAAATGTTTTAATTTGTTTGATATTTTTTACTATGATATATATAAAATGTTAGCCCCAATTATTCCTTACTAAAGCTCTTCAATCAATAATGTCTCAATGGATACAAGTGATATCCATTGATGATTAATATCTTATGGTCTTCAAAATTTTAGGTATTTCATTAGTTTTTTTATTTTTAAAATATTAATTTCTAGATTAGTTTCTAAATTGTATTTATATTAAGATTATTTTGTTTTTATTGAATAATTTAATGAATTTATATAAAATTTTAATTTGGAATATTTTAATAAATTTTTAAATATTTTAAATTCTTTTTGTAATAATAGTTTAACGTTGTAATGATAGTTGAACGGGTTAATTAGTAGAGATTAAGTTAGTTTAAAAAAATGTATAAATGATATTTTAGTATTTATAATAATATGAAAATTAAAATTTACATCCAAGATACTATTTATATAGGTACCAAAATAAGAATATAAGGATGGTAATACCTTTATAAGGTCATTGGTGGCACGACATTGGTTGAATGGTCAAGAAAGGATTTGTCACATCTGTGTAATGGAAGTAATGTATCTCAGGCTATGTTGATAAGGATGGTAATACCTTTATAAGACCATGCCCATGGTAGTTGAGGGTAAATCCATCCAGTTAGATCAAAAAACAATAAACCAATAAAACCGTGATGAAACATGACTGCATCCTACTTTATGAGATATTATAAACAAAGAGATTCTATTATACAGTACATGTTCATAGGTTGGTCTTCACTGCTGTGACAATCCTTATCTCTTTAGGGGCCATGATGGGTTGCTAGATCCTGCTATTGGTCTATGTATAATATTCACTACTATCAAGATAAGGGCCCAGAGGGTCAGACACAATAACACATTCATGAATCTTCCTTATTCAGTTGAATCGAAGTTTTGGACATGGTGGGCCCCACCACTGGGGTCTGGGATTTGTCCAAGGAAAAAAATCATCAATGTAACAAATAAATTCATATTATTCGAGTTTATAATAAGGAACATTGAATTTATTTATTAAATGTACTTAGGAGTTTTAAGTAAATACATGAAAAATATTAATTTGCGAATATTTAAAATATTCAAGGTTCAATTAATATTTATGGGAACGAAGAGTCAATTTTTGGACTCAATTGTTATCATGTAACATATTTAATACATTACAATAAAATGATAATAATATTTATGACACAGTTTAGTAGTCATAAAATGTTGAAGATAATGCGTTAAGTATTTGAGGCTAGCGAGGCTATATCGGGTATTTTAATTAAACACTATATATAAAAAAAGATGAATTTTTTACAAGCACTATTCATGGGGATTCTCTCTCCTCTACACTCTCCCATGTTTTAAAGATATACTCTCTGGATCCAAGGAGCTTAGATCAAGATCTCTCTTAGGCATCACAAGAAGAGTGATGTAGTGATCGTTGGAGTGTCGACGACTTCGTTTAAATTCGGTGCTAGCACCTTGAATTCGACAAATGGAATTCCCCTGGATTCTTTGAAGCGAGTGTGGATGATCTAGAAGAGTTTGATGTCAAATTCTTCAAGAAGAAATCACCAATGATGAGTAGACATCATGCACAAGTTCATATTTAAACCAGGAATTTTACATTTTATTTTTGTCCTTAAAACCCTTCACTCAAGATCCCCAACTAAAACTGGCCATCATTCTATCTATGTTGACAAGATTGTGTAGATTTTCAATGGAAATGTTTTAAAATCCCACCTTTTTGGGGATTCCACTGTATGTCTGGTTCCTATAAGTGGTATCATAGGGGCACATGTTAATTTTAAGTCAATTAAAGAATCTACTTTTCATTAAGTTATGAAGAGGGATTCAATATGGTCCCAACCCCGTTGACCGTGTTTTAATTCGACAACGGATGACCATTTCACGGTCATCTGAATTCTTAAGTTCAGAATAAAAACCAGAAGTTTAACGAGGTTCTAAAATATTGAACTGTTGTATTATTCTTCAAATCTTTTTACACCGAAATAATATTTTTCGGTGAGGATTATTAATTATTATTATTATAATAATTTTATTACCATAACAACAGTTTTATTATAATAATAATTTAATTATTATAATATTTTATTATAATAATAATTTAATTATTATAATATTTTATTATAATAATTTTAAAATTATAATTATGATAATTATATTATTTTCCAATGCATAAATTGGCATTATAAAATTTTAAAGGAATACCTACTTTGTAGGTCTTGGTAAAAATAAAAATATAAGGAGGTGTGGAATTTTCTTTTTTTAAAAGGAATGTGGACTTTAAAAAAAGTATAGGGTTTTTGGGGGTCAAGTGCCCCCCCTGTCCAGCAGTGCACCAGGGCTAAGATACCTCCTAGGGAAGACACAACACTAAAAAGTTAGGTTTTGTTGGGGGGGGGGCTGCTTGTCCCCCCTGGTTGTCTCCTTCCTGTGGAGCCACCTGCACGACTTGCCTTTGCGCGCAGTAGCACACTACACCAGGGCCACCCCATCACCCAACACCTAGTAGATCCTGACTCGAACCGCGTCGGCTGGTGACCAACACCCCTGGAACCTCCCCCCGCCGCATCGTTCCCAAAATGGCCTTCACTGCCGTACGCCATAGTGCCAACACCACCTATCCCCCTGCCAT
The DNA here is from genome assembly GCA_963277665.1 of Viscum album. NCBI lineage: Eukaryota > Viridiplantae > Streptophyta > Magnoliopsida > Santalales > Viscaceae > Viscum > Viscum album. The sequence goes on along the minus strand of OY728151.1, from coordinate 1,434,227,807 downwards.
AGAGCCGTGCACATCCAGCCACCCCGCGGGTCACCTCTTCCCTAGTGCGATGCTTGTTCCGCTTCTCCCTGTTATCCACCTACGATGACTTCACACCCCAATCCCAGCCTCCTCCCTCCACCGACGCCCTCCAACTATCAGTCCGGCCTCCTCCCTCCACCGGTGTAACCTGCTAGGGCCACTGGTCCAGTCTCCTCCGACCAAGCGCACCGCATAGGAACCCTCTAGCTCCTTTCTACTCGAACCCTATAGTGCGTTCCGATAGCCACAATGGGTTCTTGACGTCCTGGCCTCCCTGACCAATCCTAGCTAGCATGATTCACCACTGATCTGCCCCGTTCTGGAAACCGCCCGGTCCTCCTAGTGGGCAGCTAACCTACTCTTCCCCAAAACAGGCCTGAGCGGGTCTGCCCAGCCCAGAATTGGCTTAGGTGGAACTTCCCATCCCAGTACACCTCTACACGGGGTCAGTACCACTCATAATGGGCCTGAGTAGGTGTTCCTCATCCCACACATGCCCTTCCTGAAGTTTTTTGGGCCCGAGTGATTTAATTAAATCAAAAAATTAATTAAAATAATTAATTTCGTTTCATTTGAGAGCTAAATTAATTTATTATTAATATTTGATTATTAACATCTAATGCGAGGTAATTAATTTAATTTGGTTACTAAATAAATAAATAAATAAATTTAATTTTTATTTTTAAAATTAAATTAATTAATCTGGCCCGAACGACGACATTTGTTGAATTAAAATTAGAGTGAAATTTTAATTCAATAAAATAATGTGCTTGAATTTATTTAATTCATGTTTAATTTTTAATTCTGCATTTAGTTTATATACGTGAGTTTAATGCATAAATGACTGATCATGATCTTGAGACTGACCAATATTTTTCTGGTGCATTTTATTTAATTAATTATTTATTTAATTAATTTATTTATTGCATGCCAGTTTGAAAAAAAATAGTTTAATTAAATAAATGACGATCTAAGTCTCATCTCAAGTGTCATTATATATATAAAGGCCTACACGTCCATTCTCAGAGTTGTATTTTATACCCCAAGACCCCATCGCTTGCATGCACGTACAGTTTCATAATGATAAGATGAAGTATGACACACTTCGCGCCAAGCGACGACGAAGTACCAGATAGGAGTTGGATGAATTGGATGAGAAGATGTTTTTATTCATGTTGCAAGCCAGAAGAGTAAAGGTATTTTTCCTAGGGTCTCGGTTATTCCATTATTCACTCAAAATATCAACCATTAGAACTATCTCATAATCAGGTCTTCATTTTATTTCTTCATGGTTTATTATTTTGTGAATGTGTAGTTAGATCATGATCACATAGAATAATAATAAACCAGCATGCAAGATAAAATGAACATGTGACACGATGATTTTTATATTTCATGCACGGTTAGTTGTGAGTGAGATCACATAGTACATGCTTATAAAAATCGAAAATTATTTCTTTCTCCACATTAAAAATAATAAAACCCTCAAAGATATATTAAGTGATAATAGCCTTCCGTCATTAAAATTTAGACAAAACCGGCAGTTTAAGGTGTCGGTCATGCCATAGCTGAGGGTTCCTATTACTAATAGGGGGTGCTTATAAGAATTATGGGTCAAATTAACTAAAGTGATATTGAGGATTAGCCATATCAAACTCATTAACATTTTAGAGGCAAGCATTGAGTAAATCAAGTTCTGCTTTTAGAAGTTGGATCTTCACTCTACAGATCAAGGAACCGCAAGTCAATGCAGCCGGCCAGCCAAAATCCCACCTTTAACCCTCCAAGTAGTGGCTTAGCCATAACATGTTGACTACAAGGGGTGGTTCTAGGATCATTTCCACTAGAATACTCAAGAGATAGATTATTCTGATTCTAGCACACATGTTTCCTAGAATCCGATAAAATAGTGGAAGAATTTAAATTATTTAAGTAATTAAACAAAATTTCTTAATCGGTAATCATATAAAGGGCAGTAATCTGAAAAAATTCATTTTTGTAGAAAATGGAAAGTTATACCAAAAGTTTAAAACTATGATAAATATTGGAAAAAGTAAATGTCTTCCCTGACCTGAATATCCATGAATAGTGTAGGCGCATGCACGTAGTACTATGATATAGGAAACTCATGGTGCCAGTAACCCCAACTCTGTTAAATTAACTCAAGAATCAAGGGTGAAATTGGTTACATGAGAATAATGACAAAATAATATTATAGTTATATCATTATGCTTTCATCAACGTCCAGTGTTAGTTGTGATCGCTACACTAGGACATGAATGATAAAACATGAAGTCTCATCTCTGAGATGTTTGCTAGGAGAAAGCAATGAAATGATATGAATAAGTCAATGGTACACTGACATGTGTAAATTGATAGATTGATCATGATATTTAAATGGATCCATTTATCATATCATTTTCACCACTTTACTCAAGTTTCATTTTAAGTTATAAAATGAATAGGTATTGAGTAAATGCTTTATTACATATTTAGGTAAAGGTTCACCAAGTGAATAAGAGATAGATCCATCTCTAATTCTTATAGAAAGAAAATTGAAAGACTGGGAGAAAATTCCAAAAAGTAAGTAATGCCAATGGAACATTCGCAACATCCTTTAATGCATGAGGTATTAACAAAGATTATTTACATTTCATATTATAAAATAAAACAATATAAGTTAAAAATCAATAAACCAATTTAAAGAATCAAGTTTCTGCTTCGATATCAAAAATATACATCAATTGTAATGTTTTATTTTTATGACTTGGGTACTAAATACAATATTCTGGTGACATATGTGTATTATTATATGATAACCAAGTATAGAAACCTTGCTAGAAGTCAGGTGTATTCTCCATGTGGCTGTGAAAGGGTGATAACTAGGCTAGTGGTGTGAAGTACATGACTTCTTTAATTGCCAATTGAAAGATTTGTGTTGAAATATTAATGAGTAGAACCACAAAAATTAATCTCACATGTCCTTCAATACAAGAAGACATTATTTCATGTTTCAGAATGAATGTTGTTTTTGGTATTTTAAACTGAATCACTAGTTCGGTAATACATTAATCATAGGAAAATAGTGACAAATATAAATGTATGACTTATACCCAATTGTGAAAAGATAAATCTTTTTCAATTAATACTAAAAGTGTATGTCATGAATATACCAAGTATGGTATTTAGGTTCAACCCATATAAATACTTTTGGTATTATCAATGTCTTTAATTTGGACAAAGGAACCTTTAAAATAAATGTATGTCACAAAGCTTTTGGAAATAGTTCAACAAGTGAACGTGAACTATTCAAAGAAAAAGCTATAGGTATATATACTTCATATGATTCATTTAAGTGATTAAGAAATGGAAAAATGAAGTAATTTCATGGTCAGATGATATGATCTACTTTAAGATGACATGCCGAAGAATATATTGATTGTGTAATCATCGATCATGATAATATAGCTTGGTGAAATTCCTAAATGGACATTACCTCATCCACATCATGACATTGATGTTAATGAGGATAATCGATGACGAAGTCTTACATATTAACATTGATAAACTAAATGTATCATGGAGTAATTCCTAAATGCACATTTTATACATACATTTTGTGATGTAAGTAATATCAATGTTTCAACTTGTAGAAACATCCATTATATTCCATGAAATACTTTTAAAATAATGGTAATATCCCATAACCATATTCCAACTATAAATGAAAAATTAATATCATAAAAGTCATAGTATGATGTAAATATATTATGTCCTAAGGACATGTGTTTGTATGTAATGAATTTGTTTGGACATAAATAAACTTTCATCAAGACAAACAAATTGTGCATTTAGAGTAATTATCCTAATGATTTCTTAGAATATTGAATACATCCCTAAGATAGAAAAGTTATAGTCAAGTGATAGACTATGTTCTATAATAGGGTGCATATCTCTATTAGAGACAGTGGGAGCTATATTGACTTGTGTTTAGTCAATTCTCAAGATGCACAAATAGTTGGCATAAGAATTGTTCCACAATCCTATTTGGAATAGAGTATGTTCCAGAGACACATACTACGTAGGAAGGATAAAACCATTGTGATGGTTTTTATATTCACCATGGTCGGTGATCTATTAGTCAATGTGAATAATATCTCCTACAAGTAAGCATTGTTTGGAAATTTTCTAAAATTAATAAGACCAACTAAAATTTAATTAATGGATTCCATTTATCAAAGTGCGAATGGGATTATTATTTTGAATACTGTGGTGGGTATTCAAGTGAGTTAATACATGAATCATATAAGCGTAGTACCAATAAGGTGCGATTGGGTTGACCAAGTCATTGTGCCTAAATCCATTCAAATTTTACTTATAAAAAATAATATCTATGATCAAATTATTTTGCTTTGGATGTCATTAGCACTAATTGTGGATGGTATCTGTTCAACAAAACCAGAATGGGATGGTCACGTCACAAAATTATAATAAAGGTTGAATGTTATTGAAATCTAGTTTAGTATTAAATTAAACAATGTGATCATAGAATATACAATTTCAATAAATGATTTCCATGTGTCTACAAGAGGTTAGTGGGAGCGTCAATGTTTTCCAAGCTAAGTATGTTCAACAACATATGGAAAACAGACATTGGTCTTATAGTTAGTTAAGACCAAAATGAAATTTGTTCTCTAGTGATTGACTTAAATCAATAACCTAAGTTATAGGGAATATGATCTACTAATGTAGATCAATAGGTTGCTTGGTCCTAGTCAATCGAACATATAGTGACATTTTATACAAAAATAAAAGTCATAAAAATTCAAGAGTATAATTATTTCATGTGTCATAGGACATAATCTCTTCAGGTTGACATTTTCAGGACATGGGAAGAGATAAACATGGTGATTTGAAGTCCATACACTTATGCAATGGATTAATCACGTATGCCATGATATGTAAAAGAATTGATATCTCTAGAATATGATTTATAATAGGAAAATATCAGTTATATCTTGGAGAACTACAAGGGATGTAGTCAGAACCATCTAATGCTACTTTGGAAAGTACAACAGATATGTACCAGGTAATTGGAGAAGAAAGGATACTAGGTTTCTGGGATACAAAATAGTCTTCCATAGATCAATGTTATATACTACCACAGTTAGTATAAAGGCGATGACCAAGTCAAGATCATATAATCTAGTGGTATCCATACCTACAAATTCCGAGTAAGTTTTATCTTCTAAGGAAGCTAAGAAGTAGATAAATACAATTATTTGTTCCAATTCTTGGAATCACACCTAATAATGAAAAGATTATCATAATGTAAATTATGATATTCTTACTAGCCAAGATGTCTAGTTATGACAGTGGAAAAGTGGTATATAATCAGGATACCATCTCTTGAAAAGTTTTACTCAACTAGATATGGTCGCAATATCATAATTTCCATGTAGCGATACCATGGATGATATAGAAGCTAAAGCCATTACTCAGCAAAAACACGATGTTCATCATGTGAATAGATAAAAAGTTTGGTTAGAAAGTTAGATCTAGTGAAAGTGGGAGTGTTCAAATAGTGGGTTCCCTAGACCCAACTATTCACTGATTTTGATTACCATATCATGTATACATTTACCTATACATGATGTCTTCTTACCACTATTGTGTAGACTTTTCTTCACCCACTATTGAAATGGTAATTTCGAAAGATTAATTATCGTATCAAGAGGTTATAGAAGATCCCATGATATAATGAGAATCTCGAGATACTATTACATTAATCTTAAATATATGTTCTATGGTCTAGATACATCTCACCTATTAGACAGAGTAGATGTTTGACTATCAGGTGTTGGGGGCTCATAATCATTGATATTTCTTCTCATGAAGTTTGCACTTGGTGATCTATAGTAGTGAGATCATGAGGACTGACCCACAAAAAGGAACACCACATGTTTCATGTGTCAGTGGATGTTCCAATCTATTATGATGTGTAATGGTCTCTTGACTTGAGATCATTACCAATTTATGTCATTTGATTGTGTACTTTGATTCATGAGAAAATCTTTGTCAATGAAGTTGTGGTGAGGTAGCTTGTGTCGGGTGCGTCATTGGTGGCATGGAATTTGATGAATGGTCAAGAAATGATTTTTCACTTTTGGGTAATATAAGTAATATATCCCATGAAATGTTGATAAAGATGGTAGTACCTTTATAAGACCATGACCATGAAAGTCAAGGGTATATCTGTCCAGTTATATCAACAAACAGTAAAGCCAAATTAGGGCGATGACACTCGAGTGCAACCTACTTTATAAGATATTATAGACAAAGAGATTATATTACATAGTACGTGTTTCTAGGTTGCTTTTCACTGATATGAAAAAAAATTATCTCTTTAGGGGCCCCGATGGGTTTCTAGCTCCTGCTCTTGGTTTGTGAATAATATTCACTACTATCGAGATAAGCGCCTATAGGGTCACGCACAATATCATATTCAAGAATCATACCTGTTTAGTTGAATTGAAGTTTTGGACATGGGGGGACTCACCACTGGGGTCCAGGATTTGTCCAAGAAAAAATGATCACCAATGTAACAAATAAATTCATATTATTCGAGTTGATAATAATGATCATTGAATTTATTTATTAAATTTATTTGGGAGTTTTATGTAAATACATAGAGAATATTAATTAGAGAATATAAAAAATATTCAAGGGTTAATTAATATTTATGGGAACGACGAGTCATCTTTTGGACTCAATTATTGTCATGTAGTATATTTAATATATTACCAGAAAATGATAATAATATTTATGACACAGTTTATTAGTTACAAAATGTCGTTGATAATGGGTTAAGTATTTGGGGGCTTGCAAGGCTATACCAGGTATTTTAATTAATCATGATAAATAGAAGAGGAGGGGTTTTTACAAGAACTATTCATGGGGATTCTCTCTCCTCTCCACCCTCCCATGTTCTAGAGAGAGACAATATGGATCCAAGTGGATTATATCAGGCTCTCTCTCAGGCATCACAAGAAGAGCGATGCAGTGATCATTGGAGCATCAAACACTTCGTCAGAATTCCGCGCTAGCACCCAGACTTTGACGAACGATGTTCCCATGGATTCCTTGAAGTGTGTGTGGATGATCTAGATAAGTTCGATGTTGGAATCTTTGAGTAGTGATTCCCAATGATGAGAATATGTTGTGCATGATTTCAGATTTAAAGAAAGTATTTTATGGTTTATTTTTGTGCTTAAAACCCATCATGTGAGATCCTCAGAATAAATTGGGCATCGTTCCACTAATGCCGATAAGATTTTGTTGATCATCAGTGGGAAATTTTTAAATTCACACCTATTTTGGGATTCCACTGCATTCTTGGTTCCTACACAACTATGGAATTTGTTCAAAGAAAAATTCCTCGATAGTTGAACCTCATGGTAAAATAGGTGATGAAGTCCCTCACAAAAATATATCTTCAACATAAATTTTGGGTTTGGAATATATCTCATTTGATTTTTGATAATGATGACTAGAAAGAGGTATCATCATTAGAAGTGTGTTAATATGAAATGTTAAATTATGGAGTTTTATTTCACTAATGTTGTTGTCAAAGATGTTTAGTATATATTAGAAGCTGGTCTATCACAACCACATGAATCTATTTATTATAATATAAATTTAAAAATACCTTGGGAGAGTATATCTTTTGGAGAAAATCCTCAATAAAATATTGTTATGATAGTAGAGAATTTCACAGATGATGAAGATTATTATAATGAGATAGACTTTAATGATGAATATGTATAACAATAAGAAAATTTTAAAAAGAATTATAAACTGATCCTTATGAGGTCACATTGAATTTTGAATAATCATTCACAATTTCATCAGGGTTGAAAGAAGGTATGTAATTATTTCCATAATTTTATTGGTCTATCATTACTCGAATGCAAAAAAAATTATAGTAATTATTGGTAAAACACACTAAGTTTTAAAAGACAGTGTTTTGTATATTGGGATAAAATATTATTGAAAAAAATGATGAATAAAGTGATAAAAAGTATCATATTTAGTGTAATTAAAACTTTGGAATGGAAGAATCGAAGAGTTATATTATATAGTTTAGGGTGAAAAGTAATATTTGGATTGTTAAATGCATTTATGATCTTTACATTTTATGAATTTCAACTGTTAGAGGATCTCTAGTTTTACTAGGCACGCATGTGTGATCCCAAGACTATCGTAGGAACACATGATACAATATTATAAATTCATTAAAATCTCTATTATTGAAATTACATGATAATTTTTACATATTCCAATAGTTTTGGGTATAGAGAGAATTAAAAAACTTTTCTGATATGAGATATCTTGAAGGAAGGCATATGAATCATAATAGAATTATATTTTAAAAGTAAGTGGTGATTAGGATAACTCATATTGAGTTTCAACATGAACTATGGAGTATCTATAATATAAAAAGTAGGTTTTATAACATTTACATCTTAAAAAATATGTTATTTAACTAAATAACGTTTACTTGTAAAAAGTGGTGTTTAATAAATTGTTTTGGGTATTCTGACCATGTATGGATACTTTAAAGAATTAAAAGTAGTTTATCTTGATAAATAACCCATTTAGGAATAGAGAATATATTTTAACTCTTTGTATTTTTTCATTATATGATGAAAAACATTCCCTAATAAGATTAGATATTGCTATTATTTATATGGATAACTTCTCATCGAAGAATTAGTTTATAGATTTCTTATAAGAGTATGAAACAAATATTGAAGGAATTTCCTAGATTTTTGACCAACATCATGTGATCAAGGAGGTAGTCCAGTGTCACAATATTACATGGAGGAAACCATAATATTATCATTGATAATATATTATACATATTAAAATTAATTTATTGAATAATTTCAAGAATGATTCTAGAAAAAATGTAATCATTAACCTTGTAATGCATATGTTTTTTGATACAATTCTAATTTTAATACTCATACTTTTAAACCATCCAAAATATTATTCATAATTTTATATGTAATCATATAACCTATCATTTTTTATAATATATGTAATTTCCCCAACCTAAAGGCCACTAAACGGTGCCCTGAATCGAGTCACCACATGACCTCATGCATGCCTCACTGTACAATAGAGTCGGTCGACTTGGAGAAAGGGTATAATAAATACCATGGGGAGAATATACCCACTTTTTTAGAGTATTCCATATCATATAATAATTAAACGAAGGAAGAAACAATACATATAAAAAGAACATGCATTACCAATATTTCCCAAAATTGGGTATAATCCCACAATAAAAAGTAAACATGATATGTAATGTCAATACAATACCAAGTGTAAATGATTACAAAAATTAAGACAAATGAATAATTCCCAAAATGGGTCCATACTCTAAGTGTGGATCCCTTAACCAGACACATCCCATGACCAAATAACCCCTCTAGCACCATGCATTTTCCCTTATCTGGTACTGCATCCATGAAATCTATTCGGGCACCCAATGGCGGACTGTGCAGGGTGTGAGTACAACTCAGTAGGACACCACCAATAGTATCCAGAAAATATCCAGGCCAAATAGATAGTGTATGCATGTTATAAAATAATGAAAATTTTAAAAGAAGATAAACCAGGTTCTATTAGATAACATTATCACATAAAAAATTTTCATTATTTGTTCCATGGGCCAAGAGATTAATTTATCACACAACCGCCTATTCCAATCAAATATTATGAATAAAGAAAATATGTTTGTTTCCCTATCTCATACGGGAGCCATTTCACAAACAATTACAACACACTTAAATTGGATCCTCAATCTAGGTAGCCTCATCTAATGCAACGTTTAGGGGCCTAGACCCTTAGTCTGACTCCCTAACCTGTGCATTTTAGGGGTGTGGTTTAGAGCCTCTATTCAAATCAACTTGCGGGAGGAGACTCAATCCAATATCCCACACCACCAATCCATGTGTACATGCTTTATTAACCATTCATCACATACACCATTTCAATGACCATAATAAAAAAATACACATAACATTAACAATCCATGGTCTAATCAAGGTATAAATAATCTTTACATCTGTCCCTTGATCACATTCTCATTTACAACCTTGATTAATTTAACCTATTCAATTTATTCCATTTAACCTCTTTCCTGCTATTCCACACAACCCTTTATTCCAAGTTAACAACCAACACTGACACCATTAGAATCCAATTCATAACCCAAGATAACTTGTCAACGCATCAATTATGGGTTATATGTAAGAACAATACAATTATACACTTCTCAATTCAATTTCGATGTTCAAGAAGTGTCACACCCTATGTGTGGCCCTTAAAACATTCAATCATACTCAACATATACCCCAAGGATCATGAGGGGTTCAATTAAACATTTACCCAACCAATTCATTATTAATACTAAGGAAAACCAAGAAGGGGCTACACAACCACACCAAATCACATCCATATTCACATAAATAACCAATGATACTATAGGATATAACTTTTACATCACCTACCTTGATTCTAATGATAACTGCACACTCAACCATGGACTTTGACTTAGATTCAACCACTGTTCAAATCCCCAACTTAATATTCACTTGAAAAAGAGGGGTTTTGAGGTCAGAAGAAGAAGAAAAAATCAATAATAACAAGTCTGGAAAAGGGAAGGAAAATGAGTGTTAGACTCAGTCAAAGCTTCGATATGAATCAAATGACATTCTAAATGACCAAGAAATGAATGAGAATAATCCTTGATATTCTTTGGAAATTTTGGTTCATCACTGGTGTTGATGGAGAAGAAAATGAGGTGAAAATCAGTGAGAACACATAAATCCCGAAGGGGGAAAATGGGTAAAATCCCACTTTTAACGAGGTGCATGGTTTGGACACATGGTTTTCAAAACTCCTTGAAAATATTGTTCTAACTCTTACCAAGAAGAACTATGTCACATGGTTACCTATGGAGCCTGTGCAGTTTGAAAACAAATTCTTCAACCATACATAATATCTCAATCCAAGACCACATGATTTGGAATCCACCTTGCAAGGTTTCTTTAACCATGCACCCCTTATCCTGGATTGCACGATTAAGGCACACAATTACTACTAACCATGCACTAAACATGAAACATGCACATGATGGCCCTATTATCCTTTCTTTAATGACTTAAACTCATGAAACACCCCCCCGTATCTCCACATAGACTTTTAGAACATTTCATTTACCATATTAAAGGTCTTTATATAATAAATGTTTAACAAGGATGTTATTCAATGAAGTCATGGATCTTATAACCTCCACATATTATATTGGTTCGTCATCGAGCCACTCTTCTTAAGTGTCACTGAGCTCCCAGAGTAAAGAGATTGGGCTAGTGGACCCAAATATATGTTTCCCTCACCCATGTTTCTTCCTGAACATTACCATGCATCCATAATACTCAAACAAAAGGAAAAATACTTCCCCACAAGAATTTCTCTCCACGATCCAAAATATGAACCCTATACTCCTAAAAGGATCCATCAGCCTCAATATCAACACCATCAACATCAATCACATGAGATGGGTTTGGTTGATATTGTCAAATTTGTAAGACATGAAAAACATCATGCATACCACAGTAACACCATGGAAGATCTAATCGGTACGCCACTAGTTTGGTCCTCCCCATAATCTCAAATGGCCCCATGTACTTCAGTGCCAATTTACCTAGTTTCCAAAACTGATGGTGAACCATTCTTGGTGACACCTGAAGAAACATAAAATCACCCACCATAAACTCAAGAGGACTTCAACGTCAATCTAAACTCTAACTTCTTCATACTCTAATCTATATCCATATGTTACCAAATCAACTGAACCTGATATGATATCTCCAACATGAGACTCAACCTAAAAAATACTTATTCCCCAACCTCCATCCATTATAATATAGATCTATGTGGCCTCTCGTAGAGAATATAATATTATTCCATCTGAATTTTCTTATAGTAACTATTGTTATAGGTGAAATTAGAAAGATCCAAGGGATTATCCCATGGAACAATTAAATCTAAGAAACAATCCCTCAACATATCCTCTAGTACCAGAATAGTTTTCTCTAACTTCCCGCCTGTCCGTGGGTGGAAAGTTGTACTAAAAAACAATAGTTTACCAAGAGCTTTCTATAACCCATATTGGAAGCGCAATGTAAAGCATGGATCCTAGTCTGAGACTATCATCCATGGAACCCCATACAACCATATTATCTATCAAACATACAAATCACCCCAGTAATCAATGGTTAAGGTTTCTAAAATCGGTAAGAAATGTGTCACCTTGATCAACCAATCCCCATCTAACTAGATCACATTATTATTTCGAGGCATACTTGGGAGACACACAAAAAATTCATCTTCATGTCATTTAATTTACACTCTGGAATGGGTAATGGATTTAATAAACCACCTGATCACTGATTCTCTTCCTCCACCTATTGGTAGGTATAACGCCATGCCATGAAACCTGAATATTCCCTTTTCATCTTTGGACACCAATACAATCTATGATGATCACAAGAATTTTTTAAATCCAGGACTTACTACCCACTTTGATGCATGAAACTCACACATAATATCTTCCTGCATACATGTAGGAACTAAAACACAACCATGAACATAAAAGATATTATGACCACCAATAGTCCAACAAAAAGGTTGCCCAACCTTCAAGACTTCCCTCAAAGTAAAACACTCCATATCCTCAAACCGCCACTCCTTGATCCTATTTAGAAGTGTGAATTCATCATTCAGGGATGTAAAGATCATCTTTCCATGCCCATATTGTACCTCCAAATGCATATTAGCAAATAAGGATATCATTCTCAACTCAGAACTAGATTCCTAAACCACCTGATTTTGAGTCTTCCAACTCAAAGCGTCTGGAACACTATTTATCATTTCTAGAATACAGACTAAATCAAAATAGAATGACTACAAGTATTTAACCCAAATTTGTTTTCTAAAAAGTAAATCATGATGAGATAAGATGTAATTAAGTCTCTTTTGATTGGTTTATACAATGAACCTCTGTCCCATATTCTAATGCTGCCAATATTTTAAGTCATAAAAAAGCGCGACCAATTCAAGGTCATTTGTAGGCTAATTTATCTCATGAGGCCTCATATTTTTTGATTCGAATGCCAAAACCAAATCATCCTACATAAACACTTCCTCGATACCAACATTGGATGCATTACAAAACAAGGTATAATCCTTACCTGTATTTGGTAGGATCAGAATTGGTGCGTTAGTCAACCACTTATTTAACTCTTGTAAAATATTCTAACATTACCTAGACCACTCAAACTTCAAGCCTTTCTTGGTCAATCCCAAATTTGGTGCTACGAACTGGGAAACATCTTTGATGAACCTTCGTTAATAGCTTGTGAAACCCAGAAAGATTGAAACATCAAAAAAAAAACTCTTGGGCTGCTACCATGGTATAACAACATGTACATTATGTCGGTCTACAAACACACTTTATCCAAAGATGATGTGACCCAATAAATGTACCATGTCGATCCCGAAATGAAATTAGGATAGCTTTGCGTATAGACTATGCTCTCTTAGTGTACCTAGGATAATGTCAAGTTGTTTTTCATGAATTTCATGAATCCTATATTACACTAATATATCATCAAAAAATAAAAGTAAAAACTAATCAAGTTATGGCTGAATGATATTGTTCATTAGGGCCATAAACACTATTTGAAAACTGGTCAACCCAAATAAGATCATAATAGACTAAGATAACCTATACCATCTCTTGAAAGTAGTACACGATATATTAGATAGTATCGCCCTTAGTTTAAGATACCCCGATATCAGTTAAATTTTGGAAAACACAAATTTACCTCTCAACTGGTCATAAATATTATCGATTCAAGGAATATGGTATATTTTCTTAACTTTCTTCTGATTTAGCTTCCTATAATGGACACACAACCAAAATGTTTCATTGACCTTCTTTGAAAACACTGGAGAACCCCAAGATAATGTAGTCTGATAATAAAACCCTTATTATCTAGTTCCTACAATAGAGTTTTAGAATCCTATAGTTCTACCAGATCTATTCTCTAATATTGAATGGAAACTGGTTCTACCCCTAGATAAAAATCCATTGTGAACTCAACATCCCTTTCAGGTTTAATCCCCAATAATTCTATAGGAAACACATCCTAAAACCAATCCACTATAGAAGTGAATTAAATATACTATATTCCACAACCATCAAGCATAAGACAATACACTTGGTCTGTGAGTTCACCCAAATGACTGAAAAACCAACCCTGCATGACTAGATCAGATGTAGACAAAATAATCCATCACTATCATAGACCCCCCAGTCAACCTCATAAACTTCACAGAATTATTTTGTCTTAAGGTCTCCAGTTAAAATTCTTCTAGGAATTTGTCATTGAAATATTTCAATATAATACCATTAACCACATGGTTCTAAACTAGAACATCCCACCACCACTTTTCCTATCCCAGCAACATATAAGCCACCCCCTTGACTCTTCTTTCAGGAGGATTCTTTAAGGTGTTAAGAATCATATTAATAGACTCTATCCATAACTCAGCAGCATCAGGTCCACCCTCTCCAGCAAAAGATGAATGCTGTTGTAGCTGAAACTCCCTAGTCAGATCAAACATACTTGGCACAACCCTCCCTGGGCACCATTCCATCATCTACATGAAACAAACAAAGTTCTCATGGAACTATTTCTGTCACCAGTTACCCTAGATCACAAGGTTTACTTGATCCACATCTGGAGGATAATTCATAGTGGTATCCTCTTATCACCCAACCGACACACAACATTGTAGTGGAATATTCCTACAATTCCATACACACATATTATAACACATAACAAAAAACATCCACAATTTTCACAAAATAAGGCTCTCTACCAGCCATAAATAACCCATAATACATAAACTATCCCAAAGGATATTACCGTATCTCTTATAGTACCCATATAATCCCTAACTTGGGTCATAGTCAGTGTGTGTGTGGGGGGGGGGGGGGTGTTAAACCAACTAACATAGTCACTAATCTTTCATTAGACACAATTTTGAACCCTTTTAACATGACAACATAACCCTTCTTCAATTAGGTACCATACCCTCTTTGTAAATTACCAGAATTTTTTAACTAATTTACAACCATTCATTAAGCACAATTATTTAACCATTATTTCACATTCTTTCAATTTACACATTTTAATTATATTTATTAAACACTACTTATTTAAATTTTTTTAATGAAAATTAAATGCATTTTTAGCACTCATATCTCACACATCTTCCACATTTTTGGCTACCATGATGCATGCCACCTATATCCCTATGCTCTTAAATGATGCATGAATGAATAGCATCATTCCATTTTTCCCATTTGAAAAAATCATAAAATAGTCACATCACACAACAAGTGCATCACCCATTGGTGGAATATCATTCAACTGTTACAATACACATCATTAACAAGAATCCCACCCTAGGCACTTGTCTTTTCCCCATACATGGGTTTGATACTCCCAATAATAAGATCATTTACAAGAGCTTAAACATCATAATCAACCATATACCATCCCAAAATAATAATACCATATAAAATAACCACTATGAAACAACTTTGTAATTTCCCCAACATAGAGGCCACTAATCGGTGCCCCGAATCGGGTCACTATATGACCTTAGGTGTGCCTCCCCTATACCAGAGGCTTCTGAACAATAGAGAGGTTCTAATAAATCATGTGGGGAGACTATACCCTCTTTGTTAGAGTAATCCACAATAGATAGCCATAAAATAAGATAAGTAACAATAATTAGGAAATGAATATGAATTAGAAACATTTCCTAAAACTAGGTACAAGCCCACAAAAAAATGAAACATGTTATATAATGTAAATACAGTAACAAGTGTAAAGGAATCCCTAAATAACAACAAATGAGGAATCCCCAAAATGGGTCCCCACTCGAAGTCAAGATCCTTCATCAACACACATACCACAACCAAATCAACCCTCTAGAACTAGGAATTTTCCCTTGTCCTATCACAGAGCAATGAAATATGCTCTGGTACCCAATGGTTGTTCGAGATGGGTTGATTACAACTCAGTTGGCCACCACCAATGGTGTCTATGAAATATCTAGTCTAAAAAGATAATGTATGCATGTACTAAATGAATGAGAAGTTGAAATGAAGAAAAATCAGTTTCTATGAGCTAACATTATCACTCAAACAATTTTCATTATTTTTTTCCATTGGTTAGATGATTAATTAATCAAACAATGACCAATACCAGTCAACTACTATGCATAAGGAGATAAGTAAAGTTCCCTATCTCACAAGGTAAACCATTTCACAATCAATTTCAACAAACATACCTTGGAGACTCCATCCAGATAGTCTCATACAATGCAACAGTTAGGGTCCTAGAGCCTCATTCTTACTCCATAACCCATGAATTCTATATAAGGGGTTTAGAGATTCAGTCCAACCTATCTCAAGGGTGGAACCTTATTCCAATACCCCACACACCACCAAGACATTTGTACATTATTTATTAACCATTCATCACATAAACCATTTCAATATACATAATCAATCAATACACATAACATTCACAATTCATGGTTTGATCAATGCATAAATCATATTTATTTCTTACCCATTATCACATTCTGATTTATAACCCTGAGTTATTTAACCCACTCACTTTATTCTATTTATCCCCTTTACTTATATTCGATACTACCCTTTATGCGAATTTAAGAACTAACACTAAAACCATTATCATCCAATTCATATCCCAAGATAACTTTCAACAAATTAATTATGGGATCTATGTCATAATAATTTAATTATAAACTTATCACTTTAATTCCCATGTTCAAGAAGAGGCACAACCCATGGGTGGCCCTTAACTTGGCCAGCCAAACCAAATGCATCCCACATGCATCATGATGGGTTCATTAAACATTTACCCTAAAAATTAGTCGTTACTAATAAGGAAAACCAAGGAGGGGAAACACAACAACATAAAATCACATCCACATACACATAAATAACCAATAAGACTATGGGATATAACTTGAAGACCACCTATCTGAATTCTAATGGAATATACACACTCAAACATGTCCTTCTACTCGAATTCAACCACCCGTAGAAGTCCACACTTATGATCCAATATAAAAAGAGGGATTTTGGGATTTGAAAAAAGAAGAACAAATATACAAGCCTTAATTTAGAAAAGATAAAGAAGTGGGGAAATATAATTACATGGAGTATTTATCCATAGCCAACGACACTCCAAATTGGAAATAAAAAAAGAGATCGATCATTGTGAAGACTTTGGTGTTTTGATTCATCACTAGGGTTTCTTGAGAAGAAACTAATGCGAAAAATTTAATAGAACACATAAATTCTGAAGGGGGAAAAGTGTAAAATTCCACTTTTAATGAGGTGCATGGTTTGACCGTACAGTTTCCCAAATCATATTACAACCATGCACCAACCTCTTCCCAAAAGGGATAAGACTTATGGTTAGTTGGGGAGGACGAATGGTTTGAAAAAATATGAACCAATCATTCAGAATTCCTCTTTCCAAGACTGCATAGTTTGGGATCCCTCTTTCATGGTTTCTTTAATTAGGAACCCATCATTTTGGCTATAATTCATTGAGGCATGTGGTTACTACGAACCATGCACTAACCATGAAACATTCACAATATGGACATATTGTCCTTTCTTTCATGACCCTAACTCTTGGAACACCTCTGAGAGTCCACATAGACTTAGAAAACAATTCATTAACCATCTTAAATGTATTATTAGAGATTATTCATAAGGAAATACCTCAAATAAGTACATGATATTAAAATATAAAATCATAAAATGTAGTGGATGAATTCCATTTCAAAGTAATCCTTTGATCTAATCAAGATGAATATAATTAAATGATAAAAATTGCCAAATAAAAATTGTTTCTTGGGTATGATGATGGTAATAAATATGGAAACATGTTTTCGAACATTGTAGAATGAAATATTGTATTCTTCAAGGTATTTTGGAATCTACTCATCATTGGTTTAGTCTAAGAAACATTCTATCTCCTGGTTTAGTATTTTTTGGATGGAGAAAAGTAGACAAAATAAATTTTTAGGGAGGGATATGATATGATCTTAATTTTTAGTGTGAGATTGAAATGATTTTATAGGAGGAAAAATAATTCCATGACTAATCATTTGATTATTTTTGGAGTATATTAAATGTTACTGAGTGTCATGATCCTTTAATTTATAGAAGTGGTTGTGTTCTTATGATTTTACTATATCAACACTATAGTGATTTTCATAACTTCCAACATTACGATATCCTTATACACTTGTGATTGAAACATGTTCATATTTAATTTTATCTTGGGATAATTTTATATATATAATATATTGATTCCAGAATATAAACAACCTCTATAGTTTTATTTTGATTCTTGTAGTTGAATATCAAAACTTCTATTTGTTCATTTTTGCACATATACTAATACTGAACATTAATGGGTTACGACCAAAAGGGACACTAAATCCAACAAATATTCTAAATGAGGTATATTGTACCTATGAACATTCACATTCCTATATATGTGGTTTATATGGTGAGTAAGGTTATATATGGATGCGTTTCCCTATACTTACTGGGAATTTTTTGAATAATCCACATGTGTTGTTCTTACCATTGTTAATGTCATGTTATTTTTAATAATTGTGTTATATTTTGTTATGAATAAAAATTATGAATAGTATTATTATATATGAATCAAACAATTTATTTTTTGAATAATTTAATTATTTATTCATTAAATTATACATTTTAAATTCTGTTTTTAAATAAAAAATTTCATTCAAAATGATTCTGAAAATATTATACATTTATATGGAGAATATTGTCTTATCCACTAACAATTCCATTCTCACACATGAATTTATTAAGGTGAATCTTTTTAGAAATATCACTACTCATAGATTATATAAGTTCCCTCTTGATTGTCATTTATCTTCTATATATATATACCTTTAATGATATAGATTTTATAGAGTTACGATGTGTGACATAAAATCTATTGATCATCATATTATTTATACATTGGTTGTTGGATGTTTATGCAGGACACACAAATTCCATTTTCCCAAGAGAGAGGTGATGGTTATATTAGAGGATGTTTCATACATAATGAGTCTTCCTATATATTTATTGATATTTATGGGTGACATTTAATGAGACAGCCTTGATGTCATGCATCATTCACTAGGAATTGTTATTACTAGTCAACCCTTTGTATTTTAAAGTGTTCAATTGAACATGATTTTTCTAGTTGATTATTTCATAGTTCTCCTAGGATATGTAGATGATTTTATACTTATAATATTCATATATTCATATATTATGTGTCTTATCATAAGCATACTATGTGGAAAATACTCTACCACTTCAGTACAGATGATATACTTTCCATTACATGAAGATTGAGATGGTACAACAATTTATATTTGAGGATAAAATGTATTGAAATATCTATATAGGTTTCTATATATTGTATGTCAAGTATAATATTAGGAAATTATAGGATGTGTCATTTTTCTAAACATGCGGTCATGATAACATTTTATATTAATTTCTCCTTGAGTTATCACACGACTTCCTCAACACATATTACAGGACTGTCCTTGGTATTACTAGTAGTTTTACATCATTAATGTTGATAGTTTTATTAGATTATTAATTTTATTTATAAATTAACAATATATTAATTTTTCTACTAGGTGGATCCAATCTTGGATTTTTTATATATGTTGAGGAACATTTTTTTTATTTTTCAACATATCATTGACGCTTTAAATTCATATTATATTTGTTAAAATATAATTGTGTTATTATTTTTATAAGATATTATAATAATAAATTAGGTAAAATATTATTCCAATTTATATATAATTATTGATATTTTAATTTTAGGTTGAACTGACCCCATATACTAGAGTTTTATCGGTATCAATTCCACTATACTACATAGCAAAAATTAGTGAATGTATGGAAATAGTTGCACTCATATAATTCTATATTGTTATGTAGAACTTTCCAGTTCATGTCATACAATAATTTTTATTCTTATAAATAATTATTATTGAACCTCTATTGGTTTCTGCACCATATAGTGTTAAGGTAACATGGAGGTAGGTGGTCTATTGGCATGTTATCATGCTCGTTACTTCTTCATCTAGTACATAAGTTCCTAGTATTGAATTTTCCAATACACAGTTCCTGTAGAATAACTACACCAATCAAATACGAAAGAATATGTGTACTAGTACCAACATCACAATATTATGTACAATACAAACTACATGGTATAAATGTAAAATTTATTATATTTACTACAAAATATCATATCTTTTTTTTTCATATTTTGTATTAAATTGAATGTTATCAAATATAGATTCTGAGTGGTCAGATCATCTCATATAATAATTTAATCCTCATAAGGAGGAATTTATTAGTTAAGAAGTATTTAATAGAGATACATTATCCCTTAAATATCCGTTATATTCCATATATGACAATAAATATGATTAGGATCTAAGGATATATTTTGACCCACATACCCCCACAATGGTAGTTGAAGTTGTCAATGTGTCTGTTGAGCCGTTTGAGAAAGATGATCTACCATTACAACTACTAGCATGATGATAAGGTTGAGAAAAAAGTTAAACTATTGGGATAGTGACAAAGAGGAAGATTTCTGGGAGTGTATACTACACCAGAGAGAGAGAGAGGGTGAGGATCCTAGACCATAGATATAGTATCCAATAACAAATTCATATAATTATACAATTGATATGATTTCACCATTATAGAAATTTCCTACAATCACGGTTTTTGAGGATCAAATGGAGTGGGTCCCATTTATCATAACCCATTACCCTCAGTACTTGATAAAGATAAAATTGGAGGATATAGTCAATTTTTCTATTACATTTTCATCATATCTATAAGATTCTTTTAGTAACCCATTCGTCTTTGCATATATATATTTATCCAATTTGTGGGATTCCTCTATACATTACATTGGAGATTTATCTTGGAAGTACTATGAGGATCCAAAAACATCATAACACTACAAGGATCCATAAAAAACGCAACTTTATGAAGTGATAGAAACAAAAAAAAACAATACATAAAAGTTTTTCCATAGCCACATATTCCCTTGTTGTGGTAGAGGAAACATATGATGAGAACCCTACTCCTGGAGTTGTTACACCTGAGCATCCTAGGAATCAATCCGTAAGTGGGGTGAGGTTCATACACCAGATTGAGGTATTGAGAGGCATCAATGAAAATATATTTCATTATAAAATAGTTTATATATGAAATCATTAATGTTATGAAGTTATTAGACGTTTCATTATATTCTACATTACTCACCTATAACGAACATTATAAAATAAATTATAAACTAAAATTATAATTATATGATTTTGTTAAAAAATAAATTATCACCTTTTAGATAATTATTATACACATTTTCTTTTTAATTTTTATTCCAATAAATGAAAATAGTATGAAAGAATAGATCTTAAAATAATTATGGTTTGTAATGTATAAAACATTGTATATATATATATATTACTTAACATAATTTATGTATAAATTAAAATTTCCAATGATAATATAAAATTAAATATATGATTTAAAGGTATTAAAGTTTTATAATCTTTAATATATTATATAAAATTTATTTATATTATTTCATTAAAAATTGAAAAAATTACTAATTGAAAACTATGTTACCATTTCATGATTTTCAGTAGCTTTTTAATTGAATATCGTGAAACAGTTTCATTTTTTTTGTGCACCAAATGCATGAAACCAGTTCATCCTTTTTTATACCATTTTCATCAATAAAGTGAATATAGACCCAAAAATATAAAATTAACCAATTAATTTACTTATATTAGTATTTTTTTAATTTTTTTAAATTTAATTTAATAATTTAATTTTGGTAAAAATATTACACAGTAATAAGACCCAAAATGCCTAAAATGATTTCCGGCATTTTGTGGGCCCACTTCATATGGACTATTTTAAAAACATTTTTTATTCCCCATATAATATATAATTTTTTTTAAGAAATATTAAGTAAGACCTAAAAAATGTAATAATAAGTGGATATATGTTAATTCAAAAATAATGATGAAAAATCGTGTAAAAAGTGATAATTTGCAGTCAACATTTATATAATTGAAATGTAATTTAATTACGTAATTATTTTATATAAAACTATATATATTGAAAAATAAATATAAAACTTGTTTTATCATAATTAAACATATTTTTAAGTCTTTTAATCATTTTAATTAATACTTTTAGTATGTTTTTACCTCAAAATCATGTCATTTTTTTTGAAATATCATTAAATATTTTATAATTGAGAAGTAATTTAATTTTTTTACTTTTTAAATAAAATTATACATGATGAATGACTACGAAACATTTTTTTAGTAATTTAACATGACATTATTTAATTGTTTTTCTAATTTTTAAATAATAATTTTAAATGGTGTTTTATTTAAAATCATATAAAAAGATGTAATTTTAATTCAATATTTTACAAGTGAGAAATAATTTAATTTTTTATTTACTAAATGAAATGAGATATGGGAAAAAATATTAAACATATTTTGATTAATAATATAAAAAATATATTATTTGTTTCTGTGTATTTAAATTAACTCTTATAATATGTTTTTCCTTCTAGTAATGTCATGTTTCAGATATAATTTACTTAATAATAATTCATTAAGTGATTTCTATAATTGAGAATTAATAAAGTCAATTATGTGAGATATAAATTGAATTTATGAGGACTGATATTAATATAATGTTGGAATTTTAAAATTTATCCATTTTTATAATTATTTGTCAAGAATGAAGACAAAATACCTCATTAAAAATGGCAATACTTATGTAAATGATTAACAAAATAATTGGTAAATTTATTCTAAAATCAATAATAAGAAATGAAACATAACATAATTTAAATTTTAAATTAAATCATAAATGAAATAATCCTAAAATAGAAGAGTAATTTAATTATCAATATCAATACTTACATCTATGGGAAAAAATATCCCATATCTAAGTTTAAGGAAATCACATTTGTAATTCCTCTATTGAAATTTCCAAAATAAAAATCCATACTGAGTTCCACATGACCTCAAATGAACCTCCCCTTATGCCAAATACTAACGGAAAGTGGTGAGAGTCTATGATCAACAATGGGGAGGATATACTCAATAAATAACATCTATCAATAATAAATAAATAACAAAATATTATCTACAATTTATAAATAATATTATGTATGTATGGAGTTATATCCAAAAAAACTATGTCATAATAAAAATAGAAACATTCCATAACAAATGAATATATTGGTGAAACTGTCATGCATCAAAAAATATCACCCACTAGGATAATCCAAAATTAAAAGAAACTTGAAATTAAATACCTGATAGGATCCCTTGACAATCCCTCACCTAACCTTAAACCCATCTCCATTTCTATTTTAGTTACTCTAGCTCAATCTATAGTGAAACCTATGATTAAAATTAGGTAAAAAACATGCCATCTGCATGAGAATAAAGTTACCTTAGTATGATTTTAGAAATAAATATTTATAAGGTATCACAAAGATCCAATAATATAAAATATCATATATAATGTTTAAACTTAGAGAATATGAAAAAATATAACCCACACTATATACAAGTATAAACATTGGGTCATCATGTGGTAAATAGGCCACCAGGACACTTGACTATAACTAGATTGGACAATACTGAATAAAGTTGTTAGTTCATTTCATAAAACTCTACATAGAACCTATCACTCAGGGTAGGGTGTCATACAAAATATCAAAATCTACATTCTCCCTTAGGGCATGGTCCTATACCAAAACATTATCACATCCTACTAAGTCTGGACTGTTACCATCTCACATAGTATAGGACACTGAACCGAATGCTAATAAAATCCTACCAAGTCTCGATATCTACCTTATTACATGAGCCGTGGCCTCATACAATACCTTGACCTCATCATACCAAGTCTTCACCACTAGACTCTCAATTAGTGTAGGGCCCTATACTAAACCTTGACCTCATCTTACAATGTCTTGACCACTAACCTTTCACTCAAGGAAGGGTCCCTTAAAATACCATTACCACATCCTACTAAGTCTTCACCACTATTTTGGTATTCATGGAAGCATTAATCCAAAATAAATAGACAATACATAATCATGTATAAAAAATTTAGGAACTCCCATAATCATACATTCATATGATACAATGTTCTATAATTCAAAAGAAAAATGTTTCCCAACCACTATATCAAGTGATTCCTTCTCATACACTCATAAATCCCAAAAAACACTCAAACAAGAAATCAATAACTAAAGTATATGATGATAATAGTTCTATATAGTTTAGAAATTAATATTTGATCAATGTTAGAGCACTACTCCTTTCTTTTAATATTAAAGTAAGATAAAGAATATTATAGTCACAATCAATAAGTATGCCTATATTAGAACTCATAATCACACTATACATGTGGTACCACCAATCTATTTATATTGGGGCCTATTTATTCAAATAGTTCAACTATATTATATGATTTACAATGATCCCAAAATTGAACATGGTTTCCTTTGGATTCTTGTAGACTGCACTTCATAAACTGCTATATTTTTGTAAAAAGTGAAAGTATTTCTCATGAAACCCTATGATTCATCATATATAGCCTTTTGAAACTTCCAATAAAACCTTATGTAACTCCATATAAATAATTAATAAGAACTATATATCTTTCAAACTCCATCATTATTATATTACCACTTTCAATCATGGTTCCCAAACATCACCTTCTAGAAAGGCCTGCCTCGAATGTACTTTTTTTGTTTTCAGGCCTCCCTTAAGACTAATACCTAAGCTTATGAAATTCATGTTTTAGATGTAATTAATCTGAATTTTAAATGAATCCTCACTTTTGAAAAAAATCTTCAACTAGATGGTAACTTTGAATGATTCAAGAAAACCACCAATACTTAGGAAATATTTAAACATCTCAATATCCATAGCATTAGTTGTTGTCGATATAACTCCATCCTGTTACCCAACACCAAATAAGATACAACATTTCCTTATACTTTCCCTATATGGAAAATCCTCAAACATTATATAATATAGTGTCTTTAAAATCAAATTTAATTTCTTGAAATCTCAATGATCTTTTAGGTTTAGAGTTTTATATAATTAGTTCATCACCCATACATAAAAATCCTATACTTCACAAAGTGGATGCATATACCTTGTATCCATTGTTTACAAATAATAAACATTTAAAATAAAACAATTTTTCTTTTTATGATATATATTCATAATTTTTATCTTTAACACACACTTTTACCTAATCATTTTAAAAATCTCAAGAAAAAATTTGAAAAAAATGTATGAGCACATAAATATTAGTAAGGATAATTTATAAAGAAATAAATAAACCCTTTAGTGGACGAATACTCTTAAAAAGTTTCCTTTAAAAAGTACTTTCACCTCAAAATAAACATTTTATTTCCCAAGAAATAAAATTTTTGCTCGAATAATTTCATAATAATTTTAATAAGAAATATTAAAGGAAAAATAAAACTCATAAATCTTTTCTATGAAATCATGTAAAAATAATGAAAAGTTTAACATTTCTCTATTAAGAAGTAACATAAAATTCCCTTTAAACATAAGATCATTATCTTTCTCCGTGAAACCATAATATTTCCATGAAAACCCATTAAAATAGTAGATAAATCATATAGTTAACTTGGGAGATAATTTTTATATAACTCTTAAAAACAAACATAAAATTGAATAATTTACCCAATAAATTCAAATAATATATTAGGAGAAACATAACCTTTAAGCTATATCCCTTTAACCAATGTTTGAGTGAGGTATATTGGGCTCACCTATAATAAAAAGCTATATCAAGATCACCCAATATCCGGAGATACATCTTTCTCAATCATCACTTTAAAAAATTTCCAAGGATGATATCATTAATAATTAATTTTATGTTGGCACATTTTAAATATATAGATCTTGAAATATTCTTTTCAACCTATAAGCAACCCACTTTCAGAAGTCAAAATACCCTTTCCATTTTAAAACATATTTTCAAAACTAAAATAAATAGAACAACGTGAATTAAGGTTTTTTAAATGAAAAATGAAATATTATAAAGGAATATAAATATAAAATAATGGTTGGGGTTGATGGAAAATTCATTGATACTGTATTTATTAAAATAGATCATTCCTTTTTCATTTTCTATAGAAATTCCAAATATTACCTTTAAAATATATAACAGGATTACTTTTTAAACCCATTGGAATAAAGTTAAAGGAGACATAAAATTTTCCTATGATTCATTATTTTCTATATATCTAAATAAATAAAATAATTTTTAGAATATATAAATAGAATAAAAATATTTATAAAATAAATATTTTAAAAATTTAGAACGAGGTTTTAATGGTAAAATGTCCATTAACTCGTGTCTGAATCATTACATATGTTATTTATATTACTAAATAATAAACTTATGTTAGTTATTTAATTTCATTATAACCTCTATCAGGTTTATTATTCCTTTTATTTTAGTTATTTTCATGTTATATACAATTACCAAATCAATTATTTTCACATTATATGTTTTGATGATACTTGACTTATATGTCCAAAATCACTTTGGTTAGTTGAATATGGTCAGAGAGGAAATTATTACATCATATAAATAAAAAAAATCATGACATAATAACAATTTTCATACATTTATAATACTTTTAAACCCATCCATGAATGATGGTTCTAAAAAATTAATTATGTTAATCCACATGTACGCACAGATGAGATTATCCTTTTTAAATTGATGTAAATGTATGAAATTCGATGATATATAATATATAAATAATATTAATTATTTCATTAATATTATATATAAACATTAAATCCATCATTATAACTATCCATGAGGGGCGGTGATTAAAAAAAATTAAATCCGTTCGCGATGTGGTAGTCACCACACACATGAAAGATTGTTTTATTTCCCATTTAATAATAGTTGAGATGAATATGGGTTATAAAATTAACATAAAATTATCTCAGTATATTTAATAATTTGTTTTTATTAATTTATAAATTTTGAATAATTTTTTTAGGAGGTAGAAGAAGAAATAAAATGAAACAGATTATTTAAGAACCATACCTCCTTTGAAGGCAACCTCTTTAGGTTTATACCTAAATGCTTATTGGGATGGTTTTATGAAAATAATAGAAAGTCTAGGTTATAGGGAGGGATAATGGGAAAGTATTTATTCAATCCATGGATGAGAAAAATAATTTTATAGTGTGTAATAGAGAGGATAGGTGCTGTCATTTTATAAGTGGTGGAGGGACACATACAGAATGTTAAAATTTTAAAATATTTTAATGTATTATTCAAGGTAAATGGATCAAAAATAGAACATATAAAAATATTTAATGATATATGGTATAAATATTCCCATAAAATTGAATTTAGACAAGGTTTGTGGCCATTTGGATACCTATCACTTTAGTCTAAATGCCAATAAACTTGTTTTAACATTTACCTTGGTAACTTTTTTTTACTATTTGGATATTAATTAAGACAAAAAATTAAGTTAAAAATATTAAATAATAATAAATATAATTATTACTAAAATAAAATAAAAATTATTAAATTAAATTCATATAATTGGTATAATCTAATTTTAAATAAAACATTCAAAACATGATAAAAAACAATTTTTCAGAAAAATTATTTTTTATGTATAAAAAAGTTCTATAGAAAATTGTTGAATAACAATGGTTAAAAGAAACAAAATTGTATTATTAATAACTATAATGAATTAATTTCTATTTGAAACTATTTTAAAATAAAATCTAACATTGAAAATTCTTGAAACGAAAATACATTTTTCTAGAAAAACCAGTATTTTTCAATATTCATTGAAAAATAAATATTTCTAGAAAACACTTAAAAATTAGTCCAAAGATAATTTTTCAAATTGGAATTAAAAAGTTATGATCAATTTTTAAATTAGAAATATATTATATTTAAATCAACCTTTTAAATAAAACCATATAAAGCTTAAAAACTTAATTTAGTTAGAAATAATGCCTTTTCCTTTTGACTGAAAAATTTCCCAATATTAATTTATCTATATAAAATATAATAAATTAATATTAATAAGACATGAAAATGATTTATCTTTAATTAAATCTTGTTTTCACATTCTTTCTATATCATGGAAATTTTAACCTCTCTATTTGGACTTTATCTCAGAAACAAGGGGTTTGACATTTAAAAATACCTTTGATAAAGTCTGACAACATAAAAAAGCATAATAAAACATCTTATTGAAATTTGGGAAATGGAAATATGAATTTCATATGAAATAGAACATATCACATTTTTTGAATAGGAAAAAATTATTGGGATGGGAAAATATATGCATGGAGGAAAAACGTAATTTCAAAATAATGATGAAGAATAATTGAGAAAATTTATCACAAGAAAGTGAATGATCATGAGAAAGTTAATTAACATAAAACTGTAAACCAATGATATGTGAAGAATAAAAATTATTCATTTTAAATATAGGTAATAGGATAAATTTTTTATTTCAATATCCTCTTCTGATATTTAAATAATTCCTTTACCATCAAGACTAAGAACATAAAGAAATATGCTTACTTAAGAAGTATAATTTCATACTTTAAAAAACTTCCACCATAATCCCATATTTTTATCCAAACTATGTGTATTCAAGATGAATATCTCGTGAATTAAGAACTAAAATAAGATTTTAACATATCATATAATCCACTAAAGGAAACAATCTATTCCTCCTATATTTTGATGTTAACCAATACCAAAAATGGTTAACATAAGATAAGATAATTCCCAAAATGAATAAACCTTAATATGATGAAATACAACATTATTCTCCAAAGCCTCAATAATAAAACCCAATGTTTAATATAGATATTTTGATAAATATCTATCTTTAAAATTCATCAAAATATTCTTTTCCATGTTTTGAAACAAAAAAAGTGTTTTTTCTAAAAAACATTAATAACACAATCGCAAAATAAATTTTCAATGCCACAATTATATAAACTATAAAAGATATGTTATTAAATTTTAATAAATAATAATTAACTCAACATAAATTATTATATGAAACTTAATGTTTATCAATACCTTTAATCATATATACAAAAAATGTAAAGGCATTCCTCCTCATTTTTTTCATGATAAATAATGTGCCCGATATGTGCATACTAATTCATACAATTTTAATAGAGTATAATATTTTATTTTCACTAGATATATGTTTTTTTAAGAATAAAATTATTTATTTATAAATTTGTGGTGATTTTACGGAGTTTCTAGAGGAAGTCACACATCGTATATGATTTTGAGAAAAAATAAAAAATATGCAGTGAGTAATTTATAAACACAAACCATTAACATTTAAAAGAGACACAAACAAACCAACCAAAGTACATTCCCAATTCAAAAACTATCCCTCACATATCATGTAATTCATGACACATAACATTTACTAACATTCTAGGAGTGGTAGGTGGATGAAAGGAAGGATACACACCACTAATGTGGGTGAAACACATCATTTAGTTCTACATATAATCCTACAATGTTTATAATTAAATGGAAAACATGTATGGCACCCAACCAGTGTAGAAAATAGTGAAAATATGGTTTACATAACTACACACCATTAAATTTTGTGTATAATTCGTGTAATAATTTTTTCTATAAAATCAGAATGAACACTTCAAATTATCCATTGGCCATTCAAGGGGGAGGTGTTGCTAATCTATTTACTCGGTCCTCCCTAAAGATATTAGGATTTCCTCTACATTTTAATTTTGATTTAGTGTTTCTACTATCACTCTTACTTCCCATTATATACCCATGGCAGGGGTTGAGTTTCTACCTTGTTTTCACACTGTGACCATGGTCAGAAGTGGTTAAGCTCTTCATGTTGGAGTTATAAAATGATTTTTGGTGAATTTTAATGGTAATTATAGTGTGTTTTCTTTAATTATAATTTTTTTACTTTATAAACCCTTTAATGATCTAATTCATCTTCCACCGATGGTTTCACATCAGACATATAATAAAACCAATGGATAAATCTAAAGGAGTTACAGTAGGAAAACCGAAGACCATTGAGTTAGACCATTGCCACTATTTTAGGGGTATTTCTATAAAAAATTTAAACAATGAATCCATAGAATAAGGGAACTGTATTTTAGAATAAATAGTTACCTATTATCAAACTAAGAAATAATAACACAATTTAATCCTCATGGAAAACTATTTCAAAATTAACTTTAACCCCAAAGAATAAATTTTTTAATTAACCGTAATTGAATTACATCTTTGAAATGTTTTTATTTCATGTTTTTATTCTTCAATTTATTATTTAAAAATTTTATAATTTTTTTCTCTATATTCATTTCTTCACCATCATTTAAATTTATAGATAATCATGTGACACTCACCAACTTGTTTCTACAATTTATTCTCCATTATTCCTTATGGGATAGACACTGAACTCTACTAGGTACCTAATTTTGTTGGTTTTGGGAGTTATTTTTT
Organism: Viscum album; assembly: GCA_963277665.1. Classification (NCBI taxonomy): domain Eukaryota; kingdom Viridiplantae; phylum Streptophyta; class Magnoliopsida; order Santalales; family Viscaceae; genus Viscum; species Viscum album. The sequence continues at coordinate 1,434,196,843 of OY728151.1, read as the reverse complement.
CCCATATATTGACGGGTGTGTCAAATTATGATCCAGTTGTTGATGAATTACAAAAAACATATGCATGAGTTCTGAATTCATGTTGGTTACTCTAGAGTTTTTTTCATTTCTTCTTTCTTTTTCCCATGTCCCTCAATCGCACATCTGAATGGATTTGTTTTCTACCAGACATTGGTATGATTATTTTGAGGAGGATATTTATCAATATTATCCAACATTCACATAATTTTATCTGGAAGAATAATATCCATACAAGGATTCTTTTTTCAAATATGTGTATTACCCATGTATATTCTACACCCCACCATCTTCTTATTTTCCAAAACATCCTTTGATAATGACGAAAAATTATTATCAATGATGGAAACCTTTACCACTCACTAGATATAACAAGATAAAAGGATGGGATAAATTAGAAGTGTGGTAGAGAATATTTTTGAGATAATTAATAATATGGATTATTCAACTTTTGTTTGAATTTGGGGTTTCATATTATTTTCTAATTAAGGTAGTATGTCAAGATGAAAACACAATTTATTTTGAATTCATTGTTTCTGAAAATTATTTTTCAAATACTCAAAATTTAAAATGGTAATTCATCATTTCATGCTATTATTGAATTCAATATATTCATTATTTTCGATCCCTTGGATTAATTATTACCTAATATAGACAAATTTTTAAATTCTTTTTAGGTTTTCACCATTTTAGAGCAAGAAACAAAAGAGGTAGAGGGAACACACGACAACATAAACACACAATTCCATATTAATTATTTACTGGCCATAGAGAAATGTTACAATAATATTCCACCAATATTATATAAAGGTTAAATATATTTTCTTAAAGAGGAGGGCATTAAACATATATGGTTTTTCATGCAATATAATCCACATCTTCCTTGAGATCATGGTTTGGTGCGATTACTCAGGTCGAGCCAAAGATCTAAAACAAAATAACTTTCTAAAAGGTAATATGGACTCTCTCTCCCTCTATTGTATTCAAAATTACAATATGTGTACTTATTCTTTACATTCCATGTAATATCCTCCTATTATTTTCCCACCCTTTTTATAAAAATACTTTTTAAACATGAATAAAAGGTACCATATGTCATGGATCAATCACAAAAGATGTGTAATTTTTTAGTGTTTATTATAATAATAATTTTAGAATAAATAATTACTTATTTGTTAAATAAATAGGAATGAAGATTTTGTTGATGGAGTTGTAACTGGAGTGTATCTGAGTTTCTGCTGGTTGGAATCCCTCCATGCCCTCCTTTAGTATAGGGTAAATTATTTTTTACTCAATGTTTTAATAAATTATGTAGGTGATGTTTTCATAAATAATTAAATAATTTTAATATAAAAGAAATCAATTGTGGAGTTGAATCAGATGGTAAGGTCATTGACTGGGGTCAAACAGACCTAGGTTTGAGTCCTTCCAGATGACTAAACCCATCATTCTCTCTAAAATTAAACAAAATTTCATGTATTTACTTATATGTAATTTATAGTATATATTTAATTCTTATATATAACTTAAAAATCAATTAAAAATAATAATACACCTGAATATAGTTTTGGACTAATTGGAAGAGTCGAAAAATTAGTTCCAAAATTCCTAGTTTTAAATTCAATTGACCTCCCCACATCAACCCATTTTAAAAAATAAATCTACATTCCATATATTATTTATTTCACTGAGTTAGTTTTCAAACTATTAATAAAACATAAAAAAATTAATAAAACTGTAGTTTCTAAATACTTTTCTCCAACGGTTATGGGCACTCAACCGGATCAAAACAATCACGTGATCAAATCTCTAACCAAGCACTAGAGTGGAACTTGTAATTATATATTAAAAGTAATAGAAGACATGATGCGTATTTTTCGATGCGTTATGTGTATAGGTTTATTTTTCTATATATTTTTATTTATTTATGATTTTATATAATAATAAATTAATAAATATTTAATAATACTTATAATACAAACCACATAATGTGAATACATAATTAATCTAAAAATGAGATATACAAGATATGTCTCTAAGAACATGATGCGTGATTCATATTTAAATTCAAATAGAAATAACTTGGGAAGTACCTATGTTTCCCCTATCCTTTTCATGTTGTGTCCCTGATTCCACTTCTCACCCCCAAAAATATTATCTGATACAATTAGTTTTTTTGCATTGTAAATTTTCTGCAGTTTTTTCAAGGAGAGAGGTAAGTAAATACAACACCCTTATTTTAGTATTTATCCAGAATTTTAGGAGATTTATGGATCTAGGTGGTGTTTTTTCAAAAAAAAGTAGGTTAATTCAAAAACAAAATAATACACACTATGTACACGTTATCTATAGCCACTCATGTACTCTATATCATATTTGAAAATAAATTGCATGTGCTTTAGAAACACTTAAAGTACCCATGCCTCTACCCTTGTTGGATGATCCTTGTTAAAAATCACACACGAACTGAATACCCATTTACTAACCTACGATGTGTGAATTCTGTACACATCAAGTATTGTTTCCTCTTAGAAGAGGCTATGTCCAAGAATATTCATGGCCTAGAATCCCATGTTCAAACACATGGCATGGGAATTCAGTGCTAGAATGTACTATTGTCTATACCTTTATTAAATGATCTTGTGTCATAGCTCTCACATAGCTTGTATTTCCATTTCAAAAACACACATTTTGTACGTTTGGTATACACCATGTACCATTTTATGGTATAAAAATGGGGAGTTGTAAGTGTATTCTAAAGATGATGAATTGAAACTTGATCATACTAAATATCATGTACTCTACAAATAAACATCGTGAATTTTTATTTTATAATTTTATTCACTTTTATTATTCTTCATTTAATTTATTTTCTCCTTTTTTTTAGATCATGGATTATAGGGATTTCTTGGGTGGGTTAAGGCTCTTGATTTCTATTGATAAGGATTATCCCACTATAAGAATAATTCATATGAGGACCCCGATGGAGCATCCAACAACAAATTTTTTGATTACCGAACCATTGACTTTGATGATTATGCATCCTCTTATTAATGTTCCATCCTCTATGATAGCATCAAATCCTTCCACCACCACAACACCACAACCACCATCTACAAAATCCATAGAGACTTCAACTTTAGTAATAGATTATTGACCATGACCAATGCTTATTCCTAGGAAACCTGAACCTCACCCTTGTTTGATTCTTGATGAGCGTCATCTTGAGAGTTCCCAATTTTGGAGACTTTCACTCCAAATGTTGCATCTTAGAATTTGGTTCCTAGACATCAATATCCAAGAGATGTTGGGCCTTCTGTAAAAGATAGAAGAGTTACTAGGGAATAACCATCCGATTTCAGTTCTCCAGGCCATCAAGAATATTTTAAGAGGCGTATTTTTCGAGTTCACTACATCCTTAACGATTGAAAAGACCCTATACTAACCAATTTCGATCGATATCATGATACTAGTGAGATTTTGATTTTTCAGAAGATTCTTTTCTCTTACCGTGGTGGGGTTTGGCCTAAGGGGTGGCTTCTACCGACGTACATCCTCCCCACACCCTATTTTAAACCTTACTCACCCAAAATGATTCTTCCTACTCATTGTGTGGTAGGATATTGTTGAGACTAGTGTATAGTATGATTTAACCTCATAGAAGAGTAGTATGATAATATCACTGACTATCCATTTCATCCATCACTCCTTTTTCTTCATTATATCTTCTTGATATGAGCATGTAAGTGTTTTGTTCAGATGATTAATGGACCTTCTTACATATATTGTTTGACACTATTACCCTAACTTCCCATATTTCACCACATCCTACTTCTATTCCAAGTTTACTATATTTTATTGTAACATGAATGAAATGTTTTATTTTACTTGGTTGGTACACGACTTGGGATATATTTAGCCTTATCTCCTCCACGATCTATTAGGTTATCCCGATTAAATATAATTTTTCATGCTTATTCACATGAGAATGGTCTAGAAGGGGTGTCTCACCTATGTGCTCATGGAGGACCACCCGATACCTATTGAATCGAGAGAGGACCCACCTACCCTTGAGGTTGCTGATGATCCTATACCACTACCTCTTCTACACATGAACCCTTCCTATGCATCTATTCCTTATTCTTATATTGATCTTTCATCCTTCACCATTCTAGCTACTAATCCATCCATATAACTGCCCCACAAATACCCTCAAATGATACTTATGTATCGTTCCTCGATCATGTAAGAGACCCAAACCTCAATTAGATGGAGTCCATGTTGGGATTGTCCTATATCACTTCGAACTTGTTCTTCCGGCAAAACCTTCTCTTCAGCCCGACCCTGTGCCATCAGCTATGTATGACATATCAAGAGACTTGAAAACTAATTTTATGATTAATTATTTTAATGGCCTGGGTACCTCCATAGCACTTTGGGACCAAGATCTTTCAGCCATGATATCATTTTATAACATGGTACATGATGTTCCAACAAACACTGTAGTTATCCCATCTTTCTAGGATTCCCCAGAGTAATACATTTCTTCTTAGAAGGCCATTGAGTAACTATTTACATCACACATTATATATATATATATATTGGTTATTTATTGTGATTGTTTGTGTGCATGAAGACTAATTTTTCACATTTCATCAATAGTCATAGGTACTCTGGATCATTCTGAGCATTTTACTTTCCACTTCATAATTCCTTTTGAGCATGATACGACGAGATTCTAATTTTTTTAAATATTTTTTACATCTATATATGACTTACTATTTTTACTAATCACATATTTTGGTTTGGTTGCTTGTGATTTCACATCCCCTTCTCATTCTTGGTGTTTCACTTCAATGACCACATGCGATGTTAACTGTGGGTGGGAGTATCTCAAAAATACTCATCTTTTTACCCTTTTCAAATCTAGTAGAAATCATTTTTTGATTAATTAAAATTTAAAATAAATAATTATATATTCGTGAATTTTTTATGTTTCATGACTATTTTTATTTTAAAATTATTTGAAAATAATTGAATATATAGTTCCCATTGTTGATATTAATTCTTGGAAATTTTCCTTCATTAGAATAATTGTTTATATTTAGGTCATGAAATAATTTTCCCAATTTTCATCACCATTATCAAGGGGTATTCAAAGTACTTTATGATATTATTTCTTATACCCTCTTTCTAGATAGGCTTTTGGGATATGTATACCAACAAGAACATGGATGTTTTTCTTATAAAAAAATGATTTTTGAATCATAATAAATGATTGAGTCATTTGATTATTATTTTAAGAGCCTTTTGAATTTAAGACCTATCGTAACTTTTATCTCTTTTTAAAAACATAGAAACCATGAACTGATTTGGTATGAAGACACATTACATGGAAGATCATCAATTTTAGCCAAATTATTTGATTATATAGAATGACTTTCATATGATATTTAAAGAGGGACTTCAGTGATTCATAGTGAATTTTGGTGAGCTAATATGAAATTAAGTGTGGTTGGGGGGAGAGTTTCACTTTTCATTGAGGTTAAAGGGTAAAAAAAACCATTCACTGCATTTCAAAATGGTTATTATAAAAAAATAAAAGGGTTCATTTTAATTCATTGTTCTCACAAATTGTTTGAAAACTTTGTTAGAATGGGGAGATAATGGTTATGATTACCTTTGAGTGATTTTGAATGGGATGAATTTTCATTAATATTTCTCATTGAATATATTAAATTATTTTAAAAATAATATATTTTCATTTTCAAGCCTCTGTGGTTATTTTCACATCATTAACCACCCACCCTTAGCTCCAGATTCATCAAAAACATAGTGAAATACCTTTTTATTTTTTATTTAATTTCTATCTGAAGACTTATATCACTTTTAGGATTTTGGAAAGAGAAAATATAATTGAGATTGAGAAAAAAATATGATTTTATGATCATGAGTGATGAGTGAATAATTTTACAGGTGAGGTAAATCATCACGTTGTATGTGCATTTATGAAAAGCTGAAAAATTTAAATAATAGAGGAAGAATGTATTAAATTAAAATATATATGAGGCATGATTGAGATATTTTTGAAATTGAAAAAGTTTTTTACTTTTTGAGTGTCCACTTCTCTGAGTATTATGTTTATGATATTAATTAATTGAATGATTTTCTTTTATGGTATGAATTATTTTTAATTAGACGTTGAGATTTATATTGGGGGAAATAAAATGACTAAGTGCAAGGGATTTTGATGCGCCTGATATGTGCATACAAATTCATGTAATTTTTATTGAGTACAAAACCTACATTCACAAGATATATGTAAGTTTAGGAATCAAATTCATTATTTTATTCTTTATGGGTGATTTTAAAGAGTTTCTATAGGAAAGAACACATCATATAATAATTTTATAAAAAAATAAAAAATATACAATGTCTAATTTATAAACATATGTTGTGTACTTTTACAAGAGACTCCACCAAACTATCCCAAGTACACACCCAAGTCATGAACCATACCTCACATACCATGTACTTCATGACACACACCATGTACTACGATTAAAAAATTATTTGGAAGCAAAAAGGGAGGATAAATGCCTTATATATTAGAGACACGTTTTTTGTACTTCCACATACAGATCACCGATGGGAAAAATTCAATGGGCTACACAGTTTTACAACTTCCGGTAGATAAAATAGTAAAAATAAAGTTAACTTGAGCACACACCATGTAATTTTTAGTAAATGTAGTTCAATATTTTTTCTCTAAAATTAGAATCATCATTATAAATTAGAGATTATTCATTCAAGTTGGTGGCTTCTGCTACCCTATCAACTAAATCCTCCCCAAATCTAGTACTTTTTTCTCTTAATTTTATTTATAGTTTAGTTTTTTATCTTCTCTTATTTCTATCCCTATCATTCACATGGTAGGGTTGAGTGTATATCCAATATTCTCATTGTAACAAATGTCATAATAGGGCATGTTCTTTCTGTTGTGGTAGTAATTAGATTTCGGGTGTGTTGAAATGGTAATTCTGGTGTGTTTCCTTAAATTATTATTTTTTACAAACCCTTTAATGATATAATTATTATTCTACCTATGTCATCACATCAATCCAATAATGGAACCATTGGTTAAAACTTAAGGAGTTAAAATTGGTGAACCCATAACAACTGGATTATCCCATTTCCATTGTTTTTGGGGGTATTTCTACAAACATGTATTCGAATAATAAATAACCAGATCAAGGTAATTGAATTTTTAAGACACATAGTTACTTAATTTTGGACCAAGAAATTATATTGAAATTGAATCCCTGAGGTAAACTATTTCATAAATTATTTTAATACCAATAAATGACTTTTGTAATTTACCCAAACCAAATAACTACCCCAAATTTTATATTTATTATTATTATTATTATTATTATTATTTTATACTTTAATTTTTCTTTCATATTTTTTTTCTCTATTAGTTTCCTCACCATCATTTCATTGTCTATATAATCAGCTAGCAATTTCTATCTTGTATATGTAATTTATTCTCTCTTATTTATTTATGGGATTAAGCCTGAATTCTGATAGCTACCACGTTAGTTGGTACAAAGAATTAATTTTTCATGTCTCATGTAGGGAATATGAATAAAAATAGTGTTTAAATATACATAAAAAATCTATAAAATTAAATAAATGTCACCCAAAGTATCATTAATCACTTCCAAATCCCAAAAAAACATGATTTAATCCCAGAGTTTGATTCCCAAAATCAAATTAATATTTATCGATCAAGTTATTTTTGTAAAAAAAAATGTCATAATATATAGAAAATAATATCTGCTAGTGGTATTAATTTCACATTTTCTCCCTTTGGTTATTGGTTCAAGCCCCACATCCTTTCCAGATGTGACAATTTGTCTCTCGGCCTATGGGTTATCCTTTTTATAAAACTATATTAATATAAATACATTATAAATGAATAAAATCATGAGATATCGATATTAATAATCCACCTTGATCCTATAACATTCCCAAAAATATAATGAACATCCTGAAAAATAAAATTAATAATCAAATATCTTTCTAACCTATAAAATTTTTTATATAGCTTATATTTCCACAAAAATAAAATATTATTAATTTAGTATTATCATTAAGAAAATATTAGCCTGATTGTTTATTTATCTCTCCATCACATTTTCTTTAAATATAATTATTCAACTAAATAAATATTCCAAGGTATTGATTACATCCAACATATGTTTCCAAACTATGATAAAAAACCTAAAACAAAATAACTCTTATGTGTTTCATGATCCTCATAACATTTAGAATATACCAGACATCATTGATAAAAAACCACTCCATTATAATTAGGAAATCTCATTACATAAACACAAAATTTATTTAAATTCCTTATTTAAACATTTACCTTGATTTTTGATCTTATTATTTAATAATCGCCTTAAAAAACATGATATATGAATGAATTCAATCCTGATTCCCAATTAAAATTTATGAAAAACAATTAAAAAAATTCACACCATTAAAATATTGATAACCATTCATCCCAGGGTCATTTTGAATGTCTAAGGTCACATGATATTGAAGGTGGAGTCCTTATGTTATTAGAAAACCGAAAAACCATTATATGTCTCTCTACTTATTTCATCCATTCATTTTTGTTACATCTTGATTGAAAAGTATGTTGATAGAGATCAAATTTTGTAAAAAATCCTTATTTTTGAATATTAATTTTTGAAAAATAATAAATAATTAGTTTTACATAATACCTTAGAATATAGTTTTAATTGAATTTTTGAATAAGGTATGGTTCCTATGATAATAAAAAAACATATAATAATATAATGATATATGCTACTAGATTATCACACTCTTTTGTAATTGAAAAGAGAATGTTCATATCTTTTTCAGGATCATCGATTATAGAAAATCGATAAAGTTCGATATGAAATTTCCTAAGATGAGTAAAATGTGATTTTTTTTAAATAATATTCAAATATACCCAACATTCTATCATGATATTGAAGAATTAAACATGATTATTATATATTTTAAAGTGTTTTTATTATAAGAAAAATGTTAGTAAAAGTTTTTTAGTGACTTGAGATATCTTTTTTAATTATAATTTTGAGTGAATAATTTGGTATAAAAATGAGGGTTGTGTTTGATTTACATCCTTCCATCTTATAAAATAGATTTTATGCTGATGAAATTTATTTTTCTAATCAATAACTAATAATTCTGTTAAAAAAAATATAGTGATCATTTAAATAAATTTTAAATTTCTTACTCTATGACACCCTTCCTTTAATTCGATAACACATTAGCCTTATCATAGTTCATCCACATTAATCTTTTAATTCTATGAGAATATGTTCTAATATTTTATAATGGTTTATAGAAATAGTTGGAACCAACCCAATCATATCCCCTGGGAGTATCTAGACAAGTGTTCATTCTTAGGCACATTGATTGTGGATTGGGTGATGATAAATTTAATACCGAATTCACCCATTTTAGAGTTATTACCCCAATGTGAATCCTTTCCCCAACCTGTAACATCACATAATTTCTATTTATTATTTTTATATATTATATAGATTATTTTCAAGACCAGATGCTGAGACGACATGTGATTTTATGGCCCGATGAGTCCGAAATAAATGTATGAAGTATATTAAATAGCATGTGCACACTGTTTTCATAAAAATGTGGGAAAAATCATAAATGGATTCCTAAATCATAAATATGATGGCACAGTTGAGTTCAAAATGTTGGTTTTATCTTATGCGTGACTTATCATTAGCCAGCATTGTTCATTTGTGAAAAAGTTTTCATTAGCATGAAATTAATAAAATTAAATAACTTAAGAGTTTATCTTATTTTTTTAGTTAGGATACCTACTTACTCTATAAATATAAGTCTATGGAATTTGTCTCAGGGTTGGATACTAAACTCTGGACACCCAGACTCTGTTTTAAGAGAGCGTTCTTGGTGGAAGACGATGGATGAGAATTAGATCATGAATTATCACACTAGCATAGTTGGATGATATCATTATTTATGAAAACACAACCATTCTTCATCAAATATTGATCCAAAATCATGGTATTATATTTTATGTGGATTTTACCCATTATTTAATTCTTGAAAGAAGTTAAATCAACCAATGAATGGATTGACTAGTGGATTGAACACCTTGTGGGATGTTATTTATTTTGTGGGGATTTAATAGGAGAATTTATTTTGATTAAAATTTTGATCGATTTTATTTTCATTCTGATAGGAACAAATCAAGATCAAGATGAACATATATTGAGGTTCGTTTCTCTTGATTGATTGTTCATTTCTCCCCCCATTTCATGATTCACCAAGAGTGTTCTTCGTAGGACCATGGTTCTACTATTACCTATCAATCGATCGTTGCACACCTTTTTTATGGAACAATGATCCAATATCATAGATCTGGGATCGGCACAACATGAAGGAGGTGAGAAGATAGAGACGGAGTGAATTAGATGAAGGATGATTACAAATTTTTTATTCTTCTGCACAGAATGAAGAATGAAGATTTAATTTATTTTTCAAGCAGATTTGTTGACATGATTCATTGTTCAATAATGGAAAGGAATGGAAGACCTTAGATATTTGATTTTGTGGAAAATTGATCATTGGATCGATGATGGTACGTGAACTGGGGTGCATGGAGGATGAATCTGGGATTCTGGAAAATCCCACAGAACATGAAGTGAAATCTGGGATTACGCGGATTGTAAGGACTGATGGATATGATGATACAGTTTGGCTGATGTCAATGATCACATGGAATGTGACCCTCCTCAGTTAACATGGTGTGTACCTCGGAATTGCATGGAAACGAGTTTGAGTACATGGGCATAGGCATTCCATGAACTCCCACATAGACATGACATAGATACATAGACACCACCATGCTAAAAATTAAAGATACCATGTGTGTCTACACACAATTTATATACTTTTATATGCGGTGTATATGGAGACTACATGCCATGTGAGGATCTTCTATATGGGAAGGAATTGGGATAGCTATAAAAGATTTGTAACCCCTTCGGACACAATGTTCACTCCCATTAAGAGTGCATGGAGATCTCATTTTTCGTAGTTTGGACCATTCATGGTTGAGTGTATTCCCTCGGTCCTTTTCCTCAAGGTCATAATCCGACATTGCATCCACATCGCTGGATTGTGATCCCCTTTAGAGGTCAAGTCTTAGATATAGTTTTTGTGTCCCACCTTGAGACTGGTGTGTGATCCTATATCACTATCATTCCTAAGTTGGAGTTTTTGAAATCAACCAGACCTCCCTAATTTGGTAATTGATCCTCTATCTCATAGGTTTTCTTAGTAGGGTTTGAGGAATAATTGACACACAATCCCCTACATAGTGGGTTTCTCCATACTGGGTTCTTGGTGTCCCCCAATAGTTCTGGGCATGACCCCATGTCTTTGTATCATGGTCCCCTTAGACTAGTGAGCTTCCTTGGGTAGGGACCAATGACCTAGAACTCTTCATCGTGTCTTTCCAATGGTATCATGGATCATGGATGGGGTTCTCCAGAAACGAGCGTTGCTTCGAGCAGAATCCAATAAATGGAATTTGGTTGTGACCACCTTATGGGATGGTTCCATTCCTAAGTATATCTGGGTTATTATTCATTTCTTATGTTATACATTGATGTCTATATATGGTATTGAGATTAATATACTTAGTTATTTGTTTTTAGTGTTTCTGTGGTGTCATACGAAGTATTGTTATACTCACCTATGCATAGGCTTTTCCCGAACGTGTCATGTACTATGTAGACAATGGACCCTTTGACTGTTTCCTAGGAGGATAGGGAGCAGGTAGATCATAACTGAAGATTGACATACCAAGGTGTTTTATGGGAGGTTGCTTTTGAATTATTCATTTCCCTTAGAGATGGTTAGACTCTTGACAGGTTTTGGTTGGACTTGTATTTGGCCACTTTTTCTTTTTCAGTACTTTAATATCGTACTCTGTTATGGGATTTTAAAAGTATGAATGCGTTCATTCATTTGTTCCCATTTCATAATATTTTTGTTGTAGAAGTGTTCATTTATACATGTACTTTAGGAAAATGTATCCCATTTGGTGGATATGCCTACTCAACCCTGGTGGCTAGACCTTGGCCTATTAAAGGTGGGCTTAGAGTAGTCGCTACTCGGACCCCTCTGGGATGGGTCATGATAGAGTGGAATGAGAGGGGGATGGTTTTTTTTAGGACTTGAGTTAGTGATATTAGTTTGGGGAAACCATGTTAAGTTTTTTAGTTTATCTTTCAGGAAAGGGACTATACTGTTGGTGCGATGGTTGATATATCCATTCACTACGACTCTGATCACATGCTTTTAAACTTTTTACATGTGAAAACTAGTTGTATTAAAAAAATACATGCATCATATATGAATGGTTGTGTTTTCCATATCCATATTGAATCAGATCCCTAGATATACTCCTTTGACTGTGGTATATCATGTTTTAATTCATGATTCCTCCACGTAGATATCCATCAAGGATTCCACTGTGTGATCATGAGGATGATCCGACTAGTGGCGAGGCATAAGTACAATGACTAGTACTAGAGATATCACCTCCAGCTAGTTTACAAGGTATACCACCACCCATGGAGCAATAGATATCACAAACACTACCAACATCGGATGCACATAGGTTAAGTGAATTTCATGAGTTTCATAGGAAGAAATATCCCATGATTCAGGGTGAGCTATAATCCTAAGTGTCTATAGAATAGATTGAGGTAGTCACTTGAATTTTCTGCCTTGTGAGGATGCCTTCTAATCATATGGATGTTCTTCTGGTGAGACTTCTTTAGGGATTTGGGGGGTGATGTTGGAGCTTGGTGACTCAGTCACATAATGAGATAAATATTTCCTGGAAAGACTTTTAGCACCTCTTCTGAGAGGATTTCTATCCATAAAAATTGTGATAAGTAAACATACAGGAGCTTCTACACCTATAGTATGGAAATATGACTATGTTAGAATATTTAGAAAGGTTTACTGATCTATCACACTACTCATTGGATATGGTACATGACTAGTTATTCAGGTCTCATACCTTTGACCATGGATTGAGATGGGACATCTAGGGTTCATTGGTATATCTTATAATTTCCACCTATCTTGGAGTGGTTGAGAGGGTCTTGTTAGTGATGATATTTCTAGTAGAGAAGAATCAAGTAGTGGGAGCTAAAAGTGGGCACCTAGTAGTTGAGACCTCGACAACAGGTAGTCAATGATAATCATAGAAATCTAAGTGGGTCAGATGCTTTAGGTGTCAATCATAGGACTCTAGTTCAGTGGTGCAGGGCTCCCAAGGTGGATCGAATCATCCAAGAGAAAGGTGGTGTTTCTCTTGGAACATTAGGGGACATCCAAAATGAGATTTCTTGACCCATCATATCTATGATTGAGAGACGGTGGGGGGAAAATTGAGAGAAAGGCAGAGGAAAGAGAAGGGTGGTTCGCAGGGTGACATATGAGGAAGAGGGGCTGACTAGAGAATAGAATATGGTTATAGGTTCGACATATGACTACCCTAGGTGGACCACGCCAGGAATAGGAAGCTAGTGGGAAGGGACGAGGACAACTGCAGGCTATGGAGGCCTATGACTCCAAGGCTCCAAGGATGATATGAGGTATGTTCTGTGTCTTTTCTACTTTATCAATAGTATTAGTAGACATAGGTGGTATCCATTCATTCATTTACACTTCTTTAGTTCAATACATAGATATTCTGGTTGATCCATTAGATCAAATATAGTTATTAGAGACTATTACAAGAGGTGATTCAGTGATTTCACACTTCTGCTGATAGTGCGACCTAAAACTTGGAGGAAAAAGTTTTTTATGGGATATATTTATAGAATTAATGAGGCATTATGAAATCATATTGGGTTTGTATTTTATATCTACAATTTATGTCCATGTTGATTATTTTAGGCGGAGGATGTGGTGTGAATTTAGTGGTGGGACCAGGATTTCCATTGTTAGTGAAATGGAAACCCAGGTAGTACATGACATACTCATGTATATGAGGGTGTAGTTGATTACTCATAAATTAGATTAACTGACCCTTGGTGTAGTGGATGTTGTGATTTTTTTGGTTTCCTTTGTTGGTGGCGGAGTACGAGGACATATTTCTTGAGGACATACCAGGTTTACCTCCCGATCGAGAGGTATATTTTTTCAGTGAATTAAATCCCAAGATGACACCGATATATGCACCAACATATCAGATGGATCTCATAGAGCTTCAAAATTTGAGGATATAGTTTGAGGATTTGTAGGAGAAGGGTTTTTTAAGACCCAACATTTACTCATAGGCAACCCCAGTTTTTTTTCCAAGAAGGAGGATGGAATTTTGAGGTTGTGGTTGGATTTTAATTTCTTGAATCATGTGGTCATGATGAAAAATTAACCAATACCGAGGATCAATGACATCATTGATCATTTTAAGAAGAAAATATGGTTCTCAAAGATTGAAATTAGGTCACTCTATCACCAGATACGAGTAAGAGACAAGGGTATAAAAAATACAACATTCAAATGTCATTACGAGCAATGATTACTTGGTTATGCCATTTAGCATGAAGAATTCCCGAAAAATGTTCAAGGGACTCATGAAATGGATATTTCAGAATTTATTAGACCGGTTCAAGGTAGTATTCATAATGAATATCATTATGTACTCAGTGTCTGAGGAGGATCACGCGAGACACTTTAGGATGGTCTTGAACACACCATGAGAGCACTAACATTACATGAAGTTCTCAAAGTGTATGTTTTGGATTTGAGAGGTCCATTTTCTGGGACACATCATCTTAGAGGTTGGAGTTGTATATAATCTAGAAAATGTTATAGAAACACATTCTAGGGATCCACCAATGAGTGTCACCAAGGTGCATATAATCCTTTGATTTTCAAGGCACTATCGGAGGTTTGTAACCACGTTTTCCAGAGTGGCATAACCCTTGAAAGCCTTGACCAAGAAAGGGAAGACTTTTGTGTGGATAAAAAAGTGATTTCACTTATTTTAGGAGTTATGGTAGAGGTTGAAAAGTGCTCACTTATTGAGGCTACTGGAGGAGGGTGTATAGTACGTAGTGTTCTACGATGCATCAAGGATTGGACTTGGTTGTGTTTTGATATAAAGGAAATTAGTTATGGCCTATAGTTCATGCCTGTTGAGACCCCGTAGAAAGAACTGCATGACCCATGAACTTTAGTTAGCAGGAGTAGTTTTCAAATTGATGATGTGACAACACAACCTGATGGGATTGCAATTTATGATGTACTCTAACCACAACAGTCTCAGATATATATCCTCTCATAAGGATCTCAACTTGATACAGAGAAGATGGCTAGAGTTCCTATAGTACTATGACTTTGATATTTTATATACTATTGATAAAGTGAACATGGTAGTAGATTCTCTCAGTAGGAGATCGGGTTTGCAGTTGTTGAATAAGGATTCAGAGCATTTGACATCATTGTAGTAATCATTTATCGCTGGAGTTGGAGTATCTTACCTCCAATCGATGGTTTTTACCCCACTACTCTTATAACAACTTAAGGAGGCGTAACATAGAGGTACTTACTATGATACCCTAAGTGCTCATATATCCATAGGGAATTCTACTGATGGATTTTATGAGGGGGGGGGGTGTCGTTTTTTGTCATAGGATGCATGATGTTACCAGTGGCGTTACGGGTTAAGGTTCTGAGAGTGTTTCACACATATACTTTTGTAGTACATCTCAGTGTGGAAGAGGTGTTCCAGGACCTCCAATGTCATTTTTGGTGGCCATGGTTGAAGAAAGGAGTTGTAGAGTTTCCCAATCGATGCCTTACTTTTTAGAAAGCGATGGATGATCAATATGTTCCAGTGGGATTAGATCAACCTATGAAGGTACTAGAGTGGAAGTGGTATGGGGTATCCATGGAATTTGTGATAGGATTCCCCCATACGTTTAGGGAACATGATAACATCTGGGTGATCATAGACCGACTCACCATGTCATCCCACTTATTAGCTATACAGGATCACAGTTCAGTAGATATTTTTGGATGCCTCTACATGAAGGAGATAATCTGGATCCATGGAGTTCCATTGATGACAATTTTAGACTATGATTCTCATTTCACATCCTGATTTTGGAAGGGATTATAAGAGGAATTTGGGATCTAGTTATTCTTGATCAAAGCATTTCACCCCCAAACTGATGGCTAGATAGACTAGACTATCTTGGTCTTGGAGAACATGCTTTGGGATTTCATGTTGAAATTTAGCTGTATTTGGGAGTGTAACACCCCAGGTAAATAAAGAGTATGCAATTTTCATATTTATCCATATTTTTGAATAAAATATTAATATTACTTTAAAGGGGACACTATGTGCAATGACATACCCAAAACGCAACAACGAGTTTCTTGGGAATATTGCATTGCACTCTAATAATAAAATAATATTATTTTAAATGGTAGTTAACGCCTAGCCGTTGTAATGGAGGGAATGAACAGAACTAACTAAAAAATTATTATATATGTTTGTAAAATATTTTTACTCTTTACAATAAATGTTAGAGGATTAAAAATGCGAATGAATCCAATTTTAAGCGTAAACATTCCAATATTCTTTAAAAGGTCGATTAACCGCCTTTTAATGGAGAACCTCTTTTAAATCCAATTTTTGACAATTTTATAAGCTCTATTTTTCAAAATAAACATATTATTTAAGATTGGGACATTGAAATTTACCTTGGATTAATTTTTGGTATTTTTCTGACAATGTTCATTTTTCAATGAATAGTGAAAAATACTGCATTTTACATCAAAACTGCTTTTTCATATAATTTAATTATATGGTTATGTTATCTTTTTAATTTGTTTTAAAGTGTAATTAGAATATATTTTTACCATGTAATTCAATGATGGTCATTGGGATTAATTTCACTTTGGAATTAGGAATAAACAAGTGCCAAACTTTTCATAAATATTGTTTCTAAAAAACCCTCCTATTTGTTTTGACAACGGGAAGTTTTTTTAAATTAATTATTGAAATTTATGAGTTTGGAATTTGGTAAAATGGATTACATATTTGGAATCAGAAGTTCCAAATTATGTAATTAAGACTCTTTTGTTTTTGGACATTATGAACAGTAACGACGGTAATTATCTTTAATTATCTAGATTAATGAGTAATCAGGTAGTTAAAGAAAATAAGAAAATATCATAATAATAAAAAATGACCACAAAATATGTCCTAAGGCTAATGGTTGTATCATGGCCGACCATGGGATGCCTTGTGCCAAACTTGGGGGCCCCATGGAATCACTTTTGTGAGAAAGTGTCTTTTTATCTTTTTATTTTTAAAGAATGTTAAATGTAACAAAGATTGTATCACCTAAGTAAAATATTTTTAATTTTGTCTACATAAATTATCGTTTGGACTATAAATATTAATTGGAAAGCTAAAAATATTTCCTACATCATAGTATTTTCTTTATAATTTTTAGACATTAAATAAATTAAATTATTTTTGACATCATGATGATGCAGCGACGACCTCATTATTTAACGATTTAAATAAAATGGGAAGATAATGTAAAATATAAGACCTACATATGTCCAAAACCTATTGGATCGGTGTATTTAGAAACCTTATCACATTATCCTAGAAACACATCAATTTGGGACCATTAAAATCCGAAACTCATTCTAAAATAAAGTAACATTTCTTTACCTTCCAAGGGTGCCCCTCCTCTCCTCTTATAAAAGGCCCCCAACTCTACCTCCTTACCCACACTTCCAAAGCCTTTGGCTCGGCCAACCCCTGCCAATTTTTTCCCTCAACATCCCTATCTAACTCCTTGAAGCCTCAATTTGGGAATAAGTCTTCCTAAGGAAGCCTTAGAGCTCAAACCAAAGGGAGTTACCCGATTTTAAGGTAATGTCTTCACTTGTGTCCTTTTGTTTTATTTTGCTTCTACAACCCCCTAAACTCTTTTTATTATTTTCTTTTGTAACAAATCCAGTATCTTAAATATACTATGATGTTGTTATAATAAGTATTTGAGCTACAGTTACACACACCTTCGTCCAATGGTTAAAGAACATACTGTTTCTGTGGTTGGTGATTTTCTGCCTCACGAAACGATGATTGTTCAACATTCTTCTAACACCTTAAAAGGTAACCATTAAGATGACACTATATTTATATATGATATATAATATGTTTATGTTTTACTTAAGATTCTATATTTTTCATTTATAGAATTCGTTTATGGTTTCCATTATGGGTAAACGCGATATCTTCATTTAAGGAAGTGCAGACTACCACCCCCTCAAGTGATTTGATTCGTTAATACCATATGTGGTAAGTATAAAGTATATTTTTAATTATATTATATATGATACCATACTGGAATAATATTATGTATCATTATGTTTTAATTCCATTAAATATGAAATAGAAATGGAAGTAGCGTTCATGCGTACGTACGGTTTACCGTCTCCATGAACGGTACATTTCATTTCTTGTCTCAAAGTGTTATGTACTATTATAAGTACATATATATAATGGATATATATGTGATATATTACATCTAAATGATGTATATAATTCTTTAATTATAATATATATATATATATATCTCATTTTGTTTTAATTCCATTAATATGACAAAAAAATTAAAGTAGCGTTCATGCGTACGTACGGCCTACCGTCTCCATGAACGGTGCTTTTAATTTTTATCTCCAAATGATATGGAATAGTAAAAAATGAATATATACTGGATATATATAATATTTAAAACATCAATACTATTCTGGATATGATGTACCTATAACTACATGGAAAATTATTTTCCAACAAGTTCAATTTTTGACTCATGTACCAAATATCAACAAAAACGTCTGATATGAACTCATATTATTAAACAATTATTATAACATTAAAATATGTGATATGAACTGAATAATAATTATTATAGGAGGTCCTTAAGAAATTATAAATTGACCAAAGTTTATTATTCAGGAATATAAAGAAACGAACAAGACAAGTCGGACTTGAGGTAAGGGATCCTACTCCTCTCTTTCTTTTTAAGTGCACCCTTTTATGTCATTCCTTTTAAGCTCATATTTCTTGTGATTGGGATGTTATTTTATATTACTATTACTGTAATTTTTATGTTCATATGACGAGATAGCCTATTTCCTCTCATCAATCCATTTTGGAAGTTTTAAGTGGCGCCGTTAGGCTACCGAGTTTTCGTAAGGGGTTTTTCATCTCACTTTTATTCCCGTGAGATTTATGCTACATTTGCCACAATTTCCTTTGAGTGGTGTATGTACATCCAATTATTATACACTTTTTGTAGTATAATTTCATTTATGGGTATTCGAATCTTCATTGTATGACCCTTCTTCTATGGGGTGTACGTTTTGAAAGTTACCCAACTCGGTAAGGGGACCTTTCACCCTCCTCTTTTTAAAAGACTTCTTTTGTTATGTCTTTTAATTCACATACTATTATTTTGGGATATGTTAATTTATATCCTTATTTATATAAATTTTATGTCCAAGTGATGAGATTCCCTTTTTATCTCTCATCAACTCATTTTCTGAATTTTGAAGTGATGCCGTTAGGCTGTCGAATTTTACCAAGGGAACTTTTTAACCCAATTTCAATTTCTTTGGGTTCAACATGTAGTTATTGAATATGTCATCTTTTTAATATGTGTGAATGAAATTTTATTGTTTTACACTTAATATCCAATTATATTGGGTGTATTTATATTTGTCACACATAATTTTTAGATTGAATTATCCTTAATTTAAGGATTCCTTTTTATTAAGGGAATTCATCACATTTGAAATTTCTATTGAGACTTCATTGTTGTTATGCACTAATTCACTCTTATATTGTGTATATAATGTCCTTTGGAATATTATATCATGAATCCATTTATTATCATGATATTATAAAGTTCTGACTAAATGTTATTCCTCAATTATTGTGTTCAAGTGTCTCTAATTTTGGTAGAACCCCTTTAACCAAAATATCGTTTTAAATGTTTTAATTATTTGTTCTTATTAATATCCATGTTTTCAAAATTGTTTTAAGGATTTATTTATATGGATATTAATATTCTAAAAGCTTCAAGGTGGTATGAGACACTTTTATTCAAAAATCTCTTTATTAAATGTTTTAAATGGTTTTGGAAATGGTTTCTTTTTGAATAGATTCATTATTTCAATATACTAAAATGTTATATTGTGATTGAAATGTGGAAATGTTATGTTTCCTTTATACATGTTTTATGTGATACGTTTATGTTATGGTTTTTGGGCATTTTTATGAAAATGGGTGGTTCCATGATAAACTAAGGGCAGGTGAGCCCGATATAGATCTCCAATACATTGGGTAACGCGAAGGATTGAAACGTTATGGTTTCTCCGAAGAGATTTAGGGAATATACTGTGGTCGGTATTCCAAAGGTAACCAAGAGGGTTTCTACCTACGTAAGAATGTTATGAATGCCTCAAGTTACCTTTTATGTATTATGATTTCTATGATTTATTCATGATTTGGTGAGGTATGTTAAAGTGCCTATGTTTTATGGGTAAAGTATGATTTCATTATTATGTATATATTAACTCAAGTTTCCGTTCCATATTGTTTTTATAACCCTTACTGAGCTGTTTATGATCATCCCAAGTTTTTTTGAAATGTTTTTTCACAGGTCAAGGGAAAGGTACATGAAATGATGATAGTGTCAAGGAAGTGTCAAGAATGAATCCATGTTTTATTTTAAATATGTTTCTGTTGAGGGGAAAAATGAATACTATATTTTATGTAACCACTTTGTTTAAATTCGGAATGTAATGCAAGTTTTATGATCTAATTCTCTAAAACTCTAAACTTGAAAAGATCCTCAATGTTTATTCTTGTAATAACTCAAGATTAAGTAAGGTTTAAGGCTGGGGCCTTATAGAGAGGATCACCTACTAATGGCAGGGTTTTAATACAAAAGTAGCTACCATTTTACTATTGGTATGATACCATTCAAGGATTTGTACATTCAACCCTTTAGATCACCAGTTTGCTGGACTGACCCAGGAGAGTCAGCACTCATGGGCCTAGAGTTGGTGCGAGCTACAATAGAGAAATTTCCAATCATACAGGATTGGATGAAGACCACACAGAGCCATCATAAATCTTATTCTAACTAGAAATGATGGCCTTTGGAGTTAGAGGAAGGAGATAATGTGTTACTAAGGGTCTCAAATCGATCTGGATTATAGAGATTTGTCCATGGAAAAAAGTTATCTCTGAGATTCATTGGTTCTTCTAAGATATCGTGTAGAGCTGGTGAGGTCATGTACCACTTAGCTCTACCACCGTAGTTGGACCGTGTACATGATGTCTTACACATGTTTCTACTGAGGAGGTATGCACATGACCAATCACATGTTATTAGCTGGGGAGAACTGGACTTCAAGGATATAGAGAAATTCACTGAGTACCCAGTAGAGATTGAGGATCAACATGAGCGGTTCCTTCATGGGTGTTCAATTTTCCTTGTGCATGTATGACAACAACAAAAGAATCTTCAAGAGACCACATGGGATTCATAGGCTCAGATTCGTGCTCATTACCCACAACTCTTTGTATAGCCCTTATTTTGGTTTTCCAAGATGTAAATCTCAATGTTGGGAAGAATATAACATGTTATATTTTTCTTGTATTATTTTTAAATATTATTCAGATTATTTTCAAAACCATTCACTGACATGGTGCATTTTTTATCCCCAGTGTACCCAGAATAAATATTTGAAATATTTGAAATATTTTAAATATCGCATCCACAATATTTTCATTAAAAATTAGAAGAACTCTTAAACGGGTGCCTAAATTAGAAATATAAGGGTACTATTGAGTTCAAAATGGAAATTTTAACCTAGGAATGACTTAACATTAGTCAGTACGGGTTGTATGTGAAACATTTGTCGTGGGAATGAAACTAATAAAGTAAATTTACTTAAGAATTTATTTTATCATGTTCAGCACAGTGAAATGAATCTTCTTTAAATATATGACTATGAAATTTTTCTCAGGGTTGGATACTAAACCCTAGAGACCTAGACACAATTAGAAGAGATAATTCTTATCAGATGAAAACAGATCAGAATCTTATCATGAATCATCGTTCCAATGGAGTTAGTGGATCTAGTGAACAACGAAAACTCAATTATTCTTCATCAACAAGTGATCTGAACTCTAAGTAGTATATTTTTTATGTGTCTTATTCCCCTTTTATAAATTACCTAATGAATAAAAACTAATTGATGAATGGATTTTTTTGTGGATTGATCACATTGTGAGATGGGATTTATTTTGTGGGGATTTAATGAGAGAATTGATTTTGATCAAATTGTTAATGTATTTAATTTTCATTCTAATGGAAATGAACAGAGATTGACATGAACATTGATTGAGATATATTATTCTTGATTGATTGTTCTTTTCTCCCCCAATTCTATGATTCAACATAAGCGTTCTTCATTGTCCCTTAGACTATTCCCAATCATTCAATCATTCTGAACATATTTCTTGGTGCAATGATCCAATATCATAGATTTGGGATCTGCATAACACGAAATATAGTAAACTTACGTTTCTTACATTAATTTTGTAACAATTTAATGATAAACATCATAAAAACATCAGAAAATGGGGATCCAAAGGTTTAGTGTCTTGGGAAAACTAGGACCATACATAATATATACAACATAAATCATAAAAATTTATTTAATTATTTCTACTCTAGATTCGTATCAACCCTTGTATACTACTTAGTACATGTAGTCACCTGAGGATATTCATTAAAAAGGAGTTATCTAAAAGACAAGTAAGAGGATAGATAATAATATGAAACAATATAAAAATGGGTAAGAATAATCATTATCACCATAACATTTTAATAATACCATAATCATGGGAGGAAGCATTAAGAGAAGACTTGGAATGTGGAAATGAATAAAAAATGAAACATTATGTCTTAGTGGTCAACTAACAAACATAGTTATGAATGAATGTTGAATCCTGTTTACACATATTTAACACTACTCATGAGGTTATTGACATTAACCAATGCATTGGAGCTCTATATAATTCCACTTAAACCAGTCACATCATAACATTTACATTGCGCTATATAATTCTAGGCTCACCCATCACCTCATAACATTTACATTATAATGAATGAAAAATAGAACATTGTATATATCGTGAACATAAATAAACCATGGAAAAGAATGGGTTTATTCTCATAATCATACATTAGTAAACAATGGGTTCAGAAATGAATGGGTAATAACATACTTGATACGAGCACCATTAACCTTGAGTGGGAAGTAAAAGGTGTTTTTTTCAAAGAAGAGTTCTTTTAGAAAGCATTTTGTTTGACCTAAACTAATGTGTAAAGCATTTATATCCTAGAAAAGGTATTATAAGGATGAAGAAATTATTTTTTGTTAATAAACATACATAAAATTATGTTAATGAGGGAAAACCCAAATAAAGAAAGTTGGGTACAAGAATTCCCCTTACCCTATATCAGAACTATTTGTTCACTTTAATGTCATATATAATGACATTAGACTCATTAATTAACAATTACAGAACCTTTTATACATGAATATTATTCATTATGGTTTTATTAAGTTCTTTTATTGGACTTTTCATGAGTTATAGAGTTTAATTTCATCGTCTGGGGGTGTTCATTTTCTTAATTTTCATGATAAGTTTATTTGTATTCATGAATGGAAGTTCATTTAAAATGAGAAGAAATATCTGGATATTTTATTATATGTCATTAGTGATCATAAAGAATCCTAAATTATCCTATAAATATTTTGGTTGTATACCATTAGGATGATTCATTAGATAAAAGTTAATGATGATCCCTTTAGGTTAATTTGATCGGGTTTTCCATCACAACAAACTTGTTTTTTTTTTATCATTTAGTATCATGTATATATGCTTGTTCCATAATATAAAAAAGGTTAAAACATAAATATGACAACATTTTCTCAACCATTTAATGGTTTTATTGATATCCTTGAAGGCATTGGAGGAAAATAGAAATGCATCGCCCAAGATGTTGTTAAATTGGCACATTACGGGTGATGATTTCATTAATCAAACAAAATAGAGTGAGAGAGGAGTTTAAATAAAAATATTCCATTAACATGATATATTACCATAATATAAAATATACTTGATTTATCATGAAATTTGGATAATATAAGTTTAGGATAAGACAAGAAAATAAATGAAATTTGAAGGAAAATTTTAAGAAAAGCTAGAGAAATTACCTCTTGAATTATCCTCTTGAGATCCTCCTTAAAGAACCTAGGAATTGTGTTTTAATGAGAACAATATCTATTGGACATGGGGGAAGAGATAAGGGATATTTTTTTAAATAATTTGGAAATGTCTTGAAGCTTGAGAGGTGTGATGAAATGAGGTTGTGAGGGGTGGTATATATAGTGGAGGGGAGAGGGGTTTTCTCAATTTTATATTCATCAAGTTATTATTTTTCCTCAAGAAAAGAAATATTGATTATTCCATGACTAGATATATTTAATAGGGCATGTGATTTCGATACATGGGTGCTTACATCACTCATGATGTCAGGAATATTATATTAAACTTACAATGTATTAATACTGTAAAATACTGTATTTTACTATTCATAAAATTGAAGTATTTCAAAAAAATATCAAAAATTTACAAAATCCATTATTCAAAGGGTATAATTCAAAAATGAACTCCATTTTATGAAAATTATATTCTAAATATGATTAATTTAATTTCTAATTAAAATCATAATTTACTTGAAAAATTAAAATTTTAAAAGCAAAACTATTTTCTAACACTTTGAAAAATTAGTTGAGGTCTCATAAAATAATCACAAGACATCAAAATACTAGTTTATGAATACATTTTATGAAAATAAAATTTCTTATTAATATATAAAATTAATCATTAAATATTTAGGTCTTACAAAAACACCAACACTACAATATAATTATATCATATTGTCACTTATAGGATGGATAAATTTTGTTTATACTATCATTGGTAACATTTTTATTCACTAGGACGATTTACTATTCATAAGGGTAAAATTACTATTAATAAGACTAGGTTAGTATTGTCCAAAAATTATGTTTGTCCAATAGAACTCCAAAAATCTTACTGATCATAATAGTGTATGTCAGATTTTTAAAATTTAAATGACATAAGTGGAAAAATCATGTTTAACAAACACCTAGAATTTTTTTGTTCAATTAATCATGATGTGGCATTGCGTTTCCTAATGCGATTTTATGTGATGATTTTAATATAATAAGAGAGAAATTTCATTAATAATATTTTGGGTCATTACACGACCAAGGTGCGACGATGGAGATGGAGAGAATCAGATGATGGATGATTCCTAATTCCATGTTATTCGTCATTCTTCAGTGAACTATGAAGAATGAAAATTTAATCCTATATCTGAGATGATATGATGGAATGATGCATTTATTGATGAAAACAAGGCATTAATGACCTTAGATCTTAAATTTTGTGGAAAATCAATTTTCGAATCAAACAAGGGGCATCATCCAAGGCATGCAAAGGAAGAATCTAGGAATTTTGAAAGTCCCACTAAACATGGTGTGTAATTTTTGATTACATGGTGTGTGGGGCCCCAAGATGTGACGCTGGGTTTGGACATTGTTAAGTATCACATGATATGTGACCCCTATCACATGTCTTGTGACCCAGCCTGGTTAACTCGATATGTACATTAGAAGTACAAGAACACATGTTAGAGTACACCAGTGCAGACACGCCATGTACTCCCATATAGACACAGCTTGGTGTACACATACCATTACATGAACACGACTTCATTACACAGACATGGCTAGATGACATGGTAAGGATAGCATGTGTCTCTACACACCATGTATATCCTTCTATATTCCATGTATATGGAGACTAAATGTTGTGTGAGGCTCTTCACATGGGCATGACTTGAGATAGCTGGACACGTTGTGTATATGGCCCCAACCATTAAAATTACATAATATTGAGTTATGAAAATAAATCACATTTAGTATATTTTATGTTTTATAATTTTATAGAATTATTCCATAACTATTACATGGAATCTTCAATATTACAAAGTAGACACTTCTACTCACTATCAATTTTTTTCGCAAAATAAAACTCCATAAAATAAAATAGGATTTATTTTTCTTGATAAAAATATTCATAAAATTTATCTTGATATATTACTTCGTCCTAACCATACCTATACCCTATTGAAAACATTTCAAAAACATGGGATGGGAATAAAAATCTTCGTAAGGAAATATAAAATATTGAATTGAACTCTTAGTATATTAATATTTTAATCTAATGAATCCATTTTCATAAAATCATACTTTTCACCAATAAAACATAAACTCCTTATCATACCTTGTGAAATAATAATATTCATCAATAACTTAATAACAATAATAAATCAAAAATGTAACTTGTGGAATCCGTATCATACTTACATTTTAGTTTTCACAACTACATATGGGGTCACCTTCAAGGATACATTTGCAATACTCATCATAGTATATTCCCCAAACCTCTGTAGAGAAACCGTATTGTTTAACTATGTATCATTACCCAATGAATTGGAGAGCTCTCTTAGGTACAACCGACCTCAGTTTATCATGGAAACGCCCATATTCATAAACCATTCCCAATTACCGGTACATAATCATAATATATAAAAAAGTGATAAATGAAAAATTACATTTCAACTTTGAAATCACATTTTATTTTTACAAAGTCGCGCACTCATAAATGAAAAAAATTATTTGAAAATAAAACTGTAAACTTTTTAAGTAAACATAAAAACATTAAAGTGATATAAATGTGAGAAATTCAATTGATGATGTATATGTTAAATAAAAAATTCCTAGTTATTGAAATAATCAATCCAATTTTAAAACAAATTTAAAACATTTAAAAAGAATATTTTTGATTCAAAGTGTCTTATACCACTATGAAACTTTTGAAAGGAAGTATCATTTTAAATAATTCATGTAAATATAAATAAATCCATAATAACCATTTTGAAAACCTGGAAATAAATTAGAATGATTGAGAAGAATAAATATTTAGAACATTTAAAACGATGGTTTAGTTAAAGAGTCACTCACCACTTTAGAAAAAAATAAATTAAATAAGAACATTAAATAAAACCTTATATATTATGAGAATATATTTATTCATGATATAATGTGTCAAAAGGGTTTTATATATACCTTATAGGATAATAAAGGTGCATAACATCAAGATATGCTATAATAAAAGGAGATTGGGATGAAGTCTCTAACCTTGAGTATGACTTGTCATGTAAAATATTTATATTCCTGAAAAATAAACCTATATTAATTTATAATTTCTTGAGAATATTTTTCAAGTTTATTATTCCTTCTATATCACTCATTACCAGGTTATAATAATTACATAATTATTTAATTTTATATCAGACGTTTAGTCGATATTTGGTACTTGAGTCCAACATGAACTTGGTTTGATGTCAATAGTCCATGGGGTCATAAGTCTATAATATATAGAATAAAACTCATGTCATAATAATCACATTTATTCATAAATTATACTTTTAAGTCCAACCATTTATTTATAGTATGAAAAGATGAACAATGTTATAATAACAGAGATGGTAGGCTGTACGTTCACATGAGTAACGTTTCCATTTTTCATTGATATTTATAGAAATAATTTAATTATTATTTTATATTTACATAATTTTCATAATATAATTAACATAATAATAATAATCATTTTAATATACTTATATATATCATACAAGTGACTTGGTGAATAAAAACAATTCACATCTCTTAATGGAGGTGATAGTTCACACGTACGCACGAACTACGTTATCATTTTATGTACATGGAAAGTAAGAAAATAATTGATATATTATTGTATAATAATGATATATATGTAATTAATATCATATATAAGAATTTATTCCATCATTATAACAACTATAGATAGACAGTAATGAAAAATGAACAATATCGGTTCGCGAGGCGATAGTCCGCTGTACATAGGAACAAAATGTTCATTTACTATTTAATGAAATTGGAGATGGATTTAGGTGATGATATTAAAATAATAAAATCTCTCTATATTTAGTAGATTGGAGTTGTTATTTCATCATGGATTAATTAGTTTTAAAGGTTGTAAAAGAAGAAATAAAATATAAATACTTAAAAAATGATACCTCTTCTACGATAGATCACCTTTGAAGAACACATTAACACCTATAAAAAGGGTGTTCTACCTAAACTAGGGACTTAAGAAAGTGGGTAGGGATTATATGAAATGTTTTTGGTAGATATTTGCTGAACCAAATGGTTCTTGAATTGGGAGTATTAGAGAATAGTGGGTACCTTTTTATAGGAGAGGGGAGGGGTGTAACATCCCAAGTAAATAAATTATAATACATTTGAATGTTTATTAATATTTGTTAATTAAATATTAATTTTAATTTAAATAGGATTCTATGTTCTATAGCGTACCCAATAAACAACAACGGGTTTCTTTAAAATCTTACGTTGCACACCAATAATACAATATTATTATTTTAAATGGTCGTTAACGCCTAGCCATTGTATTAGTGGCAATGAATAGAACTAACTACAATATGATTATCCATGTCTGTTAAATGTTTTTACCTTATCTAATAAAATTTAGAGGCATAAAATGTGAATGAATCTAAGTATAAATACTATAATATTTTTTAAAAGATCGATTTACCGCCTTTTGATGGAGAACCCTCTTTAAATATAGTTTTTTTCATTTTTATATGTTCAATTTAACAAATAAAAATTTTTATTTAGAATCTGGAGATCAAAATTTACTTTGGATAAAATTTTGTAATTTTTCTGATAAAATTCATTTTTTTATGAATAATGAAAAATATTGTATTTTAACTCAAAAGTGCCTTTTGATCTAATTTATTTATATGGTTATATTTTCCTTTTAATTGGTTTTAAAGTTAAATTAGAATTTATTTTTACCGTTTAATCTAATTTTTGTCCTTTTAAGTAATTTCATTTTTAAATTGGTCATAAACAAGTGTCAGTCTTTTGATAGTTATTATTTCTTAAAAAAACACTATTTGTTTTAACAGTGGGAATTAATTTTAAATTAATTTCTGCCACTTTTGTGTTTTTAATTTGGAAAAGTGGATTACATATTTGGAATCAGTAGGTCCAAATTGTGTAAATAGGTAATGTTTATTTTTAGACAATTTAAATATTTACTACAGTGAATATTTTATTTACCTTGATTAAAGGGTAAATATAGTAAATAAGGGTAAAATATAATATTATAATAATATTAAATTACCCGAATATGTTTACTAATCATATTTTCTAATACATATCCGACCATAGGCATCCTTGGGTCGAATTTGGGACTCGATGCAGCCACATTGGAGTAATAATGACATTTTATATTAATTAATTTAAAGTAATGACAAAATTGACATAAACAAATATCTTCTAGTAAAATTTTTTTACATGGGGTTATATAAATTATCTTTTCAACTATAACTATTATTTGGAAATATAAAAAGAGTCCCTACATCATGGTATTTGTTTTATAATTTTGGGACATCAAATAAATTAAATTATTTATGACACAATAATAATGAAATATTTACCTCATTAATAAATGATTTAAATAAATAATATTATAAATATTAAAACAATATCCAAAACCTATAAAATTATTATTGGATTATTTTATTTCGACCATGAGTCATCTTAAAATTAATCTTAACGAATATTTGACCTTTTGGAACTAAATATGTGTTTAAAATAAAATAATTGTTTCCAACATTCCAAAAGAGCCCCTCCTCTCCCTTATAAAAATCCCTCACTTCTAACACATTCCTCACACTTATCATGCCTTTGGATCATCCAACCTCTGATCAACTAATCTCCCAAGATCACTATCTTCATCCTAGAAGCCTTACCTTAGGCAGAAATCACCTTAAGAAACCTATTTGGTTTAAACCAAGGAGAGTTACTCAATTTAAAGGCAACGTCTCCTCTTAAGATCTTTTGTTTTATTTTACTTCTACAACCCCATAAAATCTTTTTATTATTTTATTTTGTAACAACACCAGTATCCTAAATACAATAGTATTTTGTTATGATAGGGATTCTAACTACACTTACACACACCTCCATCTAATGGGTAAGGAACATAATGTTTTTGTGGATGGAAAACTAACACCTCACAAAATAATGATTGTTCAATTATCTCCAACCGCCTCTCATGGTGGCCATTATGATGGAACGTTAATTATATATGATATATATTATGATTATGTTTTTTTATGCTTTTGTATTTTTCATTTATATCATACCTTTATGTTTTCCATAATGGGTAAACGCGATAATTTCATTTTAGGAAGTACAGACTACTGCCCCCTCAAAGTGATATGACTCATTAATGCCTTATGTGTGACGTATAAAGGATGTATTTAATGATATTATTTAAGATATTATAATTAAATTATAATATACATATGTATCATTATGTTTTCATTCCATGAAAATATGAAATGGAAATGAAAGTAGCGTTCATGCGTACATACGACTTACCATCTTCATGAACGGTGCATTTCATTTCTTATCTGAAAATGTTATGTACTATTATAAATACATATATATACTAGATATATAAGATGTATATTATATCTAAATCATGAATATCATTCTGGATGTAATGGACTATTGACCAGATGGACAACTTGTAATTATAATGTGTTCATTTTGGACTCAAGTACCAAATATCGACAAAACAACCATTATTAACATAAATGATTATATAATGTTTATAAAATTGTAATAAGTGATATAAAAGGAATAATAAAATTGAAAAAGGTTCTTGAGAAAGTAGAAATTAAATTCAGTTTATTATTCATGAGATTAAAGAATGATCGAGTCAAGTCGGACACGAGGTAAGCGACTTCGTCTCAATCTCCTTTTATTGAGGCATATTTTGTTTTATTCTCAACATTATTTTTTATGGTGTATAAATAACGTTTAATTTTCATTTCATTCAAAGGTAATATTTTTCTATGAGGTGTTTTACTAAATGAAAAAAGGAATGTTTCTTTTTAACGTAAGCGGTGACAATGACCTTTTCCACCGCCGCAAGTATTATTTGATCTTTGGATTACTTAACAAGCCGTAATGTTTTTAAAAGGTAAATAAATACCAAATAATATTTTACATATTTTGGTATTGAAAATGGTTTTTTAAATGGATTAATTATTTCAATGTCTTGAAATTATTTCTTGTGATTGCAAATGAAATGTTATTTGTGAAATGTTTGTATTTGCAATACTTTATGTGTTATGATATTATTTGATGGGTGGTTAGGTGATAAACCAAATGACTGGTGGTGCCATGATAAACCAGGATGGGTGGTTACATTATAACCTCCAATGAATTGGGTATTGAAGTCAGCCATATGCTTATTCCATTTAGTGATATGTGTGGAAGTTGACCGTAAAGTTATTCCATTTAAGTATGTTTATGTCCCAAGTTACCTTTATATTTTATGTGTTATTTGTATGGGTTTTATGGTAATATTTTGTTTACAAAAGGGTAATCATTGATCTTTTATTCATTGAAGAGTATTTACTACTTTATAAAGGTTAAATGTATTACTTATGACAAAGTTTTCATGGTTTACTTGTTGTTTTGAAAAACTAATAGTTTTCCTTCCATGTGTACCCCTTACTGAGATTTTGTACTCATCCCATGTTTTTGAAATGTTTTTCACAGGACTTAAAGTGGAATAGGGTCAAGGATGGGATCATGGAAATGTCGTGCTATCTAAAACATGGAACTAGACATGACTATTCTTTTCAAAGAGTTTATATTTTGTGGAAAAAATGGAAATTGAGTAAAAGTGTATACTTTTTCATCTTTTGAGATGTAACAGTTATATCCCAATTCTCCAAAACTCTAAACCTGAAAATATCCTCAATGTGAGTTATTCATTTAATTCAATATTATGTAATGTTTTAAGGATGAGTCCTTATAGTTGGTATCAAAGGTCGGTTTAGCTAACATTAGGAGTTAGGGTATTGTTAAATTAATATCTACAATTTTTTAGCCTAAGTTATGATTTAAATGACATAAAATTTAAAGATTTCCATGTTTCTTTCCCTATGATATTTCTATGTTAAGAGTGGCTTTTCTTACAGGAAAGAGAGTAGATTTGTTGGGAAGGAATACAGAGGGAGATTACCTTCCAAATCAACATCCTTAGATGTTTAGAATAAGAATTGAACAGTTTGTTGCAGTGATGGCTCTGTTGACTGAAGTGATAAATGGTGGTTGGGTTTATGGATGATATTTGGTATATTCTAAATCTAAATGAGATCATGAAAGTAATTTAAGGGTTATATTTAATACCTTAAAAGAAAAGAAACTATATGGGAAATTCAGAATGTGTGAGTTTTGGTTATAACAAATTTCATTCTTGGGTTACATTGTTTCAAAAAATGGTATAACTTTTGATCCTAATAAAACAAAAGTTGTTGAAGAATGTCCAAGACCCAAAAATATAACTAAGATCTGTAGTTTTCTTGGTTTGGAAGGTTATTATGGGAGGTTTGTTTATAATTTTGCACAGTTATCTAGCCAAATGACTAAATTAACTTAAAAGGTTGTTAAGTTCATATGGACAAAAGAATGTGATGATTGTTTTCAAGAATTTAAAAGAAGATTGGTGAATACTCCAATTTTGGAACTACCTTCTAGAAATAATGATTTTGTTATCTATAGTGATTCTTCATTGAAAGGACTTGGTTGTGTCCTTATGCAGAATGATTAGGTAATTGCTTATGCTTTAAAATTTTTGAAACTGCATGAGTGAAATTACCCTACACATGATTTGGAATAAGATGCTATTGTTTTTGCTTTAAAAATTTGGAGGCATAATTTGTATGGAGTAAAGTGTGAAATATATACTGATCACAAAATTTTGAAGTATATATTCACTCAAAAAGAATTGATCATGAGATAGAGGAGATGGCTGGAATTAATCAAGGATTATGATTCCACGATTCATTACCATCCAGGAAAAGAAAATAAAGTGGATGATGCTTTGAGTCGAAAAAGTAATGCTTCATTAACTATGCTATGTTTGGAACGAGATCCTTTTCTTTTTTTTTATTTGATAAACTTTGGAAAAGAAGTTATCGATGTCGGAAATTCTTCTGTTTTGTTTCAGGTGTCAATGTAATCATCTCTCTTAGAAAAAATTATGCAATTGAAAAATGAAGACAATGAGTTGCATAAAAATGTAGAGTTGGTTTAGAAGGGTAAGTTTCATGAATTTAACATTGATAATGATTGTGTTTCAAGGTTTGGGAAAATATTATGCGTGCCTTGTGATTCATAGTTGAAGAATGGGTTGTTATGTGAAACTCATAGTTCCCCATATTCAGTTCATCCTGGAAGTACTAATATGTATAGATATCTTCAGGAGTATTACTGGAGAGATGGAATGAAAATAGATATTTCTGATTTTATTATGAAGTGTTTGACTTGTTAGCAGGTTAAAGTGGAGCGGTAGTTACTGAAAGGGATGCTTCAGTCTTTACTAGTTTCAGATTAGAAATGGGAAAATATATCCATGGACTTCATTGTGGGATTACCAAAGACATCTTGAGGTAACAATGAAATCTAGGTTATTGTTTATTGATTGACTAAATATTCTCATTTCCTTACTATTCGAGACACTTTTACTCTAGATAAAATTCCTCTGTTTTATGTTAAAGAGATAGCCGGGTTGCATGGTGTTCCCCTATCCATTGTATCTGATCATGATCCCAAGTTTACTTCTAACTTTTGGAAAGGACTTTAGAAGTCATTGGACACAATATTAAATTTTAGTACAACTTTTCATCCTCAATCAGATGGGAAGTCAGAAAGAATGATTCTGACCTTGGAGGATATGCTACGAGTTTGTTCACTGGACTACCAAAGAAGTTGGGACCAATATATTGCTTTGGTTAAGTTTTCATATAATAACAGTTTTTATTCTAGTATACAGATGGATCCATTTGAGGCATCATATGGAAATCATTGTCGAAATCCATATTTTTGGGATGAAGTAGATAAAAGAAAGATAATGGGACGAGAATTGGTAGAATTGATGTCATAAATAGTTCATTTGATTCAAAAGAACATGAGAATAGCTCAGAGTAGGCTGAAAATCTATGCAGATAACTGGAGGAAGGATCTATTTTTTGAGGTAGGTGATCGTGTCTTTCTCAAAGTTTCTCCATGGAAAAGTGTGATATATTTTGGTAAGAAGGGAAATTTATGTCCCAGGTTCATTGTACCTTATGAAATCCTAGAGAAAGTTGGAGCAGTTGTGTACAGAGTGGCTTTACCCCCATGTTTATCTCAGGTACACGATGTTTTTCCTTTTTCAATGTTGAGAAAGTATATTCTAGATACATATCATGTTTTGAGCCTAGAGATAGTTTAGTTAGAATAGAATCTCTCTTATGAGGAACAACCATTCCAGATTCTTGACCATAGAGAGAAAGTGTTGCGGAATAAGGTATTTTTTCAAGTAAGGGTTTTGCGGAAAAACCATATGGCTGAAGAGGCAACATGGGACTCTGAAAATGTTATGAGAGATAAATAGCCCCACTTATTTGATAAGTGAATAAAAATTGTGAGGACGCAATTCCCAAAATGGGAGAAGGATGTAACATCCCTAGTAAATAAATAATAATACATTTGAATGTTTATTAATATTTGTGAATTTGATATTAATTTTACTTTAAAGAGTATTCTATGTTCGATAGCGCACCCAATACGCAACAATGAGTTTCTTTTAAATCTTACGTTGCACACCAATAATATAATATTATTGTTTTAAATTGTAGTTAACGGTTAGCCATTATATTAGAGGGAATGAATATAACTAACTAAAATATGATTATACATGTTTGGAAAATGTTTTTACATTATCCAACAAAAGTTAGAGGCATAAAATGTGAACGAATCTAAGCATAAATACTCTAATATTCTTTAAAAGGTTGATTTATCGCCTTTTGATGGTGAACCCTCTTTAAATATAGTTTTGGTCATTTTTATTAGTTCTATTTGAAAAAAATAAAATTATTATTTAGAATCCGGACATCAAGATTTACTTTGGATAATATTTTGGTATTTTTATAATAAAATTCATTTTTTATGAATAATGAAAAACCCTGTATTTTAATTCAAAAGTGGATTTTCATCTAATTTATTTATATGTTTATGTTATCTTTTTAATAAGTTTTAAAGTGAAATTATAATATATTTTTACCATTTAATATAACATTGGTCATTGGAAGTAATTTAATTTTGAAATTGGATATAAAAAAGTTTCAATCTTTTGATAGTTATTATTTCTTAAAAACACGCTCCTTGTTTTAACAGTTGGAATTAATTTTAAATTAATTTCTGCCACTTCTATGTTTTGAATTTGGAAAAATGTATTCCATATTTGGAATCAGTTGGCCCAAATTTTTTAAATAGATAAATTTTATTTTTAGACATTTTAAATATTTACTTTAGTAAATATTTTATTTACCATGATTAAAAGGTAAATATATTAAATAAGGGTAAAATATAATATTATACCAATATTAAATTAACCAAAAATGTTTCATAATCATATTTTCAGATACATATCCAACCATATTCATAGTTGGTTCAAATTTGGGACCCCATGGAACCACATTGAAGTAATAATGACATTTTATATTAATTAATTTAAAGTAATGACAAAAATGACATAAACAAATATAGTTTAGTAAATAAATTTTTAATGGGGTTATATAAGTTATATTTTTGAATATAAATATTCTTTGAAAATATAAAAATATTTAATACATCATGGTATTTTTTTTATAATTTCTGGACATCAAATAAATTTAATTATTTATGACACAATAATAATGAAATATTTACCTCATTAATAAATGGTTAAAATAAATAAGATTATCAATATTAAAACAATATCCAAAACCTATACAATTCTTATTGGATTATTTTATTTCGACCATGAGTCATCTTAACATTTATCTTAACGAATATTTTACCTTTTGAAATTGAAGATGTGTCTAAAATAAAATAATTGTTTCAAACATTTCTAAAGAGCCCATCCTCTCCCTTATAATACGACCTCACTACTAACTCATTCCTCACACTTCTCAAGCCTATGGATCATCCAAAATCTACTCTAATAAGCCCCCAAGATCCATATCTTCATCCTAGAATCCTTACCTTAGGCATAGATCACCTCAAGAAACCTATTTGGTTCAAATCAAGCGGAGTTACTCAATTTAAAGTTAACGTCTCCTCTTAGGTTGTTTTGTTTTATTTTACTTCTGCAACCCCATAAACATTTTTATTCCTTTCTTTTGTAACAAGACCAGTATACTAAATATACTAGGATTTTGTTATGAGAAGTATTCGAACTGCACTTACACACACCTCCATCTAATGGGTAAGGAACATAATGTTTCAGTGGATGGCGAACTAACGCCTCATGAAACGATGATTGCTCAATTATCTCATACTGTCACGACCCGTCCTCGGGGCCCGTGCCGAAACTACCCCAAGCCCGCCTTCCATAGGCCAGGGGCTGGCGACTAGCACCAAGGTGTAAAATCCCAGTAAACAGGGAAGGCATTGCCTTTATAAGTAACAACCACACAGAGTCAGCAAGCGGAAAGTAATGTGCAGAAAGTAAAGGGGGCCGGAAATACAAGCCCAACTGTAAAGTACAACTGAAAAGTAAAGTACAACAACTGAAGAAAAGACGGCGGCCTCGTGTCGTCCACTGGCAATCCCACCTGAAGGGTGGGTACAGATAGCCTCCAGGCTCCTCGGGTCCCACGTCCGCTCCGAGTACGTCCCGCCCAGTGGTCCACCTCCAGGTACCGTCCTGCTCCACGCCCCAACCGTGATCAGCGCTGTCCGTCGTCTGCAACCAACACAACAAGGTGCGGGCATAGCCCGTGCAGGGGTGAGTACAACTACTCAGTAAGGACCCCGAGACCCCCGAAGGTCTCCCGAAATCCACAAAGGATATAGCACAAAAGAAAGATGCAATCACGAAGTAACATCTGACTCGACTTAGGTATATGCCCATACACATACCTAAGTCCCCAATTCTAGCTCTGCTCACGAGCTCAAGAACAACTCAATCCACAAAGGAAGCAAGAATCAAATCCACAAGGAGAGTAACAGTAAATCCACATAGGATAGTTCAACACAATCCACAAAGGAGAGTAACAGTAAATCCACATAGGATAGTTCAACACAATCCACAAAGGAGAGTAACAGTAAATCCACATAGGATAGTTCAACACAATCCACAAAGGAGAGTAACAGTAAATCCACATAGGATAGTTCAACACAATCCACAAAGGAGAGTAACATAAGATTCAGCTCAACCAGGATTTTCATTATCGAAACCGTAAATGTTGAAGAGCCCCATCTCTGAAGTGTACAGTGGTCCTGTCACGACTCCGAGGTACTGCTCACTAACCTAAGACTGCTGAAGTACTCCTCCTGTCGAGTACCGCGGGTCTGCTGCCAACTACCGGGCGCTCCGTCCGCTGAGGGTCTGCTGCCAAATACCGGGCGCTCACCCAGATAGCCTACTGAGGTACTCCTCCTGTCGAGTACCGCGGGTTTGCCGCCAACTACCAGGCGCTCCGTCCGCCGTGGGTCTGCTGCCAACTACTGGGCGCTCTGTCCACTGGGCTAGTCGACTCACTCCAAGTCGAGTCGGTCAAGCAGTCGTCAGGTCTCAGTCATCTACACGGTCTCCGTACTCCGCACGCACGTCTCCACCGTCGCGGGTCTGTCGCTACAACCAAGCGCACACACTCCGTAGAGTATCGCGGGTCTGCCGCTACAACCAAGCGCTCCACCGCCAAGGGTTTGTTGCTGCATCCAAGCGCACCACCACTGTCAAGTACCACGGGTCCGCCGCTACACCCAAGCGCTCCACCGCTCAAGGTAAAAAGAAGATTCAGCTCACACAGGTTCGGTAGCACTGTTCCACGTAGGATCGCTGAGTGCAGTAGTCGACGCAGTCCACTGAGGATCTCTGCACAGTCGTCGCCGCAGTCCACGAAGGATCTCTGCTCTGCCGTCGTCGCAGTCCACGGAGGATCTCTGCTCTGCCGTCGTCGCAGTCCACGGAGGATCTCTGCTCTGCCGTCGTCGCAGTCCACGGAGGATCTCTGCTCTGCCGTCGTCGCAGTCCACGGAGGATCTCTGCTCTGTCGTCGAGGTCACAGCCAGCGCTAGGGTTCCCGCACGTAGCGAGCTCGTTTAGGAGGGTCCGCTCCACGAGCCGAGGGGCTGATACATCAACTGACACGTAGTCCGAAGTTGATGTATCCAAAAGTTCCGTATCGACAACAGGATCTCAACGCGACAGACGGCGCGTCAATCGGACGCCCGGTCTGAGAGTTATTGGCATTTTCGTCCCAGGGGCCCGGTTGGTTTTTAGGGCAAAACCAACCCGACCGTGCTCCGCCTGTATCCGATCCTCGGGCGGAGTATGCCAAAAGTTCCGTCTCACTTAGAGGAAACTACCACAGCTGACGGTACGTCGTTCGGACGTCCGTAGCCCAAGTTATGAGCGTTTCCGCTCCGAGGGCCCGGTTGGTTTCGTGTACGAACCAACCCGGCCGAACCCAAAGTCTTCCGAAACCTTGAGTATTATATACCGAAACGACCGTCTCGATCCAAGGATCGCGTAGCCGCTGACGGTTCGTCAATCGGAGGTCCCAGGCCCAAGATATGGGCGAAAGACCGTAGAGGGCCCGAAACGGGGGGTACTGGGCCCGGGGCGACCCGGCCCGAACCCCCCCCTGGGGTCGGCCGAACCGGGTCGGCCCGACCCGGCCCGAACCGGCTCGGCCGGGTCCGGTCCGGCCTGGGCGCGGCCCGGCCGACCGGACCGGCCGGCTCGGTCTTCGGCCGAGCGGCCGA
This sequence comes from Viscum album, assembly GCA_963277665.1. Taxonomy (NCBI): domain Eukaryota; kingdom Viridiplantae; phylum Streptophyta; class Magnoliopsida; order Santalales; family Viscaceae; genus Viscum; species Viscum album. The sequence continues at coordinate 1,434,157,504 of OY728151.1, read as the reverse complement.
AGAGCCGCCGCCGCGGGGTTGAACCCGCGGCTTGAGAGAAACCGCGGCCCCGCGGGGGGCCGCCGCGTCCGTCCCGGTTCCGCGCGGCCGCGGAACCGGCTGCCGCCGCCGCCGCGGCGGAAGGTTTCCACGGCGGCGCGCCTGGCGCCGCCGCCTCCGGTCGCCGGCGCCGCCGCGCCGGCGACCCGCGCCACCGCCTCCTTCCGCGGGCCGCCGGAGATGCTCCGGTGGCCCGATTTCTTTCCCGTCTGCGCCGATGCTCCTCCCGGGGGACGATCTTCACTGCGGAGCCAACAAATTGCCCTTTCCGCACGGTTTGTCGACGTCCGCCAAATCCGCACAACCAAAATAGATCGGCGGAGGGTTGCCGGGTCTTGTTCGTTAGACCCGCACCCTCCGCGTTAGTCATAATCCACGGGAGGAACAATAAAACAATCAACAACAATTTTAAATGTTAAAATTGTTCGAAGATCATGCTTCTTTACTTTAAAAGAAATAAATCACGGGAAGGAAAATATTCCAATCAACCCTTACCTTATCGTCGTCGTCGGATGAGGGGTCGTCGCGGAATTGCTCGTCGCGGAAGATGGAGATCGCCGCGTCGTCGCGGAATCGCTCGTCGCGTCGCCAATCTTTGTTGCCGAACGAGGGTCGGCTGCGGAAGAAGAGGCGTCGCCGAAGAACGTCGCGGGTAGATCTCGTCGACGTCGCAGATCTTGGTGTGCGTCGTCGAATTCCGGTCGCCGGCGTTCTTCGCGTTCTTCGCGTTCTTCGCGTTCTTCGCGTTCTTCGCGTTCTTCGCGGAGAGGGTGGAGGAACGAAGATTCTTTCAAATCCTTTCCAAGGATTTTTAGGTTGGTCTTATTTTATAAACATGCCAACACGAAACCGGTTAAGAAACGATCCATCAATTCGTTGAATTAATTCAACGAAAGAAACAACCCATTTAATTCACGAAGAAACAGTCCATTTAATTCACGAAATAAACCGCCCAATTAAATGGTCTGTTAAGAATTAAAGAAAACGCGTCGGTTGACTTTTCAGTTACTTTGACGGGTTTTCGCGGGTGCGTTACTTAGCGAAAGAAACGGCGGGGCTCGTGCGGGCCCCACCGCACAAATATCCTACCAAGGGGGTAGGATATTTCTGGATATCATCCTATCCAGTTCAACTCAGTTCAAGCCGTCTTAAAGTGACTTCGAGTGGCTTCCAAGCAGCTTAAGTGAAATAAAATAAAGTTTTCGCACAAACTTTATTTTATTTCTGACTTAAAGCCGCAAAATCTAAAAACCACGTCTGAGCAAACGCAACTCCGGAAGAGGCGTTTCTAAGCAAATACCGGCGCTGCGATTTCATCGGTGCCCTCAGAATTCGATTCCGGGCACCGGTTCAAAAGATAGAAAAACCCGCTCGTCCGTTCACTGAACGTACCCGAGCCAAACTTCGGAAATTGATTCCGGGCACACCGGGCCTCGGAATCAGGTGCCGTCTGAAGCTGCGCTCTTGTAAAATTCCAAAGAAAATTAAGAAAAAAATTTCCTTGAAATTTGCGGGTCTTTACATTACTCCCACCTCAGGGCTTTACGTCCCCGTAAAGATACATCAAAAACTAGGGGAACAAATGGGGGTACTGAGCACGCATCTAAGCATCCCGCTCCCAAGTGCTCTCCTGGAGGTTCCCGTGCTGCCAACTGACGCGCACAAGAGGAATCGACCGCCCACGTAGGACCCGCTCCTGTCGATCCTCGATCTCCACTGGGACCTCCGCAAAAGTCGCCCCATCGTCCACGTCCAGCTCCCCAAAGTCGATGATGTGCGTCGGGTCGTGCACGTATCTCCTCAGCTGAGACACGTGAAAGACATCGTGCACCCGGTGCAACTGAGGTGGTAGAGCCAGGCGATAAGCCACCTCTCCTATCCTGCTGAGGACCTGGAAAGGCCCATCGAACTTCGGAGATAACCTGCCGCCTCGGCCACATCTCCGAAACCTCATCGGGTTGAGACCGTATAAGAACGTGTTCGTCCCCCTCGAATTCAAGAGGTTTCCCTTTTTAGGTTAGAACTGAAACTCAAACTCCTGCTGCCACAAGGGTAGGGTTGACCAACTCAAGAGTGATCGGCCACACCCTCTTATGCCTGAGTTTAACATGTGCTGCCCAGGGTTTCCTTTTCGCCGACCAAGGAAAACCCATTCCGACGTTTGCCTAAAACAGTCAACCGGGGTATGATTTGTGAATCATACCCAGATCAACGTCGTAAGGCCTCTACGCTGCCACCAAGAGATTCCAACCGAAACTCTCGCCTCGAGGTCAAATCACACCGTCGGCGTAAGTGTGATTATCGAGTCTCCTCCCAAAGGTATCTCCAGACGTGAGGGTCAAGTCTACGGCTTACCCGGAACCTCTAGGTCTGGGACATGATTCGTGGAAGGGTTGAATGATCGGTTCCTATGTCTATAGATATGGCAGCTCGTAGTAGACATAATTCGTACCCCGAATCATTCTTAGAGTTCCTGGGTCACACTCCTTGACCGCAATGCAGCTACTCTCCTCCCCAGCCCTCCTGCTCCCTGAGCCTGGCGGGGACTACTAAGTCGGGTGGTCGTAACATGTCGAAATGTACACCACCACATGCTGCTCTCTAAGCTCCGCTTCCACGTCTGCTACCCTGCAGATTCATCTGTCCTTAGCACTTCCTCCTCCTGAAACATTTTACACGCCCGAGTCTCTGAGACTGGCGCTAGTTTCCTGCCTTTCACTGCTAACGTTCACAACCACAAAGGTTCTCTCTAGCATCCTAGCATAGGTAGAAATGCATAGAGGAAAAGGAATGGTTCGGATTTCCCTTAGACACACTTCGCTCAGAAGTTCGAGTCTAAGGAACTGATCACAACGTAACCAACGAGTACTACGATTGATTGGTAAGCCACGATGAGTGCTCTGCTTCCGACATGTCGTACTGTCGAAGCTGTATTAGCTCCAGAAAACTCACAACCACCTCCTCAAGCCAGTCCTCAACCGCCTACGAGTCAGGCTCACCTCGAAACTTGAGGGATATCTGGTGCTAAAACATATGTAAGGCACTAAGCCTGTGATTCTCTGCTACCGGTACCGCCGGTAGTGTCTACTGACCAACAGGTAGTGACATAGCTGGCGCACTACCCGTAGGTACTATCCCAGGTATCGGTTCGCGTACCGAAGCCTCATTACTATAAGAACCAACCTCATGGTCACTCACTGGAAACAACAGAAGCTAAGATCATCATCCGATCTACTAGTATCCAAGCTAGGCGTAGAACTCCAGCAACCGCCTCCATCCAGTCCACTGCTGCCTGGGAAATCTGTCTCGCCTCGTATCCTCAGAGGCCTCTACTGCTGGAACTCGTGCATCGCGCTCTGCTAGCGTGCACTGTCAGCTAGTGGCATCCTCTGCCTAACGGGTGGTGGTGCTGCTGGTACACCACCCGAAGGTGCCAACACTGAAAAAGGGCCCTGCACCGGAGTCTCGCTGCTCGGTGGGCCATCATCGAGAACTCTCTCGGAACTCCAGCTAACTATCTGCATGGTGACATCCTGAACAGTTGTGTCACGGTCAACGATTTATACCTGGTGAGCTGACCTGGTTTGAGCTGACTTTAAACCTTTTGGGAAACACACACGCAATCAGTGTTTTCGTGCATTAAGTTGGAAATCAGAAGTCAGGGTCCTGGTGTACGGATACGTCGGCCGCCGCACCAACACTGGGCTCCCTGAACTGATAACCACACTCAATACACTAAACACTATTGCTTCACATAGAAAGAAAGGACGATCAGAGTCTGCGGTAGAACCGACCGCCTCTGATACCAATTTGTCACGACCCGTCCTCGGGGCCCGTGCCGAAACTACCCCAAGCCCGCCTTCCATAGGCCAGGGGCTGGCGACTAGCACCAAGGCGTAAAATCCTAGTAAACAGGGAAGGCATTGCCTTTATAAGTAACAACCACACAGAGTCAGCAAGCGGAAAGTAAAGTGCAGAAAGTAAAGGGGGCCGGAAATACAAGCCCAACTGTAAAGTACAACTGAAAAGTAAAGTACAGAAACTGAAGAAAAGACGGCGGCCTCGTGTCGTCCACTGGAAATCCCACCTGAAGGGTGGGTACAGATAGCCTCCAGGCTCCTCGGGTCCCACGTCCGCTCCGAGTACGTCCCGCCCAGTGGTCCACCTCCAGGTACCGTCCTGATCCACGCCCCAACCGTGATCAGCGCTGTCCGTCGTCTGCAACCAACACAACAAGGTGCGGGCATAGCCCGTGCAGGGGTGAGTACAACTACTCAGTAAGGACCCCGAGACCCCCGAAGGTCTCCCGAAATCCACAAAGGATATAGCACAAAAGAAAGATGCAATCACGAAGTAACATCTGACTCGACTTAGGTATATGCCCATACACATACCTAAGTCCCCAATTCTAGCTCTGCTCACGAGCTCAAGAACAACTCAATCCACAAAGGAAGCAAGACTCAAATCCACAAGGAGAGTAACAGTAAATCCACATAGGATAGTTCAACACAATCCACAAAGGAGAGTAACAGTAAATCCACATAGGATAGTTCAACACAATCCACAAAGGAGAGTAACAGTAAATCCACATAGGATAGTTCAACACAATCCACAAAGGAGAGTAACAGTAAATCCACATAGGATAGTTCAACACAATCCACAAAGGAGAGTAACATAAGATTCAGCTCAACCAGGATTTTCATTATCGAAACCATAAATGTTGAAGAGCCCCATCTCTGAAGTGTACAGTGGTCCTGTCACGACTCCGAGGTACTGCTCACTAACCTAAGACTGCTGAAGTACTCCTCCTGTCGAGTACCGCGGGTCTGCCGCTACACCCAAGCGCTCCACCGCTCAAGGTAAAAAGAAGATTCAGCTCACACAGGTTCGGTAGCACTGTTCCACGTAGGATCGCTGAGTGCAGTAGTCGACGCAGTCCACTGAGGATCTCTGCACAGTCGTCGCCGCAGTCCACGAAGGATCTCTGCTCTGCCGTCGTCGCAGTCCACGGAGGATCTCTGCTCTGCCGTCGTCGCAGTCCACGGAGGATCTCTGCTCTGCCGTCGTCGCAGTCCACGGAGGATCTCTGCTCTGCCGTCGTCGCAGTCCACGGAGGATCTCTGCTCTGTCGTCGAGGTCACAGCCAGCGCTAGGGTTCCCGCACGTAGCGAGCTCGTTTAGGAGGGTCCGCTCCACGAGCTGAGGGGCTGATACATCAACTGACACGTAGTCCGAAGTTGATGTATCCAAAAGTTCCGTATCGACAACAGGATCTCAACGCGACAGACGGCGCGTCAATCGGACGCCCGGTCTGAGAGTTATTGGCATTTTCGTCCCAGGGGCCCGGTTGGTTTTTAGGGCAAAACCAACCCGACCGTGCTCCGCCTGTATCCGATCCTCGGGCGGAGTATGCCAAAAGTTCCGTCTCACTTAGAGGAAACTACCACAGCTGACGGTACGTCGTTCGGACGTCCGTAGCCCAAGTTATGAGCGTTTCCGCTCCGAGGGCCCGGTTGGTTTCGTGTACGAACCAACCCGGCCGAACCCAAAGTCTTCCTAAACCTTGAGTATAATATACCGAAACGACCGTCTCGATCCAAGGATCGCGTAGCCGCTGACGGTTCGTCAATCGGAGGTCCCAGGCCCAAGATATGGGCGAAAGACCGTAGAGGGCCCGAAACGGGGGGTACTGGGCCCGGGGCGACCCGGCCCGAACCCCCCCCTGGGGTCGGCCGAACCGGGTCGGCCCGAACCGGGTCGGCCCGACCCGGCCCGAACCGGCTCGGCCGGGTCCGGTCCGGCCTGGGCGCGGCCCGGCCGACCGGACCGGCCGGCTCGGTCTTCGGCCGAGCGGCCGAAGAGCCGCCGCCGCGGGGTTGAACCCGCGGCTTGAGAGAAACCGCGGCCCCGCGGGGGGCCGCCTGTCACGCGGACGCGGCCGGGCCGCCGCGTCCGTCCCGGTTCCGCGCGGCCGCGGAACCGGCTGCCGCCGCCGCCGCGGCTTCAGCCGCGGCGGAAGGTTTCCACGGCGGCGCGCCTGGCGCCGCCGCCTCCTTCCGCGGGCCGCCGGAGATGCTCCGGTGGCCCGATTTCTTTCCCGTCTGCGCCGATGCTCCTCCCGGGGGACGATCTTCACTGCGGAGCCAACAAATTGCCCTTGCCGCACGGTTTGTCGACGTCCGCCAAATCCGCACAACCAAAATAGATCGGCGGAGGGTTGCCGGGTCTTGTTCGTTAGACCCGCACCCTCCGCGTTAGTCATAATCCACGGGAGGAACAATAAAACAATCAACAACAATTTTAAATGTTAAAATTGTTCGAAGATCATGCTTCTTTACTTTAAAAGAAATAAATCACGGGAAGGAAAATATTCCAATCAACCCTTACCTTATCGTCGTCGTCGGATGAGGGGTCGTCGCGGAATTGCTCGTCGCGGAAGATGGAGATCGCCGCGTCGTCGCGGAATCGCTCGTCGCGTCGCCAATCTTTGTTGCCGAACGAGGGTCGGCCGCGGAAGAAGAGGCGTCGCCGAAGAACGTCGCGGGTAGATCTCGTCGACGTCGCAGATCTTGGTGTGCGTCGTCGAATTCCGGTCGCCGGCGTTCTTCGCGTTCTTCGCGTTCTTCGCGTTCTTCGCGTTCTTCGCGTTCTTCGCGGAGAGGGTGGAGGAACGAAGATTCTTTCAAATCCTTTCCAAGGATTTTTAGGTTGGTCTTATTTTATAAACATGCCAACACGAAACCGGTTAAGAAACGATCCATCAATTCGTTGAATTAATTCAACGAAAGAAACGACCCATTTAATTCACGAAGAAACAGTCCATTTAATTCACGAAATAAACCGCCCAATTAAATGGTCTGTTAAGAATTAAAGAAAACGCGTCGGTTGACTTTTCAGTTACTTTGACGGGTTTTCGCGGGTGCGTTACTTAGCGAAAGAAACGGCGGGGCTCGTGCGGGCCCCACCGCACAAATATCCTACCAAGGGGGTAGGATATTTCTGGATATCATCCTATCCAGTTCAACTCAGTTCAAGCCGTCTTAAAGTGACTTCGAGTGGCTTCCAAGCAGCTTAAGTGAAATAAAATAAAGTTGTCGCACAAACTTTATTTTATTTCTGACTTAAAGCCGCAAAATCTAAAAACCACGTCTGAGCAAACGCAACTCCGGAAGAGGCGTTTCTAAGCAAATACCGGCGCTGCGATTTCATCGGTGCCCTCAGAATTCGATTCCGGGCACCGGTTCAAAAGATAGAAAAACCCGCTCGTCCGTTCACTGAACGTACCCGAGCCAAACTTCGGAAATTGATTCCGGGCACACCGGGCCTCGGAATCAGGTGCCGTCTGAAGCTGCGCTCTTGTAAAATTCCAAAGAAAATTAAGAAAAAAATTTCCTTGAAATTTGCGGGTCTTTACACATACCGCCACTCATGGTGAACATTATGATGGTACTGTATTTATATATGATAAATATTATGTTAATGTTTTTTTTATTCTTTGATATTTTTCATTTATTGCATACTTTTATGGTTTCCATAATGGGTAGACGCGATAATTTCATTTTAGGAAGTGCGGACTACCGCCCCCTCAAAGTGATATGGCTCGTTAATGCCTTATGTGGGATGTATAAAGGAGGGAGTTAATGATATTATTCAAGATATTATACTGGAATTATAATATACATATGTATCATTATGTTTTAATTCCATTAAAATATGAAATTGAAATGAAAGAAGCGTTCATGCGTACGTATGGTTTACCGTCTCCATGAATGGTGCATTACATTTCTTATATCCAGATGTTATGTACTATTATAAATACATATATATAAAGGATATATAAGATTTATATGATATCTAAATCATGAATATCATTATGGAGATAATGGACTATTGACCACATGGAAAAATTGTAATTATAAGGTGTTCATTTTTGACTCATGTACCAAATATCGACAAAACGACCATTATTTACTTAAATGATTATATAATGTTTATAACATGGTAATAAGTGATATAAAAGGAATAATAAGCTTGAAAAAGGTTCTTAAGAAAGTATAAATTAACTTTAGTTTATTATTCAGGAGAATAAAGAATGATTGAGTCAAGTCTGACCCGAGGTAAGGGACTTCGTCTCAATCTCCTTTCATTGAGGCATATTTTTCTTTATTCTCAACTTTCTTTTATACAGTGTATAAATACAATTTAATTCTAATTTCATTTAAAGGGAATCTTTTTATATGAGTAGTTTTACTAAACGACCAGAAAAATAATGTTTCTTTTTAAAGTAACCAGTGACAACGACCTTTTCTGCCGCCGCAAGTATTTTTTGATCTTTGGCTTCCTTAACAAGTCGAAATGTTTTTAAAAGGTAAATAAATACCAAATACTATTTTACATATCTAGGTATTGAAAATTGTTTTTGAAATTTATTGATTATTTCAATGTCTTGAAAATATTTCTTGTGATTCCAAATGAAATGTTATTAGTGAAATTTTTCTATTTTTAATACTTTTTGTGTTATGATATTATTTGATGGGTGGTTACATGATAAACCAAATGACGGGTGGTGCCTTGATAAACCAGTATGGGTGGTCACATTACAACCTCTAATGCATTGGGTATGGAAGTCGGCCTTATGGATATTCTATTTAGTGATATGTGTAGAAGTTGACTGTAAGGTTATTCTATTTAAGTATGTTTATGTCCCAAGTTACCTTTATATGTTATGTATTCTTTGTATGGTTTTTATGGTAATATTTTGGTTATAAAAGGGTATAAAATGATCTTTTATTAATTGGATATTATTTACTACTTCATAAAGGTGAAAAGTATTACTTAGGATAAAGTATTCGTGGTTTACTTATTGTTTTGAAAAACTCACAGTGTTTTCCTTCTTTGTGTACCCCTTACTAAGCTTTTATGTTCATCTGAAGTTTTTGAAATTTTTTTTACAGGACATAAAGTGGAATAGGGTCAAGGATGGGATCATGGAAAAGTCATGCTATCTGCAACATAAGACTAGACATGACTCTTTCTTTCAAAGTGTTTATATTTTGCGGAAAAAATGGAAACTGATTAAAAGTGTCTACTTTTTCATCTTTTGAGGTGTAAAAGTTATCTCTTAATTCTTCAAAACTCTAAAACTGAAAATATCCTCAATGCAAATTATTCATTTAATTAAATATTATATAATGTTTAAAGGATGATTCCTTATAATGGGAACCCTTGGAAACTCTTAAAATATTAAATTAATATAAATTAATTATGTAATCCAAATGACTTAAAAAATAAGTTATTTGAAAGATAAGTTGAGAATAGTTTTAAATCCATTCATACAATTATTTTCAGTCTTGTATTTATTTTATTTTAAATATTATCTTTTAGGTTTTAACTTTATTATTCTCTTTTAATATTAATTATGGTTACAACATTTTAATTATCAAGAGGCTATAAATTTTACTTATATGGGGTCAATTACCCATAATCAGACACTTTATGAACTTTTAGACCATATCATTTTCACTTTGTGATTTTAATTTTTTTTTGGATTTTTAAATAATTTAATTATTGATTATTTTTATAAAATATCAATAATGTCATTTTACACTATTCAACTCATTGAATTTATAAAAAATCAAAGAAGAGTGGTAAATTCAAAAAACCATTTAATAGACTTATAACATGTCATAGTCACCTATAAAAATTATTTCTGGCATAAATTATATCAAATAATATAAATTTTAGTATATATAATAACATTTATTTTATTATTTAGTTAATAAATCCATTATTTCTTCATCATGGTGTTGTAATAAAATTTAATTATTTATTCCCTAAAAATTGTAAATAAATTTCCATGATGTAGGTAATATTTTTATCTTTATAATTACTATTTATATTTTAATAGAGCACTTATATAACCCCATATTAACTTTTTTTAGTAGGAAGATACATGATTGTGATATTTTTATTTTTTACTTTAAATTAAATGTTATAAATGTCTTAATAACACCCAAGTGGATTCCAAAGCCCAAAAATTAAGCCCAAGGATTTCCTTGGTCATCCATAAATCATCCAATAAATTTATTTGAAGTGTTAGGGATGTTTATTATTATTAAAATATTAGTTTTACCCTTATTTACCGGATTTACCCTTTAATAGTGGTAAATAAAATAACAAAGTTTCTATTCACCAAAATTCTTTTGATCATATTAGATCCAATTTTTCATAATTTTTCCAACCATGTATATTATTTTTTGAAAATTCATTCATAGAAGTGGAAGAATTAAATTTCAAATTAATCCCATTGTCAGAATGAGAAAATGAGTTTTTTAAGTAAAATATTCAACAGTTCACATAGTTTTTCTATTCATGTTCAATATGAAATTGCTTCTAATGAACTATATTATATTAAATGATAAAAAATTAATCTAATTAAACATTAAAACAAATTAAAATGTTAATCTAAAAATATAAATAAATTATAAGAAAAATAATTTCTGAATCAAAATGTAGTGTTTTTCACTACTCATAAAAAAATGAACTTTATTAGAAAAATACCAAAAATTCAACCAAAGTAAATTTTTATGTCCTTCCAAATAAAATTTTATTTTTTCAAATACATCTTATAAAAGTGAAAAAAACCATATTTAAAATTTTTTATCTATCAAAAGGAAGTAAAACTATCTTTTTAAAATATTAGAGTAAATTTTGATTAAAATGGTATTTATTCTCATATTAAGCCTATAAATTTTATTAGAAAGAATTTTTTTTAATAAACATGTTTAAAAATAATATTTGTTTATCTATTCATTCCCACCAGTAAAATGTCTAGACATTAACTAATGTTTTAAATAATAATATTAATAATGTAATTTTTTTTGTATATTTGATTCTTACATTCAACATAAGATTTTAGAGAAACCCATTATTGTTTGTCGGGTACACTATTATACATAAAATCCCATTAAAATTAACATTATTATAAATTTTATAAATATTAATAAATATGAAGAAGTATTATTCTATAATTACCTAGACGTTACATCCTTCCCCCTTTTGGAAATCCCATCCTTTGAATATTAAATTTAAGCTCGACAACTAAGGTTTAACTTTTGAAAATTACTTTATTGAAACCCCACATCAGAAAAAGAGTCAATATTTCATCCACTTTAAAAGAATGAAAGTGAATTACAAAGTTCAAAAAAGATAACACATACTTGGATTTCCTGTAGTAAGACATGGATATGGAAGAAAAACTAACCATCATGTTCTGATGGGGAGTCATAGGAAACATGATCCGAAGAATGTTAACAATTAGAAAACCAAAAAAATGTGATGTGAAAAATGGTATTTAATTTCTCAATAGAAAAAGTAAGCGGATAATGTTTTTGTTCTAAGATCCTTTTAATTGAGTTGTTGAATTCATTTACTACTTAAAATAAGAACATAGGGAAGTATGCTTACCCGACAAGAATAGATTCATCAACTAATCGAATTCCACTAAAAACTCTTCTTTTTCTCCAAACGATGAGAATTCAAGTTGAAATTTTTACACATGAAACACTAGAATCAACCTCTATAGAATCAAATTTTACAGAAAAAATTGACTACTTATTGCACCCATCTTGAAACATTAACCGAAACCAATATGGATAGGATAAGGCAAATCAATTCTCCAAAAAATAAAATATTGGATGAAGAAAATAACTTTTCATCTCAAAAATTTCAACTGTAATACCCAAAGTTCAACATAGACCACTGAAAAAATAACTATCCTTCAAATTCCTAAAAAATATTATAACTAAGATTAAATAAAAAAATCATAAGTATTTTTCAAATAATCTTCCAAGATAAGTTATAACATTTAACTCTAAATAAAATCAACCACTCTTAATTTCTCATAACAATGATTAATTTCCAAAATCACATATTTACCAAGATAGTTTAATCATTTATATAAATAAATTAAATCCCCATAAGTCCAAAATTAAATCATAAATTCTTCCAAAATAAAAGTCAACCATTACTCCTCAAATAAAATCACATCATATTATATTTTCCTTAGGTATATAGGGTTCCTTAAATAGTAAAGGTCTTCCAAAATAACATCTATCACTTAATCCACAAATAAATTTCCAATACCAATGATATCCATTTTATAAAACATAAGTTCCCAAAATAAACTTATTCTTATTCCATCAAGTCGTTTAACTTAAAAATAAAATGAAAAACTATCCAGTGGCTTCTTGTAGTCCATTTATAGGTGATAAAGACTTTTCATACTTTAGTTGTGGGTTTGATTTCCACAGCCTTGTAAGATGTGATAGGTTCTCACCCTTCCTGTGGGTTGTCACCCTTCCTATGGGTTTTTCTTTTCATAAAATTATATAATTTTATAATATTCTCAAAATGAGATAAAATTAAAAAAAATAACCATAAAAGTTTTTATCCTTAGATTTTATCTCATACCTTTCATTTTGAAATCCAAAATGTAATAACACATAATTACCTCAAAATGAAAGATCATATTCACCTTAATTTTTATTTATACCTATGTAGTTATTTCATCACAAGAAAAGATAATTGTTTATCTAATAAATTTTTTACATAAAAAAATTCAGGGTTACACATACTAGAAAAAAGTATTCCAAAATAATCCCATCATCAAAAGAGAATCAATAATTTTAAACATTTAATCATACTATATTCTATTTTAATTATTGAATCCTTCATCTTTAGAACGTTAAGTCATTTGGCGTTCTTCATGATCCTTTAGCCATGATTTTATAAATTATTCCTTAATACTTATTTCCTACAAAATAACATGAATCATGTCCTAAGATTCAATAATGTCAAAACATGAGGCAAAAAATAATCCATACCTTCCATAGATCATTTTTAGATTCCTCATCTCCAATTGGAATGGAATTAGATATTGCTAAACATATATTTTTACAGTAATCCTTATCCTATTCAGGAAAAATCTTCGCAATACATTTATTTCCATAATGAACATACTCCCCATATTGAAAAAAAATCAATTAATAACTCAAATATAACTTCATTCCCTTTCCTGGATTCAACTGAACAAATCATTTTTCCTTGTAATTTTATTGCTTTATGACCTTTATTACCACATCAATGACACTTTCGTGCCCCTTTAATAAAATTTCCTAGATGTTTCTTTTCACATCCTTGACACATATTCCATTAAATATAATTAACATTATGATTATTACCTTAAATTCCATAGGGATTCATTTCAATAATATGTTATGCATCAGATAAATCTCCAAGGGTGAAGTGGTTAATCATTACTACTGATATTTATTTTAGAAAAAAAAAGAGATTTATCATTTCTAGTCCCATTTCATTTAGTTTCCTATTTAAAGAACCCCCACATTTTCCTTCACATTCATTGTTACATTGGTTCCTATTGGATCCATCCATTTACTAAAACCAAAATGGTTAGTGTGAGTATATCAATAAAATCATCATAAACTATCTTATGATGAAGATAAAAACTGAGATATACATATTCAGGTTATCTCAAACTAATTCAATTTATCTAAAATAACTATGACTCTTTCTATTATTATAACCATTTTGGTTATATATAAATTTTAACATATGCTTAAATATCAATATAACTTCTAAAGTTATCTAAATTTTCCATTAATACCAATTATAAGGTCCCATAATTAACATTACATAATCTCGAGTTAAGTCAATATATCATTTTGAGGATATTTTTATGTTTATAGTTTTATAGAATTAGAATAGAAATATTACATAACATATCAAATATTACAAATTAGACACTTATACTCACTATCTATTATGTGTTTTGTATTTTGAAGGATTTCTGCTGAGTATTCTTATACTGAACCATGCACAGGCTTTTCCCACTCATGTGATGTATTGTGTAGATGATGACCCTATTGATTGTGTTCAAATAGATTAGGGAGTGGCTGGAGCATAAATGGAGCTTGAAAGACTGAGGTGTTTTCTAAGTGCATGTTTTTAACTTAGTCATTTACATTTGATCTGTTTGGACTCATTATAGTTTTTTGGTTGGGATTGTATTTGGAACCTGTTTCACTTTCAATACTTTTCTGTCATAATTTGTTGTGGGATTTTAGATGTATGCATGAATTATTTCAGTTTTTTACATTTTATCATTGTTTGGGCTTGGATATGTTTGTGTGTACACATGTAATTTTTTATAATGCCTCACATTTGTGGGATATTCCTTCTAGGATCTGTTCACCATCCCCCTCTAGGATGGGTTATGACACAACCGTATCCACTTTCGAGTATTGAAATATGGATGTAATTTCTATGAAAATAACAAAATATATTTTTACCAAACATTATGATATTATACTATAGATAACATTATTAATCAAAAATAGTATATAAGAATATAAAAATATAATAACCTAAATCATTTAAACCTCTAATGTTATCGAAACATTTCAAGTAATACCGACTATAATAACCCAGTGCTAAACATTACACAATATATAATCTTTAAAATTTAATTTAATGTCTTTTATTCCAAAAGTTCTTTCAGGATTATTGTTTTAGATAATTTTTTCATCTCCCATAAATAAAATTTACTTACATCTTAATGTGGAAATATTTAAATAGTATGCAATTTTTCCACAATACAAAACTTTTAAAATAAAATAATTTTCATTTTCATGACATATATTTAGAATTATAATCATTCCCACATGCTTGTCACTACTCATACTTAATCCCCAAGTATGTTTTTTTAAATTTAGGTTGCGCACAAAAATACTAGTAATGGGAATATAAAAATAAAGAAAAAAACCCATTAATCAATAAATAATCTTAAAATTTTTATTTTTAAAAATAAACACTGGGATCAAAATTAGATTTTTCTTACAAAATAAATCAACTTATATTTCACTATATTCTCATAAAAATTTCCCACGAAATATTAAGGAAAAAATAAGCCTTATTATATTTTGTTTTCAATAATGGAAAAAGTTAAAAACTATATATTTATCACTCTATAATTATTATAAGCATCCCTTTAAACTTAAACTCATTACCTTATCTTGTGAAATCATAATATTTTTATGAAAAAATTAGAAATAACAGATAACTAAAATAGTTAAATTAGAAAATAATTTTTCATATCACTCTTAAAAATTACACAACCTACTCATTAAACTCTAATAATCTCTTAAGATAAACCCAAATGATTAACTCCATACCCTTACACAATGCATTGGGGAGCTATGTCATGATACCCGATCATCATTAGCTATATCAGGATAAACATTAATCTAAGATTTATTGGGATCACTAATCATAATAAAAAATTTCAATGGGACATATCATGAATAAAATATTATAGTCTTGCACAATTTCATCATCCCTTGAAAACTCTTTTGAACCCACAAGAAAAACACTTTTGGATCATGAAATGTCATTTCCGTTTAAAACACCATTTAAAATACCAAAATAGCCACAAAAAATAAAATTTTGGTTTTTATTTGAATAAAATATAGATGAATATAATGGATTCCAAATATAATTTATTTTCATTGGGGGAAAAGCTACTAATGTTGTATATGTGAAAATATAAAATCCCCTTTGTCTTTTGTATAAAAATTAAAAATGTTCCCTATCAATTTGTAAAAATATATATTTTGAAAATATTTTATAAAATTTTAAAAGTGAAATGAAGTTTATTTTTTTTAATTAATTTCCATATAAATACATCAATAAAATAAATTTAAGAATATGGGTGTGGAGGAAAATTATTTAGAAAATAAACCATTAAAACATTTAAAGGTAAAGAGTCCCTCACCCTAGGCCCATCTCATAACATACATTAATTATCACTTTGAATGATAAAATTATGTTAATTATTTATTTTATTAATTTTTTTTCAAGTTTTCTATTCCATTTATTTTATTTATTAGTTGGTCATATAAAATTATTGAATCCATTAAGTTCACGTCGAATGGTTTGATGATATTCAATTTATATGTCAAAAATAACTTTGTTAAGATAAATATGGACAAAGATGTAATTATTAAATCATGTAAAAAAATAAAAATGAAATAATTATCATTTTCATACATCTATTAAACATTTAAAAGTAACCATTAAATATGGTTATGTCAAATTAATCACAATACAATCATGGATACGGTAAGCTGAACATTCACATGAGTAATGTTTTCATTTTTCAAATACCATAAGAGAAAGAATGTAAGTTTCATATTATATTTACATAATTATTATTATATCATTAATATAATTTTATATCATTAAATACACTTATATATACCTTTATTTTTTGTGGTTATGAAAAATGAATCACATCTCTTCATGGAGGTGGTAATCCACACATGTATACGAACGCCGTTATAATATTTAAATTGATGGAAAGGTAGAAAATAGATGATATATTATATTTACACAATTTCATTTACATCATGAATATAATATTTATTTTAAATCCTTTATTAATACCATTCAAGATAGATTTTTATGGAAAATAAAGTAAATCAATTCGCGAGATGGTAGTGTGACGTACAGACGAATGATAGTTTCAATTTCCATATTGTTGAGGAGGAGATGAATATAGGTTTGGAAATCAAGATAAAAATATCTAAGTATATGGAATATACTGGTGTTATTATTTCATCATGTTTGAATTATATTTTAAAGAGGTTGAAAAAGAAATATAATAAAAAATATTGGTTAAGAACTATACCTCTTCATCAGATAACCTATTTTGGTTTACATATAATGCCTTTTCAGGATGGTTTTATGATCAAAATAGGGACTCTAGGTCATAGGAAGGGATTTGAGAAAGGGATTATGGTAGTTAGTGTTTGAACCAAAATAATTTTAATGTGTGTGGAGGAGAGGAGAGGGGGTGTCCTTTTATTAGTCAGGGTGAGGAAACATTTGGATTTTTAAAAAATATTAAAAAATATTAATGTATTATTCATAAAAAATGGATTGAAAATAGAATATTTATAAATATTATATGATATTTGGTAAATATATATCAAGAATATATAATCTATACATGTTTTAGGTCATTTTAACCATTATCTCTTTAGTTTTTCCATTGATAAACCGGTCTTCACCCTTACCATGGTAACAATTTTTTTTACTCTTTTTACTATTAATTTTGACCAAATATTATGTTGAACTTATTACATAATATTAATTATTATAACTAAAAATATTGAATCCATTTTATAAATTCAATTCTTATAAGTGGATGGATCTAAATTAAAATAAAACCGAACAACATGATGAAATATTTTTTTTCTGAAAAATACTATTTTAAGTATTAAAATGTTTTATACTAAATTGAAGAATAATTTATATTAAAAAGACTATAATTGGAATTTTAATAATATAATTTATGTATTTATTCATTGAAACCATTTTAAAATAAAAATTAACTATGTAAATTATTGAAATGAAAATATAGTTTTCAATAAAAATCAACAGTTTCACTATTAGTTTAAAATTCAAACTTTTTCAAAAAGTTATGAAAAAATCATCTTAAGATATTTTTTAATTTCTTAATAAAAAATTTTAGTTCTTTTTTATTTAAAATTAAATTTCAATAATTTGAAAATTGATATTTTAAATATAACCATAAAATTCATGAATACATATTTTTGTTAGAATTAAAGTTTTTCCTTTTGAATAAAAAATTACCTAATATTATTACAATGAATAAAAATATAAAAAATTTAATTAAATAATTTTAATAATATATGTAAATAATTTATGTTGACATTTCATGGGTTGTTAAATTCTTATCCACATTTGGAAATTGTATCCTTATAATTTGAACATGATATCGGTAACCAATGATTTGGCATTTGAAAATAGATTTGTTGAAATCCCACATCCTAATTTTTTTTAATAAAAATTATTCTTCAAAAATGGGAAATGTTAAAATGAATGTCATCTATAATAACACATGCCAATTTTCCAAATATGATAACATTAGTGGGCAGTGGATATATGGTCATGGAGGAAAAATGTAATGTCCAAATAAAGATATAGAGTGATGAAGAAAATTGATCACATGAATGTGAATGATCACAAATTACTAAATTAACACAAAATCATAAACCAATGAGATGTGAAAAAGACTATTGAATCAATATAAATGAAGGAAATTATATAGAAATTATTTTTCAATATTATTTTCATAGAGTTTAGGAATTATTTTATGATCTAAACTAAAAACATAATGAAATATACTTACTTGACAATTAGAATGTCATAATTTATTAAATGTTAACCGTGATCATGAATTTTTATAAAAAAATGAGTATTGAAGATGAATTTTTCATGTTTAATTCAAAAAAATAAAATTCTAACATATCACACAATCTATAAAAGGATAACAAGATATTCTTATTGTCTTTAGATATTAACAAAAACAAAGAAATTTAGCATAATGTATGGTAATTAACAAAATGAATAAACATTAATTTAATGAAATACAACATTAATCTACAAATCCTCAATAATAAAACCAAAAGTTTAACTTATAAATTTTAAAATATAACTATATTTAAAATTTTTTAAGGTACTCCCAAAAAGGTTTTGAAACTCCAAAAACAATTATTTCCTTATTAAGTAAGAGCCATCACCTAATAAAAAATGTATTTACAACCCCATGGTTATATATATAATGAAACATATGTTCCCAAATTGTAATAACCAATAATTACCTCAATATGAAAAGTTATATGAACCTTAAAGGTTATAAATTCCATTAAACTTATGTCTATATAATATGAATCTATTAAACATCAAATTTACTTACATGGTAATCTTAAGAGTTACATTTACCTAAAACGTACATTAAACCAAAATATATGTATCCAAAATTATCATTATTCAACTCAAAATAAAAAAAAGAGATGATCCAATATTTTGATTCACACAGTCAACTTAATATTTATCTATTAGATCATTTATGAAAAAAGAAATGATATACTATCTCAAACTTCATGTTAGCCAGTGGTTTGATTTTTTCCCTTGTCGCCCTTTGTTTGTGGGTTCATGGCCGACAACCTTGCTGGATTTGACATGTTGTCTCCTATCCCATGGGTTATAATTTTGATAAAACTACATTAATATAAATCCATTATAAATAGGGAAAAATATATGATAAAAATATTCATAAATAACCCTTATCCTATAATGGACCCAAATATATGATGAAAATCCTAAATAAATAACATTAATCATGAAATAGATTTTTAACCACTATGGTTTTCTATATGGCTTATTTTTTCACAAAGAATAAAATTATCTTAATTGTCTATTATTAGAAAGAACATATTAACCCAAAGTATTATTTGCCCCTCAATCATATATTATTAAAATACAACATTTCCCCTAAGGTGTCGATTCTATCCAACATATGTTTCCAAATATTGAAAAAAAACCTATAATAGAACAATACTTAGGTGTTTAATGATCCTTATAACATTTAGAATGTACCATAATATCATTGTTAAAATAACACTCAATAATAATTATGAAAATTCATTACATAAACACAGAATTTATTCAAATTCCTTCTCAAGCTTTTACCCATGATTTTTTATCTTATTCCTTAAAATTTACATGCTACAACATGAAATATAGATCAATTAAATAATGATTCAAAATTAATATATTTTAGAAAAAAATAAAAATCTCTTATACTTATGAAATGTTGATCACCATTAATACCAGTCCAATTTTTGAGGTCTATGGTCCCATGATATACCAGGTGGAGTCCTTATATTATCAAAATACCTAAAAAACTTTCCATGTTCCTCTGATTCTTTTATCTCTGAACATTTATTTAATCTGATTTGAAAAGGATGTTAAAAATGTTCAAAATTTGTAAAAAATACTGGGTTTTGAATATAATGTTTTGAAACATCATACCTAACTAGTTTTTTATAATACCATAGTATATAGGTTGACTTGAATTTTTTAAATAAGGGATGGTGCATATGACAATAAAAAAATAATAAAATAAAAGAAGGATATACACAACTCTAATATCACCCTCTATTTTAGTATAATATAGGGATGGAATCACTTTTTAATTATCATCTATTTTAATGTTTTGATAAATTCCCATAAGATATTTACTAAAATGAGTAAGAGGGTAAAAATTAGTTTTCAAAACATATTGAAATTTATCCAATGGTATATCATAATATCATAGAATATAACCGGATTATGATATATTATTATGATTTTTTTCTTTCATGTTGAGGGTTAGAAAACGTTTCTGGGTGACTTGAGAAAGCTTTATCAATTACAATTATAAGTGAATCCATTGGTAGAGAAAAGGTATTTTTTTGTTTTCCATGATTTCATATTATAGAAGATCTTTTTCTCTAATGAAATAAATTTTTTAATAAATAAAACCTTAGGTTTATCCTTGGTTATCTATGTTCATCCTTAAATTCAATAAACATATGGTAAAATATTTAATAATGTTCTATAAAAAACATCTAAATGAACCCAAAACTATCCCTTGGGAGTGTCTAACTGGGTGTTCAGTATTAGGCCCACTTTATTCTCACCATGTGGTGATCAAGTTAATACCCAATACAACCCTTACAGAGTTATTACCCTTAAGATCATATATTCCATAGTTGTATCCACTTTCCATTTTCTAGGAATTGGTGTAATATCTATTAATATCACAAAATATATTTTTTTGTAAAACATTGGATATTATCATGTAGATAGACTTAATAATCCATAATGGAGTTTAAAAAATTTAAACAATACTCAACTAAATCATCCAAACCTCTAAATTTATCTTACATTTTTCTCTGATGCCAACTATAATGACCCAAACATCAATATTACATAATATAATGTATTTATACAAGAATTTAATTTCATACATTCCCAACACTATTTTCTGTTTAGGGTTTTTTGAAAATTATGTCACCACCCTTACATAAAAAGCCCTTATATCAAAAGGTTTATACGTCAACCAGATATCAAATTTCTTGACAAACAGACTTTTAAAATTAAACATGTTTACTTTTCATGAAATATTTTCAAAATTTTCATATTGACTTCATCATTGACCATACTCATCCTAAAATACTTTATATAAAATTTGAAAGCATGGGTAGAGAATTTAACGCTCAAAAAGATACATATAACAAGAAATAGTAAAATATGTTAGTCCCAAAATATACATTACTTTTTTAATTTTTTAAAATTAACATTGGAATCAAAATAAACATCTTATTACCTGGTAAATCAGCTTATCTACCTCGATATTTTCATAAAAAATTTCATAATAAATATTAACGAAAAAATAAAACTCAAAAAGGATTATTTTAAATCATGAAAACTCATGAAAATATATACATTTCACCCTTATGTTGTAGCATAAACTTCCCTTTAAATTTAATCTCATTAGATTACCATGTTAAATCATAACGTTTCTATGAAAACCCATATAAAAAATAGGTAAAATATATAGGTAACTTTGGAATTATTCACATATCACTGTTAAAATAAATCTTATAAATGTAATAACATACCAAGTAAATTACCATAATCTCTTAGTAGAAATATAATAGTTTAACTCCTTCCCTTTACCCAATGCATTGGAGTTTTATACCGTGCTCACCCATCATCTTGAGCTATATCTTACTCAGCCACCATCATGAGCTATATATGACTCAATCATCATAAAAAAAGTACAAGAACCATATCAGGAATAATTTTTTTATTCTTTATTGTTTTCTCATATATCCCCTAAAACGTATTTTGAACTGATAAGAAAAACACCTTTAAATATCAGAATAACCTTTTACTTTAAAAACCCATTTTTGAAATGAAGATACCCAGAACAAAGGGAAATAGATTTTTTATTAGGAGAAAAAATGGGAAATTATAATAGAATACAAATATAAAATATTTCTCCCAGTGTTTGGAAAATAAAATGATTACATATACATTAAATGGAACATTCATTTTTTTTCCTTTTGTATAGAAAGTCAAAATTATATGTATACAATACGTAAAATGATTTATTTCCATAAAAGTTGAAAGAAAGTGAAATGTGACACTAAATATCCTTTATAATTGATTTATTTTCATATAAATACATTAATAAAATAATTTCAAGAATATTCACATAGTAAAAAAAATTTAGTAAATTAATCTTTGAATCATTTAAAATGAGGTTTTGAAGGAAAAGTGCCCCTATCCTCAAGTCCAAATCATCATGTATGTTCAATATCTTCCAGAATAATAAACTTATGTTAATTATTTACTTATATAGGCACCTTTTTAAAGTTATTATTCCATATAGTTTATCTATTACAATTTCATATACAATTACGTAAACAATTAAGTTCACATTAGATGTGTTGAGAATATTAATCTTTTTTTTCCTAAATCACTTTGGTAAGTTGACTATAATCAAAGGGTTGAATATTCTATCTTCTCAAAAATATTATTCGTGAAATATTTATCTTTTTTATACATGTATTATAATTTTAATACCATCCATGAAAAATGTTTATGAAAAATAAATTAAATTACAATCCTTGAAATCGTAAGCTGTACAAATTCAAGAGTAACATTTTCATTTTTCAAATACTCAGAGGTAAAGAAGGTAGTATATTTTAATCATTAAATTTTGATGATTTTATCATAAATTTAATTTCATAACTTTAAATAGACTTATATATACCGTCCATATGATATGGGGAATAAAAAATAATCATATTGACTCCCGGAGGTAGTAATACACACGTACACACGAACGACGCTATCACTTTTTAAGTGGATGAAAATGGTAAGAAATTAGATGATATTTTATCCTTTTAGAATGATAATTTTGTTATGAATATATATATATATTTAACCCATCATTATAACCATCTGCAGGAGGTAGTTATGGAAACTGAATTACATCGATTCGTGAAGTGGTAGTTCACTAGACGCATGAATGAAAATTTCATTTACCATTTAAAGGAAGAGTAAAAGAATATAGTTTTTTACATTAAAAAAAATCATATCAGTTAATGTAATATTAATTTTTTATTATTTTATAATGTTTTAAGAATAATTTAAAGATGTATAATAAGAAACAAAATGAAAACTTGTGGTTAAGAACTATACCTCTTATTCGGAAAACGACATTAGGTTTGTATCTAAAGGCCCAAATCAATGGTTTTATGATTAAAAAAATGGAATCTTGGTCATGGGTATGGATTTTAGTAACGTATATTTCTAGTTAATGTCTATACCAAAATGACTTTGAAGTGTGGAGAGGAGTGGATAGGGGGTGTCCTTTTATAAGTGGTGGAGAGGAAACACTTGGAAATTTTAAAAATATTAAAATATATTAATTTATTATTTAATAATAATGGTTAAAAATATAATATTTTAGAATATTAGTTGATATATGGTCTAAATATGTCCATCTATTATAATTTGGATAGATTTTTTCCTATTTGACCCTTATCTATATGGAACTGTCCCTAAAACATTATATTATCTTTAGTTAAGTCGAGAATTTCACATTATTTCACATTGATGATATTTTTAAGTTTAGATATTTAGATAATTTGAAAATAATACATATATAACATCCCACGTTTATACATGGTGGATTTTACTAAAACCGTATCCATTTCTTCTAAAACATAAAACTTTTAAAAAATAAAACATGATTTTTTTGAAAAAATTTCAAAACATTTAACATGAATTCCTCATTTATCCTACCAATAATTATACCCTATGAAATAAATTTATAAACTTTTATTGAGTACACAAATATTAGTAAGGTACATAAATAAAGAGAATTACATGTCTTGTGAAAACATGAAAACCCATTAAAAAACCTTTTCTTGAAAACTGATAAACCTGCATATAAAAACAAGAAATCTTCTTAGGAAATCATTACCATATCACTATTACATTCACACTATAAAATGGAATAGCATTACGGTCAAATTCTATCTCTATAGTACTCAATGCATTGGAGAGCTATAATGGCCCTCACCCGTCATATCTTGAGATATAATGGGATCAACCAAACATATATGGCACTATAATGGGGATGAAACCATCATATATTGATATATAATGGGATAAAACCATAAAACTTTTTTTACAGGGAACATATCATGAATAAAACTCCTGATAATTCATTTCAATCCTTGGGAAAAACACATTTAGATTTCAAAATAATTTTTTTCATAAAAATAAATTTCAAAATATAAAAACGTGCACATAATAATGAAATTATATTGTCAAAAAAATGCTGTATATATGAAAAAAAACAATCTTTTTGAATTTCATAAAAGAGACACTTAAAATGATTTAAAAAAGAATCTCATTTTCATGACACAAAAAAGTTTCCCTATTTGAAAACAAATAATATAAATTTAAAAATTAATAACCCTATATAATCATTTATACCAAAATTTTTGAAAACATGGACATAAAAGAGAATGATTTAAAAGAATAAATTCTTAAAACAATGTTTTAGTTAAAGAATCCTTTACCTGCGGTTCCACTAACTTCAAAAGTGCTAAAAACTACTGTATAATGGGTTGAATAGTGTAATTAATTTATTAAAGAACTATAATAATGTTTATAATACCTGAAATTATCTTTTTATAACATTTACACCAATTTTTTAAGAATATTTGTTTATTTCCATTGGTTCAGGTTTGTAATTTTCATGGTTTCCCAGGTTGGTTTATTATATACATATTTTAATAATATAATACTATAGAAGTGAGAACATATATATATTTAGGTAATTTTATAAAATTGCATGTGAATTTAAAATTTTCAAGATTTTATAAAAATGGAAATGAAAACACATCATCCATGAAGGCGGTGAATTGACACACCATGGATGAAAATTTTGTCATTTAAGAATAAAAGGAGAAGATTAAAGATTTTATTATTCATATATAATGAAAAAAAACAATTAAAGTATATACATTATACAATAATTTTTTTGAAACATTGGATAATATTTTGGGATAATTTAAAAGTGATAAGAAATTCAAAAAGAAGAAGAAGGAATCATACATATTAAAAATGTCTCCCTCAGAACCACATTAAGGCTCTTTTAAGTGGTATTTTTGTGATACTAGAGGATCTATAATGTGTAAAAAGATGATTATGATGGAATTTTATATAATATAGTAGATTAGGAAGACTCATGGAGATGCATATTTGTGGAGGAAGGAGCCTCCTTTTATAATTGAGGTGAGAGGTAACTTAGGAATTTCTTAAATTATTAAAATACAATAAATCTATTAAAGGGTTTAAGGATTCCTAAAAGGAATAAAAAATAAAGTGAATTACATTCAAGACAAAATATTATCTCATTTGGCCTTGTTAATTTTTTTTATTCTTTAAATAATTTAATAAAATATGTTTTTCCTGGAAAATAATTTATTTTAAAATTAAAATTATTCACAACTAAAAATATAAACACATTAAAATACAGATTAAAATTATAAAATATTTTATTATTATATCACATACATATCATATTATTCTATGTAAATAATTATGTTTCTTAGAAACATTAAATTCTATTTATTGTTTTTATTTTTAATATCATTAATTTGATTGATTCATTAATTAAATAATTATTGGGTCATAATTGTTCAATCCATTAACATATTGATATATTCCCTAAAAATTAAAAATCAAATTTCATGAATAATGTAAATATATTATATCTTAAAACATAATTAATTTATGAAATCATTTACTATAAGACCATAGATTAAAATATTATACTAAAAAAATTATAATGTGACAACTTGACTTCCTTTTGAAAGAAAATATTATATAGGATTTAAAGTGATTCGTGTGGGTCTCAAATGGCCCAAAATAAAATTTAAAATAGGAAATGGTAGAAAATTAATTATATAGAAATATTTATCCGAAATATGGGTTATTTAAAAATTCTTACAATTTTAATTCAAAACATTTTATTTATTTTTCTTATGCTTGCACAAGAACTATATCAGCATTCCACATGCATTAATGTTAATTATTTCATATATAAAAATTAAAAATAAAATTATATGATAATAATAAATTAATTATGCTTAAAATAATATTATATATTCATTCATTATGTATATTCACTCATATAAATGTAAATAAAACTTCTAAGATTTGTTATTTTTTCTTTTCTTGCCCTAAAAAAAATTACACACGAATTTGGATAAGATTAATGTAATATAACTATATATTTAAAAATTAACATCCAATAAACATAAATAATAGATAATAATTAAAATAATTCATTTGAATAATTTTTATCACTGAATTAGTATTTATACGGAACCAAATCTGGCATTGCCAATGGTGTGCATGCATTTTGTTGTTACAACAAATTATTTCTGTACTTATCATAAATTATAAAATACATGTTCAGAATTATTTATAAAAAATATTAACCTTATAAAATAATAATTTAGTTATGAAATAAATTTTATAAATTTTATAACATAATTATGTCTTCATGATATCCCAAAATATACCATATTTTATAAAAGCTGTATTTTTTATTTTTCACCAAAAACTAAACTTTTTCTGAAAATTATTAAAAATTCATTCTTCCATAATTTCAACATGTAGAATTCAAAAAATAAATTTTTATTGTAAAATTAAAATTATATAATTTAAATAATAATTTTTTAAGTAAATAACAATATATTAAATTATTTATTTTAAAAATTTCTTAACATAATGAATATAAAAATTTAATTCAGGAATGCTAATAAATGTGAATCTATAAATACCTAGGGTATTAAAATGTCCCGTTTTTTAAATTTAGTCCTCTAAATTTTATTCAATTATTAGAAAAATGTGGATACTTTTCCCTCATAGAATTTTCAGATTCTCATGTTGCTTCTTCAACCATGTTGTTTCTCCACAAAACATTAACTTGGTGAATTAACTTGTCCCGAAATACTTGTTTATGTGGTCAATAATACAAAGAATATTTTACTCATAAGATGGGTTATCTTCCACCTGAACTACTTTTGGGATCAAAATATGAGATGGATCGGTCACATACTTTCTTAACTTTGTAACATGAAAAACATTGTGTACTTGAGATAAACTCAGAGGCAAGGCTACTAAGTAAGAAACTAGTCTAGATTTTTCAAGAATTTGGTACGGTCAAATGAATAGTTTACTCAACTTTCCTTTCTTATGAAAACACATAACATTTTTCAATGGATAAACTTTAGTAAAGACATGACCACCTACCTCAAAAGAAAGTTCTTTCCTCCCATTATCTATGTAAATTTTCTACCTTCTTTAAGCTTTCCTCATGTGTCACTGAATAAATTGAACTTTCTCTTCCACTTCATCTACTAATTCTACTCCCATCAATATAATTTACCAAAATCATCCAAAAATCCTAGATTTTGGTACTGCTTTCCATATAATTCTTCAAAAGGTGGAATCTATATACTAGAATGAAAAATGTTATAATAAGAAAAATTAACTAATGAAGGATTATGATCCCAAATTCCCTGGTAATCCATTGAAAAGGATCAAAGCATATCCTAAAATATCTGATTTTTTCACTCGATCTATCCATCATATTGAGGATCAAAGGATATTCTAAAATTTAAATCAGTGCCCAATAACTTATGAAGGCCTTTTCAAAAGTTAGAAGTGAACCTGGGATCATAATAAGATACGATGGAGAAAGGCACTCCATTTAACCTGACTATCACCTTTATATATAATAGTGTATGTTTATATTGAGATAAAATGTCTTGAATAGGAATAAAATAAACATATTTAGTCAAATTTTCGACAATAAACCAAATTACATTATTAAGTAGAGAATCCTTTGGTAGTACCACCATGAAATCCAAGGATATATTTTCTAATTTTCACTCTATCATTGGAAAAGGCTGAAGTATCCCCTTTGGTAATTGTTATTATGATTTAACCTACTGATGTGTTAAATATTTCATGGTAAAATTATATGTATATAATTTCATTCCATCCCCTAGTAATACTCTTGAAGGTATCTATACATCTTAGTTCTTCCAGGATGAATTTAAAACATAGAACTATGAGCCTCCCATAACCACTCTTTATTCAGCTGTGAATCATAAGGCACACATAATCTCCTTCTAAAATCTCAAAAAAATAGTCTCTATCAATGTTAAACTCAATCAACTAACTATTTTTAAGTAGTTCTACCTTTTTCTATAACTTAGCGTATTCTTTCTGTGCATGATTAATTCATTCTAATGAAGACAACTGTACTGGAAACTGAAACAAAACCAGGGAATTTACTCCACCAATGAATTATAAAAAAAAATTCATCAAATCATTAACCAAGGGGTCATGTTGCAAACATAACATGGTTAATATAGAAATATTTTTCTAAATCAATGCATCGTCCACTTTGTTTTTTTTAATGTTGGAAATTAATCATGAAATCATAATCCTTGATTAATTCTAGTTATCTTCTATGTATCATATATAATTATTTTTGAGTGAATATATACTTCAAACTTTTATGATCAGTAAATATTTCAAATTTTACTCTATAAAAATGGTGGATCCAAATTTCTAATGTAAACATAATCGTATCAAATTCAAAATCATGTGTAGGGTAATTTAACTCACAAGGTTTCAACTAATGTGAATCAGAAGGTATTACTTGATCATTTTTCATCAAGACACAACCATGTGAATTCAACAAAACATTATAGTAGATGAAAAATTCACCATTTCTGGAAGGAAAGTCCAAAAATGGAGAATTCACCAATCTTTTTTCCAATTTCTAAAAGCAGTCATCACATTCTTTTTTCCATATGATCTTAACACGTTTTCACGTAAATTTTTTCAATGGACTAGATAACCATGCAATGTTTTCAAAAGAAAACTACAGTAATAGCCTATAAATACATGGAAACTAAGATTCGTAGTTATATTTATGAGTATTTTCCATTCATAAATAATATTAATTTTATAAGGACCAATATCTATGCCATCTTTATAAACAATGTGACCAAGGAAATAAATTTTTTTCAACCCAAATTCACACTTTATGAATTTTCTATATAGTTTATTTTCTTCAAAATTTCACAAACAACCCATAGAAATATTTCATACTGCTCTTTAAGTTTATAATATACCATAATTTCATCAATAAAGACAACCAAAAATATATCCATGAACTCATGTAATATTCTATTCATATTATCTATGAATACGATATGTGAATTAGATAACACAAATGACATAACTACAAATTAATAATGCTCATATCTATTATGGAGCACATTATTTGGATTTTCATCTTCCTTTACTTTCAACTGATGGTACCCCAAACTGAAATCATCCTTCGAAAAATACCGTGTTTCCTAGAGCTGATCAAATAATTCATTGATATGAAGAAAATGATACTTTTTTTAACCATGGTGTTATTAAATGCTCTATAATCAATGAAAAGTATCATTAAACCATATTTTTTTAGTAAACAAGATAGTATCACTCCATGGTGAAGTTCTAGGTTAGTTGAAACCGTTGTCTAAAAATTCATGTAACTACTTTTTTAATTCTAGAAGTTGTATTCGAGCCATTCGATAAGGAGGTTTAGAAGTTGTCTTTTCATTAAGAACTAAATCAATTGTAAACTCATTTTATCTATCAAGAACAACACTAGGAAAGTCAATAATAAAAACTTCAAGATCCTCATTTACCACTAGCACATCATTAATCTGAAAAGTTCCTTTATTTTCAACAATATGTGAAAGATAACATTCATTTCCATCTTTTAGCGGTTTTATAGCTTGTTGACATGTTAACAATGATGTAGGTTCATTCTTGTAGACAAATTGAAAATAATTCTAAAAAAACTTCTTTATCTCCATAATCAATCTTAGCATGGAAAACCAAAATCCAATGCTTACCAAGAATAACAGAAAACTCTAATAGAGTATAAACAGGGTTTTTAAGTAAAATACTTCCAAAAAATGACCACAATATTAATATAATTTATTTTTGCCTTAATATTTCTTCTAGGAGTTTTCACCATTAGTTATGGATTCATTTCTTGTTATGAAATTTTTGATTTACAAGAATATTTATCATAAATGAATGAATTTTTAGACCTAGAATCGAACAACACATTAGAGTATTCGGTAAAAATAGTCAATGTACCTGATACCACTTTGTTTGAATGCTCAACATATGCTGAAGTATTTGAAAATGATTTTTCTACACCCATCTATTTCCATTCACACTGCTTTTTTCCTGACTGACTAGATTTGGATATATATTTTTAAAATGACCCAACTATTTATAGTTAATGCATATTAATATCATCTTCTCATCATTATTATGATAAGGCATGTGTAAAAAATTTAAAAATCAGTGCCACTTCCTAGAATTTAAAATACATTCTTCAGGATTGTTTTTAATACACTTTTCTCAAGAGGGGAATTTTACTTTCCCCCAACCAAATTTAATTGATAAATTTTCCCCAAAGGGTTCCATCCTAAAATATTCTTATTCTTATCATCACGAGGAACATATGTGTCTGAAATTTCCATTTCAAACTTTTTAGAAAAATGAACTACCTTTTCATATCTTTTAAATTCTTGGGAATCCAATGATCTTCTTAAAAGTGATTTAAATCTTGAGTAAAATTGATTAATTTTTATATCAGTTTTACGAAAAAAATCTAGCACAAACTTGGTTAATCTTTCTAATTTTTATTAATATAAAGCTACAAAATAATTATATTTTTTTCCTCAATTCCAATTTTTTTTTATCTATTTAGAGTAAAACAACCTTTCAGAAATATTTCTCAAGGAAAATATCCTTGAATGTTTCCCATTCCATTGAATTATGTTCTTCTTTCGATCTGGTATTCTTGACCAAAGACCACCATCGATTAGCTTCTCCTTCTAAACTATAAATGTATAGGGTTAACTATTTATGCTTCCAACATCCGATGGAATCGAATATATTTTCCAGATCATTGATCCATCATTCTTCTACTACCGGATCAGATGATGCGCTGGATGATAGGGGATGTTTCCTCATGAAATAATCTAAAAAAGACGTGTTCACTAAATTTTTTTGGCTTTTACCATTATAAAATTAGAGACACATTATATATTTTCTTGTAGAAAATGGTCAATTATAATAGATATTGACTTTTTTTGGTATTAATTTCAACTACTAATAATCATTTTTACTGATAGATATATCAACTGGTATTAACAGACTAATACCAACAACTCTTTTACCAATAGTTAAATATATTATATTTTTTTATTGATACTGACATTATTATACTAAAACATTAATATTAAATTAATAAATATTTTTACCAACAAATATTTTATCATTAGAAGAATTTTTTCCAACAAATGATTTTATAAAAAGATGTTATACAAATAACTGATTATATATATGTACAAAAAAATAATTCTTTAATAAAAATATATATTTATAAATTGAATTAAAGTAAATTTTAAATGAAAAATATTTCTTGAAATTAATAGATACATACTTTCATACATACATACCGACATACATTCACTCAATATTGGTGGAAAAAAATGAAGGGTACCTGTATAGAGGATACATTATACTTATATTTTTATTATTATTATCCATATTATAAAAAAAATACATCGAGATTTGATTTCAAGTCCATTCTAAATAATTTGTAAAATTATTTAGAAATAAAAATTTGTTAAGAACGAAAAAAATTTAATTTAAAAATATTAGTATTTAGAATAAATTTAAAATATATTTTCAGTAAAAATTAAAAAATACAAAAATATAAAAAAGGGGATTAACCCTAATGAGTCACCTGGGCCGTGAATTCCTCCTCCTTCTGCCCCCATGAGTTTTTCCTCATTCCACATCTTTCCACTTCTTTCGAACTCATATATTCTGCCTCCTTCCAGATCCTTCCCCCTGGGTTCCTCCTCCTTTATCCACCCAGCATTCGACCTCCTTCTACCCAGTCACAACCATCCTAAATCCTCCTGCATTTCCATCGCTTTGCGATATTCCTATCTAGATAATCAATCCCACCCCAGATCTCTTAACAACTTCTTTGTATTCAATTATCAATCACTCAAAAATATTTCAAGCATATCATAAGATCAAGGAGTGCGAAGTGGTTTTCTGGCATCTAAATCTAATAATTAACCCCTAGATTGTTTTTGTTTTATAACATTGTGTTGTTCTGGGTATAGAATCATATTTATAAGTTGGCATTAGTTGACATCCCTTCCTCTAGTTTCCTTTTATATATTTCATCCCTTGCATATTTTTACATCAATATATTGATTAGAGGAAGGGGTTCACTCTTCAAACTTCATTTTAGAAACATGTAACATTATTAAATTGTAGAATAAATACCAAGGTTCACCTTCATTTATCATTAATAAAAACTCTAGTTGTATGGTTAATAGTATGTGGATATTTAAACGTCAGCTTCATG
This sequence comes from Viscum album, assembly GCA_963277665.1. Lineage (NCBI taxonomy): Eukaryota > Viridiplantae > Streptophyta > Magnoliopsida > Santalales > Viscaceae > Viscum > Viscum album. The sequence goes on along the minus strand of OY728151.1, from coordinate 1,434,124,896 downwards.
GAATTCAAATCATTTTCTTAATATTATATATATAGAGGTTTGACCTGCGGAATGGAAGTTCCTTGAATAGTCACATTCCCTGTGAAAATGTATTTTTTCATCGTTATTGGGGTGTTCAGAGTATTGATTCATGCCTATGAAGCATATTAAACCATCCAATATAGGGGTTTCATAAATAATACAAAGTAATAATTTTCTAGGTATTTGATAATTCTGTTGGATAAAATCTTCATGGGTTTAGATTTATATATGTGGGAAAAATTTATAGTTTCATAAAATAATCATTCTATATACTCTAATACTTTTGAGAGGAAGGGTATTCTATTACCTTAAAATCCTAATTTCATGATTTTAAGTCACCAAGGTATTGTTTTTTCTTTAAAAGTGCATGTGATGTTGAAAACTGAATATGAATAATTGAACCTTATGGCTGAGGCCTATTTGTAGCATTCAATTTGATTCAAGATGCTCATGATATGAGATTAGGCATGACCCATATTAGATTAAAATGATAGAATTGTGGGGTATTGGTGTTAAAATTCTGATGCACTTATTCATTATCCCATATAGAACACATTATGAATTCCTTTCATTAATGGGTGTTAAAGTTTCCATACATGATGCATCATGATTTACTATAAGTTTAGGTATCATTAGTGTTTTCATTTGACTTCATTAATCTAGAAATATTTTTATACTGGTTTCTAGGTGTTATAAATTATTATATACACTAAAATGTCTAAGGGTTTTCTCCTTGTTCCAGTTAATATTATTTGACACTACTTCTAAAAATGAAAAATCACATTGATATAATATTAAAAATAATTAAATTACTATTTCTAATGAATTTAATTATGATATTCTTAAAAAATTGTTTAAATGTTAATGCTATATTTTTTTTTGTGATAATTTTTCTAATGGAAATAAAAACGGAAATGAAGAAGATTATGTTGAATGTGACTTATAGGAGTCATTTATTACTTATGATTTTCCATTGAAAGATGAACTTAATTCTTGCAGGTCAAAATATAAAAACCTTTTCATTATTGAAAGAAAACCATTATTTTCTAAATTTTCTTGTGAAGATATATAACATGACCTCCTTGCTAAAAATTACTATGGAACACATATTTCTTATTATAAAATCAATTACTTCAATCCATTTAAACTGAAAATTCATTCTTTTGAAAATAAATTATTTAATAAATTGTATAATGATTTTGAAATTGAAAATATCCTTGAAAATTTTGAACTACATGTTGAATTGGATGAAATTTATTTTTAGTGATGAAATTTATTCTTAAATAATATTTTTGATAATATGAAATGTATAGTGTGTACTGATTTGAATGCTTTTAATAAAAAATGAGTACTTTGTTAGTCAGCAGAAAATAACGTTTGAATTACCCCTTTCCACTAATATAACATTTCAACATTAAGAGGATGAAGAGTAATTTGTTTTCAATGATGGTATCTGTGTTGAATTTTTATTTTAAGAGAACTTATATATAAAACATTCACCAATATTGAATGTGGTTGATTTTTTTAGAGAATAAATGAGAATATGGATCCCTTATATGAAAAAAATACTAAACATTTATTTTTGAAATAAGAGAGTTAAGTGGGACTTATTTCTTATATAAAATTGAATTTTTATCTTTTTTATTACCCCTAATAAACATGAATTATATACATTTATTTAGTGTTTTGGAAAGGTGTTATATATTTATTTTTGAACATAAGCGAGAAAAGGTCAATTGAGTAGCTTCTAAAATTGAAATAAAACGCTAAGGAATGTGTTTCTTTTTTCAGTTTTTAATTATATTAATTTTTTTATTGTTTCCTTTTCCATAAAATAAAGAGATAAATTCTATCCACCATATTAAAGACAACTAAAATAAGCTATCGAATTCCACAATTTGGAATCTAGGTTATATAATTATTCCATATTATTTTAAAATATATAATTTCTCTTGACATGCTAAAATATAAATGTGGGGGAAATTTAAAATATATACATAGTTGCTTAATATATTATTTTCCAAACTGATTCCTACCACTCCTTCCCACTTATTCCTACTTTTTATAAGTTTATTTTTGCTGTGAAACTATTTGCAAACTTATTTTTAATGTGAATGATTAATTAATAGATAAACTTTACTTGATGCTCTCATAATAGAATCATGAGTTTCTTGTTTCAAATCTTCCCTACTTTAGTATACATGATTTATTTATTATTGGGATCACTAGTGTGTTTTTATTGTTTCTGTCCTTTGGAATTTTTTCAAGATATAATTTTATTTTGGAGATGATATGGCTGTTATGAGGCCCGTACTTGGGCATGGATTTTATTATACAAGATGATTTATAAATTTTTATTCTTGTTATAATGATAATAAGTAATTTTTTTTAATAAATTCTTCTCTAGTAAGGGTGGAAATGAAATTTTGTGACATGGATAGTTTTTGGTATGTTGTTGGATTTTTTTTGGATAAATGACGCCTAGATTTGAGTCATTTGGAAGGGATGTTGAAAATTACTCTCTATGAAAATAAATTTTTATACTTCCAAATACTTATATTTTGGTTTCAATTCATGTAAATATTTTTCACTGATTTCTGGGTTTTCCTTTTTGGTTTGTTATGTAGATATTGGTGATTATTGGTGTGGAATACCAACGACTTAACATATCTTGCTGGTACGAGATTTGGCCTGTTTTTTTCCATTGTGCCTGGATGAGATGATTCTTGAGCTAACTTGCTGGCATAGATTGGTTTGTGTTTTAGATGACTCACTAGAATGGATGTATCATTGGATGCTAGTACCAGAGTTGGATCACTGGCATGAATGGGATACTGTTGTGCTAGAATTGCATTGATGGGTCACTAATACAACTCGCTGGTTGCTGGAGCTGGGGCCCAGCCTACTGGCATGGATTTGTCAAGGGGTGGCACTATGTGGGTGGGGTGTGAGGGAACCTGCTGTACTAAATTTAATTATTAATATAATTAATTTTTTCTTTGTTTTAATATGTGTTAAAATCATCTTCGATTAAATAATTAAAGAATATTTATTGCATATGATAAATTAATAAATATAATATGGAATTTTTCTAGAGATAAAAATTTCTAGTTTTTTGTTAAAATTTAATTTATAAACATATATTAAATGTTGGTATTATTATTACTAGGAGAAATTTTTTCAATTGAACATATTGGAAAACACTTTATAAATATATATATTATCATTTAGTATTGTTATAATTATTACAGAACTATTTTATCTATCTCAAAAACAATTAGAAAAAGAGTTATTACTGAAATCTTAGTGATATGCTGATATATATTGGTGAAATGTTTTACCAAAAAAATATATATAATTTTACCAACAGATATTCCCACATTAGAAAAAGCGAAATATTTTGTAGTGGTTAATTTTTTGTATAGAAAGTTCCTCTCTACCAAATACACAACCACCATTTATATCCTAAGTCAACTGATCTATTACTATCACAAAACTACTTTGTTCCAATTCCCACCATTGGGTGATGCATATTCGGAATGATATCAGCTTCTTGGAACCTTACTACATCCTCTTACATGTTTCATTGGTGGGAAACCATTCTAAATAGAAATATATTAGATGAAGAGACAAGGTTACCTTTAAATTCTATATAATTTTAAATCATCCATGATGTAAAAATAATAAATTTTATTCTATTAATATCATCCTAAATCCTAAGGTTATCTAAACCATACACTGATACCAACTACAATGACCCATCCTGAAAACATTACATTATATTTTTTAAGAAGAGAATTTCACTTTATTTCACATTGAGAATATTTTTAGGTTTATATATTTAGATAATTAGGACATAATATATACCTAACATCCCATATTTATAAAAGGTGTATATTACTAATAGTATCCATTTCCTCCAAAACAATTTTTTTTAAATAAAAAAATATTTCCTTGAAATATTATCAAAAAATTCAACCTGACTTCCACATTTATCTTACCCATCCTTATACCCTATGAAAATCATTTAAAAACTTTGGATGAGAAGAAAAGGCTCATTAAGAGACCTAATGAATGGAAATTGTCAGCATAGTGAAAACATGAAAACCGAGTAAAACAATATTTCTTGAAAACTCATAAACATGAATAGTAAAACCATATAGTCTCATTAGGAAATCATTATGATATTACTATTACATTCACACTTAAACATTGAATAACCTTATGGTAAACTTCTATCTCTAGAGTACCTAATGCATTGGAGAGCTATAATGTGGCTCACCCGTCATATCTTGAGCTATAATGGGCCAAACCCAATATATCATTTATAATAATAAAGATCAGACCATCATATATTGAGATATAATGGGCTCAACCAGTAATAAAAAATTTCTAAGGAATATATCATTAATAAAACTTTTGATTAATCATTTAAACCCTTGAGAAAAATCCATTAAGATTTCAAAGTACCATTTTTCATAGAAATCACTTCACAAATATAAAAGCGCACTGATAATAATGAAATAATATTCCTAAAAAATAAATTTGATAATATAAAAGAAAAATATTATAATAATAAATATTCATAAAAGTAGGAGAAACCACACATGCTATATATATAGAAAAACATTCCTTATAGATTTCATAATAGAGTAATTTGAAATGATTTAAAAAGGAATAACACGTACATAACACATGAAAAATATCGCTTTTAAAAGAATAAGATAAATTAATACTTTAATAACTATATAGATATATTTATAGAAATGATTTTGAAAAAATTGACATAAAATAGAAATATTTAGAATCATAAATATTTAAAACAACGTTTTAGTAAAAGAGTCTCTTACCTCTGGTTCGACTTCATTAAAAAGTATTAAAACCTTCTGTATAATGGTTTGAATAGTATTATTACATTATTATAAAACTATAATATTTTTTATAATACCTTAAATGATCTTATTATAACATTTCCACCCATCTATTAATAATATTTTTTTATTTTCATTGGTTCAGGTGAGTATTTTTCATAGTATTGAAGGTCGGTTCATTATAGAAATTCTTGTAAAAATATATAATACTAAAGAAGTGATAAAATATATATATTTAGGTTGTTTTATATAATTAAATGTGAATTTAAACTTGACATGATTTTATTAAAAGGTAAACACAAAAACATTATCCACGAAGGTGGTGAATTGACACACCATGGATGATGATTTCGTTATTTAAGAATAAGAGCAGAAGATGAGAGATTTTATGATGCATATAACATGAAAAAAACAAAATTAAAGTATATATATGATAAAATAGTTTTCAGGAATAAATTTATGATATATGGGGATAAGTTATAAGTGAGAAATAATTTAAAAGAAAACAAGAAGGAATCTTACTTATTAAAAATTTCTCCTTGAAAACCACCTTAAGGCTCTTGGAAGTAGAATTGTTCTGAGACCAGATGTTGTATAATGTGGAAATATATTAGAAGAGGTGAATTTTGTAGAATACTTTATTGAAATAACACTCAAGGTGATGAATATTCGTGAAGGAAGGAGCATCATTTTATAATTGAGGTGAGGGGTAACTTAGGAATTACACAAATAATTAAAATATAATAACTATATTATTGGGATTAAAATTTCAAATAATACCTAAAAAATTAATTTTATTACATTTCCAACACAATCTTATCCCAATTTTCCTAATTAATTTTTTTAAGTCATTTAACAAAACATTTAATTCATGAAAAATAATTTATGTCAAAATTAAAACTATTCACAACTAAGACTTTAAACAAATCAAAAAAAGTTTTAAATTATAATACTTTTTATCATATCATAGAAATACCATATTAATCTAGGGAACTCATGAATTATCTTAAAAATATCAAATTATGTTTATTTTTTTTATTTTGAATATCAGTAATTTGATTTATTCATTTATTAAATAATTACCACCGCATAATTATTCTATCTATTAAGGTATTTATATTCCCATAAAAATTAAAAATAAAATTTCACGATGAATAAAAATTTCTTAGATGTTAATAAACTATTTATTTCTAAAAACCTATACTATAAAACCATGCATTTAAATATTATACTAATAAGAAACTATAATGTAACAACTTAACTTCCTTTTGATATAAAATAATATATTGGCCTTAAAGTGATTCATATGGGTCCATCATGTGCCGAAATCGATTATTAAAGAGATAAATGTCAAAAAATTACTTATAAAAAAATATTTATCAAATATATGAGATAATAAATAAATCTTAAAATTTTAATTAAAAACATTTTATTTATTTTTCTTATACTGGCAGAAGCACTGCATCAGCATTGCACAAGAATTAATGTTAATTATTTCATATATAAAAATTAAAAAATTAACTTATATCACAAAAATATTTAATTATGTTCCAAATAATGTTTTATATTCATTAATTATGTATATTCACACATATACATATGAAGAAAACTTCTTAAATTTGTTGTTTTGTCTTTTCTTGCCATGCACAACCATTGCACATGCATTTAGAAAATACTAATGTAATATAAATATAAAATTAAAAATTAATGTCCAAAAAAATAAATTATATATAATAATTTAATAAAAGACATTGAAATAATTTTTATCACCCAAGTAGTTTTTTAAGGAACCAAATTTGAAAATCCCAATTTTGAACACGCACTGTGTTAGCACTGACAATAATTTTTATATTTATTATAAATTATAACATCCATATTGTTAATTATTTTTATACAATATTAATCTAATAAAATAATAATATTGTTATTAAATAAATTTAGTAAATTTTTAATAAACATTAGGTCCTCATGATGACACAAATAAATTCTGTATTTTATTAAAACTGTATATTTTTATTATTTGAAAAAAATTATTGTTTTTTTTAAAATAATCGAAACTTTATGATAAAATAATTTCAAGATGTGGAATTAAAAAATGATATCATTTTTTTAAATTAAAATTATATAATTGAAAAGTCATTTATTTAAATAAATAACCAAAAATAATTTATTTATTTTAATAATTACTTAACATAATGAATATAACTATTTAATTCATGAATACTAATAAATAATATTATATAAATACTTTGGTTATTACTTTATTCCCCCTTTAGAGATTGCACACTCTAAATGTTATTCACTTATTAGAAAAATGGGGATACTTTTTCCTCATGAAATTTTCAGATTCTCATGTTGCTTCTTCAACCATGTGGTTTCCCCACAAAACTTTATCTTGGTGAATTATCTTGTTCAACATTACTTCCTCTCTATGATCAAGAATACAGATAGAATTTTCATCATAAGAATGGTTCTCTTCAATATGAACTACTTCTTGGGTAAAAACATGAGATAGACATGGAACATACTTTTTTAAACATGAAAAAAAAACATTGTGTAACTAAGTTAAAGTTCGAGGCAAGGCTACTCAGTAGGAAACTGGTCAGATAATTTCCAAAATTTTATAAGTTCCAATTAATTGTTGACTCAACTTTATTTTCTTACCAAATCACATTACACTTATCTATAGAGAAACATTGAGAAATACATGATTATATACCTCAACAAAATGGTCATTCCGCCTGTTATCTGCATAACTTTTCTTTCCTACTCTATGATATCCTCATGTGTTACTGAATCAACCAAGCATTATTTTCTAGTTTCACTAATTATTATTTTCCCATCAACCTATTTTCCTTGAAATTATCCCAAAATCATGGAGTTCAACACTTCTTCCCAGATAATTCCTTAAAATATCCAATCTGTATACAGGAATAAAAATTATTATTATAAGAAAACTCATATAATGAAATATGTTGACCCCAACTTCCTGTGTAATCCATTAAACAAGATCAAATAATATATTCCAATGTCTAAATTATATTCTATTATAGTATATAAGATTGTGGACGAAAGGATTTTCAGAAATTAAATTTACTGACCAACGACTTCTGAAGGCCTTTCTAAAAGTTTGAAGTGAACCTGGGATCAAGATAAGATACGATGGAGAGAGGCACTCCATGGAACCTAACTATATTTCTTTTAGGTACAATCGAGAAAGTTAATCTATATAATGGGAGTCTTGAATAGGAATAATGTGACCATATTTAGTCTAAAGATCAATAATAACCCTAATATCATTATTACCTTGGTATTTTTTTGGTAGGACCACTATGAAATTCATGTATATATTTTCCCATTTCCACTATGGAACTAAAAAATGATGAAGTATCCCCTTCGGGAACTACTATTCTTCTTCAAACTGTTAAAATGTCAAACTTTTAATGGTAATATCCAAAATATCTATTTTCATTCCATCCCTCCAATAATACAACTGAAGGTTATTGCACATCTTAGTATGACTAGGATGAACTGAAAATAGAGGACTATGAGCTTCACATATCACATCATTCTTCAACTATTAATCAAAAGTCCCAAATAATATCATCCCACATCTCATAAAACAATCTCTATCAATGTTAAATTAAATCATCTTTCCCTTATTTAACAAGTTATACGTTTTTATGTAACTCACCATCTTCCTTCTGGGCTTTCTTAATTTTGTCTGATAGGGATGACTGCACTACCACCTGAAATAAAATAGGGGAATTTCCTGAACCTACAACATCCAAGCCTAAATTCATCATATAATTATCCAAGGGGTCATGTTCTAATTGTAACATGGTTAATATTGAATTATTTTTCTGACTCAATGCATCAAACACCTTGTTTTCTTTTCCAAGATGGTAATGAATTGTGAAATAATAATCCATGATTAATTCCATACATCTTCTCTATCTCATGTTCAATTATTTTTGAGTTAAAATATACTTAAAAATTTTATGATCAGTATATATTTCTCATTTTAATACATACAAATGATGCCTATAAATTTTAAATGAAAAAATAATAATAACTAATTCCAAATCATGGGTGTTGTAATTTAACTAATGATGTTTTAACTATCATGAAGAATGTGCAATTACCTAATCATTCTATATTAGTGGAAAACCAAGGCCTTTAAATGAAGCATCATTGTAGATTAAAAATTCACCATTACTCGAAGGTAGGTCCAAAACTATAACATTCACCAATCTTATTTTATATTCTAGAAAAAAATCATCACATTATTTTGTCTAGATGAGCTTACCACCTTATTATTTAACTTAGTCAGTGGATTATATAACTGTGAATTTATTCCAACAGACCTCCAATAATAGCCTACTTCAAATCTTGCGGATTTCCCACCTGAGTGATGAGCTATGGACACAGATTAGTAAAATGACCCAACTCCTTACAATTAAAGCAACTTAAAATCTTCATCTCATTATTATTTTTATCATTTTACATACACTCAAGAGCTATGTGTCTAAAAATTCCACATCGTCAACACTTCCAAAAATTTACAATACATTCTCTAGGATTTTTTTAACACACTTTCCACTAGAAGAGAATTTTACTTTCTTACCTTAAAATATATTGGATGAATTATTCGCCAAATAATTTCATCCTGAAATCTTGTTATTATTGTCATCATAAGGTATATGTGTTTCATCAAACTCAATTCAAAAATTTTCAGTACAATGGAAAAAAATTTCATAGATTTTAAATTCTAGTGTGCCAAAGATCTACATAAACTTGGTTTCAATCCTAAGTAAAACCAACTAATTTTATATCACATTCTTGAATGAAATATGATACATAAATAGACAATGTTACAAAATTTTCTTCATATGCACCTATATAATCTTAATCTTTGTGCCTCAATTCCAAAAATTACTTTTCCATTCAGAGTCGAACAAAATTTTTGAATTATTTCTCATGGAAAATATCCTTGGATGTTTTCCATTCCATAAAATCAAGATCTTCTACCTCTCTAGTAATATTAACCAAAGAATACCATCGATCTACTTCAACTTAAAAATTATAAATAACAAGGGATACCATTTAATTTTTTGAACATACCATGACATCAAATATATTTTTTAGATCATTAATCCATCCTTTAGCAACCACTGTTTCATATGATCTGCTTAATGATTTTGGATGTTTCCTCATGAAATACACCAGAAAATACATGATCCTTAATGGTAGATCAAGTTACTCTCTGTCATGTATACCACCACCATTTATATCTTTATTTAACTAATCCATTTTATCAAAAAATGATCTATTCTAATTCCCACCATTCTAAGATTAAAATTCAGTCACATATCAGCCTCTCAGTTCCTTTATACTTCCACTTCCATGTTTCCTCTACAGAAAACCATTATGAACAGATATATCTTAGACTAAGAAACATGGTAACCTTAAAATTATATATCATTTAAAATTAACCATAAATTAAAAAAAATTATTGTATTCTTTTATAATCCTCCTAACCCCTAAGGTTATCTACTCCATTCTATAATACCAACTATAAGGAACCAACCTTAATACATTACATTATCTTCAGTTAAGTCAAGAATTTAACTTTATTTCACATTAAGGATCTTTTTAGGTTTATATAATTAGATAATTATGGAACAATACATACATAACATTCTATATTTATATAAGTTGGATAATGCTAAAACATTATCCATTTCTTCCAAAATATAAAAATTTTAAAAAATAAAACACGATTTCTTTGAAAAATCTTCAAAACATTAATAACGAGTTCCTCTTTTCTCTTAACCATCCTTATACCCTATGGAAAATTTTAAAAAATGGGATTGAGCTAAAAAATCTCAGTAATAAACATAATGAAATAAAATCATTAGTCCAATGAAAACATGAAAACCAATAAAAACCATTTTATGAAAACTCACAAACATGCATAGAAAAATCATGCTGGCTCCTTGAGACAGCATTAAAATATCCCTCTTACAATCAAACGTACAAATATAATAACTTTATAGTCAACTTACATCTCAAGAGTACCCAATGGACTGGAGAGCTATAATGGGGCTCACCTATCATATCTTGAACTCTAACGGGATAAACCAGACATATATTGAGCTATAATAGGGGTCAACCCATAATATTATGAGATATAATGGGATCAAACCATAATAAACATTTTACATGTAATATATCATGAATAAAACAATTTATAACTCATTAAAACCATTGAGAAAAACAAATTCATATTTCAAGAAACAATTTTTTTTCGTAAAAATAACTATGAAAATATAAAAACCTTACACATAAAAATGAAATCATACTATTAAAAAATAACATTGTAATCATATAGTAAAATATATATAATAATAAAGAGTCACTAAAGAAGGAGAAATATCTCATTCTGTATATATAAACAAAAAATATTTTTGAATTTTTTAAAAGATACATTTCAAAGAAATTCTAAAGGAAAGTCCAAACAATAACACCTGAAAAAGATACCTTTTTAAAAAAACATAAGAGAAATTAAGTCATTAATAACTATATATATATATATATATTTTAAAATCATTTTGAAAACATGGAATTAAAATATAATGATTTATAAGAAATATCATTAAAAAAATGTTTCAGTTAATGAATCCCTTATAGCCGGTTCAAATTCCATAAACAATGTTCAAAACTCATGTAGAATGGTTTTAATAGTGTTATTACATTATTAAATAACTATAATCATATTTATAATACCTTATATAATCATATTATTACATTTTTCAACTATTTATTAAAAATTGTTTTTATTTACATTGGTTATGGTGCATACTTTTCATGGCTTCCAAGGTCGGTTTTTATATAGACTTACTTGAAAAAATGATATAATACTCAAGAAGTGATAATATATATATATATAGGTCATTTTATACAATTAAATGTGAATTAATATTATCTATTATTTGGTTGAAAGGGAAATGAAAACACATTATATTCGAGGGTAGGGAACTAGCACACTATGGGTGACTATTTCATTATTTAAGAAAGAAGGAGAATATGAGACATTTAATGATGAATATACCATGAAAAAAAATAAAATTCCAGTATATATATGATAATTTAGATTTCATGTAACATTGGATAAGAGGTGAAGATATTGTAGAAGTGAGAAATAATTTAAAAGGGAAGAAAAATGAATCTTACCTATTGAAAATTTCTCATTAAAAACCATTATAAGGCTCTTGGAAGTGTTTTTTGGGATACAAGAGCCTCTAAAATGTGTAAATGGATGAGTATAAGTTAAGTTTACGGATTATAGTTGATCAATATAGATCAATTTGATGAATATTTTTGATGTAAGGAGCCCCCTTTTATTATTAAGGTGAGGGGTAAATAAGGAATTACTCAAATCATTAAAATATAATAAATCTATTATGGGGTTTAAGACTTACAAAAAGGACTAGAAACTAAATGGGATTAAATTATCAACAGAATGTTATCTTATTTTCCCTTATTAAAGTTTTTGGAATTTTTTAAATAATTTAATAAAATATTTTATTCATGAAAAATAATTGACATAAAAATTAAAACTAGTCACAACTATGACTTTGAACACATCCAAAAAAGAGTTTATAATATGAATTTTTTTTATTATAGGATAGAAATATCATATAAATTTAGGGAATTAATTAATTAGATTAAAAATATATAATTATATTTATTTTTATTTTTAATATCATTAATTTTTTTATTCATCAATTAAATAATTATTGGGTCATAATTGCTCAATCGATTAAGGTGTTTTTTATTCCATCAAAATTAAAATTAAATGTTTGCAAAGAAGAAAATTTTATTTTTGTTTTAATACTCTATTATTTTTTTCTGAAAACATCTACTAAAAAACCATACATTAAAATATTGTACTAATAAAAAAAGTATAATGTGACACCTTAACTTCCTTTTTAAATAAAATATTATATAGGACTCAATTTGCTTCATGGGGGTTGAAAATATCCCAAAATCGAATCAAGAAGAGATAATGGTTGAAAATTAGTTATATAAAATTATTTATCCAAAATTCAGGTCATTTAATAATTCTTATAATTTTAATTAAAAAAATTTTATTTATTTTTCTTATACTTGCACAAGGACTGCATCTGCGTTGCCAATGAATTAATGTGAATTATTTCAATTATAAAAAATTAAAAACAAAATTATATTTTAAAAATAAATTAATCAGGTTCAAAATAATGTTTTAAATTCGTTCATTATATATATTCACTCATGTGAATTTTAAGAAAACTTCTAAAATTTGTTATGTTGTCATTTTTTCCATACAGAGGCATTACATAGACATTTGGATAATATTAATGTAATATAACTCTAAAATTAATAAATTGAAATCCAAAAACATAAATTCTAGAAAATATTTAAAAAATTAATGTTTTTTATCACTCAATTAGTATTTATAAGGAACCAAATTTTACATTGCCAATACTGCACAGGCACTACGTTTGCGCTGACAATAGTTTTTATACTTATCTTATATTATAACATGCATGTTCCAGATTATTTATGTACAATATTACTCTTTAATAATAATAATTTTGTTAATAACTAAATTTAATAAATTTTTTATCATAATTATGTCTTCATGATGTTATACAAAATATCATATTTTATAAAAACGATATTTTTTCTACTCTGAAATAATTAAATGTTTTTATAAAATTATCAGAAATTTATACTAAGATTATTTCAAAATGATAATTTAAAAAATGAAATTAGTATTTTTAAATTCAAATTCTATAATTGAAAAAATAATGTTTTGAATACACAACCATATAATAAATTATTTATTTTAAGAATTACTTAACATAATGAATATAAATATTTAATTCAAGAATATTAGTATATACAATTCTATAAATACATGGGTTATTAAATTATCTCTTTAGTTTATCCCCTCGGTAAACCTATTTTTATCATAACCACGGTAAACTATTTTTTAGTTTTTACTATTATTTGAAAAAAAATTAAGTTTACTCTATTAAATAATATTTATTAATATAATTGAAAATCAAAATCCTATTTTATGAAATCCAATTCATAGAAGTCGCATAATCTAATTTAATATTAAACCCAATAAATGTGATAAAAAATGTTTTTTCTGAAAAATAACTTTTTAAGTATAAAAATATTTATATACCAAATATAACTATATTACTTATTTAAAATACCGTAATAAGATTATTAGTAATATAATTGACATAATGTTTTTAAAATAATTATAAAAAAAATTTAGCTTTGTAATTTCTTGAAATAAAAAGTCATTTTTCAATAAAAACCAGTATTCGAAAATATTCATTGAAAAATTAAACTTTTCCTAAAATTACAAAAAATTAATCCAAAGATAAGGTTGACATGTTGAATTCAAAAATGAAGTAATTTTTTCAATTTAATATTCTATAATTGTGAAATAAATCTTTTAAATAAAACCATATAATGGAAGAAAACCAAATTTTGTTATAAATAATTTTTTCCCTTTTAGTCAAAAAATTACCTAATATTTTTGTAATGAATATAACTCTATAAATTAATTTTAATTAATGTGAAAATGATATAAAAATTATATATATTGACCTTAACTAGGTCGTTACATTAAAAGGATATGATTTTGGTGAACAGTTTCTCCTAGATTCTATATTATGATAATCAATAATAGCTCTAACACTCTATGCTCGAGTATATTTAGAATGAAATGACACTTCATATCTATGTGCTTATTCGATAGGTGAAAAAATAGATTTTTTCACTAGTTGAATTGTAATATAACTGTCATGAAACAACAACCTGCTTTCCAAAATCTTTCCTATTTCTTCCAATAAACACTTCAGCCTGAACAATACCTTCCCTGGTTTTATGGAAGCAACATAATTTTCCTCTATTATGGAAATTATAAATATCCACAATAAAAATTACATATAACATATGATTATTCCTATAAATTTAAACATAAATCCTATGATACTCTTACATGCATCCATATATCCAATAATTTTTACTTCAACTTATCCCCATGATAGACCATCCACCCTAAAAGACAAGGATATATCTATTGAAACATTGTTTTATCATCGAATCCACCTTATATATTCCCATTAATTCTTTACATGTTTCTCCATAAAATAGTTAACAACTCCCATTACATGTGTTGTTTTTTTCCTTGTTGGAATCATGGAGGAAATTATGCATCTGATAATTAAGGAAAATAAAACATTCATGAATTAATTAGCCTCATCCTTAATTTTTAGTGATTTCCCTTTAAATAACATGAAGTTTATGACCAATGAGGATGATATAAGTTTACATATGACCATGAAAAACTTATCTAAGATCATTTTAATACAATCCATTTAAGAAAAAACAAAGTTTCTTTTATAATCTATTTTGATCCAGATCCTAAAATTCTTCTTGACTTCCCTAAGATCCTTCATCTTTATCCTTTCAAAAAAATTAAATTTCAACTCCTAAATAAATTTTATATCCAAAACCATTGGGAAAATATAATACATATATAATCAAAGGATGATGTAAACCCCATCATTGGAAACCTTCCAATAAATTATTTTTCTGATTAGCGTTACATGCACTCCTTCTCCACTGTAAAGGAATTTAACTTCTGGTTTCACTGACAGTTTTCTTTCTAAAAACCATAAAGGTTCTATTTCATCTTTCTCACTAAGGCCTTATTACCTTTATACAAAAAATATTTAAATTTATTTATATAAATTTCATCCTTAAAATATCCATGATATAATTTTATCTTCACATCCATCTTCTTCGGATGATGATATTCAGAACTCACTAAATATAACAATGTTTAGATTTTTGTATATTTGATAACAGGAGTAACAGTTTCCAATAATTATATCCTTTAATTTTACTAAAATCCTATCTCAACTATTAAGTAATTTTACATTTTTATACCATATGATTCATCCTTGAATAAAAAACCCTTTTGTTCCCTAGTGATTTCACACCGTATGGTTATTTCATTAGAGCCCGGGTTCAATTTTCATGAAACATATTAATTTTATCATTCATAGGTAAATCCCAATTCTCGTAATCTATATAAATCACCACCTGTTCTAGGATCTTGTGAACTCCTCAATCCATGAGAAGAAATTAGTTTATATTTGTTTTAGAAGGTTGAAGTAATCATCTGATCTTGGAATACCTAAACGACTAAGCCTAAAGGACTTCTACTTATAGAACAAGAACATTCACAACAATATTAATTAAAATTATTCCTTTGTCTTATAATACTTAATTATTATGGTACTTCTTCTAGAATAATAATATCTTTCAGATATTCCCTGCTTCTTATCATTTTTAGAATTTCATAACATTCAGAACATCCAATCAGATAAACTTAGTTGTAGTAATTTTATTCTTCTTATAAACTCTATATTACACTGTGATTTCATCTTTACATAAGATATTCTAGTTTAATAGAACATTAAAACTTCTAATGACATTTATAATATCATTTCCAAAATACTAAACACATTTATTTATCTTTATACCAAACAAATAAACATGCTTGGGACTTTTCTTCATGTTTTTACATATACCTTTCTTCAATAAGGATATGGTAAATACCATTAAAATCATTTAGATATGAAACCTCCTATATTTTTATGGATAATAGTGGTTTCAAAACCTCCAGCTCCAATGGTGTGAATGGAATTCTATTTAGATGATAAATGACACACATGATGACTTTTGGAAAAAAATGCTTTGTGAAACCTATATGCATAATCATGTTTCAAGCCTTATCAGTTAACCTCTAATTCATTCGCTCCACCACACCATTTTTTTCTATGTTTAAATAATTTTATTATCAATCCGGATTCCTTTTCCCAAGAACGACTCTTTTAATTTCCTAATACCATATTATCCATCATTATAGGAACATATTCACCTAGCTTTATCTCAATCATATTTCTTGTCCATGAATCTCCATTAAATGAACACCCTAAACACCACTAATTTTTGATTAAGGTAGTAAACCCATAATTTTTAAATCATTGATGAATATAATAGAGTATAATGAAACACTGTGAGAATATAATTCTGAAGGAAAAAAATATATTTATGAAATATTTTTAAATTACAAGAATTATGTTTCGTTATTTTTATGATAAATAAGTCCATTATTTACATTATAGGTATATAACACTCTTAAATTCTATGTTCCATGTGAAAAATATTAAATATAACCTTGACGACTTAGAATCGAATTCTCTACTCACTCATGTTCCCGAGATGAAAATGATACAACTCCAAAATATGAGAAGTTATTTTTATGAAAATAATTTTTTAATTCAATATTTTCATAAAATACAAAAAAATATTATTAACATCATTGGCCACCACCATATAACCCCTAGTAAGGTTATATTTTCCATTTATAAATATTGTTATGAAATATGCTTCGTCCAACTGGCAAAAAAAATTAGATTCGTATGTAACATTGGTATGTTCCAAAAACTCCCTATAACTCCTTGAAGCTTCTTTTTAACATTTAGACATATACATAATTCTTACCCATGATATCAAGAGATTCAATATCATCATATAGATATTCCTTACTAAACCTTATAGAGAAATAATTCCCTATAAATCCACTATTGGCTGTAGAATGGATTGAATTACCAAGAATAAGTAATCCATGATTTTAATGGAATATATACACTTATTCAAAAACTATTATCACCCTTATCTTTGGTGTTTTCCGAACTTGAACCTCCAAAACTCCCCTACTAGAATTCACATTGTGATGTTACCAATCCTTCTTCTGATGCAATTTCTTCCCCATAATTCCATCATACAGGTATGATCGATGTCAATTTACATCAAATCCTATCAATTTATCTATCTTATAATTTACTGTGACCTTTCCATTGAATGTCAATGACCCCCAGTATCAAATAAGTATGCCCTTTTTATTATTTTTAAGCATTTAAAGTATATGGGTGATTTTTTGGAGAGTTAAAGAAAATATAGAGTTTTTTGGGGACTTTATATAGGTACATGGTTTAGAAATCCATAAAACAACAATAGAAAAACGTGTATAGTGAGATGGGTGTGAAATGGAAGGAACACATGTGGCGGATGGTTTTCCCAAACTGTGCATCCACATCGGAAAAATTTTGAAATTTGAAATAATGGTTTAGGATTTTTGAGGTAGTGGATTCAACATGGTCGAAACATAGTATAGAAACCATGTGAGAAAACCATGAAAAGTTCACTCTTGAGGTAGTGGATTGTGCATGGTTAGCGCATGATTTTCCTAACCGTGCAACTAAACTATGCGTGAAAAAAAACTAGATCATAAATAAGATGACTGAGGCTAGATTTGTGTTTTAATGCCTCGTTTTCCCCCGAACGGCCATAACATGTGATTTTACCTATAAAAGGTTTTAAAACCTCTCCCCGTCAATTTATAAGCAATATAGAGCTGTCTCTTGATATTTTGAAGCCTAATCCTTGTTGTAAGGGTTTGTTCTTGGGTGTTCTTAGTTGTTTTGTCAGATCTACTTCACCCTCTCTCTTGTTTTCATATATATATGCTCGATGTGGGTATATCTAACGTTATTGATACCCAATATAATGATAATTGGTCTTTTTCCTGATAGTGTAAGAGATCTAAGGTGGATTTTTGTAGATTTAGCTCGGTTTCATGATCATTTTCGTGTAGTTTTCAATTATCACTAAATCCTTCAATGTAAGTGGATTCAGTATCGACTCCTCTTGCTAGACCTATTTGGATTGATTTCGAATTTATCATTTTGAGTGAAATTTGTTATGAATTTTATATTTAATGATTTTTGAAAACCCTATTGAGTGACGGTTTGTAGAAACATGGAAATGTTTTCTTTTTATAATATGTGTTTCGGTTCAATATTTTAAAATGGTGATTTGAAAATATTTTTTTTTTAATTTTTGAATATTTATTGATTAATATTATTTAAATAAATGGGTATTTTTACTTAAATGAATGGTAATGGTTTTTTTATTTAGTTTATTGAAAGGTTTCCAATAAAAGAATGATTTTATTGAAATGGTTGAAATGGTTTTTATGGAATTAGATTTTGGCATAATGGTAGTATGTGTTCATGTGAATTCTAGGAAGATAAGGGTAAGGAGTCTACCCGTCATGAGTGGGATGGATAAGGGTTAGGGATTTCCCCCATAAAAATGGTTCATTAAGTAATGGCTTAGTGAAAGTATGACTCACCACTCATGAGTATAGGAAGGTCCAGGTTGCATGCATGGTTGGATGTTTGGATATATATAATGGAATTGTAATGATAAAATGAAACTTGTGAAATGGGTTTAAATAATTGTTTGGTTGTTTTCTATGGAACTTGTTGCAGTTTTGAGAACTTTTTTATAGGTACCTGTTTATATTTTGATATAAACTATTCATAGAAATTGTGCAATATAAACTATCTTATATGAATGTTTAAAACAATTTCTATCCAAGTGTATTGAGTAGGGATGTCATTGAGGAAAATCCACTGAGTATCGTTACACACCCATACTTTGAAACTTTGTTTCTTTTGTATATATTGTTTACTGATACATGATAAAAGGTAATGTACCACACATATTTAGTAATACATAGTGATATTTGGGCTATTGGTGGAGTTGGAGTATGGATATTTTTGGAGAATTAGAGTTTTGGTTGTTGTTGTGTATTGTTGGTTTTGTCATTTCCCTCTGTTTATTTTGATGTAAGTTTGCCTTCCGCTGTGGTACTCATTGTTGAGTTTAGATATAAATGAAATGTTTGAGTTTTCATTCATTTTTTATCATGCATCATGTAGTTATTTATTTGGTTTTATTTCATTTGGTTGGTTATTTTATGCTCAAAGGGGAAATCATCCCCCAGGTACATAGAATCCCTTTGGTGTTTATTTACAGCCTTCGTAATTTTTTGGGATGTTGCTTAAGGACAAGTAGAGTTTTCTCACTTTCTCAATCCAATGATAAGTATAGGGATGTTACAAGTGATATCATTATATTACTTCCTAATTTCTTATTGTACAAGTGGTATTAGTCTTGGTTGGTATTTGACTTGGTACTGGTATTCCGTCTTAGAGTTGAAATTCATTCCTGTCTATTCTTTGTGTTGGGAACATTGAAATGAGAATGATTGGAGGGTCATATAATATAGAGAATAAAAATACATATCTAAACATTTTATAATGAAATTAAAGTTACCAGGGAGTTTGGTACATAGGTGTTTTGGATACACTTATAGGATTTTGTAATCTCATTGTCATTTGTTTTTCCAGTGAGATGAGCATGACATGAATTAGAAAAATGACTTCCCATTATAAGTGGATATTTAATTTTTAGTAATGATATATGAATTGTTGAAATTTGTAATTTTTGAAAAATTTTGAATGTTGTTTCAAATGAATGATTTTGAAAAAGATCATGGATATAGTATTTTGAAAATCGGTCAATTTTCAAAATTAAGTTGAAATTTTAAAAAACTGATTGAACATGGAAAGGGATGATTTTTGAAATAATTTTTGCAATTTTGGTTTCAATTGATCTACAGGTGATCCAAAAACTGGTTCAGATTATTTTCCAAGCCTTTCAGGCTGTAGACATAGGGAACCAGTGGGATGATCCATGATAAGTGGATCATTCCATCTAGTTCCAGAAATATAATAAACCTATATTTCTTTGTGATTTAGAACCAAAAAACGTATATGTGTGGATAAATAGGATTAAAAATATATTCGATTTCAATAGCAGACCAACAGATTTTAAAATTGAAACTGGTGACACATATGCTGAAGAATATCGCATGATAGTGGAAGGATCTATTTGTACTAGCTAAAGTGGATCAAATACGTGGTTAGGAAGATTTTATATAATTTTTCAAAAAACAATTCTTTGATCACACATCCAAAATAGGGAAAAAATGGACTTCTTCATCTTGACGAAAGATAATATCTCAATCAGAGTGTATGTGGATAACATTATGAATTCACTTCACTTTTCATCGAAGGTTGCATCTAGTGCATCCATTAAGGTACACCAATTTGAATCGAGGATGAGGGAATATATTTAGTAAAAGATTTTTTTGTTCTGTATTAAATATTATAGAGAGATTGAGAACATAGTGACATCAGTTTAACGAAACACCATTGGAGGCATGGGAGGAGGAAGTATGTTGATACCCATGGAAAATGGTGGGAACACTAATATTGAGAGAAAGAGAAAGAGGGACACCTATATCGAAGGTGAGAGTGTGAATAAGAATCAAATGGCTGGATATGTGGATCTTCATCCACAGACAAGGAGCTAGCCTGAAAATTTTCAATGTGGTATGTTTTATCACATGAAGCAGTAGTGTACAAAACCACTTATACAATTCAATAATTTCAATTAGATGGGGAATATTTAGCACTATTGGAATAGTGATCCACGATTGGGTGTTCAAGACACATATCTGGTTTCATAGGCATCATATACTTCCACGGGATGAGGGAAGAAGAATACCTCTCATCAGCATAACAAAGGTATCCATGGTGACTCTAGAAATACCATGAATCCTCAGGAACGACAATATAAACAAGGAAACATTGAGAAAACTGCATTGATGTAGCAATTATATAGTGTTGAGCCTGCAATTATTATTGATCTAGACAGACCATCTATGACAGGAGTTATGATTCTTTTGAAATGTACACTTATGAAAGCTTTGTTCGATACTGGTGCACCCCATTTTTTTATTTATTCTCATGCTGTTTATTTTCTATGTTTAAAATTTGAGATGATTCCTTCTATGATAAACACAAAAATCATATTTGGAAAATAGAATTTCAATCCATTGTGTTTAAAGCATGTTCTATGACTATTGATGGATCTAAGGTACTATGGGATTTATTTTTTCTTGAGATGGATTACAATGATATAATCCTATGTATGGATTGGTTGAAGATGTTCAAGGCTCACATCCACTATTATAGCAGAATAGTTAGTTTCTCAAATGAGGATGAATTAGTGCATCTATTTATAGAATAAAGGAGTGTAAAGTAAGGTGAAATGGGATTTTTGGAACCATTAGTTGAAATGATCTCATACAAGGTGGAGAATTTGACTTTGGAATCGATGTAAGAGATCATTAATACCAGTTTTTTGACTATTGGATGACTAGTTTCCTATTGTGTTTCCTAACAATTTCCTAGGGATACCACCTATAAAGGATGTGGAGTTTATAATAAATTTCCTCTGGGGGACCAGTTATATTTCCCTTCCATCTTATAGGATAACACCAATAGAATTAAGGGATCTAAAAGTGAAGTTGAAAGAGCTGTAAGACAAATGTTTCCTTTGGATGAAAATGTCTTCATGGGAAGCACCAGTCTTAGTTGTGAAAAAGGAGGATGAGACTCTGAGGCTGTGTAGATATTATCATAATCTTAATCAAGTTATGATAAAAAATTGTTATCTAATTCCACACATTGATTATCCATTTGATAAATTTATGGGATCTCAATGGTTATTTAAGATTTTCCTGTAATTAGGATATCACCAATTTCTACTTCGAAAGGAGGTTATTCCGAAGAAATATTTCAGATGAAGATATGGACATTATGAATATGTGGTAAATCCTTTTGGTCTTACAAATACACCATCAGTATTTATGGAATTGATGAATCATATATTTCAGAGATATTTGGATTTCTCTGTGGTGGTGTTTTTGGATGATAGATTGGTGTATTCAGGGACATGAGATAAGCATGAGAAACACTTGCACCATTATTTGTATGTAAAATTATCAAAGTGTTGTTTTTAGATATAATAGGTACACTTTATTGGATTTGTAATTTCTGAAGTAGGTGTTTCAGGGGATCTGGAGAAGATAGAATCTATTATCTCTTGTAAACTGCCAAATAATGTCTATGAGATACAAATTTTCATTGGATTTTCTGGTTATTACTGATGTTTTGTTTATGACTTTTCATAACTAGATTCACCCATAATATATTTGAAAAATAATAATGTGCCATTCTAATGGGATTAGGAATTTCATAAGTTCTTATAAGAGATGAATGTTCACCATACATCAACACAAAAATTGATTTTTTGAGATTCAGGACAAGGGTACATGGTGTATTTTTATGCTTTGAGATTATGGTTGGGATGTGTTCTGATGCTAGGAGACTATGATGTTTCTTATGGATCAAGGTAGTTGTGGGTGCATGAGAATAACAACCCAACACACTATTTAGAGTTAGGTTCCATAGTTCATGTTTTAAAGAGTTTACATCATTATCTCTTTGGTGAGAAATTTACAATGTTTATTGATCATAAGTGCTTGAAACATATTTTCTCACAACAATATTTGAGCTAGATACAAATAAGATGGGTAGAATATCTCCAAATGTTCAACTATGACTTTCTGTGTACACCAGGTAATGGAAATTTAGTTGCCTATGCATTAAGCCAAATTCCATATACATAGTTGGAAAAAGAGTCTTTAGATGAGTGACAGTTGATGTCAACCCTAGAAGACATTCATGTGGAATGTGATGAATGAGGTGATGTTTTTGTTTACTTCCCACTTTCAATGGTTCTTAATTTTTTAAATATTTTCAAATAGGCACAAAAGTACGATTTTAAAATGTCTTGTCTTGAGTTCAAATGTCAATGGTTGGGAGACCGTAGAATGATAGAACCTGGATGTGTGTTCAATTTTGTAGTTTAGAAATTAGATGGTCATACCTATGTCTTGTCGAGAACTAATCTTTCATGCTAACCACCATTCAAGATGGGATTTTCCTCTAGGAATACCAAACATATATAGGTCATTTAAAGAATAGTTTTGGTGGATCAACATGAAATATAAGTCAGATGAGTTTGTTTCAAGGTTCTTAACCTATCAAAATGTTAAGTCATATCATCAGTGAATAGAAGGTATGTTTCAATATTTACCTATCTCCGTTTGGAAATGGGAGAATATATCTATTGATTTTATAATAGTTCTCCCATGAATAGTTTGGGAACATGATTCCATATGGGTGACAGTAGATCGACTCAAAAATTTATCTCATTTCATCCAAATTAGTGAATCTCATTTGGTTGGGTACTTTTCAAAAATATATATCAGAGAAGTTGTATAGAGACATTTAATTCCAATTTCAATCATACCAGATAGAGATCAAAGGTTTACATCTCATTTCTAGAAATCCTTATAGAAGGCCCTTGGAACTCAGTTGATGATGAATACAACTTATCAACGTCATAAATATTAGAAATTGTAAAGTATGATACAAACATGGGATGTCATGCTGCGGGCTTATGTAATAGATTTTGGTGGCTCATGGGAAGAGAACATGTCATTGTTGGAGTTCTCATATAAAACATTTTCCAAGACTCGATACATATGGATCATTTTGAATAATTTTACGAGTATCCTTGTCATCCACTAGTTTTTTGGGTTGAAATAGGTGAGACTTTACTTGTTGGGCAGAGACTTGTCCAAGAAATAGATAAGATTCAGTTGATTCAAAAATAGATGGAGACGACACAAAGTCAGAAATCCTATGAGGAACATTTTCGATAGTCGTTGTCATTCACGGTGAGTGATCACGTGTTCTTGAGGATATCTCCATGGCTTGTACATAATCATTTTGGGAATCAGGTCAAGTTATCTCCTCGATATATGGTCCCTTTTGAGATACTATAATGGGTTGGAGAGGTGGAATATAGGTTTCATTTCCACCATGATTCAGTGTGGTGAAAAATGAGTTTCACGCATCTCAGTTGAAAAAATATCAGCCTGATCTTGACAATGTGATCATATGGGATCATTTTGAACTATATCTAGATGCTTCGTGGGTATATATCCTAGTGCGAATTTTTGATAGGCAAGATAAATTCCTATGGGGAAAAAGCATCGTTCTATTGTGGGTTTTGTGGCAACATGGTTGAATTCAGGAAGAGACTTTGGAACAAGAGAAGGAAATGAAAGATAAAATCCCGATACTCTTTTGGGGAACTGATGGTTTTATACTTTACAGGGATGGAAATTCTAATTTTGGTGAGAATTTATCACTACTGGTTTCAAGTAAGTAACCCTATATTTATTATTTTTATGTATGTAAATTATATGGGTGAATTTCAGGAAATTTTAGAGAACTTTTGGAGTGTTTTGGGGGATTTTCTACAGGTGTACAATTGGTGAACGATTTTGGAAAACCAAGAAATACCTAGAAGTAAGAAGGAATGGTTTGATAGGGGAAAAGAGAATGTTCACGAGAGGTGCAGGACTTTCCAAAACTATTTTGCCAACAAGTAGAAATCATGCACTTTTAAATAGTGGTTTTGGCTTTTTAAGACACTAGATTCAGGACAATTAGTGTATAGTTTGAAAATCTTGTGAGACAACCATTAAAGGTTCATCATTGAGATAGGGGCTAGTGCATGTTTAGCACATGATATTCTTATCCGTTCGACTGTAAAATGCTTGGTTAAAAAACTAGATCCTAAAATGTGGATCTTGGAAAATATATTGTTTTAATGCCTCTTTTTTCCCCAAAATGGACTTAACTCAGGATATTTCCCATCAAAAGACGGGGAATATCTCCAAATTTATTTGTAATAAATCTAAAGGAATATCTTGGTGTTTTGAATTTGGATTCTTATGACAGGGATTTGTTCAGGGTTATTCTTGGTAGATTTGTTAGATCTACTTCACCCTCTCAATCAGTTTCGTAGATATACATGAACCGTGGGTTGATCTATGGTTGTGGAGTCCAAATATAATGATATTTGTTATGATGACAGGAGAAGATATATAAGGGTGGTTTTTGGAGATTCATCCTAGTTTCGTGATCATTTTCATGCAGTTTTCCGATTTCGCAAGATCCTTTGAGGTAGGTGGACTTACTCTCCCCATCTCTTGCTAAAACTCCTTGTATTGATTTCAAATTGATCATTTTGTGTAAAATTTATTATGAATTTTCTTTGAAATTATTTTAAGACCCTATTAAGTGATAGTTTTTGGAAACATGGAGATTTGGTGTTTTTATAGAAACTGCTTTGGTTCTTAATTTTAAAATTGGGATTTTAATAAATGGATTTTTTGGAATTGGGGTAAATGGATTTATTAAAATGTGTTCAATAAAAGGATATATTTTTTGAAATTAATGGGAATGGTTGTTTTGAGTTGGTTGGTTGAATGGTTTCTAATAAAAGAATAATTTTATTAAAATGGATGAAATGGTTGTTTAGGATTTTTTTAGTATAATGGTTGTGTGTGTTCCGGTTTATTATGGACATATAAGGGTAAAGAGTATCCCCCATCATGTGTGGGATATATATGGATTAGGGATCTCCTCCATATAAATGGTACATTAAATGATGAATTAGTGAAATTATGACTCACCACTCTCGAGTGTTGGGTCGTCCATGTTGCATGCCTGGCTGGATATGTGGATATGCATAAAAAACGATTATACCAAAATAGAATTTGTGAAATGGTTTTAAAGTATTGTTTGTTAATATTCCTTGGAACATGATATTGTTTTGAGAATTTTTTTTTCTATTACTTGTTTAAATTTTGATATAAACTATTTTAAAAATTGTTTTATATAAATGATATTATATAAATTTCTCTTATATATTCTATCCTAGTGGCATGAGAAGGGAATTAATTGGGGAAAATCTACTGAGTTTCATTACACACCCCACCATTAGAAATTTAGTTCTTTTGTAGGTTTAGTTTATCAAGAATTGGGAAAAGGTAAATTATACCACATATTTTGAACTATATTGTGATAATTGGTATGTTGGTGGAGTTTGATCATTGGGCTTTTTGGAGACATGGAATTGTGGTTGTCGTTAGTCTTGTTGTTTTTTACATTTTCCACTATTTACTTTGACATTAGTTTTTCTCCCCATGTTGTATGATTTTGTTGGTTTTGATATAAATTAAATGATTGAGTTTCCTTTTAATTTTATTATGCATCATGTTGTGTTTTATTTTGTTATTTCTCTTTTGATTTTTTTTTTTGTTTTCAAAGGGAAAATCATCCCCTGTGTGTAATGGAGCCCTTTATAATTTAATACCTACCATTGGCTTCATGGGGATGTTGCCTAAGGCTAAGTATAATCCAACTACCTTCTCAAGACAATGATAAGTGGAGGGATGTTATAAGTTGTATCATATTTTTACTTCCTAATTTCTTATAGATCAAATGGAATTAGTATTGGTTGGTATTTTAATTGGTATTGGTTGTTCATATTGGAGTTGAAATTCATTCTTGTCTATTCCATGAGTAGGGATCATAGAAAGCAGTAGGATAGTTGGGAATTGAAATTTAGAGAATCTAAAGATGTGGCTAATCATTTTATTATGAACTTCAAGTTACTAGGGAGTTGGGTAGATAAGTGTTTCGGAGACACTTATAGGATTTTGAAATCACATTATCATGGGTTTTGGAAATGAGATAAGCATGGCATGCGTTTGAAAAATTACATCCC
Organism: Viscum album; assembly: GCA_963277665.1. Taxonomy (NCBI): domain Eukaryota; kingdom Viridiplantae; phylum Streptophyta; class Magnoliopsida; order Santalales; family Viscaceae; genus Viscum; species Viscum album. Next base: position 1,434,097,390 of record OY728151.1, on the reverse strand, counting down.
ACTAGGAGTGCATATTTATTTTTTAGTGATTATATATTATTTTATGTAATGTGAAATTGTTGAAAAATGTTGAAATTGTTTTCAAATGTTTTTTTATGAAAAAGATAATGGTTATGGTATTTTGAAAATAGTTCTATTTTCAAAAGAAAGTTGAATATTTTCAAAAAATCTTAATCATGGAAAAGGTTGATTTTGGAAAGAATTTTTGTGATAGAATATTGTGATAGAATTTGAAAAGTAAAGAATTTAGTTACTATATGGTCAAAAAAATTACATTATTTTTTTTAGAAATTGTCACATTATAGATGTCATATAATGGAACTAGAAGATGTAGATGAGAATGTGGTTTCACCTGAGCCACAGGTGAACCAATAGTTGGTTCAGAAAATTTTCCTAGTGATTTAGGATGTGGACATAGGGAATAAGTTTGATGATCCAAGGAAAGAATATTATTCCATTTAGTTATCGATGTAGAATCCAACCATCTTTTGGGGTGATTCAAAACTAGAAAAGGGAGAGTCATGGCTGAATAGGATGAATCATAATTTCGATTTCATTATCACACTAGTGGAGATGAAAGTCAAACTGGCGATGTATAAACTAAAGGATCCTGCATTCCAATGGTGGGATCTAGATATATAGGCTAAAGTGAATCAAGTCCCTTTTTGGGAGGATTTTGAAGATTTTTTCAACAAATAATAATATCCTTACACATTCATAATTTATAAAACAATGGGATTATTCAGTTTGATATAGGAAAGTCTCTCATTCATAAATTATGCAACTAAATTTATAGATTTAGCATGTTTGAAACTCGAGGTTTTGGATAGTGCATCCTTGAAGGCAAGCATCTTTGAATTAGGTATGAGGTTGCATCTTCACTCATAGATTAATGTCCTCTGTATTAAATATTATACAACAATAGTAAACAAAGTGAAATTGGATGAATGATACATATCAAGAGTGATGAGAGGGAGAAATATATTGATAACCATAGGAAACAATGGGAACTCTAATGTTGGGAGTAAGAGGAAGTGGGAAACCTATTTCAAAGCTGGGAATGTGTATTAGAATCAAATGGTTGGATTGGTGAAGCTTCCTCCCAAAACAAAGATCCATATTGGATGTTATAAATTTTTTCCGTTCGACCACTATAAGTGGTTGTGTATGGAAGCACCTAGAGCATTCCATAATTAAAATTAGATAGGGAATCTTCAGAGCTATTGGTACAGTGCTCTGAGGTAGAGTGTTTGGGACACATCTCAAGTGTTGCAGCCATAGTATGATTCGATGAGACAAGAGAAGTAGAATTCCTATCATTGGAAGAACAACCATGGTGATTCTAAAAATACAATGAATCGTCAAGTAGAACAATCTGAATAAGAAGACAGATGGAAAATTGAAGCAACAAAGCAATTATATACAGCCGAAAAGATGATTGTGGATTATATGGATGGACCATAAATGGTGATAGGTATGGTTATTTTGAATTATACCATTATGAAAGCTTTTTCCTATATAGGTGCATCCCATTCCTTTATTTCTTCTCGTGCTATAGATTTCTTTTGTTAAAAAGTTTAGAATATTAACCCTGTGATAAAACTTCAAACTCCTCTTGGGAAAAGAGAATGCCGAGAGTTTGTGTGTCAAACATGTTTTATAACTATTTTTGGAGCTAAGATACTATGTGATTTATCTATGATAGAGATATATTTATTTGTTATAATCCTCGGTATTAATTGGTCGACAATTTTCAAGGATCACATTGACTGTTATAGAATAACATTTAGTTTTGTGACTTACGATCAAATCAAGAATCTCATTAGAGAAGAAAGGACTGTAATGGAAGGTGAAACAGGCTTGTTGGAACTTGTAGTTTGAACAATCACAGACCATATGGTGGATTTGATATTGGAATTGATGGAAGAGATCAATAATACCAATTTTCTAGCACTGTTTTACCAGTTTCCTGATGTGTTTCGCAAAAATTTCTTAGGGATACCACCTATAATGGAAGTGGAGTTTATGATTGAGATCCTCCTAGGGATAACTATTATTTCTCTTACATGTTATATGATAACACCAAAAAAATTATGGGAAATAAAAGTGAAGTTGGGAGAGCTACAAAGAAATGGTTTCATTCGGTCGAGCATGTCTCTATGGGAAGCACCAGACTTATTTGTTAAAAAGACGGATGGAACTATAAGGATATGTATAGATTATTGCAATCTTAATGAAGCAACAATAACGAATTAGTATCTAGTTACATATATTTATGATCTATTCAACCATTTGGTGGGTTCCCATTGGTTCTCTAACATTGAATTGGGATCAGAATATCCCCAATTGTGTGTTCGAAAGGAGGATATTCCAAATACAACATTTAAAAGTAGATATGGACATTTTGAATATGTGGTAATGTGTCTTAGTCTTAGGAATTCACCAACAAACATTGTTTAATTGACGAATCAGATATTTCAATGATATATCAATCCCATTATGGTGGTGTTTCTGCACAACATATTGGCGTATTCAAGGAAAAGGTATGATCTGGAGGAACACTTAGAGAAAATGTTGGGAATCTTTATAGACCATCATTTGTATGAAAAATTATCAAAGTGTGATTTTTCGATACAATTAGTATGCATTGTTGGCTATGTAATTTCTGAAAGAAGTGTTTTAGTATATCCAAGGAAGATATAAGTTGTTATCTCTTAGAAACCGCTAAATAATGTATTTGAGATATAGAGTTTCCAAGGATTGGATGGTTATTACCAATTATTTATTTGTGAATTCTCACAACTAACTTTGGCTATGACAAATTTGAAAAATAAGAATGATCCATTCTAATGGTATGAGTGATTTCATAAGTCTATCCAAGAGATTAAAGATCGCCTTACATCAGCACCAATCTTGATTTTTTAAGAATCAGGACAAGGGTACATGGTTTATTGTGATGCTTAAGGATTAGGGTTGGGATGTGTTCTCTTGAAGTGATACCATGTTGTTGATTGTGGATCGAGGTAGTTGCGGGTTCATGATAAGAACTACCCAACACTTGATTAGGAGTTAGATGCCATAGTCCATGATTTGAATACTTGGAATCATTATCTCATTGGTGAGATTTTTTTTGTTTTTACAGAACATATGATCTTGAAACATATTTTATCACAATGGGATTTGAACCTGAGACAAAGAAGAGGGATAAAATATCCCCAAATATAATACTATGACTTGATGTATCACCATTTAGTGCTGATTCTGTGACTGATACATTAAGTAGAAGTCCATATTCTCAGTTGAAAAAATAGGCTTTGGATGATTGGTAGCTGATACTAGTCCCATTTGACATGAAATAGGAATGAGAATACCAAGGTGATGTTAGAGTTTTCTTCCCAGTTTTTGTGGGGTTGGATTTGTTAATGACAGTTAAAGGGGAATATATATCTGATTAAAAATGTTTTGCGATGAGTTAAATACACATTGGATAGGAGACCATTAAAGGATGTAATCTAGATGAGAGTTCAATGATATAGTTTAGAAATAATTTGGCCATACCTATGGATTTTCAAGAAAAACTCTTTAATGCTTACCACCATTCAAGATGGTATATTAATCCAGGAATGCCGAAGATGTACAAGGTGGTGAAAGCATAGTTTTGGTTTATTAGTATGAAACATAATGTGGATGAGTTTGTTTCAAGGTTCTTAACTTTTTAGCTAGTTAAGGCATAGAATTAGGTATGAACAACTATGTTTCAGTCTTTACATTTCCCTGTTTGGAAATGGGAACATATAGCTATGGATTTTGTAATAGGTCCCCCAAGAATGGTACATAAAAAGGATTTCAAATGGGTGATAGTTTATTGGAATAAAAATATGATCATTTCCTATATATTAATGAATCTCATAATGTAGGACTTGTCAAAAATCTACTTCCAAGAAGTGGAAAAGAGACATGGAAAACAAATTTCAATCATATCAGAAAAATATATGAGGTTTACATATCATTTCTAAAAATACTTATAGAAGGACCTTGTAACTTAATTGAGGATGAGTATGGTGTATCATCCACAGAAAAATGGTGAATTTGAAAGTAATATACAAATGTTTGAGGACATGATTCATGCCAGTATAATGGATTCTGGTGGCTCAGGGGATGATCACGTGCCATTAGTATAGTTTTTGTATAAAAAAAGTTATCTGGTCTCAATACATATGGATCATTTTTGAAGAATTATATGGGAATACTTGTCGTTATCCACTATTTTGGGTGGAAATAGGTGATAATTCACTAGTTGGGATGATCCTTAGCCACAAAACAATGAAGAATATTCACTTGACAAGGAAACGAATGGAGACAGCGCATAGTCATCAAAAATCATATGTGTATCATCTTTGACGTTTTTTTTCATTCATCGTGAGTGATCATATGTCCTTGAGTATATCTATATGGTTTTACAACATTGTTTTGCAGAGAAGTTAAATTTATATCCTCAATATATAGTCCCTTTTGAGAAACATGAATGAGACAGAGAGGTGGCTTATCCGTTGTCAATGTCGCCACTGTTTAGTGTAGTGCGCAATGTGTTTCACATATCTCAATTGAAAAAGTATCATCCTAATCCTAACTATGTGATCCGATGGTATCTTGTTGAACTATATCCATATTTTTTGTTGGTACATATCTCAATGCGGATTTTTGATAGGCAAGAGAAAGTCTGGCGTGGAAAAATCATCGGTCTAGTGATGGTTTTGTGGAAATGTGGTCATATTTTGGAAGATATTTGGGAATAGTAAAATGAAATGAAAGAGAAAATATCATAACTCTTTCATGGAACCAATGGTTTTTTACTTTACATGGAAGAAAATTCCAATGTTGGGGAGAATGTATCACCCCTAGTATCAAGTAATTAACACTTTCTTTATGATTTTTAAGTATGTAATGTACATGGGGGATATTTGAGAGATTTTGTAGAACTTTGGGTGTGTTTTGGGGATTTTCTATAGGTTGAAAGTTTGGTAAATTCATGAAATGCCTATGGGATACTATTCAAAGTGATACAAGGGAAAAATAGATAGTGCACATGAGGTGCATAGTTTGGTAACATTGTGCCTCTAAATAGGAGAAACAGTGCACTTTGAAACAATTGTTTTGCTTTTTTCAGACAGTGGCTTTAGTATGGTTGGAGTGAAATTTAGAAACTATGTGAGAAAATAATGTTGGGTTCATCCTTGAGGGATTGGATGGAACACAGTTATCCCATATTTTTTCTAACCGTGTGACTAGACCCTATGCATTTAAAAAAATCAGATCCTAAAAATGTGGATGTGGGACATTTTTATTTTAATTCCTTCTTTTGGCACCAAAACTGCCTTAACTCTATATTTTTACCACTCAATGGTTGGAGGACCTCTAACCATATATTAAGAAGAAATTTAAATGCATCTATTGGTGTTTTAAAGCCCCATTCTTGTGGTAAGGCTACATTCTTGGTTGTTCTTAGAAGTTCTGTTAGATATACTTTTCCCTCTCTCTAAATTTCTTAGATATACGCCCGATATTGGTATATATAAGGTTATGGATTCCAAATATAATGATATTTTGTCTTGTAGGATATTGGGTAAGATATATAAGGCGTGTTTTTTGAGGTTCAACCTAGTTTCATGATCGTTTTCATGCCATTTTCCATTTTTTCCACTTCATTCATGGTAGGTGGATTCACTCTCGACTCCACTTTCTATAATAGTTTGAATTGATTTCAAATTTATTATTTTTTGTGAAATTGATTTCAAACATTCTATGTAAATATTGTTGAAAACCGTCTTGAGTGACAGTTTGTAGAAACAACCAAATTTTGTGCTTTTTGTAGAAAGTTTTTCGATTCTTGATTTTGAAATTCTGATTTTAAAATATCGATTTTCTAGAATTTGGGTAAATTTATTAATAAATTTTTTTAATAAAAGGATAGTTTTATTGAAATTAATGGGAATAGTTTTTTTGAATTGGTTTGTTGAAAGGTTTCCAATAAAATAATGGGTTTTTTTGAAATGGTAGTTTTGGCATTGGTTTTTGGCATATGGGTTGTGTGTTCTCATGTGAATTGGGGATATATATGAGTATGGAGTCTCCCATATCATGAGTGGGATGGATAAGGGTTAGGGCTCCCCCCATCAAAATAGTTCATTAAGTGACCACTTAGTGAAAGGATGACTCACCACTCACGATTATAGGGAGATCTAGGTCGAATGCATGGTTGAATGTGTTGATATCTGGAAAGGAATAGTTATGCCAAAATGAAACTTATGAAATGGGTTTTATATAATGTTTGGTTTTTTCCATGGAACATGATATTTTAGAGAAAATGTTTTTAATGGAACTTTTTAATGTTTTGATATAAAGTGTTTTAGAAATTTTTCAATATAAATTGTTTTACATAAATTTTTATAACATGTTCTTTCCTAGTGGCGTGAGTAGGGATGTCATTGAGAAAAATACAATGAATTTCATTACTCAACCATTTCTTTGTAATTTTGGTGATTTTGTAAATATACTCAACTAGGACTCCATTAAAGTAATTGTATCACACATATTATTACTACTTTGTGATACATGGGCTATTGGTGGTGTTGGAGGAAAAATATTGTTGAATCCTTAGAGTTGTAGTTGTCGTTGAGTCATATTGGTTTTATCATTTTCCTCTATTTACATTGATTTTTGGTTTTCATTCATTGTGTTACTCTTCAGTTGGTTCTGATATAAATGAAATTTTTAGTGGTGTTTAATTTTTATCATGAATCATGTAGTGTTTTATTTGTTTATGTTTAGTTTGGTTGGTTATTTTCTGTTCAAAGGGAAAATCAACCCCCATGTATGTTGAAGAACTTTTACATTTATTGCAAGCCTTTTCCATCTTGGGGTTGTCTCATAAGACCAAGTAGCATCCTCTTGGATTCTCAAGACAATGAGAAGTAGATGTATGTTACAAAATGGAATATCACGTACCTTTTGCATTGAGTGTGGTTCCAACAGGCGTATGAACATCACTTCACATTAGCTGTTTTTTTCAGAATAATATCATTATCATTTTTAAACTATAGGTCAGTATTTCCATAAGATTTATTTATTGAAATAACCATCACATCCTATGATTCAGAAATTGATGAGAACATAAACAAAACCCACACATATTCGATGAATTTTACTTTAACTATTTCAAGATGAATTTGAATAATATTTATATTATTAATATAGTGACTTGGGTTTTTGCCATGTCAGACTCTAGAATACTTCTATGAATGATTTCAGAGTTAGGCACGAATACGACGTGTGATTCAGAGGCCCGGTGTGCCCAAAATAAATTTTATAAAAATATTAAGTTTTTTATACTATTCACATGGAGGGGATGTGATATCTCTTAAAAGGTATCTCAGAACCAGAATCTCAGTGCATGGTTGTGTCCAGAGCATTCTGTTTACCCTTAACGGGGTATAAACCTTGCGGTTGCGGGCCTGCTGTGAGAAAAGCCACAAGGGGAGTTTTCATAAATAAATTGAAAAGATTATTTATGAGCGTCGGCTCGAATAAATTCTGAACGGAGTCTCAGATCGCAAATCCGAGTCCACTGTTGCATTCAGAACACTATGTTTACCCTAGGCGGGACATAATTTGAGTCGGCGCCGGTTGTCAGGTTGGAGGCATGTTGGCGGGGAGTTTAAAAGGAGTTTTTATAAAAATAAAATAAAAAGAAAAGAAATCAGTCAAGCCCTCATCTCCCTCCTCCCGCACGTTGGAACGAACCTCCCCTCCGTTTTCCTTTCTTTGTCAATTCAAGTCGCGGACGTCCTATTTCAGTGTCGATCATCAGTAGATCGAGCTTCAGTGCGTCGCATGCATTGTTCTGCAACCGAATCTTCGACGTTTCGCCCGTGAGGTAGGCGGTTTGAGTTTTAACCCCCGATCCCATTTCTACTACATTTGTTTCATTTTGAAACCGTAGCAGTGTAGAAGGGGTCACGAGGGTTGCACATGCACCTCTGGATCGAAAAACGGACCACCGGGGTGGTCCCGGTGGTCCTTAGAAGCGTCACCGAGGTGGCAAGGTGGCAGTGACCGCTTAATGTGCGGCGACGGCTGGGCCTGTTCAGGCCAGCCAGACCAGCCAGGTAGGGCCGGTCTGGCCCAGTCTTCATCCGGGGGTAATTTAACCCCCCATAGTTTGCAAACCGGGGGTCCGTTTCACATGCTGTCTGTGGGGACGCGACCCTGGCGACGAGGAGAACCATTCAGTGTGGGTTTGGGAGTTCAAAGTTACGGGATCATGGCCTGGTATCTTGAAGCATCGAATAAAATAATAATATTTTATTGTTATTCAACTTCGGGTTGTTGTTACTCTTGCACAAAGTGTGAAAATGACGTGCTGCCAGTGGCATTGAGACCCTGATGGTAGGGCAGACTTTTCAAAAGACTTTCCGGGTGTTGGGACTGAGAACAGGGTGCAAGCCCCATGAGGCTGAGTTTCGGTGTTTACGAAAAAAGGTGACCCTTCTGCCGGGTGTCCGTTTTGGACAATTGAGTAGTCGATCCTGTGTGTTTTTTCGAGGGGATCACAATGGTGTGATCTTCTTGATGAGTTTTGGGATCGTGGTGTGGGCCCCACCTAGGCTGGCTACGGTGAATAATACCATTTTAACCAGGTGTCCCTTTGGGATGATCGAGTAGTCGATCCTGCATGTTTTTTTCAAGGGGATCGTAGTAGTATGATCCTATTGATGAGTTTCGGGACTGTAGTGCGGGGCCCACACAGGCTAGCTATGGTGAATAGTTCATTTTTTACCGGATGTCTATCTCCGGTGAGTAAATAGCCTATCTCGTGTGTTCTTTCATGTGGATCGCGAAGGTGGCCTCAGTATCAGCCTTGGAGGTGCGCAGTGTGGCGTTGTGGTGGGTCACTTGGGTTAGCTACGTTTGGACCAGCATTAGTTGAGGGTACTCCCTTGGTTCATTCCTTTGAGGGTCTGCATGGCATCGCAACCTTAGTATAGGTTTTTGATCCTCTCGATTGGATGTTTAATCTGTTAGAGTTGTGTAATCCCTTCGGTAGGCCCGGAGCGGGATCCTCTAGCTTTGTTTCCCTAGATCGGGTTCTTGGTATCACTGTGACCGCTTATCCATGGGTGGTGATCCCGAATATAGTAGTTTAACCTCATAGGGTTTGTGGAATCATCGGGAAGATAATCCCCTACACAGTGGGCCATGCTCAGTAGGGTTGTGGCATCGTCAGGTTTACGATGCCTTACTCAACACGAGGATTATAGTAGAGTTACAGTATTGTTGGTTATATGATCCCCTACTCAGCGCGTGGTATCTGTAGGGTTGCAACATCGCCAATTTGATCCCCTACAAAGCGAGATGTACCAGATAGGGTTTCAATATCATCGTGAACATCGTGACATGGGTGATGATCCTCTATCTGTGTGACATGTTTCTGTCGAATGCCAGATTGGGTTGAGGTATCCCCCATCGGAACCTGAGAGTGATCCCCTATCTGTGAGATCTTCGTATACCAGTGTGGGTTCTGGTATCCCGTAGCGGACCCTAGGAGTGATCCCCTATCTGAGTAGTTTTGTGTTTTTGTTGTTTTAGGGAGGTTTCCTCAGTGACAGTATCCGACGAGCGCGATCTCTCGGGTGAGTGTGTGAGATGTTTATGTGGGACCTGATGGAGTGTATCCCTAGAACGAGTGTCATCTAGGATGATAGTGATCACGACGTGTTCTCTACTAGTTTTTAACCATTGATGGTTATGAGGTCAGTACTCCATCTGGCTTGGTGCGTGAGCTGATTATATCTGGATGTTCAAGGTGTATGTGTGGGCATACACCGGGATTGTGCTGAGTAGTTGTGTTTAGGCGAGGATGGTCACAAGATGGAGTTTCTCTCTAATCTGGTTTCCCTCTGGCTGGGATGAGTGGACTGTTTCCTTTCAGTTTCTCTGTATTTTTTTGGGTTTTTGGGTGCCTACTGAGTATTGTTATATTCACCCCTATACGGGCTTTGCCCGCACATGCTTGTGTATTGTGCAGAACACATGCCTTTCAATGGAGTTCCAGGAGGACCCAGAAAAGGCGAAGCTTAGTTAGTAGGTTTGACCAGGGTGTTCACCAGAGCTGTGCAGAGGACCTTACTGGAAGGTGTTTTTGGCAGTGTTTTCCCTCCTTCTGAGCAGGTTGGACACTTTTTTAGTTTTCCTTTGGTTGGCCCTGTTTTTCATTTTCTGTACTGCTATTGCACTCTGGTTTGGGATAAATGTATGCATGCATTTTCTTTTCAGTTTTATATATCTCTGCATTGTTTTATAGAGGTGTTTTTGGTTTCATGTGTACAGTTACATTAGGATAACGCCTCTCATGTGTGTGATAGCCTACTCGGTGCTAGTCTCCAGCCCCTGGCCTATTGGAGGTGGGCTTGGGGAGTCGTGGCTCGAGCGCCGTTTGGTTGGGTCGTGACAGAGTGGTATCAGATGAGGTTCCACCTTTGGGATCTCAGAGCATAGATGGTCTATTTGTGAGTTTGGTTTGGTTTGCATAGCGGTAGTGTCAAGATGTTTTGAGTTCGACTTTTAGGACAGGGACTCTAGTGTTAGTGCGGCAGCCGGCATATCCATTCACCAGGACTCTGAAAACCTGCTTCTTGACTCGGGACGTTCGTACAATGGTCGCAGGGGAAAAATAATGGGACATGCATCATATAGGACTGGGTTTTAGGTTTTTCGTTGTCCTTCTTGAGTTAGATCTCCAGGTATACTCTTTGACCATTGTACGTCTTGATTGTATTTCAGGATTCCTCCACAACGACCTCCGGTAGGGGTTCCACAGTGGGATTTTGGTGACGATCCGCTCCATGTAGAGGCTGTGGACTAGGGCACAGGTTCTGAGGATGGAACTCCAGGTGGTCCGCCAGTTGAGCCACCAACTATCGAGCAGTTGGTTGTGTCGGTAGTGCGGGATGAGGTTTCGAGCAAGCTGAGTTCGCTGCACGAGTTCCAGAGGCAGCGACCTCTGAGGTTCCGGGGTGATCCAGACCCTCAGGCAGCTGATGACTAGCGCGAAGTAGTCACCCATGTTTTCCACCTTGTGAGGACACCTTCAGATCAGATGGTGGTCCTAGCAGCGAGCCTTCTGCATGGTTCGGCCAGGCGATGGTGGAGCCTAGTGATTATGTCCCACACTGAAGAGACGCTCACGTGGGAAGATTTTGATTGGCTCTTCCGGGAAGAGTTCTATCTGGTGACGCTGAGGTCAGTACAGATTCAAGAACTTCTACAACTTCGGCCGGAGGGCATGACTGTGTCGGAGTATTCAGTGAGGTTTACAGACCCGTTGCGCTATTCCCTAAATATGGTTTGTGACCCATTCTTTAGGGACCAGACCTTTGAGCATGGCCTACGCAGAGACATCCAGGCAGTTGTGGTTCCCTTGTGTTTTCCCACCGATGCTGGAGTGTTGGAGGAATCCTTGGTGGTGGATAACTTTCTAGCTGAGCAGATTTAGCCCGTCAGTGTTGGGCACACGGCAGCTGAGATGTAGGTAACTGGTGTCCGGCGGCAGGCGCAAGGGTCTTTACATGTCTGACATTTCCGGAGGCGACCCCAGGATGGAGGATTTGAGGCTCAGGGCTGACAGGGATTATTTGCCAGTTTTGGTCAGCCGCAAGAGAGGAGGTTTTATGCTTGAGATGGTCGGGGACATCTTGTTAGAGATTGTCCGACCTATCGTGCTGCTAAGAGAGAGCCGGTCGAAAGACCGCCTTCGCAGAGGTAGTGTCTTTAGTATTGCATTCCTTAGGGTAGAGGCGACGAAGCAGGTGCAACAATGGGAGGTGGTAGGCAGTATCAGCCACCACCAGCACCACCCCCAGGTGGTCCACGTCGAGCTTAGGGACCTGGAGGCCAAGGGCGAGAACAACTGAAAGCCTTAGAGGTTGTTGACCCAGATGCTCTACGGATGGATAGAGGTATTCCTTGTGTCCTTTCTACTTTCTGCAGTAGTTTTGATAAACACTGTTTAGTGGTAATATTCCCTTTTTGCTGTTTTCTTGATTTTTGTTCAGGGCATTGGTAAGACCCTGTGTGGGTGTTGTTCGACGTGCTTCAAATGCATGAGGAAGAGGGATCCTTCCTCCATTGAGATTCATTTTTTTGACGTGATCAAAATGCATGCGGGTGGGTCAGTGCTGCCCAAAGAAGATAGTGTTGGGTTGTGGTGGATGAGTCCCTCTAACTTATGTGTTCAAGCAGGGGTGTTTGTTGGAAAACTCACTAGCATGGGAAACCTAGATGAGAGCCCAGTTTCATTCCCTGTGCTTATGGATTTTCACGGAAGAAAAGTTCTATGGAGGGGAGGATGTAGCGACTGGGGTTTGGGCCCTGTTAGACTTTGGAAAATTCCTAAGAATGATTCCAGAGTTAGGCGCGAAGACGACATGCGATTCCGAGGCCCGGTGTTCCTGGAATAAATTTTATAAAAATATTATGTTTTTTATACTATGCACGTGGCAGCGGTGTGATATATCCTAAATGGTAGCTCAGAATGGGAATCTGAAGGCACTGGTGCGTCTGTAGCATGCTTTTTACCCTAGGCAGGGTATAAACCTTGCGGGCACGGGCCTACTGTGAGAAAAACCACCAGGGGTGTTTTCATAAATAAATGGAAAAGTTTATTTATGAGCGTGAGCTCGAAGAACTTCTGAACGGAGTCTCAGATCAAAAATATGAGTCTGCCATTGTGTTCAGAATGCCGTGTTTACCATAGGCGCAACATAATTTGAGTCGGAGCTGGGTCCCGGGTAGGAGGCATGTTGGCGGGGAGTTTAAATTGAGTTTTTATAAAAAATAATAATAAAAAGAACAGAAATCAATCAATCCCTCATCTCCCTCCTCCTGTACGCCGGACCTCCCCTCGCCTCCCTCGTCCGTTCTTCGACAATTCGAGCCACGGGCATCTGAGTTCAGAGCCTATCGTCAGCAGATCGAGATCCAGTGCGTCGCAGGCGTCGTTCTGCACCTGAAGCTTCGTCATTTCTCCCGCAAGGTAGGTGGTTTGAGTTTTAACCTCCGATCCCATTTTAGCTGTGTTTGTATTCATTTTGAATCCGTAGCAGTGTAGAAGGTGTCCCAAGGGTCGTGCAGGCACCTCCGGATCGAAAAACAGACCACCGGGGTGGTCGCAGCGGTCCGCAGAAGCCCCTCATGTGTGGCACCGGCGCAGCGGCACTGACCCCGGTGAGGGGAGGCCGGCCATAGCGGGCCAGCGCGGCAAGGCAGCGACAACCGCCTGAGGTGCGGGGGCGGTCGGGCCGGTTCAGGCTGGCCGGACCAGCCTGTTAGGGCTGTTCCAGCCATGTCTTCGTCCGGGGGTACTTTAACCCCCCGCAGTTTTCTAACCGGGTGTCCGTTTCACGTGCCGTCTATGACGATGTGACCCTGGTGACGATCTGAACCCTTCGGTGTGGGTTTGGGAGTTTAAAGTTTTTGGATCGTGGCCCGAGAGCTTGAAGTGTGGAATAAAATAATAATATTTTATTATTATTCGACTTTGGGCCATTGTAACTTCTGCATGGAGTGTCCAAATGACATGTCATAAGTGGTGTTGAGACCCTGATGGTACGACAGAATTTTCAAGATAGTTTCCGGTGTTGAGACCGAGAATAGGGTGTGGGCCCCATGAGGCCAGGTTCCGGCATTTACGGAGAAGCATGACTTTTCTGCCGGGTTTCCATTTTGGACAATCGAGTTGTCGATCCCGTGAGTTTTTTCGAGGGGATCACAATGGTATGATCCGCTTGTCGAGTTTCGGTATCGTGGTGTGGGCCCCACCTAGGTTGGATACATTGAATAGTACCTTTTCTCCCAGTGTCTGTTTGGGATTATCAAGTAGTCAATCCTACATGTTTTTCCATGGGGATCACAGCAGTATGATCCGCTTGATGAGTTTCGGGATCGTAACGTGGGCCCCACACATGCTACATTAAGTGAATAGTGTCTTTTTCACCGGATGCTTGTTTTAGGTGAGTAAATAGCCTATCTTGTGTGTTTTTTCATGTGGATCACGATGGAGGCCTCGGTATCGGCCTTGGGGGTGTGTGGGGTGGTGTTGTGGCCGGTCACTCAGGTTAGCGACATTTGGACCAACAGTGGTTGAGGGTACTCCCTTGGTTCATTCCTACGAGGGTTTGTGCGGCATCAAACCCTTATTATAGGTTTTTGATCCTCTTGATGGGATGTTTAATCCGTTAGAGTTGTGGAATCCCTCCGGTAGTCCCAGACCGGGATCCTCTTGTATCGTTTCCCTAGATCGGGTTCTTGGTATCGGTGTGACCGCTTATCCACGGGAGGAGATCCCCTATCTAGTAGGATAACCCAGTAGGGTTTGTGGAAACATCGAAAATATAATCCCCTATATAGTGGGCGATGCTCAGTAGGGTTGTGGCATCGTCGGGTTTGTGATCCCTTACTCAACATGAGGATTATAGTAGGGTTGCAATATCGTTGGTTATATGATCCCCTACTCAGTGCGTGGTTTTATAGGGTTGCGACATTGTCAGTTTTATCCCCTATAGTGCGAGATATACCAGATAGGGTTTCGGTACCGTCATGACCATCATGACATGGGTGACGATCCTCAATCTATATGACATGTTTCTGTCGAATGCAAAATCGGGTTGTGGTATCCCCCAGCGGAAACTGGGAGTTATCCCCTATCTGTGAGATCTTCGTATACCGGTGTGGGTTCTGATATCCCCTAGCGGACCCTAGGAGAGATCCCCTATCCAAGGATTTTGGTGTTTTTGTTGTTTTGGCGAGTTTTACTCAGTGATGGTATCCGAAGAGCACGATCTCTCGGGTGAGCTTATGAGATGTTAGTGTGTGACCTGATGGAGTGTATCTCTCGAACGAGTGTCATCTGGGATGATAGTGATCGTGGAGTGTGCTCTCCTAGTTGTGAACCATTTCTGGGGATGAGGTCGGTACCTCATGTGTCCTGTTGTGTGAGCTGAGTATATCTAGATGTTCAAGGTGTATGTACGGGCATACACCAAGATTGTGCTAACTAGTTGTGTTTAGACGAGGATGGTCACAAGATGGAGTTTCTCTCTTGTCTGGGTTCCCTCTGGCTGGGATGAGTGGACTGTTGCCCTTCAGTTGCTCCCTTTTTTTTGGGTTTTTGGGGTTCCTACTGAGTATTGTTAAATTCACCCCTACACAGGCTTTGCCCACACATGCTTGTGTCTTGTGCAGACCACATGCCTTTCGACGGAGTTCAAGGAGGACCCAGAGCAGGTGGAGCTTAGTGAGCGGGTTTGACCAGGGTGTTTACTGGATCTGTGCCGAGGAGCTTACCAAAAGGTGTTTTTGGCAGTGTTTTCCCTCCTTCTTAGTAGGTTGGACACTTTTGTAGTTTTCCTTTTGTGGGACTTGTTTAGCCCTTTTTGTACTACTGTTGCACTCTAGTTTGGGATATATGTATGCATGCATTTTATTTTCAGTTTTATATATATATGCACTGTTTCATGGAGATGTTTGTCAGTGCATGTGTATAGGTACCTTAGGCTAATGTCTCTAATGTGTGTGATAGCCTACTCGGCGCTAGTCACCAACCACTGGCCTATTAGAGGCGGGCTTGGGGAGTCACGGCTCGAGCCCCATTGGGTCAGGTCGTGATAATTAAAATGATGTTCCCCTGGTTTTCATTTTGACATTGTCATGCCAAATAACCTCCACATCATCAAAAAGTTATTCATTTTTTTGGCCCCCCATACATATCTAGTAGGCCCTTCATCAACTCCACTATGATTTTGACATACCTAATATTTTAGAAAAAAATCATTTCAAATGACATTTGTGTCACTCAATGAACCTTCCTATCAAGACTTTCATATTGAACATTATCCCTTGATTTTACTTTTACTCCATTAAATGGAATGAGGATATCCATCTCAAATAGAGAGTCCTCCATTTTCATCATATGAAAACTAATGATTTTCCTATCCATATTCTCTATCTTGGAGTTTCAATTTTCTGATTTTATTCCTACTAAAATAATTGAATTCCACTAAAATAAAAAACTATAGGGATGAGAATGATATTAGAAAAATTTTATGATTATACCATTGACCTCTATTTAACCACAAGTACTGATATCACTTTTTTGGTATCAATGAAACCATCAATATAGAATATAACCACCAAAACAGTAATAAATATGTCAAATTATAGGACTTGAACAATTAAAAAATCTCATGAAACAATGTTCGAGAACTATGATGACAAATATACTACATCAATTACTCCAAATCATTCACTCTCAAACACACAAAACTCATAGAAAAAAATTAGAAATAAAAATCTGAAGGATAAAAAAAGATACACTAAAAAAAGTGAAGGTTAGCAAAGTTTTAAACCACCGCCTAATTTTTAGTGGTGGTTTTAAGAACCACCACATATTGCATGATTTATAGTCAATTAAAAATGATTTATTTTATTTTGAGGTTTTTTTTAAGTTTCATTTTTGGAAAATTTAGATTTGTTTTTTGGTTTAATTAGAAGTCATTTCCTAATAAAAAATATTATGGGAATATAAATAAAATTAAATTAACAGCCAAAAAGCATTTAGCAATGGTTATTTGTAGTGGTGGTTGATCTGAACCACTACTAAATACATAAAATAATATATATTTAGTGGTGGTTAAAAAAATCTCCACTAGATCTATTTTTAATCTTTAAATAATAGTTAATAAAAACTATAAATATAAAAAAACATACATGCTATAAACTCAAAATTAAATATACGATAAAACCATCATCATATATCACACATCTACAGTAATAAAAATAACCAAAATCATCTTAACATAAGTCTCAGTCATCCCATACATAAACCAAGACGTCCTTCACCAATATATACATATAAAATATATTAAAAAAAACCTATACCCAATATACATCCATATCCCAACCTCCAATACTTATATTTTCCTCCACATCATCTCATTAACTAAAACTAACCACAACATCTAATCAGTTGTAACAAAAAATAAAACCAAAAATAAAACTAAAAATAATAAATCCGAATTAATGTATAATAATTGATAAAATTTTAACATAACATGGAATATAAAAACTATCATGATTGTATTCTTGATAATGTCGTCTATCATAATGGTCATACTCCCACGTATTTCCATCATCATCCATATATAATGAAAAGAAGAACATTTAGGAAAAGAAATGTGAAATAGAAATGACATAGAATATATTCAAAATGAAAAACATAATTTTTTTTAATTTGTTAATAAAACAGAATAAATTATAACATAAAAAATAGTATGTAATTGAAAACCCTTTGAAAATAAAAACATACATATTTAAGATAAGATTCATCACTTGAAACTAAAAAAAGGATATGTTAGTATTCTAATTTATTTTTAAAGTGACGTGTGGTGTGGTTGAAATTTATTTAACAATAATTTTAATTATTTTGATATCAGAGCATGTCCCATAATTCAAAACAACTAAACAATGGTTCTACCATGATTTCACATCAGTATGAGGTTGTTTTCATGGGGTTTGACTATTCCTCACATGTTTTAGTGTTTTAAAACACTAAAAACACTAAAAACACATTTACGACCATAACAGATTAAGCATTACTTGGAATAATTTTTTGTTAGTTCTTACATTTTCAACTAAATCTACAGTCATTTCCCCTGATTTCCGGGAAATCTGATGTTTTTTAATAGTTTTGACCATTCCACGAACGTTTTGGTGTTTTAAAACACTAAAAATGATTTTACAGGCTAATGGGGACAAAAATAGCTCGGAATGAAGTTATATTAGTTCCTATATTTGAATATTAAATATATGGTGGTTGAAACTTTATCTTAGGAAAATATGACATTATTATCCTAGTTTTGACCGTTCCATAGACGTTTTAGTTTTTTATAGAACTATAAATGTTTTTACGACCATAATGGTAAAACCATCACTCTGAATAATTTTTTTTCAATTTCTAAACTTCAAAATTAAATACATGTTAATTTTCCCATGATTTAATGACGACATGATATTATTTTCCTATTTTTGACTATTCCATATAGGTTTTAGTGTTTTAAAACACTAAAATCATGTTTATTGACATTACAAAAAAAATTCAATTGTAATGACAATCCATTTCTTCTTACATTAAAAAATGAAATCTAAAGTTATTGTACCATGATTTCTGGACAATATGACTTCGTTTTCCTAGTTTTTGACCATTCCAGGGATGTTTTAGTATTTTAAAACACTAAAAACGCATTTACATCTATAACGGAAAATCCATCACTCAGAATAATGTTCTATCAGTTCCGAAATTTCAAAAATTAAATATATAGTTTCATCCCCTGATTTTAGTACAATCTGCCATCATTTGTTGGTTTTGACTCTTACATGCACGTTTTAGTGTTTGAAACACTAAAAACAAGTTTATATCCTTAACAATAAAACCATCACTTAGAATGAATTTTTTTTAATTCCTATATTTCAAAATTAAATATTTGGTCATTGTACCCAGATTTACGGAAAATACAATGTTTGTTTTCTATTTTTGACTCCTTGAAACTTGTTTTAAATGATTTTGTATCTTTTATATGTGTTTACCAAGTAATTCAGATCACACAACATGTCAGATTGATTTTTTTCCGCACGTACACATAAAAAGTAACTATTAGTGGGTTTCCCTTGATTTTCGAACAACCTAATATTGTTTTCTTGGTTTTAACAATTTCATGCTTGTAGTGTTTTAAAACACTAAAAACATACTTATGGCCATAATAAGAAAACCATTATTCAAAATGACATGTTGTTGGTTACCACATTTGAATTTTAAATCAAAAGTCATTTCCCTTGATTTTCAGAAAATCTGAAATATTTTGTCTCATTTTTTCTATTTCAAACATGTTTTAGTGTTTTAAAACTCTAAAAACATGTTCACAACCATATTGAAAAACCATCATTCTGAAGGATGTGCCATCATTTCCAACATTTAAAAATTAAATCTACAGTCATTTTCCCTTGATTTCTTGGAAATTTGACATTATTTTCTTGGTTTTAACTCCCCGAAAATTGTTTATAAATGATATTCTAATTTTATATGTGTTTACCAAGTCATAACTAAGAAAAAAATCTGGTATTTTGTTTTCAAATTATGGATAATGATATATAATTTAATTTTCATGTTTAGGAATCAACCACACAACAATATTGCACAATATATGGTCTGTATAACTCAAAATTTGTGTTTTCTATATAAAAGTGTCATTTTGGTTTTTTATGGATTTTGGATGTGTTTATGGGGATGTATATTTGTGTGAAATGGAGTTAAGGAAATTATAATGAAAAAACATCTTGAAATTAAAAATATAACACTTTATAAGTATATTAAAAAGTTTACTCATATATTTTAAATTAGTTATCATGGAGTATCAAATTAATATTACATTTACTTGTGTAATAAAGACCTCATTTTTCAAAGATGTAGGAATATTCCTCCCATTTTTATAATTAATGGGAATACTCTCTGTCTCATAATAATGATTCCTAAGAATTCACCCATATATTCCAGCAATGTCACCCATAGGTAGCACGAATGCATCAAATGGTATGATGATCATGAATTCCTTTAGGTCCCATACACATGTTATGTTCATATTGGTATCCCTTATACGATTCTATTTATCTATTTAAAAAAATCACTAAAAAATAATTAAATATAATACTTTTTTTGAAAAATGACATACATATTAGTAATGGTAACCCATAAATATCCCCTAGATAGAGGTGTAACCAACTGCTCCATTATTGGAGGTGAATCAAGTGGTTGGAAGACAATTAAATATAGGTTACCAACTAGCACAATAGTAGTCTTAGGTACATAAAAATAATTGGGATCCATAGAAGATGATGGTAGTGTCGGCATTCATTGATATGCAGATTGGCTAGAATCCTGAAATTTTTTTGTTCTCTACATTATTTCATTTCAAATGGTTATAGTATATTAAATATAAAAATAATGATAAAAAATGTTTAAAAATAAAAAAACTTTAACAATGTATATATTTATGAAAAACGTATCAATGAGAACTTTTAATATAATTTCACTACCAATTTATACATTCAATTATCAGCATCTTCATTATCTCTATTTTTATCAAGCTCTATTACAAAGAGTCCTTCATTTTCACCATCTCTTGTAAGTTCTACCAATTCAATATTGCTAGGAAATTGTTGTTAAATATTTTGTAGTTGACGAGGCTCACTATCACAAAGCACCGATTGATCTTCATCGTATATATTCTAAAAGTATCTATGCTTTAAGTGAAAAAAAACACTCTAAACATTATGTATTTTATCACCCACATAATATATATTCTTTCCCTATGATTCCAAGATAAATGGATCATGATTTACATGATCACTGATATCTATGATTTGAAAGATGTTGATAGAAGTAAAATATAACAAATATTTCAATATACCCCTATCAATTTTGACCCACTTTCATTGGAATAAGCCAATTCAAAACTATCCATGATAGTTTAATTCAATTATATCAATCAACTTTCCATAGTATACCACCTATAGAAATGTAAATATACCACTATTATTTGTTTTAATGTCTTCTTCATGATAAATTGTAAGAAACCTAAAGCCATGAATATTGTAAGAGTTGAATCTCTTCGCTTGTCTTTGAGGAACTTGATCCAAAAACCTCAAATCATTCAACATTTTAGCTCAAATTTCAACATTCATTATATTGAAATAAATTTATAAGATTTTAGTTTTAATATATAGAAAATAACTACATGTCAATAATATGAAAATTAGTATATATGATGGAAGAACCATTAGATATGATCCTTATTAATATATTTTGTTTATTCCAACTCATTTCGAGCTCGAACCCGTTGTATCCTCTTTAGTTGTTGTCAGAATTCTTAAATAAATGGATCCTCAATAACACTATTGAGTAGCACATATCTTTTTTATTTTACCAAATCCAATTAATTCAGTGTAAAATTAGACCCCTTTCCAATTGGTCTTTCAATAGATTGAAATATTGATGACTAATTTTTAGAACTAGAATTAGTTGAGATGTTGTCATCACCTCAAACATAATTGAATCTAGTAACAATAAAATCCAAATAACTCAAAAATAAGGTCAAGAACTCTTTATATTTGTAACCTTTAGCAATAGATCCTTATGGTTGAGATTTGTTCCTCGTATATTATTTCAATTGATCAATGTACCTGATGAAAAAATAAAGATACATATTGAAATTTTTACACAATGATAAGATAAAATCTAATTCACCAATGAAAAAAATCAATGTACCTCCCAATTGGATTCATCTATCGATAGTGTACTGATCTACCATGTTTTTCATCTTCAACCAAATGAACAGTCTAATGAATCATGAATGTGAAGAATGAAGGGGGAAATAACTTCTCCAAATGACATAGTGTCAAAAAAAATTCATTCTTGAAGTTTATCAAGCTTGATTGAATTTAATGTTTTTCTTCAGTGCTCTCTAAAAAAGGAAAAAAAATCAACTAGAACCTCTTATACATTTTTAGTTAAAGTATTAAACAAATCCAATGATAACAACAACTCCATAAAAGTACAAGATTCATGACTTTTCAATCGATGTAAAATTCAATGTTTCAAGTTTACATGTCTTGATATTTTACATGAACATCAATCTGGAACTTTTACAAAATTTAATGATTGAATGAATATGTATTTATCATTGTTTTTCATTGTAAAAATATCGTAAGGATACTTTCCATTCGTATTATCCCAAAACCATTCTTTATTCATTTACTTCAAATCCTTATGATAATTAAGGCGATCATTTTATTTACCCTACTAATTAAGAACTTTAAAAATTACATTTTCAAAAAAATCATCTCAATATACATGACATCAAGATTATGACACATCAAATTGAACTCCTAATAAGGAAGTTTTAAAATTTACTCTTTTTCTTCCATTTTTGTGATACTACTTCTTCGGATATTATACTTCATATCCTTTTTCCCATTAATTAAACTGATGACATTTTCCAAATTATTCAGTGACATTCATTTACTGTCCCAGTATTTTTGAACCATATAATAACTTTGGGGAATTTATCATTTAAATATCTCCATTGAATAGTGTCTTTTTAGACTTGAATTTATGAGAAGCATCAAGAAATCAATGATGACACATAAATCACTATTTTTTCTTTGAGGTAATCATTGAGGTTCAAAATAAAAATTAAAAACTAGAAAAATGAAACTAGTTTGAGTGTTCTGACTAGATAAATTTCCTAGTCTAGGAAAGTCACTATTTTTCTATATTAAAGACACGCAAATTTCTGAATAGTTGTCGCATTAAATCAACAAATTTTTCGAGAAAATCATCCCATGATTATCACAATTATTTTAGTGTTGGTTTAAGGTATATATCAATTTCATTTACATGAATTTTCATTCCAGTAATAATCATTTAAATAATTAAATAAATCTTCTTCATACACATCCATGGAGGTTGATTATAGTGGATCAAAAAAAATGGCCAAATTCTATAATTACTACATAAATTACCAAAAGGGTTAAAACAATCAGAATCCAATCCCAAATGTACATTATTAGGATCTGAATAAAAATATTGAAACAGTGAATCAAACATATTCCATGATGTTAAATATTTTAGATATCTCATCAAGCCATCGTTACTATCCTATGAAAGTCACTTCATGTTGTCTATAGTCTTAGAGGACATGGATAGTCTTTTCAAGTGTGGTTTTAGTAGAGAGTAGAAAAATTCCTATATAGGATTTTTATTCTTATATTTCTTCTTAGGGTTGCATTGATTTATAAACTCACAACATTTCATTGAATTCCATATACTTGTATGAAATCTTTCACATTATTCTTTATCATAATCTTCTCCCTAGTAAATCATCATTAGGGCATGAATTTATCTTTGTATAATCAGGTCCATGTTTATGGATGACTTTCTTCATCTCATAGAATGATAAAGGGATCTATGCTTCACTAAATGCATCATGGAGAAACTATAAATCTTGGAAATTTATTCGTTTATAATTTCAAAAATAATCTTTATAGGATATAGATTATGTAGAAAATAAAACATGAAATTCTTCGCACACCCTATATATAGTTATTATTTTCTTTCTTCAACTAATTAAAAAATATTTTTTTTCCCTGATGTTATGAAAAATATTAACCTACTTATGGTCAACTAAAGGTTCTGTTGATCTACTAAAATCTTTGAAATTTTATTCTACAAAACCAAATGCTTAATTTAAAAAAACTTTGAACTGAAATCTTCTCTGTCGGGTCACTTTGTAATTCATTGAATGTATTGTCATATTTTTTACTTTCCATAACATTTGATTCACCATGCCAAATCATACATATATATCAAGAAGGAAACTACACCTATATAAAATTCTAATATACTACATTTATATTCAACCATCACTTCAATTTAAAACTAGGACACATGATTTTTAATCTACCATCCATTGATCAATTTTCAATTTCATAATCTAAACATTCATCCAATATCATAGCTTTAAAAGGTGTGTTTAGAGGTAATTTAATCCAAATTTTATCTATATGTGTCCTATTGTATTCTCTAAGTACATTCAAATATAATGATATTAATGTTTAATCTAACAGGTACAATAAAAATTTTCTATGAATCTATACTAGTTAGAATAAGATTCAAGAGGAAGGTATTTGAAGTAAGATACATGCCTTATGGAATTAATATTAAATTATGGAAGTGTGGAGAATAAAATCTACATTAAATATGATAAATATGTATCAATTTTTAATAATTTATATGTATATGATATTATTTTTATGGTAGAAATAGATAATGGTGTATTCTATCTTAGTGTTGTAATTAGGGAAGGTTCATTCCATTAAAAAATTTGCTACATTCCTCAACGTCCGAACAATTTATTATGGACTAACTAATACCAAAATCACCCTCTTAATTACATGATTTCAAAAGTATAATTTATTTGAATATCACAAACTATTTGTTTTCTAAAACCAATAGACACAAAAATTTTATATAGTTATACATGGTAATACTTCATTCTAGCATATAATGTCCTTTTTTATGTGCATATAAATTTCCTACAAAACTATCCAGGTAGGGGAAGCTTTTACTAGAAACATTATACACCTTCTGGGTTAGTGATTTCAAAGAAAAATATTTAAAATTATAAAATTTATCCAATGTGATAAGTAATGATTCTTGATGATTATTCATGTTTTTGGAACTGTTACCTGGTATCTAGGGAACATAGTGAAATATTATTTTTGATATATTAATACATGTCTTTTATCTCAAATTTTATTTTTTTTTTCATTTTTAATCATTAGGATTTGTTCTTTGATAATGGAAATTTCTTATTATACAATTTTTATCCCTGAATATTATACTTTGGATAAAGTTATTAAATAAGGGAATACAATTTCAACTAAAATCCCAAGATTAAGAATTTATTATGGAGGAAAAATGAAGTAAAACTAAAATAATGGAGTTAATCAATCTTAGAGAGTATCATAAGTAGTGAAATGAGGAAAACTGAGGAAAATAACACTCCAGGTGTACAATATACATTAAAGTATAGGGGTATAACCAAGTGTCATTATGACACTATTTATTGGGAAAAAATTCAAGATAAATCAATTGATTCCAATTATGTATATTATAACCAATAAAATAATTTCTAGAGATGTAGGACACAAGAGAATACACTTTGAGAATCTTCTTTATAAATTTTTTTTGAAAACACAAATACTCAATCATAAAAAGGTCACTATATTCTAGTTAACCCCACATTGGTTCTTAAAAATCTAGTCACACCCTTAGAAGTCACAAGTTTACATTAAAAATTATTTGAAGAAACAAAATAACTTTTTATGTCATGAAATCACGTAATAAAATACATTTTATGATTTTATCAAATGTTAGCTATGAATTGTAGTTGTGAGATAAATTTAAAATACATGTTTTCCTATAAAATACCTTTATAGTCAATTTAAAGGAATAGAAACATGGTTTACCATTAAAATATATTTATATAAACATATAATATTTTCATTAGGAATATAAAAACTCACATAAGGAGGTGATAAATTAGTGTTTATTAATTTAATGAACTATGAAATAGATAAAATCAACCTATAATTTTATATTTCCACATCATGAGACAATAAATCATCACAAGAAGGCCTAAAAATCCTTAAGAGTATATGAGGATGGGAACGGAGCCTGAGAGAGGGAGTTCAGGGGGGGTCTACATCACCTCAATGGATGGGAATAAATGGGGTGTTGAAGGTCAAAGGGGGGATTCTGTGTCACTTCTATTAATAGGTAAGTTGGAGGGGTGGTTTTGGGGGTCGGGTCACCACTGATGATGGAGGAGGGAGGTCAGGGGGGTTCACGTTGTCATCAGGCAGTTGGTGGCCAGATGGTGGGTGGTCATGGGATTGGGGTCATACAGGGAGTGGGGGAGGCTACCAGTCGGGGTTGGGTCATGCAGAGGGAGTGGGGAGGGGGAGGAAATATGGGTTTTTAAAATATTTTGTGGTAGTTTAATGGAAATTTCTAAAAAATATTAAAATAAAAAAAATATTGGGATGGTATAATGAAGCCACAGCTTTATTATTATTTTTTCTAAAATGAATTTATTTAGTGGAAGTTTATAAAACTGCCATTAACCAATGTTTTTTTGTACTGATATTTACTTGGTTAAGTCATTTGTCCTATATCTAAAAGAGAGAGCTGATGATTTCTTTTAAAAAATTTAATGAAGAAGAAGAATACAATAAAAGTAACAAAATTTATTTGATATAAGATTTCACAGTCACACAAAACATGTGGTCCCCATCTATTTAAATTGGGTCCCAAAAAATCAATTGGTTCCATCACCTCCTTATATTTGTCTGGTTCTCACCACCGAGCGAGGTCACCTTTAGTTTCTTATATACCACACCACCCCAAATACTATCTTCCAATGAACAATTAAATTCATTCTCATGAATACCTATGATTATTCATACAGATAATTTTCAAACTGCTAGGAAAACCTTACATAAATACATTAGATTAATTCTTACACAAGCTCGAAAATTCACACCTTATCATCTAGAAAATTCATCTTATACCAATTTTTCTAAAACATTAACTTCTGTACTAGCCTAACTCCACCATATTTCTATTTCTTTAAGCCTCTCTCTAGTATGAGATCCATGTTTCAGATATCTTTATTTGGATACAATGAATTAGAATATAATGGGAGTCATTAAATTTCTTTACACTGTACCCTATCACTCATGGTAGGGTTACCAATAGAAGATTTACCACATCTATCCAAGAATCTATCTCTAACCTCTCACTCAAGGTAGGGTACCATACCAAACCATATCCTCATCCAACCATGTCTCTACCTCCAACCTCTTGCTCAAGGTAAGGTCCCATAGAAAATATTGAAATCATCCTAAAATTTATTCAAATTTACCCTATCACTCATGTTAGGCTCCCATACCAACCCTCTACCTCATCCCACCAAGTATCTACCCCAAACCTTTATCCTATAGTAGATTCCCACATAGAATCTTGAGCTTAATAATCTTATTCTAGGATGTCCCTCATTCTATACTTTGATATTTTCCCTCTCACTTAGTTTAGTCCTCATAATAAACCTTATCCTATACCCCCTCACATAGGGTTGGCCTCATTGTAAACCCTGACCACTAATATAAACCATCCAACCTCATATGATAATCTCTCCATCACAAACTCATCACATAAGGCATGTCATTAAAAAATGTTATCCCACCCAACTCACATAAGGAAGGTAACTTTTAGTTTTCTTATACCCAACCTAATATATACCCAACAGAAATTACCCACATCCATCACCTCACAATGACCCCATAACATATTCGCCCTATCTAAACCTAGCCTGAAATGAAATTCCAACTTCCTTCCCATTTATTACATCACCATTACCTATCCTAATACCAACGGAACATCTCAATCCAATCACACCTAAGACCATTTTTCAAGTCATCAACATGTTTTAATAGAATTTATGATAAACCATGCTATAGTTCCATCTCATATGTTCTAAATGCTATCTCAAAAGAACAACATCCAATGGAAACCCCAATTTTTTTACTACACCAAGATATAAAGGACTTATCGAACTTTTTACACACATTAAGACTCTGATTCACCCTCCAAAAGCTTCTCATAACCAATCATGTAGTTTGAGGTCATATCCTCCCAAAACCATGTGCCTATGCTATAATGACCCTGACCCTAGTATCCCAAAGCCGGTGGTAAATTTAGTATACTAGAACTAGATACAAGCGATAACATCCCAAGGGATTGAATAGTTTCATTGTGTTGTAAAAAAAGTCACATGATTTAACATCACATTATATTTAAAAAATAACATAAAACATAGTATTTTCTTTGAGAACATTATTATTACTTATACAATACTAGAAAAATGATCTATAGCCACAGATTTATTGCCACAGTTTTATAAACCCGTGACTATATCTTAATTTATATCCACACATCAATTATAATCATGGATATATGGTTATTTGAAGCCTCAGTATGTGGCACCAACTTCATTCCATCGTGGGATTCTCTTATTCTCCCCAACCCTCTCCCCATTACCCTTGCGACCTATCCTCACTGAGACCTTCCTCCACCCCCGCGACCTCTCCTCGCTCAGAGCTCCTCCCATTACCCTCACGAGCTCTCCTCTCTGCGGCCCACCTCCACCCTCATGAGCTCTCCTCTCGGCGGCCCTTCTCCCCCGACGCTGCCTCCCAACGCAGCCACCCCTCCACGAGCTCTCCTATCTGTGACCCTCCCTCGATGCTTCCATCCAACACGGCCACTCTACCGCCCCGACGACGCTGCTCCTAGGCGGCCTCCCCACCTCCTCCTTCAGCACGCCGACCAATCCAGCCTCGTGAAACCCTAACACAATTTCGACCAACTTCAGTTCATCGCAGATTTTTATTCCATCCCGTTGACCTGTCCTCACGCATAGCAGCATCCACATCATGATGTGTTTCTATAGATATCCCCTTGATTGGGACATCTATGGAAGGAAAATAAAGCAATGTCAACTTCTAGGTTCTTTAAACCCTTCGAGATCTTATATCATATTTTAGAAACAACTTAAATATTGGATTTTTATCCTTAGTTAAATGCTACGATGAATGTTTTTCATATTTTAAAACTGAGGAGATGTATACTTGATCCTAATCAAGTTATTAAGTTTGATAATTTTGAGTTGGAAGATAATTGTTCCTATATAGAATGATTACTTTGTATCATCAACTAATGTGAGAAGGCTTTATAAGGGATGATCATATTGATAGTTAAAGAATAACGATTGTTTGTATAGCTTCATAATGAAACTTATAAACATGTATTCTCAATTCTTTCTCAATGTACAAAGTTTTTCTCTCAGGAATCTCATTAATGATTCTTGGTGAGGGGAATCCTAGTGATGAGAAATTTATATGGAATCTCATCATGATGAGTTATTAATTCCATTAATTTGAAGTGTGATATTGTTAAAATGGATAAACATGGATGTTTAGGGGGTTTAGGAAGGATCTAAGAAGGGTAAAAAGAATTTGGTGTTAAAAAGGTAAGGTGTTTAGTGTAGGTGTAGAAATAAATACCTAGTTGTCTTATACAGAGTATTTAGCGGTGTCAGGTATAATCATTGATAACTACTAGTGTAACCACAATATACCTAGTGCGTTATACTAGGCACTTAGTAAGACACAGATGAGTTTTTTTAAATAGGGATTAAAATAGTAATTTTACATTAGATAATTAACCCCTAAAACACCCTTTATTGGGATTTCATTGGGATTCTCATTTTTCAACACCCTTGAAAGGCGATCCTTCATCGCTCTCCGTCTCCCATTGAACCTACCTTTGATTCTTATCTAAATTCATCATTGAGTTTCTGAAAATACCATAACATAATAGATCTAATGTTTAGAATCCATTGTTTTCTTTATTTCACTACTCTTCATGTGAACTGAGAGTTAGTCCCTAAATTTCTCAATCGTCAAGGTTTTGAATTCTTGTTTTCCATTCATCATTCTTACACTGAATGGTAGGATGAGGTGTTAATTCATGATCTTAAGGTAAGGAAATACTCTAAATTTAGATTCTTATTTCTTCCATATATAATGGGTTAAATCCTAGATTACATTTTTCCTAGGTTTTCTAAATATTATCAGGAGTTTCATATCCTCATCATGATGATGCTTGAGTTGTTCTATCAAGTTCGGAACATCATAATGCTTAGTTAAGCCTTGGTCCATGCTTTTTTTGAATAAAATAAAATGAAAGGGGGATGAGAAGATCACGAGGATGAACTTCTTGATAAATGAAAGAACCTAATGAGTTTTAACAGAATAATGTAGAAGAAGTTGGGTCGATGCTTGAGTTATTAAGACTAAATTATTGATATTGGAGCTATTTTTGTGGGTCGTAGATTTTAATGACTGAGAAAAAGAGAGCATGTGATGGAAGGCTAGGAATTAACTCAAGAATGAAATGAGAGATGTTATAAGTCTCTTAAATATGGAAGTGAATATATTTAGAGGATGCATTTGCTAAACTCCAATGATCAATAGATCACAAAAGAACTAGCGATTCATTATTGAGAAGAAGAATTTAGAGACGATCTAGAAGTGATGCCAAGATATGACTAAAAATAATTATTGTTTTGAAATTACAATTGCATCAAAGAAAAAATAAGGAGATCCTCTCTACTTCTGATACTGCGTTTTGAAATATCCAAGAAGATTAATACGAAGTTGTTGTATAAATATTATTTTGAGATGAAGAAATAATTGATCTCACTGGGAGACATAATTGACCAAGAAGAGAATAAAAAGAAAGAGAAAATGGTTTTTGTGGAAACCTAGTGGAGATAACCATTAAATAAATCAAACAACAAATCAAATGGGTTAATATAGTTTCATGAGAAGATATAGTTGGTGTTCCAAGTTATACCCAATTTGTTTTGGATTATAGTATAGTGGGAATGGGTTTAAAAATAGATTTTTCTACTTGAGGTAACAAAGATCTTGATAGTATAAAAAACCAATAATCAAAAAATGGTGTTATGTGTTGGGTGTGCCATGTGAGCAGTAAGAGGAGCCAATAGTGTTGTAGAAGAGTTGGTTGAGTGAGTTGAGGATTTTGAATAATAAGAATCATGATCGACTACATACTATATAAAGTAATAAGAAGAGTGTGTTGAGACAGTGATGATGAGTTACAACCTACCTAGTTTCGATGAAGAAGATAAAGAGAAGAAGAAAGATAAGAGGAAGATTTAATTTGAGTTTGAGAAGCCAGTGAATAAGTTTTGAAGAATTGGTAAGTGAGAATAAAAATAGAGACCAAGTTTGAAGTGTTTCTTTATGATTAGTTTAAGACTTTGTTTGAGGAAGAAGATTATTTTTGTGATATAGTGATATATTGGATAGTATTTATGATCTACTCCAAATATGGAAGGAATTTGAGATGATGAGCTAGTGTGATGCTAGTTTGAAGAATGTGGGATGCAGTATAATGGTTCGTTCACTTGTGATATGGAACATCTTAGGGTTTTTTACAGGTATGGAAAATATTTTTGTTTATGTATATTATCATCATTGATCATTTGCAGCTTTTGGGAATTTCGGATCTTTGAAAGAGATAAAACATTGCTACTGTAGCAACTCATTATTTGAATGAGGGGTTCATTCCTTGAATGCTCGAGGATTCTCAAGACAAAGAGCCCCGAGTCAGGTAACCTCGGTCTCAAGGCTTCTTTGAACTTCCTCATTCATGTCAATGATTAAAATCAACATCTCCCATTTAATGTTAAGATTTTATTTTCTCACTCAAGAATGAGAGAATATGAATCCATACCATTTCATTGAATCTTTTCAGATCACCGTCTAGAATTCTTATTTACATGATTTTAATAGGTTATGGTAGCTTCTCAAGGTTTTCTGCACCTTTCTCCCCCATAAAGAGAAACTGTAGATTTTCTTCATCAATGCGGACCTATTCTATCGATTGATTTTAGGATATACCATATTGAGAATTCACTGAAATGGATTACTTGAAGTAACATTCTAGATTTTATAGCCTGTAAAATTTCATGAGTTCTATTTGTGATCTAGATTCACCTTTAATTCCATTCATGGTTAGAACATAAATACAATATGAAATAGAATAAAGTGTTACTATTTGTTCCTTAGTGTGAAAAAAAATATTGAGAATGTTTTCTCAACCAAGTTTCCCCTTTCTTAATGCTTTCACATTTTTATTCGAGATTTGTTTTTTTCTCTTTGGAACATTGAGTTCTTCAATTTCAACTTATTTATGTGAGATGTTCTTCATTTCATAAACCTTCAAGGCACATGCATCACATAATGTAATATTTATCTTTTTTAGGGATTTTTATTATACCAGTAACCTGATTAAGCAATTGTTGGTACTATATCCATCCATATTACTTGTTCTGCAAA
The DNA here is from genome assembly GCA_963277665.1 of Viscum album. Lineage (NCBI taxonomy): Eukaryota > Viridiplantae > Streptophyta > Magnoliopsida > Santalales > Viscaceae > Viscum > Viscum album. Next base: position 1,434,065,674 of record OY728151.1, on the reverse strand, counting down.
GTTTTAGACAACCTTTGTGGTTTTTATTTATTGAACACCTCTCAAGAAATTTTACTTCTTCATAATGAATTTCATCATTTCCTTTGGAAACATCTTTTATAAGTGCTTACATTATAATTATTTCTTTTTTTCCAAATAGACGGGACATACTACCATGAACTCTTTAGGTACACATTGGAATTTCCACATGGCTTCTTATGATTTATTTTCACCAAACCAGTTCATTTGTATTCTCCTTGGACAAATCTTCTATTATACCATTTCTTGCCTCTATTTTCACATACAAGCAAGGCTTGCTTGCATGAATTTAAGTTTTTCTCCTTCTTCCATGATAGAAGAACTGATCCTTTTATATTTATCACTTGGCTTAGACTTCTTAGGTTTATTACACAAGGATGTATGATTTTCCTTCTTTAAAAACTTCTTGGGAATAGTGCTTCCAAATTCATTTATTTAAAATTTTCTAAAAGGAGTTTTCTTCCATTTTTCATCATCTGTGGTCTTCATTATCCATTTGTTTTTAACACATTCTTAGATGAGCATGCTCCATTCTAGTGACCACACACAATTAAAATAAAATAGTGATCTTAATTATGTTTAAATATGTTATAGGTAGATAGATACTTTCAGTTTACTTTCTATGTTCTGAAATGATCTTGATTTTATCTCCCTTGACTTGGGCACTTTCAAATTTTCAAGAATTGATAGATTATACCAACAATATAATGATATATTCCCAAACCTGTAAAGGGGGCTGGAGGGGGGGGGGGGTGGGCGGTGGGGTGGGGGGGGGGGGGGGGTGGGGGGGGGGTTGTGGTGGGGGTGCAGGTGGGGGGGGGAGTGGGGGTTCAAATGAGTTGGGGTGGAGGGGGGTGAGTGGGGGTGAATTTTGGGGTGGGGGTGGGGGTGGGGGGGGGGCTTGCAGGTGGTGGTGGTGGGGGGGGGGAAGCGAGGGTTCAAATGAGTTGGGGTGAAGGGTGGGGGGGGGTGAGTTGGGGTGCATTTGGGGGGGGGGGGCTATAGCTACAGTTTCACAACCTTTATCAGCACAAGAAATAGGCAATTGTTTTTTTACTTGTTTTCTTGGTTGTATTATTTTTATGTTAATCTCTCATTTCACCCATGCAGACATGTACATAGGGGTTAGGGAGTCCTCATGTATATGAAAAGGTGCATATGCCCAGAGGATGGATGAAGTAACTTAGAGTTGTCACTGATAAAAGTTTCAAGCACCGAGTGTGGCATGGCTTCTTTGAGGTAGGGTTCCTCTCCTAGCCTCTTTAATTAAAGAATGTTTTAAATTGAATTTAGCTGCCTTCTTAATTCTTCATATATTAAATTTCAATTCTTAAATAAGTGTTAGTTAAGATAATTGTTTTTTTGATAAACACGTCATGGTTTTGTAATAAAACCACTCCAACAGAGGTGCGCAGTCTGCGAAAACTCATAGTGGTATACCTTGTTTGACATTATTTCATCGATGTTTTCCTTATACTTAATGTAGTTGTAAGTTGTAAAGCACGCATAGTACTTCACCCATTTTATATCCCTGTAGGGGTTTTCCCTCTTTTTAGATGAAGAGCAGTTCATGGTGAGCCAACTCCCCTTATTTTTAGAGAAAAGTCGTTGAAAAATGTTTTCGCTCCTTTCTTTTCAATTTCTTCGAAATTATTGTGTCACCGGTCACGTGGGAAGAACCACTGGCAAGAATCCATTACTTGGTTCTCTTGTAGGCCATTAATGCAAACCTCAGTAAAGTAAGACTTCTCCTTGTCCGTCTGAATTATCTTTCCTTTCCCTCCATAGGAAATATGTCGAGGTAGGCTAGTCATGTACTTCTCAACCCAATGACCCTGTTGATCAGATCTGCCACAAAAAGTGTTCTGAGAAATAAAATTGGTTATGTGTTTAAAGAAGAGATGATTTCCTGGTCACAGTTTTCTTCCTTTGAGAGTCTATTCCCATTTTCTCAGAACAACTCCCCCTTCATTCACGCCTCTTCTCTAAGAGTAACAAATTAAACCAACATGAGTAGGCTTTGTGTCCAAAATCTCCATAGCGCTAGCAATAGTGTCTGAACCATGATCTTCCATTATGTTAATAAAATTGTCCGAAATATTGCTGTCGATGTAATGCCACAAACCATGTATGTCTTCACTTATATAGAAGTAATCTTCTCGAGATATTGTTCTCTTCTTTTTATGAAAAAAGGGTTTCCAATTAGTCTTTCTGGTCCAAACTGGTCCAGATTTGGTTTTAGTACCTGCATTATTAGAGGCGACATGATTATTTTGAGATTTATTATGAGATGAATTAACCTGCCTTTTTGGAACCTTCTTTTCACTAGAAAACTCAACTGCCTTGTTTCTCTTATCTTCTTCAAATCATTCTAAACTTCAAGATACTTTGATTGTGCCTTTCTTAGTACTTATTCACTCAAAGAAAGTTTCTCTTCAAGGTTACTCCCCATCTTATCCTCATCAACCACATTCAATTTTAATTTTTTTATTTCATTAATTTAAGTAGCTTCCCACTTGATATACTCCTTTCCTTCGATCATATTTTCAAATAATTTCATTAGTAGCCACGTCTCCTTCATGAGTTTTTTGTTCTACTCAATAAATGCTTCCAATTTAGATGGGGGGTGGGGTATGCTTCATGGATGTGTTATTTCTATTTTTTATCCATGTACTGATGCAATGATTATTGATATTATGATTAACAATGTGTGTTTGTAGCTATTTTTTGTTGACATGACCACCATAAATTATCAGTCCAATGGGAGTGACTAAATGATTATATTGTGGTAATAATAGAAAGGAATTATAGAATCTATAATGGTAATGGATTCATGTATCATTTATCATCCCTGATCACATATATAAAAGAAGTTGTAATATCTCATTTCTTTTCCCCCTATTTTCTTGCTGGTGGTTTCTTATGATGAGTCTGGTTCTATCCACCAACATCGATGACAGTGAGTTCCACATTGGATTTGGGTCAGATTTATTTCGTTTATATTCTTTGGCCAAATTTTAATTAGGGATTTTGTGATTTTTGGGTTCTTTATATTTTTTTATTGCTTTCTGGATCTCGTTTAAGTGGATTCGAGTTGCCGTTGACGAAGGATTAAATGTGTATGCATAGGTAGGCATATAAATATATAAGTTCTTCCTTTATATATATATTCACTCATGAAAGTATTCATATATATATTGGTGCTATGTGTACTTATATATAGATATGAAAAATGCATACATGTGTAAGTGTAAAGGGGTATATAAAAGTATAAACATATATTTAAGGATCCCCTTGTGCATATTTGTCCATGAAAATATGTACATAGGGGCTATGTTTCCTTATTTATATGTGAAGTTGGCATATGCGTGCAAGCAAAAAAAAGGAAGATTCGAGTTGTCGTTAAAAGCAGCGCCTTGAGTTTGAGGTATGTTTCCTTTGCCTAACCCTTTAATTTGAATTCTATAATTGCTCGAGTATTTTAAAAACTTGTTTTCATTATTATATAATGTGTATATGCAATTCAAAATGGTTGTGGATATTTATAATGACATTTTCACCTATTTTGCATGATTTTTCTAATCCTTCAACGTAGACTCATAGAAAGTTTCAGCCAACTCAATAGTAGAAAATGAAATTTACTTCACTTTAGAGGTGACAGTTTCCTCATTTTGAGAAAACATCAACCGAGAATTCTCATAAAAATCTAAAAAATAAAGAAAATCTTTGTTTTCATTTCATCAAACATAAAAAATCGACTTTGAAAACATGATACTTTCTTTAGTAACATCATTGTGAAACACTTGAACAAGAAAAAGATAGAATTTAACCTATTAAAATAAATCCACCTAGGCATGATTCACTGTGTGACCAGGGGTTTCACACCATTAATCCCTACCCTTGAGAATTTCATGGCTTGAACTAAGGTTCACAGCCGAAAATGTTCTTGATAGGGGGGGGGGGGGGTTCACCCATCAACTAAAAATAATGGTGCTCCTAACCATATGATTTTTCAACTGATAATGATCTTCCAACGGTCTATCGACCTGGTAATTGGATTTTGAAAAATGATCTCAACGAGGTTTTCAGATCACTGCATCCAACCCCTTGAAAAACACCGGTCCGTTCTCCTCTAGATAAATTTTCCTGAAATTTCTTGGTTTCACCCGCTAGTGTGATATCATATCTATCAATAAATATTAGATGATTCCAAAAGGTCAAATTAAACCCAAGATCCATCCATGTATTGAACACAATATTGAATCATATCCTCCAATATATGTATCATCTACTCTTAGTGTCTGTCTATATATTGATGGTACGTTGTTCTCAATATTAGATGATTCTCTAAGGTCATATTAAACAGTTTCCAAAAATCATGGCATAATATATGCATCTCTCTCTGATATAATTCTTAAGGGAACTCCATGATAGTATTAGTATTCCCAGATTTAAAACATTCCTATATTTTCTACTAGGACCATGGACACCAAAAAAGACACCCGAATTCATCACCCATATTTGTCTCTCTAGGATTCAGAAACCACATAGGTATGACAGTCTCTCATCAACTATTCACCAAATGATTGAAGGACTATAACTCCTATAAAATTGTAACACATCATCATCCAACAGTGAACACTAAAGTGTCAGTTTACCACCTTCTAGTTATTCCTGCAACACATTAAATACAGGGTTAAATTCTATACTAACCTTCCCCCAGCCTATATGAGATGATATGGTAAATAAAGGGGAAAATCAGTTGATTTATAGTTATTAGAATCATCCATCCTCCAATTAGATTACATGATCATAATGTGTTATTGTTCATCAAAAGTATTTTAACCAGGTTCTAAGGGGGGAGGGGGAAAGGGGTAGGTGTGTTTAGGGTTATTTTTCAAGGGGCATGGGTAGGGTGTAGGGGGTGTGCTGAGGGGGGGTGGTGTGTAGTGGGTTGGGTGGTGCAGTGGGTATGTGTAGGGGGGGCAGGGGGGGAAGTGGAGTTGGATGGGGTGGGAAGTGCAGTGGGAAGGGTGTGTGTGCAGGGGGGCAGGGTGTGTGCAGTGGGCTGGGGGGGGGGGGGGGTGAAGTGGGTGTGTGAAGGGGGGGGGGGGTGCAGTGGGTGTGCGCATGGGGGGGCATGGGGCAGGGTGAGGGGGTAGGGGGGAAGTGCAGTTGGCTGGGGGGGGGGGGGAAGTGCAGGGGGCAGGGGAAGGGGGCAAGAGGGTGCGCATGAGACATGGTGAGGGGGCAGGGGTGGTTTTCTGGGGGTAGGGGGAGGGAGGGAAGGGGCAAGGGGGGTGTGCTAGGTTCTCTTGCAAGGGAACGGGGTAGGGTGCAGGGGGGGGGGTGTGCTGAGGGGGGGGGGGTGGTGTGCAGTGGGCTGGGGGGTGCAGTGGGTATGTGCAGGGGGAAGTGCATTGGGCTGGGGGGGGGAGTGCAGTGGGCAGGGTGTGTGTGTGGGGGGGGGGGGCAGGGTGTGTGCATTGGGCTGGGGGGGGGGTGCAGTGGGTGTGTGCAGGGGGCAGGGAGGGAAGTGTAGTGGGCTGGGGGGGTAGGCGAAGGGGGTAGGGGGTGTGCAGCAGACAGGGTGATGGGGTAGGGGTGGTTTGCTGGGGACATGGTGAGGGGGTATGAGGCAAGGGGGGTGTGCAGTGGGCTAGGGGGAAGCACAATGTGAAGGGGTGGACATGGTGAGGGGGCAAGGGTGGTTTCCTGAGGGGATGGGGAGGGGGGTGTAGTGGGATGGGGGGGGCAGTGCAATGGGCATGGGGTGTGCTGGGGAAGGGGGGGGGGGGAAGGGGCAGGGGGTGTGCTGGGCGGGGGGGGGGGGGGGGGTGGTGGTGTAGCGGGGGGGGGGGGGGGTGTAGGGGGAAGTGCAGTGGGCTGGGGGTGCAGTGGGCAGGGGGTGTGTGCAGGGGGGGGAGGGGGGTGTGCAGTGGGCTGGGGGGGAAGTGCATTGGGCAGGGGGGTGTAGTGGGCTGGGGGGGGAGTGCAGTGGGCAGGGGGGAAGTGCAGGGTGGAGGGGGTGTGCTAGGGAAGGGGGACTGTTTTTTTTATGGAATGAGGGGACATATAGCCACGGTTTTAAACCGTTGATATAGGGATATAGCCAAGGTTTAAATCTGTGTAAAAAGGCCTGTATCCACAGTTTACAACCGTGGCTATATATATTGCCTGACTTAGGATTCTACCACGGTTTAAAAACTATGGCTAGAGGGTGTTTCCACAGTTAAAACCGTGGCTATAGGTATATAGCCACGGTTCAAACCATGGAAATAGGGATATATCCATGGTTTCAACCCGTGGCTATAGGTTTTCCCTATATCTATGCCAATACGAGCCACGGTTTATGAAACCATGGCTATAACCTATAGGCACGGTTTTTTGGCCTATAGCCACGGTTCCAAACTGTGGCTATAGCCTTATTTTGTAGTAGTGATAGTATATCCTTTCATATCAATACTAGTATTATTCCCATTACCCATAGTAAAGGAAACAAAATAAAACATTGAGACCAAATTCAAAGTAAGGGAATGCATACAATAGAAGCTATCATCAAATCTGTAAGGAATGAATAATATTATAGGAATAAAAATGATCAAACAATTCCATATAAATAATAACATGATCTTGAAACTTATCCATTAATATGATAACAATTCGAATAATCAAATGTACTTCAATAAATTATTTCATATAAATGGAACGCATAAGGATGGACATCATAAACATACGTTCTCTTTCTTGTTCCAAGAAGTGAAACATAAATGGGTATGTCATATGCTAGATACCCAACATGTTTATATCAAAAACCTTATCAATAAATTTAGGGAATATATTATTATGGTTCCCAGTCAATAATTAATAAGTCCAATGTACTCATCATATGAATAAACAATATAACATAATCAAAATGCTTTAATAATAAACAACTATACATATATGAAAAACTATCATAGGTAATTTAAATTCTTCCCAAATAAATTGATTACAATACACTAATAGAAATATAGTGAATTATATCACAATAATATATCCTCATTAAAGCTTAATGTTCATTAAAAGATACTTATATCAATGAAAATACTTTTAAAATATTATAAATAAATTTCTTGAGGAAAATACCCTTTTCATTTTGAATTCACTTACTTTTAATATAAACTGTTCCAAATATGTGGTGAAAAATTATTTGGAAATTAACTTCAAAATATTTAATTTATTCTTAAAAAGAGTATTCATGATAGTGGGAATAACCATTGCTGTGGTTTATATTTAAAATATGATTTCATTCACTTTTCAAAAAAAGTTACTTTTCCAGAAAAAATGAATATTAATATTTACAATTTATGTAAAAATTAAAACATGGTTAAAAATTACATTAATCCATCATTTAGTAATTTTAAAAACATTCATGGAAATATTTGAAAGGAAAATGTGGGCATGGATGAAAAGGATTCCCAATAGAATAAAAAAACAAATTCATTTTTCCCTAAAACAATTCTTTCAGACTTTTATATACATAGAGAGAGGAAAATGAATGGAAAACCTATAATTTCATGAAATATATAAAGGATAATAAAATTTGGGTGGTTTAAGATATAAATATCATATAATTCCCCCAATGGAATATTAATCTTAAAAATCTTGAATAAGGAGGAGATTGTGAAGTAAAGCCTTACCTCAAGTCCACCTTACATTAAAAGTTATTTTAACCTCTTGTAAAATAAATTTAAATTTATAATAATTCAATTTTAGAACCATATATATTCCTTTAATATCATATACTATCCACTTATAACATTTCACCACTTTTTTATTAATAATTTGTTATTGAGATTGTCATTTCTGAGTGCTAAATATTTTTTTCATATATGATTTAGTTCATCCATCTTGATGTTGGTTCCATCATATAAATTTTTTTAACTATGATATAAATAACATATATATTAATTATAAATATATTTAGAAGAATTTTTTATAGAAGGACATGAAAAATTAATTATATCACCTCCTAGAGGTGGTAGTCATCACATACGCAAGTGCGGGGTAATAATTTTTTAACGGTTGGATGGGTAAGAAGATAAATGATATATTATATTAATATAATTATAATTATGTTATAAATAACACTTATATTGATTATTTATATTTTTTTAAGAATCCATGTAAATTGGTGATGAAAAATTACTTAAACTGTTACATGGAGATGGTAGGTCGTATGTACACATGAGCAATGTTTTTAATTTCCAATAGATGTATTAGTAGAAGAAAAGGGTTATACAAAAAAATATAACAAAATTTTAGTATAGTATATAGAATTTTTTATATCAAAATGATTATTATATTTCACAATTTAATAAAAGAATAAATTAAAAAACACTTGGTTGTGTTGTATACAACTTATTCGGACAACCACCTTTGATTTATACCAAAAGAATCCTTAGGATGATATTATGATCAAACTAGGAACTCTATGATATGATTAGAGATTTTTGGGAAGTATAAACAGATTTTGAAGTGTTGATAAGAGTGGATAGGTGGTTCCATTTTCAATGTGTGGGATATGATACACTTGAAATGTTTTAAAAGATTAAAACATCTTTATGCCTTACTCAAGTCATGCTGCTCAAAATTTGTATATTATAAAATTTAATGACATTTAGGATTTAAATATAGATATATAATAGTATTTATAAAACTTTTAAGTAATTTTAACACTCATAGTTTTTATTTTACCACCACTAATCCATTGTAACTTTTACCATAGTACTGTATTTGGACATTGGTTACTATTCATAATGAACAAAAATGAAAGTGACCTCATTATGAAATTTAGAAATTATTATTTTAAATTATTATACAATTTTATAAAATTCAATTTCAAAATTTGGTATATTTTAATTTTAAAACAATCACTCAAAACATGATGTGATTTGTTTGTTAGATAAATGAATTTTTAAACCAAGAAATGAAGTTATACCAAAATCAAGTATGATATTGATTACTATGTAATTATTTAGATAATTTATAATTAATGGGAAATTATGTTATTTATTTTAAAATTAGAAACAAAATAAGACTGTCAAATTACTTTATTTAATGAAAAAATATCTATTTTCAAATAATAGGTATTTTTCATAATTCACAAAAAAAAATATTTTTAGAAAAAATCCCACAAATTAACCATAAGCTAATATTTTCATAATAACTTAAAAAAATAAACTTATATCCTAAAATAAAATTTCTAGTAATTGTATAAATTAATTATAATGACAATAAAAAAGTAAAAAAATCATTTTTCAATAAAAACTATTTCTGAATCATAAGATGACTTTTCTAAAAAAATGTGTAATTATATATTATGAATTAATCAATTAATTTTCATGAGGTAAAAAATTTGAAAATATTTATTATTATTTGGGTTTTCATTTTCATATATCTAATCTAATATCTAGGTTATAATGGTCACTTTTATAGTATATCACATTTTTCTAAAAGAATGATGTTGATTGTCAAGAAAGATATCAATCTTATTATTAGTTTAAACTAAATTTTTTGGGTTCTATATTTCCCCAATTAAATAAATTTCAACGTCAAAACTTTATATATTTTGGAAATAAAGTGTTTAATTTTTTATTTTTTTTAAAACCAACATCATCAAAAGGAATAATAAAATTTTCATTGAAAATGGGAAGTTGGAAATGTAAAGGTTACACCAAATAACACATAATCAGTTTCATAGATGAGGTGAAAATTAAAGGGAAGTGAAAATTGGGATATGGATGAGAATGAATGATGTACAAGGAATGATTTATAGTGATATATAACATGATCATGTGAAATTTAATGACCATAAAACCATAAATTAGTAAGGGATAATATAGACAATCATTTCATAAAAAATGGAGGTAAAAAAATAACTTGTTTGTTTTAAGATATTTTTACTTGAGTTAATGGATTATTTTACTATCAGGATGGCGGACATGAGAAAATATAATTACTTCATTTATTTCTATTTGTAAATATTTTTAGTGTATTTTAAATATTTTCCACATATGATTCTAATGATTAATCACAAAATATAATTTTTCATACTTGAAGCACAAAATAACCCTTTAATCGATATGAATATCCATAGAAGAACAAAAAGTTATTTCATGTGTCTAAAAAAATGATCCGAATAAGTTAACATAACACTCAATATAAAAAATATTCTAGTCAATAAGTAATATATTAATTCATAGAACCTAAAAAATAAAAACTATAAAAATGAAACAATTCATTAACCTTAAAATTATAATACCACTAGTTCAACATATTTTCTTATGATTCGTCTATTAATTCCTAAATACTTAAAAATAGTTAAACCCCTGATAAAATAGTATTATTTCAATGTCAAACATTAGTATAACAATCATATTTTCAACTGGACAATATCTATTCATCATACTAGAGACTTCCTTCTATATTATCATTACAACTAGATTCCCACTATGTATTTTCATTGGAAACCTTTTTTCCTTATAGTGTTAAGGAATGATTAAATATTACTAGCAAATATAAAAGACTATTTTGATCTAAAATCAAATGAAGTATTAGGTGACTTTGATTTTGTGATCAATGTAAGAACCCGGTTCTTATTTTTGTGGTATGGGATTCTTCTTTTTCCTTTTCCTTCAGTTTTTTTGAGAAGATATGGAAAATGGGGGAAATCCTATGTTTTGGAACTACACGCCATGTACTTTTCCACACGCCATGTACTTTTCCCGTGTGGGATGGGTACACGGGGCATGTAGCCATGCCAACAATGAAGGGTGTAGGAACTGACTACACGCCGTGTAGTGGTACCTTACATGCCGTGTAGTCAGTCGGTAGACCTAAACAGTAAGTCGGTGGAGCAGCCGACAGCTGGGCGACAGTACACGCCATGTACTCTAGAGTACATGCCATGTACTCATGTCGATGGATGAACAGTGTGGCGGTGCCACCATAGGAACAGTTAAATGAAAGAAGTATACGCCGTGTACTCAGAAGTACACACTGTGTACTTTGTTTTTTCGGCTTAAAACAGGCAGTAGCCTCCTCATTTAGCAGAGGAAGCGTTTGAGCCGTTTTGGAGCCAAGGAGGACGACCGAACTTTTGAAGATCCGCAAGGTGTTCGTCTGGAATCTGATTCGGCTTCGGACGATCTCGTTGGAACCGCAGTTGTAAGACCTCTCCTCTCCTGGTACCATTCTTACCAATTATTTCCCGAGGGGGAGTTATTTATGTTTGAATGGGTTTTTTTCTTCGTCAGATCTACGCCGTTCTTAGGCGTTTTTGGAGTCGGCGTTCGGGTTTAACGTTCGTTGGCGTATAAGGTAGGTGGCTTGGTGTAAATTTCCAACTGTCGTGCGTTTTTGTGCGTTTTCGTACCACGAACCCATGTTGGGGTGTCGTGTGGCTGAGGACGTTGCTATATTTAATTCCTAGAATTGCATAGGTGATTAAAATATGATAATAAAATGTTGTTTAGGATCATTGCTTCGATCCGGAACCACCCCGGGGTGTGTTCCACTGTTTAGCCATTTGGCCAGGATACTCGAGGGTATGCCCTCAAAGTAGTAATTGTAGAATTTCCTTGAGAGTAATTTCTTGTTACTGATTTTTTACCTATTGGGAATGGCCCGGTTACCTATTTGGCCTGAGGGCGTTGTTGTGATTAGCCTGAGGGCACTACACTATTTAGCGAGAGGGCTATAGTATTTCGCCTGAGGGCAACCTTTCGTGCCTGAGGGCTTGACTTATGTGCCTGAGGGTGACACTTCGTATGCCTGAGGGCAATTTCTATTATGCCTGAGGGCTATACCTGCGGGTTGGATTCTGCTTACCCGAGGGTAAGGTTTTTATTGTCTGAGGACGTGGACTGCTTGTTTAGAAATGCACTGTGGTGATTTCTAGTATATAATGAATTAAATGAAAAACAAAATGGCAATTTAATTTTTAAGTTAGTTACTTGTCAATACTACTTACTTTGTTGCATTTTACTATTGAACACTGTTGTTGCATGCTTACACGCATTTGGGCATGAGCCTTTGGTGGGTGCCTACTGAGATATATTTCTCACACCCTGTTTGAGTCACGCTTTTCAGCCCAAACAGATTACATTTCTGCAGGTGTGGATAGGGGAAAGAGTCCCTATACAGGTACTTGAATGTTACTAAGGAGTAGGAGGGCATGGGACCGAGCCTAGGCTCGCGATGTCGCTGCCAGCTATTTTGGAATTGTTTTGTTGTACCCTGTATTTTGTTGTACTGTATTGATGTATAACATGTTATGGCTATTTTCTTTGAATTTTAGACAAGTAGCATCATTACTTATATACTGTTGGTTATGTCCACTGCTGTTGGTTATTTCAGTTGTGTATGCTTTACTACTTCCGATGTTTTTTGTATGTTTATTTCCATTCCGCTGCGCTACACTTTGAAAAATGAGGGCATAGTTTCGCCACTATCAGACCTGGGCCCTCACTGCTAGTCGGCAGCCTCTGGAATTTGGGGAAATGCGCTTGAGGTCTTGTGGAGAACCGGATTCGGGGCACCCATTGAGTAACACCCGGGACCAGGACGTTACGAAGTGGTATCAGAGGGTTTCTTTTCTTTGACTTACTATTTGGAGTCGTAATCAGGGATAGGACGAACGGTAGTTGGTAATAAGTTGTGACTGGGCGTAGCTAACCCGCATAAAGGGAAAAGCCAATTACCTTGTGATTGCAATTTTATTGATTTTGCGATTTATAGTTGATTTCTTTTCACCCTTGGGTGACACACTTGAGATTGTGCTGTTTATATTTTATCTATGGGTTCTATTTAGTTGAACCCTGATGAGATGAGGGTATGCTATCTCATGCATCATATAGACACTTGCTAGATATCACATGCCATGAATATTTTCCATTCAATGTAGGTGTATTAGAATTTGCATGTTGTTGTGATAGTTGTTGTGCTAATAAATCATGTTGTTGTGATAACTGCTTGATAAATACCTGCCTAGTGATATGGTATGTTCGTTTGATCTTGTTTATAGAATAGACACCAAACTTTGGTTTTTTTGGAGTATGGGCCCCCATTGACTGGAAATTGGTGGATCATTGACTGTTTGCTAGTTATAACACATATAAGATGTCAAACTTTGATTTGTGGGGAGTATGGGCCCCCACGGGTCGGAATTTGACACTTAGGTGTTTTTTTCAATATTTTCTGGGTTTCAGGGATGTTTCTGAGGCATAATATCTGAAACCTAGTATACATGCCGTGTAGTATTTTTAAACACATCGTGTATGCTCTTCTATTCGGGAAGAAAAATGAACTTTTTTGAGTACATGCTGTGTACCCGGAGTACACGCTGTGTAGTCTCTTCCCGTGTCACAAACCGTGTGGGCAGTGACATGGGGAAGGGAAGAGCTTGGCTAAAACACGTCGTGTACTGAATATACATGCTGTGTAGTGTTGACCCGGAGTCCGGCCGTGTAACTAACAACACGGGTCGGTGAAATCTTGTACAAAACACGTTGTGTCAATGATGAACACGCCGTGTAGTGTGAACTAGGGACTCGGCCGTGTAACTAATAACACGGGCCAGTGTCACCTCTCCCAGAACACATCGTGTACCTGTGGGACACGCTGTGTAGTCTGGTCCGAGGACAGACCATGTGGAGTTAGCCGTGTGGCTGGGAAACGGGGTGGTGTACATGCCGTGTGCGGGTGTAACACGCCATGTAGTGTAAATCTGAGTAGTCGGCCATGTCACAGATGACGCGGGCAGATGGAAAATAACACCGTACATGCCATGTAGATATTATACACGCCATTTAGTTTTGTTCGACGAAATATGTGTGGCTTAGCCGTGTAGAAGGACCCGGGCAGGGGAAGGGAAGTCAAGTACATGTCGTGTATTCCTTGTACACGCCGTGTAGTCTTGTTTTTCCAATTTTCATTCTTTCTTTCTCTTTTTTCCTTGGTGGTTCCTTCGCTTTCCGATCTTAATAATCTTGAATTTGAGGCATGCTTTTGACCTTGTAGTGTCATGCTGCGTAGACGACCACGAGTTGTTATCCAGGAGAGCAGCGGTGATTATACTCTGGAGATGGTGGGCCATGGGCCACCAGTTGATCCTCCAGCAGAGCCAGATGCGGCGCCAGCTGTTATACCAGACACAGGCGCAGAGGTGCAGTTACATGAAGGCTTTATTCAATTCATGCAGACCTTTCAGGGAGCACCGTAGGCTGCCACATCTATGGCCGAGCTGACACGTATCTTTCAGAAGCAGCATCCGACTACGTTTTCAGGGGATGGCGGACCACAGGCTGCGAAGTCTTGGCTAGGATCGATGCAGACTATTTTCGATCATCATAAGATGCTTCCAGGGTGGAGGGTCAAGCTCACGACTTATATGCTACGTGATTCTTCCAAGAGGTGGTGGGATGTTACCACCTAGTCAGAGCATCATAGAGACATGGAGTGCGAAGATTTTCAGGTAGTCTTCTATTACTTCTTCATTCCCGAGACGCTGAGGGCAGATAGAGCTTGAGAGTTCATGAATCTGCAGTAGGGCGCTATGTCGGTGATTGACTATTCTGCTCGTTTTACGGAACTTCAGCGTTTTTCACCCGTGCTGGTGGGTGATGAGACGTTGAGAGACAGATGTTTTGTGGATGGTCTCCGGTATGACATCTGAGCACTGGTGAATGTTTTCATGTTGCTTACTATACACACGATCGTGAATCAGGAACTGATTACAGAGAGGAACCTACTGGAATTTAGTGGTGTGGGCAAGGGCGATTCAGCACCAGTTATTAGTATTATTTCTGCTAGCAAGAGGAAGAGACAGATAGACTTCTCTTAGGGTGGTAGTACCAGCCAGACAGCATCTTCAGGTGGCCCGATCAGTTGCTACCAGTGTGGCAGAGAGGGGCAGAAGAGACTGCAGTGTCCACGAGACCCAGTGGAGTGCTGAGCTTGCAGCAAGATGGGTCATCTGCAATGCTTTTGTAGGGCGTTTCCACCAGTGTCTAGTGAGAGGTGTCCTGTGTAGACTTCGCGTGCGGGAGCAGGACCAGTGGCTTCTTACCCATCAGGGAACTGGAATACGTTAGGGCGTGCAGGTAGAGATGGTGGTCGTGGTCATGATAGCTAGACACCAGGATCGTAGAGGCAGCAGGGCGGGACATCTGAGGGTAGCCAGGCTGTGTCATAGGGCTGCGACACAAGGCAGGCATATGAAGTGCAACAGACCCAGCAGAAGTAGGATCCCGGACCTTCGACAGTCAGAGGTACTATTCTAGTAGCTTCTGTCTTGTCTTCAGTACTTTTCGATACATGTGCTACACATAGTTTTATATCTTTACCCATTGTGGAGAGCCTTGGGCTCAATGTTTCTTCTTCTTCTGATATCAGGATGCTAGACACTCTGTTGGGGACCATGAATACTGGTGTGCGTCAGTGCAAGGAGTGCCCCCTTGAGGTTGGTGGGTGTCACTTCCTTTGGGACCTCTATGTCTTGGAGATGACGATCTATGACGTCATTCTCAGGATGGACTAGTTGGTTCCCTTTCTAGCCTTTGTAGAATTCTATGGTCGCAGGGTGCGTTTCACGTCATTAGAGGGTGGAGAATTTCTATACAAGGGCGAGTGGGATGTTTAGGCGAGTCGAGCTGGACCAGAGCATCATGGGCGAGGTGAAGTCATAGCCTAGATGACGAGATTATATCTGGATGACTAGGGGGTTTGTCAGACGTATTTCCCTCCAGTTTTTGATCTTTTTTGGGATGTCTTCCTGGACGAATTTTTAGGTCTACCTCTGGTGCGTGAGGTGGATTTCTCTATCGATCTTGTGCCAGGAGCAACACCGGTGTCCATTTCTCCTTATAGGATGGCCACGCCTGAGTTGCAGGAGCTCAAGAGGTAGTTAGAGGAGCTACAGGCGAAGGGTTTTATCCAACCCAATAATTCTCCTTGGGGTTCTCCGGTCCTTTTTGCAAAGAAGGCGGATGGTGCCCTCATACTTTGCGTGGATTATCGAATGCTGAATCAGTTGACGGTTAAGAACTGATATCCCTTGCCGAGTATAGATGATCTATTTGATCAGCTTCGTGGAGCACGAGTGTTCTTGAAGATTGACTTGAGATTCGGATATCATTAGCTGCACGTTAGACCATTGGATATACCACTCACAACTTTCAGGAGTAGGTATGGTATATATGAGTATACGGTTATGCCATTCGGACTGACGAACACGCCGGAAGTTTTCATGGCTCTGATGAATCATGTGTTCCATCCATATCATGATTCCTTTGTGGTGGTATTCGTGGACGACATCTTGGTGTACTATCACACTTGACAGGGCCATGCCACCCATCTTGAGATAATATTGAGAAGACTGAGAGAGCATCGACAATATGCTAAGCTCTCAAAGTGCCACTTTTGGATGCACCAGATTCACTTCCTGGGTCATATCATCTCAGAGGCAGAAGTTGTAGTAGACTAGGAGAAGGTGAGAGCAGTAGTTTCCTGGGAGGAGCCTAAGAATGTGTTTGAGATACAGAGTTTCTTAGGGATGACTGGTTACTACAGATGCTTCATACGGGACTTCTCCCTCTTAGCAGCACCGTTGACAGGTCTAACTAAGAAGGGTGTGAAGTTTGTTTGGTCAGAAGCTTGCGAGACAACTTTTCAGGACCTGAAGGGAAGGTTGACATTAGCAACGATCCTGATACTCCCAGAGCAGGGAGAGAGCTATATAGTTTACTGTGATGCATTAGGGATTGGGCTGGGAGCAATGTTGATGTAGGGTGATCGAGTCGTTGCGTATGGGTCTTGGCAGTTGAGGCCACATGAGAGGAATTACCCGACGCATGATCTTGAGTTGGATGCAGTTGTTCATGAGTTACGCTGTTGGAGACACTATCTATTAGGAGATAATTTCGTGGTTTTAACCGACCAAAAAAGCCTCAAGTATATCTTTACTCAGCGTGACCTGAATCTGAGGCAGAGAAGGTGGGTAGAGTACCTACAGTCCTTCGATTTTGAGCTTTCCTATACACCTGGTAAAGGTAATGCAGTAGCTGATGCACTGAGTAGGAAGACTCAGATACATGCAGTGCAGGAGGCCAGTGGTGAGTGGGAGCTTATGGATTTGTTCTCTGAGATGCATCTGGAGGTGCATGACAGTCAGGGGTAGACTTTTCTTTCCTCGTTAGCTGTGACATCTACCATCCTAGACGGAGTGAGGATGAGACAACTATCGGATTCAGAAGGCCTAGTTCTACAGGAGTCAGTGGCAAGTGAGGACCCTCCTCCCGGTTGGACGATAGGAGATGATTAGGTTTTTCATTTCCATGGATGAGTATGGGTTCCACGGGATATAGGCGAGGAGCTGATAATAGAGTTTCATGCTTTAGCTTGGGAAGTTCATCCCGGGGTTACCAAGATGTACTGTGACTTGAGGCGTCAGTACTGGTGGTCGGGTATGAAGAGAGAGATAACTGGTTTTGTTACGAGGTGTTCCACCTGTCAGCAGGTGAAGGAAGAGCACCAGAGACCAGTTGGGCTGTTACAGCAGTTGCCCATTCCAGAGTGGAAATGGGATGACGTCGCGATGGATTTCGTGACGGGATTGTTGAGGTCACCTCTAGGCAATGACGCTATGTGGATTGTTGTGGACAGACTCACGAAGGTATCTCACTTCTTTCCGATCAAGGAGAACTTTGGGGTGGACGAACTCAGAAGGCTTTATATTCGAGAGATCGTACGTCTTCATGGGGTACCTCGTTCTATCGTTTCAGATAGGGACCCCTACTTTATGTCTCGTTTCTAGCAGAGTTTACATATGACGTTGGGTACACAGGTGCTTCTAAGCACATCATACCAGCCTCAGAAAGATGTCCAGTTAGAGCGGACGATACAGGTGCTAGAGGACATGCTGGGCGCATACGACCTAGACTTTGGGGGATCTTGGGAGAATCATATACCCTTAGTCGAGTTTGCCTATAACAATAGTTTTCAGGAAAATATTGAGATGGCACCATACGAGGCTTTATATGGTAGGCCATGCCGATCACCTTTGTGCTGGTTAGAGGCAGGTGAGACAGCTTTACTGGGGCCACAGCTCATACAGGGGATATCTGAGCAGGTCCAGTTGACTTGGAAGCAGATGGCTATCGCGCAGTCTCCTCAGAAGTCTTATGCCGATCGCCGCAGATGACCTTTGGAGTTCATGGTCGGGGATCAGGTTTTCTTGCGTGTTTCACTGAGGCTGGGACACAAGCGGATCAGGAAATAGGGTAAGCTTTCACCGAGGTATGTGGGACCATTTTAGATTCTGGAGAGATTCGGGCCGGTTGCCTATCAGTTGTAGTTACCGCAGCGGTACCGAGCCATGCACGACGTCTTCTACGTGCCTCAGTTGCATTACTACCATTCAGACCCATCTCACACCTTTCATCCAGAGGAGGTTGAGCTTCAGCATGATGCGTCCTTTGAGGATCATCCGATCCGTATCGTCGACAGGAGCATGAAGGTTCTCCGAGGCCAGTCAGTTCCTCTCGGTTGGGTGCTATGGCAGCATGTCCGAGTGCAGGATGAGACCTAGGAGTGGGAGGCTGACGTACAAGCTCAGTGGCCAGAGCTATTCTGAGCTTATTCTTCACCCCCTTTGAAGGGAAATTCGGGGATGAATTCCTATAAGGGGGGAAGTTTGTAAGAACCCAGTTCTTTTTTTTGAGGTACGGGCTTCTTCTTTTTCTTTTTCCTTAAGTGTTTTTGAGAAAATATGGAAAATGGGGAAAAATCCTAAGTTTTGGAACTACACGCCATGTACTTTTCCACACGCCATGTACTTTTGGCTGTGTGGGATGGGTACATGGGGCGTGTATCCATGCCGGTGACAAAGGGTGTAGGAACTGACTACACGTCATGTAGTGGTACCTTACATGCTGTGTAGTCAGTTGGAAGAACTAAACAGTAAGGTGGTGGAGCAGCCGACAGTTGGGCGATAGTACACGCTGTGTACTCTGGAGTACATGCCGTGTACTCATGTCGACAGATGAACGGTGTGGCGGTGCTGCATGAGGAACAGTTAAATGAAATAAGTACACGCCATGTACTCAGAAGTACACACCGTGTACATTGTTTTTTCGTCTTAAAACAGGTAGTAGCCTCCTCATTTGGAAGAGGAGGCGTTTGAGCCATTTTATACCCAAGGAGGATGACAGACCCCTTGAAGATCCACCGGGTGTTCGTCTGGAATCCGATTCGGCTTTGGACGATCTCGTTAGAACTGCACGGGTAAGCCCTCTCCTCTGCTAGTACCACTCTTACGAATTATTTCCCGAGGGGAAGTTATTTACGTTTGAATAGGTTTTGTTCTTCGTCAAATATACGCCGTTCTTGGGCGTTTCTGGAGTCGGCGTTCGGGTTTAACATTCGTTGGCGTATAAGGTAGGTAGCTTGGTGTAAATGTCCAACTGTCGTTCATTTTTGTGCATTTTTGTACCACGAACCCATGTTGGGGTGTCGTGTGGCTGAGGCCGTTGCTATATTTAATGACTAGAATTGCATAGGTGATTAAATTATGATAATAAAATGTTGGTTTGGATCATTTCTTGGATCCAGAACCACCCCAGGGGTGTGTTCCACTGTTTAGCCGTTTGGCCCGGATACCCGAGGGTATGCCTTCAAAGTAGTAATTGTAGAATTTCCTTGAGAGGAATTTCTTGTTACTGCTTGTTTACCTATTGGGAAGGGCCTAGTTACCTGTTTAGCCTCATGGTGTTGTTGTATTTAGCTTGAGGGCATTGTTGTGATTAGCCTGAGGGCACTGCACTATTTAGCCCGAGGGCTATAGTATTTCTCCTGAGGGAAACCTTTTGTGCCTGAGGGCTTGACTTTTGTTCCTGAGGGTGACACTTAGTATGCCTGAGGGTAATTTCTGTTACGCCTGAGGGCTATACCTGCGGGTTGGATTCTTCTTACTCGAGGGTAAGGTTTTTCTTTTCTGAGGACGTGGACTTTTGTTTAGAAATGCACTATGGGGATTTCTAGTCTATAATTAATTAAATGAAAAATAAAATGGCAATTTAATTGTTAAGTTAGTTACTTGTCAATACTGCTTACTTTATTGCATTTTACTATTGCACACTATTGTTGCATGCTTACACGCAGTTGGGCACGGGCCTTTGGTGGGTGCCTACTGAGATATATTTCTCACACCCTATTTGGGTCATAGTTTTCAGCCCAAACAGATTACGTTTTTACAGGTGTGGATAGGGGAAAGAGTCCCTATACAGGTACTTGACTGTTGCTAAGGAGTAGGAGGGCATGGGACCGAGCCTAGGCTCGCGATTCTGCTGCCAGCTGTTTTGGATTTGTTTTGCTGTACCCTGTATTTTGTTGTACTGTATTGATGTATAACATGTTCTGGCTGTTTTCATATAATTTGAGACATGTATAATCATTACTTATATACTATTGGTTATATCCACTGCTGTTGGTTATTTCAGTTGTGTATGTTTTACTTCTTCCACTATTTTTTGTATGTTTATTTCCATTCCGCTGTGCTACACTTTGACAAATGAGGGCATAGTTTCCCCACTATCAGACCTGGGCCCTCACTGCTAGTCGGTAGCATCTGGCGTTTAGGGAAATGCGCTTGAGGTCTTGTGGCGAACCTACTTCGGGGCATCCGTTGAGTGGAACCAGGGACCGGGAAATTACAATCAATGTACTTCCTATCAAAACTTATGTCATTTCATCTTTAACTATAGTAATTTCATAACATTTTCCTTACTCCCTTATCCATTTTAGGTAAATTTCATTGAATTTTTTAGAATTAATATTAATTATTCCACATGCCTTTATAGTTTAAAAACTGTACATTGGGAGATTCTTTATTTCCCTTAAACTCACTTTCCTTATCGGAATTCTCTCTAAATTGAGCAAAAACCCCCATTCCCTTCCAATAAGTAAGAGGGTGTTTTGTTCCATAATTTATACATGTTGGAAATTTTATTCCTATAGTTTTTTCATTTTTTCAACATTTACTTTTATAAGAAGATAAAAAATTCAAATTTTCTCTTGATTTATGTCAATAATAAGAGAATTTTGGAATTACTTATCTTTTTAAAAGAACCTAATACCATACCATCATATTTTGAAATTTTTAGAGATCAAAAACCCCTAAAAAGTCATCAATTTTGAACAAAAAAGTTACAATTAATCATAATCTTTGTATTGCATATTTATTTTTCAAACATGCCTTGATCATATTGTAATGTCTGAATCACACTCAGAAACACTTTCATATTCCATTTGTCCTAAATTTAAAATATACATTTCCAAATTAACTCATTCATCATAAATAATGTATTTTTTCAAATAATATCCCATTAAAACTATCCCATTCCTTACCCACTATTTTATTAGCCTCCTTAGTATTTGGAATCAACATCAAATGTTTATTAGAATATATATTTTAAAAAAACCTTTCTAAAATAACCTTTTCTGTTTTATTACATCCCAAAGCATGAAATATATTTTCAAGGGACTCGCTATATTGTTCAACTTCTAATAGACTAGTATCTACATTGAAGAATATAGGTTTTTCTATATGATTTTGTCCAAAAGCACAGTATCATGCAGCAAAGAAAAAATATTCTCCATATATCTATGATTACTTGTCATAACTTTTTTCAATATATTTATATTTCTTAGCTCTAATTCTAGAATTATATATTTTCTTATAAAGAAAATTCCTACGCATATTATGGTAATTGAAATATTTCCCTCATTCCACTAGTATCCATTTATAAAAAAT
The DNA here is from genome assembly GCA_963277665.1 of Viscum album. Lineage (NCBI taxonomy): Eukaryota > Viridiplantae > Streptophyta > Magnoliopsida > Santalales > Viscaceae > Viscum > Viscum album. The sequence goes on along the minus strand of OY728151.1, from coordinate 1,434,043,803 downwards.
TGGATAAAATATATTAGATAAACAATTATTAATTTTAGTGTATAATTTCATGTTTTGTGTAATAAATAACATTAATATAATTTTTTTTGCATTTAATGTCTTAGAATCAAGATTTAGTATCATTAGAAATATCTTTAAATCGTAAAAATATTTTGAAATATATCATAATGGTTTTATAGAGAATGTGAATCAACCAAAGTATATCCCTTAAGAGTGTCTAGCTAGGTGTACATTCTTAGGCGAAATCATCATGAATAGATGATGATATAGTTAATAACTAATCCACCCCATTTATAGTTATTACAATAATGTATATATTTTCTTTATACTAGTACACTTACTAATATATATATATGGCCGTATTTACTAGGAAAAACCAAAAATATCAAGTTTATGAAAACAATATGATATTATCAAAAACATATACTTATCCCTAGATTCTATGATATTATAATTTTATCCAATCATTGTTTTCCTAAATTTAGTTCCTGTGGTATATACCATACTTCTTATGATTCCAACTATAAAAACATTGACCCTAGTTGCCAAGATTTGGTGGTTTCTTTTTTATATTTTCACTATATACAAACAATCATGTCCGGAAGGATCGAATAGTTTACTAGTATTAATAGACTAGATTCATGATTTAATATCACATTACATTTTAAAACATAAAATAAAAAATAGTATTTTCATTGAAAAAATTATTATTCCCCCTTGGATATCCTTTCATATCAATCATACTACACTTCTTAGAATCCCATAGATAGAAGACAATATAAAATGGCAATCTTAAATTCTTAGTAAGGGAATTTATATGACCAAAGATATCAGAGAATAAGTAAGACACATATAATATAGAACAGATAAGTATGACCAAATAATTTTATGTAAATAATCCCATGAGCATGAAGATTATTTATGGATATCATAAATATTTGAATAATCATATGGACATTAAAAACTAATTTCAAAATGATGGAATTCATAATGCCATAATTCATAAAAATATTATCGAGGCGTCGTTCTATGAAATAAAACATAAAAGGGTAATGAATATTCCTAATACCCAACATGGTTTTCATCATAAGTACTACCAATGTGTTGTATGGATATATAATCATTGGTATCACCCATCAATTAATAAGTCCAATACATTCATCATATGAAAAAATAAAATTTAACAAATATGCAATAATAATCAACAACAATCCATATTAGAAGAAATAATATAAATAATATCAATACATTCTATAGTCTAGACGATCATCATCCATCTATAGAAATATGGTGGTTCATGTCATTAGATTATGTGCTTTTTAAAGTATAATATTAATCAACAAATGTTCATATAGATGAAATTACTTTTGAATAATAACCAAAAAATTTATTGAGTAAAATACCATTTTCTTTTTAAAATATATTATTTAATATCTAAAATATTCAAAACTTTTATGAAAAAAATTTTCATTGCAAATGACCTTGGAAAATTATTAATTAATCCTCAAAGAAAATATTACTTATGATGGCATGAAAATTCTTTCTTGTGATTTTTGTTAAAATAATGATTTTGTTCAAACTTTGGTGAAATATTCTTTCTTCAGAAAATGTTATGAAAATTATTTTTAAACATTTTTTTAGAAAGTTATGAATGGGTAAAATTTAATTTAATTTTAAATTTTATAATATGAAAAACATTATATAAAATATTTTAATGGAAAACATGGACAAGGATGAAAAATAGTCCCAAATGAATAAAAAGACAAAGATGATTTTAATTAAAGACATTATTTTATACTTTAAATTACATAGAGGGAGAAAAATTAAAGGATAAAAATTATTATTCACAAATGAAAACATGATAATAAAATTTATGGGATTTAATATTTAAATATCATATAATTACCTTTATATTATCTTAAGAATAAACAATCTAAAATAATGTAGAAATTTTGAAATAAACCCTTACATCAGGCCTGACTTGCTTCATAAGAAATTTTAACCTCATGTATTTTAAATTTAAATTTATTGTAATTATATACCAGAATCATAAAAATACTTATAATATAATATATGATCAACTTATAACATTTAAATACGTGTTAATTAACAATCCCTTATTAAAACTATCATTTTTTGAGTGTTAACTCTTTTGTCATTCATGTATGTTTCAGTTAATTAGTTTGGGTTATTGAATATTTATCAATGATACATAATCTAAATAATTTTAATAATGATATAAGATTAATATATAATACTTAAAAATATATTTATAATCATTTATGAAATTTTCATATAAAAAATTAATCACATTGCCTCACTGAGGGGGTAGTCCACACATATTCTTGAATGGAATTATCATTTTTTAATTTTTGTATATGTAATAAGATATATTATATATTATATTTAAAAATTTATAATTATGTTATAAATATAATATATATTCATTAGTTATATATCTATAACCATCCAAGTAAATTTATCATAAAAAATTAATTACACCACTATGTGGAGATGATAGGTCATACGTACTCAAAAGCGATGTTTTTGATTTCCATTAGACAGAAAATATGATAAAAAAGGGTTGTGAAAAAAATAAAATTGAATTTACGTACATATAAGAAACTTATTATATTATATCACAATGTTTAGGAGAGTTTTGAAGGAGGTAAAATAATAAATAAAAATAATACTCTTGGATGAAAACTATACCACTTATACGGAGAAACTTGTTAGGTTTATACCTAAATCCATATTAATATAGAATTATGATCAAATTTGGACAAATGGGAAGTGGTTTGGAATGTTATGAATGTATTTGGGTAGGAATTGTCAAAGATACAAGGTTCTTGAAGTATATAAAAGATAGGAGAGGTGGTTCCCCTTGATAAGAGAGGGAGAGGACATAGTTAGAATTTCTCAAATGATTAATATATACACTACTAGAAGTCATGGTATTTGCGACATCTTATTTGTGACAGGATCCCATCGTAAATATGCTTTAGCAACGGGGCCCCGTCGCAAATATCCCGTTCTAGAAAACGCCATCGCAAATACCATTATTTGTGATGGCCCTGTCACAAATAATGGTATTTTCCACAGGAAACATCACCGTCGCAAATAAGTCTCTGATTATATGTATTATATGTACATAAAATTTTTCACGACGGGCCTGTCGCAAATATTTTTTGCGATGGGCCCATCATCCCGTCGCAAATATATATATATATATATATATATATATATATATATATATATATATATATAACGTTTTGTGATGGGCCTGTCACAACAAAGTATTTGCGACGGGTAAGTAGCCTCATCTCAAATATGTTTTTTAAAAATATTTAGTTAGACTATTTGTGACGGGGTCCCGTCACAAAAGGTCACATCGCAAATAATAAATTAATTTTAAAAAAATAAATTTAATAAAATTATTATTAATGAAAAAAATAATATTACTATTATTAAAAAAATAAAAAATATTAAAATTCTCAATATTCCCCAAAAAACTCATAAAATATTATAATTATAATTATTATTAGTAAATAAACAAAAATTAAAAAATATAATACAAAAAAATATTTTTTATAAAATAATTATATTTTTATTAAAATAATAAAAAAAATATTAAAATTCTCAATATTCACAAAAAATATAAAAAAATAAAAAAATATTAAAAATTAAATTATGTAATATTTTCCCCGATATAAAAGACAGAAAATGTAAATAATTTTTATTACAATGTTAAATTAAAATGTTTTTGAGATAAAGAAAATCACTGGGGGGTCATCTTCTGGAGGAGGTGGAGGAGCTGAAGGAGATGGTGGAGGAAACTTCATCTCTAAACTATGAGTCAGACGACGCATGTACTCCATCTACTCGTGATGCTGCTGCTGCCATCGATGCATCTCCTCCTCATGCTGCTGCTGCTACTGCTGCCATTGACGTATCTACTCCTCATGATGCTACTCTTGCTGTTGCTTCCACTGAAGCATCTCTTCTTGCTGCTTCTGCAAAGTCTCTATAATCTTAGCCTGAGCTCGCAACTGCTCATGATACTGTGAGCCCGAAGATGATGCCTCTCCATGATCTCCTCTCGAGCTGGACGCCGACATCGCAACAGTACCATAATAAGTACCAAGAGTCTATTGAGAGCCGATACCAACTACTCTGCCCTTGTCAAAGCCATACTAAGTCGCCTGCATCCATGTCACCTCATCAAAATGGTGCACACTGGTCTGCTCAGTCGTCTCGTCCTGACCCTCGGCCTGTGTCTGAGAGGTCGCAGTCTCATATGACTCCTTCAATTCAAATTTAAAATTAAAAATTTTAAAATATTATATGCAGTTAATTGTCAAACTGAAAAAATAATACTAACCAAAATCTGATGCTAGCGATCACCTCTTATCTCTCTAGTGGATGGATTACTGTACATCCTCCTATAAATGTCGCACTTCATAATATCGGGATGCTCGACTGCCTACAAAAATATAAAATAAACTGTTTATATTTAAAGTTATAAAAAAATATTTAAAATATATACTCACCAAATGATCTCTATGCGAATTGAATGTACGACTACCAGCTCGATGCATCACCTCCTGTCTCACCCGGTTCTGTCGTCCCACTGAAGATCTCCTCTGAAATCCACCACGCAACTAGTGTATACTTAATCAATCCCCAACGTGAGATGAAATGTACTCGGGTCGGTGGGCTCTACAAAACTCATTAAATTCTGTTACTCCTACATTCTTAATGGCATTCCTTCTTAAATTGTGACAGAAACGGTCACACATAGAAACCCGCCTTGCCGTTTGGATAGCATCAGACATGCTATCATCGAAGGATCCCAAAAAATGCTCCGTTTTATCCAATTATGTTCTTTCCCAAAGCCATGAATTTTTTGTTGGTTTACTGTTGGTCGAAATGTGATGAGGGTAATGAAAATAAAACTGATTTTAACTATGTACCTGAGATCATCTTTGGAGGATCATCCCTTTCAGTTGTACCTTTTCTGAAATGAGATTTTTTCCTCTGAAAAGGATGATCGGTTGGAGGAAATCTACGGTGACAATCAAAATAGTAAGGTTTTTTTCCAATGACGAGCATAAAGGCTTCGTTTTCTTTCATACCGTAAATACATGATTTCGGACCATGTGTACCCCAACCAGATAACATGCCATATGCCGGAAATTCACTAATCGTCCACATCAATGCCGCTCTTAATATGAAATTTTGTTTCGCAGCAACATCATATGTATTAACACCATCACTCCACAATGCATTTAACTCACCAATCAATGGTTTCAAATAAACATCAATATTCTTTTTCGGATGTCCTAGGATTAATAGATTCAAAAAGATATAAGGCACCTTCATCAACATCCATGGAGGCAAATTTTACGGAGTTATAAAGACATGCCAACATGAATACTAACTACCATCAGAACCAAAAAGACAGAAACAGTCAGTAGAAAGACCCAATCACATGTTTCGGGCTTCTATAGAAGAAGAAAAATGCAGATAATCAAAATGTTTCCATGAATCACCATCAGATGGATGATTCAATATTTTATCAGTTGAAATCTTGGTTTTGTGCCATGAAATCATTGACGCTGTGTTCTGAGATATAAATAAATGCTGCAACCTAGGTGCAAGGGGGAAATATCTCAACTGTTTTACTGGAATCGATCTAGACTTCCCTAGTTGAGCTTCTTTATACCTCAATTGTCCACATGTGGGACAACTATCCAATAACTCATTTTTTCCAGAATATAAGATGCAATCATTTGGACATGCATGAATATTCTGATAACTAAGGCCCAGATTATGAATCAGCCTCTTGCTCTTATAGTAATTTGCAAGCAACACATTTCCCTCAGGTAACTGTGTTTTAACCAAAGAAAATATCTGATCAAAACAGTTGTTTGACGTTTCATTATTTGATTTTATAGCCTTAAATTCTACAATCGCTTCTAATTTTCTTATCTTTCAACCAGGATATAATGCATCCTTAACAGAACTAAACAACTCATAAAACTCAGATGGTGCCAACTCAGGAGTTAAATCAATATCATTGTGAGTTTCAGTTTGTTGTACAGATGGACCTATAACATCATGTACTAAATTTTGAAACCGTGATGGACCCGGAATCAAGTTATTAGGATCTTCTCTGGAACTACTTTCACTATGTTGACACCAAAACACATAAACTGGATGAAAACCAAACCACAAGAGATGTCCCCCAAGCTTGTGAAATGGGTTAAACGTTCTCAGACCACATTTTTTACAAGGACACTTAATTGTGCCTTCTGAAACATATTTTGGTTTTGATGATGCAAATGTTAAGAAAGATTCAACACCCTCAATATATATAGGATTTAAACCAGAACCATTTGGATTTCTACGCTGATTTATCCAAGCATGATCATCTAATAATGACTGATGTCGACTTCCTTCTTCTATATTTTTCTATATAAAATATAATATCATCACTATTTTTGAATAATTTGAAATTATAAACACTGTCTGAAAAAAGAAGATAAATAATTACAACAACTTAATAATTAACATTAATTAAGGGAGACACAATTTCCAGTGGATTTACGGCTACTCTTTTGTCCGATGGCCCATTTAATTGCATCTTTCTCACACTAATTATTTCAAATTATTGTTAATTATTTATAAATATTCCTAATTATTACTAATTATTACAAATTATATCTAATTATTACTAAGTATCCCTAATTATTCTTAATTATTCTGAATTATTCCTTATTATTGCTAATTATTCCTAATTATTCCTAATTATCACAAATTATTAAAAATTATTACAAATTATTACAAAATATTACAAAATATTACAAATTATTACAAATTATTAATAATTATTACTAACTATTACTAATTATTACAATTTATTACTAATTATTACAATTTATTACTAATTATTACTAATTATTACAATTTATTACAATTTATTACTAATTTATAAATACTTAGCAATACATAGAAAAAAGAAAACTGCTTGAATAATGAATGGAAATTTTGTAATCATTGTTGTGGAGATGATTTCAAATTTTTCCCTTTATTATCCAAGCAGTTTTCGTTTAATAGATATTATTAATAAAAAAAAATTATATTATCAATATTTATGAAAAAACAATATTTATATTATTAAAATAATAAAAAATTTATAAAACATTAAAATTATCAATATTCACTACAGAATTTGCTCTATTCTTAACATATTCAAATCTCAAAGGGTCGCCAATTGTCAGGTCATGCACAATAAAAAGTATGTGTCAGCCATGTCCAATGTAAACTCTATAATTGTACTTGCATGGTTGATCACCTCTCAAGTAGTCTTGCAATAGGATGACAAAAGTAACGTCGTTCTCGTCTCCAAGAATCACTCTCTCCCTTTATAGAGATCATTCTTCCTTAAAAATTTGAGGGGATATCAGTATCGTTCCCTTAAATTTTCAAGGAAGAATGGTCTACGTAAAGGGTCATATGTGATAATTCCTATAGATGAGAAGCGTATGACTTGGGTTGTCCTATTGCAACACTACTTGCGAGGTGATCAACCATGTAATGACAATTATAGAGTTTACATTGGACATGGTTGACACAAAATTTTTATTGCGCATGACCCGGTAATTGGCAACCCATTGAGATTTGAACATGTTAAGAATACAGAAAAGCCTATTGCGAATATTGATAATTTTAATATTTTATAAATTTTTTATTATTTTAATAATATTAATATTGTTTTTTCATAAATATTGATAATAGAATTTTTTTTACTAATTATTAATAATTATTACTAATTGTTATTAATTATTACTAATTATTACTATATATTACTATTTATTACTATTTATTTCTAGTTATTACTAATTATTGCTAATTATTGCTAATTATTGTGAATTATTACCAATTATTCCAAATTATTCAAATTATTACTAATTATTTCTAATTATTACTAATTATTACTAATTATTACTAATTATTACTAATTATTACTAATTGTTTCTAATTATTACTAATTAATAATAATTATATCTAATTATTACTAATTAATACTAATTAAATCTAATTATTACTAATTAATACTAATTATATCTAATTATTACTAATTATATCTAATTATTACTAATTATATCTAATTATTACTAATTATATCTAATTATTACTAATTATATCTAATTATATCTAATTATATCTAATTATATCTAATTATCACTAGTTATTACTAATTATTACTAATTATTACTAATTATTTCTAATTATTACTAATTATTACAAATTATTTCTAATTATTACTAATTATTACTAGTTATTACCAATTATTACCAATTATTACCAATTATTACAAATTATTACAAATTATTACTAATTATTACTAATTATTACTAATTATTACTAATTATTACTAATTATTACTAATTATTACTAATTAATAATAATTATTACTAATTATTACAAATTATTACAAATTATTACTAGTTATTACAAATTATTACTAATTATTACTAATTATTACTAATTATATCTAATTATTACTAATTATTACTAATTATTATTAATTATCAATAATTATATCTAATTATTACTAATTATATCTAATTATATCTAATTATTACTAAATATATCTGATTATTACTAAATATATCTAATTATTACTAATTATATATAAAATTATTACTAAATATATCTAATTATTACTAGTTATATCTAATTATTACTAATTAGATCTAATTATTACTATTTTTATCTAATTAATACTAGTTATATCTAATTATTACTAATTATTGATAATATAATTTTTTATTAGTAATTATTACTAATTATATCTATTTATTACTAATTATATCTTTTTATTACTAATTATATCTAATTATTACTAATTATATCTAATTATTACTAATTATTACTAATTATTCTTAATTATTCCTAATTATAGCTAATTATAGCTAATTATAGCTAATTATATCTAATTATAGCTAATTATAGCCAATTATAGCTAATTATAGCTAATTATAGCTAATAATATCTAATAATATCTAATAATATATATTTATATCTAATTATTCCTAATTATTCCTAATTATATCTAATTATTCCTAATTATTCCTAATTATTACTAATTATTACTAATTATTACTAATTATTACTAATTATTACTAATTATTACTAATTATTACTAATTATTACTAATTATTACAAATTATTACTAATTATTTCTAATTATTACTAATTATATCTAATTATTTCTAATTATTAATAATTATTACTAATTATTACAAATTGTATCTAATTATTACTAATTATTACTAATTATATCTAATTATTACAAGTTATATCTATTTATTACTGATTATATCTAATTATTGCTAATTATATCTAATTATTACTATTTATATCTAATTATTAATGATTATATCTAATTATTACTAATTATATCTAATTAATACAAATTATATCTAATTATTACTAATTATTACTAATTAATAGTAATTATATCTAATTATATCTAATTATTACTAATTATTACTAATTAAATCTAAATGTTACTAATTATATCTAATTATTACTAATTATATCTAATTATTACAAATTATATTGAATTATTACTAATTATATCGAATTATTACTAATTATATCGAATTATTACTAATTATATCTAATTATTACTAATTATATCTAATTATTACTAATTATATCAAATTATTACTAATTATTCTAATTATTACAAATTATATCTAATTATAACTAATTATATCTAATTATTACTAATTATATCTAATTATTACTAATTATATCTAATTATTACTAATTATATCTAATTATTAGTAATTATATCTAATTATTACTAATTATATCTAATTATTACTAATTATTGATAATATTACTAATTATATCTTATTAGTTCTAATTATTTCTAATCACTACTAATTAATGATAATATAATTTTTTTATTAGTAATTATTACTAATTATATATAATCATTACAAATTGTATCAAATTATTACTAATTATATCTAATTATTACTAATTATATCTAATTATTACTAATTATATCTAATTATTACTAATTATATCTAGTTATTACTAATTATATCTATTTATTACTAATTATATCTAATTATTACTAATTATTACTAATTATTACTAATTATTACTAATTATATCTTATTATTACTAATTATTACTAATTATTACAAATTATATCTAATTATATCTAATTATTGCAAATTAACAGTAATTATTTATAATTATCACTAACAATATCAATTTCTTAATAAATATAAATATAAATAAAAATCAATTGAAATCTAATTTAATTACAACTAATAAACAATAATTAAAATTTACATAAAAAATAAAATAAATATAAAAAAATATAATATAAATACCTTAAACTTTCATATTCTGAAGATATTGGCGCTCTCCGATTGATCTCATATAAATTTTTTTAACTAAATGAAAATTTTCCCTTGAAACCGAAGAATGAAAAGAGAGAGAAGAAGATCTGAGTGATTTGGGAAAAAAACGGATGACGATATATATTGGTTAGATTATTTGCGACGGGGTTATGTGCGACGGGTTTCCGGTCGGAGATGGTGATATTTGCAATGGGGCCCGTCGCAAATACGCTCGCGCACATTAATTACAGTCGACGGTTTAAAGGGTATTTGCAACGGGGCCTGTCTCAAATAGTTCCTACCGAAACACTTTTTGTGATGGGACGACATCCCGTCGCAAAAAGCTATTAACCGCTGCTAGGTATTTGCGACGGGTACTGTCGCAAATAATCTTTCGCGGTTTGGCGCGTAAGTCGCGCCAAACTATTTGTGACGGGAGACATCTCCCCATCGCAAATACTATTCAAGCGGTTTGGCGTGCAAGTTGCGCCAAATTATTTGCGACGAGAGACGAAAACCCGTCGCAAATAATTGGTTATTTGCGACGGGGAAATTTCCCCATCAGAAATAACTTCTTGGAAGGGTTATTTATGATGGGATTTATTCCCGTTGCAAATAACCCGTCGCAAATATTGATTTTTCCCGTAGTGATATATTAACTTCTTACTCAAGACATGTGGCTCAAAACATGACTATTTTAGTCATTATAAAGGCATAATATATATACATAGATAAAATACTATTCATAACCGTTTTATGTAATTTTAACCCATATCAATTTAGTTTAACCCCACGTTAATCCATTTTAACCTTTACAGAATTATTAATTTTTTACCTTAGTTCTTATTTATAATGGAAAAAATGAAGGTGTACTCATTAAAATATATACAAATTTTGACTCCAATTATGGATTCAATTTTATAAAATTAAATTTCATTAAGTTGAATATTTAAATTTTACAACAAACCCACAAAACATGATAAAAAATTGTTTTGTGAAAAATTCATTTTTAAACCCAAAAAATGAAATAATACCAAAATAAATTATAAATTATATTACTATGAAATTAATTATATTTTATATAATTAATGTAAAATTATATAATATTACTATCACATTCAAAACATAATAATAAATTTAAATTACTCAACATAATGAATAAAATCATAGTTTTACAAAATAGACATTTTTCATTATTCAATTAATAATTGAATCTTTAAAAAAACCGAAAAATTTACCATAAAATAATATTATCATGATGATTAATAAAATCAATTTAGTTTATAGAAATAATATTTCTAATAATCGTAAAAATTAATTATAATGTCTACACTTGAAATAAAATAAAAATCATTTTTGAAGAAAACATATTTTTGAAGAATAAAATGACTTTACTGGAAAATGAGTACTTATTTATTATAAAATTATTGGTATATTTTCATTATATAAAACATTTATACAAATTTATAATTATTTTTTATTCTTATCCAGAAACCTAATTTAATGACTAGTTTATAATGGTCACATTTATATTATATTTTATTTTTCTTATAGCTCGGTGTTACGTATTAAGAGAGCTATCAAGATTATTATTCCTTCAAACTAATATTTTGAGGTGCTATGTAAGTGAACCATTCCATGCTTACAATCCATAATGATTTAATCCTATGAAACTCACAACCTTTTTAGCACAAAAACCAATCCCAGGCACCCCAAACACAAAATTTTAATCTTTTCCACATGGATATATAATCACTAGGTGTTTCTTTATCACTTAGTATTTAGTGGAGGACTCACTCTATTTATAAGAGTCCCAACACTAATCAAATATCCACATGGACACTCTTGTTACCTTCCAAATTCATCTAAACCTAAAAACCAATGGAATAATTCACAAACATATATAAACACTAATGTGTCCCTAACATAATACTAGAGTTACCCCTTCCAACAATATTTTCCATTCCTTTACCATGATAACAGTGATAAATGCCAACTCCCAACCAATATCTCATGCTAAAATGAAAAAATTAATTATAAAATTGTATAATTAATCAAATAGTTCAAACCAAGTTAGAATAACGCCCCAAAAATCTGCAAAAAAGTCCAAGACAGAAAAACCGTAAACAATCACACATGGTATGTCCATGGAACACTCCCACACTACTCTAATTAGAAACATATAAAATTTCACCATTTCATCCCCTAATATCATCCAATTTAATTAAAACTCTAAATAAATTTGACAGGTGACATTACATAACCATAACAATAAAAATATATATATATTCATTCATCACTCATATACACCCTTTATCCATTAGATTGTAATACCCCATGGTTCATGATGGTTATATCATGCTCATGACGAATTCTAAGTAACAAGAAACCACATCAATATCAAGGACAGTAAAAAATAATATGAAAAAGGGATGAGAAATAAAATTCAAATCCAAAACACAATAGAAGAACCTAAAAAACCAACCCCCATTAAGGGGGATCAATGGGAGAGGAAGAGGTATACATAGCAATCAAAAACGAAATACAGAAGCCCCCTTCCTTGTTAAAACCCAATATAAGTTGACAATGAAAATATGGAAATTACACTCATTTTTAACAACCCCCAAGGATTTTTGGATAGCCAATAAATCTTTATTGGATACCTAGTTCCTCACAATCCACCTATTAAAACTCTATAGGGTTGCTGTGAGTGTTCTAGGATGTGTTACCCCCTGAATGGTCCTCCGTGCATCTGGTTTCCCCTTTTCTGGTTCCTTTTGTTCCTTATAAAAAATTTAAATGATAGGGTCACCATGAATCTACTCTAATAGTCACTCAACCACCAATTCCATATCCCTAACTTCTGAATAATATTAAAACATCCCTAGGTCTAGTCAAATCATCATTAATTCCATTATGAATAGGAATTATCCAATCACCCCAACTCTAAGAGAAAAATTAAAATTCCTTATATAATTACCAAAAAATAATGATGTGGGTCATTATTTTTCTCCCCACCATAATGATTATCATCCTTGAGAAGCAGCCATAAAAATATCCCGACCTCCAATCAATAAATTATAATCAAATTCCACCATCATAACTAACTAGTACCAAACCCGTGAATTTTCAGGGATTGATCATTTTATTACATATTCACTAATGCATAATTTGGATTTTTTCCAATGTACAATCCTAGAAAATAAGTGCATACAAACACCAATATAGTAATCTAAAAAATATGCAGATACAACATCCAATAAAATAATCTAAATATAAATTAGAAATGTAAATAAAATAAAAACAATGTAATAAATGGAATTTTTGATAAATATAGTATGCAGATTGAATATTATTGCACTATTATGGTAAAAATTACTGTAAATAAACATTTTCATGATTACATAACACATAATAAAAAACGGAATCACAAATAACATATTACTTTAATTTTGGTCATTCTATTCATTTTTTCTTTAATCTTTAATTTATTATCATTGAACTATTTTTAATATCATCAGATGTTGAAGCGTCTCTCTTGAGTTCACAATTGACTTACTCACCTATATGATATCTCTCTTGATCAAATACATGTTCTAAATGCCTTGACAAAAATATGTTAAGTAAAATGTCAGAAAAATATCACAGACCAAAAAATGTTATTCTAAAGTAGTTCAAAATTCCCAATTCATATCATATCCATCAATCAATTTCAAAATTTAATGTCATATTTCATTTTAAAGTACTAAAAATGAACCTGAATACAAAAAAATTAAATTATAAATCATGTATGAATCCCATTTATAATTTTTTTGAATTGAGTCATATGAAATAAATCTTTTGGGTATCTAATTATATATTGTATAATTTTTTATATAAACACTCATATAAAATATATCATGTTGGTATCCCATTTGTGAAAGCTTTTCGATTAAAGTGTCCGGTTTTCTATAAGAGGTGAGAGGTTTTTATTCCTGGCCTTAATCATAAATTTATTATATTAAAAAAAAATCAAAACAACCCTCAAAATGTGAATAATTAAAAAAATAAACCTATACCAAAAAACATACTACATTATCTATAGCTTTAAAACCATATGACGAATTATTATTTTTCACACATATTTTTAATTATTCAATTTTTGAATATCTTATACAAGTCAGTATCAAAATATCCTAACACCACAACCTCCATAAAGATCTCTCTCCAAGGAACTTGTCCTTAATTTTTTCTTCCCTCTAAAAAGAATTTAAAATAATCTTGTATTTTGTGTCATAAAATGTTTAAAATCATTACGACATTCAAATAAAAATATCAGATATAGTATAGTTGATATGGTTTTTATTTTTATAGTATATGAGAGTTTGTAAAATGTCATAAATTGAAAATTCATTCATGATGATTCCAAATAGAGTACCATCAATCAAGTCTAAAAAAATGTTGATAAATTTACCAGGAAAATATTTTGAGTCATTATGGAATGGTGAAGAAGCAGTCAAACATATCGTTTTACAGAACCCTGAAATATACCATTACATGTTTCTGAATAAAAAATCAGACTAAACAAAATATGAGTCATAGAATATTATCTAATTCCCCATATAAAATATAATAAAGGATTAAAATTCAAGATAAAATTTTATAGAACATATCGGATGATATAATTCATGTACTACTATTGAAATAGAAAAACAATATTGATCAAACATCATCAAACATTTGATGTCATATTAACAACTTTGTGCTTGATTTCATCAAGTCTATGTTCACTGTATAATATTAAATTTCATGAAAATGAAGTTGAAAAAAAGTAACCAATTAATATAATAGGTTGAAAATGAACACATCTCCTAGTGAACATATTTTGTGCATGGAGATTTTTACATTACCATGGTTGTTTTTATGTGTAAAAGTTCAAAATGTTATGAATTTTCATTATTGAATGTCAAGAGTATTCAAATATAATATTTATAAGTAAAAATGAATTATGTATCGATTATCAGAACAAGTTAGTAACTTGTAATTATATAATGGTGATTTTTGTTAGAGATGTATAAAGCAAAAAACTAGGTTTCAATTGGTTGAAAACATATATAATGTTTATAGAATTATATAATTGATATTCTATATAATATTAGAAACATGAACTGTATCTTAATAAAAACATCTTTTAATGATTCCCTCTAATTAAAAATTAGTAGCACCCTATAATCAAACAATGGTTCAATAACACTATCTATAATAATTTTTGGAAAATTAATTAGTGCACCATGATATGTTTATAGAATTATAAGTTTCAAAAATTTTATTTAACATTTATAGTACATAAAAAATGGATCACATCCTGAATTTTATATTCACCATAAACTATTTTAATAAATTATTCTTTGCTAGATAGTGTGGAAGACATATTGATTCTCAAGAAACAATTTTTTATGTCAAAACTATTTAGAAAAAAACTTGTTCAAAAAAAATTACTTAAATTATAAGAAAGCAGATTTAAAATTGAGGGAAAAACATTATTTAGATAAAATAAAATTATAGAAATAGAAGCAAGAAGATTGAGACTACAACATTTTAAGAAGAGAACATAAAAAATAGATCAAATCAATGACTATTTATGTTCTATGAAAATAAATATATGTAAAAAATATATAAAAACTATAAGTCATTGGGAAATATTACCAAATATAGAAGAAATGAAAATGAAAACATGACTATGTTTAGAAAATTTTAGGGTTTAGGAACTGTGATTATTCGTATTCTAGGATTTATAATAAAAAAATAAAAAAATATATGATGAAATAATATGACTATAAAATATAAAATTTCATATGATAATAAATAATTCATTAAGATTATAATAATCTCAAATAACATGAAAGAAAAAAACTAAGACAAGGGAATAGAGGGATGGAAAATAGTGGAAAAAATCTCGAACTGGATGTCTAGATGCACAATGCTGACTTGAAACATCCCTATAAAACTGATCAATATAGCATATTGAATCATATTTTATCTCCAGGTGTATATATTTCAAATTTTATGATAAATAATAATATCTTTATGAAGTAGTTAATTATTAGGTGACCGTTATGATATTTTTAATTATTAACTTATAGAATATTAGGGAAAAAGAAAGAAATTTGTGTATAGAACTAATTTCTTCACAGTCTTATTGTATTAAAAAAACAGGAGTAATGTTTTTTGAAATTTGAGTATGTTCACCAAAATTCTCTAATTGGAATTGATGAGAGGTGTATGGGATAACTAATGAAAAGATAATGAAGAATTAAGTGGGGGAAAATTGAGTGCATATCGTATGTGTTTGATTAAAAAAAGATAAACTGAAATGTAATTTATTTCTCACTAATAAATAATACATTAAAAAAATGAATTTATGTTTAGAAGATTATGTGTTGAATAATGAAATATGAATAATAAGCTTGTTCTTGACATGTTTCCTCCATAATTTATATATAGATATCTTTTTTTATGTTTTTATTTAGTATAAAATAGTAAAGTGAGAGTGATATTAAATAATAATATGATAAATTCATTGAAACAATAAAAACTTCAAGAGAATATAGTAGTTAAGAAAAATATATTTGTAGATTTTCTTTTTATTAGAGGTATCTGTGTTGAAGACCGTGAGTTTGTTTGAAGAAGGAAGACATCAATTTTTATACAATCAATGAGGAAAAAGAATTATATATATAAGATAAAATAAGAAAATGGATATAAAATTTGTGCTTGAACAATATTATACTATAATTGTATTTAAATAATTATGATAAACTAGATAATTTCATCAAATACATGAACATAATTCCAATTTAAAATAATACACATTTCCATATGTTATATTTATGGAGTACATCTAATAGAAAATGTATGAAAGCATATTATAGAAATATAAAATTAATATTTGTCAGAACGAAATTATAAAAAATAATTTATGTAAAATAGGTATCAATACAGTTGTTTATGACACTATTTTGTCTTCCTTGGAATGTGTCTTCTAGTTAGGAATCACTACTTCTAGGTGGTTTCCATTGGATTTATTTATGGAAATAGAATCATCCAATGATTCTTTATCAAAAGGGAAACGCTTTACAAAGGTAAGAGATTGTTAGTTTTGGAACTACGACACTTAAGTACATGCATTAGTTGAGAGGATGGGAGGTCAGACTCATCACACACTTTTGAGGGGAATTATTTCCTACTATGGGACTCTCTTATAGATTTAATCTTTTTTTGTGAATCCTTATTAATTTACCTTGTATATCAAAGGTTTCCCTTGTAATTTTCAATCAATTAATAATATGTGTGAAATTTAGAATCATTTGTATGTATTCGAGGTTCTTCATTCATGGAGATATTTGTATGTTATGATAATAAATGTTTTTAAGACACTCAGTGGGTCACTCTATAATTTATTGTTGCCCAGGGAGACAAAATATTGTTTTAATGTTGGTATCGAACCCATAAATGGGATACCTATATATCCTTGTGATATGAATCAGAACCCTCATTATTTGGTGCCACATAATAAGACACATCATATCTTTTAAGTTCATGTGATAAGGACCTAACCGTATAGTTTACTATCATGTGGGAAGGACGTCTAAGTGGAAGGTGGTTAGTAAAAGCATGGTGTGGGACTTATTCGTAAGCAGCCAAAGAAACCTAGGGGAGATATGATTTTACAAGTTGTATTAGAACCTCTTGGGAATGTGGCCAAGGAAGAACATGGTTGTTTTGATGTGTTGTGTTTGAACCTCAGGGAGGCTTCCTACATTTCCAATTCGAATGGGACTCAAAACCCACGTAGTTCGGTGGGTCTCATAGGAGACTGTAGTCCTTTTAGAGAAATGGGTTTGCAATAACTTCTTAAAAAGGATTCTTTTGTGATGTATGGGTTTTACTTTGGACTAATCCTAAAGAGGATTCCCTTTTATGGATGTAAATGAGATGGATGTTGGGCCTTAGGAAAGGATCCTATGTATCCCATTTTTGATGGGAATCAGAATTCTCACAGTTCATTCGATGAAAATGAGATGGAGCTCATGCCTTAAGAAGGCTTCATATGTATACCGGTTGTGATGGGAATCAGAGTTCTCATATTTCCTTCGATGAAAATGAGATGAAGCTCAGGCCTTAGGAAGGATTCATACGTAACCTAGTTTTTATGGGTATCAGAGTTTGAATAGTTCATTTGATGAAAATGATATGGAGCTCAGGCCTTAGGAAGGATTCCTATGTATCCCAGTTTTGATGGGAATCAGAGTTTTCATAGTTCATTCGAGGAAAATGAGATGGAGATCAAGCCTTAGGAAGGCTTCTTAAGTATCCCAGTTTTGATGGGAATCAGATTCCTCATAGTTCATTCAATGAAAATGAGATGGAGATCAGGCTTTATAAACGGTTCATACATATCATAGTTTCGATGGGAATTAGAGTTCTCATAATTCATTCAATGAAAATGAGATGGATCTCAGGATTTAGGAATGATAATTACCTATCCCAGTTTTGATGGGAATCAAAATTCTTGTAGTTCATTGTATGAAAATGAGATAGACCTCATTCCTTATGAAGGCTTCCTATATATCCTAGTTTTTATGGGAATTAGAGTTCTCATGGTTCATTCGATGAAAATGATATGGAGAACAGGCCATAAGAAGGCATCCTACGTATCCTAGTTTTGATGGGAATCAGAGTTCTCATAGTTCATTGGATGAAAATGAGATAGAGCTCTGGCCTTAAGAAGTCTTCCTACATATTCTAGTTTTTATGGGAATAAAAGTTCTCTTAGTTCATTTTATGAAAATGAGATGGAGCTGAGGCCTTCAGAAGGCTTCCTATATATCCCAGTTTTGATGGGAATCAATGTTCTTGTAGATCATTCAATGAAAATGAGATGGAGCTCTGGATTTGGAAAGGCTTCCTAAATATCCCTGTTTTGATGGGAATCAGGGTTCTTGTAGTTCATTCGATGAGGTATTTGTGAAAATGTTGAAATCATCACAAATATCTAAGCCCATGTGAGTCATGTTCGCTGTGAGAAACAAGGGAATGTGAAAGATTCAACAATGTCACATACACATTTCCTCCTATACTGGTGGAAGAGAATGGGCCAACGGCGGCATCGGTGGATGGGGGAGCAGAACAATGTTCCCTTCAATGTGAAGGAAATGTGATGATCCTTGTATCCAGTGAAGAAATCTTGGGGCTTAATCTAATATGGATTCATTAAATTTAGTCATGTTATGGGAGGGAAACTTCTCATTTTTTGAAAGGAAAAGTAGGCGTGAACCGTACCATTCCTACCAGGGACTTGAGGATCTAGGTTTTAGAGATGATAAAGGACATGCATGGCCCAAACCCTAATTCTGAAAACTGAGAACTACCCAACACTGTTCTTGGGGGAAAGGTCCATGTGAATATAGATATAAAAACCCACATACATTCCATTAATCCTAACCCCATTGAAAAAATATGGGAAACCTCTTACTGTAGATATACAAACCCAAAATAGGAGACAAACTGATGTTCCTTTCCAAATGATTTGATAAGTCATGAGGTTTTGGTGGAGGTTTCAACATAACCCCATTCAAATAAGAGAGGCAAAGAAGAGGAATCATTTCCCCGAATGACTTTGAATAAGGCCTGATTAAAGGCTTTTATAGGTTGAAGGGATAAGGTGAATCAATGAGGGGGACCTAGGTAGGAATTTGGAATGTATGTATGGACGCGCAGGTAGGCTTGGGCGACCAAATGTGTACTTGAGTGATGAAAAACCTAGAAGTTGAAGCTAGGGTGAGACTTGAATCAAGACATCAAGATTATTCACAGATATTCCTAGTAGTGGGGTTCCCAAGTTCCTTTGAAAGGAATGGGTGGCACACAAGTGTTTCTAATTTAGGGAGGTTGGGTGCCTTAGGCCTGTAAGTGTTATGGATTTCAAACACTAATTGGACATAAGTCCTATAATCCTCCATCAATTTCTCCTCTCTAGGTGTTAAATAACTACCTTGACGATTTTAGAATAGTTGGGCGAAGCACTAGGGTGACCAAAGAAAAAATTGGGCTTCAGAGAAATTTTTCCTTATAAATAAAGGCCCCAAGAATCTATTTATAAGAAAATAAGTGACCTTGGGAAAATGGTGATTGGGCGTGCAAGTGGCTTGTACTCTAGAAATGTGGTACACATGCACCTTGTGTGCCGACTTAACCCCGGCTTCACTGGGGTGATCCAATTTTCAATACTGTGAAAATATTGATTTTATTCATGTATTTTTTTGTTTTTTTCTATGGTATTTCCCTTTTTCACTTTTTCATTGATGTGATGGAACATAGTGTCAACAAAATCCCCCCTCATAATTGGATCATAAATGAATAGAGGTTATTATACTGAGGTAAACTTATGAAAAAGGTCAAAGAGGTTGATGTGGCGTGCAAACTGATACCACACAAGGTTTGAGAACACATGGTGATGGAATTCAAGGTAATATTAATCTCTTATATATAGTTTCTTCACTTCAGTGAAAATTACAATGGACTATGGAAATCCATCTCTTTGTGGAAAAGTTTTTTCACTCAGATTCTCTTGTCTGCTGTGCTTCTTCTATAGGTTTTTTATTTTAATGCCAAGAATCGGGTGCTATACTTGTGTTCTGAATTAATACTTTCGCGCCGAATCCATACTTTCACACCTTAATACATTTTTCAAATTTTCTTAATTATTCTGTCAAAAAATACAAAATTATCTCACTTTAAGATGAATTTTGATCTCCTTTTCATGTTCAATGGATCCCAGGAGAATCAGAACTGCTGATATATTTTCTAGTAAGAGAGTTGGTGATATGATGATGATTTTTAGATATGATTAATTTAATATTTTTCACACTACTCTCCCAGATTTGGAAAAGCATATAAAGAAATATCACTTCAATTTCTCAAGGATTATTTATTTTTCTCTATATGGTTATGACTATTTGTAGGATGCCAACATACCAGACCCAAAGAATTGTATTAATCATTTTTGGTTTCAAGAACTTACCAATTTCTCATCTACCAATATTTCTATTATGGGTACATATATCAATGCTGGGACAACAACTAAGGCCCATTTCGTACATCACATCCCGTGTGCTCTAGATTTGAAAGCACATACACTCGAGCTACATCAACACTTCTATTCATCCATTTTTTGAGATTCTCATACTGATGAATCAATGGGATAGACGAAAAGTTGGGATTTTCGCCCAGGAGTGGTGTTTAACCCACATATATGTGGTCATATAGGGTACACAAGACATGTGTAGAGTTTAATGATTAATTAAAAGGCATTTTCATTTATGAGGTTGTATGGGTCCGAAAAACCTTTGTGTGTAGGAATGATGATCTCATGCCAATGTTGCTGAGTCAATGGAGTCCAACGACTAATTCCTTCTATTTTACACATGGAGATGTAGGCATCATTTTTTGGGATGTCTATAATATATCTGTAGATCCAATATGTGGAGACATGTATACTGAATTTATTACTTCAAAGGTGACATGGAATGACTCATAAAAGACACCACCCTTGGTTCGTAAGTTAATGAAGATATTTTATATTCTCAAGAATACTAACACAACAAAGTCCCACACAATAAGGGTTACTCACCCAGAGGACTGGATAAAAATATTCCTTGTGAAGAAGAAGGAGAAGAGTCCCACATTCACTCATCCAATAAGCTATCCAAAGGCAGAAAATAGAAGTTCACCCAACACTTTCTGGAAGAAAATAGAGAATGGAGAGTTTGAAAAGTGGGGTTATGAAGTCAATTCCAAAATTCCTACATAGAAAATTCTTATAGTATTCTTTGCTATGTGGTTCAATGTATATCTATTTCCTATCTGCAATTCCATGGGTGGCATATGGCCATGAACTTTTGTCGTAGCGGCCTAGATGGCCGAGAAGTGGAGGGTAGGATCGGTTATCCCTATTTTGGGAGAGATTCATAGGAACTTGTTTCATATCTACAAAGGGAAGTCTTCTTTCATAAATGAAATACCATTCTAGGTTTTATGGGGTTGATCGCCACTCATTTCAGAACTTATGCTGTGTAAAGTGGGGTACAGGTCATTGAAATTTCGTTTCAACCTTTTGTTCAAGATTTTTATAGTATTTCACCTCTATCATTGAATGATTATGACAATAAGTCCATGTTAAGTATTTACAAGGAACTTATCCTTTTGCATTATGGGAATGTACCTGTGGGGAGATTTTTTGATGATGGGATGACCAGCTTAGAGCTATGGGCGTATATGTTAGCTTCCATGGATGGCTGAGTGGAAACCATGATTGACAGGGAAACCATATGCGTGGCCTATGGTCCTTATAGATTCTCAAATAAATTAAAATTCCTACAACAATTACTATATATCCTCTAGTGTATTTCATATTGGAAAAACATTTGATGGTGGCCTACCAACTATGGTTGCTGATGACTGTAGAGAAATTCGAGGCAATATTCAACTAACCTGCAGCTGATGCAACAAGAATATTGGCTATCTGGTATGCTACGAACTGGGTTTCATCATAAAATGAAGGGGATCTAAACCATGTTTTCCCTTGAGTAGGGATAAAGAGAGGTAGTAGGATAAAACCCTCTCATTTGGAAGGTAATTCCTCATCATCAGAGGCTGATTCAGTGGAGTTAAAGGGTGGTGGTGGAGAGGCTCCAAGCTCACCCAAATGACCTCATGAAAGATAAAATCCAACTCTCAGAGTCAATAGAGATAAACGATAAATACCAAATTAAGGTGTACCAAGGTTATCTAGTCCTCATTTTTTAGAAGAGAAGCGGGTCCCATTTCCTCATCCACTATCTGTGACTGTAGGATTTGGGAAGAAACTCAAATCTAAAACTGCAGGATCATCTTCACAACCCTCTGGAATGTACTTTGAATATGTACAACAGGAGGTGGTTCAAACAATGAAAATCTTGCATTATGATGTTGAAACCACATGGATAGATTTATGTTATGGGTTACGTATTCTTGGAATAGGGGATCTACGAGACTCTTTAAGTATTCTTTTTAAGAACAACACTGATGAAGTAAGAATATATATTTGAGAACTGTATATGATCATATATGCAACTGATGATAAAATTTCCACCACAAAATGAGTGAAATAGATGATATATTTTGGTTTTAGTGATGGGGTTGACCTTTTTTGATGATGAATGGAATGATTTTGTTAATCTTGAAGATATACGTTTTCTTTTTCTCACATTATTTTCTTCCTTGATATTTGAATTTATTCCAAGAATTTTTTCTCAAGGGAAATACAATTTTAACTTTTATATGGATAGATTAAAACTATCTAAAGTTCTATCACCACAACATAGCCCTGGTGGTATTGTAATTGGGGAAATCAGATCACCCCTTGAGTTAGGAGAAATATCTATAGGAAAATAGGCCATGGAGGGTGAGATAAAAAGGGGATTGTGGTCTCAAAATACCTATTTTCAGAGATGATGATGAAATTCCTCCCAATAAGAAAAATAAACATAATCATCAAAGAAAGAAAACTTCGGTTAAAATTTTTCTCAGAAGTTGAAATCATTCTTGACAACCTTAATTTTAGCTTTATTCATAAAATTTGTTTAAACTTCATGGAACTATAAATAATTCATTGGTTTCTTCTCTTAGTTAAATCACTTATGAGACATGAAGAACCATTGAGCGTGCTTCAAAAGAATTAAAAATTACCGCCAACCTAGTGGTTCATTTGATTTAAGGGGAATTTAGGCAAGAGGAGTCAACATTTGCTCCTAACATCGCTCCTATTCCTAATACTAGGAGAGATGAGACCTATGGTAAATCTAAAGTTCTTAATGAGAAAATAGGTGTAACAATAACTTAATTCCACTCTATGATACTTTTGGTTCATCACATGCACCAAATAATCCTACAACAACTGAGTCTGAAACCACAACTATTACTGGGGAAGTTATTCCGGGTCGAAAGCTGCCAAAGGAGGGTCGTGAAATAACCACTCCAAGTGCTCCCATGAGTGAGAATAACATGGGATTTTGGATATCATTGGATGATATGATGTATATTGGCATATATTTGGAGGTTCTGGGCGCAGCGGAAGCGCGTGGGTGGATGTTCCCACTAGGTTTTTTTTCATTAACAATGATCAACCCAGGATCAACACAACAATAAACGCAAGTCTCCATGGATCGAATCACAGAAATGGACAAAGAAAAGGAAAGTCCTGGAACCAACAAGTAAGATCATTACAGGTTTATTATAATTAATTTAATCAATTGAAAAGAAATAACTTTTGGGTGATATTTCTTCATTGATGTTCTTGATCACGTTTTGATGTGATTCGTCATTGCATCATAGAAGCCAACTGTAGACTTCCTCTAGCGGTGATCCACACATGTACCTCATATCTCGAGATGTCGCCAAAGGAGTCTCCGGGTGCTAGCGTGGAAAAAACTTTTCTTGCATTGTCTGCCTTAGATCATCTTGATCTAGTGGAAGAGGATCTCTCTTAGTCTTGAGAGCATTCTTGGAGGAAGAGGTTCTTTCAGCCTTGAAATAATTCTACAGAGTTATTGTGCACAATGATTCTCTTGTGTAGGAAAAGATTTGGGGTTGTGAGGATATTTATAATCGAGTTTGAGGTTGCAGAGTTATGACAATAAATAAATGCGTTACACATTTCATTTATTTCATTAACTATTATTGAGAACCCCCATGTCGAATAATTAATTCCTAGACATGCGATCACGCTGATTATAATAAATATCATTTAATAAAAAAATAATATATCATCAAAATCCCGACTAGAAAAACTACACGTCGTGTAATAATAAATACAAGCCGTGTACTTGTTTTTCATTGAAAACTACACGGTGTGTACATTAAATGTACACGACATGTATATCTTGTTTTTATTTATTCATTTCCTTTCCAAAATGAAAACTACAGGGCGTGTACATTTAATAATACACGGTGTGTACTAGTTTTCAAAATAAAAACTACACGGTGTGTAATAATTAATACACGGCGTGTACTTGTTTTCATTTTATACTTACTACAACATTAAAACGATTTAGGCTTCCATGAATAATTATTAAACCACATATGGGAATAATCTTTGTTCTACTTGAGATACTTGAATACACTTAGTGTGTGACCCTCTAGGCCTCTTTCTCGTTGGCATTAGGCGGGCTTGCCTAAAGTCCAAGATTACTGTCTAGCAACAGGTCAAGGCACCCAAGAGAAAAAAGTTGACGTCGCATTGACGTATCACCTCATATGAATGCTTACTGTGTAATTTAATCCCTTTCTCTTGATATCTCATCAAGCATGTTTCATGGCAGTGTCATAAACCTATATGCTTGATCCGTCGTTCTTTAACTACCTGAAATAAACTCGTCGTTTACACCATGACCATGGAATTTAATGCGACAGTTCTATTTCAATCAAAGGGTCGAGATATGAACTTACATAAATGGAAGGGACAAATCCTTCCTCGACTTATCCATTAACAACATGTCACTCATGATGCACCCAACATACCTTACTTCCCACCAACTATCTGAGTGACGGTTTTCATCAGTAAATCTAAGTGCGTGAGTCATGACATGAGTTAATGATAATCTTTCAGTCTAAGGACCATTACACACGCTCCTAGATAGCAATGTCTGATGACACCAAGACATGCAAAATTGCTATTGGTGGGTCTATTCTTATAATCTCCCACCTTGGAGATTACCAAGTGCTAACTCCTTGAGAGAGAGTCTCGTCTTCTTACGAGTACTCTCACATGACGGTATATATACTATGTGTCCTATCATAGAATTTCATCCAACTGAAAAACTTTATTTAAGAATATTTTTATAGCATTTCAAGGTTCTCATCATAGCGGGGATCTTCCAGGACCATATTAATGCTACAAATATTCCAGGACATTATTATATTACAGTCATGTAGAACAATGAACAATATATAATAAGTGAATATTCATGTAATCAAAGTACAAAACAGTTGGTTCTCAGGACAACAACCCTTACAAACTCCCACATGGACTAGATCCAACTACCTACGACTTTTAGTCTGCTAGACCTCACATGATGATCATGTTTCTGCTGAGTCAAGGCCTTAGTCAAGCGGTCCGCTACGTTGTCTTCCGTGGAAACAATGCTCACTACAAATTCACCTCTTTGATAACAACCCCTTAAGAGATGATACTTCCGAAGTATGTGATTTGTCCGATGATGTGATCTTGGCTCTTTTGCAAGTTCCACCACTGCAGTATTATCACAATTGAGTGTGATATGATCTTTACTGATCGGTACTACATCCAGCTCTTGGACAAAGCTTCACATCCATACCGCTTCTTTAGTTGCGTTAGAAGCTGTGATATACTCAGACTCTGCTATAGAATCTGCTACCAAACTTTTTTTTGAGCTCTTCCAGCTCACTGCACCTCCAATCAAACTGAAGATGTATCCAATCTGCGACTTCATGTCATCTTTTTCAGTCTGGAAACTAGCATCTACATGTCCACTGATGACTAGTTCCTTATCTCCTCCATATTCCAGGAACATATCCTTAGTACACCTCAGATACTTAAGTATAGTCTTGACTACCATCCAATGGCGGTCTCCTAGATCAGCTTGATATCTGTCTACTGCACTTAGTGCGTAAGAAACATCTAGCCTCATACATAGCATAACATACATGACTGACCCAATCACAGATGCGTAAGGGATCCTTTCCATTCTCTTTCTTTTCTCATCTGTCTGAAGACATATTTTCTTGGAAAGATGAATGCCATGCGACACTGGAAACAATCCCCTCTAGGACGGTTCCATACTGAATCTCTTCA
Source organism: Viscum album (assembly GCA_963277665.1). Taxonomy (NCBI): domain Eukaryota; kingdom Viridiplantae; phylum Streptophyta; class Magnoliopsida; order Santalales; family Viscaceae; genus Viscum; species Viscum album. The sequence continues at coordinate 1,434,016,461 of OY728151.1, read as the reverse complement.
GTATCTTGTCAATGTTTATACTTTGACTCAGTACCAACATTATCTTGGATCTATCACGATGGATCTTGATCCGAAGAATATATGCTGCCTCACCCAAGTCTTTCATGGAGAAGCATTTATGCAACCATGCTTTAACTAACTGTAAGATAGGTACTTCATTTCCAATTAGTAATATGTCATCAACATATACAATTAGGGAAAAGACTACACTTCCACTAAACCTTTTTTAGACACAAGTATGACATCCGTTCTTAACAAGGACAAATTCTGTTACAGCTTCATTCAAACGAATGTTCCATGACCTTGATTCTTGATTTAATCCATAAATGGATTTCTGCAACTTGCATACCTTGTTGGAATCCTTTGGAGTTACAAACCCTTCAGGTTGTGTCATGTAGAAATATTTCTGGAGGTTCCCGTTAAGGAAAGATGTTTTGACAACCATTTTCCAAATTTCATAGTAATGGTAAGTGGAAATGTCCAATAGAATTCTGATGGATTTCAGCATCTCAACCGGTGAAAAGGTTTCATCATAGTCAATTCCTTGATGCTGTCTAAAACCTTTTGTAACCAGTCGTGCCTTATAGATGATGACTTTCCCCTCCATGTCTAGGTTCTTCTTGAATAATCATTTATTACCAATAGGCTTTACATCAACTGGATGATCTACCAAAATCCAGACTTGGTTTTGGTACATGGAATCCATTTCAGAAATCATGTCTTCTTGCCACTTAGCAATGTCTCTTCCTTCAACTGCTTCCTTGTAGGTAAGAGGATCATCATTGTCAACCAATAATGAGTCACCATCCTCGGTGACAAGAAAACCATATCATTCTAGTTCCCTCACCTCTCTTGTGCTCCTACTTAGTTCTTGTGTCTCTGGAACAAATTGTTCTTCCATGGGGCTTTGTGGAATCTGTTCTTGTACGAATTGTTGTGTATCTTGAGCCTTGAATTCATCTATGTCTATCTCGCTCCCACTATCTCTTTTGGAGATGTGATCCCTCTCAAGGAATGTGGCGTGTCTTTCCACTGTAAATTCGATAACATGGATTTGCATACACTCCATAACTCGTATGGAATACCATTTATCGATTTAGTTGGTACTTGGTTTAGTATGTGTGCTACTGTTTGTAATTCATATCCCCAAAAGGATAATGGAAGACTCACATGACTCATCATTGATCCCATCATGTCCAACAGGGTGTGGTTACTCCTTTTTCTTACACCATTCCACTATGGCGTGTAAGGAGGAGTGAGTTGAGATAGAATCCCAAACTCCCGTAAGAAATCAATGAAGTCCTGATTAAGATATTCTCCTCCTCTGTCTGAGTAGAGTTTCTTAATCTTCTTACCAAGCTGGTTCTCAACTTCATTCTTGTATTCTTTGAACCGATCTAAATAATCTGACTTATACCTCATTAAGTATATATATCCATATCTACTAAAATCATCAGTAAAAGTTATGATGTACGAGAACCCACCCCTTGATTCAAATGGAAATGGACCACACACATCTGTGTGAACTAATTCTAGAAGATCTTTTGCCCTTTCACCTTTCCCACTAAATGGGGCTTTGGTCATTTTGCCTTGTATACACACACGACATACACCAAGTGGTTTTAGTTCGAAATAATCTAAATACCCATCTTAATGTAATTTTTTCAAATGTTTCTCATTGACATTACCTAGCCAGTGATTCCAAATTTGGGTGTGGTATGAGTCTTGTGAATTCACTTTGTCATCTATTTCCATTACTTGGTTCGTGTATTACAACACATAAAGGTTGTTATATAAATGTGTCCTACCAAAACAAATGATATATTTATAAAAGCTTCACATCCACTTCCAAACGTGAAGATGAATCTATCAGTATCTAATCTGGATACTGAAATATTGTTTTTTTACAGAGGGTACATAATAATATCCTTTCAAAACCAAGACCATCCGAGTTGGCAATGTGAGATTGTAATCTCCGACAACTACAACAAGGAGTCTGGCTCTGTTGGCTTCTCGTAGATCCACCTCACCTCGGTCAATCTTTCAGAATCTACTTGTTTCTTGTATTGGGATACAGATGTGAGCACCACAAGTAGTATCTAATACCCAATTAGTATAAATATATAGATTTCATTCGATAACAAACGCACATGAAGCTGCCCCTTGCTTCCTTGACTGGGTGCAGTTTTTCTTCCAGTGGCCCTTATTGCCACATGCGAAACAAACAACATCCTATTCCCTTGCCTCCCCTTTGATCTTCCCTTTCTTGGAAGGCCTTGAAGAATATTTGGGCTTAAATCTCTTCACCCTCCCTTTCCTTTTATTCACCATAAGGACAGAAGGTTTTTCAAGCTTCATGTCATTATCCACTTGGAGAATAAGGATAAGAAGATTAGACAGAGAATTCTGAATGTTGTTCATGTTGAAGTTCACAACAAATCTTGAGAAGCTATGAGGGAGTGATGCACGAATGAGATCGGTACCCAGTACTTAGGGGAATTTAAACCCTAGAACCTCTAAGCGCTCAATGTATCCAATGATCTTGACTACATGAGGCCTAGCTGGGGCACCCTCTCCAAGCTTTCTCTGAAATATATCCTTGGAGATCTAAAACCTTTCTTGTATTTCTCTCTCCTTGTATAGACAACAGTGGTGCTCAAGCATGTTGTAGGAATCCATGTCTTCATGAGACTTCATGAGCTCACTAGACATAGATGACACCATCAAACATTGAACTTCGAGTGCATCGCACAAATTTTGATCATAGACGAGGAAATATTCATCACTTGCCCCTTGGGCAGGGGGATCAGGAATTGAGGACTCCAGCACGTAAAACATTCGTTCATGGCGTAGGATATCCCGAAGGTGCCTAAACCATTCCTGAAAGTTACTTCCAGTGAGGATATTGTCTTTATCCAGAATTGATCGTAGAGAAAATGTGGTTGATGAGGTTGTCATTTCGATTATACAAATTAAAAGAGAAGATTTATCAGAACCTTTTGATTACATTTTATGAAAAATAATAAATGAATTTATTAATTCTCCCACTATTTTATCAAGGCCCAATGGCCCTCACCATTGAACTCAGAATGCCCAGTTGTTTTGACATTCTAGTGGCAAGGATCCATATTACCCTTCACATAACTCCAACAAGGGTTGGTCAATCTATTTGAAGGTATTTAGGTAGGAAGGTCATTGCCAATTGTGAGCTTACAGTTCCTTGATTTGTTGAGTGGACTCCCCAATCCTGAAATCCTGACTTGGATTTCCTCAAATGTTACCTCCAATATTACATCAAGTCTAGCAAGGGATACTTCTATTGATTTAATATGGTTAAGTCAACCCGAAACCTTTCATAATGGCTTCCTTTATAAAAGTAAGTGTCCCAAATAGAGTTGGTCAAATTTTATTGAGTCTTACTCTTAATCAAGTAATGAAAGGCTTGGTCTGACTTAATATGGTATTGAGGGATTTTAATCTTTTATGCGTAGTTTTTCATTAACACATTCTTGTTAATATTAAGTGATGCTAGATTATGTGATTAACCATGATATGATAATGTTTACACATAGTCTGATTTTTATTTTATTCTATATTTTCATGCTTGTTCATTTTATTAACTATGTGATCATGAAAACACATATATAATAAATAAACCATGAAATTTAGATAGAAATAAAATAATATGGCATGATCATGAGCTTCTATTGGTTATCTTATCTAGAAGTTTTGATAAGCTAACCCTGAACTAGGGAAAAACACCTTGAACCCGGTGGTTCGTGTTTTGCAGCTCCCACATGTCCACCTTTGTTTCTTCTTGCGTCGGTTTCACCTCGGCTTCGAGATTTGAACAGTCTCCTCTAGCTTGGGAGAACCTCCATTATATGGGTTTACATTAAAGAAACCATGGGCACACAGGCCCTACATATTACTAGAGGAAGTCTCGCAGGCCAACCAATTAAAATTAAACAAATTTAAATGAAACCATACACACATACAATGGGACTTTGGTCTAGCTCATGATCATCCATAGCATGAAATGTCATTTACGCATATTTAGAATTCAAATTATTTCAATCGTTCTTTCATTTAAGATAAGTTGTGCTCGAATTCAATTAATTATGATCTTATAATTAATCACTTCTTTATCTTAATTTCCTTTCTGAATTTCCTTGAGATTATTCTCATCCATATTCCTTGTACGGGTCATTGTATATTGGAGGAAACTTGGTGAGATTCCATTTCTGGAAAGTAAACGGCGTGTAGTTTATAATTACATGGCGTGTATTTCTTTTCACTCTTTATCCAAAGTACACGCCTGGGGATTTGGTGTGTTTTCTGTACATTAGAAATTTTGGAGTACATGACGTGTAGATAAATCATACATGGCGTGTACTTCCTTGTTTTGTAGTAACCCGCCTGGCGATCTAGTTTACGCGGTACGTGGCTTATCCTTGTACACGGTTTCACCTGGGCCGGAACGGACTACACGACGTGTTGCTCCAACATACACGTCGTGTATTCCGGTTTCCACGCGCCGTTCAATTCTGGTCAACATGGTTTGATTAATACTTAGGCATATTCAATTCACACAACGTAGTTTGGATGACCAGTTCTGGTTCGTTGAACCTAAGTACATGGCGTGTAGTTTTAATTACATGCCGTGTAATCCCATGTTGTATAGGCAGAACGAGCGGCTCCTCCAGATGAGTTCCTCGTTTTTATTTTAATCAAAAAATTAAAATTAAAAGGTCATTTCTATGATATGAATCGATAAACAATGGAAGAAGAATTGATCTCGTTTATTCAAATTAATAGAACGACATATTTCGAATTGAATCAAATATAAATGCGTAAATCATCAACAAAAATTAAATTACTATAATCAATGTTGTAATCTCGCTCTGATACCATTTGAAGGTTCCAGGCGTAGTGGAAGCACGTGGGTGGATGTGCTCAGTTGGCTTTTTGTCATTAATAATGATCAATCCAAGATCAATACAATGATAAATTCCAGTCTCCATGGATCGAATCATAGAAATGGACAAGGAAAAGGAAAGTCCCAGAACCAAAAAGTAGGATCGTTACAGGTTGATTATAATTAATTTAATCAATTGAAAAGAAATAAATTTTGGGTGTTATTTCTTCATTGATGTTCTTGATCACGTTCCGATGTGATTTGTCATTACGTCGCAGAAGCCAAGTGTAGACTTCCTCTAGTGGTGATCCATAAGTGTACCTCGTATCTCGAGACATCTCCAAAGGAGTCTCCGAGTGCTAGTGTGGAGAAACCTTTTCTTGCGTTGTCCATCTTAGATCATCTTGATCCAGTGGAAGAGGACCTCTCTCAATCTTAAGAGAATTCTTGGAGGAAGAGGTTCTTTCGGCCTTGAAATAATTCTCTATATTTGTTGTGCCCAACGATTCTCTTGTGTAGGAAAATAGTTGGGGTTGTGAGGATATTTATAATCGAGTTTGAGGTTGCAGAGTTATGACAATAAATAAATGCGTTACGTGTTTCATTTATTTCATTAACTCTTATTGAAAACCCCCATGTCAAATAATTAATTCCTTGACATGTGCTCATGCTGATTATAATAAATATAATTTAATAAAACAATATTATATCCTCAAAATCCCGACTGGAAAAACTACACGGTGTGTAATAATAAATACACGGCGTGTAATAATAAATACATGGCATGTACTTGTTTTTCATTGAAAAATACATGGTGTGTACATTAAATGTACACGGCGTGTATATCTTGTTTTCATTTATTCATTTCCTTCCCAAAATGAAAACTACATGGCGTGTGCATTTAATAATACATAGCGTGTACTTGTTTTCAAAATATAAACTACACAGTGTGAAATAATTATTACATGACGTGTACTTTTTTTCATTTTATTCTTCCTCCAACATTAAAACCATTTAGGCTTCCTTGAATAATTATTAATACACGTACGTGAATAATCTTTCTTCTACTTGAGATTCTTGAATACACATAGTGTGTGACCCTCTAGGCCTCTTTCTCGTTGGCATTAGGCAGGCTTGCCTAAAGTCCAAGATTACTATCTAGAAACGGGTCAAGGCACCTAAGAGAAAGAAGTTGATGCTGCATTAACGTATCACCTCATACAAATTCTTACTGTGTAATTTAATCCCTTTGTCTCGATAATTCATCAAGAAGGTTTCGTGGAAGTGTCATAAACCTATATGCTTGATCCATAGTTCTTTGACTACCTGAAATAAACACGTCGTTTACACTATGTCCATAGAATTTAATGCGACAGTTCTATTTCAATCAAAGGGCCGAGATATCAACTTCCATAAATGGAATGGAAAAATCCTTCCTCGAATTATCCATTAACAACATGTCACTCGTGACACACCCAATGTACCCTACCTCCCACCAACTATCTGCGTGATGGTTTTCGTCAGTAAATCTAAGTGCGCGAGTCATGACATGAGTTAATGATAATCTTCCAGTCTAAGGACCATTACACACTCTCGTAGATAGAAATGTATGATGAAACCAAGACCTGAAGAATTTCTATTGGTGGGTCTATTATTATAATCTCCCATCTTGGAGATTTCCAAGTGAAAACTCCATGATAGAGAGTCTCACCTTCTTACGAGTACTCGCACATGACGGTTTGTATACTATGTGTCATATCATAGTATTTCATCCAACCGTAGAACTTTATTTAAGAATATTGTTATAGAATTTCAAGGTTCTCATAATAGCGGGTATCTTCCATGAACTTATTAATGAAACAAATATTCCAATACATTATTATATTATAGTCATGCCGAACAATGAACAATATATAATAAGTGAAAATTCATGTAATCAAAGTACAAAACAGTTGGTTCTCAGGACACCAACCCTTACAGTATTTTGATGACGTATTATAACAGGTTAATATGAAAAATACTGTAGAAGATTTTTAAATTCCTTTTATAGAACCAAATGGATGTGAGTTTTTGTTATTCATCCTATCAGGTTTCCGATGATTAATTTTCTAACCATGATTAGTTGGAATATGCAGTTCTATCTAAAGAAAATACTACAATGATGATGCCTAAAGGATTATTTGATATCACTATCAATCCCACAATTGTAGAGACGTTGGCTCAGGTGAACCATGAAATAGAAAATCATCCTGAGATTTATTCAAATAATCATACATAGGTTAAAGTAATCATTCCCTACAAAATGATGTCGACCAAAACTGTTGAAGCTAAGAATATTGGGGAGGAGTCGTCTCAAGCTTCTGCCCTATTGTTAGGTAAGGTTTACCAATATTGTGATTGTTCTCACTCTTTTTATGCTTTTGAATCTAACCATAACCATAATTTTAATTCAACATATAGGATTATCAACTTCAATGTCTAGTTCTAGAGGTGAAACTTCTACCTCAACTCAAAATGCATTAGGAAGTGAAGAAACCACTATCAAGGATGAATTTGGACATGGAAATTATTTAAGTAAATTAATCATGGAATATGTTCCTCCTTACGACATTGATTCTGAATCAGATTTTGAGTTTTAAAAACATTCTTCTCCTTGTACGTCACAAGGCATGACAAAACATATAGAAGGTAATATCTGAAATGTCCCTAGAGGAACTGTCCTCACAACTTCCATGGATTTAATCTCTATTCATTATGTTGGGATTTGGAGGTTTTGAATAAAATGAAATTCAGACTTCATTGAAAGATATTATATAAAAAATGGAGAAAGAGAAAAAACATTGAAAAGATATGGTAAAATACAAACTATTGAAAAAAGATGACGAATTCCAAGATGCATTATTCCATGTTGATGCCAATCATATTGTAATGTTGATAGAACTCAAGAAAAAAATTAAACCGAAGACTATTAATCAATTGCATCTTCAATAAGAGTGTGATATTATTATATGTTACCTTGACCAACTTCATTATTCAATAGGATATGTCTAGAAAAATGGTCCAAAAACCATTACGGATTCCAAGGAATCATTTATTCTTTCTTAGGAGAATGAGACTGGTCGGTTAACTTAACTTCAATAGGAAGTTGATGGACCTCAAGAAGACATTAATCAAATGAGAAGTTATGTAGAAAACCTATTTTTATTTATAAAAGAGAGTCTCCAGATTGTGGATATTCCTTTGTGGGTTTTTAATCACAAATAATTTTATTTGTCTCTAATCATCTATGTCTTCATCATTGCGTCCATTTAATTGTAATGTCAAAGATAAATTTCAAAATATGACATTTTAATACCAGATAACCATAATTACAATGGTAGGTTTGGAATGTGATTTTTTATACCTAAGCTAGTAGGCCTAGTAAGCGTTCATTACTTTTATTAGGGTTACAAAAACAACCCAAAAAACATTGTATAATTTGAATTTTTATTCCTATATGTTACTTAAACTGTAAAAAATTTATGACTAGAATGCTAAGAAATATACTTTCGTCTGGGATTCCCTTTGTGGGTTTTCAATATGGTAAGTATCATGTCTTTTTTTAATTCAAGTTTAGAGTCATTCATATTGGACTAATAAATCTAGTAATTTAAGTTGAAAAACATTGACCATAAATTTTGAAATTAGAACCCAAACGAAGGGTCAATGGCTAGGAATGGCTCCAATATTCTTTAGATACATCCAAGGGGAATCCTGAGTCATGTTTTTTTATGTTCAACAAATCTAAAACATGAAGTATAAACATATAAGAGGTATTTTCTTAGAATAAAGTTACTATTATTTGACAAACCCATTATGGGGTTGTATTATGTATGGACAACTAGGGAATATGATACATTTCTAAATAGTTGCATATTTTTATTGATAGGCTGGTAATGTATGAAACTTTTGCGAGGCCACCTTGGGGATTTTAATGCATAATCAAGAAAAAGAGCTCTAATTTTTTTTATATTTTATTGTTAATAGACATGGGAAAATAAGATTTTTGTGACATAGGAACACAATGGGTGGTTGTTCCAAGGAAAGATAATTTAAGAATAAAGGGAAATCTATGCCGATATAGGTCATGAATGGGGGAAACCACTCCTAATAAACTTTGGTGTGTGAATAATAGTTAAAATTGTTAAAAAAATATTTTCTGACATTGTCTGTGCAGTTTTAATTCATGGAGCAATGAAATTAAGCTGTGTAGTTTCAAGTCATGCTACAAGGACATTAGGGAGATTTAATTTAAGGTCTTAAGCTCTAAAAAACGTTTTATGAGTCTCTAATTTCATGATAATTTTCTTGGAAGCAAGATAGAATGTTTAGGTACGGAAAGAAAGAATGGTAAACTATGATTTGGGAATTTCTGGCTCTGGATAATGTTATGGTAAAATGGATAAAGGCATTAGGGGAGGCCTTTCCCATGAACAAAGTTATCATTATTTGATGGAACCACAGTGGGGGTTGTATTGTGCATGGCCAACTTGGGCATATGATGCATAGTCAAATAGTTGCGTCTTCTGACTGACAAGCCTATTATGTAGGCAACTTATGCAAGGCCAACTAAGGGAACACACTTAATATCCAAGAAAAAGATCTATTGGGTATCAAACATTATATTTCTAAAACCTAAGAATGTTTATGGAGATTCATATTTTTCAAAAGAAACGTTTGGTTTATGGAGAAAGGTACCTTAATATTGAAAGTATATTTCCAGTCATGATTTCCAAAGAAAAGGTGGAATAGGATTTCTATGAAGGTTTGACAAAAATGTTGGAAGTATGGTGCCTGTAGTTTTAGGTCATTCTACCAGTACCAAAATAAAATAGAAATATTAGATCATATGTGGTCAAATGATCCAAGGTTATTTCAAAATGAATTGAAGAAATGGAGAGGGAAAATGTTTAATCCATGGCCTTGATGACTTTCAAATTGGGATAAAGGTAATGGGACAGACATACATGGATAACCACTTTAAGATACAGATTCTTGTATATTATCATCAATGTTTAAAGGAGGAAAAAGATAATTTTTCCAATAATTAAGTTACCATTATTTGAAAAAACCCATTATAGAGATTTTATTATGTAGGGCCAATGAGGTCATATAATGTTTAGTCAAACAATGGAATCTTTTTACTGACATTCATATTATGTAAGAGAATTATGAAAGGCCACCTAGGGGAATGTACTTCATAGTCAAGAAAAATATATCTCATGTATCAGAAATTATTTCCAAAAAATATTAATAATGATTATGAAGATCTTAAATTATTCAATATTAAGAGTGTGAAATATAAAAGGGAGTAATAATCAGTGCACAGAAAAAATATTTGAATCAATATTGGCCATCAGTTTGGAGTCCCTTTCATAAATCTGACTCATATGTAAAATAGAGACATTTCTTGTTTCCTTGGTGGGATATCTAAGGAGAGGATCCAAAATGAAGACTACCACATAGATTTTAAATTATATATAGAAGAGAGATAAAAATTCGTCTCATGGATTGGAATAGGAACTAAGGCATATTTTTCACTATGCATCTCAATGGTATTATAATCCAGAAATAAATATTTCCTTGGGTAATTTTTATATTAATGTCATGTAGCAAGAAGATGAAGTGATTCCTATGTGATAACGAATATTGTGGTTGGACCATGGAATTGAAATCAGGTGTCACTACGTATCTCATATAGATAAGAATCAATCCATACATAGTTCTTGAATCATTCCCTATGTAGTTTAGATTCATACACATAGGGAATAGGGGGTGGGGGGTTATCATGTCTAGGACCAAGATTGGAGATCCAGAAATCTATATGTATCCCATTAAAATGTGATTCATGCAAAACATAGATCTTGATAAAATAATTCCTTACACTAATTAAGTTTGATGTGAGAGAATGAGGATTTTAACACATTTTGGAAGAAGGGTACAAAAGGTGGTATGAAGATCAAACCATGTATCTTGGAAGAGTACTCTGCATATATTTGATTCATATATAGGAGGAAAAAAGGGAAATAATTTTCTTTATGGTTGCGGCTAGGCCTAATATTGGAGATGCAAATGTCTCTAAGTATTCCATTATAATGAGAATAAAGCTACACATAGTTCATAAAATGAGGTCTCTATGTAGATATGATTCAAACATAGGGATAAATGGAACTCAAGTTCCACTAAGGAGGATTAATGATGTGAGTAATGCTTGTGCATGGAAACTACTCATTTTTTTAAGAACCACAAAGACTACCAATTTTCAGTATCTTATAATATTTTTTAATTGTGAAATGAAGAAGAAGTTAACTGTATAGTTAAATATATTGTAGAGAGGAAAAATAATGTCATGAAGTTTAATGTCATGTGACAAGGAGATAGTATCTACAAAGTTATCTTCCTGTAACCTAGAGATATATGGTTGTTATGATGTTTAATGTCATGTAATAAGGACATTATGATGTGTAGTTTCAAGTCATGCAGTGGGGACAAATAATGTTGTGTAATTACAGAAAGTAATTCTTCAATAATCTTGCATTGGTTGGAGTTGTAATAAGTTTCCCATACATTGAGATTAGGGAATAATATCTATTAGAGTATAACTTATGTATAGATTAAGGAACTCCCCACATTAGCTCAATTTTTGGGGGCTTCTTTCCTGGTATCATTAGAGTCCTGAGGAGAAGTACCAATTCTCCTTGATGAAATGAACAAAGTTGAAAATTCTTGTTAAAGGTTAGTGTTATTCTGTTATGATATATTTATAATTGATACAATGTATGAAATCCCTTTTAGTTTAGTCGTTCCAACTCATCAAATAACTTCTGAGACTATTCATCTATAGATAACTGATCACAAATTTCAATTTAGATGGAAGGAAATTGAATTTCAATAGGAAAAACTTCTTATGCTCCATAAATCAATGAGTATGGAGTTTCTCAAATGGAAGTATGGGTAGTGGTCTGATAAGCCCATTAAGAATGATAATGTTTATTAGGACATGATTTCTTATCATTATCCACCATTTTATGGAGTATATATTATAGGGTCTTACTAAAAGCCTTTTTCTGTTCATTATCTGCTTCATGATTGTGAGATTAAAGGTTTCATTTGATATTGTGCTCCATATATGACTTCTTTACATAAAAAAATGGTTCTGTTGTCCATTAATATGGTATTAGGGACACTAAATCTAGTAATGGTATTATATTTGAAAAAGCTAAAAAGGCCTTTTTCTCTAACTTCTTTGAGTGGTATTTCCTTAACCCATTTAGAGATTATACCATTAGTAGTAATAATATAATTGATCTTCTTTTCCATAGCTGGGGGATAAGTTTATACTACCTCCATTCCCCATGTTGAAAAGGGCTAGGAGTATTTAGCAGCATGTAGAAACTCTGGGGTTTGATGAATGAAGTTGGCATGCACTTGGAAGTGATGACATTTCTTGGGGAAATTTGTTTAATCCTACGTCATTTAAGTCTAGAATAATTCAATATTTTGGATTTGATTAGAAAGCCTATGCCCCGAATGTTGACACAATAAGCTCCTGCATGTATTGTTTTTCATGAGAGCTAAAATTTCTTCTCCATCAATACACCTGAAGGTAACCCCATAAAAGCCTCATTTTTAGAGGATCTTCTAGTGATCTGGGCTATCATAAATTGTGAAATTGGTCACTCGTCACTGAATTTTCTCTTTCCCAGCTCTATCAAGTGGAAGTGCTCAATTTTGAAGGTATTTCATGATAGGCATCATCCATCCCATATTATGTCCATACTGATTAGAAATAGTTATGATTTCATTAATTTAATCCATTCTAGTTTGAACAAATATTGAAACCACATGACGATGGGAAATACCAATCATTGTCTTATCCCGATTTGGATCTTCCATGGTTTTGGATACATTAGACAATGCATCGCCTTAGATATTTTGTGATCACGTGATATATGAAAATGTTTTCTTTGATGGAAAGTCAATCCTTAATCCTCTGACATAATCGCAAAAAGGTATTAAATCTTATTTTATAAAATCATAATCCCCATCAATCTAGTTGATTACCAATTCTTAGTAACCTTTCACTTTCAGGTGGTTCACTTGTACATGGAGTGCCAATTCTAGTCCTGTAATGAGAGATTGATATTCTACCTCATTATTGGTACTTACTTCTGAGAAAAAAAACAATATTGGAACACTACATTTTCTGGGGTGTTAAGAACAATTCCTAACCCAACTTTGTTGTGTTTATAGTATTCCATTATCTTTCCCATTGGACTCCTTGAAGCACCATTAAAGTACATTTACAGTGTTTGGGGATTATTTTGAATAGAGAAGATTTCTTCTGTAGAATGTTTAACATTAAAAGATGTATCTTTTGTAGATGGGTTTTTAGAGAGGAATTCTACCATGTATTGGCCTTTTTATTGCTTTCTAAGGCACAAACCGGATATTGAAGTATTTCTAAATAACATCCAACCATGACAAATGTTCTAAATGCACAGGACGACTAAGGATAAATTTGAGTGTGTTTTTGTGAGATACCAAGTGGACCTCGTGATGTTACAGGTAGTGCCTCATCTTGTGAACTATAAATATTAATTATAGGTAGCACATCTTAATAGTTGAATATTGAGTCTCTGTGTCATGCATGGTTTGACTAAGATATTAGAGGCTATTTTTATTCGAGCATCATTATTTTGTACATGGAAGCCACCTAGTAATCACTCTAAAGATGTCACATATAGAATAATAGTTCTTCCTTCAACATATGGCATTAATACCGGTGAACTAAAGAGATATTTCATGAGGGTATATAATTCCTATTGGTAGTCTTTGGTCCATTGATAAGTAACTTCCTTCTTCATAATCTTGTGAAGGGTAAACACTTTCCTGAAAAATTGGCGATAAAGCACTTAATATAGGCCAAGTGTCCTTGATGTCCTCTAAATTCCTTCAAATTTTGTGGGGTGGCATGCCAAGGATAGCTTTTTTTTTTCTAAGGGTCAACTTCAATGCCATGATGACATAATAAAAAGATGAATTTTCCTAAGGTAACCCTGAAATCACATTCATAGGGGTTCATCTTCAGATTATATTTCCAATGTTTACTAAATATGCTCCCCAGACTAGTCAAGTGATCAGAACGTTTTTTGGATTTAGCCACAAAATAATCCACATAACATTCCACAAATTTCCCATCGAAGGGTTTGAGGATATAGTGCATGACAAATTGATACATTACACCATCATTCTTTAATCCAAATGGAGTTACTTGATTGAAAAACACACCATGAGGGGATCTAAAGGGTGCAAAACCCTCATCCTCTAGGTCCATCTGAATTTGGTTATATCCAAAGTATCCATCCATGAAGGAGAAATCTTCATTTCCAGCTATTGCATCAATAAAATATTCTTGTGATTAGAAATGGAAAGTCATCTTTGGGAAAATGCTGTCTAAGATCTCTTAAATCAATGAAAACCCCAATTTCCCATTCTTATTTTTACTGGGACAATATTGTCCAGCCATTTGGGATATCTCACCTCACTAAAAATGTTATCTTTGATAGTCTTGTTGAATTCAGCATCAATTTTAGAGGTGTGAGTTGGGTGTGTTCTTCTTACTGCCTACTTAAATCTTTTATGATCTACTAGAAAACCTAAATAATGAGTGGAAACATCCGAATTATGGCATAGAATTTCATTATAGTTCCAAGAAAATAAATCTTACTGATTCTTTAGAAATAAAGTATACATCTCATGTTCATTAGAATTCTTGGATACCATAATTAGAGTATGATGTGGATCATCTTCTTTACCCAGATTTTTCACTCTATGCTCATACACAATGGTGGAGACTCCATCCTTAGATTCTGGAGGGGAATCTTCAAGGTCTTATTATTCTTCTTCCTCACATGTCACTTCTTCTATTTATGTTTGAATGGTAGGTGATGAAGAAAAACATCTATAGCTAGGGGAGGAGTCAGTTTTTGGACATTCTGAAGAAGAGATGACCATTTCTAACCCTACTAATGATTAAGGGTCTTCCTGTAGCATTGAAGAGAGAATGATGGGCAGGGAATCAATATCCTTTTCTTCGTTAATTAATGTTACAAATTCTTCTGTCCTAATTGATTAAGCAAAGACTTGACGATGTTCATGGGATGATATTAAGATATATCTATTTATACTTTCACTACAAACAATTTCTCCCATGTTGTAAGGCTTGATTTCTAAAACTGAAATTATGAAATTCACTAGATGAGTCCATGGATTTGGGTCTATCCTTTCAATTTGATTTATAGAAGACATTTAATCTTTACTGATATGTTTTAATGGGTTAACTGGGATCTTTTCCATACCATTTGGAGAAATGATTCTTGTTACATATTTTTCCATAGACCTCGTTCCTTTGTGTGGTAGAATTCTTCCACAATATACTGAGATCACACATTTTGAATAGTTCATTGTCACCATAAAATGTCCCAATTTGACCATTGAGGTAATACTTGATACATTGGTGATATGATGAAGGAATAACCTCATGTTGATGTAGCCAAGGCCTTTCAAGCAGAATGTTAAAGAATGTGTCCTATCAAACAACCATGAAATCTGAATTAGACACAAGTTCCTCAAAATGAGTTCTATGTGTAATCACACATATAGGTTCTTGTTTATTCTCATAATAACCTTGAAACATCAAAGTGTAAAGAGATAAGTCAGATTCAGTGAGAGCCAATCAATGAAGCATACAGATGGGAATGTGGCTGACTCCTGAGCTATTATCGATGAATGTTTGTCAGATGTCTATATCATTAACCATGTCAGATAGATATATGGGCCTAATTTTTCCATATAAAACATCATCATCATCATCATACATGAAACATATAACTACATGACATTTTTTAGAATCATTCTATACACAGTAAACCTCAGCAGCTTTAACATTAGTTTTAAACTTCTCAGGACTTGAAAAAGCCTCATCATGTGCTTCTCTAAGAACTTTTGACAAATCCAAGGCATCCATGATTGATAAATTTTCTAGTTCATGGGATAGATATTTCAAAACATCATACTTTTGGCACAAAGGTCTACATTTCCAACATAGAGATGTGTTTTTTAGGTGCCCTGGAAGTTGATACTCCTGATGTAGATGTACCATGTGTCAGGAAAGATGCTGAAAATACTTCATCTTTTGGTAGATTGATATGACTAGGTCTATCTATTTTCCAAGAGAGTGATGGTGTAACCTCTAATTGGTCTTCCATGATGATCATGTCAGTGCGGATCGTGTCAGTTTTGGGATAATTTTCTTGTTCATTTTGAGCCCACTGAAGAGCTCTCCCATGATTTCTACCGCATAAACGTTTCTAGTAGGGGAATAGTTAAAATAATGGTTTCTATAATATACACATCTTCCCCTATATCATTGACCTTGAATTCTTCCCCTATTCCCCCAATCCAGTGCAGGGAATTCAGGTTCATCATAACGAGAATCATTATTTTCATAGGGGTCTGTTAAGTGGATACCATTAATATAACTGATGATCAATTCTTCATCTGATGAACATTATGATTGACTAGTCAGTTATTGTTATTCCATTTGGAGGGGCGGTTCCCATGATTTTGAGACTGATGGCTTGAAATATTCAAAACTCAAGGACCATGTTGGCCTTTACATGAGCTCATCTTCTACTAACTACTCTTTATCTTTCTAATCATGTAGCTTCTTTGAGAATTGACCTTTAGAGGACTGCTATTTTGATGAAGATGGCTTCGCTATAGTGGATGTGGTCAGAGGTATAGTTGGTTTTTTAAACTATGTTCCTAGAATGTCATGAGTTCAGTTGATCATCTTCATAACCATCCAATCATCACACTTCTACTCATTTTTTCTTTTGACTTCCTGCCACCTGCCTTCTTCCTCTAGATTGGTAGCAGCAACACATTCTACTTGTGATGAGGAACTTTTTAGTTTCACTTGTCTAGAGTCTACTATTCTTTTCAAGAGTAATTTAAAAAAACACTAATTAATGAGATTCCCCAACATTTGATGAAAGGGGAAATAATTTGGGAGATCTTAATCTCCTTCATCATTAGGTTTCCTTGGCCTTGGAAACTGAAATAAATTATTTTCCAGATCTAAAATGATGTAACCTTGAACCTGTACATTCTGAAAAGAACAAACATTGTTATTTAATTACTAATACTTTCTCTTCCATTGAAATTTTTGATCATATTGATGAGGCAGTCATAGCTGCTCACGCTCTAGACATAGATCCCTTCAGTATGATGAAGGTTTTGAAGTATAAGTAGGTACATGTGATTGTTTTAATGTGACTATAACATCCTATAGTTTCTCTATTCTCCTTCCTAGATCTAATGGGATTACACGAGATTTAACTTTAGTTTGCACAATGGAATCTTCCACTTTTTGGGCGATTGAAGCAAGGTCTTGAAACCCTAATGTGTATTTCACATGAATTTGTGGTGTGCATTACTCATCACACATATTTTCTTCAAAAATTGGTAACAAATATTATTGAGAGAGTGGTAGATTTAAGGAATATATTAATCCTTTCCATCGAGCAATGAAATCTGAAAATCTTTCATTCTCCATTTTTTTCAATTTTATAAGATAAAAAAATATTTTATTGGGTATATTGAGCTAAATTTGAGAGTAAATTTCTAGAAGAGGTCTTCCCATATAGTAATTTATTGAGACTGCAAACTTGTATACCAAACAAAGGCTGGTCCCTATAATGATTTCAAAAATAATCTGAGATTTACTACTTCTTGTTCTTTTGGGGTCCCCATTATGGGATCACAACAAGAAGAAAAATGAATTAAGTGATTCTTTGGATCTTCTAAACCATTAATGATGGGAAATTTGGTATTCACAAAGTTTACTGGTGGAGGGATTAGATCTACCAATTGAGGGTAAGCTTTATTTTCTAGTTGTACTGGTGCACACTTTTCTTCCGTATCTTCCAATATAGTTTTTTCTGACTCAATTGTATTTATAATCATTGGGGAATATCTAGATGAATTGGGACCTGTACAGGTACAAAAGATGGAGCTTGAACTGACACAACAACTAGAAAGACCACTAGTCGTGGTGCTACTTGTATTTCACTTGGATAACCCAAGGGGACAGGCCTATAAGGATGGGTTTGATCATTTCCTAGCTGTGTACCCAATGGTGGGAATTCATTATCCTTATTTTTAGTTCCAACAAACCCTATCTGATGAGGAGTTACTACAGGATGTTCAAATGTAGGTTCTTCTTGTGCAGCATGTCTATAAAAAATGCTACTTTGAAATAACTCTGCATTGAGTCTTTTCCACTCCTTCATCTCCTCCTCTTGCTGGGAAAATATTTCTTCAAGAAAAATATATTGACCTTCTTCAATGGAAAAGTGAGACATGATATGATCGTTACATTTCCCTTTTTTAGATGCATTTTGATGATGTGTAGTTGGTTACTTGAGGGAATAACTATATTTTGGGTAAGTCTCTGATTTCATGTACGCTCACCTCCTTCATTTTCATCATTGTGTACCATATTATAAATAATAACTTCATCCTCCAAAACCCATGAATTGGAATAATTTTTCGGATGATCTTACATAATGGTATTAATGACATTCACTGACGCATAATGCATTGATGAAATTCTATCAGTATATTTGTAAGATCTTCCCCTTATTTTTCCTCCACGGGACTTTGTTCTCTAATATGCGGAATTCTTGGGAACTATTTGATCGATAACAACTTGAAGGGAATCCTTGGATAGCTTAGTTGTGTGTTCACTTTGTGTCTTCTTACCTAATCTGGAGAAAACTAACTTCCATTGAGGAGGCGACTAAGGAAGTGAAAAATCCATCATTTCTATAGGATAGTTTTTTCTTTTTCTTCAAACATTCAAACATTGTTTATTGAATTTGATGGTTGGGTTAAACAAGCCCCCATCTTTGCAGGCTGTGGTGGATCTTGGACTACTATGGTAGAGATTAACACGTATTCTATTATTATTTTTTGAATTCTTTTATGAACATTAGCATAGTGGATTATTCGAAAACCACTTAAATCGCATGTTTCAGAAGATCACTATTGTAATTTATAAATTTTCACAATATGATGGCTGATATCCTTTAAGAGAGAGGCCTTCTTATTTTTCTCAGATGCGTGATGAAAAATCATCTTGGAAACATTCTCTCTATGAGTTTGACTTTGATAAAAGCTATTAGTGGCCTATTTTTGATCATATCTTTGATTACACACAAAATATGTTGATTGTTACTGGCCAGGGAAAATAACATTTCATGGTAATAATTTTGATGGGATTTGATGGTTTTGGAACATAGTGAAATTAAATTCTCCATGTGCACCCCATCCTCTGATACGAACACCATATGGGGTATCTGAAATTAACTGGAATAGCCTCTTTAGTGCATCGAGCCACGCATTCTGAAGGGTTTCTTACTGCTTCTCAAATTTGGATGTTGGAAAACCAAGAGAGATGCCAAGTCAATTTGGAATTGTAACCCTTATATTACCTTAACATGACTTTGGTATTCATAATTTGGTAATACTTTGGCTTTCAGATTACGAAGTGTCTTCTATAATTTGAGGTGGATATCCTGAATTGAATGTTCTGTCATCTATTCTAGAATATCGTATTGATAGGTTTCCAAAGGCTAGAACATGACTGGTATTTCACCCTTAGCCAGTTTTTTCATATATTCAAAATATATTCATCATATTTTGCTAGAGGTTTCTCAACTTCATCCGAACAAAGTGGACATTTGTCAACTATTTTATCACAAACAATAGGATCATTTTTCCCTCTTCTATATTTGAATAAAAATAAACCAATGGAGGTTTGGAGAATGACCATCTCTTCGGGATGTATTTTGGTTTATAAAGTATTTGATCTATTAGTAACAAGGCAACATACATGACTGGCCTTATGTTGGAAAGTTCCATGAGATAAGAGGTATTTCTCATTAATACATTCTTAATTAGAGAATTATATAGACAATGAGAAACAATATTGTGGATAGAACATTCGCAGAGAATGCCATCATGGGGAGGACCGCCATGGAGGATTAAAACATGGGATAAATTCTCTTTCTCTTTGGTCTTTTGGCCTAATGTAGGGTTTTAGTGGCTCTCTTGCAGAGATAGGTTCTCAAGATTGATAGAATTTTCATGAAGAAAGCCTTTATGATGATGTTTCCATTGGGGAACTTAAAAATTACTACTATTTATCTCATAATTTGGTAATTGGAGAGTAGGACCATGAGTTGAAATAGATAAATGTTTGTGGTAATTAAGAACTTCTGCATTAAGAGGTGCCAGATCGAAGATTGGCTATTATTTTCCAACTATTTTTGGTGGGGCTTCTTATTATATGGTCTTTTACACGTAATTAAGGAAACTTTCAAGGAGAAGTGGTTAGCATGAGCAGGTGTATGTGCTTTCTATCGAGTGGTCATCCGAATATGATGATTATATCTAATTGTAATGGGTATATATTCCCGATCTGGTTGTCTGTATGATATGGGGGAGTATTCCCCATAACCCTCCTAGACTAGAACATATGCGTGTTTCTACTCTAGAGATTATTGGTGGGATCCCTCAGGAATGACCCTGGTGCCTTTGATTTGAGACCATGATTGACCTATTAATCTACCTACCTACATTATGGGAGGGACTGGTTGTTGAGTTCTAGGGAGAAGTACCCAAAACAGTTGAAGGTGTTGGTTGGAACTGTGTGCTTCTTGACCACCAGTTGTCGCTAGCCGGATGATAGAGGGTTGTTGTTAACTTGGAGAGCCTGTCGGGATGAATCCAGCGTTGGGATAGTAACATGGTGATGGTATTACCATAACAATACATTTGAGACCCTGTGTTTAAGATACTAATTTTTTGATGACATCCTTCCCGCAGATGATGATCTAGCTTGAGAAGCAGCTGGGGCATTCACATGTGCATACATGAAGGAATCCATTTAGAGTAAATGGAGTTATGAGAAAACATGACAAATAAATAAATATATTAAATAAAACTCCATTATATGGACACATACATGATTGATACCTTTTTCTGACCTTCCTTTATTAGTTAATAAGATCCTGATAGATGGGTTATACTATCAAATTGGTTAAGGATTCACGATAGGTTCACCATTTTTTTTCGTCTCCCTCAAAACGTGTGTTTGGGTTAGGAATCACTACTTTTAGGTAGTTTCGATTGGATTTATTTATGGAAATGGAAATATTCAATGGTTATTTATCTAAAGGGACATTCTTTCCAAATATAGGTGTTCATTAGGTTTTGAACTATAACACTTAAGAACATGCATTGTTCGAGAGGATGTGAGGCCGGACTCATCCCCCCTCTTGGGGGGAATTATTGCCAAATCCCTAATTCTCTTATATATTTCAGCTATTTTTGTGAATCCTTATAAATTAACAAAGCATAAAAAAGGATTCCCATTGAGTTTTCAATCAATTAATCACATGTGTGAAATTAACAATCATCAGTATGTATTAAAGGTTATTCATTCATGGAGATATCCGAATGTTACTATAATGGTGGTTTTTAAGCCACTCATTTGGGCACTCTAGAATTTATTATCATCCATGGAGACAAAAAATTGTTTTGATATTGTGATTGTACCCATAAATTGGTTATCTAAATATCCCTATGAAAGGAATTAGAACCATCATAGTTCGGTTCCACTTAATGGGACACATCATATCTTTTAAAGTCGTGTGATAATTGCCTAACCATACAATTTATTTTAATGTGTTAAGAAATTATAAGTGTAAGGTTATTATCCAAATATTGGTGTGGGACTTATGCGTAAGAATCCCAAGGAAACTAAAAGAGAAATAATTTTCCTTGTTGGATTAGTCCCTTTTGGGAACATGGACCAGGATTAACAGGGTTGTTTTGAGGTGTTGGGTATTAACATCAGGGAGACATCCTACGTATCCCAATTGAATGGGATTAAAAGACCACATATTTTGGTCTATATAATAATATAATGTTGTCCTTTGAGAGAAATGAGTTTGGGATTACTTCCTGAAAAGGACTCCTTAGTGATTTGGGGGTTTAATTTAGAACTTACTCCTAAAGGGTATTCTGATTTACAAATGAAAATGATATGGATCTTAGGCCTTAGGATGACTTCCTAAATATCCTAGTTTTAATGGAATCAAAGTTCTCATAGTTCATTCTATGAAAATGAGATGGAGATCGGTCCTTATGAAGGCTTCCTACATCTCCTAGTTTTAATGGGAATTAGAGTTCTCATATTTCATTTTACGAAAATGAGATAGAGCTTGAGCCTTAAGATGGATTCCTATGTATCCTAGTTTTGATGATAATCAATGTTCTAATAGTTCATTCAATGAAAATGAGATGGATATTGGGAATTAGGAAGGCTTCTTACGTATCCTTCTTTTGATGAGAATCTGAGTTCTTGTAGTTCATTTGATGAAAATGAGATGGAGCTCAGTTCTTAGGAAGGATTCCAACATATCCCAATTTTGATGGGAATTAGAGTTCTTACTGTTCGTTTGATGAAAATGAGGTAGATCTTGGGCCATAGGAATGATTCCTACATATCATAGTTTTGATAGGAATCATAGTTCTCATAGTTCATTTGAGGAAAATTAATTGGATCTTAGGCCTTAGGAAGGCTTCCAACGTATCCCAATTTTTATGTGAATGATAGTTCTCATAGTTCATTCGATGAAAACGAGATAGAGATTGGGAAATAGGAAGGCTTCCTAGGTATCCTAGTTTTTATGGGAATCAAAATTCTCTTAGTTCATTCGATGAAAATTAGATGGAGCTTGAGCGATAGTAAGGATTCTTACGTATCCCAATTTTGATGGGAATCAGAGTTCTCATAGTTCATTCAGTGAAAATGAGATGGATCCCGGGCCTTAAGAAGGCTTCTTACATATCCCAATTTTGATGGAAATCATAGTTCTCATATTTCATTTGATGAAAATGAGATTGATCTCAGTCCTTGGGAAGGCTTCCTATGTGTCCCTATTTTGATGTGTATCATATTTCTCATAGTTCATTTGATGAAAATGAGATGGTTCTCAGGCTTTAAGGAGACTTTCTACATATCCCAGTTTTAATGGGAATCAGAGTTCTCATAGTTCATTCATGTGGTATTTTTGAAAATGTTGTAATCATCACAAATCTCTAATACCACATGATTCATGCTCAGTTTGAGAAATAATAGGATGTGAAAGATTCAATAAAGGAACACAAAATTTTCCTCCTCTACTGGTGGAAGTGGATGGGCCAATGGAGAAGACGGTGGATGAGGGTGCATTGTAATGAATGATTCAATGTAGAATGAAATGTGATGATAATTTAATCTAGAACATAAATACAGGGGCTTACTCAAAGAGGGATACCCAAAAATTCATCCTAGTAGGGGTGGCAGACTTCTACTTTTTTCAAAAGGATAATTAAGTGTGAATTGTACCTTTCCTACCAAGGACCTGAGGCTCCATGTTTTAGAGATGATAATGGATGGGCATGGACCAAAACCTAATCCTCCAAACCAAGAACTCCCAACACTATTCCAGGGAGAATCGTCCAGGTTACTACAGAAATAAAAACCCACATACAGTCTATGAATCCTAACCCCATCGTAAAACAAATCTGGGAAACCTCTGACTGCGGATATAAAAACCAAAAATAGGAGACACAATGATATTACATTCACAAAGGTTTTACAAGTCAGGAGGCTTTTTTGGTGGTTTCAAGATATTACCTTTCAGATAAGAGATCCAATGGAGTGGAATCCTTACCACGAATGACTTTTAGGAAGGTTTGTATAGGTTGAAGGGATAAGGTGAATCAAAGAGGGGCGCCCAAGTAGGCATCTGGAATGTAGGTAGGGGAGCACATGTAGGATTGGGTGACTTGATGTGTAATAGAGTGTTGAACAACATGGATGTTAAAACTTGTGTGAGACTTTAATCAAGCCTTCAATAGTATTTCCAAGTATTCCTAGAAGTGGAGAACCCAAGTTCCTTTGAGAGGAATGGGTACCTCACAAGTGTTTCTGATTTAGGGAGGTTGGGAAATTTACATGTGGAAGTATTATAGATTTCTAAAACTAAATGGAAATAAGTCCTATAATCCTCCTTCAATTCATTCACTGTAGCAGTTAAAGAAATAACCAGAAGGTTTTGAAACACTTGGGTGAAGCAATAGGATGACCAGATCATCAATTGGGCTTCATGGGAATTCTTCCATATATCTAAAGGCCCTAAGGGTCTATTTATATGAAAATAAGTGACTCTGGGTGTAACACCCCGACCCCAGTTACCCAGAGTCAGTGCATTATTGCGTATCATTGGCATGATAAAAAAAGATCAAGTCTTGAAAGACTGTCTAGTTTATTAGCCTTGGAAACACTAGATACATTCATAAATGTTACATTACATCATGAAGTAAAAAAACTACAATAAAAAAGACTCCATATACCATACTCATATCCTCTTATGACTATCCCTACAGGTCATTCATAAAATACTTCTTCACATCTTGGAAAATATTAAAACAATGGAAGGGGTGTGCTTAGATGCTCAGTAAGGATAACAATATAGCGGAAGCTTTCATAAATAAACATTAACATTTAAGGCAATGTATAACTAAAACAAAATCCTTTTAAAATTGAACTTTAGCATAATATGGAGAAAGTAAAATGAAATAATGCCATTTATTTACTCACATGGATATTCTACTAGTCGAATAATCACATGAAATATCAACAACCACTTTTATAATAATGGAATGCATAATGCCAGACTATCATAACCACGTAGCCAAGGCCTCACGCCAAGACTACAAATACGATTTTTTCAAGGCCTCGTGCCAAGACACTAGTTTGTCTCATGAGACCTACCGATGCATCGAGGAGCTATAGAGGGATCCACCCATCACTTATTAAGTCCAATGCATTCCTCATATGAACGGGTTAAACATATCATAAACCATAACAAAATTGTATCACATAAAACATGCATAAAGGAAACATAGTATTTCCACACTTCAATCGCAAGATATCAATTCAACACATTGATATAATAAAAACTTTATCAAAACCATTTTCAATAACAAAATAAAAGAAAAGTAAAACATGGTATTTATTGTTCTTTTAAAAAAGAAGTTATTGCTTATAGAGGAAGCCCAAACTCAAATAATAGTCATGGCGGAAGAGAAGTTGTTGTTGCGCATAGGTAAGAAAAAACATTTCTTTTGTCTTTTAGTAAAAAAGCTTCATATAAAAAGATTTCTTTCGAATAAAAGTAAAAGTCAAAGGGGTTTATACACCATATAAATGAAAGTTGTGTATAAAACCAAATATGACTCAATGAAAGGAGATTGAGACGAAGTCCTTACAAAGATCATTTTTAAAATAAAATAGATCTATTATGTGTATTTTCTATAAGTACACATAAATAAAGTACAAATACAAGATAGTACATAATAATATCATGACATAATTTGAAAGTAGGAGATTAACCCAAAGAATGGAAATTGGTTTAAGAAATTATCTTACCTTGTGTCCGACTTGACTCGACCGTTCATTAACCTCCTGAATAATAAACTAGAGTTAATCTCTACTTCATTAAGATCCCTTTTAAAGTTCATTATCCCTTTTATATCACTTATTAATATGTTGCAAAAATTATGTAGTCATTTATGTTAAAAACGGTCGTTTTGTCAATCTTTGGTACTTGAGTCAACAATAAACTTCTTATAATTACAAGTTGTTTATGTGGTAGAATATACATTATCTCCAGAATTATATTCATGATGTAGATATCATATATATATCATATATATCCAGTATATACATTCATTTATAATATTACATAACATTTAGAGGTAAGAAATGAAATGCACCGTTCATGGAGACGGTAAGCCGTACGTACGCATTAACACTACATTCATTTATATTTTATATTTAATGGAATGAAATTATAATTATATAAAGGTATAATATAATTACAGTATAATATCATGTATAATATCATTTATTCCATCCTTTATACATCCCACATATGGCATTAACAATGCAAATCACTTTGAGGGGGCGGTAGTCCGCACTTCCTAAAATGATAATATCGCATTTACCCATAATGTAAACCATATAGTTATTCCATAAATGAAAAATACATAAGCTTAAGTAAAACATAAACATATTATATATCATATATAAATATAGTGACATCTAAATGGCCACCTTTTAATGTGTTATATGAGTGTTTAACAGTCATCGTTTCATGAGGCAAAAATTCGCCATCCACAGAAACAGTATGTTCTTTAACCATTAGATGTAGGTGTGTGTAAGTGTAGCTCAAATACTTCTTATAAAAACATCCTAGTTTATTTAGGATACTGGTGTTGTTACAAAAGAAATGAATAAAAGATTTTAGGGGGTTGGAGAAGCAAAATAAAACATAAGAACACAAGAGAAAGAACTACCTTTAAAACGGGTAACTCTTTTGGATTTGAGCTCAAGGGCTTACTTGGGAAGACTTATGCAAAAAGTGAGGCTTCTAGGAGTAAGAGTGGTTTGTGGATAGAGTATTTGGGCAGAGGTTGGCCTAGACAAATGGCTTTGAAGGTGTGAATAATGTGGTAGTGGTGGGATCCTTTTATAAGAGGAGAGGAGGGGCACTCTTGGAAAGTAATGAAATGTTACTTTATTATAGAATGAGTTTCGGATTTTAAAGGTCCCACACATACATATATCTAGGGTAAGGTGATAAGGGTTCTAAATATAATCATCCAATAGGCTTTTTACAAGTTTAATTCTTAGAGTTTACATTATACTTCCATTTTATTAAAATCGTTAATTAATGAGGTAATCGCTGCATCATCATGGTGTCATAAATAATTTTATTTATTTAATGTCTAAAAATTATAAAAAAATATCATGATGTAGTATATCGTTTTATCTTTCTAATTAATATTTATAGTAAAACATATTACGTGTATAACCCCATTTAAAAATTGTTTTAGTAAAACAACTCATGTTTGTGACATTTTTATTTTAACATTAAATAAAACGTTTTTAATGTGATTTTCCTACAAAAGTGGCTCCATGGGGTCCCCAAGTTGACCCATGGATTTTCTTGGTCGATCATGACTCATCCAATAGGGGTAGGACAAGTGTAAAGGTATTTTCATATTTTTATAATATCATTTTTACCTTAAATTTCACTAATTACCTTTAATCGCGATTAATTAAACTTAAAAGTTACTATTCACCAAAAATTATTTTAATCCCATTGAACCAAAGTTTACTTCCTAATGACAACCATGTATGTAAGATTTTTGAAAATCAAATCACAGAAGTGGTAATGATTCATTAAAAAAAAATCAGTTTTTTAACTACCACTTAGTGGTTTCACTATTCATCAAAAATTGATGTTTTTCAGAACAATCCCAAAATTTCACCCTAAGATATAATTGATATTCTGAATTCAAAAATGATGTCTATTTTAAAAAAATTACAAACATATAAGTTCCATTAATTAATTTTTTAACTATTTCCCACTGTCACAACAAATAGCGTGTTTTTACGAAACAATATATATCAAAAGTTTGAAAATTGTTTATGTCTAATTTCAAAGTGAAATTAATTCTAATGAACACCATTGGATAAAATGGTAAAAATATGTTCTAATTATACTTTAAAACCACTCAATAGGATAATTTATCACTATATATTACTTTTATTAAATAAGTTTTTTTTAAGTTTTTTTCACTATTCATAAAAAATTGGAAGTTCTCAGAAAAATACAAAAAATTCAACATAAGATAATTTTGACATTACGAATCCAAAAATGAAGTCCATTTGGAAAAATAAAATTTATAAAATTTCAAAAGTTAGGTATTACTATTCATAACGACTACTTTGATTGGTTGTGGTGTGTGTTAGAACTCGAAGTTGCGTACAACACACGCTACTGTATTATTCAAAGAGAAGTGTACCGTGGAAGCTTGGGGTGTTACATTCTCCCCTCCTTCAAATAATTTCATCCTAGAAATTTTATATAATATCACTGTATAAAAAAAATAGGGCGATTCTTCATCATAAGTTCCTCAGGTTCCCACGTTGCCTCCTCCATCTTATGGTTTCTCCATAGAACTTTTACGAGACGAGTCGTCCGGTTTTTTAGCACTTTTTCCTTTGTATCAAGAATCCTGACAGGCTTTTCACAATAAGACAGATCAGGTTCCAGTTCTAATTCCTCATAGGTGAGTACATGCATTGGGTCAGACATGTATTTTCTCAACAGTGATACGTGGAATACATCATGAACTTTGGAGAGACTTGGCGGCATTTCCAAATGGTAAGCTACGGCCCCAATTCGTTCTAGAATTTCGAAGGGTCCGATGTACCTGGGACTCAATTTACCCTTCTTACCGAAATGTATAACTCCCTTCCAAGGAGAAACCTTCAAGAAAACATGATCTCCTACCTAAAATTCCAAATCATTACTTCGGTTGTCGGCATAGCTCTTCTGCCTACTTTGAGCTGCTTTGATGTGGTTTTGGATTACTTTCACCTTTTCCATCGTTTCCTCCACTAGTTATGGGCCTACAAGTTTTCTTTCACCAACGTCATCCCAACAGGTTGGTGTGAAACATCTCTTTCCATATGACGCTTCATATGGTGCCATCTGAATACATGAATGGAAGCTATTGTTATAGGAAAATTCTACTAGAGGTAAATATTGATCCCACATTCCTTGAAAGTCAAGTGAGCATGATCTCAACATGCCTTGTCAGGTTTGAATAGTTTTCTCTGATTGTCCATCTGTGTGAGGGTGGTAAGCAGTGCTCAAACAAAGTTCAGTATCCAAGGGCTTCTGAAGACTTTTCCAGAATCTTGATGTAAAACAGGGATCACGATCCAAGACAATCGACTGGGGTACTCCATGATGTCTCACAACTTCATTAATATACATTCTTGCTATACATTCAAGTGGTAGATCTTTCCTTATAGCAAGAAAATGTGATTACTTCGTGAGACGATCAACAATGACCCATATTGCGTCATTTCTTCTAGGAGTCTTTGGTAGTCCCATGAAAAAAATCCATCGTAATATTATCCAATTTCCACTTAGGTATGGGAAGAGGTTGAAATAATCCACCAAGCAGTTGCCTTCCATCTTTCACTTGTTGACAAACCATACATTTTGAAACAAAATCAGCAATCTCTCCCTTCATGTTGTCCCACCAAAAATGTCCCTTTAAATATCTATACATTTTGGTGCTCCCAGGGTGTATAAAGAAATTGGAACTATGAGAATCATCCAACAATTCCTTCTCTAAATTAGGTATATTGGGAGCACAAAGTCTCCTCCCAAATTTAAAAATTCCATCTTCATAAAAAAAGTCACTCAATCGCCCATCATTCACATCTTTAATCTTATTTTTCAACTCTTCATCATCGGCCTGAGAACACTTTATCATTTCTAGTAAAGATGGATTGGCAACCATTTGATAATTTTTTGATGTTTCAACCTCCATGGTGATTCCCATATCCATCTTTACTAGATCCATGAAAATAGAATCCCTTTCCACTCTCATCATGTTCAAAACTCCATGATCTTTTCTACTCAAAGCATCTGCAACCTTATTTTACTTCCCTGGGTGGTAGTGTATAGTGCAATCATAATCCTTGAGTAATTCAAGCAATCGCCTTTGCCTCACGTTGAGTTCTTTTTGTGAGAAAATATATTTCAAAATCTTGTGACCGGTATATATCTCACATTTTTTACCATAGAGATAATGTCTTCATATCTTCAAGGCAAATATTAAAACAGCTAACTCGAGATCATGAGTAGGATAGTTCTGCTCATGAATTTTCAGCTATCGTGATGCATAGGCAATAACCCTATCATTCTACATAAGGACACAACCACGTCCTTGATGCATCACTATAAATAACGAACCCATCATTCCCTGATGGTAGAGTCAATATAGGAGCGTTGACTAATATTCTCTTCATTTCTTCAAAACATTCTTCAAACTCTTTTTTCCAGACAAATTTAACCCCTTTACGTGTGAGCTTCATTAATGGGTTAGCCAATCAGGAAATATTCTAGAAAAAACGTCGATAATAACCTACTAAACCAATAAAGTTGCGTACCTCAATTATACTCGTCGGTGCTGGCCATTCATGGATTACCATTTTCTTAGAAGGATCAATGGAAATTCCATCCTTAGAGACAATATGGCCAAGAAAAGAAATCTCTGAAGACAGAATTCACACTTGCTAAACTTCCCATACAATTCTTTCCTTCTAAGAGTCTTCAAGATAATGCGCAAGTGATTTTCATGATTTTCGTAGCTTTTAGAGTATACCAAGATATCATCAATAAATACCACCACAAAATCATAAAGATATTACTTGAAAACCCTATTCATTAGATCCATGAATACAGAGGTTGCATTAGTCAATCCAAAATGCATTACTGTAAACTCGTAATGCCCTTACCTTGTTCGAAATGCTGTCTTCGGAATGTCTTCCTTCTTCACAGACAACTGATGGTATCCAGATTGAAGGTCAATCTTTGAAATTTATTGAGCTCCATGCAATTGGTCAAATAAATCATCAATGCGAGGTAGGGGATACTTGTTCTTTATTGTTATAGCATTGATCTCCCTGTAGTCAACGCACAACCTCATAGATCCATCTTTCTTCTTAACAAAAAGGACAGGGGCTCCCCATGGTGAAACACTAGGGAGAATAAATCCCTTATTACTCAATTCCTCTAGTTGTTTATTTAGTTAAACTAATTCCACAGTGGCCATCCTATAAGGGGTATTCGATATGGGCCTTGATCCCGGAATTAAATCAATGGAAAACTCAACTTCTCGTTCTGGAGGATGTCCAGGTAAATCTTCCGGAAACACATATACATATTCTTTCACAATAGGTACATCCTCTATTTGAACATTCCTTTCCTCTCCATTAGTCATTTCATTCTCTTCCTCCACAATAATTGAATTTAGTTGAGCTACTGGGGGTGGATCTAAATAAGAATTAGGCGGTGACGATTCTGCTATAAAAATAAGGTGTTCCTTATCATCATCATCAAAAATCATAACCTCCTTCTTCTTACAATAAATCATTGCATCATAGTCTGAAAGCCAATCCATACCGAGGATTATATCAAACTCAATCATAGGCATGACAATGAGAATAGTGGATAAAGAACAGTTATGTGCTCTAATGGGGACTGATTCACAAAACTTTGTTGTAATAATACATCCCTTAGGAGTTTTGACTGACAATTATCTTGTTAAATCAAACTGGAAATATCTAATTTTCTTAGAAAACTGGGAAGATATGAAACAATGAAATGATCTAGATTCAAATAATGCATCTACTAAACTTGAGGAAACCATTAAATTACCTGCCACCACGTCTTTCGGACCTTCAAACTCAGCAATAGTGATAGCATAAGAATGGCCTTGATCCCTTGGCCTCTTCTGAGGTAAGTTCCCCTGACGCTTAGGACATTCATTTGAATAATGTCCCATCTCTCTACAATTATAGTATTCCACATTGACAACAACTTTCTTTCCCTTGCAATCATGATCTTGGTGGCCTTTTTCACCACACTTGTAACAGACTCCCATTCCCTTCAAGCAGGTACCAGGGTGTTTCTTCCCACATTTACTGTAGAACTGATATTCAACTCTTCCCTTCTTCCCCTTATTTCCATTTCTAGATTGATCAGAAGATCTCTTCTTCTCTTTCTTTGCTTTAAAGTCATAAGACTTAGAGAATTCCTTTTCCGTCTTGATAGCACACGAGACAATATCTTCGTACGACAAGAAGGTTTGCGAGACTATTTCTCGACGGAGAAATGGTTTTAACCCATAAAAGAAACGACCAATCTTACTTCTTGGGTTATGTATATAATCTGCAGCATGCCTCTCTAACCTTGTAAAGTTATCCTCATACTTTGCGACATTCTCATCCACCTTCTGCCTCAGACTCAGAAATTGCCTTTCCATATCTGCTCGATGGTCATGCGGAAAGTATTTTTCTAAGAAAATTTCCTTAAACTCCCTCCATTCCATACTTGATACTTCTTCATCTTCATTTTTGTTTTGAATCAGCGACCACCATTGATTGGCATCTCCAGTGAGGCGGTAGACTGCCATGACAACCTTCTCCCTTTCGCTACTCCCCAAGGCGTGGAATATTTTCTCTAAGGAGTTTATCCATTACTCAGCTACTAATGGATTTGTACCCCCATTAAATGTTGGAGGTTTTTGCCTCATGAAGCGGTCTAACATTAATCCTCCACGTTTTAGATCCGGGTGCTCCATACGAGTAAGGTTATTATTCATAACCATAGTGAGTTGTCCCAGTATGGTAATAAGTTGATCAGCACCAATTGTATCTCCATATCCACAATAATTATCTTGAGCAGGAGGGAAATCCCTACATGGAGTGCGTGCATTGATACAGTTTCCATTCCTTCCACTAGGTGCCATTTCTAAACAATGGAATAAACTATATTAGTTTATGAATCAAAATACATAATTACATACTTGTAAAACACTTAACATTAATTGAACTATTTATAGATATAATCCATAATTAGAAAAAAATTTTCTTTGAGGAAGTATATACTCATAACCCTTCATAGTGGGTTGTAAAGAAAATGAGAACTATCCTAAGAATATCCCCCGGGAGTGTTGTAACCAAGAGTGCAGCAAAGCCCATTGTCATGCACCGGTTCCTGTTCGAGTCTAGCTCAAAGCGGTCTTTTCGGGGTTTACCCCTAGGTACATCTGTGCCAGAGCCGCCTCTACCTGCTCATATCTAGACAGGGATGTATTGCTCAGAAAACTCACAAAATCTCTATAATACCAAAATTCTAGGAAGTTCTTCTATACTAATCCTCAAAGTCTATCTTTGGGCTATGTGCTCTAATCAGAGTTTTTCTAAATCTAGCTTCCAAGGTTAGTACTAAACTGCCTCTGATACCAACTCTAACGCCCCGACCCCAGTTACCCAGAGTCGGTTTATTATTGCATAGCATTGGCATGACCACAAAAGATCAAGTCTCGAAAGACCGATTAGTTTAGTAGCCTTGGAAACACTAGATACATTCATAAATGTTACATTACATCATAAAGTAAAAAAAACTACAAAAACAAAGTCTCCATAGTCCACACTCATATCCTCTTCTGAATATCCCTAAAGGTGAATCAAAAAATACTTCTTCACATCCTGGAAAATATTAAAACATTGAAAGGGGTGAGCTCAGATGCTCATTAAGGATAACAATATAGCGGAAGTTTTCATAAATAAACATTAACATTTAATGAAAATGTTTAACTAAAACAAAATCCTTTTATACTTGAACTTTATCATAATATGGAAAAAGTAAAATGAAATAATGCCATTTACTTACTCACATGGATATTCTACTAGTCAAATAATCACATGAAATATCAATAACCACTTTCATAATGATGGAATGCATAATGCCAGACTATCATAACCACGTAGCCAAGTCCTCGCGCCAAGACTACAAATAAGATTTTGTCAAGGCCTCGTGCCAAGACACTAGTTTGTCTCATGAGACCTACCGATGCATCGAGGAGCTATAGTGGGCTCCACCCGTCACTTATTAAGTACAATGCATTCCTAATATGAATAGGTTTAAATATATCATAAACCATAACATAATTGCATCACATAAAACATGCATAAAGGAAACATAAGATTTCCACACTTCAATAACAAGATATCAATACAACACATTTATATAATAAAAAAATTATCAGAACCATTTTCAATACCAAAATAAAAGAAATGTAAAACATGGTATTTATTTTTCTTTTAAAAAAGAAGTTATGGCTTATAGAGGAAGCCAAAACTCAAATAATAGTCATGGCGGCGGAGAAGTCATTGTCGCTGCATACGTAAGAAAAAACATTCCTTTTGTATTTTAGTAAAAATGCTTCATATAAAAAGATTCTTTTTGAATAAAATTAAAATTCAAAGGGGTTTATACACCGTATAAATGAAAGTAGTGTATTAAACTAAATATGCCTCAATGAAAGAAGATTGAGACGAAGTCCTTAAAACGATCATTTTTAAAATAAAATAGATCTATTATGTGTATTTGATATAAGTACACATAAAGAAAGTAAAAGTACAAGATAGGACATAATAATATCATGACATAATTTTAAAGTAGGAGATTAACCCAAAGAATGGAAATTGGGTTAAGAAATTCCCTTAACTTGTGTCCGACTTGACTCGACCGTTATTTAACCTCCTGAATAATAAACTAGAGTTAATATCTACTTTCTTAAGAACCTTTTTAAAGTTCATTATCCCTTTTATATCACTTATTACAATGTTGCAAAAATTATGTAGCCATTTAAGTTAATAACGGTCATTTTGTCGATCTTTGGTACTTGAGTCAACAATAAACTTCTTATAATTACAAGTTGTTTATGTGGTAGAATATCCATTATCTCCAAAATTATATTCATGATGTAGATATAATATATATATCATAAATATCTAGTATATATATTCATTTATAATATTACATAACATTTAGAGTCAAGAAATGAAATGCACCGTTCATGGAGACGGTAAGCCGTACGTACGCATGAACGCTACTTTCATTTATATTTCATATTTAATGGAATGAAATTATAATTATATAAAGTTATACTCTAATTCCAGTATAATATCATGTATAATATCATTTACTCCATCCTTTATACATCCTAAATATGGAATTAATGATGCAAATCACTTTGAGGGGGCGGTAGTCCGCACATCCTAAAATGAAAATATCGCATTTACCCATAATGGAAACCATAAAGGTATGCCATAAATGAAAAATACAGAAGCTTAAGTAAAACATAAACATATTATATATCATATATAAATATAGTGACATCTAAATGTCCACCTTTTAAGGTGTTATATGAGTGTTGAACAATCATCGTTTCGTGAGGCAGAAATTCGCCATCCACAGAAATAGTATGTTCTTTAACCATTAGATGTAGGTGTGTGTAATTGTAGCTCAAATCCTTCTTATAAAAACATCCTAGTATATTTAGGATACTGGTTTTGTTACAAAAGAAATGAATAAAATATTTTAGGGGGTTGGAGAAGCAAAATAAACCATAAGAACACAAGAGAAAGCACTACCTTTAAAACGGGTAACTCTTTTTGATTTGAGCTCAAGGGATTCCTTGGGAAGACTTTTGCCCAAAATGTTTCTTCTAGGAGTAAGATTGGGATTTGGAGAGAGTATTTGGGCAGAGGTTGGCCGAGCCAAATGGCTTGGAAGGTGTGAATAAGGTGGTAGTGGTGGGGGCCTTTTATAAGAGGATAGGAGGGGCACTCTTGGAAAGTAATGAAATGTTACTTTATTATATAATGAGTTTCGGATTTTAAAGGTCGCACACTTATATATTTCGAGGCTAAGGTGATAAGGGTTCGAAATATACTCATACAATAGGCTTTGGAAAAGTGTATTTCTTAGAGTTTACATTATCCTTCCATTTTATTAAAATCTTTAATTAATGAGGTAATCGTTGTATCATCATGGTGTTATAAATAATTTAATTTATTTAATGTCTAAAAATTATAAAAAAAATATCATGATGTAGGAAATCTTTTTATCTTTCTAATTAATATTTACAGTAAAAAATATGACTTGTGTAACCCAATTTAAAAATTATTTTAGTAAAACAACTCAAGTTTGTGACATTTTTATTTTAACATTAAATAAAAAGTTTTTAATGTCATTTTCCTACAAAAGTTGCTCCATGGGGTCCCCAAGTTGACCCATGGATTTTATTGGTCGACATTGACTCATCAAATAGGGTTAGGATAAGTGTAAAGGTATTTTCATACTTTTATAATATCATTTTTACCTTAAATTTCACTAATTCCCTTTAATCGCGATTAATTAAACTTAAAAGTTACTATTCACCAAAAGTTATTTTAATCCCATTGAACCACATTTTACTTCCTAATGACAACCATGTATGTCAGATTTTTGAAAATCAAATCACAGAAGTGGTAATGTTTCATTTAAACAAAAAATCAGTTTTTTAACTACCACTTAGTGGTTTCATTATTCATCAAAAATTGAAGTTTTTCAGAACAATCCCAAAAATTCACCCTAAGCTATAATTGATATTCCGAATTCAAAAATGATGTCTATTTTAAAAAATTCCAAACATATAAGTTGAATTAATTAATTTTATAACTAATTCCCGTTGTCATAACAAATAGCGTGTTTTTAAGAAACAATATATATCAAATGATTCACAATTGTTTATGTCCAATTTCAAAGTGAAATTAATTCAAATGAACACCATTGGATAAAATGGTAAAAATATATTCAAATTATACTTTAAAACCACTCAACAGTATAATTTATCACTATAAATTATTTTTATTAAAGAAGTTGTTTTTTAAGTATTTTTCACAATTCATAAAAAATTGGATGTTTTCAGAAAAATACCAAAAATTCAACATAGTCTAATTTTGAAATTATGAATCCAAAAATGAAGCCCATTTGGAAATATAAAATTTATAAAATTTCAAAAATTAGGTATTACTATTCATAACGGCTACTTTGATTGGTTATGGTGTGTGTTAGAACTCGAAGTTGCGTACAACACACACTACTGTATTATTCAAAGAGAAGTGTACCATGGAAGCTTGAGGTGTTACACTGGGAGAATGGTGATTGGGTGATCAAGTGTTTTTCATGCTGGAAATGTTGCACGCTAGTACTTTGTGCATTGACGAAGCCTCAGGTTGACTGGGGAGATCCAATTTTCAAGCCTTTTCAAATCTTGATTTTCTTCATGTATTTTCTCCTCCTTTTTCTAAGGCATTTCCCTTTTACGCTTTATCATTTATGTGATGGAATAGAGTGTCAACAGACACCAAATGTTTACATTCATGTAATCAAATACATAAATAGGTGACTAATGAAATTATAGGAACAATTATCATAGATCAGGTGATGCAATGAAATTTGGATAGAAAAGGTACTTAAAGTATCAGGATCCATGATTTTATGATCAATAGTGCTAACCCCAGATTCAAATTAATCAAAAAAAATATGAGTGAAAAACTAGTCAATTAATGAATTAAAATGTGTTGGAATTTAATAATTCACCTAGAATTGGATATTGGGAATCCTATTAAACTATAAAAGATTTGAATGGGTTCTTGGGCAGACATAAACATCTTACTAAAATTTCACTAGAAAATAAACTAACATAAATTGTATTGGACATCAACTGATTATATTGGTCACCATGTATTGGAAATAAATAATTTCTTAGTATATGGATAACTAAACAATGTTTAGTTTTGAATATATTTACGATGAAAATAAAATTTTTTCATGAACAACTTGATACTATAATTTTTCTAGTATGAAAAAATAAAAATGAATGTGTTTTAAATTTATATATGGAATCTAGAATCTGAAAAATTCATTTCTATACAACAATCATAATCTTTCAAGTTTATGGATTGTGATATATCATATGATTATATGATCAGTGTAGAGAATCACAGTTTTCAAATCACTCAAAAAAATTAATAATTTCAAAAAATTAGAATATATCATATTATTAAACAATTTTAATAAAAAATTATCATATAATCACAAAACATCAGTATAATTGAGTTGAGAAACCAACTCAAGAGCCTGAGTTAGTAGGTTGAAATTTTAAATAATGGAATTATGGTCTTAAATAAAAATTATATATAAATATCTGATATCTATGTGTATTATATATGGTTTATAATTTTCAAGTAAATACTCCAACCCGCTTGAAAAATCAACAAAAAGTCCCAACCACTGCAATAAATCAAGCATTGGACCCAGCAATGCACCATCAACCCCTTCCAACCATGAATGATTTCATGCAGTTACCCCATGGTTGAAAAATCATATGCTAGCACACAGATATTGACCATTAGACATTCCGAAAAAAAAAATTACAATTGGTTCAAAAAATAATTTAAAACAACCTAAATAAAGGGAATTAAAATGTAATAGAAAACATGTAATAAAAAAATTGTACTATAATAATAGATAGGAACTATTTAGGGTTGGTTAAAATAGTAAGGGTTAAACATGAGAAAAGTGATGTATAAAATATTTATGTAATGTAATGAAAATAATTAATCAAATGAACCTATTAGATTCATCTTTACAATGCACCTGAGAGAATCTCATTAAACCAAAAATTTATTGAAAGTTGAAACATATATTGAAAACTAAATGTAATAGTAATTGTTAGTTAATAAAGGAAAAGAAACAATAAACATAAAGTTTCATATAACCATCAAATGTAATATCTGAACCGGGAACCAATACATTAACTAAAAAATATTTTCAAATAAAAGTTTCATTACATCTTGCATAGATCTTTGACGAATTTATTTTTATTGTACTACACTGTTTAAGTGTCTCCGATGAAATCAGTTTTGAAATTTTTACTTTCACCAAATCCATCATAATGAAGATCATATTCTAATGGTATCTTCAATGAATTTGTTCTTAACATGTCAGTAAAATGTCATAGATTAATATGATAGAAAAAATGTAGAATTTTATTTTCAATGAAAAATCTTGGAATTTAATCCCATATTTTAACTGTATCGTATCCTTAAATGGTCACATGTAGTTAAAAAACTATCATCCATATTTTATTTTCATATTTTTAGAGTATATATCCATGTATTATGTATTCTATAAGATAGAGACTCTTTAAATTATCTATAATGCCTTGAGATATTGATTCAAATGCATAATGCATTTATATAATTTGTTAGTCAATTTCATTACATAATTATATCGAAAAAAATGCATAACATAAATGAATAAACTATAGGTATATATGTGTAAAATTTATTTATAGTGTACATGAATAATGTAGACTGAAAATATACAATAATGATGTAGATAATCTATAGGAATGATGTAAATACTATATTAGAATTATGTGGGTATCATGATATTGTATTCAAAAACCAATCTCCTGATACTGTATCATAATTAAATCTTTAAGAAAGGAAAATACTTATTCTAGAAAATATCATGATATTATATTTCAACATAAATATAAATTCCTAAATCAATATCATGATACTATATTCAAAAACTATATTCTCAAATAAATTCCCTTATACTATATAAGAATTATATGGATATCATTATACTATATAGGGTTACCTTACGAAGCAATCTCATATATGATTTGTAAATCTATACCCAATTTCATATATGTAAGTAATTGGGTAAACATTTATTAAATGAAAATACATATATGAGTAAACTACATATACCATGTTGAAATGATGTGGGTATCCCATTTGTGAAAACCTTTCAATTAAAGAGTACTGGACTATCTAAAAGATATGAGAGGTGTTTATTATTGGCATAAACCATAAATTTACTGTACTATGAAAAAACAAAGCAAAATAACCCAAAAAGTGTGATGGATTAAAAAAAATATGCCCGTACCAAAAAACATAACACTATTTGTATCTTGAAAACTAGGTGAGGAATAATTATTCTAGATATATATTTCAAATTATTAAATATGATAAGATATTCTATAAATCATTTTCAAAACATCCAAACACCATCACCACCATGATAATCCCTCCACTAGGAATTTTTCCTTTTTTTTCGTCCCTCTACATAGTAGTGTAACGAATATTGCTGGTTATGTCATAAATTTTTTAGAATAATTAATTCATTGAAATAAAAACATCATATATATTGTAGTTGATATGGTTTTTATTTATATAGTATAACAAAGGTTATTGTATAATGAATAAATAGTATTTTTTAATTTTTTTAAAAACAAGTAGTTTCATTTATATGTATATTTTTTTTAATGAATAAAAAATCATTTTTATAATGAAACTATTTAACTTATTATTTTTTAT
Organism: Viscum album; assembly: GCA_963277665.1. Classification (NCBI taxonomy): domain Eukaryota; kingdom Viridiplantae; phylum Streptophyta; class Magnoliopsida; order Santalales; family Viscaceae; genus Viscum; species Viscum album. The sequence continues at coordinate 1,433,976,436 of OY728151.1, read as the reverse complement.
AGTGAAACAAAAAAATTGTCATGTGTTCAATACATCCATAAAAATTTATAAATTTTTTCAATAAATTTAATAATTGAACCTCAAATAAGAAACATAAATCGATGAAAAATATATAATAAATTCAGAATTATCTGAATTTATTCTTGGTGATTTACCTCAATAACAGGATCTAACATCATATATGTAATAATTAGCTCATACCAAAATCTAAATCAGAGTAGATAATTTAAAAACATAAAATACGATTCAAATATATAAAATTATAGAGAAAACTATCAAAAATATTAATTAATCTTATGTATGTATAAAAGTGAGGAATAAGGGTTTGTTAAAATTTAGTAAGGGAAGGGGAATCATGGAAATGTGGAAATCGAGGTGGAGGCAGATAGTGAGATGAAAGTGGTGGAGGAAAGCACTGAGGTGGAGTAGGAGACAAAGGTGGAGTAGATGAAGGTGTAGGATATGGGAGACAATAGATGAGGAGGAAAAGTTAGAGTCAGAGATCAAAGTGTAGGTGGTGGAGTTAGCGAATTAGGTGGAGAAATAAAATTAATTTGGGATGAGACACGTAATTTATGTTGTGAAGGAATAAGGTAGTGTAGATTGGAGGAAACATTATGCAAATCATTAAGGTGATGACACATGGAATTAAAATTAGTATTTTTATTAAATATAATAAATAACTTTCAATCTAATTAAAGGATATTAAAATCCATTATTTTTAATGATTATTGATTGCATAATCATTGAAAAACATATAAATTGAACACAAAAAATTTAATTAATTACCTATTGTTTGAAATATGTCATGCTACATTTCCTTAAAAAAATTCCCTATGATTATATCCCAAGTCATCCTATTATACCCATAACCAGATCATAGGAAATGAAAATCCATCTGGCATGATTCAAAGTCCTGAAAAGATAGAACAAAAACCATTAAAAATTTTAATTAATCATATGCATCTAAAATATGGAAAGGATGCAGATTTTAAAATATATACCACATGAATTATGGTTAACTTATCAAATAACCTAGAATATCATAAATTTCAAAATCAACAAAAACTAAACCAAAATGATCAATGGATCAAGAACATAAAAAAAACTAGAATAAGGGTTCGAGATAGTTTCAATACTAAAAATTAAAGAAACTTAAAAAGAAATAATTAAAGGATAAGATCTTGGGTGGAGATGAAACCATATATCTAAAGAAACTATTCATGTGATGAAAAGGGTATAAAAACATGCAAATTTTCTGGGGATGCCTAGTTCCCATCCTAATAAAAATGTATCATAATGAAAAAAATATCATCAATATGATAATTAATACACTGAAAACTATTATATTACCTACAAATCAAATAAGATAGTAGGAATATGGAATTAATTAAATCAACATAGTTCACTTTGAACCATCTAAGTGAGCCTCTATAACATATATGTCCACATCTTTAATTAAATAAACCAATAATATGAACAAAATCACCCATAACCTATATGTTTTCAACCCAAATTAAATCAGCCATGGGAACCTCCCCAACATACATATGAAACTATCCATCACCTTAAAGAGTCAATAGTTTAATATAAAAAATCAATTATTCCAACATGAGAAAAACATTGAAAATACTATATAACAAAAACCAATCTGCTAGAACACTATTAAACATTTTTGGTAAAATTAGAATAGTTCTAATATATCCTGATGTCAATCAACATCACTAAAATGTTTTAGCGAACACTATATATATTTTTAATTTAAATCAAGTAGCATTGACCATTGAATTTCATTTGTGAGACCATGTTTCTAGAAATGGGTATAAAAATGAACTTCACTACTACTCATTCTACTTTTACTCCCTTGATAAAAGTCATAATTTATATATGTAGTGAAAAATGAAAATATAACAAAAAATAAGGATCAATCCATTATGTGTAGCTTACCAAAAAGAACTTATACATCAATGTTCTGAGGACATTAGAATAAACATGAAAATAAATACATTATATTACCTTTATTATGGAATTCTGATTCATATATTTCCTATATTACAGTGTCTAATAATAATAGAAAAGCGAACAAATTTTCTAGAATGGGATGTTTTCTTCAAAAGATTGACACTTTACAAGAGTTCTTGGATGTGCAAGAAGATCAAACCCAATGGAAGCAAATGAAGATAATATCTGGTTGTTTCGTGGGCCTATTTTAGAGGAGGAGGCATGTAGGTATAGTGCATGGAAACATTAATTATGTGAATGAGAGATCATATATGTGAGAAGAATAATCTTCAAGAAAGATAGATGAAGAAAATCACTTTAGGGTTTCATGCATACGAGTCGAAGGAGAATAAAAATGTAGATCTATAAGAGATTCTCTGATCATTGTTGGGAGAGACATATGGATTGAAATTTAGGTTATGGATATATAACAGGGAAGGGGGATTGAAGAAATTTGAGACCATGAGGTGGATGGTAAAATTAGGTCTATATTGGAGGACAAAGAGAGGTGGAGGATAAGGAGTATTTGGAGAGAGAGGTAGCGGAAGATACAGAGTTATAGGAGGAGAGAGAGGAGGAAGAGGTAGAGAATGAGATGATATGGAGATAGAGGAAGCAGTAAAGTCACATGAAGAGTTGTAGGTAGAGGCCGATGCGGAGGAGGAGATAGTGGTGGTACTTGTTGTTAAGGAGGAGGCAGAGACTGATTTGTAGGAGGTGGTGGATGCAGAAGCTAATGCAGATGAGGAGGTGGAGGGTGATGTAGAGAGGAGTTAGTGATGGATACTGATGTAGAGTGGGAGGAGAATGATTCTGAGGAATTGTTGGTATGATGATTGGTGAAGGATATCAAGTCTCAGGAGATGTGGGGAGGTGTCCATGTGAGGGAAATTAATATGGTAGAGACACATGGAAGAAAGAATACAAGATTTATTATAGATAATGGATTGGGTAAGGTATATAAATATACCTAGAGGGAGGTCACAAAACAACAATTTCAAAGATGAAACACATAAATGGTGTTGAGAATTTAAGGATAATTAAATCAATTTAGAAATTGAAGGAAAAAATGTTACTTGAATCAATATGTATTTGAGTTCCGGAGTACTTTTTGGTAAAAAGTCCATAATTTTTTTATCAAAAAGGACCACTAGAATGTATCCAATGGAATCCATGACATGCAACTTCACCCTAAATTAGGTATAATAGAAAAAATATCGAAAATTACCAATTCAAAATTTTTTAAAAAGAAACAATGATGGATAAGGATTGTGCTATTTAATGATATGAATGTTAATTGCAGTGTGAAACCTTAGGTTTGTGATTCTTAGGTATACATTGAATTTCTGACACCAGAGACTACCATTGATGTGTTGACACTTTTTCATATAGGAGTAACATGAATCATAGATCCATAATACAAAATAATAATAAACATAATTAAACCATCATATAAAAAATATACAGTTCAATTTGAAAAATCAGGAAACATAGTTTCATGATCCCATTCTCAACATATTTTTCACCATGCAGTCATTTTGTCTGATAGATAAGCATAAAGAGGAATAGTAAGATTGATCGATATCAGTGTATGTAATTGTATTTTTCACCATCCACCTTCCTTCCTCATCAGGAGGAACAACCACTGGTCCAGCTTCAATTTATTGAAATTTGATGGATCCCCTTTCAGTATCATCAATGTCCCACCGAATGATATATATGACTTTGTGCCGTGACCATTCATCATAAAGACATTACAACTTCCCTTGCATCAAATATTCATATTTTTTTTCTTGTGATTTACTTTCACCCTTTATCAAACACGTATAATAATATCTTAGAATTTTGAAAAAAAAATTTCCTTGCTATTTTATAAAAACATATTAGAATTATGTATTGGATTATGTAAACAATTTTTTTAAAAAAAATGAAAAATGTTATTATAATGTTTTTAAAAAATAAACATTTTTTTTCATTTTTTCATGAAAATGAAAATATTTGGTTTTTACAAACCCATATTTTTGTCACATTTTGAAAATATGAATTCAACAGTATCCAAATAAAGTATAAAAAAAATAAGACAAAAAGAACAAAAAATGAATAGATCTATCTTTAACAATACAAAATCACTATCAAACTCAATAGAATAAAAACATAAGACAAAAAGCCAACAAAAAAATTATAGTTAGTTTTATAGAAAAATAGAGAATAAAAAGCATCCATTCATCAACAAGAAATATTAAATTTAGTCATCAGTATATTCAAAAAATAATTATAAGATTCCATATAATAATATCCCATTTTAGGGGTTCCATCAAGATTAAGTGAGGGAGATAATTCTGCTCTATATTTTTCTCCTATCTTAAAAGTATATATTTCTATATTGACATCAAGATATAGGTACATATCAAATTTCTTACTTGGTGATTTAATCAATGAAAATAATGAAACATGGGTGTCATCTTTAAGATCATGAAACTGTAAAAAATAATTAATTTTTACTACTTTAGTTTCTATTTATGACATTAAATATATTCAATGATGGTGAAGAAAAAGTGCATTTAACAATTATTTTTCCTATGTGCTATTTTAGTAAAATTCATCAAACATGAGTTTGATGAAAATAAAAAATATTAAATGATAACAATTTAGAATTTTCTATATTGAAAAAAAATAATGAATGACATTAAAATTACCCAAAAAACACAACATCAAAAGACATGCTTGGAAGACCTTATGTGGGAAAACACGTAAATCAAAAAACCTTAGAATGAAAAATTTTAACCAGTCTCTATTTTTTTAAAATATAACACCATAAAAGTAAATACTATTTTAATTTTACTTCTTTAGTTTCTATTTCTAACACTGAATATGTTCAATGATGGTAAAGGAATAGTGTGATAAATAATTATTTGTCCTATGTGTTATTTTCCTAAAATTTAGAAAGTCTCAGTTTAATTAAAATAAAACAAATGAAATAATAACAATGTAGAATTTTATAAATTTCAATCAAAAAAAGAATATAGGATATTAAAATCACCTAAAAAAACTAACATCAAAAGGACTTTATTAGAAGCCCTTAGGTGGGGATAAACATCAATAATAAAACCATAGAATGCATCATTTTCACCATTATTTCTTTTTAAAAAATAACACTATTAAATAATTAAACCATTAGTGAAATTACTTGCAATGAATATTTTATGAAATTATTTACATTCATTAAAAATAACACAGATGTTATATAATAAAATTTTAGATATTGAAAAATGAAAAAGAAAATTATACAATAAAGAAAAAATAAAAATTAATAAATAACTATCACACATAATTCGAAATAATTTTCACTATTTTAGTTATAGAACTAAAAAAATACACTAATAATAATTGATCTGGGATGTGGATGAAATGGGGGAAGTAAAAAAGTGATTAAAACCATGGGATCAATGATGACACAATAATGTACCTTTCTCATTTTTCCCATATGGGTCTTTATTGTATATCCCAAAACAATCTTCACAAATCAACTACACCATCCTTAAAAAATGATTTACTCCAAAAATTAAGTGTTACCTACCAAAACACAAACAATAGGTATAGGGAATATTATTAAAAAATGAAGGTTTTATAAAATAGTAACAATCACATAGTCTGAAAAACATTCTTAATCAATATAAAAAAATTGGAAAATCACATGTGAAATAATTATTAAAAAATTTTAATGGTTTGAGTTAATGTATTAAAACAAATACCAAGATATCTTATGAATCATTTTCAAATTATTTACACCAAATGATTTTGAAGATATTTTAAAAGATGGTAATTTACATCTCTTTTCATGAGATGACTGATATTTATTTCCCTTATTAAATTTATACACAGCCATTATTATCATAGTGGATATAAAAGATTGAATTAATTCTAATATATAAAAATATGGAATTCAATAATATACCCCTATATATAACAGTGATATTTCAATCAATAATGAACCTGAAATGGATTACCATGAATTTATATACATAGTAGTAAAATAACATTAAAAAACAAATATTATTGGAATATATTATCTATTAAAAACTATTAAGATCATTTGGAGATATATTGACCATTGAGGAGAAAAATTTAAACTACATGGTCGGGGAAGGTCTGATATTTGGACATGAGGATATGACCAGATTAGGTAATCTATATAAATGAGGGAACATGGAAATAGGAGGACATAGTTTAATGAAACCCTACCCCATTGAGAAGTTATGTATCTAAAATAGGATGTGTTGTTTATAGACCCCAAATCAATGAAACCCTACCTGAAGAGATAAATTAGATTCTGATGCAAGGAGACATGACCAATTGGGTATTAAAGAAGGATACTGTGAGTTGATAATGGGGGGATTAATGAAGAGGATTAGAGGTAGATGAAACCCTTGTTAAAGGTGGAGGAAGTGTTAGAGGTCATGGAGAATTAAGAGGTATATGTAGAGGTGGAGGAAGATGTGGAGGTCGATGCATATGAAGAGGTACAGGTGGATGTGGAGGATGATGCACTGGAGGAGGCGAAGGCAAAGGCCGATGTGGGGAAGGATACAAAGCTAGTGGCCAATGCAGAGGAGAGTTGGAGAGGGGTTGTGGAGATGGGATTGTAGGGAGTAGAGTCATGGTGTGGGGAGAAATTTGGGGGAATAATAATGCAGGGAGGTTGAGAATAATTGAAGGAAAGGGAGACGTATAGTGGATAATTACTATGGTGATGACACGTGTATGAAAATTTAAAAGCCTTAGTATAAATAATGGATTCCAAACTAAACTAAATATATCTTATCATTCCACACACTCTTACTTGATAAAATATATTCTCCCTTAAATTTCACATTCCCACCCTAAGAAAGCAACCTCCAAACTAGAGATGATATGATTAATGCAGTTTCTATTTCACTACATAAAATTTCACACGAAGACACCGGTTATGAGATACTATATAATCACATTATGACTTCTGGTTCAATATTTACAAACATATATTATATAACTTTAATTTATTTACATACAAATGACTCCTATAAGTTCAATTTCATTGGGAACTAAGACCTAATACATTAAATATAAATCACCAACATTAATTTTAAACTTCTTCTAGAAATATAATTTTGTTAATAATCAATTTAACCTTCCAAATATATCTCACTTCCTATAAAATGCATAAACATATTAATGTGTGAGATCATATACTTAGTAAGGGTAACAATAATAATTCTTAAATATAAAAAATAATTCATCCATAAGTCATAGAAATCATAACAAATAACATTATATATAAGGAAACCATGATATGTAACTAATTCATCTTAAATGGAATATCATAAACTTGTGGTCAAGGACCTTAGATGACCATAAATGCTACCAATGTCATCATATATGAACGGATTAAATGGAACAGTTACCATCCAATAACATGGTATCATAATAAGTCCATATACATAGTATCTTTGATTATGAAACATTATACAATGAAATAGGGATGTATACAAATTTTCCCACCCATAAGATAAAATGTAAATTATACAATACCAAACTCAAAGCATAATTCCCTGATAATATAAAAATAAAACATTCATAGAGTATATATACATGAAATGTTGACCCCTGAGTAAGAAATATGAGATTTATTTTTAAAATACTTAGTCAAATGATGATAATGTTATTTATGTGAATAACCATAGATTAGAATATAAAAGTAAAAAGTATTCATACGGGTAGGGTATATCCTAAATGTAACATCTAAAATAATTTTATACAAAGGGTTGTATGAATATATTTTCAATGTAATATTGAAATTTGTAACTGTTAAATGAGAATCTAAGTTGATGTTTCTATCGGGGAACCATTTCAGAATGCACATGACATGTGCTCTTTCTATTTTATGACACAAATGCTGACTTATAAAAACCTAAGATTTTAGAATGTATTTACATTTAAGGAAATTATGTATTAAATATATTCCATCACACACAAAATTGAACTAAACCGATTTGGGATATATATAAGAGTAATCCTTTAATGAACACAAATAAATAAATCATTTTAGATGAATAATATTATTTTGTTAATATGATATGACAAAAAATAATTCAATTTTTTAATACTATTGTTTAATAAAATATTAAATTGATTAGATTTAGATGATGATAATATGAAATTTTTATATGTATGATCTAATATATTAACAATCAAATAAATATGAAATAATATTAAGAACACTTGGAGTTTAATTTGGACATTTTTATTTAAAATATTTTTTTGTTTATATTCATTATTTTCATTTAAAAATAGTTTGATTATTATTAGAATTTTAATTTTCTAAAATTAACATAATATTTAAATTCAATGTGTCCAAATAATCATAGGATGAATTTATGGGATTTTTAAAGGATTTATTTTTAGGTGAATAGTGAAGAAACCTATTTTACAAATTTCATCACATTTATAATATTATCATGATGTAATAATGATTATAGAGTTCCTAAATCTATTTTATAAACAAAATATATATTTATTAATTAATATAATTAATTTAAAAATGTTGTTCAAAACATATAAATCTGTGTTTGGCTATTTGGAAATCAAAGTTATGTTTTCTTCAAGTATGGAACTATTTTTGGTTCCCCTATTATAATAAAGAATTAATATGGTTTCTTTATATTTTTATCTATTTTAAAAGTATTATAATCCTAAATTTATTAAAATTAATTCAATTAGTTCCTTGGGAATAAATATTATGCATTATTTCGATATAAAATCGTTATTATTTTTTAAAATGGAGTTTTTCTACAAAGAGTTTTCATTGATTTTTACCAACATTTGTTAAAATTAATTTTTACTCCCTATACAAATTAAATCAGAGAAAATGGATCCAATATTATGGATCAAATTTTTGTTATTTTAATGATTTTAATTTTATTTTAATCATAATTAATAGTGACAATAGTGAATATTTGTAACCATAGTAAATGTTAAAAGGGTTAAAGAGGAAACTAAACTAATATATATAGATTAAAATGTCTCGTAAAACTGTATAAATTACATTTTCTGAGTGTATTTTGACCTTAATGTGCCATAAAATTATACATCAATTTTTTTTTCTACATTATATGATAATGACATTTATTATACTATTAATGTTCTTAATATTTAAAAGGGTGACATTCCTCTCACTAATATATGGGAACCTCCTCTAATGACTTATACAAAATATTATAGCACCCTAGCTTGACCAAGATCAATAAAAATTTCTCCCCAACTATACCGCCCATATATTATATTTCATGGTCTCACCAAAAGACCAATCCAAGAAGGATTTACATCCAATCCAAAGAAAGATATCAACAGATGGGGTATAAGTCTTAAGAAAATTTATTCAGGTTTATTTATTCTTTAAAATAATTAAATTAAATTATAAAAATATTAATATAATTAAGCCATTAACTTTAATATAACTATTTTTTATGTTAATGTTAATACCATTATCTACCTCTTTTCCATCTAATAGAAAATGAAAATGTCAATTATGCGTGTGTGAAGACCACCACCTCTACGAAGAGACATGTTTCTTTTTTCATCACCACCTCACATTAATGATTATATAGATAGATCTAATGTATATATATATTTATATATGATATTTAAGTAATAATTATGATTCTAGAAATATATTATATTTTTCTTCTTCTTACCCACCCATCAGTTAGAGAATGGTTCTATCGTGCGTGCCTATGTAATGACTATTTCCTCTATAAAGAGATGTGATTGTTTTCATCTACAAATCACGTGTATAGTAATAAGAAATTATTAAATGATTAAATATTAAATATTTAATAATATTATTATTCTTTAAAGGTAAACCTTTAAATACATTATATCATCTTCAACCATTAGAAAAATGAAAACATCGCTCATTTGTACATGTAGACTCTCGCCACCATTAATGGCGTATTTACTTATCCATAGACACCTTAAATGGATTCATAAAAAAGTTTATTTAATGTATAATTGTGACATATATGACATGATTAATATAATGGAGGTTATTTTACAATAACCAAGTGGAATGGACCAGAACCACCAATTCAAAATATGCATGAGAATTTTATCTATTTTCGATTAAATAATTGATTTTAATAAAGAATTATTTTTCAATGGGTTGAAATAATTTTTGAATAAAATATATAAAAATATATAGATAAATATTTGGATATTATATATATATATATATATATTAATAATTAATTTAAATATATTATATAAGAAGATGGAATGTGTCTGACTAAACAGGAAACCAAGCTAGGGGTTTCTCATCTCAAAATTTCTTCTCTAGGATATTTATTAAATTATGAATATATTTCGATTTTTTGTGCTAATAATGAGTTTATAACGTATTATATCATGATCCAAACTTTAATATTGGTTATTACTATTTATTTTTATGCTCCCTCTCTATAAAACCAATAATGGTTTGTTGTACACTTTTATTCATTATCAAGATTATTAATGTTTAAATTTCTATTTGGAGAAATATTATTATATTAATATCATAAAATTAATATATTTTCTTATTTTTTTATTTATGTGTTATATAAGTATTCATTATATTTTTCCTTGATTTGGTAAAAAAATTTGATCGAAATATTTTTTTAGAAAATACTAACTTATTTTTCATTTTTGATAATGTGCCTTTTTATGCCATATCCATATTTGATTCAGAAATGTTGTGTTCCAGAGATAAATGATCTATTAAGGTAAATTTTTATTTAATTTTATTTTCTTATAATAAATTTTAATAGAATATTTTCAATGATTTCTATTAAAGTAACATTTTTTACTTTCTTTACAAAATTGTAGACAAAACATCCATTTAAAATTTTTTCTAGATGAATGGATTTTCCCACCTCCATGAACATTTTTAATTTTTTTTCTTTAATTATATGTTTTATGGGATTATAAAGTAAAATCTATTCCCATTATTATTTTAATTTTCCAAATAAAAAGTTTTTTTTAAAGGTTTTAAAATGTGAATGCATCCCATATTGTATATTTCTACCTTTTACACTATAATTTATTACATAAGTATAGTTTATTTTCATGATTCCATTACTTTAAAGTATTTTAAAAATATATTTTTAAATATATTATAAAATATCAATAAAATATATTTTAAATTTATGTTTATATTATTTTTTGAAACAATGTTTCAAAACTTTTAAAAGAAAACTCTTTTTAGGAGTTTCACATCAATTTTAATATATATTTTTCAAATGATTTACCTTTACTGAAACACTTTAATTCCATATTAATTGATAATATCCTTTATTTCCATATTATTTATTATCAAGAATTTAATATGCAACATTTTTTTTATTTAATTAACCATATACATAGTACTCTATATGATGTAAACATGTTATTTTACATAAATTAGATTTGGGATTTTTACTAAGAAAGATAGATAATTTATTCAATGAGGATATATGGAAAACACATATACTTTTTAGTTTAGTATGGATGATTTTTTACTACTAAAGAAGGTTTATTATATATTGAGGAATACTGAAATTCTATATAATTGACGCAATATAGATATTTTATTGATTATTATAGAATATAGATTATGAATTATATTGATCATTATATACATTAGGAATGAATTAGGCATGTGTAAATTACCGGAGGGTCCCATTGTATCCCTTTTATGCATTGATTGGTCTCATGAGGTAATAAATCATGGGTATTTGGTGTACGTCTGAACAATTATTTATGATGTCTTAGAATTATACATTGACGGTATGTTTATGATGTTTGGGAACATTGACTTGATTCTATCATTTTGATATATTGAATTATGCATTCCATCATTATAAATTAAAATATTACATTCCATATAATTAATATGATTTTTACATTTGTTAAATGTCATATGAAATTATTATTCACCCATCCATATTTTTTTTCCATATGTATTCGTGATAGCTTCCAATTCATGATTTCATTTAATGAGCATGTCAGCTCACCCTTTATTATGTTTTACTTTACATTGGGTACCAAGAAGGGGGTTCTCAATGAATTCAAGGATGTAATAAAGTAAATAATAATTTTTATGACGTTTACTAGATAGGTTTTATCTTTCCATCATATTACAGGAATCACGTAAGTATCTAGTATCCCAATACTATGAAACTTTTCAATTCCATGTTATGTGATCTCTTTTATCATGTAGAAATGTAACATTGAAAACTTCATATTTACATTACTCGATTTGGGGTCATTATAGTTGGTAATAAATAATTTTTAGTAGAACCTTTTTGAACTATATTTTAGAAGAACTTATCTTGAATGATCATTTTGATAAATCCCGAGAAGGTTCAATTAATTGTTAAGGTTTTTTATATTATGCCTAAAATTAATATTAAACCGAGACAATTAAGTGAATTATATTATTTGAATATGAATTCTAGTGGAAGAAATGTAAAACATATCAAAACACATAAAAATATGGGGATTTAAATCATGGGATAGTCAATATGACTGGTGTTGGAGTTGTGTGGATTTTAACTATATTATGGAAGTTGAGTCATGTTACAACCGATAACCTTCCATGTATAGGGTAACCAATTTATTCACATAATGATGCAATGATGTTGGACCACTTCATGTGATAGAAACATCCATACTCTAATAGAACAACTAATTAATTGATAACAGAACAATGGATTATTTTTTTTAAAAATATATTAATGGAATTAAGAAGTAATGAAAGAGATAAGGTTATTCAGGTAGTGTATTTTTTAAAGGGAGATATTGATCAATGATGGATATTTTTCCAAAATTCAATGGGGGAGGTATAGATAGAGATAATGTAATGAAATAATATTAATGTTATATTATTTTATAAATAATTTCCCTAGTATAAATGAGTTAATATAGAAATTAGATTCATTAATTTAAGATATATGTAAGATGAAAGTATTTATGAGTACAAGGTAAACATTACAAGGTCTCTTTAGAGATATCTGATAAAATTTGATGAATAAAAATTTTATTAGATTAGGTAAAAATTACTAGATTATCCAGGAATGATATAGACTATTTGCGTAATCTGAAATGTATGATTAATAATTTCTTTGATGGGATATATATAATCTATAAAAGGTTATTTGTTTCACAATTGTTTTTATCCTATGATGATATGGCATCAAGTGTTATTATGATAAATAAAAATTTCTTCATGTCATAAATTTTAAATAGAAATAAAGAGGTGAAGAGGATCACTAAGCACCAAGGGAAAATAAATGTGGTGAATGAGAGGGAGTGATGGTTAGAACATCAAACATGTGATTATTCTGGAAATAAACAACATGAAAATTTATTAAATAGAATCAGATTATATTACAAATGTAAAGAAAAATTCTATTTGTATCATGAATTAAATTATAAGAAATGAACTAAAAATATATAATATTTTTACTGTAAGGGAATGGAGAAAAATTCAACATTATTTCCTTATCGTTAATATAATTTTTGTTAAAAGAGGAAACGAGAGTAATTCCAAAGTTATGAAATTAGTACAGTGAAATTTGAGGTCCCTTAATTTATGATAGTATGAACTTTTGTCGAAAAATTAATATTTATTTGATTTTATATTTATGAACTCTTTTATATTTATTGATAATATCTAATCACCCATTAATTCTCCGAAGAATTAGTTTCCAATCAAAAAAACTAGTGGGAATTTTGTCGTATAGAGAATATTTTATATAGTCTCTAATAAGATTCATAGATTTTATGTTTTTAAAAATTTGGTTGTTATAAATATGGTTCAATTTTAAATAATAATGATTTTTTTTGCGATTATGAAATTTTGAATTATTATATTAATAATAAAAAAATATATATTTAACTTGTGGTATTATTTATAATGAATAAATTAAATGTTAAAGTATTATAGTATTTATCTGGGTGTTATTATTGATGTTTTAGGAATCAAATTATAATTTTTTGAGGTTTATTCATATTTTTTACTATATTAACTGGTGCTAAAAAATTATATTTTAGAATTGTAAAATAAAGTTTCATTCATTTATGGAATTTTTGATATATTAAAGGTTTATTTTGATGATTCAAGAATGAAACATTCTACTTAGTATATAATTTTTAGAATCTTATTTGGAAACAGATTGAAAAACCCAATAAAGGTAAAAATTGAACCTAGGAAGTAGAAAAAAATCGATTATTTATTTATATCATAATACATATATTTAAAAGGAAGATAAATATATTCTGTATAAAACATAACTCATTAGTGCACATTAGAAACTAATTCAAAATCATGTGTTTTTGAAATATACATATATGGTTTAAAAATTCTTTAGGAAAAGTTTCCATGTATTACATAATATATTAATTTTAATATATTATTAGAAACAATTTTTTTATTCATATACTTCTTTTAGATAATCTTATCAAAATTTATTATAAATTAATAATTGAAATTGTTAGGTCGCAATTTATATAAGGACTCTAACACCCTAATATTTAGTAAATATTTCTATTTAAATATATTCTATATTGAATTTATTGTTGAAAATATGATAAATAACTAAAATGATCAATATCATGGAAGAATTATAGTTTAATAAATAAAAATATATAAATCAATTAAGATGCTTAGATTTTTTTAATATTATATAATTAAATTCATTCAATGTTTTGAAGGGATTCTTTTTCCAAATAAAACATGTAATTTTTTGAATATGATAATATGAAATATTTAATTTCATGAAAAATATATTAACACTCAATGTGACATAAAATATTATATTATCCACCTTCTTACCCTTCCATTCGTTTTAAAATTGAAACTTCACTCATGTGTACGTGTTGATTACAACCTCTAAAAAGTGAAGACATTTTTTTTTCATCAGAGGATCATATAGATTTACATATAGATTTATTTAGTTAAAAAAATATGAAATTTATTATATGAATATAATTCTATAAAGCTAAAACATTATGTATGTTATTTCCATTTTATCCATTGGAGAAATTTAAACCCACCTCGTGCTTACATGCAGACTACCGCCTCAATGAACCGTGTATTTTAGTTTTCATAACCTCCATAATAGAAGGTTATAAATGTTTATTTAATGTATAACGATTTCATATATGACATGATAAACATTTTTATGTTATTAAACGATGAAAATTGTGAGAGTATTAGATCTACAACATCAAAACATGCCTGAGAAACATAACATTTATCACATAAATAATTGATTTTCATAAATAATTATGAGTAAATGGATAAATATAAGTTATAAATAAATGATATCCTAAAAAAAAAAAATTATATATTAGATATATATGAATAAAAAATATAAATTTATTGTACATGGTTCATGAATGTGTCCGACCAAGGGGAATCCAAGGTAAATGTTTCTTATCTCAAACTTCCACCATTAGGACACATTCTGTATTATGAACCTATTTCTTTTATACAGTGTATATGATGCCTCTTTGAAATATTATAACGCTACAGAATATTTAATAATGGTATGAATAGTATTATTTCAATTTCTCACACTTAACAGGTTTTTATTCAAATGTAAGACATTTTTTAAGGGTTTACTCTATAATCTCACTCTTAATCATGATTGTTTATATTTCAATTTCCATTGGGGAAAACTATATGTACTTACTCTCCAAAAACTAAAAAATTTTCTTATAAGTTTATTATTTTTTATGTTTAAAACTATTTATTACATTTTTTCTCCCTATGATACTCTAATCGGCCAAAATAATGTTTTTATGAAAAGCTGACCTTATTTATCATTTTGAGTCTTGAAACATTATCTTCCACATCCATATTCATTACGTGTTCCAAGATTTTTTTTTCTATAATTTAGTGATTTATTAACGCAAAAATATTTTATGTTTTATTTTCAATTCATAAATTTTGAAGGAATATTTTTAAATATCTCCATACAAGTATTTTTTACACTCTTTAAAAAAGGGTGAAAATAATATCTTTTTAAATTTCTTCCGAATGATCTTATTTTCCAACAATCATGAAAATTTTTCATTATTTATATTCCTTTATAATTTTTTATGAGTTTTATTATAAATTTGATCCAAATTAATATATTAAATTCTCAAAGAAAAAGATATTATTTTTGTAACACCTTATCCCGAGTCAGACAACCCAGATTAGAGTGCCACATGACCTAATAAAACCTACTCAAAAATAATAGGTTGATGAATAGAATCTTGAATCTAGGAAATATAGTTGAAATACTATATCCTTAGAATAAATACCATACATCATGATCATAAACAAGTATAATTTTTGTTAAGTTATGATAGTAGGTACTTTGATCACAAACTCATGATTTATTTGATTTTAGATTTACACACTCGTTTATATCTAATTATAATATTTAATAATCCATTAATAATCTGAAAAAGTGGTTTTCAATAAAGGCATCTTGTGATAATCTAGTTATATAGAAGATAATTCAAGTAGTCTATAAAAATATAATATATTTTTTCGAGTTAAAATCCTGGTTAGCATAACAATGGATACCATTTATGTAATCTAGATTTTGGGGATTGGGAAATTTGGAATGTTTATATAAAGAATAAATAAATCTATGATTATCCAAATAAATTTTTTATAATTAAGAAATAAATGGTTAAAATATCATATTATTTTTGTTTGTTTTATTGTTGATGTTTTAAGATTAAATGTTTCAAAATATAATGGTTTATTAATATTGATTTTTATTTTAACATTTTCTTATAAATATTATTATCGACATGTGAAATAACTTATCACCCATTTGGGGACATTTAGATCTACTAATGTTTTATTTAGACTATTTAGGCCTGAAAAATTCCATTTTCTAATTACTTTTTAGAATCATATATGGAAAATAATTAAGAAACTCAATCAAAAGAGAAAACTACCCTTAGTAAGTGGAAATTAATTAAGTATGTGTTTTTATCTTATTAATTCAATTTAAGAGGTATATAAATATACTATGTGGAAAACATAACTCAACTATGTAAATTGAGATACTCAATCATAATTTTATGTTTTATAAAGGTACACATATGGTTTAATAAATATTTATGTCATTTTTACTAGTCTTACATATGATTGTAATATTGATATCTTAGTAAAAAATATGTTTTGATTCATATATTTCTTATGGATATACATAACTAAATATATTAGAAAGTAATAACTGAAATTGTGAGGAAACATTTATAGAAGGATGTATAATATAACCGCCCAACATTTTAGTATGAATTTTCATTTTAATAAATACTATATTGAATATATTTTAACAAACATGATACAAAACTAAAATGATGTACATCAAAAAATATTATCCTTTAAAAAATAAAAATACACTAATCAATTTAGATTACTATTATTATTTCTTTATAAGATACAATTAAAATCATTCAACGCTTAAATAAGATTTTTAATTAAATTAGCCATTTTTAGAATATTTTAATATGATTTATATAAATGTATAAAAAATATATTAAAACCCAAATTGATATTAAATAATATATTATCCACCTTATTACCCTTCCATCATCAGAAAAATGGAAACTTCAATTGTATGTAAATGAAAGCTTCCATCTCTAAGAAATGATGACAATCATTTTTCATCACTTCCTCTTATGGACATTCGTATGTATTGGTTTAATTAACAAGTATGGTATTTATAATATTAATATAATTATTTAATGGAAAAAGTTTGTTTACTTTATTTCATTTTTATATTTTATAAAAATTGAAACATCTCTCATGCGTACATGCAAACTATTGCCTCCATGAATGACATTTTTAATTTTTCACAACCAACATAAATCGAATGTTATGAAAGAGTATTTAATGTCAAAAATATGATATATATATATATATGAAATTAATAACCTTTTTATTTGAAGAAACTATGATCATGGTGACTATATTAAAGGAAGACAATCAAAACATGCATGATAAAAAGCGTAGTTATCACATAGATAATTGATTTTAACAAATAATTCTGAGTAAATGGATAAAAATAAGTTAAAAATAAATGATATATGAAAATATGTATATAAATATGGATATGATATAAATTAATAATAAATATAAAAATTAATATACAAGATGTTGTAATTCATTTAAACAAGGGGGAATCCTAGATAATGGGTTTCTGTCTTAAACTACCATCATTGGGATAAGTTTTGAATTATTCACCTATTTCCATTATATGGTTTATATAATGAATCTTTGAAATATTATTTCATTATCCAATAATTTGGAACTATAATTAATGTTTAATTTCAATTTTTCACCCCTAATAGGCTTTCATTCAAGTGTTATAAAATTTTTAAGATTTTATTATACAATCTCACTCTTTATAGTGACTATTTATGTTTCAATTTCCATTAGGGGAAAGTATGTATAATTTCATAAAACCCATTTATTTTATTATCCTATCATTTTTTATATTTAAAACTATTCATTCCATTTTTCCTCCCTTTGATACTAAAATTTATAAAATAATGTTTTAAAGAAAAGATGACCTTATTTCCCATTTTTAATATTGGAACATTCTCTTTCGTAACCATATTCTTTATTTTTCAATGAATTTGTTTCCTTAATTTAATGAAATCTTAATGTAATTTTTTTTTCAAAATTTATTTTATATTCATTTTTAATTGAATATTTCTAAATATTTCCAGTCAAGTATTTTTTTACATTCTTTAAAAAAGTGTAAAAATAATTTCTATTTAAATTTTTTCCACATGAATGTTTTCCCCACCTTCATAACCATTATTATTATTCAGATTAATTTTTATGTTTTTATGGGTTTTAAATTAATAGATATTCCCATTAATCTATAAAGTTAATGAAGATAATTATATTATTTTTTTAACTCCTCGTCTGGAATCACCTGACCTTGGCGGGAGTGAAACTTGACCTCAAGCATACCTCCCCTTAGGTAAGAGGTTGATGAATGTAATCAAGGATCTATAAAATGTAGTGGAAATACTATACCATTGAAATTAATATCTATACATGATAATAATATATTTTTATAATTTCCCAAAAATATAGTGTGGATTTTAACAATAATAAATGATATATCAGAAAACATTCTAGGTATGATAGAGTCATACAAGAAAATAAACCAAAGACCTCCAATGTGGAAGGTATGATAATGTATAAGAAGTGAAAATGTAATATATAAATAAATATGCTCCAAAATCTATTCAGAGTAAGTATTATATCTTCCTTCATTATTGTGAATTATCTCTTCATCTCCCAACTAGTGGGACCTTACAGATCCCTAAATCCTTGATGTTGAAGTCTACACATGCATTGAGATACCCATAAAGGGTGAGATGACAAACCTAATATAAAAACACCAATTAATCCATAACAAAAGTGAAAATAAATAATAGGAATAACCCATGATAATAAAAAAAATTCATAATGAAGAAACAATCTATAAATGTTTTTAGTTATCATGTGAAAAACAAGAAACTATTAATACCAATTGTACCTATTTCATATCCATGACTGAAGGAAAATAATAAAAAGAATCATGATCATGTTTCTACCACAAGGACACCATAAATTTATAAACATCTATCTTTCTAGCGAGCCTTGAGTTGGGATACAAGGCTATCATATTCATCTCAATAATGTGTCAAGACACAATGTCATCGTACCGCATATCTATCATAGGCCAGACCATTTGGTCATGATACCCCTCCACTTCATTAGGTCATGTCTCAATTCCCTCACACCCCATCCACATGTCTCAATCCATCTTTATCATAATCACATTCCACACATGATTCCCCTATAAGGGTTAACCATGACATGCTAGTCCACATTTCAATTGACACAAGAATAAAACCTATAAAGACCATAAATTTACACCCAAATGGTTATAAAATAATAAGAAAATAATATCATAACGAGAATGAGTCTTAGTAATCACACAAACAAACATGTGATCAATATCAAACATGGGTCTCACATTCCACACACACAAACATCTGATTAAAATAAATAATGGGTTGATGAACTCTAGTACATACCATCATATCATAAAAAACTAAATATAAGGTATATATATGGTAATTAAATTCCTAAATATATAATTTTGTTTTAAATGTTATGTTTCACCAAGAATTTATTCCTAAATCACTCCCAGGTACTAACCAAATATAACCCATGCACCAAGGGTACCTAGAATAGAATCCAATAAAATAAAAAGGGTTCAGGAATGATATTCAATAAGGAAATCATTACAAGATGGTATAATATAAATACATTTTCCAAAAACTACCACTGTTAATGTTGGGTCCAGGTATGGTAAAAAAAGATAACCCATCACTCCTGAATCAACGATTAGAGAAGCGATCTTGAGATTACCATGAGGCTAGATCATCATGAAAAAGATTATACCTCCTAATGTATTCTTATATAGTAATAATGAACAAGTATAGGTTGATAAAGATTGTGGTTACCCTTGGTAGAAACAATTAAGATCATCCATATCATATCCTAGATTTATCTAGATTCGAGAAATCATGAGAAATGGATGGATAATCGATTAACAGAGGAAAAAACTAAGTGAAAAGGGAATTATAATTCCTCATATAAATATGGAACGTGATTAATTGTTTAAATACATTAAACCCACAAATACAGATAGAATATTTTTCCATTTTTAATTAAAAATAGTTGTCACAACAATGTGGTGATGCCTACCATAGCCATGGTGGATTTAAACATGCTAGCCTAGGAAACTCGACACTGCACCCAGTAGGTTCTGGTTAAAAAACATACACTTTTTTGAATAATCACACCTTCCACCATGGGATGGTGATGCCTCTATATCTATTGTCCATAAGGTACTCGCATATCTACATTCCATGGACCACTTCTAGGAGTCAGTGTGTTGGTTCTTCTCATTTCTAACAAGTATTTTCCAGGGAGAAAACACCATACACCATTGCGTGGTCCTACCCATGGTGTATCAAAAAAACATCCAAAAGCCTTGATTAAGACTCATAAAACCTATAAATAATAAAATATCCATGTTAAACCATCATAAGGGTAAATTTTAAATTCCATTAAAAGTTGAGATGTTACAAACCCCCCCTTTTTAGAATTCATATCCTCAATAATTGCCTCTTGTGGGATTTCTCTAAAAACTCATGCCATTGAGATTGAATTTTAGATTCCCACTCCAATGAACCCTCTTAGATTTATCCATGTGACCATAAGAATAATATAAGTTGGACCATTTCCCCTATCAACACTTCATCACTCAAATCCATAATCCACATCAGTTACTCCTCAAAAGATGAATCTTCTCCCAACACGTCATCCTCATAGTAGATGAAATACAATTGACCGGGAACATATCATTGAATATGAGAAAATGGAATACTTTATATATACCTCAATATCATAGAGGATGGTTCAGTAAGTAAGTCACTTCTCTTATACACTCAGTGATCTCAAGCAATCTGACACACCATAGTGTTATATTTCTTTTGTTTTGAAGATAACAAATCAACAACCAAGGTTACACCTATAAGAGAACTCGATAGTCAATAATGAACTCCAAAGGTCATGTCCTCTGTTATACATATGAGTATTGTGTACTATTTGTGGTAAAACATCAATTCCTAATCAACTAAAATCTCTTAAAGGTATCCTGAACCATAAGCGTCCCAACTGAAACTGTCTCACTTTCCCCATTCTAACATAGAAAGTAGCAACACGACTGACCATAAAGAGCCATAAAATATTCTATTTAAATAGAATCTAAGAAAATATTATTATATATGAAATCCGCCATGTCTTGGTGAGAATACCATGCTCCAATAATGTGTTGGATGTATACTTGAAGCATATACTCAAATATCAAGACTTTCCCCTCCAACTATCCATTAGTTTGTAGATGATACATCAGACTCAGTTTTAGATGAGTCCCTAAATAATTATAAAATATTTTCTAGAAAAATGATGTAAAATGTGCATACCTATCTAATATGACACTACATGTAACCCCATATATTCATAAAAACTCCCACACATAAACATTTTCTAACTCATCAACATACTGAGTCTCTCGAATTATCAAGAAGTGATCCACTTTCATCAGTAGATAAAACTATTATCTAGATTAAATATCAACTTCTCAGGGTCCTATGAAACCCCGTGATGAATTCCATAGTCACCTATTCCCATATCCATATATGAATAGTACGTTTCTTATGTAAACATCTTAGTTTATGTTTCTATGTACTGACCATCGAATAAGCTAAGCAATGATAGATAAATCCCACAACCTCTCTCTTCATCCCCAACATGAATAGCCTTATGTGAAAATAAATTCATCAAACCTTCGTGAAATTTCATCTTAGAGGCATGGGTGTCCCTAAAACACTATTCCCTCATGAAAATAAAAACTATAATTATCCAATTGAAATATATCACATCATCATTGGTAACACACTATGCTAGAACTGGGTCATTCCCTATCAACCATTCCCACATCACTAAAAATTTTGGGTTCAAATCCTACCCGATCCTAACCAGATCTAAAAATGGTGTGATAACCAAGGGAGAACATGTCATCATCCCTTGGTCCATATATGTATCAATAAACAATTTGGCTAACAATCTCATAATCCACCATTCATTTGCAACATGTCACTTTTAATGCTTTAGTATTTTCCAACTGAGATCATTTTTAACAAAATTTCATTTTCTAGGAGCATAATATCTGTCAATGTCAAATATCTATAGATAATCCACCCAACACCTCTGTCAAAGATTCATGTCTTGATGATAGAATTTTTAATTCAAATTATTATATCCTATGTGTACAAAAAATATCTCACCAAATAGATAATGGAACCAACACTTCAAACCATGGACCGTTACTCCCAACTCCATGCCACGTATAGGGTAGTTCCATCCATCGGTTCATATATAGATAGACTCATAAGCTACCACATGATCCTTATATATCAACACTGTTCGTAAACCAACACCTGAAGCATAAAAAGAGACCATATATCAAATTATAGGATATTAAATTATCAGGATTAGATTTGATGTCAATCCTATATTAAACTCTAGAAAGGCCCCATCATAAGAATCTATCAACACAAAATTTACCATCTTCTTGGTAAGCCTAGTCATATGTACTTTTCAATGGGAGAAGTCTTGTATGATCTTTTTGATGAATCCCAGTAATCCATGGATACTCCTGATCTCAAAAACATTTCTACAGTGTTTCTATGATATTACTTCTTCTACTGTCTCTGGGTATATAGCAGTTATAATCTAAAGGATCAGATGTCCATGTAAATATACCTTATATATCCATAAGTATCACTTTGAGATATTAATATTTGGATGATGTTCTTGACATGTACCAAACACAATCGACAGATGTTTAATGTGAATCTCTATAGTCTGTAATTATATCAATATATCAACCTAAAAAACGAAAATATTAGAGTTAATATATTGATATAAGACCTTTTTTTGAGAGATTTGGACACTCATAGTGCATTTTTCAACACCGAGGGCACAAAAAGATACCTATAAAACCCATATCAACTCCGGAATTTTGTCTTATGAATATTCTTTTCTCTGACCTAGGGCTTGTGGTATCATGATCATAAGTAAATCTTTGAGAAACACTAGGCTCCCTGCAGTTAATCAATCAATTCATTAATCCTTGGTAATGGGTATCTATTCATCATGGCCACCTAGTTAAAAATCATGTAGTCCACATACAACCAAATATTACTGACCACCTTCTTTGTGAATAACACGAGAAAACCCTAGGGATATATTCTTGGTCTAATAAAACCCTTCTACACTAAATCCATGAGCCACACCTTAATTTGATTCAATGATGTTGATTCTATAGGATATGGAGGGCTCAATATAGGTTTAAATCTTGGAAAGAGTTTAGTCTCAAATTCAGTCCATCTATTTGGAGGGAGTCCTTAGAAATAGTTTATAAATATTTCCAAATATAGGACCACTATAGGAAGAATACAAGAGGAAGTTATTTGCTAATTGTATCTATGATTCATTCCATCAAAATTCCCTATAATAACTCTAATTTAGATCTTTTCCAGACTGACTAACCTACTCCAACATCCCATTCACCGGTCAAACAAACTTATCCCATATTAATGTAGTAATGGATACTCATATCATTTAATAGAAAATGTGTTCTCGATAACAAGTCAATAAATCCATGCAAAAAATCACATAAAAACTGGCCATTTAAAGAATCATAAAATATCACAGATTTCATAGCTAGAAACTATTAGGGGATATCCACTTTATTTCCCAAGGGTCTATCAATGGAAAACAATTTAGTAGACAACTTGAAGAATAAGTTAAACCTGAAAAAAACATCGGTATATATAAAAAAATGAAAATATACTCTATCAAACAAGGAATAATATAATATATATGTGATCATCATCCTACATTAAAAAATTGGTAGTCCCTCTATACCATCTGTTAAAACCTATTCCAGTGTATAGACTCCAAATTCCTCAACTCCATGCACCTACCCGTGAGGTATACAACTTTCCTAGGTCATCTATGTCTATTTGGACAATTTTTATAACTAAGGTCCATGACTAGATCCTCATGTCAAAATATATGTTTTCCCACACCCCTGTGAGAATGTAATTTTTTTACCTTGAATAAAACTGTGAATGACTCCCCTTATTTTCATGCTAGTGGCACTTTTTTGAGGTCCTCAATAGGATTTGTTATAATTACCACTCTATCAACAGTTGAAATACTAATGACCTACACCACCCAATGGGGGGATGACTAAATTCTACCCTACTAAGATTGCCTACAACGACCATAGTATAACTCTCCAATTATCCACTTCTTACTTTCAAAAGAGACACCCACTACAAAATTGGGAAGTCTATAGGAAATCTATTAAGAGTTGGAAGAATACAATTAGATATATCCTTCTATAAACATTTCTCAATCATAGAGGCTCTATGAAGAATCTATGGATATGTCTTTATGTCAAATATTATGACCTGATTCCTTAACATTGGCCGAAGGCCTATATTATATTTCTAGAACTTCTCTGTATTGTTCATTGAAAAGAGATAAGAGAAGAAAAAACATCATGAAATTGGTAGAGAAAGTATACAATGACATCTATCCCTACTAAAACTACAAAAATTATTTATAATAGTCAAGATTTAGTATATCCATAAATAACTCCTGGAAGAATAGGTCCTTTATGGTCACCCATGTTAGACCCTCATACTTTCCCACCTGGTCCATGATCCCCACCACCTCATGGGGGGTTCCTTAATTAATAAATCATCCAAAATTACCATTTAATCCATTCTGGTTTCTACTAGGTTTAGTATACCTTAAGTGATTCCAATATACTAATCAAAATCATGATGGCCTCTAGTTCCCATGAATGAATAATTATGTTGGAGATGGAAGTCTCAACCATAATTGAATATTAACCTATAATCTCATTCACCTTAAACATGAACTAATCATAAGTATCTAGGCCATATCAAGTCAACCATGTAAGACACAAGTGAAATTATGTAAACATATTCCATAGGAGTTGAATTCTAACATACTTTAGCTGGTGGTCCTCCGTGTTGTCTTGTACATGTAATTTTTTTAAATAACAAAATATTTCTGAGAAATTATATAAAAAATAATTAATTTATCAACACAACGTATTTCTTTAGAAAAACTTCCCTAGGATGATACCAACAATAAGAAAGAAAATCCCTCCTAAAAATTCCCATGTATCAATCCATGTTCTTTAAACATTCATGTTATTCAAATTCATATACATATAACAGCAAGCATTCCCATGTTGAAATAGTCTTAATGTCATCATAATATATCATAAAATTAGAAGGAACAAATCAATACATTTAATTAATGAACCACATTTCATAGAAATAAAATGGTATATATGTATTGTGATCCTACATTCATAATCATTATTATTGAACACACTCAGGTACCATAAACTGAAATAATAAAACATAGTCAGGTTTAACATGTTATTGTATAACCATAACTATAATAGTAATCCCTTCCCTAAAAAATTAGAGGTCCATTACATAAGGGCTGGTGAGGAACTTATGTGAAACACCCAATTTAGTTCTATATTTCTTAAATAATCTATATATATCCCAAAAAAAAGTCAATAAAAAAACTCATTTTATAAAAATTTGTAAGGCCCCGAACCTAATCGCCTAACCTGGGCTTGAGTTCCACATGACCTCATGTATTCCTACCGATATGAAAGAGGTGTCCAACTATCAATGATGTCACAAAAGATATAGTGGGGATACTATACCCTCAATATCAATATCCATACACGATAATCATAGATAAGTATAATGTATAATAAATACATAGTAGAGAGAGAGATAAATAAATTCTATATAATATGGAATTCCATGTATCAGAATGTTATAAAAGAAAATATTCCAAGGAACCCCAATGTGGTAGGTTCACTAACATAAAAGAAAAAACTAGAAAAAATAAACAAAAACATCGTAACATCTACCTATAGTTTAGCTTAGCAATTTTTCTATCACCATGAATTTTCTCATCATCTGTATTTTTACTGGGCCCTTAACCTTCCCTTGATCCCTAATCATGAAGTATTCACATGAATCTAGATTACCATGAAGGTTGTGAGTAAAAACCCAATATGACACCCCCAATGCAGTCTTTAGAGAACTTCACATTCATATGTGGTCAGTTCTATGATAATAATAAAAATTTCAAAGTAATGAAACAATCTATAAGTTTCCAAGATTTAATGCACTAACTGAGCCTCTAGGAACCTCGATAGTAACTGTTTTAGCTCCACTTCGGAAGGAAAATCATAATGGGAGTCATGATCATGGGTTAGACATAAGAACACCTACAATATATAAGAATCCATTTGTTATGTGAGCCTTGGGTTGGTCCATACGACCATCTTGTCCCATCTCAGTTAGGGGTCTAGCCATAAGGCCCATTATACCTCGTCTCTATCATAGGTTTAGACATAAGTCCATCGTACCCCTCCTCTTCCCTTGAGTCAGGACTCAATGATGTCACACCCCAACCTTGAGTCCTATTACATCATATCATTATGTCATGCCACACTTGATTTCCCCATATGGTCGAGATAATCCATGACTTTTTAACGGTCAACTACTACCAGAAACAAACCTATAATGTCCATTCATTCACACACAACATGGTATAACTCTTATAGGAAAGATATAGAATAAAAATAATGAGTATTAGTACCTAGAAATAAAAAATGTGATCAATATCAAATATATGTCTCATGTTCCACACACACATATGTGATCAATATCAAACATGGGTCTCACAGTCTAAAAACACACACATACACACATATGGTCAATATCAATCATGGTCAAAATAACAAAATACCATACAATAATATCATTCCAATAACCATATAAAAATGTATCTATATAGTAATTATATTCCTAACTCAACCTTGTTTACATGAAAATAAATGTTAGTCAAGATTTTCATCACAAAAAACACCAACAAACCAACCATATCTAACGATCTCACAAAGGGTCCATAGAAATGATCCCAATACATCATGAAAAGGGTTATAGAATGATATTAAATAAGGGAAAAATTTCATGAGGCTAGAACCAAAATAATTGACCCAAAAAGAACCATCATAAATGGTATAACTAGGTATAGTCAAAGGAAGAGAAATAATTGCTCTTAGAACAACTATTAGAGAAGAGCGCCTAAGATCTCAATGATTCTAGATCAACATGAGAAAGACTCTATATCCCATTGATTGATTTTATAGGAATCTGTAACAAGGATGAGGATGGGAAGAATGAGTCACCTATGTTAGAAAAAAGAATGGTCATCCAGATATCACACATGATTTATCCAGATCAGATATATATAAAGAGTGATATTTGATTAATAAAGGGAAAAAATTATTCAAATGGGAATTAAACATCCTTTAATAAAGATTTAACATGATTACACTCTAAAACAAAAAAAAATGTTCAGAATTCGATTCAAATATTTGGGAATATAAAACATCTTTTTCCATGATGTAATGATTCCCACCATGGACATTATGGTTTTGAAAACTCTATCCAAGAAAAGCCGACATGGCCACCAACCCAGGAATGGTGTAAAACAAATGACTAATTTGTTATCACAATGTTTTCCACCATGGAATGGTTTGGAAGCCCTCTATGTGGTAAATAGATGGCTTGTAACACTACATTCCCAAGACCATGCCCAACCATAATTGTGTTGGTCCTACCCGTTTCACATAGTAATTATCTAAGAAGAAAATAACCTACACCATGGCATGGACGTACTCACGGTGTATCCTAAATTTGTGAAAAACCTTATTTAAGACAAAAAAACTTGTCGAAATCACCCCCATCCATTTTAAACAATCAAAAGTATTAAACATAACTTAAATTAAAAAATAATGATATAACAATTTTATAAAATTTTATAAAAAGGAATCTAATTCCACTTATTTATATTTTTATCTTAATATACACATTTTCTTACATAATTATAGTTTATTATCAAGAGTCAATTATTTTAAAAATAATGTTTTAAAGGTCTTCTGAAATATCATTAAAATATTTTTGAACGTGGATTAAAACATTTTTTTGTAAAAAATTTATAATAGTTTTAAAATGAAAATATTTATAAGAGATTTAATTGTATTTTCCCCTCTATTTTTCATTGGACATTTCTTTACTACATCACATTCACTTCCAATGAATTGATTTTTTCCCTTATGTATATGTTCATTATTATCATGGATAAAATCCACATAATATATATTATTGAATTACCTATATTACCACCAATATATATGGGGTAAAAACCTTATTTTATACAAATTATATTGGGGGTGTTTACAATGAAAGATGTTCAATTTCTTTAATTGGGAAATATTTAAAATTTCCAAACCAGTTAGTTCTATGAGAAAAATTATTGGCCACTAAGGTAGGTTAATTATGTACTAGGTAATATTGACATTCTATATACTTGATTATTTATAGATATTTATTTATTGGATATTTATTATGTATTCTATCCATCATTAAATATTTTCTGAATGAAGTAGACATGTGTAACTAATGAGATGTTCTTATTATTTCCCCTGATGAACCTATAGATCCCATGAGATAAACTAGCCTAGGTATTTTTTGTATGCCTACCCAGTTATTTATGAGGTCATGGAACATGACCATGATGGTATGTTTAGGTTTTGATTTCATGAGGGATTGATAGAAATATTATGATGTCCGATAATATGAACTCAATCACTGAGAAATTAGTCATTATTTTCTATGTGACTACTATGTTTTCTCAATGGATAGATATTCTAAAGTTATTTATTAAATGTAATATTCATTGATTATTCTATCTAATATATTGTTTATACCATCCATGTTCATGATAGATTTCACTATACTCTTTATCTTACTAAGAATCTGATGTCGCCCATTATTATTTTATTCATTTCCCCGAGGTATTAAAATATGATATTTGAATAATTTAGATGATCTAATAAAGGAAATAATAATGTTTATGAAACTTACAAGATATGTTATAGGTTTCCAATGTAATATTAGAATCATGTATGTATCTAGTCTCCCTAGACTGCAATAACATTTGATTCAATTGGATGAAGTCTTTTTTATATTATACAAATATAATATAGAAAACATTAAATCTAGGATACTAGAGTTAGGGTTGTGAAATGAGTGACCACATCACGTATTTGGAATTTACCTTTTGAGAAATATTCTTGTAACACTCATTCATAGGGACACATGAAGATTATGATTATATAGATTTTAATTATTATTTAATTACATTGGATAGTTTATATAAGTTAAAATTATGAAATTTAATGGTAGTAAATAATATAGAAATTTTATTTTTTGGATAAATCCCTTTAATGTGATTTAATTTTCATTACATAAAACAAGTATACGAATGTGGAAAATGATGCTCGGTTCATGGGATCATTTGGGCTTGGTTGTAGCTTATGATAAAGGAATAATTAAAAGAAATATGTAACATAGTATTTATAATACATTAAAAGGATGATAATATAACTCATATACAATTAATCAATCAAATGAAATTAGTTTTTTAAAAGGTTTATAACCAATATATTCACAATATGAAATGAAAGGGAAATGAGTTGAAATATTTTACTTTGAAATAGTAGAACTTTTGAAAGTGTTATAAGAAGAGGGGAAAATAGTATTTCATTGGAGAAATAATAATTGAATGACTATATCAAGTAATAATAATTTTCAACACTTGTGTAGAGTGATTTGAAAATAGTGTTAAACAAAACATTTTTTCATAAAATTCCAGAAGAGGTTGTTGAACCCATACGTTGACATGGAAATAACATATGAAAAAGAGAATAAAGATACTTTAAGAATAATTTTTCATGAAGGTGGAATAAAAGTGATGGTAATATTAAATAATTATAACAATATTATCGTATAGAAATAATGTTTAAAGATTTTATAATGAAAATATTTCGTTATGAAAAAGGGATGGGGAATATGAACACTTACATAATATGAAATTATCATATAAGAATCAAGAATTATAACCTACCATACTCTAAAATATTTATTATATAACTATTATTGAGAGTCTTTGGGAGAGTCATCATGTGATAAATTTGAACATTGTGTGTGATAAATGTGAAGAGGGGTGAGTGTAATTCCATAGACTTAATTATTCAATATTTTTATTTCATTCTCTAATGTGATCCATTTCACCAATAGTTCCCTATAATTTACCCTGGCAATCCTCTAAAATTCATAGTGCTAATATTAGGCCATGATAACCAAATTGGTCAAATATTATCATAATTATATTTTAATAATTATATATTTACTATGTATAAATGTATTTCACTTGTTTTTAAATACTTTACTATTTTAATAAAAAATTTCAAAATATCACCCATTAAGAAATTCAAAAAACTTTATTTCAAATTTTTAATTGATTTTATAAAAATTATTTTCTATCAATATGAAATTTAGATTTTATGTATAACTTTTGGAAACTATTTTGGTTATACAAACATTAATCAAAATAGCTACATTATAATTTCTAAGAACACATTAATTTTCAAACTTCCACATTATCCAAATTTGATATCAGTTTTATGATAATTAGGCAAAAAATATGAGAAATTATTTTTAAAATGATAATAAAAAATCTACAAATTTTTTTTAATGAAAAGTAAATTTCATACCCTCATAAATTTTTTTTATAGAATCAAAACCCGATGATAAAATGGTGTATTAGTTTATAAATATGTAAAGACTAATTTAAATATTAAATGAATAATTTTTTTAAAAATTTAAAAAAATCATTAAATATTCTTTTAGATAAAAAATACTATTTAATGACTTAATTTATCCTATTATGCATTTGGAAATGTAATTTTATATTAAAAATATATATAAAAATTTATTTAATTTATTTAATTTGTTTTTACATATTAATATTAAATAATTTAAAATACTAGGATAATTATTTTCCATCCTTTTATTATAATAAAACAATAAATATAAGAATGATAGTTAACAAAGAGTTCTATATTATGTATATGATTTTTTATAAAACCATTCAATAGTTTAATTATTATTTTAAAAAATATATATAATTTAATTATCAATCATAGATTAAAAAAACTTATTAAATAATATTAAATACAATATCACCAATGAATACATAACTATATAATAATTATTTTGTGAAAATATATACAATAATTGAATCATAATTTCTATATAAAAGATAAGTTCATACCAGTAAATGAATTTCATAAGATCATGTATTTATGCGTAATAATAATTTAATATATACTAATTTATAAATAAACATATAAAATATTTCACTTAATGATCATACAAAAAATATTAAAATTATCTATATAACCATAAGTCATTTTAAAATACAGACTCTATATTCAATTATAATATTTTGGCCAAATTAATGTAATATACCGAGATTTTATGAAATATCTTCATTAAAATTTATTTAAATTCTTTTGAAACTAAAAATATATGAAATGAACAGTTTATATTATGTTATATGTAACAAAAAGTTTATTTTTAGTTTCACATAACATAGAGTTTCTTCGATAACTTTTGATAAACACAAGGTTGAGTCTTACGAGACAACAATATACTATCAATATCATTATTTAACATGATAGTTATGACCTAGCCATTAGAATTAAGATAATGAATAAGATTAACTAAATTATGAAAACATGGATTAAAAATGTTTATAAAATTAATTCATTTCTTATCAATTAGTTATAAATTAAACTAAAAATCAATTTAATATAATGGAAATGTTTTTATAAAAAAACTATTTTTGTGCGCATAAAGGTGTTTTATCTTAATAAATTAAATTAATTTCAATTATTTAATGACATTATACATATATATACACATTATATTCAATAAAATATTTTTAAATTCATTCAATAATCTTGAAAATAACAAGTTAGAAGAAATATAATTTTAAGTATACAAAGATGTATTTTTCTAAAAGGTAGTTTTTCCATCTTTAAATGGTTTAATTATTTAAAAAATAAATTTTGACACCTTTGTAAATTTTATTTGAAAAAAAAATCATTTTGGGAATAATAATATCGAAGTTTAATTTGGGTGAAAATGTTGGGACATTTTTTTGGAAAATGTTGATTTTTGAGTGAATAGTGAAAATTATTGATTTTTTAAAAAATCACTTCTTTTAATAAATTAAGTAATTTATGAGTACCAATATGTTCTAAATATATTATGAAGAATCATAAGTGTTAATAAGTTATATATAATCCACTAAATTACTTTTTAATAAACTTTATATTTGTTTTTAATAAATGTTTTTTTGGGGATTAAAGATGTGTTTTTCTAAAAAACGTTTCGAAATTCATAATATTTCACGTTTTAGTTAATTAAAATAATACCTAATGGGGAATTTTTTTAAATAAAAATAATTTTTTATATAATTATATATTATTTTTCCCATTAAATTTTTTTTATTAGTCATATTGTTAATATTGAATAAAAGTTTTCTAAAAAATACTCTTATTAAAAACTCTCTATGTCGCAGTGATTGTGGGATTAAAATTAAATTAAATGTCGAAACTTCTATAAATGGGATTGGGAAATATGTATTAAATATTTGGAATAATAAAAATTTATATTATATAATATGTTAAACATAAATTTTTTGAACAAAATGATTTATGAAATTAGTTAAAATTTATTAACGCAATTTAGGTTAAATCATGGGGTTTTGCATTATATGAATTTGTATTAAAATTAATGTTACACAGACATAGGATTTTTATTTAATGAATTATAATTAATATTTAAAATAATTGTGTATAAATTTTATTATAAATATATTTTTAATTGTAACATTGAAAGATAAATAACCTAGGATATTAAATAGATACACATTACCTTGGTAAAAACTATAAAGATAAAACAGAGTAAAATTAAATAATAAGGAATAACATGATAAAAATTTATTTATTTTTTATGTTGGAAGTGATTTTCCAACAATGTATCCCTATAATTTATTAAATTTCAATTTTTGAGGCACATGAGGTTAGGGAGACCTCCCGATAGAGTTTACGCTTTAGTATTTAGAGGAATGACACTCCTCCTCCATTATAAAAGGCTATTCACTCTGCCCACTTCATGAAACCTACCAACCCATTTAGATAGACCAAAACCTACCAAACAAACTTCCCCAATTCCATACTATAATCCTGGATTCCATAAATTGCGCATAAATCTATCCAAGGATGTCCTCTGGGGAAAACAGAAAGGAGATGCAAATAGAAGAGTTAATGTTTATCAACAAACATTTTTGTTTTATTTATTTCTTAAAAAATTATATCTTTCTTATACTATTAATATAAAATAAATTCATTATCACAAATACAATTATTTTTTTATTTTAATTTTAATACCTTAACCAATACACAGATCAATCAAATGGGTTACAAAATCATTATTCTTGTGTACGGTGGACTACCGCCTTGCGAACCAATGTCATTCATTTTTCCATTACCACCATTAATGTTTGGGAATACAAATATAAACAATATTTATATATGCTATTTATTATATTTATAATATAATTATAAATATGGAGGCAATGTATCATATAAACCATATTTACAATAGATACCATTGGTGATACAATAATGTTGCTTGTGTAGAAGGTAGTTTACCGCCATACGAAGCGATGTGAAGCGTTTTTCACATATATGTTACATTGAAGGTAATAAGGGTATCTATAATGAATATATATGATATAAAAGAAATTTTTATGATATTATTAACATAATTATCTTATTATAAGTATAATATAACATTTTATTTTATACCCTTTCACACACTAAAGAGTGGTAATGTAGTTTTTCATTGTGAAAATGAATGCCTCCTCGAAGAGATGTGACTCTTTTTACCTCATCATAATGATATATATAAAATTATATATAATTAAATATAATATAATTTATTATATAATTATAATTATGTTACGATATATCTTAGTTACATTCTTTCCATAATGATCATTGGGAAAATTGAAATGTTACTCATGCGTATGTACGACCCACCGTCTCGATGATCTTGATGTTAGTTCATTTTTCAAAACCACTTTTCATAAAAGGTTTTAAAAGTAATATTAATTTATAAAAATAATAAATATTTAATTTTTATTATTTTTTAGATGTTTAAATAATTACCCCATTGACTATAGTCAACATGCAATAGTCATTTTTGATACATAAACCAAATATGGTCAAAATATCTGATAAAAAAATAATTGATTAAGTAATTATACATAACTTTTTTATAAGAGGAAAAAATTAGTATTCATCTTGTAAAATTTTATAAATAAATTAAATAATTAATATTATTTTATTATTTCGGAATATAATGAACAAGCATGCCGAATCAGACTCAAGGTATGGGTTTTTCTCATCTCACGTTTACTTTTATGAGATATATGCCACATTCAACATTTATTTTATTGTGTAGTGTATATACTTACCATGAATGTATTTTATGATAAATATAATTGAATATATAAGGATTTAAATATCTATTTTGTGATATCTCTTTCAGGAGGTTTAGAGTTTCAAATTTATTAAGAGGTAAGGGATTTTTGTCACAATTATCATTCTTTGTGACATTTGTTATGTTATAAACCAATATTATTTTGTAATGAGTATATAATAAAAATTTTAAATGATATATAATTAATCTCTATATTTTTATTCAAATTCTATGTTTTATTTAATGTTATTCCTTTATGGGGATTAGAATTCAATGTTACAAAATTGGTAAGAGTCTTTTGTTATAATGTAATCCTTTAATGGGATTATGTATGATGAAGTATATAATGTTAAAATTTTATAATTATCATGGATTATATTATTCTATAGTTATTTATGATTTTTCTGAGTAATTTTACTATATTTTCCAAACAAATTTACTTAAAATTTTAAAGAAATTGTTTTTATGAAAACCTGACTTCATTTATCTCTTCAGTCAGAAATCCGTGTTGTTTCCAAAAAATGTCTACTAAACATGTTTTAAAAAATGTTTTTAAATGGTCTTTTGAGCACATTTTCAAGGGAAAGTATTTCAAAAATGTTTTTTTCTTTTTTAATTTTTTTTAAATTATTTATAATTATTTTAAAATTTTCATGGTTATTTTCAAATAAAAGGATATTCAAAATGTTTTTTGTTATTCAAAATGTTTTTTAAATGTAAAGGTTATTTTTCTAAAAATTCCCTTAATGATATATTAATGGTATTTCCATTCATCAATGTCAAGAAACCTTATTTTTACAAATTCTCAAAAGGGGGTATTTTATAGTGATACCATAATAATTATTTCTCTGGATGGATTGAGATTGTTTCAAGGAGATTATTATGAATTCCATTTCTTTTCCACATGTCAACTATGTTTAACAGATATTGATGTGAAAACCATTTATTAATACTGATTTTAAGTGTTTTACGAAGAATTTTATTATTCATTTTACTTGATAATTATATGAAATAGGTTATCTTGATACAACTTATTTGAATGGTTGAGTCCCATTATGTATTACGGGTGTTCCCAATATCGCATATTCAAATTGTTAATCCCAATTACAGATCATGAAAAATAATTGAGCATGATATAGCATATACGAAGGGTTTTTCCCCATTAGACATCATGGGTGATCCAAATACAACTTATATGAATGGTGGTCCCCATTATAGATATCCAATTAATTGGGTAATTATTATATTGGAAGACAGATATATGGTTGTTCCAATTAAAAGGGATTTGAAAGGTCATTTTGAAAATGATGTTCTAAGTTAGAAAAAAGGTTTTTAGTTACAAGTAATTGGTTTCTAGTGTTTATCACGATCAATGTTGATATCACTTATCTCATTATTATTGATTATATTGGCTCTTTAATGTAACATACCCAACCTAGAATCTACTAAACAGGTGCTCTGAGAATTGTGGCTATACAACCTTAAGCATGCCTCCCCATACGCCAATGGTTGCTGACTAGCAGCGGGGGTCCAAAATGTCAATGGAGGATACAATGCCCCATTTTATCAAATTAATACATATCATAAGATTAACAAAATATCAGAATAATAACCAATAATGCAAGATCATTCATAAAAAAGCATTACCCAAAATGGGGTACAACCATGTCCAACATTAAATATGCCATGCCATGATACAAGTCCAGTGAACAAAACCCAAAATGGAGACAAACTATAAAATCCCAAAAATAGTCCCAACACCAAGTCTAGTTCCTCCTCCATGTATACCCATGCCAACCAAACTCCCAATAAAGATCCATTTCCATTGTCCTGATATAAAAAAATGAAGTCTTCTGGGGTACCCAACGATGGCATGATAATGGTGTGAGTACAACTCAGTAGGCCACCACCAATGGTGTCGACAAAATATCTAGTATAAACAATTGTTCATGAAAAAGGGAAATAAATAATAAATGAAAAAGAAAAGATTAAGTTCCCCTAACCACTTTAGGTCAATTACCAACATTTATTACAATTTCCTGGTCTCACCATTTCTTCCCATTTCCCATTACTTACCATTTCCAACACATTTATCATGGGTTCATCACACAAAATAAGTTACACAACTCAAAGTACACAATCACATACATGAAAAAAACACAGTTTTCTTTTCTCACTTGGACTAACTTCCTCATGTCAACCATATCGTCAACTTGAAGCCTCAGTCTGGGTGGATGCAACCGTTAGGGAAACATAGCCTCAATCCTCTTCCCAAAACCATTTATTAGGGGTGGAGTTTAGAGCCATAGTCCAACTCGACCCATGGGTGTAGAACCTCATGTAAATACCCCACTCTATCAAGCCGTATACACATGATATATATATATATATATCCATCAACCATTCACACAACATCACAACCATTACCCAAGGAAAAAAGAAATCATAACAATAACATGAGAGTTAATACAATGCCTTAACCCATTAACACATTTACCACATTTAGAATCATTTATCCATTAATCCAAATTCCCTTTTTATTACTCTTATCTCACAAAGTATTCATTCATTGTTCTTATCTCGCTATGATTCGGTCATTATGCCTAACACACTAGGATTCATTACCAGGCTCATTATCCATTCCACATTTGTCCTTAATCATTTCCACATATTAACATAATATCCCTTTGGTTAATATTAATCCTAGTAGAATCACCGAGCTTTTAATCCAACCAAATAATCACATCAACATATTTATCAAGGGCTCTATATAAACACACAACTATCTCACTTATTCTTCACAAATCCCAAGGTCCGAAAAAGTTGGCACACCACATGGGTGGCCCTAGATTAGTCTCAACACCCTCAAAGAACCCCATGGGGATTATGTGGGTTTCCATTAACCTTCCTAATAATCATTTTACTTAAAAATGGCATTGGTGATCAAAAACATACCAAGAGACACCCAAGAACAAACCACACATGCAAAAATCCACAAATAAACCGTGGGATAAAACTTGTAGACTACCTACCTTGATTCCACAGTCGAACACACTATTAATAGTGCCCTTAGATTCCAATTAACCCAACCATTGAATTTTAAACCAAGATCTC
This sequence comes from Viscum album, assembly GCA_963277665.1. Classification (NCBI taxonomy): domain Eukaryota; kingdom Viridiplantae; phylum Streptophyta; class Magnoliopsida; order Santalales; family Viscaceae; genus Viscum; species Viscum album. Next base: position 1,433,938,018 of record OY728151.1, on the reverse strand, counting down.
TCCCATAGAGTAGGATTTTAGAGCTTCATAAAGATAGGGGAAGAAGATACAAACCCAAAACTCAAAACAGAATCAAGGATGAGATTAGCCTTACCAGAAGCTTCAATCGGTAACCAACGACACCAAAAATGCCTTAGAAATGAGGGATATTTAACTCTTCGAGATATTAGGAGATTTGGTTCGTTCATAGTGTGACGAGGTTTGAATGGTGAGGAAATCTTGTGTTCGGTATTAAAATCCCAATGTGGAAAAATTGTAAATTTTTTAAAATTTTCTGGATCGTACAGTTTCCCTCCACGGTTTTCTAAACCTTGTGAAAATCATGAGGAGGAAACTATCCAAAAATCTACCTCCTTCATGGTTTCCCGGGCTGTTAGCATGGTTATCACTAACCGTGTGTAGATCGTGCGACCTACCATGAAAATCTCCCTTTTCTCCGTTTTCGTGTCCTGAACCCTCAGAACACCCCCGAGCCTCCACAAGGATTTTGGTAAGCACTTAATGAACCAAAAAAAGAATTAAAACCATATAATTAAAAGATAACATACCTTTCCCAGATCCGGGATCTTACAACCTCCCCGTCTTATAACTACTTTTCCTCGAGACGAGCTCCCAAGCTTTATTTCACTTCCAAGGAAAAGAGATCGGGCCACTGTCCCGCATATCTGATTCTTGCTCCCAAATTTCTTCCAAAAAATTCTCATGATTCCATAGTTCTCACACTAATGGAACACCATTACCCCACACGTCTTTATCACCACAATCCACTAGACAAACCGGATGCCCCTAAAAAGAAGCATCAACATGAAGCTCAACATTAGTAACATCTAGAACATGATATGGGTCAGTGTTATATTTCCAATGTTGTGAAAAATGAAACACATCATGCATCCCACTATACCTCTATAGAAGAGATAAACGGTATGCCACTGGCCCGATCAACTCCATAGTCTCAAACATTACCACATTCTTAGGAACCAACTTTCCCATCTTTCGAATCCGTTGGTGAACCGAGATTGGTGACACTGAAGGAACACACTATCACCCACCTCGAATTCAAGAGGTGAACACCTCTGATAAACATATGACTTTTTCCTACTTTGAGCTATTTCCATCCATTTTTGAATTAACTCAACTTTCTCCAATGTCTCCTTCATGAGACTCGGTCCCAATAGCTCAGATTCACCGGCCGCCAACCAATACAAAAGATATCTACATGGCCTCCTATAGAGAGCCTCAAACAGTGCCATCTGAACCGTATCATGAGAACATTGGTTGTAGGAAAATTCCAAAAGTGATAGGTTCTTCTCCTTGGAACCACCAAAATTCAAGACATAAGCCCTCAACATGTCCTCCAACACGTGGACTGTATGATCCGATGACCCTTTCATTTATGGGTGGAAATCCATACTAAAAAGAACATATATAACAAGAACCTTCTACAACCCTTGCTATAAGAACAAGGTGATATGATGATCACGATCCAAAACTATAGTCCGCGGTATACCATTAAATCGTACTATCTCCAAAACATACAACTCACCCATCTAGTATACCATGTATGTCTCCTAAAAGCGTAACAAATGAGCCAATTTCGTTAGCTGATCCACAACTACCCAAATTACATCATTCTTCTAAGGCCACCTCGAAAGACCCACCATAGAAACCCATTATCACATCATCCCACTTCCATTACAGAATGGGCAATGTATGTAACAAACCACCTGGGCATTGATGCTCGACCTTCTCCTTCTGATAGGTAAGGCACCATTGCACAAAATCTCGCAACATACCTTTTCATTCCTAGACACCAAAACTACCTGCGGAGATCATGATACATCTTGTAATAACTATGATGCACTTTCCATGTTGATTAATGGAACTCTCATATCAATTAATCCCTCATGATTACCGAAAAACCGCACAACCATGAACACAAACAACCCTGTCCTTATCGACGACCCAACCTGAAGGTGGATCCCCACCTTTTACTCTTTCCTTTATGTCCCAAAATTTAGGATCGTCAAGATGAATTTCCAAACTCAACCCAAAATAATCAACTCAACCTCCATAGAAGCAAGATTCACCTGACTGTTTTCATCTCGAACCTCCAAGTGCATCTCTGCGAGAAAGTCCATCACCTTCCACTCAGTGCTGGATTCCTGAACCACTTTCTTCTATGTCTTCCTACTCAAAGAATAAGAAACACTGTTCCCATTCCACAGTGTATACACCATATAAAATTTGAAATATTGGAGATACTCAACCCATATTCGGGGCCCAAGATTCAAATTATTTTGTGAAAAGATATACTTTAGAATCTTTTGATTGGTATACACCGTGAACTATTCCCCCAATAAGTAGTGCATCCAACACCTCAGGGAATACACTACTAGAGCCGACTCAAGATAATGAGTGGGATAATTACATTCATGTGGTATTAATTTCCTCAACCCATACGCCACAACCTACTCATCCTATATCAACATAACCCCATGCCCAATACCAGACATATCACAAAACAGGACATACTTCCAACTTGAATCAGGTAATATCAATATCGATGTAGTCGTCAATAATTTTTCAACACCTCAAAGGCATTATCACAAGCCTAAGACAACTCAAACCTGATTCCATTCTTGGTAAAGCCTAAAAGTGGTTATACCTTGTGATTGATATCCGAGATGAACATCTGGTAATACCCGATCAAACCCAGAAAACTCCAAACATCTGAAACACTATTGGGATTCTCCCAAGACACATTGACCTGTACTTTCTCTAGATCCACTGACACACATACCATAGTGATTATGTGACCCATGAAATGAACTTCTCAAATCCAAAACTAATACTTTGACAGCTTGGCGTAAAGTTTATGATCACTTAGCATACTAAGAATGATGTTAAGATGTTGGGAATGACCATCTTATGTTTTTTAGAACATGAATATTTTCTCAACAAATACAACCACAAAATGACCTAGATAATGATGAAATATTTGGTTCACCAATCCATGAAAACCACAGGTGCATTGGTCATGCCAAAATGCATCACCACAAACTCAAAAAACCCCTACCGACTTCTGAAAGCTATCAGCAGCACGTCATAAGGCCTCACCCTCAACTGGTGATAAACCGTTATCAGATCAGTATTAGGAAACACTGATGTAACCCTAATATAGTAAAACATTTCATCAATTCTAAGAATAGGGTACCTAAATTTCACTCTCATATAATTTATCTTATAATAATCAACCCTCATCCATACCGACCATCAACCTTCTTTGAAAAAATCATATGAGATCTCCAAGGAGATGTACTAGGATGTATGAACCCCATAATTTCAAACTACTCAAGCTAAACCTTTAACTCGTGGAGTTCTGCCAGTGTCATTTGGTATGGAATAATAGAAACTGGATCTGCTCCCAAAAACCACTAAATTGTGAACTCAAAATCCCTATCGGGTTAGAACCCTGAGAAATTCTCAAGAAACACATCCTAGAACTAATCCACTTCTAGAGGGAAGAAAGACGGTTCCCCTCTTTTATCATTGAGCACAAGACAAGCTACTTGATCAAAGAGCATACCCGATTACTAAAAAACAGTTCCACCCAACCTTCGCAGACATCCCACTCTCCACGATAGACATAAGTTTCACCATCAAGTGACCTAAACGATACTCTCTGACGGTAACAGTTTATGTGTTCCCAATATAACACCAATCAGTCCATACCCATGATCAACTCAAATATCAACATCTCAAGTGAGAATAAATCCCACATGAAAGTATACCCACCGAATTATAGAGCAAATCCCTTACACTGCCTAATATCTTCAATTATCACCCCCCAACAGTGTTTCAATTAACATAACCCCACACACACTCTCCATATGCATACCCAATGATAACACAAGATGAGAAGAAATAAAATAGTGTGTGGAACCAATGGCAAAAAACACACTAGAAATTGTAGAATATACTGGAGCCATACCTCAAACAGTTGATGGCACAGCTTCACCATCCCCGGGTGTAGACTGAACTTCATGAAGCTGAACTAACCCTATATCCTAAGCTCCTACACATGTTCCCTGCACTACACTGCCCGGCTAATGTGGAAGATCCTTCCCCAAAGTTCCACTTCCATTTCCCATTATAGTATGGCCTGTGGAGCTCAACCTCCCTTCCTAATATGGAGAAAATGACCCCTTTCCTCCACTTGGAATCTTCCTTCCACCAACATTCATGCTCTGCTGCTGAGGGTTCCTGTAGAACCTCTACACGTGTTCCAATCTACCACACGACTGATACTCAACTAGAGGTTGAGGAAACTGGCAACAAATGTTCCCCATGCGGTCAAACGGATATAAGAACACCTGATATCCACCCTGAGAAGTTGCCCCTCTCTTTTTACCACCAACCCCACTTCCTGCTGAAAACTTCCAAAATGAGGCTTTCGAACCTCAGAAGCTGCACCACTTTTCTTCTTAGTTGGCACGATAACACCCCTAATTGAAGCTCCATTTCGGTCCCATTATGAGATGTGCTTGATCCATTACCTATGTAAACCTCTTCAAGAAAAATAAATTCACCTAAGAACTGATCTCTTGTCTCATCCCATCATGGAAATGCCTCATAACTACTGCCTCATCCCTACCAATTCTAGAACAAAGCATCTCAAGTTAGTGAAGAGGCCTATATTATCCATCACCAACATCAATCCCTACGTCAAGACCATGAAATATGTAGCCTAATCTTTCCTCAATGTCTAGGGGTAAAAATGCACCAGAAACGTTTCTTGGAAACCTTTCCAAAAAATCCCCTCAGCCTTCTTAGTATGAGCTAGGATGTCCCACCAATTCTTTTCTTGTCCCCACAACATATAACCCTCCAACTTTACTCACTTCCTACCATGAGTCTCTAGATGATCAAGTATTATATGGAAAGACTCTATCCAGAACTTTTCTGCTTCCGGCCCACCCTCTTTGGTAAAGGTTAGAGGGTGATATAGGTGAAACTCTCTAATCATCTCAAACATACTCTGTGAAACCTGCCCTAGTACATGATCCATCATCTGCATAAAATGAGCCATTTTGTCTCAGAAATATTCTTCCACACTTTCTTGGATTACCAAATTCTCTTGCTCTTGTACCAGAGGAGTGTTCTCAGTAACATCATCCCATTTCCCAACCGGTGCTCAAAGTCATGGTGGAATTTCTCTACATTGAAAAACATGAGGATTATAACACATACCATTAAGATTTAACAACATAATAACAAGTATATTCTTCACCAGCCACAATAACCCACCATACATGCACCATCCCAAATAACCCTAATATTCTGAAAACACCACGCTGACCATCCCTACTACGGGTCATGGTCCACAAGGTTAAACAAATATACAGCACCACAATCCTCACACAACATGTTAAAAAAATATTTTAAATCATTATAAACACATAATTACACATATTCCATTAATCACCACTTATTATTATTTTATCTTCACCCCTTTTCATTGTTTTGTTTTGGAAACTTTCTCTGTTCAATTATCATGATACATGGTGTATTCTATCTTTTAGGGCTCACGCACACAACCCATTTGTTCCTACCATGATGCATTCCACCTATCTCTCTAGGTGCCTACAATAATGAATGAATGCATAATGTCATGCCATTGATTCCACGAGCCAAATATTATAAAACCATCACATAAAATAACATGTACGTCACCCAATGGTGAAATATCATCAACTGTAACCATCACATCAAATAACATGTACATCACCCGATACCACTTTGTAACATCCCCAACCTGGAAGCCACTAAACTAGGGATTCGAGCCAAGTGGTTACATGACCTTAAGCACGCCTCCCCATGTGCCAAAGGTTTCCCTCTAGAAACGGGGGTCCAAAAGGTCAAATGAGGAGACTATGGCCACATTTATCAGAGTAATCCTCAACCGAAGATAAAAAAATAGAGGAATAACAGACAATAACTCAAGAGAAGGAATAAACAACCATTCCCCAAAATAGGGTACAACCATGTCCAACAGTAAATATGACATGCTTTGCTACAAGTGGGAGTGAACAAAACCCAAAATGAAGAAAAATAAAAAAAATACCCTAAATTGTCCCGACACCATGTCTGGGTCCTCCTCCACACATACCCATGCCAACCCAACTCCCTAGCCAGAGATGTTTCCCATGTCCATACCTGCAAACATGATGTCTTCTCGAGTACCCAACGACAGCCTGAACAAGGTGTGAGAACAAATCAGTACTCCACCACCAACATTGTCTACACAATATTTGGTATAAACAATATTTCAGGAAAAAATGGAAATGAATAATAAATTAAAAAGAAATGATTAATTTCCCCTTACCAGTTTAGGTCAGTTAACAACATTTATTGTCGTTTCCTTGTCTCACCATTTCATCCTATTTCCCATTAGTTACCATTTACAATCCATTTAGCATGGGTTCATCATACACAAAAATTTACATGGCTCAATGTACAAAATAACACGCATGAGAAAAAACACCCAGTTATCTTATCTCACTAGGACTAACTTCCTCATGTCAAGAATATCCTCACCTCAAAGCCTCAGTTCGGATGGATGAAACCACTAGGGGAGCAAAGCTTCTGTCCTCTTCACTAACCTGTGCATTTGGGGTGGAGTTTAGAGCATTAGTGAAACACAACCCATAGGCGTAAAACCTCATGTCATAAACTACTCTTTGAAGCCATGTGCATATGGTATATATATATATATATATCCATAAACTATTCACACAATATCACAACCATTTCCCTAGAAAATCATAAATCATAACAATAACATGAGAGTTAATAGCATGCCTTAACCCATTAACACATTTACCACATTTCACATCATTTATCCATTTCTCCAAATTCACGTTATATTAATATTATCTCACTAATCATTCATTCATCATTCCTATCTCATTAGGATTCTATAATTATGCCTTACTCACTAGGATTCATTACCAGGCTCATAATCCATTCCACTATGGTCTTTAATAATTTCGGTATATTAACCCAATATCCCTAATATTAATACTAGGAGAATCACCTAACTTTTAATACAACACAAAAATCACATCAACATGTTTTTCAAGGGCTCTACATAAATACCCAATAATTTTACAAGTTATTCATAAATCCCTTGGTCTGGAAAAGTTAGGACACCCCAAGAGTGGACCTAGATTAGTCTCTTCACCCTCGACGCATCCCATGGGGATTATGAGTGTTTCCATTTACCTTCCTAATAATAATTTTACATAAACTTGGGAAGGTTTAAAAAAATACCAAAAGACATCCATGAAAAAACCACACTTGAAAAAATACGCAAATAAAACATGGGATATAACTTGTAGACCCCATTATTCGATTCCATGGGTGAAAACAATGCTAATCGAGCCCTTATATTCCACTCCAACCAACCCTTGAATAATCAACCTATATATCACCCAAAGAGTAGGGTTTTAGAGATTTATAAAGGGAGGAGAAGAAGATACAAACCCCAAAAAAAGATAATCAAGGATGGGATTATCCTTACTTAGAGCTTCTATCCGAAACTAACAGCACAATAAATGCCTTAGAAATGAGGGAGATTGATCTCTTGGAGCTCTTGGGTGATTTGGTTCGTTTCTAGGATGAAGAGGGGTGAATGGAGAGGAAAACCCGATTTGGGTATTAAAATAACGGAGTGGAAAATTCATTATATTTTTAAAAGTTTATGGGCCGTATGGTTTACCTGAACGGTTTTCAAAACTATGTGAAAAATTTGTAGAGGCCATTATCCAAAATTCCACCTCCTACATGGCATTCTAGGATGTCTTCAAGGTTAGCACTAACCATGCACAGACCATGTGACCTACCCAGAAAACCCCCATTTTCTTCTTTTTTATGTCACAAACCATCGAAACCCCTCGAGCCTACACAAGGAATTGGGTGAGCACTACATTAACCAAATCAACGGATTCAAACCAAGACATAAATTATTTGATACCTTTCCATGATCTGGGATGTTACACTTTAATTTTTTATGTTTTCATAATTGATAATTATGGTATTAATGGGTATGAGTTCTTTTATGATTTTATTAAGCTCTTTGATTATGTCATCAAACCCTTGTACACTCTTATTCTCAATGATGTATTTCAATTTAAAATATTTATATTTAACCTTACTAGGTATTTGAGGTCCCCCTTTTTATGTTTCCTTTTCCCTAGGTTACAAAGAATGAGGTTGAATTTTTTTTGAATAAAGGATTTCACAAGGATGATGTTTATGACCTAATGTGAAATAAGACAATATTTTTATAATGGGAGATGATGTTCATCTTTATGAATTGGTTTTTTTGATTCCAAGATGATATTAGTTGGTTCTAATTTTATAAAACTCAAAACATAAAATATCCTCAATTTTGCAAGTTATCTATGTTTTCCTTTTGGTGATAGAAGGTTTAGTTGAAAAATTTCCGTAAAAATCTTCAACATGAAATCCATAAATGTCAAGACCATGATTTTTTCATAGGATCAACGAGTGTAGGTTTTGGGATGTTATAGTCTGTATCAAAGGTCAGTTTAGATAACATTATAAATTAGCATGTTTCAATGTGAGGTTATATTAAGAGACATGGAAACCATCATAAGACTATAAGATTAAAGATGTCCATAAGTAAAAAATTCATAGTCACCCCATTTGAGGGATTTAATTCATATTATTTTTGTGGTTATTTATGAAAACCGAAGATAAATTTTAATAGGTTGAAGTATATGTAAAAAATATGATTAGTGTGATGTATTCTTTTAATTTTTTAGAAATAAATTTGAAGGTACTAATATTCATTAGGGATTATATGATATTTTATATTGAGGTAATTATGGGAACAGATGTTCTATCATGTTTATATCTATGATATTGGAAAATGATTGGGTGACTAAATTATTAATGATACTTCAAAATAATAAATCCACATATTTGGGCTTGAAATATTAAAGGTATGAAATATCCTTTGAGGTTAAAACACTTTTTAATGTTTATGTTTTGAGGTTATTTGGGATATATGTTTATAGAATGATTTAGTCTCGACCTTGAGTTTTACCATTGAAATTTTTAGATTAATGAATCATATAATGGATTCGTAATTTTGGAAATTATAAAACTATATGCTAAACATTTTGGTTTTGATTAATTTATAAGAATTGGAGGAACCAATTTCTATCCCTTTAATGGTTATTTGGTATTTAAAATTTTATTTTTATGCTTCAGGTGTAAGAAAAATAATTTTAAATACTCATTATATAGAGAAAATTATGATATTGTGGTAGAAATAGGTAAAAGGGTAAAATTTTACTATCAAGTAAGTTTATTGCATTATGTTTTCAGTATAGATGGTGAAGAAATCCTTCATCTATTTGAAAAATATTTGAAATCAAATTGTATCTTATTCCACTATTTTTAATAATATCAATGACCTTTTCTACACTTATTATTATTTTGGTTTTGATTCCATTGACTCCCTCTTGAGCATGTTCTCCATCACACTCAATTAGTCTACGGGTATTAGTTTTCCATTGCAAATACATATTTTAATTTCCCACCAATGTTCTCCCTATATGGAATCCGAGCTATAAATAACATCCAGTGACCTTTATGTATCCCACTTTACCTTTTTATATGTTATTTTATATATTTAAATTTTATAGTATTGTTTTTGATAAAGGAATTATACAAATTATAGTCCTTTGAAAATGAATACATATTTCGAGGAAAAAACTCAGTTCAAGGGGGTTTGGAATTATGATTCTGAGATTTTATGAAATATCTTCTAACAAATTTATTAAAATTCTTAGGTTTCTCGAATAACATGAAATTAATAGTTTATATTGAAATATAAGAAACACCTTGTTTATCATTAATTGCATGTAACATTGAGTTTCTTTGATAAATTATGTTACACACAAGCCCATGTCTTACCAAACAACAATATATTATTAATATTATTATTTAATATTATAGTTATCACCTAGATGTTGAAATAATTGGATTTAATAAGATTAAATAAATTATGATAATATGGTTTATACACGTTTCCAAAAATAATTCATTGGTTACCAATTAATTATAAATTAATATAAAAAATAGTTTAATATAAAGGAAATGTTTTTAGCAAAAAACTATTTTTACGTACCTAAAGGTCTTTTAACATAATAAATTAAATTAATTAATATTATTGAAGGATATTTATTAAATAAATATTATATATTAAATAAAATATTGTAACATTAATCAAATTTATTTTATAGAAATAAAATAACAACAAATACAATTTTATATATAAAAAGATTTATTTTTCAAACAGTTTGTTCTTCTGCCTTTTAATTGAGCATTTTTTTTAAAAATAAAATTTGAAACATTTATATATTTTATTTTAAAAAATAAAAATCCTTTTGTGAAGTTAAATATCAAAATTTACTTTGGGTGAGATGTTTTTATTTAACAATAAATATTGATAATTTAGTGAATAGTGAAAAATATTGTTTTTTAAAGTAATTTATTTTAATAAATTAACTAATTTAGGAGTCCTAATATTTTTATATTTTAAAATAAAACTATTTATTATTTAGTTATATATATCCCACTTAATCACTTTTTAAAGAACTTCATATTGTTGTTTTAGAAAAGTTTTTTTTGGGTTAAATGGGGGTTTTCTAAAAACAGTTTTGAAATCTATTATGTTTCACATATTAAAATAATATATATAATCCATAATGGGGAATTTTTAAAATGGAATTTATATTATATATATCAGTATATATATTTTGTAGTTTCATTTAAGGATTTTTATTATCTATTGTGTTGATATAGAATCATATTTTTCTAAAGAGTACTCTTTAAAAACATGTTGTACTATCACGACTATGAGATTAACATTAAATTAAATTATGATACTTTTGTGAATGGAATTGGAAAAAGTGGATTCAATATTTAGAATAATAATTATTTATATTATATAATATGGTAAAATTATGTTTTTTTACCATAATGATTTGTGAAAATAGTTTAAATCAATTAACACAATTAAGGTTAAAACATGGTTTTGCGTATTACATGAATTTATATTAAAATCAATTTTACACTAACATAATATTTTTTAATGAATTAAAATTTTAATTTAGAATAATTGTGTGTAAATTATCTAATAATTATTTTATTAATTACAATATTATTGTAAAAATTACCTAGGTAAATAAAACGATTCAACTTACCTTGGTAAAAACTACGAAGAAAAAATTGAGTAAACATAATGACTATGGAATAAATTGATAAAAAATGTATTGGGGGGGGGGGCGTGGTGAGTCTCCTTTGGCCAGTGTCATAGGGATGTGGGTATACACATTTTTCTAAGTTCACATAGAGAGTGCGGAATCCTATAGCCGGTTAATACTATCGTACCATTTGGCAGATGACCATGTTTCTCGCTTGTTTATTTATATATGAGATATAAATATATTCCAATGCTTTTGAACTATTTTACATGCCTGCTGAACTTATATAAACTATTTTATATAAATTTTTTCTTCAAACCATTGTTTTAGAAATATTCCATCATTTGTAAAGTCTTTGCTTAAGGTATTCATTTCCATCATTTGAAAATGTTTACCATGTTTTGTAAAAATATGATTTTTAATTACCAAACCAGTTTATTTGAAAATTGAAAGTTTTATTTGGATTATATATATTTGGCATCTGTTATGGAATCTTTGGTGGTAACCTACTAGGCTTAGGCTCACACCCAACTTTTTCCTTCAGGTTTTTGAAGACTTTCTTCTTCCAGGATCGAGTAATGGGAATGGTCCTCTTAGAGGTGGTTCTAGCTGCAGATCTTTAGACTTGGTGAGTTGTTTCCTTAGAGAACTTAGGACTATTTTCCCTTTATGTTACATGGGTTGTAGTACGTTGGCCTTTTTTGCCTCTTTGTTTTCTGGTACATTACTCCCAGTGGAGTTTCTTTTGTTATGAATACTGTTTTGTTTCATTATTGTTTCCACATTATTTTGGAAAATTCGTTCCCACTTGTATGTTGTATGATTCCAGGCACTAGTGGTTGACCCATGGGGATCGAAAACGCCCTTCGGGCTATGTCAAGGTCGTATCAGTTATCTGGTTACTAGGGTACCTGGGATGGTTCATGAAAAAATGGTATCCGAGGGAGGTTTAGCATCATGCCTTGATGACAATATGCATTTGAGTATTCTTGACGGGACTTAGGAGGTAGTTGTGATTGATTGCCTAGCTAGATCTCACCATAATTAACCTTAAGTCACCAGGGATGGTTAGGGAAATATGACTTGTGGATTGGTGCTTGTATTTTCCCTGTTTTTATTTGGATAGAGTGAAATCCAAATCTTGTTTATCCCTTCTATTAAGAATTGTTTTCCTTGTCACTCAGGTTGAGTGTTAATATAATGTATTCATTTTGTCTATTGATGTTGTGTAGCATCATGCCTCCGAGAAGACGTGGAATTCTGATCCAAAAAGAGGCTACTATAGAATCTCAGCAAGTAGGTCCTGTTGTGGATTCGAGTTTGGTTGAGGTGATTGTTCGCACTGTCCAGGCTTGGGGATAGGCACCCCCTCCAGTTCCTATTCAGGATCCATCTATAGATCCTCATAGTGATTTTCTCCGAAGCCTTTCTCATGTGTTCTTATGCTAGAATCCACCAATTTTCAAAGGCTCTACTGACCCTCAATATGATGAGGAATGGTTGAGTAAGATTGAACGTCTGTTTGGTTTCATGGAGACACCTGATTTGATCAAGGTGAAGTGTGAAACCTTCGTGCTAGAAGGACCAAGTAGGAGATGGCGGGAAATGATGGTGATGGCTGGGAAACATGAGGGTCTGGAGTGGAAATACTTTAGGGTTCTTTTCACTAAACATTTCTATCCAAAATCAATGGTGTTGGCCAAGGCTGTGGAGTTTTTCAAGCTTGATCAGCCCAACAAAACCGTGACTGAGTACTCAAATCGCTTTTCTGAGTTAGTACTGTTTGATCATTGGATTGTATCTAACGAGAAGATAAAGGCTCGACGATTCGAGTTGGGACTTCGATCAGATATCCACTCGCAAGTTTTCTTATTGAAGTTGCCCACTTATGCTGATGTGTTGGATAGGGATACGATGGTTGAGATGGATCTGGAAGGAAATTCAGGGTTTCACGAAGTTCCTTTTCTTTCTAGTGGCAGTGTTGTTTCCTTTAAAAGAAAGTGGAATCACGATGTTCTTCATGGTGGTTTTCATCAACAGAGTCATTCTAGACCACCGGTAGCACTAGGAGGGGATTCACTGACTTTCAATCAGTGTGGAAATCCAGGACATTCTAAGAGGGTTTGCATTGAGGTGCCCAAGAACTGTAGCTCTTGTGGACGTTTAGGGAACTTGTAGAGATTATGCCATCACTTCTCTACTACACGTGGTGGAACAGGTTTATCATCACCTCAAAATACTATGGGGAAATAAAATTCTTCACGTACAAAAGGGTTCCAGCCACAATCATCTGGAATGAAGCCTCTTCACGCAGTGGAAGAGTCCCCAGAGGTAGCTGACGCAGGTCCTGCAACTGTGAGAGGTACCATCACTATAGCTTCATCTTTAGTGACCTCCCTTTATGATACTGGTGCATATCACTCCATTATTTCAAACCATATTGTTAATCTGCTTAATTTTCCTATGGAGCTTTTATCTTGTGCGATGGATATTACTACACCCCTTGGTACAATGAGAGAGAAGGGTCTCCGTAGTCCTGCTTGTGTCTTCTCTATATCATATGTTGATCATGCTTGGAGTTTCTTGGTTCTTGACATGAAATCTTTTGACTTCATATTTGGTATGGATCGGCTCATTGCCAATAAATCCCCGATCGATTGTTATCTATGACGGGTTTACCTTACTACACCCAGTGGTGTGCCTCTTGTTTTTCAAGGAGAATGGGACCTAAGGTCAAGCAGAGTCGGACCCTATTATCCAGAGTCAGGCAATGTTATATCAGTGTTTGCCTTTTATCTGGAGAGAGATTAAATGTGTGGAGATCTTCCTCCAGTCATCTCTGAGTTTTCCAACGTGTTTCCTTCGGACATCTCAGGTTTTCCACTAGTAATGGAGATTGACTTTTCTATTCACCTAATACCTGGTACTCAACCGGTTTCTATTACCTCTTACTGAATGGCTCCAGAAAAACTAAAAAAACTGTATTTTCAGTTAGATGATCTTCTTTAGAAAGGATTTATATGCCCGAGTGTGTCACCATGGGCAGCGCCAGTTCCCTTCGCCAAGAAGGCTGATAGTTCTCTTTTCTTATGTGCTGATTATCGAAAGCTGAATCGAGTTACGATAAAGACAAAATATCCATTGCCATGAATTGATAATTTGTTTGATGAATTGAAAGGGGAGAACTGGTTATAAAAAATTGAACTTCGATCTGGTTATCATCAGTTGAGGATAAAAGAATCTAACATTCATAAGACCTCTTTTCGAAGTAGGTATGGCCATTATGAGAACCTTGTTATGCCCTTTGGCCTAACAAATTCTCTTGCACTTTTTATGGCTTTGATGAACAGAGTTTTCCATGAGTATCTGGATACTTTTGTGGTAGTATTTTTGGATGACATTCTGGTATACTCCATGTCTGAGGAGGATCATGTGCATCATCTAAGAATAGTTCTGGGTCTTCTAAGGAATCACCAACTTCATGGTAAGCTTTCAAAGTGTGATTTATGGATTTGGGAAGTGAAATTCATGGGACGCGTTGTATCAGAAAAAGAAATATCAGTTGATCCTAAGAGGGTGAAGGCTATTATGACTTGCGAATAACCATGAAATGTTTTGATGATTTGGATCTTCGTGGGCTTATCAGGATATTATCATCATTTTTTTAAAGACTTCTCAAAGTTAGCTTCTCCAATGACTGCTCTGACAGAAAAGGGAGTGATGTTTTCCTGGAATGATAAATGTCAGAGTTCTTTTGTTGAGCTTAAGCATCTCTTAACTACTACGCCGGAGTTGACTCTTACTAAGGCTGGGAAAGGTTACATGGTCTTCTATGATGCATCTGGTTCGGGTTTCAGATGTGTCCTTATGGAAGGTGATCATGTTGTTGCCTATGAATATAGTCAACTTAAGCCTCATGAGAAGAATTATCCTACCCATGACCTTGAACATGAAACCGTAATGAAAACACATAAGTGTTGGAGACATTACCTTTATGGAGAAATGATTACTATGTATTCAGACCACAAGAGATTGAGTTATATCTTCTTTAAAAAATATTTAAACCTCCGGCAAAGGCATTGGGTAGAGTACCTACAATATTTCGACTTTGACATTGCCTATTACCCGGGAAAAGGGAATGTAGTTGCAGATGCATTAAGATAGAAACTTTCATCACAGGCTTTGAAAGAATCTTCCGATGAGTGGAGTTTGATGGCTCTTTTAGCTCAGTTGCATATTGAGGTTCAGTGGAAGGGGAATGTAGTTTCTTTAGCCAGTGTTCAGTTGACTTTTGCTCTTCTCAAGTTAATTATTCAGGAACAACTGGATATTGAATTATAGGGCTTTAGGGACTCTCTTTATGGTGGGGAGACCGATACACAGTAGTCGTTCTCCAAAGAGGGTGTTCTTTGTTATCAGAACCATTACATTGAACCATTAACGGCAAGGAAGGATGTGATGGGGGTTTGCCATAAATCTCAGTGGGCGGTACACCCAGGAACAACGAAGATGTTCTATGACATGCAGTAGCTATTCTAGTGGCCGGGTATGAGATGATACATTGTTGAGTTTTTATCTCGTTTCTATACATGCCAGCAGGTGAAAGCCAAGAACCAGAAACTTTCAGGTTTACTTCAACCACTTCCAGTACCTACATGGAAGTGGGATGAAATATCTATGGACATTGTGGTTGGGTTACCTCAAACCCATAGGAATAAGAACACGATATGGGTTTTGATCGACAGGCTGACCAAGTCGGCTCACTTTATACCTATTCAAGATACAACCAAAGTTGAGGAATTGGTAAATATCTATGTGAATGAAATTGTTCGTTTGCACGGAGTTCCATCAGCTATAGTCTATGATAGGGATCCTCGGTTTACTTCTCACTTTTGGAGAGGACTTCAGGAGGCACTGGGATCTTAGGTCCGTTTAAGCACGACCTACTATCCACAGTCAGATTTCCAGACATAGATAGTTATTCAAATCCTTGAGGATATGCTCAGTGCTTGTGTTCTTGACTTTGGTGGGTCTTGGGATGATCATTTGGGGCTAGTTGAGTTTTCTTATAACAACAGTTATCAATATACGATCAAAATGGATCCTTTTGAGGCTTTTTATGGCTGTCCTTTTAAATCTCCTTTATGTTGGTCGAAGATCGGTGAAAGATCTTTGGTAGGACCGAGTTTGGTCTAACAGATGACAGCTAAGATCTAGTTGATTCGTTAGAGATTTTTGGCAGCACAGAGTCGGTACAAGTCTTATGATGATCATCGTCGTATACCTTTGGAGTTCTCAGTTGGTGACCAGGTATTCTTGAAAGTGTCACCCTGATTATGTCATCGACAGATTGGGAGGAAATGGAAGCTTTCCCCTCGTTTTGTGGGACCTTTTGAGGTTATTGGTATTGTGGGGAAAGTTTCTTACCATCTAGCTCTACCACCATAGATGAAGTCAATACATAACATGTTCCATATATCATAGATATGAAAGTATCTATCTGATCCATCTAATTTTGTGAGTTGAAGTGATCTAGAGATTGAACCAGATTTATCTGTGATTGAACAACCAGTCAGGGTTGTTTATTCTGAGACCAAAGTACTTCGTGGGGGGAACGATACATCTGGTTTGTATTCTTTGGAAACATGGTTCAGATTCTCATGAGATGTGGGAAAGGGAGGCACTAATGGGAGAGGAGTGGCCTCATATTTTTGACGTGGAGGTTTCTTCATAGGCATTCTGGGAATAGAAAGGTCTTATGGTGGGGAGGTTATAACATCAAGTTACATTTTCAGGTAATTTTGAAGTTTCTAAGTACTTTTGTTTTGGAGAAGTGACTTGGGGGTGCGTTTGGGTTTACTTTTAGATGAAAATAAAAGGGAAATTGCATGTGCACGGTTTGAAAAACCGTGCGACCAAACCCTGC
Source organism: Viscum album (assembly GCA_963277665.1). Taxonomy (NCBI): domain Eukaryota; kingdom Viridiplantae; phylum Streptophyta; class Magnoliopsida; order Santalales; family Viscaceae; genus Viscum; species Viscum album. The sequence continues at coordinate 1,433,920,792 of OY728151.1, read as the reverse complement.
CAACCAAGCAGCACTGGACAGGGGGGTATGCATGGTCTGTGCATTTTTTGACAAACCTTGCCACCAAACCATGCGGACCATGCACCTCTGGAAAGCGAGGTCCGCACGATGTGTGCATGGATTATCAAAGCATGCGCCACTTTGCAGGTAAATTGTGCGCATGGTTATTAATTCCGAAAATTCTTTTTAAAACAACCCCAACCATCAGGACTCCCATATGTTCGACCTTGGCTCTGAATTGAAACATTTTAGGTCTTTCCATGTCTTCCTATAGAGATTCCAAGGAGATCCGAACATCTTGCTTCGAGATTGAAGGCTCGAATTGAAGATCTGATCTCCTCCCGGTAAGTGGATTTCATCCTATTGCGTTTCTTGTTTATTCATCTATCTTCCCTTGATCTTTTCATGGGAGATTTTCCTTTGTTTCCATGGATCCAAAACTATGAGTTGAGGTATATATATAGGATTGTGAATCTAGATCTAGTTTTACAAGGTCTTGATTCCTTTGATCTTAATTTTTTTTAAGGATTTAGATCCAGATTTTGATCGGCATCATTATGCTGCTCAGTTTTTGGGGTTTCACGTTGGGCTAACCCCCACCAATAAATCGAGGTAGGTGGTTCTATCCCGTGTTGCCAAATTAAATTATCCTTGTATTTCTTGGTTTATTTAAATGGTTGATTTAAATTATATTGCTCAAGATGCTTTCTATTAAATTGATCAAAACATGATTCCATTGAACTGAGATATTTGAAATGGTTTTGGCATGAATATTTAGAAAACCCCAATTCCATTGAATTGGGTGTGATTATGGAAATTGGCCGATTTAATTTGTTTAATTTAATTGGTGGATATGATGGAAATGATTTCAATTGAATTGTTGAATTTGATTATGGAAATGATTTTTTGAAATGATGGAATTGGTTTTGAATGAATTTTTCAAATAGGATAAATGTCTTAAAATGATTTGATAAAAACCCATTGGTTTTATCTTGTGAAAAAGGAATGTTTTGAATAGAACCTGTTTTGGTTTTAAATGGAATGAGATTGGGACTTTTGAAATGGAAGAATGGGAATGATCTTATTTTAAGCATTATTAAAATAGTTTTCCCATCATGTAAGAGGGCATGCAAGCCTTTGGTAGTTAGTTAGTTATTTGGATACAGTCTACACTACGACAATGTTCTAAAACATACTTGCGGTGGGTCACATCCCCGATGGGTTGGTGGTGAGTCTCCTTTGGACAGTTTTATAGGGACGTGTGTATACACATTTTTCTGAGTTAACATAGAGAGTGTGGAATCCTATAGCTGGTTAATACTATCGTACCTTTTGGAAAATGACCATGTTGCTCGCTTGTTTATTTATACGTGCGATATAAATGTATGCCAATGCTTTTGAACTATTTTACAAGCCTTCTGAACTTATATAAACTATTTTATATAAATATTTTATTTAACCCATTGTTTTATAAATATTCCTTCATTGGTAAAGTCTTTGCTTAAGGTATTAATTTCCATCATTTGAAAATGTTTACCATGTTTTCTTAAAATATGCTTTTGAATTTCCAAAACTGTTCATTTGAAAATTGAATGTTTTCTTTGGATAATCTATATTTGGCATCTGTTATGGAATCTTTAGTGGTAACCTACATGGATTTGGCTCACACCCTACTTTTTTCCTTCAGGTGTTTGTAGACTTTCTTCTTCCAGGATCGAGCAAAGGGAAGGGTCCTCTTGGTGGTGGTTCTAGCTGATGATCTTTGGACTTGGGGAGTTGTGTCCTTAGGGACCTTGGGACTGTTTTTCCTTTATGGTACTTGGGTTGTAGTACTTTGGCCTTTTATGCCTCTTTGTTTTTGGGTAAATTACTCCCAATGGAGTTTCTTTTGTTATGCATACTCTTTTGTTTCACTCTTGTTTCCACGTTATTGTAGAAAATTCGTTGCTACTTGTATGTTGTATGATTCCAGGCGCTAGTCGCCGACCCTTGGGGATCGGGAATGCCCTTCGTGCTATGTGAGGGCCGGCTCGGTTATCGGGTTACCAGGGTACCCGGACTGGTTCGTGATGGGGGGGGGGGGGGTAAATATAGAAATATTCATCACCCTCCATAATTATTTATTAAATTTTTAGGCACATGCGTTAAGGGATACCTCCCAATAGATCTTACTCTCTAGTATTTATATAAATTCCATGACTCATCCACTATAAAAGGGAATCCACTATGCCCAATTACACACACCTTTCATTCCATTTTTATCAACCAAAACCTTGAAAAATTACTTCCCAAATTCCATCATCTAATTATATAATAATTAATTAATGTATAAATCCAAAAAAGTAATTCATTTGGTGCAAACCAAAAGGATATACCTGAATAAGAGTTAATGTTCATCAACAAATGTTTTTATTTTATTTTTTCCTCAAAGACATTAAACTATTATTAAAGAATGATTATATAATAACATTAGTAAAATAAATAAAATTAAATTTTATTATGTTTCGGTTATGACATACAACCACACACACTTCCGAAAAATGGGTTATGAAATCATCGACCGTGTGCACGGTGGACTACCGCCTCAAGAACTGATTTCGTTCATTTTTCCATTACTTCCTCTCATGGTTGGACATAATGATGGAAATAATATTTATATATGGTATTATATATATATAAAATATAATTATATTTTTGTATTAAACATATTATATAAAACATCTTTACATTCTATATCATATGGGATATGATAATGTCACTCATGTTTATAAAGGACTTCCCCCTCATGAAGCGATGTGAAGAGTTTTTCAATAATGTGTTACGTGGAAGGTAATGAGTGTAACTATAAAAAATATGTATAATATAAATGAAATAATTATTATATTACTTATATCTTTATAATTCTTTATGTATAACATAAAAATTTCTTGACAACCTTTTCACACGCTGAAAAAGTCATAACGTCTTTCATTGACGTATGGACTTCCGCCTTCTCAAAGAGAAGTGATTCCATTTATATCACCATAATTATATATATATATATATATGTATATATAATTAAATATCATATTATTTGTTATATAATTATTATTATATAAAGATACATGTTACTTATAATCTTTTTATATTGATCATTAGAAAAATGGAAGCTTTACTCTCGTGTACGTACAACCTACTGCCTTTATGATTGCAATGTTAGTCCAATATTAATTTTCATATTTCCTATTTTTTAAAGTATGATTGAACTTTAAATATGATAAATATTTTATTGATTATTATTTTTAGATGTTTAAATAATGAACCCTTTGATCATAGACGACCTACCAAAGTCATTTTAGACACATAAATTGAGTATGGTAAAAACATACGACATAAAAATAATTGATTATGTAATTATATATAATGTTTTATAGAAAAAAATAGAATTAATAATAAAATTTGAAAATTTTATCAAGAAAAAAAATAATTTACTGAATTTTATTATTCATGATGATAAAAAAAATTGTAACGAATTTGACTCAAGGTAGAAGATTTTCTTATCCCACTTTTATTTATATGAGATACATGTTCTATTCACCACTTATTTTTTTTGCTGTATATATTTCACATGAATTTATTTTATGATTCTTATGAATGAATTAATTGTAATTTAAATATACTTTTGATGATATCTATTTCATGGGGTTTACAGTTTCTAAGTTACCAAGTGGTAAGGAATTTTTGTTACAATTTTATTTCCTGGAGATTTTTTTTATGTTATATAACTATCTACCTATATAAGGTTTATATACCTCCCATTTGACATTTTATATCATTAATATTATTATTTTTCATGATATTATAATTTTAATTTAATGTTATTTTTTTATGGGTGTAACGATTCAATGTTACAAAAGTGGTAAGTGTATTTTGTTAGAATCTCATCATTTATTGGGATCATTTATGATTAAGTCTCCAATATTGAAATCTAATGATTATCATAAATTTTATTATCTTCTATTTATTCATGATACTTCCATGTAATTGAAATTTTTTCTGACATGTTTTTACTTAAGATATTTGAGAAAGTGTTTTTAATGAAATCATATTTTATTTTTCTCCTCAATGATAAATCTATGTTTCTTCAAAATATTTTCTCCAAAAAAGTTTTCAAAATATTTTTAAACTGTATTTTAAACTCATTTTCCATGGTTAGGAATTTAAAAATGTTTTATGTTTTATTATTTCATTGAAATGATTTCAAAACGTCCTTCATAATTTGTCATGGTAATTTTCAATTAAAATAAATTTCATAAAGTTTTATGTTTGAAAAAATCATTTTCCTAAGGAAAAGGTTATTTTCGAAAAAATATATTTAATGATATTTTAATGGAATTTTCATTCATCAATTTCAAAAACCCTTTTTGTTACCTATGCTCAAATGGGGATTTTTCATAGGGATATCATCCTCATTAGTTCTCTGGATTGATTGAGTTTATTTCAATGAGATTGTTATGAATCCCATTTCTTTTACGTATGTCAATTATGGTTAAGATAGATTGATATGAAACTTATATTTTCATCATGTTTTAGGAGTTTTTTGATGAAATTAATTTTTTCATTTCAGTTTAGCATTGTATGAAGTATGTGCTCCCAATAAATATTATTGAAGGGTTGATCCCCATTTGAGATCGTAAAAAGTTCATGATCACGATATAAATTATACGATGTTTTGAACCCCATTATAGCTCATGGGAGAGACTGATATGTCTTATTAAAGGGTGATTCGCATTATTGATCTCTAATGCACTGGGTAGTGGTTATATTATAATTCTTGTATATAGTTATTCCAATTAAAAATTTTATTAAAGTATTTTATGTAAATGATTATCCGAGTTAAAAAAAATGGTTTTAATTTATTGTTTACAGTTTATATTGTTTTTCATGATCAAGATCAATATCAAATACATCATTATTATTGATTATGATGACTCTTTCCTTTTTCATGTTTTCATTTTTGATGATCCATGTTTTGGAGAGAATAATTTATTTTATGAATCACTAATGGAAATAAATTATTTCATCATACCCTTATGTACTCTTATGAAAATTGATGAAATTAAAATTTTAATTCCGATGTTTACCCGTACTGAGAATTTGATATCACGGTCATTTTTTCCTTTTCCATTAGTTATAAATAATGATGTTGAATGATTTATGTTAAAAAGGATTTAACAAGGATGATGTTGATGACCTAATGTGAAATAAGAAAATGTGGGTATAATAGTTGATGAGGTTTATCTTTATGAAATTGGTGTTTATGAGTCCAAGTTGACATGATTTAGTCCTAATTCTCTAAAAATATAAACCTAAAAGGTCCCTAATGTTGTAAGTGATCCATGTTTTCCTTTTTATTTTGCAAGGTTCAGATGAAAAATTTGGGTCACAAATATCAATATCAAAGACGAAAATGTAGAGATCATGATTCCAATACAGGATACAAGAGTGAGGGTTTTGGGAGGTTATAATTAATTTCAATCAAATATTAATTTAAAACCTTAATCTATTTTTATTAAATATCATGATTCTTATAGCTGTAATGTTATCTATAAATTATGAGTTAGACGATATTAACATTAATTCATTTTATAATTTATGTATAATATCAACCTATATATTATAATGTAATAACATAATTCTTATTTAATGGTTTGATTCCTTTGAATAAATATATATTTCAGGTCTAATTGTTTTAATCATTTATAAAAATAATAACCTTCATAATGGTTGTGGTAGGCCATGATATTAAAATCCCTTAATCAAGGAATTTAATTTAATTAATTTCATACTCGATTAAATTTGGTGAGTGTATATAATTTATGTTTCTTTACTTTAGAAAAAATAAAATCATATTTATCTTATTAAATACATTTATTTATATACGGAAGGAATCTATTATAAAAAATTTAATAAGAAATGTATAATAAAATTTATTAAGAAATTTATTAATGATAAAAAAAAGAAAAATATGCTCCTAGAAAAATAATTATGAGTCCCCATTTTATTATAGATGACAACTGTATAATCTATTTTATATATTATATAAAATTGTAAAATATTCAGGATGTCTTTATTGATTCTTTCCCATTAGTACATAATTCCATATTGAATATCCATTATATGATTAGAAAACTCATATAATCCACTTTAGCATTAGAGTAGTGCAGAGATATTAGATAGACATAATTTTTTTTGTACAGGGGGGATATACATTTGTAATGGTGTAAGATTAAATTTCATTATTTTTTGAAATAATTTTTATACTTATGTAATCACGAAGTGATAATAATCTTTATTTGATTTTTTCATTTTCCAATCATGAAGAAAAATACTTAAATCCGTCAAAATAAAACTAAATGATATATTTTTAAAACTAAAATAATTTCATAATGATCAAATGTAATGATGTGTTGAACACATATTAGGGCAACCTTTAATTGTTTTTATGTTTACTTAATTTCCCAAAATTTTATTTTATAATGTTTAATGTGTTCATAAAATATTTGAAGTTGAAGTTATAATCCTTTTTATTTATACAACATATAATTGGACTAGTTATATGATTCTATATATTTACTTTCATATGGTTTTCCATTTTAATTTCCCCATAATGAATACTTAATTCCCATAAATAACTAAACTTTTTCTCTGATTTTAATGACCCATAATTTTAGAATGTAAATTTTCTTATTAAATATCTTTATGAATGCACTATCATACATTCACTAGATTATAAATTAAAAACCATGATACATTAATAAAACACAATTTTTAATTATGAACAATATATTATGGGAATTAAATTAGTGGGTATCAATATAATTAAACACCCTAAGAAAACTATGTAAAAAAATATATACTAATATAATATTCATTTCCTTAAAATATTTTCATTTTACACATATGAAGTTTTATATTAAAATTAATTTCTATGATATTTATAAATTTATTTTCATATAATTATCATAAATATATTTACAAATAAAAATTATCCTAAAATTACTTTGGGGGGATTTTTTTAAAATAATTTATTTTTAGATGAATAGTAAAAATGTGAAGAACTAATTTTTTTTATTTGAACAAATATTAATTAAAATAGAATTATTATTACTTTTAAATATATGTTATTAAATTTATAAAAATTATGATTAACTTTATGAAAATGTAATATTTTATTTGTAATGAAAATTAATTTTGATCTTTTCTTTTAATTAACTATTTTAATGGGAGAATTTTGTTTTGGTTTATTTTGAAAGAAAAATAGTTTCTATTGGTTTATAATAGCACAATTTAATTTATAAATATTGATAATCTTGATAACTTTGTATTATAAAAAAATTTTAATCTTGAAAACACCCTTTTCAGAAAATTTCTGTTGGCGTTATTCATGTTTATTTTAAAATTAATGTTTCACGCATTTAGAAATTTTATTTGATAAAATTATTTTAAAAGTTTCAATTAGAAGGATAAAATTAATTTAAATGGTCAATATTTATTTTTATCATCAATATTAATTATTATTATGGAAAATTATCTATCGTAGTTAAAATAAAAAATATTAAATATTTTTTTCTAAGAGGAATTAATGAAAATCATGTTTAAGAATTATTTAAAAATAGATTTTGAGGTTTCTCTCAAACAATAACCTCATGTTCAATTTCATCGCTTTTTTGTTCCTTTATCCTTATGCAATATCATAATATTATTGAAAGCATAAAGGTTTCTTCCAAAATTTCCTTCTTCCTCAATTATTCAATGGGATCACAACCCCCATTTTGAGTTATACACTTACTTTAAAATTTATTACTAATACTCTACCGGTTTTATTCCAAAAATAAAATCCCACATATTTATGCCTCTTGTCACCATTAACCTTTTTTATGGCCTCTATTTTAAAGAAAATTCATAAGAGAAAACTCTAGATCCTTACATAAGTATTACTACTTTTTTAATCCCTTATTAAAAAGATTCCTCTTAATTTTTATTATTATCATATTATCATAATTAAATTATATAAATATATACTCTATGATATTATTATATTAATGTATCAACAATTATTTTTTCCTTATCAACCACTTATAAGAAAAAATATCATCGATCATGTGTTGTGTGGACTACCATATCCCTGAAGCAACATCTTCAATATTTCATCAATTTCTCTAAATAATGATTTTAATGATGGAAATGATTAAAATATATGATATATATATATATAAATTAATATTGATTTGGAAATTTCAATTTATTATCAACATTTATCGCAACTTATTTTCTATTAAATGATAATGTTAACTATATGTACATGTGGACTTTCGCCTCCATGAAGTAAAAATTTTCATTTTTCATCTAATGTTTTTATTTTTTAATTTTTTTTGGAAATATGATTCAACACCTTAATAAAATCATAATAATATCATTATACATATTTAATAGTGATATTATTATAAAATTATCCATAATCATTCATATCTAGTAAATTATGAGTTGTTCTTATTGTGTCGATTTAACCATGTACTTGAACAACAAAATAAAATAATATCATGGATGAATATGAAAAATTAATTATTAACTATATTTTATATATATTATAAAATAATTTTTTTATTATATATATAATATCAATATTAGTATTGAATTCATTAATTAAGATACCAATGTCTATCCATTAAAAATCACCAAAACATGATCATCGATTTTATCATTTATTGTTATAACTAAAACTCCAATATAATGAATTATAAAATTAAAAATTATTAAAAAATAATAATTATATTATCTTTCTTAATCTATGAATAATTAATAATAGAATATGAATGAAAAAAACACCATGAATACAACAGTAGTTCAAAGAGATCAAGATTACACACACCTGAAATTAAAAATGGATATGCACTAACTAATATACATATAAAGAATAATTATAAATAAATATTATACATGAATAAGGTTTTAAAATATTTAATTATGATTTTTTTATATAAGAGGTTAATGATTTTTTTGTCGAATCAAAATTAAAGGGAAGAGATTTGGTAACTGAAAATCATTCCTTTAAGTTGTGTGAATTTCTATTACATTTATTTTCAATATGATAAAAAAATCAATGAAATTACATGATCTAGTTTCTTATATATCTAGGTAAAATAAGTGTTTAATTCAAATTAATGTTCATTGAACTATTTCAAATTAGAATTTTCTATGTATGCAAAGGATCAATTTATAATGGAGGCTCAAGACCATGAATTTTATATTAATCACTAAAAAATGATTTATTTAAAATATTTTTTGATTTAGCTATCACTTTAAACATTATATTCAAAATGACCAGTATCAAATGGAATTATTATTTAGGATTTTCCCTCAATTTTTATTCTATTTTGTGATTATGTTTTTTGTGATAATATTTTTAATGTCAATTGATTTAATTCATGTTATTATAATATTTGGAAATGTTATGAAACCAACTTTTATTGAATGGGGTATATATTCTAGGAATGTTGAATGACTTTCATTTTAATTTTTTATGAAATATATTTTTATTTACATTGGTTTTTTATGATAAGTGAATGATTTTCATTTAATTTTTCTTAGGAAATTCATTTCATTTCCATGAGTTCTTAATGATATAATAAGGGAACAATTTTCAAATTGAATGTGTAAGTATATATGTTGGTGGGTGGGGTCTTATATCACCATGTAATGCATTGGTTGAATGTTTAAATTTAATGACATATTCAAACAAAGTAAAATTTAGTTTTTTTAATCTTGGATTCAAGTATGAGACTCATAAAGTTGTTTTTATACATATATATAATTAAGATCTCTCACAAGAATGGTTGTAAGTTTATGACTCATAAATGTTATGTTTCCATATGCCAATAATTTTCCCATAGTTGAAATATGCTATCAATTCAGAAATTATAATCTTATGATTAAAGGTTTATGTTAAATTTTTTTAATCCATGTTATGACTATTATGTTTCTTAATTTATATTTTGTGGATTTAAATTCTTATGAAATGTCATTTAGAGTTCAAATTTTATAAGGATTATCGTTCATGGTGATATGATATTTATTTTATGATTATGTATTATTTGCATTCTTATGAAATTATCCTTAATTAAATGTTTATCCATTCCTTATTGAGTAGTTGAGATCACTCATTTATTATATTTTAATTTACTAGGTTTTAAGGATGAATTTTTTTAATGAGGCTTTTAGAAGATGGTCTAGAATGGCGCTGTTAAGAAGAAATTATTGAATGTATTTTAAAATAGGTATATTCTTTATAATGTCTACCACTAGTACGAAAACCATTTTTTATGTTGGTTTTTTTTCCTTTTTAACGTCGGTTTTTAGGCGACGTTATTGCGAGTGACGTTAAAAATATGATTTTTTACGTCGGTTATTTAATAAACTCCATAAAAAATGGGGTATTATGGTTTTTAACATTGGTTTATAAAAGCCCGATGTGAAATAACTTCTAGAAATGGTGTTATGATGCCATTTTTACGTCGGTTTTTGAAAAAACTGACGTTAAAACCCCATTTTTTACATCGGTTATTTAATAACCGACGTTAAAAGTTATTTTTAATGTCGGTTATTAAATAACCGACATAAAGTTTTTTACCATCTTGTACAAAATTTTCTATTCTTTCATTTGATAGGTCATAGAGCTGAAACGGAGTTACGGATCAAACGTTATGACCATCAGAAGTTTGATTTTTTTGGAAGAAAGATTGAATGAGCCAATCGTAGCTTCAGCATAGAAAGAATTTTTCAATCCGTTGGGGGATTCATAATTTTACCATGATTTAAATAATCATCCATCATTATAATAAATTAATAATCGTTAAATGTTATATCAATTAAGAAAATTACTCATTGAAATTATAAATCATGGGAAAATAATTACAAATACAATGACGAGGTCACAGAAATAAGAAATTGTTGATTCAAGTGGAAGATCAAACAAGTTGCATCAGTGGAATGATTATGGTTGAATGAAATGATCGTAAAATGGTAAATCAATTATGAAAAAAAATCCTAAAAATCCTAAATCATGGATATATGATTAAACATACCTTGACGAGATCGCAGAAAAAAGAAATAATTGATTTACATTGAAGATCAACAGAGTCGATTTGGGGGCATGATAATGGTAGAAATAAATGATCATTAAATTATGATTTGTGTATAATGGAAACATATAATTGAGATGGTAAGTGAAAAATCGATATTAAAAATTTTAGGCAGAAATTCATAATTTGGATGCCGCGATGTAAAAAAATTGAAATTTCACGTTTGCAGGATATGAAAATTATCTTTCATGCCGGTTTTATGATAACCGCTATTAAACTTTTCGCTTATTTTTTATGTCCGTTATTATAAAACTGACGTGAAAAATCAATCTTCATCAGCTTTTCACATCGGTTATTATAAAATCGACCTGAAAGATCGATTTTCATGTCTTTATCATGTCAGTTATTTATTAACTGACACTAAAAGGTATTTTTCACGTCAGTTATTTAATAACCGACGTGAAACAAGTTTATAAAAATGTATTTTATTTCCTAAGCTTTAATTTTATAGGTCACGGAGCTCAAACGGAGTTACGGATTAAAATTTATGGCCTTTAGAAGTATATCATCTCTAAATGATGTCTTAGGGAAGGCCAACTTCTAAGAGTCATAACTTTTAATCCGTAACTCTGTTTGAGCTCCGTGACCTGTCAAATTAAATAATGGGAAATAAAATACACTTTTGTAAAAAAATTCACATCCATTTTTAAATAACCGATGTGAAAAATACCTTTTATCGTCGGTTATTAAATAAATGATGTGAAAAGTCATGAAAATCGATTTTTCACATCAGTTTTATAATAACCGACGTGAAAAATAAGCAAAAAAACATTAATATATTTTAATGGAAATGGATTTTTCACGTCGGTTATTATATAACCGAGGTGAAAAATCAGATTAAATGTAATTTTCAAGTCGGTTCTTATATAACCGACGTGAAAAATCTGGGAAAATGTTTTTTACGTCGGTTATATAATAACCGACATAAAAAATCAATTTTTAGATATTTCCACTACAGTTCTCAAAAATCGACGTGAAAAAGTGCAACGTAAAAAAAGGTTTTTGTACTAGTGTACAAATATATCTATCTATCCTTAAGAAAATATTACTATTGTTTATGAAATTTAATTTTTATATCCTATAGAAGAAGTAAAATAGTTTTATGTTTTCTAGGTTCACATTACACAGTATTTGAGTGAAAATTTAGTTATTTATGTATACCAGAGAATCTATTTTTGAGATTTTATGTTTGAAAACATTAGTGGAAACCCAAGAGATGAGTCTATGTATATGATAATATCTGGAACATTTAGTAATGTATTGATAATGTGGTTTTATTATCATTGAAATCCCTGCATAGATAGAAGAAAGTGGATATGGTTATGACATAAATTAATGTAGGGGTAATCATCCCAAAAAAGGATGATTGAGAATTGACTTGAAATTCGATCTGGTGCATGATGAGTGGGAATATGAATACAAACTTGGATAGAAAATCCTATGGGATATGATTTGGTGATTCAAATTATTTTTATGAAATATTGAGAAGGAGTTTTCACATTATTATGGTATGTTTAGGGACCCTAATAGGATATAGACAATGAATAACCAAGATTAATGCCATTAAATTTTTATGTTATGGTACAAATTTTATTTTTGATTCAATCTTTCTTTGATAATAGGTTTATTTGTAGATTATTTATTATTGTATTTTATAGTTATTTATTTATTAAATGGATAGATCGAGGGTAAAATTGGTTAACAATGGGTGTGATATAAAATGTAGATATTGTCCCAATGATCAACCTAATTGGATAAGAACTAAAGTGAGAAACCTTATAATTTTCATAAGCTATATTTTAAGAATAATATTTAATAATATGAATGTATATGAATTTTTTAATACACTAATGATGATTAGGATAGAAGATCATGGATGTTTAGTTAAGTAAAATGATGAAAGAAATAAAATTAAATGTATTTTGGGTCAAAAAAGAGGGAGTAGGCAGTAAGGAAAATTTATTTTAGGAATTGGAAGATATTTTTTGTGTTGAAAAGGAGGGAATAAAACAACTAATTATCAAAAAAACATAAAGATCTCAGTGGACAAAGTGAATGGAAATAGTGTTCGTTTGGAATGAAAACATGCTGGCCAATGTATTAAACATGGAGAAATTGGACATTATTCAAGTAAATTATAGAATCCAAGGGATAATAAGGATGATATGAGAAAGATCCATGAAATGGGAAGCTTGTGAAACAAAAAATATGAAATATATTTCTAGAAAATATATAGAAGAGGAACATAGATCACCCACTCAAAGTACTATGTGTGTTTTATTTTTATATAGTTCTACTCAATCCTATTTACCAAGTATGTTTTTTAAGAAATTTAAATCATCACCTTGATTACTAGATGGTGAATTTTTATTAAAAACATTTAGTAGTATGATTATTGTATCCTTATTTTATTTTTATGGGAGTCTATTAATAAAATATAATAATCCTTCCTCTAGATGAATTTGTTTTGATATTGGAAATTTAATAGTTATATCTATATATAATTCATAGTAATGAAATATAGAGATCATATTTCATACCTCAAATCTACTCATGCATCATGATAATTAAAGACTCATGAGAAAAATTACCTGATGCATGATTTAAGGTTAGTAGAAGTTGTATTTCAAGTAAATATTTTCAGCATTATCAGTGTGAAGACATGTTTAATATATATACAGATCAAAACATCCAGATATATATATATATATATATATATTTAAGGATTATAATATAAAACAAAATATATGGTCGTAAATGATAAAATATTTTGACTGCATAGTACATTAACACGTAAGGAAAGAAAAAATGATGGATGATGCTATTAGGATGATGCTATTATGATGAACGATTATGACAATATATCTAGGAGAAAGATTAGAAAATACCCAATTATCATATATTTGTAATGAATAAATCTCAAATTCATAATGTGAAGGGAGAAATATTATTTTCCTTAATAGATTCTCAACCATCCATTCACGTGAAGATCAAATGAGCCAAGAAGGATGATGTAGAGATTTAAAAATAGGTAGTGATTATTTTATAGTTATAATTTGATAAAGATGAAGTTATATAGTTTTTAAACCACATATGTGTTCCATTAAAACAAAAATATAAGTTATATATTATGGATGATGCTCTTCTATAATTATTTTTATTCATTTAAGAATCACTGAGATGTATAGATATCTAAAGAAAAAAATCTAGCAGGATAACATGAAGTGGGAGATTAGAAAATAAAAAACATAATGCCTGATATGATAAAAGGTTAATAATGAATTATATAATTCTAATGTTATGTTGCAACCATTACCCATACTTTCATGGACATTGGAAAACACTATTATGGATTACATTATTTGATTCCCCAAAATTATAAAGGTCCAAAATGATTTGGGTTTTATTCAACCACATTAATAAGCCTATGAATTTTATTTCCATCAATTAAAATTTATATCTTGACCAACTCACCATGATATACATAAGGGAAGCTATAAATATTCATGGAGTACCACTCAATATGGTATCGAATATGGATCATAGGTTTATCTTGATGTTTTGGGGAAGTCTTAAAAAATAATTAAAGGCAGAGTGGATTTTTATCAATTATTATCACCCTCAAATAAATGGTTAGCTAGAGAGGTCTATTGAAACTATATAGAATATGGTGAGATCTTATTTGATATAATTTTAAGTATTTTTAAATCAATACCTCTCCATGTTAGAGTTCTCATCTAAAAAAATTTCTATTCTATAATTTAGATGAATCTATATGAGGTTGTGTAAGGGAAGATATGTTGAACTCCATCATTCTAAGATGATATTAAAGAGAGGATACCAATTGTTCCCAAAATTTATAAAATAAATTATAAAGAAAGTAGAAAACATTAATTTTCATATGAAATCATTAAAAAGTCAAGAGAATAGTTATAGAGATAATCATTGAAGGTATCTAGATTTGATTATTGGTGACAAGGTGTTCCTATGGATATATTTATGGGAGAAATTTATGAGTTCTTGTGAACATTGGAATGTTGAGCCCTTGGTATATTGGTCCATTCGAGATCCTTGGAAATTTCAGGGTGGTTTATTATCATTTAGAACTCCCACTAGAATTATCCCAAATATAGGATGTGTTACATTTTTCCCTTTTCGGAATTACATACCAGAACCTTCACATATCCTAAACTCGGAATCCATGTAATTAGAATGTGATTCCTCATATGAGTAATAACTAATAGAGATATTAGATCAAAGAGATAAAGTGTTGTGGAATAACAAAACTCATTTATTCAACGTTATATGGAGGAATTATTAGTTCAAGGAAGCTACATTGGGACCTTAGGATGTAATTATACAAAATTAAACTCACTTAATTTCATCTGAGTAATAAAATTTTGAATTCTTTATAAGTGGGTAGAATGTAATGACATATGTTTTTTGTAAATAATTTTCCGGAATTAAATATCATGTTGAGTGTCTTATCTTACATGCAATTACAAACAAACCTTAATTTTTTTATTAAATATGAATGATATTTTAGGGACTTTAAATCAATGGGTACCAAAATAAGTAACAACAATATCAAACTTATTTAAAAATGATATATTAATATTATATTCATTTCAATAAAATATTTATGTTTTCAATTAAGTGTTTTATATTGAAATTATTTTTGATAAAACTAAAAACAAGATTTGTAGATAATTAATATAATTTTTAATTCTACACTTCAATATTATCCAAAGTTGATTCTCTGGATTTGTCTAGAATAATTGATTTGAGAGAAATAATGAAAATTTCAGTTCTTGTCAAACTAATGAATTTTATTAAATTATTAGTATATAAATAATATTTAAATTCTTAAAATTGATCTATCATTTACATGAGAAGTAATATTTTTTAAATATATTATTTTAAAATTTTAAATCATTTATTTTACCTCGAAGAAACCAAAGTATTATTTTGATTGTGATAAAATATTTTTTTTGATCTTTTATTTTAATTATTTATTTTAATAGTATCATTTTTCTTATGTTTGTTTATGAAGAGAAATAATTTTTTTTGTTTCATAATAAACCAATTTATTTCATAAAAAAATATAATACAGATAACTATGAGTTACACACAATTCTTAATCTTGAAAACACATTTCTCCGAAAAAACGTTTCTACATGATATGTGAATATTTTAAAATAAATGTTTCACATTGTTATATATTTTATTTGATAAAAATAATTGAATATTAACTATAATGTGGTTCAAATTAGTTAAAAAGTTATATATTAAATTTGGTCCTTGAAATTAATTACCAATGATGAAAAATAATTACCATGTTTAAAGGAAAAAGGTAAATATCGATTTACTAAGAGGAAAAGACCAAAAGAGTGTTAAAATATGTTTCCAAATTAATTTTGAGGTGTTTATTGAATATAAAACACCTCTCATTATTTTTCCCATTTTGAGATATTTACTCTTGAATATTTTCATTATGTTATTGAGAATATAAGAGGTGCTTCCATAATTTCCATCATCTTCACTAATATAAAGGGTTCACTCCCACCACTAAAAGATACAGATTACCTTATGAATTTCATTATAAAAAATTTATTTTTTCCCTCCAATAACCATCACCCACTTACTTAATCCTCTAATCATCATTATTTATATTAATTCCCCCATTTCAATGTATATTTCTAAGAGTAAACTCAAGATTCAAACATAAGTATTATGTCAATCTTAATCTTTTCTTCATAACCTACCCCTTCAAACCATTTCTAAAATTCTTAATAAAATGAAACAAATAAAATTAATATTACATGATTTTATTATATTAATGGAAAAACCATTATTAATTCCTTCCCATTAACTTATAAAAACAAAAGATCATTGATCGTGCATTGTTTGGACTACCGCCTCCACAAAGCGACATCTTTTCATTTTCATCACCATTCCTCAAGGATTATTTTAATGATGGGGTTGGTGAATACATATGACATTTATATATAATTTAATTGTTATTATAAAAATTAAATTTATCATCTACCTCTATCTCCTTTAATTTTTGGACAAATTATAACGTTAATTATGTGTACGTGTAGACTACAGCCAACACAAAGTAACAATTTTTGTTTCTAATATAGTATTTTAATTATTTAGAAAAATAATTGGCAATATGACTTACCAAATTAATAAAATATTAATAATATCAGTATTCTTATTTTATAATGACATTATATCCAAATTACCAAATAATCGTGATTATTAAATAAATTATGGCATATTATTATTGGTTTAGTTTAACTTCCAACTTGAACAATGATATAAAATAATATAATGAATGACTATGTTCACTATATTTATTATAATATTTTATATAATAATAAATTATATAATTTATCATGGTTCTTTATTGGTAATGTTAGTATTAAAATAATTAATTATGATTCCAATTCTTACCAAGTAAAAAACACTGAAAACTTTTCATCTATGATTAAATATTTAATGATCATAACCAAAAGTCCCATAAAAGGAA
This sequence comes from Viscum album, assembly GCA_963277665.1. Lineage (NCBI taxonomy): Eukaryota > Viridiplantae > Streptophyta > Magnoliopsida > Santalales > Viscaceae > Viscum > Viscum album. The sequence continues at coordinate 1,433,903,074 of OY728151.1, read as the reverse complement.
ATTATGACATTATGAATAATTAATATGAATCACTTAATGTAACCTTTATTATCTATGACTGTTGAACTTTTGGAGAGTATTTAATAAGAACACTATTATTAAGAAACTAGTTCGAAATGATCATGGTTACTCACACCCAAAATTAAAAATGGAAAAGAACAAAATAATATATATAGTTAATAATTATAAATTATGTTTACAAAATGGTATGGATATGAATAACATCCTAAAATTTCTGATTAATATTGATATTTTGTATATAATATTTTAAAATAATTATATGTAAATCAATAGTATAGGTAATGAATTTGTAGCTCAAACTTTTCTATTTGAGTTATATGAATTCATATTGATTTTTTCACCTAATTAAATAAAATAATGGAATTTACATAATGTTATCTCTTATATCTCTAGGAAAAAAGAGTTTTAATTCAAATCCACTTCTATGAAGTGTTTTATTTTCACTTGTTTTAATGAAAACATGGGGTAATTTTATAAAATAGAATCGGACTAGGAATTTTACATTTAAGATTTAAAAAATGTTTTCAAAACAATTTTTGGTGGTATGGATTTAATTGTAATAACTATTTTCAAAAATATAAATACCTAATAGAGTCATGTTGTATGTATCACTCTCAAATTTTATTCTATTAGGTGATTCTTTTGGTTGATCATGTTTTCAATATCAATTGATTTGGTTATTATTGTTAATATTTTTGAAAAGTTTATGAAAAATAATTTTATTTCATTGGGATTCATATGATATGAATGGGGAATTATTTTTATTTGAACGTTTTATAAAACCCATTTTTATTTCAGATGGATCTTTTTGAGAAGTGAATTAGTTTCATTTAAACGTTTTATTAAACACATTCTATCTTTAGGGGATATTTTTGTAGTGATTCATGAATGTTTTTCTTGGGGAACTCAGAATTATGGATGATGATGTGTGGGTTACTATATCTCCCTCTAATTAATTAGTTATTAATTTAAATATGATGAGATATATAAATGGAGGAAAAAATAATTTTATCAAATGGATGGGTGAAAGTGTGTGACTCACATAGGTGATGTATACACAGATATAATTTTGTTGTCTCAAAAGAATTTATGAAAGTATGTGGCTCATGGATGTAATGTTTCACTATTCTAATGTTTGTTCCATAGTAAAAAGATGTTATGTATTATGAACTCATGACATCATGAGTCATGGTTAATAAAAAAAGTTTTTAATCCATGTTATGAAAATTATGTTTCCCTCTTGATATTTTGGGTTAAGTTATTATGATATGTTTTCTGAGAACAATTATGTTTCATGACTATAAATCACGATAATATGATATTTCTCTTATGTTTTTTCTTATGATTATTAACTATTCCTTGATGAATTTCTTATTCATTCCATACTGAGAATTTGAGCTCACCTATTTATTATATTTTTATTACCCTTTTTACAAGGATGAATTTTCTAGTAACATGTTTATGTTATTGTCTAATATGATGAACTTAAGAGGAAATGATCATAAGTATCATAAAGTATGCTTATTATATAGTTTGTCCCTAAACACATTGTACCTATTAATCACTGGGATATTATTACTAATATTTATGAAATATAATATTCATATCATGTTAAATATGTAAAATAAGGGAATGTTAATAATGGGTTTCTAAACTAATATTTACTAAGACATGCCAGAACCACATTCTTGGATATAATATTATAATTAAATACATTTATTTCATAACATGGGATTTATTACATATAAATTATTACCATAAATCTCTAAGTTTAGTGTCTTTTGGAACTAAAACAAAACACATGAAAAATATAAGTCCAAAGTAAATATGAAACTTCTCATAGATATATCCTTTATTCATAGTCTGTATATCATTTTAATTATACCTTATTTTTGGGGATTTTAAGAAAAATAAGAAAGGGTGCACTCAGATACTTAGTAAGGTTAACAATAAGCAAGGTAAAGTGTCATGATAGATACTTACATTAAGATTTGAATAATTTTAATAATAATAATGACAATGATATATAACAGAAGAGAGGTACATATGTAATTATTTTAAACTAGAACATTTTAAACAGTTTGTTAGAGGCCTTTAATGACAAGGATACTTTCCAAAGATGTGGTATCTGAATGGTTCCAATGCCAAATGAATCTAGAAAAATTGTGGTGTTATAGTAATTCCATTTATATAGTTTCTGTTAAGATAAAACATTACCCAACACATTAAAGGGATATATAAAAATTCCCACCTGATGATATCATATTCTATATAAAATTCACATAAATTCCTGAGAGCGTAAATATAAAATATTCATAGTGTATAGCCACATTTAAAATTAACTCACAATAATGAAATGTGAAGTTTTGTATTATAAATACATATTGAAATGATCATAATTGTTTTTAGTTGAATACCACCAATAATAATAATAAATTACAGAGTATTCATGGGGGTAAAGTATATTCTAAAGGAAACCTCAAAAACAATTTCTTATAAAGGATCATATGAATAGATCTTTAATATAAAACAAAAATGGTTTACCATAGAAGGATATTACAAGGTCATTGTTCTATCTAGATCTCTAATAGTGAATTAACAATTCATGGGATGTTTATATTTCAAGCCAAACAAGTTGTGTGATCCCCTAATTTCCTCAGTATTACTGCTTTGAATTACATGCCCTCAACAATAATTTATAGGGACATGACAAAATTAGGATGATAATGATCTTTCATATGATTTATTTTCATTAGAAGGTTCTCGTAGAAAAAATTACAATATTTATTAGTTGATAAAAAGTAAAGATAGATATTATGAAATATTTCTCCCTCCAAAGACATTTCATTTTTACAGAATCATAAGTGTGTAGGACCATAGGATATGAAGCTTGGTTGATGAGATAATTTTTTTGGAAAAAACATCTATAAATATAATATTGAAAAGAAATGGGAATCATAGTAGTAATAAAAGAGTCAAAGGATGGTAATATAACATATATACAATTATATAGTTAAATTAAATGAAGTTATAAAAATAGTTTTAATAACATAATCACAATATTAAATAAAATAGAAAGGAATGAAAATGTATTACTATATATGTTATAGTATCTAAAAATAGTATAAAGAGAGAAAATGGAATGTATTACATGGATAATGTATTAAAATTATAATAATATTATTGAATAAAAAAATTTTATAATTTGAATAAGGATTTATAATTACATTTAAACTAAAATATTTCATTTGGAAATGAGAAGACTCAAATTTGGAACCCCTACATAGACATGTTAAAAACTTATGGAGAGGGGAATAGTGAGAGTGGAATAATAACATCTAATTAATAACGAATTAAATGTATGGTAATATTATTTGAAAAATAATAATGCAATTATCATAGGAAAGGCATTTTAAAAGAGTTTATAATAAAATAATTGAATCATGAGAAAGGAAGTGTGGGGAATGGGAACCCTTACAATGCTCGTTCTTTATAGCATAAAAGTTTCCCATAAAACCTAAAAATCTCTTCAATATGGAATTCATTAATATGAAAATGAGTATTAAAGTGAGATATAAGTAGGATAAATCATAATTTGTGTGATAGAAATGAGAATTATTGGTGGGAATTGATTAGTTTGGTGAGTTTAATTATTTGGAATTAATTATTCATTATTTCATAATTTGATTATCTCAAGATATCCACTACACCCATAGTTCCCCAGAATCCACCTTAATACTAAATTAAAATAATTAGTTCCAATATACATCTAAGATAAATAAATTGGTTAAAAATTATCATACTTATATGTATGTGATTTCATATTTACCTCATATAACTATTTTCAATATTTTTACTATATTTTACAATTTTTATCATTTTCACCAAACAATTACAAAATCTCCCTTACCTAATTTTGAAATCCTAATTCAAAATATTTATTCTAATGTATCATATTAATATTCATACTATTTAAAATTTGTTTTTTGAATTATTACTTGTGAACCAGTTTTGGTTTCAAATACATTATCCAAAACTAGAACATTACAATTTAAACAACTACATTATTTTTCTAACGACTAACTCAGAAAAATGTTCCATTTCAGGATAAAAAGAAAATAAATAGGATAAATTAATATTAAAATTATATAAAATACTTCAATAAAATTTATTTTAATGACAAATAAATTCCCAAAACATTAAATTTTATTCATAGTATTGAAGCATGCCAATAAAAGGATTTATTAGTATATGAAAATATAAAAACCCATTCATAAATTAAATTAATTATTGTGTGAAAACTATAAGTGACTCATTAAATATTCTTTTATAGAATAAATATCATTTATCCAATTATAGAATCTTATTATACATATTATAAAGTCAGTTGACATGAATATTTTTTATAATAACATATTTCATTATTTTTAATGGTTTCCTATTAGTAATATAAAATTTAATATAATTTACTAATAATTTGTTTTATCATAAATATTATATTAAAATTATAAACGTGATATAATTTTCTATAAAATAATTATTATATTTGAATTTTTTTTATAAAACCATTTTATAAAATATTTATTATTATAAAAAATATATTAATTACACTATGGTACATCGATTAAATTTCATTATCAATATTTAAAACAATATTTCCAACGGAAAAATATCAATAAAATATATATTTTTTATGAAAAATTATTTAATTATTGAATCATGATTTCATGATGAAAGATATTTTCACACAACTAAATGAATTTCATAACATCATGAATATATGTACAACTAATATGTCAATTATAATGATGTATAAATATAAATATAAAACATTTTCACATAATAATTATATAATTATATTTTGAATTAACTACATAACCTTAATTCATTTAAAAAATATAGTCTCCAGATATATTTATTTTAGTTTCTAAATTAATTTTTAAAAAATATAAATCTCATTCCATAATAGATTTATCTTTAGAAACATTATTCATATACATAAAATTTATTCTAGATATTAAGAGTTATATCATATTAACCTGAATTTAATATCTATTTAATATCTAATATATATCTATAAATTATAATGTAATAAACATTTCATAATTATTTATGTGATTATTATGAGGAAATTTCTAATTCATGTATAATAGTTTTAATCATTCATAATAATTATCATTTTCATGATGGTTATAGATAATGATATTTACATTTGTTAATAATGGAATTTAATTTTATTAATTAAATATTATATATTAAAAATTGCATATATATCATTATTTTTTTATTTTCTTTGAAAAAATAAGAAAATTATATTTATCTTATTATATTAATTTATTTACCCATGGAATTAATATATCATTAGCTTTATTATAAGAAATTGTAAATTAAAATTTATCATAACCCACTTAAATTCTAAAGGAAAATAAAATGATATAAATAAACACACATAATATATTGGTTGTTAAAAGTAACAAACCATCTTCTTGACTTCCCAAAATAACACCCAGCCTCTAATGTTGTTGCAGAATCACCTCAACCCAATCACGATTACATAAATTTTTGTGACATTATGAAATCACACCAATCACCCACAAAGATGATCAATCTTGACACTTAGTGTGATTCCATAACCTAATCCTATACCAAAATAAATCTTTCATCATACTATACTTGTGTTAATAGATATTCCCTTGACCCTACTCCATATCAAACAAACATCAAGTTCTACCCATATTAGCGTCCTAAATAACTAGCTCTACCCAAAACCATAGATTAATTCCAATTTGAGTATTTTTTGAGGAACTAGTTGGAAATAAACTGTATGCACAATAGAACCTCATGAGATACCACAAAAAAATTATTCTAGTTTCACTATAACACTCTCATATTAGATAAAGGATCATACATGAATCGATTGATATAGTTCTCTCCACCTTATGAGTATCCTAGTCATAACCACTTTGAACCAATACACCTGATAACCATGACCAACATCCCATAAAATATCTAAAATAATGGAATACATGAAAAACTAATTTATACTCGAGTGCCAACCTAAAACATCGACCACCACCAATTCCTAGTGTGCCAAGAATATGACTATTGATATACCAAAAAAATTTAAAGAATGGGTTCACACATTTAAACAGTCAATGCTAAACTCACTATCTTATGTAATTCCTTACAATACATTCCAAGAACAACTCAATACAAGATTCAAAATCACATGTGTTCTTTTCTTCTTGATCCATCTCATCTCATCACATACATCCCCTATCAAGTCAAATGCCTAAAATAGTGAAAAAATTGTTCTCAAAACCATGGATTTCTATACATAACTATGGTCTGTTACTTGCAACATCGGAAACCCATGCTATCTAATTCAACAAATATAAAAGTTGGGTATTTTTATTATAAAAAAATTGAACAATAATTGAACATTTATTACACAATAGGAACTTTTAATGATCTATAATTTGGAGAATTAGAGAATCCGTTAATTTTTATCAGAGCTGTGCAAGAATAACATAAAACAACAAATGGACACCACATGTGATAACACTTTTAGAGAAGTAAACACCTTTTGATAATTTATTAAACCTATGAAAAATAAATTTAAATCATAGAGTACGCATTTAACCTCCTAGTAAGGGGTTTTACATTTTTTTTAAAATGATTTATGAAATAATATTTTAAAATATCTCTTAAATATAATTTCAGTTATTTATTAGATAATACATTTAGAAATATGTTGGAAAATACCATTTGAAAATATCATTGAATTTATTTACACCATGAAAGTACTATATCTATTTGAAAATAATTATGGTAAAAAATTTCTTAAACATAATCAATGATATTTGGAAAACAAAAAACAAGATTGAAAAAATACATGAGGTCACATGAAAAATGGAAGGCTGTCAGAGCCTACCCACTTTACTAAGGGATGGGTTCCCTCCCCACTCCCTATCATGTTTACCATATATAAGTACCAATTTTTACAAAACACTTTTATGTTTTCCTTATTTATATATATACTTTTTCCACATGATTTGTTTTTTTTGGAAACCCAAAAAAAACATTATCCATAGACACCTAAATTTTTATATAAATGTATAATTGTAAACCTTCTTTGAAATTTACTTTTTAGACTTGGAACAACCAAATCTCGTAATACTTGACATTTCCTATTTAGATGGATGGTTTATAAACATCTATATAATCAATGTTTAATTCATATTATTCTAAAAATCCATTTTTTAGTTGTTTTGATATATGAAATATTTTATCCATTTCTTATGTATATGTGTATATACATTGTTATACATGTATGAAATTTCAAGAAAAATCATCAATGTATGGACGTAATCATTTTTTTGTATGACATGTATATGGCATGATGACATATTTATATTCTTAACTTCTATTTACCACATTAAATAATTATTAGTTAATCATAAACAATATATTTAAGAATAGTTATAATATTTACATTTAGTATATATTGTAAATATATATATATATATACATATACATATATATATATACAGACACACACACACACACACATATATCAAAATATACTTAATAATAAACATGAAATTAAGTGTCAAGTGATCATGAACATTAACTAATTAAAATATGTATTGAGAATAAACATAAAAATTAAATATATTATTAAATCATAAATTGAAATTATAAAATGGTGATAACTTCTGTATAATACATAGAATTTGATAATAAATATATATAATAGTTTTAAAAAATTCACCTTTCAAATACAACATGATCATAACACCATAAAATAAAATTTTTTACTTGAATAAAAATTACTAAAAAGGAATACTGATCCCTTACAGAATTTACTAAAATAAAGATCCAGAATCAAAAAATAAAATTTACACACCCTTAATATAAATTTTGAAATATTTTAAATAAATAATTCCATTAATTCAATTACAGTAACAAAAAAGAAGATCTTCTATTATAGTTGGCTCACACTCCCCAAACATTGAATAGGTTTTCCTCCAAAATACAATTAATTCCATGATTAACGGATTTTATAGCCTTAATAACTACTATGTAAATAGTTGTAGATTCCAACTTTTGGTGAATTATGGAATCTATAGATGGAGACATCAAATAACATATATAATTAATTCATGAAAATAGAACAATGTTGACAGATTCATCCAAAAACAACACTATAATGTTGATAGATTCCGTATAAAATAACAACCACAGGGAAAACTGGTGAAAATTGTTAAAAACCCATTTTAAATTCCATTAACCTGATATAAAATTGGTTGAATAGACAAAAACAAAACAAAATAATGGAAATATACATCAGACCACAATATCAATGATGTATAACGTATTTCATTGAATAAAATAAGAAAAAGAGGTTAAAATAATTGATAATTTGAGATTCGATGACTAGTATTGGACAAAATACACTTAACTATCTTAGATATAAATATTAAAAACAGATTATCTTACTCAAATAGATATAAAGAATATTAAAAATACACCTTTTTTTAACAACATTGAAAACCCTAACCTCGATTGAAACCCTTCGATGACACATGGAGCTTCATCATTGATAGTCAGTCCTCTTCCAGTGGCCACACTCCTCCGCCACACTCACCCTCAGTGCTTGGATCGACATTTTTTAGTGGATGTGGTTGAAATTTCATCTCACAATGTCCAATTATACCAATACCATCCGTCCACTTCAGTTCCTCTACCTGCACTCATGTTTCCAAAAATGAAAAACTTCATCCCATCTGTTCAATGCCCTCGACATTTTATCATTTTTTTATAGTTTAATATTTTTATTATTATTATCATTTTGGTTTTAAAAATGTTATTAAAAAAACTATATTAGAAATAGTTATTATCACAATTATTATAAAAGTAATTATAGTAATAATTCAACTATATTTCTTAAAAATAAAGATTATTTCAAATAATTTAAATTACTTTTAAATAAATCACACATTATAATTTAAATTTTATAATCTTTTTGGATATAATTTTTATTAAATTATCTATTAATAATAACATACCATTGTTAAGTGAAAAATTGTAACAAAATAGTATTTTTTTAACAAAATATTATTATTTATTTCTAAATTTATATGTCCACCAATAATGAACATTAATATTAAATGAAATTAAAAAATAATTATTTAACATAACACACACACAGATATATATATATATATGCATATATATATATATTTCACAAAAATAATTTTCTAAATATATTTATATTAAGATGTCATTTTAATCAGAACATCATTCGTTAATTTAAATTTTATTTCATAAAATATTTTTAGTCTTGAAAAATAATTTATTTTATAAAAATATAGGTAATATTATTTTATTATATTCGTTTACATTATAATTAAAAAAATTTATTTTTTTTATTAAAAGAAAAATTTATATTAAAAAAATTCACTTATTTGATATTTTAATCTTATCAATATGTTATATTACACATATTTGTTACCTCAACTCATAGACCCTAAACGGGTAGATATTATCAATACCAACAAAATATTCAGGCCTCTACTAACCCAAAACCTTATATCCTCATATATATCCCAAATAATTACAAATTTACCATATTACCATAGATGTAGAACATAGAATCCCATAAAATCACCAAAATACCTATCCCATGGAAATATTGTTGAACCCATCAGTTTTCTCACCCCATGGGTAAAAATTCACGTAGAACCCGCTACAGTACCTTGAGTCACACAAGTAGTGATACTAAGGGTTACACAAAAACCACACCATCACCACTACACCACTCATTTTATCCTATAATATGAAAATTATCAATGGAACCATACATATCAAATTTCAAAAGGCCACATACTGAAAGGGAACAATTTGTAACTAACATGGGTGTACCATCACTATAACATCCCTGATATTGATAAAATTAGTATTTTTCATATTTATTAATATTTATGAATTACATTTTATTTTTTACTTAAAAGAGATACTATGTCCAATAGTGTACCCGACATGCAACAATGCATTTCTCTGAAACATGCGTTGCATGTAATAATGAGTTATTGATAACAATAATATACAATAATATACTATTAATACTATTATTTTAAAAGGTAGTTATCACCTGACCATTATATTGGAAGGTAGGAATAGTAATGACTATATTATTTTTAAAAAATTTTATAAATTAATATTTTAAAGAGAAATATCAAAATTTTCTTTGGGTGTTTTTTTTATTTTTCTGAAAACATATATATTTTCATGAATAATGAATAATAATGAAATTTATTTCAAAAATAATTTTTTAAAAATTAATTTATATTATTCAATAATGTTTTAAATTGGTTTTAAAGTATAATTATATAAATTATTTATAATTTATACCAATTTATGTAATTTTAAACACATTTTCATGGAATTTGAATATAAAAACATATCAAAAGTTTGATCATTTTTACTTTAAAAACATTCTTTGTCATCTCGTCTGTAGAATTAATTTTAAATTAATTTCTATTGATTATATTATTGGATTTTAGATAAATGGATTATATATTTATAATCAGAATAATTTATAATTTATAATAAGTTCAAGTTATTTTTTGACCAAAAATATTAGTGAATGTTATTAAAATTAATTATAGCGATTACTGTAAAATTATGATTACATTATGGTTGAACTTTAATATTACGAGTCAAAATGACATATAAACGTTTCTTAAATCCAAAGGATGTAAATTATTCATACAAATAATTTTTTTTTTCACAATTTTTTACCATTATTGGAGTCACATGATGTAAGGGATACCTATTAAAGTTTACCTTTTTATATTTACAAGAATTCCACTCCCACTCCACTATAAAAAAAACTCACCCTTCCCATTACATCACTTCACTAAAGCCCCTATAGATTATCTTGACCCTACCCAAAGAAATCTCATAATCCATACCTTCACCCTATAGAACTCATGTTTGGAAAAACTCCAAATAATAATTCCTTAGGTGAAAACCAAATGGAGTTACCCAAAGCAGAGGGAAGTTTCATCAATATGAATTTTTTTTTGATTCCTTCTACACTCAATTAAATTAATTTTATTCAATGAATATATTAATAAAATCAGTGTCCTCATTATAATGATATTTTTATGTTATGTGTTTGACCTACACCTATACACACTCACATCAAATGGGTAACAAAATTACAATTCATTTATAGAGAACTACCGCCTCACTTAACGAAAATGTTCATTTTTTACTTTACCACTTCACATGGTTGGGAATTATTATGGAAATAATATTTTTATATTAAAAATGTATTAAGTATATGATTTATTTATACTTATGTAATTTTTATATACACATACCTTCATTCCTTCCATTTGCTGTGAATATGATGACATCGTTTGTAGACATGATGACTACAAGATCCCTAATGTGATACGATAAATTCACACATTACATGGAATGTATTAATGATTAGTATAATTATTAATAATTTAAATAGATAAAATTAATATTATAATAAATAAATAATTAAATTTTTGGAAGTATAATATATCATTTTTTTTATTTTCCTTTCACACACTAAAAAAGTGATAACGTCATTCATGGATGTGTGGACTATCGCCTCCTCGATGCAATTTGATTCCTTTTAAATAAAAATAATTATATATATTAGTATATATTAATAAATAATATTTTATTTATTAAATAATTTTCATTATGTACAGATAAATGTTACTTATATTCTTTACATGATGAGCATTGAAAAAATGAAAATGTTACTCATGCGTATGTATGACCAACTATCTCCATGATTGGAATGTTGGTTAATTTTTCATGACCATATTTCATGATTTGTTTTATAAGTGTATTTTATATATAAATATGATAATTATTTCATGATTATTATTATATATATGTTTATATAATGACCCCTTTGAATATATTTTACCTAAAAAAGTTGTTTTTGACACACAACCCAAATATGTTCAAAACACCCAACGTAAACAAAGTTGTTTATGTAGTTTATTAAAACAATGTAATAAGTGAAATAAAGGTAATTATAAAATTGAAAATGGTTATTATGTAAGTAATAAATTAAAATAAGTTTATTATTAAGGATGATAAATACACACATGACACGTCAGACTTTGGGTAATAGATTTTATCTCCATCTCCTTTCATTAGGACATTCATGATTATATGCATCTTTATTATTTTATAAAGTGTATATAACACATCCTTTTACACTCCATATACATAATATATCCATTATAATTTTATTTAATGTTTTTGAAATTTTATTATTTAATGTCTCTTATGATTTAAATGTTCAAAGTTGTATTGGACGCTTTGTCTATTTATAGATTTTATTTTCAAATATTTTTCTCCATGGAAATGTTGTTTAAATTATTTTACATATTTAATTATATGGAAATTAAACTATTATAATGGAAAATATATATATATTGTTATTTTTATTCCTATACAAGCCTTCATGTTTTTATAATACAAACCAACCCCTTTATCCATTTTTCTAGGAATTATGTTATATAGAATAGGATTTGAAAATGGATTGATTATTTCAATATATTGAAATATTTTCTTCTAATTGAAAATGAAATTTTATGTTTAAAATTTACAAAAATTAAATATTTTATGTATTATGATTATGTAATAGTACTTGGACATTTGACTGGGGGTTCCATGATCGAAAAATAATGGGTGGTTACATGATAAACCTTAAATAGGTGGGCCTGTGATAGCCCTCCATTGCATTGGGCATGGAAGTCGACCAGTTGGATTTTCCATTTTTAAGAGTAACATGTACGAAATTCAACTACATTATTATTATATTTATAAGATATACATATATAATTATGTTTCAAGATACATTTTTTTTAATTTCCATGTTTGCAATGGTTTTTATGGTAATATTTAGATTACAAAAAAAGATATGAAACAAGATTATTTTCAAAAGAAACTATTTAGTACTTATAATGTGTGAAAATTATTACATCATGATAAATATTTCATGGGTTTTAATATTTATAAATAGTCTAAAAAATTCATTCTATTTTTATCACTTAACGATCTTTTTATGATAATATGATGTTTTTTAATTTTTTTCACAAGAATTATGGATGAGTAACGAAATGGAAGAATTAATGTTGAATGCCAAGAGGAGTATCATAAAATATAATATGCTTTATTCTAAAATTGTTATAATATGGTAAAAATGGATACTATTCAGAAGTGTCCACTTTATATTTTATGGTTTTGTTATGTATGAGTTCTCGCCTAATTATCTACAACTCTAAACCTAAAAAGATCCTAAATGTGAAAGAAAGTAAAATTCTAGATTAAACTCAAGATAATGTAATATTTTAAATCCTAGGAATTATATTCACACATCAATATACCTTTAAAAAATGGATACACAACACTCACTCCCCCTTTCTCAGGCTAGAGTGAATCTCATAAGAAGCATCTCATTGGTTCTCACCCACAATGCTTCTTGATCTCATCCAATCCTAATGGTGTATACACTCCCCTAATACCTAATCACACAACATCAATCATGATTCCAATTTTTTTATCACTACAAAACTAGGTTAATGTGCCAAATAAATTTACTATATATTAATAGACTGAATAACCCATACCTTGGAAGCACTCTTTGGGTATCCTCTCACAAACCTACCAATGGAATCAAACCAATTCCATGAAAAACCTCATGAATAGATGCCACATATCGACATTAAAAAACATTAAGGAGAATAACCATGTTCAAATCATCCTATACCTTACCATATATGTTCACTTCCTATTATTCTATTGAAACCACAACTAAGTTCAACAAGTATTATGCATCCAACTGATCTTTTCCTCTGAACAAATACATGTTACCACCTGCACAAAAAGTGATTTACATACCAATTTATATGTCATCCCAAAATTCATTTAAATATCCATTCAAGAATGATCACCCCAGAGTACCCAACCATCCCCACAGAATGAAAACCCAAATATACCTATTAGGGGTATCCATGCTCCACCTACACGTAGGGACTATAATTATAATCAAGTTATATAACATAATAATGACTAAGTATCAGGTTATCAATATCACCATGGTCTATTAGATTATGATTCCAGAAACTATTTATACAGGGAAAAAATATTTATGTTATTTTTAATATTTGAATAACTAAAAATTTACCCTCAATAGCTTATCACTCCAACATAGGTTCCCAAATTTCATTTGAATCATAATTCTTAACATTTCTCTTGTAAAAATGACTCTTTATACTCTATGAAAAGAAAAAAATAGAATAACAACCTCAAATTAGAACATTTAGCTTAAATAAATATGTCAATTGTTATAAAAAATATATAACTATAATCCTACAAACCTGGTAACAAATACTTCCTACTTGATATGTGTTTATGAATTTCTAGATAGATTTCCATCACAAGTTCTAACACATTTCTGAATCGTACCACTAATTCCCTAAATATTAAGAAAAATAAACCACTCTGGTCTGATAAAATTTTATTACACACCTGTTTAAATTTATTGAACAAAAGTTGGGTTTGAGAACCGCATGACCTCAAGTGAGATTCCTTGTACACTAGAGGTTGCTGAAAATAAGTGAGAGTTTATGATCAATAGTGGGGATGTCATACACTCTAAATATAATGTATATAGAACAAATAAATTACCAAATATCCTAACAAATCTCCAAATTAGAGTATGAATCTATGAAATTCCATCAAACTCCAAATATACAAAATTATTTATAAACCCACAATATAATAGAAGAATATTAAAGTCATAAATTCATAAGGTCAGAAACGCTTGTCACATAAATGATATCATATATAACAAATAATTAAATGAAATGCAAAATTGGATTCACTTCTAACACTGAGCCTCACCTCAATCAGATCTCTATTCTCTACTATGTTTCCCTATATTGATCTGTAATATAACCTATGATAAAAATTCCTATCAAATATACATTTTCCACACACACTAGGGTGAACATCCTAGGTGTGAGAAATGCTTCTTCCATAGGGTCTGACCAAGTTATCCTAATATATTGCTTCATATATATGTGTATGAATGTGAAAAATAAATTAGAAAAACATAATATGCATATAAGAATATATGCTGGGATATCATGTACTATCTAGGATGACATTGAACTTGAATATGTTTAGTTTACCCAATATTGGACTATGTAGTCACCCATGTCATAAACCATGAAACCCAACCTATTAATCAGGGTATGATGAGATACCACTTCTCAACTTATACCATAACCCTATTGGTGGGGTCCCATAATAAATTTGGACCATATCCTAACAATCATAGAACTCTACCTACTCACTCAAGGAAGGGTCCCATACTGAACCCTGACTGCATCCTTCCACGTCTCTACCTATACCCTCAAACTTAGGGCATGATCAAATACAAAACCTCAACCTCATCTTGTCATGTCTACACCTCTACCCCCAACTCAAGGTAGGGTCCCACACCAAACCATGATATCATCCAACCAAGTCTCAACCTTTAATCACTAATTAAGGTTAGGGTCACAAATCAAACCTCGATCATATCCTACAATGTCTAGATATATACCCTCTCACTGAGAGTATGGTCACATAAAAATCCTAAATATCGACATATAAAGTCTCAACTCTTCCCAATAATTTAGTGTATGGTTCCAAAATAAACCTTAGCCTCATCATACAATGTCTTGACATTAAATCTATCACTCAGGGTAGGGTCTGATACCAATCCAAAGCCTCATCGTAGTATGTCTTTACCTATACCCTCTCACCCCTTGAGGGGTCCTAGAAAACATCTTACCTCCACCTTCTCACTCAGGGTGGACCCTCATAGCATACCATGACCTCTACCCTTTCACTCTTTACTGGTATCATAAAAACCTCAACCTCTTCCCTCTCCATCAGAGTATGAACTTTACTAATCATTTACTATAAAAATAATCCATCTACCCTTGTAGGAAATTCCTGCCATTATAGAATCGTCACACAAACCATGTTATGCTGAACCCATATGTCCAATATACTAAAATAAATAAACTAAAGAATATGTTCCTTTTCCCCAACAAATCTATATTCTTTATAACTATCCTACATCAATAACCTAATGGTGATTCAATAACACATAAGCCCAAACTGGCCATTGAATCAAAGACATACGAAACTCCCTTCCTATTTCGTACATCACCATTACATATCCCAACACTAGAGAACCATCCAAATATAATCACAACCAATACCATTTTCATCCCATTATCAAGTTGTAATATAATATTCTAAAATTCACACGTGGGAAGAATATCACAATTATATTGAGGGAGAAATATGAAGCCTGATATCTGATGGGAACCCCTCCTATCTCACTATTCTAGTACTCATATGAATGTTCTCACTTACCGAATGAATACAAGCTCATATACATAGTTAATAGGGTTATCTCAACCACTCAAGTGGTGTAACAACATCTAATACCTCACCCACTATCCTAATATCACCATTTCTTTCTTATTACCCCTGTGGAGTCTCATCCAAGGTTACTCTATACTAATTCTTGACTATAACCACAAATCTGGGACTCCTCATACACTCAATTAGAATACCCACCCCTTGGAGATATAGAAGTAATGAATTTATAGATAACAGAGAAGAATAACAAACACTCAAAACAAATATTAGATTCTCATCACCACATAACACTCAAATGGGGAAATTATGGTGCATTTTATGTTTACCCAAACTAGAACCCCCATATAGTCATGTAAAATCACATATAAATGGGCATACAGGTCACTATTATTAAGAAAACCTACCTCAATACTATAGGTACCCCTTCTTCCCATTCTTACTAAGCCTCAACCATGATCAAACTAATTCATTAAAACTCATAAGACCACATATCATTACAAATATCATTACCTTTAATTATAATACATTAAAATTAATTAAGTGATCAAAAAGAAGGAAAACCCACTATAAAAATCAATAATAATTCCTATTACAATAAAACCATGACCAATAAAGCACAAAAGGTCCATTAATCATTCAGTGAGCCATTATATGAGAAATATATATCAAATGAAACCCAATATTCTCAATTTCATCCAATTTAATAAAAATCCAAAAAAAATGAATTGCATGAAATTCCTCATAAAAATAGTGAATGATGACCTGTGTTCATCACTCCACGATACCCTTTACTTGAATTTGGTATCATTTTTATCATGTTTACATGGTTTTGAGTTTATGATGCGTGTTTTGAAAAAAAATACCACTTTTAAATTAAAAATACTACATCTCATATATACTAAACACACCATTCATTGGATTGACATGTGGTTAATTACAACATATAAAAAATAAATCAGTAAAATTTTTTCATAGAGTTTCATTACAATCCAATCAAGTTTTATGAATTTTAATTATGTGACATGTGTTTTTATCTTTTTTAATATTTTAAAAGAAAATATACACTTTATTTCAATAAAACTACAAAACGTGTTGTAATGAAATTATTTTTTTCCAATAGGTTATAAATGAATGAATGATGATTTTAGTATATAGTTTTATGACAATATGAGATTTTTCCCCATTTTTGATCATTTTATATATGTTTCAAAACAAAATTTCAATTTTAAATTAAATAAAAACAATTTCAATCATTCTAAATATTTTGTTCATCTAAATGATGTGTGGTTTGTTTATAAAATTAAGAAATGGAAAAATATAATTTTTTAATGTTTTGAGATATTCTTAGAATTTTTAATCAATTTCGAGTACGTGATACCTACTTTGAACAAAAATATGGATTTTAAATTAGAAACGTAGTCTTTTAGTCATTCTAACTACACCATGTGTCAAAATGAATTTTGTTAAATTTTTATAGGTAAAAAATAAATAACTAATTATTATAATATATTTTAAAGAAAATTTAATATTTTTTTCTCATTTTTAGAATGTGGGAGAAGTTTTAAAATAAAATTTCTTCTTTAAATTGAAAAATATAATTTTAATCACACTGACCACACCGTGTTCCCAAATGATGTTTCATTCTTTCCTAAATTTAAAATATAAATAAAAAATAAGTTCCTTAGTGTTTCATACTAATTTATAAACATAATATTAGTCTCTATAATGTGTTTACTTTTTTAAGTAAAATATGTTTTTTTGAATTGAAAACATGTACTTTAATTCATTATGACCACAATGTATATTAGTATGAAATGTAATTTATTAATTTAGTTATAAAATGAATCATTGATTGTTAAAGAATAAAAAGATCTATCATTATAGTATTGAAAACATATAAATAAAGTAATATTTAATATACATTTCAACTAAAAGTTTATATATTCAAAAATAAACTAATATAATAGATAACATTACGGGGATTAGAGTTCTTCTATAGGAAATAACATTTTCCATAAATATTAAAATTTAGAAAATATTATATTATCCATTTGGGAATTTTTTATTTTTTGAGAATATTGAAAATTACAGTCAAACTGCTAGGGAATATATTCTAATAATGAATTTTTAATACATATACCACAACATATTTCTATCTATAGTAGTATACTAATTTCTTCTTAAAGTTATTTTTCTTTAAAAATGTTTTTATGAATTCATGAGGACCAAAATTCCAAATAAAACATTAATGTAAATAAATATTATATAAAATATATATAAATTACTTTGAAATATTAATTATTTAATGGTTAATAATTAAAAGGCATATAAATTGCGGCTGATTTACTAGATATCCAAGTATTGGATCTAAAAAATATATCATTTGACTAACTAGATTAATCATAATTTTTATGTAGTGAATCCTATAAAATATAGAGATATTAATGTGTACTGTATGTTAATAAATAAAAATTATCATTACATTAATATGTGTATATAGTTTCACCTTTCTGTGGTATGTATAAAAAATAAACTAACATTTTATTCTTTATTTCAATTAGCCCTGTATTTTTTTCTACTCTAATTACAATTTGAACTTATTAGAATATTATTTATCTTAAATAATAAATATTTGGATATATAAATATGAAAATATAATAAATTTACTGACGAAAATTTTCTATTTATTATCTTTGGATATTTTATGGATTATTTTTATGGCCAAGAGTTGAGACGATTTGTGATTTTAAGGCCCAGTGTTCCTGAAATAAATGATTGAAATATAATAAATATATTAAATAGAATATCCAAAAAGGTTTCCTAAAAAGGGTATTGATATATAAACAGATGACTACATTAGAAATATATGGGGTCATTGAGTTCAGAACGTGGGTTTTACCATTGGCATGCCATAACATTTTATGGCTTGCAGTGTTTGTGGAAAAAATCATCACAGTCGTAAAAAGGAATAAAATAAAAAATTATCTAATTTATTTATTTGTTGATGAAGTGTATTAATTTCATATATATTTAAATTATCATAATGCAATTCCAAGGTCAGCTGCATAACCATAGAGACATTAGAGAGTGTGGATGAAGATATGTTGATGAACGATAACATGATTGAGGTTCTACAATCAGTGTGCCAAAGAATCAGATGATCTCACCAATGAAAAAGACTCAGATTCATTATTTATCAATGATTGATCTGAATTGGAGGTTATATGTTTTTAATTTAATTTTTTCCCCATTTTATAATTCTTATGAAGAAATAAAATCAATCAACTAGCTAATTGATTCACATATTGTGTGTTTTTTTGGTTATATAGATTCATCCGTGAAATGGGGAAATTTCTTGTGATTAAATATTTACCATTTACATAATATTTATGATGTAAATAGATTGAAGACAACAAAAATATTGTATGTGGTTTATTTTTCATGTCTCTAATTGTATGTTTCTCCCCTATTTCTTAATTCATCATTGGAAAACCCCTTTTCCCATGATTCGATGAATATTGATGAATCGAACATTGAACACAAGTTTCTTCAAGAAATGATTAGATATCATATTTCCTAGATCAGTAATAATTGGAAATCATGTGACAATGTTAGAGGAATCAGATCAGATGGTTTTAGATATTGATTTTTGTGTTAATCAGTGCATGATGGTGGGTGATACACGAGGGCATTTCTGATCAGATTCAAAGGCCAGCATCCATTTTTTATCAATGGAATAGATTGGATGAGAGTGTTCCATGATTTAGAGTGTGAATCATAGCTAGATAAATGACATGAAGAATGAGATAACACACAGAAAATGGATCTAGATTTATGGAAAACCCCAAACAAAATGGCTCGTATTGTGGAGCTACAATCTATATGGGACCTCACAACGGTGGATAGGTTTCGAGGAAGGATTTACTTATCACATGGAATATGACTATTTCACATGGGATGTTACCCATCCACAATGGTTCAATGTGTTCCTTTGATGGTACACGAACATAGAAAAGACTACATAGGAAAGGGAACAACATGTACTCCCATATAGACACAACCAGGCTAGGTGTACATGGGAATATCTATGTACTGGGACACGAGAAAATGTACAAAATAATGGGAATGACATGTGATTTTACATGGACATGGTGATGGTCGATTTTAGATGGTAAGGAATCTGTTCCAAAGGGACATGCAATGTACTTCCATTATATGATTTGTACTCCTTATAAGATTTATTGGACCCATAGTCCACAATATCTTAGAGAAGTTTCCCCAGGTTGAGTTCCCAATATCCTTTCCCCATGGGTTACTGTTGAATCACTTCCTACACATTGGATGTTTATACCTTTAGTAATACTTTTTGATAGTGTTATTAGAGTCTATAAATTAGACCTAGAGTGAGATCCTCTATCATCTTTTTTCCATAGGTGGAGTTATTGGTATCATAATGACCAACACTATATGGGTGTCGATCCTCTAGTTAGCTTGTTAGTCTTGATTGAGTTGTTAGTATACCACATGGCCTTAGTAGTGATCTATATATGTTAATTTTATCTATTTATACATCTAGAATATCTTTTCTATGATGAGACCAGATGAGAGTGACTTTTCAAAAATAAATCATCAGTGCTATCAGACTCATGGAGTGTGGTTTCCAAGATCAGTGCTATGCGGAACTTTCAAGGGGGAATACCAAGTTGAAATTACAATTGTGAATTTATGTTGAGAATGTGTGACTTATTGGAGTATATATGGATGTTCTTATTATATGTGTTGTAGACATATAACTGTGTAGATCTGATTATTATACATTTTTTATATGCTTCGTGGTATTGGGGTGTCCTAATTTGTATTGTCATAATCACCCATGAATCGGATTTTCCCATAGGTGTTATGTCTTATGTTGTCGATTGAGGGTTTGATAGAGTCATCCACTACTGGAAATGAACCCTTTACCAACGGTTCCAAACCATTGATAAAGGCTGGATAACCATAGGAATAATATATACCAATGGTTATCCAAACCGTATGGAAGTAAGCCATAGGGATACACATATGCCAACAGTTTCTGGAAAACTATTGGTGTTTGTTAGGAAATCAATATCATAACAATGGTTATGTAAAACCCTTGTTATAACTTTTCACCAATGGTTTGAAACCATTTGTAAACATACTATTCCAATGGTTTCAAACCATTGGAATATAGTTTTATATAGCTTGTTACAAACGTTTTGTGTAAACCGTTGGTAAAGGGTGGAAATTTGATTATATCCCAATGGTTTGTAAAATGCTTGGAAAGTGTTTTTACCAACGGTTCTCTTAGAACTGTTGGTATAAGACACATTCACATCCCAATGCCAACGGTTTACATCCGTTGGCATAGGCTTTGCTATGCGATTCATGCATCAACCTACTGCAGCCTGCCCTTTCTTCATTTCTAGCTTCCCAACTCCAATTACCTGCAATAACCAACTATAACATATATATACACTATTAATTCATATAGATTTAACACATAATTCAACATGAAACTATACAAATATAGAATTAAAACATAATTCATAAGGTAATTATAAACATACATAATTGATTTAGAATTCAATTCAGAATTGAGATGACAATTACATGTGCAATCCAAAATTCAATTCATAATTGAATACTGAATTGAATACAAACATAATTTAATAATCAATTATGAATACAATACATAGAAAACTGAATGTGTAATTATATGTGTTATACTGAATTAAGAATACATACAAAATTTCATTTTGTATAAGACATACACAATTGAATTAAGAAATTAGAATCTAATAAACCCAAAATAAGGAAATGGAGAAATGAATTCAACCAAACAAAAATATAATGACCCATGGTTTGGGGCGGGTGTCTTTGAACATAGTGATGATGATAATGGGTGTGTATTAATGTGCTTGTGTGACTTAGGTAATGTAGTTGTCCTTGGTGTATTTAATGTCGTGTGTTTTAAACAAAATACAGACACTTCGAGTGATAGTAGCCACACTATGCCTCAGATTGAGATGGGGTTGACTCGTACACGTCACATATGACCCGTGGATCCTTGTCCTAAAGTATCAAGACAATATGAATGCTTTTGGTAGGTTTTCCATATTCCAGTTGTTGTTTTCACTTAATATGTTGTCCAATTCAAATAAAAGTGAGACACTTTGAGTGGTATCAGCCACACCGTGCCTCGGATTGAGGTGGGGTTGACTCTTACACATGAAAAATTACCCATGGATGATTGTGAAAAAGTATAATGACAATCCAAATATGTTTGTTCGGTTTTCCATATGCCAGTTGTTTTTACATGAAAGAGTGTCCATTTTAAAAAAAGGAAAGACACATCGAGTGATACCAGTCACACCATTCCTTAGATTGAGGCAGGTTAACTCCTAAATGTCAAAAAGGACCCATGGATCATTTTCCGAATGTATCAAAAGAATCCAAATGCATTTGGTTGGTTTCCCGTATGCAAGTTGTTGTTTTCACTTAAAATGTTGTCCATTTCAAATAAAAGTGAGACACTTTGAGTGGTACTGGACACATCGTGCCTTCAATTGAAGTGGGGTTGACTCAAACATGTCAAAAATTACCCATGGATCCTTGTGCTAAAGTATCAATAGAATCCAAATATGGTTGGTCAGTTTTCCATATGATAGTTTTTTTACTTAAAAGGGTGGCCATTTTAAACAAAAGAAAGACACTACGAGTTATACCGGTCACACAGTGTGTCAGATTGGGGTGGGGTTGACTCGTACATGTCACCTATGACAAATGGATCGTTTTACTAAAGTATCAATAGAATCTGAATGCGTTTGGTCAGATTTCTGTATGCCAGTTGTTGTTTTCACATAAAATGCTGTCCATTTCAAATAAAAGTGTGACACTTTGAGTGGTAACGTCCAAACCGTGCCTCGGATTGAGGCGGGGTTGACTCTTACACGTCAAAAATAAACCATGGATCCATGTGCTAAAGTATCAACAAAATATGAAAACGTTTGGTCAGCTTTCTATATGTCGGTTGTTGTTTTTACATAAAATGGTGTCCATTTTATACAAAAAAAAGACACTTCGAGTGATACGGGCCACACCGTGCCTCAAATTGAGGTGGGGTTGACTCGTACACATCACCTATAACACATGGATTGTTTTCCTAAAGTATCAACACAATCTGAATTTATTAGGTTGGTTTTCCGTATTCAAGTTGTTGTTTTTACTTAAAATGTTATCCATTTCAAATAAAAGAAAGACACTTCTAGTGATACCAGCCACACTGTGCCTCATATTGAGGCGGGGTTTTCTCGTACACATCAAATATGACTCATGGATCATTTTCCTAAAGTATCAATATAATCCGAATGAGTTTGGTCAGTTTTCCATTTGCCAGTTTTTGTTTTCACTTAAAATGTTGTCCATTTCAAATAAAAGAGAGACACTTTGAGTGGTACCGGCCACAAAATGCCTCATATTGTGGAGAAGTTGACTCGTAAACGTCAAAAATGAACCACGAATACTTGTTCTAAAGTATAAAAAAAATCTGAATAGGTTTGGTCGGATTTCCATATGCCAGTTGTTTTTACTTAAAAGGGTGTCCATTTAAAAAAAAAAGAAAGACACTTCGAGTGATACCGACCACACCATGCCTCAGATTGAGGAGGTGTTGACTCGTACACATCACATATGACCCATGACTCATTTTCCTAAAGTATCAACACAATTAAAATGTGGTAGGTTGGTTTTCCTTATGCCAGTTGTTGTTTTCAATTAAAAAGTTTCCCATTTCATATAAAGGTGATACACTTTGAGTGGTACCAACCACACCATGCCTCATATTGAGGCGGGGTTGACTTGTACACGTCAAAAATAACCCATAGATCATTTTTCTAAAGTATCAACACAATCAGAATAAGTTTGGTTGGTTTTCTGTATGTCTGTTGATTTTACTTAAAACAGTGTTCATTTTAAACAAAAGAGAGACACATTGAGTGATACCGGCCAAAACGTTCCTTGAATTGAGGTGGGTTGACTCATACATGTCAAAAATGACCCATGAATCATTTTCCTGAAGTATCAATTCAATCAGAAAGTGTTTTGTTGGTTTTATGCATGCCAGTTTTTGTTATCACTTAAAATGTTGTCCATTTCAAATAAAATTGAAAATCTTTTAGGGGTACCGGCCACACTGTGCCTCAAATTGAGGCGGGGTTGACTCGTACACATCAAAAAAGACCCATATATCCTTATGCTAATGTATCAACACAATCTGAATACTTTTGGTCAGTTTTATGTTTCCCAATTGTTTTTACTTAAAAGGGTGTCCATTTTAAACAAAAGAAAGACACTTCAAGTGATACCGGCCACACCGGGGCTCAGATTGAGGCGGGGTTGACTCATACACATCAATAATGACCCATGGATCGTTGTGATAAAGTATTAACACATCACAATGCTCCCAAGAGTTCTTAAGGATGGATGTCCTTCGATCCTTGGGCATTTTCAGTGTCGTCAATTACAGATCGAAGATCCAGGTGAGTCTAATCCTCTCATTATTTCCTCTTTTCGATTAGTTTTTTCACTGTTCTCTAATCTTCTTAAAAATATCTAAAACCCTCTTTTTCATTGGGATTTATGGTGAATCATTAAGAGAGAATAGATAGGGATCTGAGATGTCGAATTAAGAGTGTGATTGTCTCCAAAATCAAGGTAGGTGGTTCTTATCATTTCGTGAATTGTCGTCATGTTTTATATATTCCAAATTGCCGCTCGCCCAATGTTGGGGTGTCGGTCGAGGGGCTATCCGGGGTCCCAAGAGAAGGGGGGGGGGGGGGTTGTCTGGGGTCCATGAATGAGGGTGGGGAGGCTGTACGGGGGGCTGTCTGAGGTCTAAGGAGGAGGGTGGGGGCTGTCTGGGGACCAGGCATGAGTGTGGGGCGGGGGGGGGGGGGGGCTGTTTGGGGTCCAGGGAGGAGGGTGTGGGGGATATCTGGGGTCTATGGAGTAGGGTGGGGAGCTTTCTAGTGTCCAGAAAGGAGTGGGGGCTATTTGGGGTCCAGGGAAGAGGGTGGGGGCTGTCCTGGGGCTGTCCGGGGTCTAGGGAGGAGGGGGGGGGGTGTTGTCCTGGGGCTATCTATGGTCAAAGGAGGAGGGGGGGGGGGGGGCTATCTAAGGGGTTGTCTTTGGAGATGTATGGGGTCCATGGAGGAGGGTGGTGGGCTGTGTGAGGGGTTGTTCGGGGGGTTGTCTAAGGTCCAAGAAGGAGGGTGGGGAGGCTGTCTGCGGGGCTATCTGGGGGGCTTTTCCACTATTGGAAATCCATCTTTTACCAACACTTAAATCCCAACGTTTTCTGTAAACTATGGGGAATGGTTACGTATACCAACTATTTTAGAAAACTATGGGTATAGAAGATTTTATAGAAGCTTCTACCAACATTTTTTCAAAACCGTTGGTAAAGGCCTTATCCATATCACTTTTTTACCAATGGTTTAATTAAACCATTGGTAAAGGCCACATCCATACCAATTTGACCAACGGTTTGTTTCAACCGTTGGTATAACATACATTACAAATGATTTTTAAAAACCATTGGGAAAGATTTACCCAAAATGAAGATCGGGCATCCAGTTCCCCCTCTGCTCGATTGTAGTTCTGCTCTACTAGATTGGTTCCCTAAATACAATCTTCCTCCTACCAAACATATTCGACATATCGATCCATCTTCAATCAAGGAATTTTTTTCTTCTACACATTAAATCTTTAAGTGATTGCTTAGTTTTGTTGTTCTGCAACTATGTGTTTTTGTTTTCACTTTTGATTTGGCCGAAAGGGGAGATTTGTGGTCATTAATCATGGTTGTGGGTGCTCATTTAGGATGTAAGATAATATGACTTTATTTTACTTTATATATCTAATATTATTATTGATTTATGTTCAATTTGATTATATTTTAAAAGTGATGTTGTTTAATAAGATGTTATTAATGGTTGTAATAATGATGATATGGTATAAGGCTTCACATGGTGTCTACAATAATTTAGTGTCCTGGGAATGTACATGGGAATGTACACACAGTACATGAATTGGATATCCATGTAAATATACATGGATGATCCCTTATGGTGAAAAGTATGTTTGGCCAAATGTGGTGTTGAAAACGTCCCATTTTCACATGGATTTGTTTCATGGGTATTCCCACATGATGTGTTGTCCATACTATAGAGTGGGTAGTAATTAGCTTAGTCAAAACTCATTCATCCCTGAAATTCAAGACTACATCGTTAAATGGAAGAACCCATGTTCTAATGACATGGAAGACATTGTTTTTAACTCACCATGCCTAAAATTAATCTAGAAAACTGGTTAAATGAAAGAATTCATCCCAAACGTAAACTATAACATTGGTTAAATGGAATAAATCATCCTCGTTACTAAATTCCGTACACATATGGGAAAAAACATCATTCACAAACATCATTTTAATGTATAGGGTTTTCACAAAGTACATAATCCTTAAATGTCATGAAATTGCAGTAGGCACTGATTTAATGTTTTCATGTTTACAAGTGGAATCTTTTTAGCTTTGTATAATATATTCTCAGAACTATAGAGTGGAACCCCATTTGGTGTTTTGAGGTCCACCCAGGACAACCCCCCTACTTCCTGGACCCAGGAAAACCCCCTCCTTTATAGACCATGGACAACCCACCCACCCTCCTCCCTGGACCCCGAATAGCCCCCACCCTCCTTCCTGGACCCTGGATAGCCCCCTCCTCCCTGGACCCCTGAAAACCCCCACCCACCTTTCTGGACCCAGGACAACCCCCTCCTTCCTGGAACTTGGACAGCCCCCCACCCCCCTCCCTGGACCCCCGACATAAGTGCCTTCTTCATTCTTAGAACCACACCTACCATCTATGCCATAATTGACCCAATCATGGCTAGGAATGGACATGCTATGCATACATCTAGGTTTCAATCATAAGTAATAATGTACTCCAAGTCATTATGGGTGGTAAAATAAATACACTTATTATAAAAATCAATGTGATATTTGTAATATGTAAAGTATATCGTACCAAAAATAACATCAACATTATTAATATATTGGATCATGATATACCATTGATGTCTATAACATTCAACCACTACAGGAAACATTGGTCATTTCTAATAGTGATCCATCCTCTTCTAAAGACTTGTATTAAGGTTGTGAAAATATGAGAAAAATATATCATGAACTAGAAAAAAGAAAAAATGAGATCAGAAATAAAGGAATGTGAAGTCCAAGTAGTACATTATGGAACTAATAGAATTAATATAATCATATCCATACCTATAAATATTGAAGTTCCATCTCCAAAATCAATTGGGACATGATTCAATGAATACACCCTACCAACCCATGATATATGGCCCTAAACCTAGGATCCATTAATCCATGGTTAAGGTGAAACTTGATTAGGCTATAACTACTTTTGATGTGATCCTCATCCTAATCCTCATCCCGATATCCCTGAAGAAGTTAAAGTATAAAACTATATTACTCCCAACAAGACTGTTAATGATTATGTATTCCTTTATCCACTTCCAATATCTTATTGGTAAATCCTTGAATATAGGCATTAGAAATTATGTATCTTATTTTCTTATATACACTGTATTTTGTTGTATTTCTTAATATGATTCTCATATAGAGTAATGTTTCAGTTATGATTTTATATAAAGTATACAATTTTCATTTAACTAAATATTTTTTTGATTGAACTTAAATATTATTGAGTTTATTTCAAATGACTTATTTCAATTTTTTTACAGAATGGATAAAAGTTGGATTTACGAAACTGATTGGATTTCAACCGATTTTCAAAATAATTTCAACAGCTTTTTAGATTTGCATTTGAAAAAATTCAGATAGTGGTTTCATACACTTCCCATGTTATAACTGTGTTGAAGACCATGGTTGAGTCGTGAAGTAGTTATCTATCATATAAGAAATATGGTTTCCAACAAACTATTATGTGTGGTATCATAATGGAGAGAAAATGTAATCGAAAAATGTTGATGATCCAAATGATAGGACTGAAGTGGTGAGTTTGATATATGATCAGTTTCCATTTATTAAGCATCATAAGAAGTAAAGTATGTCCAGTCAAAAAGATTCCGATATATGCACACATGATGCGTCGAATGAAAACGATGATGTTGATTAGGGTGAAAAAATTGATTGATGCTGCGATGACTCCAGTATATCGGCAATGTGGTAAAATGAAAAAGATGGAATTTTTAATCTGATTGTTTCATGTGAAAACTATGTATGGGATTTCAAATACGATAATCGATTACATTCGTCCCTTCTTGAATTACTTACTTCCAGATGATGTGGATATTCTCTCAAACTACTATATGGCATGAAAGTTAGTTCATGAACTTGGATTCTCAAAAAAAATCAATGCTTGCCCGAATGATTGCAGCTTATTTTGGAGGAAACTACTGAAATAATTGATTGTATCAAATGTGGAACCTCTTGATGGATGACAAAAGATGATGGAAAACCATATCGTGTGCCACAAAATGTAATGTGGAACTTTCTATTGATCCCCAGATTATAGAAACTTTTCATGTTAGATGAAATATCAGAAAAAATGTGATGTCATGACACCGAGAGAAAAAAGAATAATGAAGAGTTGGTTCACCCTGAAGATGAATTTTCATGGCATATATTTGATGCTCGATATCCTAAATTTTCAGCCGACGTGCGTAATGTGATACTGGGTATTTCATGTGATGGTTTTAATCCATTTGGGAAGATGCTTACTTCGCACAAAACATGGCTGGTTTTCATACACATTTATAACATGCTCCCATGTTTGTGTATGAAAAAGCCTTACACTTTCTTGAGTGTACTGATATATGGCCCTTCTGATCCCGACAATGATATATATATATAAATAAAACCTTTAATAAAAGAGTTTATACTTATTTGGGATGTGGGTGTGCCCACATATGATGCATGTTCAAAAGACATATTTCATATGCGTGCTGTGATTATGTGGATGATCAATGATTTTCCTACTTATGCAATGATGCCTAGATGGAGCACAAAGGAAAATTAGCATGTCCTATTTGTATGAAGAATACTCGATCGAGAAGACTGAAATATTGTCGTTGTTTTAGTTTTATGGGACATCAATGATTCTTTCCAATGAACCATCAATATAGAAACAATCATCGAAGATTTGACAATACCATGGAGACTGACGATCCACCATAGCATATGTCTAGAACTGATGTGCTTAATGAATTGAAATATTTAAGTTATTCATTTGGGAAGGGTGTAATGAAATCTAGAATGAGGAAACATGATTCCAATGATACCTGTTACAGTTGTAAGAAGAAGAGTATATTCTTCGATTTGTCTCATTGGTCAACCAATTTGTTACTTCATTTCTTAGACGTAATGAACATTGAAAATAATATATGTGAAATGTTGCTTTTGATTATAATAAATGTAAAGGGGAAGACAAAAGATGATTTACGATCTTGGCGTGACTTGGTAGATTGGGGGATCAGACTAGAATTGCATCCTGTCTGTATGAGTGAAAATAAATGGAAAGTTCCATGTGCTTATTATGTGATGACACCTACTAATTTTTTTTTTTGGAAGTGCTAGAGACTATTAAAGTTCCTGATGGCTATTCAAGTAATAAATCAAAACGGATCAAAAGAAAAGTGTTGAAGATAAAATCATTGAAGGCTCAGGATTATGACGTCCTTTTACCAGATTTTATTCCAATAGAAATATGTCATCTCTTATCCAATAATGTAAGAGTCTCAGTTATTTAGTTGTGTTATTTGTTTAGAGATCTTTGTGCTAAGAAGTTGTCCAAATCCTTCTTGCAAAAATTGTTGGCAAAGACACCATTAATTTTTTCTGAGTTAGAGAAAGTATTCCCTCCATCATTTTTTACATGCATGTTTCATCTTACTGTCCATCTTCCGACTGAAACAATTCTTGGAGGACTTTTTTCTTTTCATTGGATGTATCCAATTTAAAGAAACATGTAAACATTGAAATCATATGTTCAGAACATGAATTATCCCGAAGGTTCTATTATGAACCGTTACGTGGCTCAAGAATGTATGGATTTCTACTAAATGTATTTTTCTGATCTTACTACGAGAATAAATAGACCAAGGAGAAATGGAGAAGAACAGAATGAGAAAATTGAACCCAGTTTTCCATCACTTCCTCATACAGGAGGAATTTTGGGATCATATACATTCATGACATTAAGCCTTAAAGAGCGAGTTATGGAACATCACATATTGTGGTTTAATTGTGATTTGTTTGATGAGTATATCAAGTAAGTAAATTTTACATGTATCTCTTATCTCATCTCTTGTAATTTTAAATATTTGTTAAACTAGTATTATTTTTATCTACAGGGGACATAAAGAATTGATATATAGAAAGCATCATTATTTATCTTTGAGAAGGAAAGAGACTTTTCATAGAAATGGGGTTTCTACTTGGTTGAAATTGAAGGTAAAAATATTTCTGTAATAACTAAATAAAAATAATATTTAATTAAGTTTACTATATTTTTATATTTTAGGTATCAAGTTTTCATACAGACTCTTTTTTTGAGGAAATAAGAGCTTTGGCATTTGGTCCTAATACCACGATTTGTGCATATAAATCACTTGGGATTAATGGAAACAAATTTATTATCACTGAACAAGAAAGAAACATGAGAACACAGCATGATTGTGTTATTATAACAACCACAATAGAAAGTTATGCCAGTTCATTAGATAATAGACCTTGTTCTTAAAATGTATCTTAATATGGAGTCAAGAAGAAAATAATAATTTTGGATTATTACTCTCATGGTCGAGTCATGATGATGAAATGTCAATGGTTTGATTCAATGATGAGGCAAGGAACCTTTATTGATGATTGTAGATTTCGAGTTATTGAAATGACTCACACTCTTGCCACCGATGAACCATATGTATTAGCATCAATGGTGAAACAAGTTTTTTATTTCAAAGATCATCGTCATCCTAAATTTGGTGTAATTATTGATGTAAATCCCACACATGTTTTTGATGATGGTGATGATGAAGTTGACACCATCCGTATTAAAATCGGAAGTAATCCATTTATCACTTATGATGGATGAAATAGCTTAATTTTCAGAGTTGATTGTGAACCAGAAGTTGTGGTGGGAAATATATAGAATTATATAATCATGTTCTCACCTACTTGTTTCACCTACATCCTTCAGAGTGTGTATCCTAGTACTTACCTTCAAACCACTATAAATCTCTTGTTTCTTTATGTTTTTTTATCAAAATGGTTTTTCTATATTTTGTTTTTTGGGTTACACATTAGTTATCGGTTTCTAATTACTTCCATATCTGTTTTCATTGTAGGAAATGACACCCATTGAAAAGATGAGTCTAAAAAAGATGACAGAAAATAATTGTTGCATGACACAGATGGGCATTCCTCCACTCATCCCTGTTGTGAGTATTTCATTTCAAATATATATATTTCAATAACTTATATTATCATGTGTTTACTTTTGTGTGAGACATTTTTTCAGGATCCACCCCGTATATGAGAGATATCCGACGAGGAGCCAGATATTGCTCCCAGTGCAGAGGCTGGTTGTAGGAGGGGGGGGGGGGTCAGTGTTAGACGATCATCTGGTGGTCCTGGTACTGAGGCCGGTGGTACGAGGTCTCATAGTGTGAGAGTTAGACGATCCACTTGTCACACCCGATTGGACTATGCCCTTAGCACAGACGTATCTTCTATGCCCCATTTTGATCCTGTTGTGTCTTTTGGGACACACGGGATATTTAGGCCTTTGATGTTTACACTACTAGTTGGCCAGACGTCTATTCCATCATCTTTTTCTTCTGGTTCATTATCTCTAGGCTATTATATTCCACCTTCTTGGACTCCTTCTCCGACACAGTATGTGACTGAGGAGCGTACACTAAGGGAAACTCCACCTATACAGGATATTTCTTCAGCTTCTGCACATCTAGTGATGTCCATTTATCAAACTACCACATGTATATTTATATAACTCTAAAAAAAATTTATAAAAAAATTTAATTTTTTTATAACTTTTACTGATATTTTTTTTCTTTAATAACTGATTCGTCCACTGATAGGAGGCGAGGGAGGGGGAATAGTCTCTTGTGTGTGGTATGGAACAGCTAGACACAGTTGATGGTGGAATAAAATGATGATGGACAGATGATTGAAAAACCTGGGTAGCAATGTCAGGGGTTTTTGGTGATGCTAGGAAAATACTCCGACATCATTCCGACCAGCCCCCTCTCTTGGAGACATTTTCCACAAAAATTCAACGATAATGCGTGGGTACAAATATGGGTAAAAAATATATTGGATTTAATATACTATTTTTATTTATTTATATGAAATAATCTATTAGGTGTCTTCTTTGGTATAATATCCCTGATGATGAGGGTGCACGACCAAAACATTTAAAAGAGTTAAGAGTGATTTGGAGAGCTTATAAGCATGAGTTGTATGTTGGCTGGTGTGATAGAGTGGACATGGAGTTGGAGACAGTACCTATCGTGGCTGATTGCCCGATATAGAAATATCGCCAAATGATTACCCATTGGGCGACTTCCAAATTTAAGGTATTAATCCCATTTGAGGTATATAAATGAGAGATTTCATATTTTCCATTAATATTAACTTATTTATTATTAATCATTATTTAGGAATATTAGGAAAAAACAAAGAAAACATTGATTCAAAGCAATACAACCACACTTTGGGGCGCACTACTATGTCAGATCATGAGAGGAAACTAGTACGATATAGTTGTTTATGATTTTTCTTTAGGACTTGCCATTTTTGTTGTTTCCTACATAAATTATGTGATTTATGGAATATTTAATATATGATTATACTTGCACTTTATATTGTTTCAATGTCATTACAGAAGTAGAAATTGAATATTGAAGGACGTCTCCCTCGAGCAATTTTTTTTCTCAAGTAGAATGAAAAAAGATGAAACTCTAGTTAAGGAACCAACACAAGAAATGATTGTCAGTTTAATTTGTTTAATTCAATGTTTAATATCTATTTTGAAATTTAATAATTTATTAATATTGTTAACAGGCTGCTTTAGAGGCCCTTGATGCTCAGAAGCCTGACACTATTGGGCCACACGATCATTTATACCAGGTTTTGGGAGATGAGTACTCTAGTCGAGTACGTTGCCGACCTGGTAGGAATATAGTCTCGACAAGGTATTGGTCCTCTCCAGGTATCCATTCCAGTACCATCGAGTTGGAACATGTCAAGGATCATGCAAGGTAGTCTGATAAAAGGGTCACAGAGTAAGAAGAAGATGTTTAAATGAGAGATAAAGAATTTATGAAACTGATCAGATCTTTATCTTCATCACTTCCACTAGAGGCCAGCACGGCTTGTCAGACATATATGTCATCTATGGGTGCATTATCCAATGCACTAGGTGTATGTTTTAGTGGCGGTCGAGATGATGACGTTCATGGTGATAACGGGGATGCTGAAGAGGACGAGGGTGAAGATGAGGATGAGGAGGAGGGAGAGGATGGGGATATGGGGGAGGATGTGGTCGAGGATGAGCATTGGGACGATGAAGAGGATGATGACGAGGAAAGAGATGGTAGTAAGGATGATGCTGATGATGATAGTGGTGATGGTGATGGTGATTAGGGGATGATTGATCCATTACATTTTTGAATTCTATATAACTCCTTATTTTTTACCCTGGTTTTCACTCTGATATAGATATTTTTAAATTCAGTGTAACTCTTTATTTTTGACCAAATGTGGAATCCTAATGAGGTTATAATGGTTTATTGGGATTCTGGGGCTTTTTCGGATCTCAGAACCCCGGTCGGCGTAGAAAAACACTATGCCTCACAGTTTGTAAAAAATTTAAATCCATTCCAGAAGGTTTCTAAAAATCATATAGGGATATATATTAGTAGAAATGTGAATGATTTTACCTAAGCTTGCACTAAGGGATTCATATCATGGACAATGTCTATAGTTTTAGGATAAGCTATTATCACTATTGTTGC
Organism: Viscum album; assembly: GCA_963277665.1. Classification (NCBI taxonomy): domain Eukaryota; kingdom Viridiplantae; phylum Streptophyta; class Magnoliopsida; order Santalales; family Viscaceae; genus Viscum; species Viscum album. The sequence continues at coordinate 1,433,868,382 of OY728151.1, read as the reverse complement.
ACGATTTGCCTAACGGGCATACAGAAAACCGACCAAATGCATTCGGATTGTGTTGATACTTTAGGAAAACGATCCATGAGTCAAATGTGATGGGTATGAGCCAAAACCACCTCAATACGAGGCACGTTGTGCCATGTATCACTCATAGTGTCTCTCTTTTGGTTAAAATGGTCACCATTGTGAGTAAAAACCACTGGCATACGGAAAACCGACCAAACATAATTGGATTGTGTTGATTCTTTAGGAAAACGATCCATGGGTCATATGTGATGTGTACGACTCAACCCCGCCTCCATCTAAGTCATGGTGTGGCTAGTTCCACTCAAAGTGTCTCACTTTTATTTGAAATGGACAACATTTTATGTGAAAAAAACAACTGAATATGGAAAATAGAACAAAGGTATTCAGATTCTGTGGATACTTTAGCACAAGGATACATGGGAAATTTTTGTCGTGTAAGAGTAAACCTTGCATCAATCTGAGTAACGGTGTGCGCAGTACCACTAAAAGTCTCTTACTTTTATCTGAAATGGACCGAATTTTAAGTGAAAACAACAACTGACATATGGAAATCCGATCAAACGCTTTCAGATTATGTTGATAATTTAGGAAAATGATAAATTAGTCATTTTTGATGGGTACAGGTCAAATCCGTCACAATCCGAGACACGATGTGGCCAGTATCACTCAATGTATCTCACTTTGATTTGAAATGGACAAAATTTTAAGTGAAAACAAAAACTGACATACGAAGAACAGACCAAACATATTTGGATTGTGTTGATAATTTAAGACAATGATCCAATGGTCATTTGAGATGTGGAAAAGACAACCCCGCCTCAATCTAAGGCATAGTTTGGCCAGTATCACCCTTAATGTCTCTCTTTTGTTTAAAATGGACACCATTTTTAGTAGAAACAGCTGGCATACGGAAAACTGACCAAACATATTCAGATTGTCTTATAATTTAACACAATGTTCCATGTGTCATTTGTGAGGTGTACGAGGAGACGAAACATCATTCGAACATGTGGTTTGTGCGGTACAGCTGAATATGTGTTTTTTAGGTGTTTGGCATGCTTGAAAAGCGTGCGTGGGGTGGTCAAATCATAACGAATGACCTTGGAATTCCATGAAGTCAGATGACGACAAAGGGTGGGTGAATTGTGAAATGGTTGGCTAGACGACATATCAGTCGGAGGTGTCGTGTGACCGCAGTGGCCGAAAACGCACTTTGCGTGCCGTAAATGGCCCAAACATGTGTTTTACAGTTAAATACATACCCAACAACATCTTAATGACTTGAAATCACACAAAAATACCCTAATTATTATTCGTGAGGTGTAAAAAAAGATGACATGTCATACAGATGCACGGTTTATTAGGCACAACTGAATATGTATTTTTTAGGTGTTTGGCGCACTTGAAAAGCGTGCCTCAGGTGGTCAGAACTAGACAAACGACCTTGGAATGCCATGAAATTGGAAGAAAACAAAGGTTGGATGAACTGTGAAATGGTCGTCTAGATGGCACGTCAATCAGAGGTGTCGTGTGATCATGATGGCCAAAAATGCACTTCGCATGTTGTCAATGGCCAAAACATGCATTTAACAGTCAAATGCATAACGAACGACATCATAATGACATGAAATCACACAAAACACCCTAATTTTTATTTGATAGGTGTACGAGGAGACTTCATGTCATTCAGATAAGTGGTTTGCACGACACAACAGAATATGTATTTTTTAGGTGTTTGGCGCGCTTGATAAGCGTGCGTGGGGTGGTCCAAACCGGCCGAACGACCTCAAAATGACATGAAATAAGACAAAAATAAAGGGTGGGTGAATTGTGAAATGGTCAGCCATTCTAAAATTCAATCGGAGGTGTCGTGAGACAACGATGGCCGAAAACGCACTCCACGTGTCGTAAATGGCCAAAACATGTGTTTAACCGTCAAATGCATACCGAACGACATCAAAATGACTTGAAATCATACAAAAACACCCAAATTATTGTTCATGAGGTGTATGTGGAGACAAAATGTCATTCGGACCCGCGGTTTGTGTGGCACGACTGAATATGTATTTTTTAGGTGTTTGGGGCGCTTGAAAAGCGTGCATGGGGTGGTCAAAATCGGCCGAACGACCTCAGAATGCCATGAAATCAGACGACAATAAAGCATGGGTGAATTTTAAAATTTTTGGCCATACTTCATGTTAATCGGTGGTGTTGTGTGACCACAGTGGCTGAAAACACACTCCGCGTTTCGTAAATGGCCAAAACATGCGTTTAACAGTCAAATGCATACCGAATGAAATTGGAATGACTTGAAATCACACGATGACATGCTAATTATTATTCATGAGTTGTATGAGGAGACAACACTTCATTCAGACATGTGGTTTGTGCAACAAGACAGAATATGTGTTTTTTAGGTGTTTGGTGTGCTTGAAAAGTGTGCTTGTGGTTGTCAAAACTGACTGAACGTCCTCAAAATTCCATGAAATCGAACGAAAAAAAGTGTGGGTGAATTGTGAAATGGTCGGCTAGACAGCACGTCAATCAGAGGTTTCGTGTGATTACTGTATCCAAAAGCACACTCCGCGTGTCATAAATGACCAAAACATGTGTTTTACAGTCTAATACATAACGAACGATATCAAAATGACTTAAAATCACACAAAAACACCCTAACGCATTATGATTGTGTTGATACATTAGCAAAAAATTTCCATGGATCATTTTTGATGGGTATGAGTCAAAACCACCTCAATCCACAGCACGGTGTGACTGGTATCACTCAAAGTGTCTCACTTTTTATTGAAATGGACAACATTTTAAGTGAAAACAACAACCGGAAGATGGAAAATCTTCACAAGGCTACACATAGATTCTTGAAATTTAAGGAATAAAAAATAAAATATGGTGTATTGGTCATACGTTATTAGAATAAAATATTCACAAGGCATAGATTGAAACAAAATGGGTCATAATATATATATAAAAACAAGAATTATATTAGGAATGAGTCTCGACATCCCATCATGAACATGCACCAACACTCATGTTATAATTCTCCATCACATGTTGTTCATTCTATACAATAACATACAAAAATATAAATATCATATAGTGATTTCATATGAAACCTATGGACACTCAAGCATACCATATAACAAATTGGTCCACAAGGCTACACATAGATTCTCGAAAAATAAGTTTCAAAGTCTCATAAAAATACCCCAATGGTGAGGAATACATATGGTGACACCATAGCCCCATGGATCACCTCAATCCCATCCTCAAATAGTGGGTTCTAGTACCAAACCGAAGTCCCTTTGGGAACCCAATACCAAATACTTAATTGAATATTCATACCCACTACCCAAGAAGGTCATTCATCTCACATCACACCCAAGAGAGCAAATTACAATTTTCCACATGCCTACTTTTTCTAATTTAATAGTCTATGAAAAACATGTAGGCTATTATGGTAACCCATCTCATATGTTGAGATTGGCCAATGTTTCTTACTAACACATCAGTAACCATTTATACATGGATATATAATCATTAGAGGAATATAAACATCCCATGTGCTTCCTATAACTCATCCTAGGTCCAAGGACATGACCACTACCATTTTCTATCTTATGGGTAGAATGACCCTTGTCCACTCTACCCGTGTTTTTCTTTTGGTTTTAAGATACTCAACCAAAGAACATGACTAAACATCCCACGTGCTTCCTATAACATGTATGTTTTTTCTCTCGTGTGAATTAGTGTTGTGGTTTGAGTGAGGAATGAATTATAAATTTTGAATACTCTTATGTGTGTTGGTGTTGTGGTTAGAGTGAAGAATGAATTCTAAATTTGGAATACTCTTATGGGTGTTATTGCATTCCCTATAATATGTAGGCTTTTTCTATTATGGGTGTTATTGCATTTGAATTTCTAAATTTCTAAATTTCTGAATTCTTGAATGAATTCTAAATTTTGAATAATTTGGATGGGGATTTTGTATTGGTTTTGTTACAGGTCTGGAGAGGGGGAGGTGTGTCGCTACGTTGTTGTGGAGCTGTGTTGTTGCAGGTCTGGAGAGGTGATAGGGGCCTACTGCTATGGAGTCGTGAAAATGTATACCAAAAGTTTTCAAAACGGTTGTTATAGATTCTATAATATAACTATACCATCGGTTTTGTTATAACCATTGGTATAGGTTTATAAAAATGGTTATAACAAAACCGTTGGTATAGCCTTATGGTGTGCCATATACCCTCTATACCAATAGTTTACAACTGTTGGTATAAGTGTAACACACAAATACCAACAGTTTCACAAACCGTTGATATATGTGATACTCTAACACACATATGCCAACAGTTTTTATCAAAATATTGGTATACCTTCTATTTTTACACCTATACCAACGGTTTTCACAAAACCATTGGTGTAGGTCTATTGTCACCGCTTACTTGGCCACAGTTGAGGGAACAGTTTGTATACTATATACCAATGGTTTCCTGGCCTTTACCAATGGTTGTGAACCGTTGGTAAAGTGTAAAATTACAGTAGTGTTCGGGGTCTAGGAAGGAGGGTGGGCAGGCTGTCCGGGGTGCTATCCGGGGTCTGGGGAGGAGGGTGGGGGGGGGGGGGGGTTTGTCTGGGGTCCAGGAAGTCGGGTGGGGAGGCTGTCTGGGGTCTAGGGTGGAGGGTGGGGGGATATATTGGGGGCTGCCAGCGGGTTGTCTGGGGTTTAGTAAGGAGGGTGGGGAGGCTGTCCGGTGGGCTGTCTGGGGTCTAGGGGGGAGGGTGGGTGGGGGGTGGCTGTCCGGGGGCTGTCTGGGGTCTAAGATGGAGGCTGGGGAGGCTGTCCGGGGTCTAGGAAGGAGGGTGGGGAGGCTTTCTGGTAGGCTATCTGGGGTCCAGTGAGGAGGGTGGGGGGGTGTCAGGGGTCCAGGGAGGAGGGTGAGGGGGCTGTCTGGGTGGCTGTCTGGATGGCTGTCTGAGGGCTGTCTTGGGTTCATGGGTTGGTAGTTACATATTTTCTAAGCAAATTCATCCAAGGTTAGAAGTATATTATCATTATATCAACTTCTAATCAGACAACCAATTTTCTAAATTCCACAAAAAAATTATAATTTCATTAAAATAGTGGGATTTCAATGAAAATAATCAAGTCATGTTTTATTATTTATAGATAAAAAATAATGATAAAGTGACCTATGTAATAACACATATATTCAAGCACAACAAATAAACGAACATCAAAGGTTAGTAATATCAATAAAAAATGTAATGGATCAATCTATCCCTCATCACCATCACTATCATCACCATCATCATCACCCAAACCCTTGTCCTCATCGTCATCCCCATAATCATCCCCACCCTCCTACTCTCCCTCATACTTAGCCTCGACCGCTTCATTTCCCTCCTCCTCTTCCTCGACCTCCACCTCAACCTCCTCCTCCTCTGCCTCAGCCTCCTGCTCACCATCATCTCGACCACCCTTAGAACTACCACCTGGTGCACCATATTTAGAATGCATCAATGAAATATATTTATCAAAAGAATTTCTAGCCTCTTGTGGAAGTATTGGACCTAAAAATTCTATCAGTTTTATAAATACAGTGTTTGCCCTAACAGACTGTTCTTCATCTATGTGCCATTTTTTCAGCCTGTTCTTCCTATTCCATAACCTTTTACAACTCGGTGGCACTACAACTCATACCTGAGGAGGGACAATACCTTTTTGGAACTATACTCTTCCTAGGCCGGCATCATAATTTATTGGGGTGCTCATCTCCCAACACCTGATATAGGTGATCATTTGGCCCAAAATTTTCAGGTCAGTAGGAATCAAGGGCCTCTAAAGAAGCCTGTTACAAATAAAAATAGAATATTAAGTTACAGAATAGAGATTAAAATTATAAATCTACAAATTAAAACATACAATCTACTGCTAATTTGGTTCATTAACCGCACTTCCATCTTTCTTCTTTTTTACTCGAGAAAAATCGTTTTCATCATGGCACATTTCCTTATATATTCCACTTATGCCTCGAAAATTACATTGAATATAGGTAAGAATAATTTAAAATTGGATACCAAAAAAGAAATAATTGCATAACTAAAATTATATAACAACTTTAGCAATAGAATAAATTACGGAGGAAGAAATAGAAAGTCATGTCAGAAAGAAATATTAGAAACTGTCATACGTGTTATCTCTCATGATCTATCATCGTAGTATGTCCCAATGTGTGGATGTATTTCTTAGCATCAATGTTTTTTATTTCATCCAGATGCATCCTAAATAAAATTAAATAATTAGTATTAACGAAAAAACATTAAAATTTTCATTTAAATACCTCTAATTTTATTAATACCATAAATCAGCTAGTCTTCTAATGAGTTATCATTTTTCGGTACTGTTCTAATGGTAAATAATCCACGACAGGGACCACCACATATAACTTTATGACCACTCTATCATGACCTCCAATGTACAACTCATGCTTATAAGTTCTACAAAGATTTCTTAAATCCTTTAGACGTGCTATCCATGCACCCTCACCATCGGGGAAATTAAACCACAGCTAACACCAAAATATTAATTCATATATATATAAAATTTAATATATTGCATTAAATACAACAGATTTTTTTACCCATATCTCTGCCCAGGCTTAATCCTTGACTGTATTTGGATGCTGTCTCACTGAGAGCTGGCTGACAGAAATGATATCAGAGTATTTGGCAAGCTTTGCCAAAAAACTCCAACATTGTTGCCATGATTTTTAATCATCTAATTATCTTCATTGTACAAAACCATCAACTTCGTGCAGTGGTTCCACACCACAAGCATGCGTGTGCACCCCCCGCCTCCTATCAGTATATGTATCTATTATGAAATAAAAACAAATATTTTATCAATACATGTTATAATGAAAATAAATAATGGTGTAACAATTTTTTAGGGTTCTTTAAGTATACCTATTGTAGTCTAATAAATGGGAACCACTAGATCCATAGAAACTAAAGGAAAAACATATACATATGGAGTGGGTCCCAATGTATGCTCCGCAGGGGAAGGCTCTGGCAGATTAGGAGTCGAAGAAGATGAAATATAAAAGCTTGGAGAGAAGGAAGCTGAAGTAGAAGAAGATGACAAGGATGGCTAGCCAAACGCTTGATGGGGAGTGGGAATCATCATCAAATATGGTATAGATGGTTGAGGAGGATCATATGTAAAGCGTGGTGAAAACATGAGAGTCCTAAATATCCTATTTGTACCTAACGTCACACTGGGATCAGAATGTGGGATGGATGGTATGTCAGTGGGAGGGGCAGGGTCTAACAGGGTACGCCAATCAGACCATCCAGCTCCCATACCACCCCCCTCATACGAACACCCCGAGTACTGGGACCACAACTAGGAAGATAGTCAAATAAATCTCACCTAATAGATGAACACTGAAAAAATGTTCAAAAAAATTAATCTCATGAAATTATATATTATTTAAATAAAAATATTTGAAGTAAAATACTCACTACAGGCACTAGTGGTGGAATGCCTAGATCAGTCATGTGATGATTGTAGTCCATAATCTGTTTTTGTCACCTCTTTTCTGTTGGTTTCATTTCCTGCATTTGAAAACAAATATGGAAGTAAATTGAAATGGATAAGTAATGTGTAACCCAAAAAACAAAATAAATGAGAGGGAATAGGAGGATTCATGTATAATTTAACTAACCATTATTTTAGGTGAGATTGAACAAATATAAAATCAAGTCAATAAATCATACAAGATGTAATAATGAAATTTAATTTTTAGTAGGATGATTATTTACTAAGTGTCATCAGTCTATTTAAATAATGGAACATTGATTCTAGCAGGATGTGACACATTTTATTCAATCATTTCATTCAGCTGTTTGCTCCCAGAATAAACTGCAATCTCTCTGGAAAGCATGAATTTTGTTTCTTGAAAATCCAAGTTCCTCAACTAACATCCATGTCATATAGTGTTTTAGTGGATATCTGCATCATCTAGAAGAAAATCCTTCAAGAAGGTATGAATGGAATTGATTAATGTATTGGAAATCCCATTCACAGTTTTCCCATGAAATAATTGGATTAAAAATTCCATCTTTTCCATTTTTTCGCATTGTCGATATACTGGAGTCGAGGCAGCATCATTAAATTTTTAAACCCTAACAACATCATCATTTTTATTAGATGCATTATCCATGCTTATATCGATGTCTTCTTGGGTCCGAATCCTTTTTTTTCTGATGATGAGTAAACAGAAACCAGTCATATAAAAAATTATTCACTTGAGTCCTCTCATTTGGATCATTAGCAATTTGAGATTTTATTCTCTCCAAATTGTGATACCACACATAGTAGTTTTCTTGAAAACCATATTTGGTTATGTGGTAGGTTACTTCTTCAAGGATCAACCAAGGTCTTCCAACACAATTTGAACAAGGTCAGTGTATGCGACCACTATCTGAAGCATTGTGAAATGAAAAATCTAAAAAGATCACAAAATTATTTTGAAAATCGCTTGAGATATGATCGGTTTTATACTTCCAACCACTATCCACTCTATAAATTTTTTTAATTCATTTCATCAAAATCAATTCAATAAGATTGAAGTTTCATAGAAAATATATTTATGTAAACGAGAATTGGTCACTCTATATGAAACCATAATTGACACACTACTCTCTATGAGAATCATAATATAAAAGACAAAAAAATACTATATTTATAACAAAATATCTTTGAAGAACTATACATGAGTGTACAATATCATGTAAACTTGTGGAAAAGAATTACTCAAGAGTTGATTAAATTTAAGATCGAATAAATTTTATATTTTAATAGATAATATGAGTGATCATATAAATTGCCCAAGGGGGAGGGGGTGTACAGGGGGTGCGGGGTGTCCAGGGGGTGGTGGGGAAGTCTAGGGGTGTCGTAGGTGTCCAAGGGGTGGGGGGCAGTCTAGGGGGGGTAGGGGTGTCCATGGGGGTGGTGGAGAAGTCCAGGGGGGTCGCAGGGTGTCCAAGGGGTGGGGGGCAGTCGAGGGGGTAGGGGTGTCCAGGGGGGGTAGGGGTGTCCAGGGGGTGGGAGGGCTATCCCGGGGGGGTGAGAGGGGTGTCCAGGGGGTGGGTGGGGTTGTTCAGGGGGTACGGGGTGTCCAGGGGGTGGGAGGGCTTTTCATTGGGGTGACAAGGCTGTCCAGGGGGTGGGCCGGCTGTCCAGGGGGTGGGTGGGTAGTCCACAGGGGGGTCAGGATGTCCATGGGGGTGGTAGGGATATCTAGTGGGGTCGGGGGGGGTGTCAATGGGTTGGGGTGGTGGGGGGGGGGGGGGTATTTTAGGGGTGGTGGGCGTCCGGGGGGATGGGGGTTCCTGGGGGCGGCGGGTGGGTGTCTTGGGGGGGGGGGGGGGTGTCCCGGGGTTATGAGCTGTCCAGGGGGTGGGCGGGTTGTCAACTTGGGTGGCAGGGCTTTCCATGGGGTTCGGGGGGTGTCTGAGGGGGGGGGGGGTTTCTAGGGGGAATGAGGTGTCCAGGGGGTGGGCAGGTTGTCCAGGGGGGTGGAGGGGGTGGGAAGGATGTTTAGGGGGGGTACGGGGTGTCCATGGAGTGGGAGGGCTATCTACATGGGGTGGCCGGGTTGTCCACGAGGGTGGTGTGGATGTCCAGTAGGGATGGGGGTGTCTGGGGGTGGGGGTGTTCAGGGGGTGGGTGGGGGGGATTTTCAGGTTGTGGGGGTGTCAGGGGGATGGGGTGTGTCTGGGGGGGTGGTGGGTAGGTGTACAGGGGGGGGGGGTATCCACAAGGGTGGGGGATATCCATGGGGGGGAGGGGTGTCCAAGGGGGTGGGTGGGGATCTCTAGGGGGTACGAGGATGGTGGGTGGGCTGTCCACAGGGGTGGAGGGGCTTTCCATGGGGGTAGGGGGTGTCCAGGGGGTGGGAGGGCTATCTACTGGGGTGGGGGGGGGGGGTGTCATGGGGGTACGGGGTGTCCAGGGGTGGGCGAACTGTCCACGGGGGTGGTGGGGCTGTCCAGGGGGGTCGGGGTGGGGGGGGGGGGGGTCCAGGGTGTGGGGGGGGGGGTTTCTAAGGGTGGGGGGGATTCCCAGGGGGCATGATGTGTCTAGAACACCCCCCCTCGGATAGCCCACACCCCCACCTGGATATCCCACCCCACCCCCATTGTATAACCAACACCCCTCCCCCACCTAGAAAACCCACCCCAACCCCCTTGGATAGCCCACCCCGCATGACAGCCCACACCCCCTTGACATCCCACACCCCCACCCCCACCTCCATAGACAACCAACAACCCCTCCACCACCTGGATAACCCACACCCACCCCTTTGGACAGCCCACCCCCCTTGGCGGCCCACAACCCCCTCCACCACCTGGATAGCCTACCCACCACCACCCCTGGACAACCACCCCTTCCTGGGACAACCTACACCCCCGCCACTACAGATCCCCTGACATCCCCCTAGACAGCCCACCCCGACTGAGACAACCCATGCCCCCACCCCCACTAGACAACCCCCCATGAAGATATCCCTCCCCTTCCCTATACAGCCCACACACCCTCCCCTACAGCCCCCACCTGGACAGCCCACCCCCTCACCTGGATACCACACCCCACCCCCCACATGGACAGCCAACCCCCACCCCCACATGGACACCCCCTGGATAGCCACCACCCCTCCTCCCCACCTAGACATCCCCACCCCCCACCTGGACACCCCCCTGGACAGCCTACCCCCCGCCACCCTAGATAGCCCACACCCCCTCCCCCACCAGGACACCCTCACCCTGACAAACCTGGACAGCCCACACCCCTCCTTGGGGAAGACCGTACCCCCTCCCCAACAAACCTATATCCCCCTACCCCTTGTAAACCCCTACCTCCTAGATAACCCACTCCCACCTAGATAACCCCCCTAACACTTGTACAACCCCCTTACCCCTCCTGTAACCCCCTTAGGGTATTTTTATTTAAAATCATTTTATTCATTAAGAAATCAAAACTATCATGCAATAGCCATTTCACTAAACAGAAAACATAAAACCGTAATAAACGTAAAACATAAAACCCCACTAATGAAAAAACATAAAACAATCTTAATACAAACCCTTTACCCCACTAAAATACATAATAAAAACCCTTTACCGCCCTGCAATAAATAAACCCCACTAAACAAACCCTTTACCACATAAGAATTTTAGAACAAAAAATCAAACCATAGGGTTTGGTACCCCAATAATAATAACACCAATTTAGCTAAAATCAAAACATCAAACACAAAAAAAGATGAAGAACACTAAAACTAAGGTAAAAATTACTAATTTGAACTGTAGAAATAAAAATTTGTTTGATTGAAGAAGGATCTTCGGCTAGAAGGTGTTTCACAGTTGAGAAGACTTCGAGAGGAGGTCTGCAATCGGGTTGACTTGGAGCTGGGGTGCTGGGTATTTGGGGGAAAACATTCCCAACAGTTATTTAAAACCATCGAGAATGCTTCTCTTTACCAACGGTTTATCAAAAACGTTTGTATACCATAGAGAAAATAGTTATTTCCCAATGGTTTTGGAAAATTGTTGTCAAATATTAGGAATATATACACATTGCCAACAGTTTTTTCAAATCGTTGGAAAATGTTGCTTCTTTTACACTATTGAAATGGTTTCCTCAAACTGTTGCTATATTACCATTGGGAAAGCACCATGTTCCAGTAGTTCTCAAGGGACTAGGAATAGGAGGTGCTTAGTGAGCCAGACAGACTAGGGTGTGTCCATGTGGTATATTGACATTTGTCTGCGTCATTACATTCAAGTTGGACTTGTAATTAGACTCTTTTTTGGGGGCTTTTATTTGTACATGTTTACTTTCAATCACTTATTTTCATATAATTGTTGTGGGATTAGATGTATGCATTCATGGGTTTTTTTTGTTGTTTTAGATTTCAAAATTTTCTAGGCTTGGATATGTGTGTGTTTGTACATGTAAATTAGGATAACGGCTCCCATGTTTGTGATATGTCTACTCGGTGATATTCACCCTCCCCTGGTCTATTGGAGGTGGGATTGGGGAGTTAAAAATAGGACCCATTGGGGTGGTTCATGACATTGTGGGTTAGAGAAGTCGGGTCTACCTTATGTTCATTTCCTATGAGATTTGTTTGGGAAAAAATTTTATGTGTTTCGATTTCGGATTTCAGGCTAGGGACTCTAGTGTTGGTGCATTGGATGAAATATCCATACACCATGACTCAGATCACCTCTCTTTCCACATAGTACATGAGAAAACTGGTTGTATGGGAAATAATGGTATACACATCATATAAAAATTTGTTGTGGTTTTCATGCACTTCTTGAGTCAGCTCTCCAAATATATTCATTAATCATGGTACATCATATTTACTTTTAAGATGCCTCCCTAATGTAAACTAGCTAGGATTCAACATCATGAGGATAATCTCTTCAATGATGAGGCATATATTTAGAGACCAATTCCAAATATGTTACATCTAGGTGGATCACTAATTATACCACCAACTATTGAGTAGAAGAAGCTACCTACAATTCTGGAAGAAGAGATGAACATGTTAAGCGCACTCCTTGAGTTCCAGTGATGGAGTCCCCAGGTGATGAGGTGAGCCCAATATATAGGTGTCTGAGGACCATATTTTGGGGGTGACAAGAGTTTTCTATCTATTCAGGTCACCATCAAATGATATGGTGGTCTTGGTGTCGGGCATTCTCTATGGAACAACAAGACAATGGTGGGGTTGAGTGACTAAGTCCTATGATGAGTTGAACTTGGTATGATCAAACTCCGATCACCTTTTAGAGAAGATTTATATCCAGATATATTGAGGGATGTATGTATGAATGAGCATATAATGATTCAAAAGGGTAGTGCGTAAATTGTAGAGTATTAATTAAGGGTCATAGTCCTATATATATACTTAATGGATGTGGTTCGAGATCCGTTCTTCCGAGCTTAGACATTCAAGTGGGGATTGTATAAATTCATTGGATCCTATGTTATCAATCTATGAATTAAAACTTATGTTGGGGTGTTAGAAAAGGATTTGGTGGTAAGTAGTTTCCTATATGAGTAGATATAGAAAATACTTTCAGATAGTGGGCATATAAGAGGAGAGAATTCAGATGTAGGGAATCGACGTAAGTATTATGGACCTAGAGGTGAAAGATAAGTCAGGAGAAGGTAACAAGATATAAGGTATGTGGTTAAAGTCTCCCACTATGGTTCTAGTAATCCCAGGGAGAGGTGTTTATGCTCATGTGAAAGTTGGGGAAATCTTCCATGAGATTGTATGACCAACTATATGGCTGATACAGGGACAATGGATGGGCCACTATGGTAGATGTGGTGGTAGGAATAAGTAGGTTTTTAGGGTTGTGTATGTGGAATAGAAGCCAAGAGAGAAGCTAGAGGTGGAATGTGCTTAATTTTTTTATCACCACTAACCTATTTTTCCACACTAGGCACCTAGAGCTGGAGGATAGGGGTGGGGAAGCTATCGGTGGTTGATATTTATGACCTAGAAGCTCCAAGAATGAAACGAGGTATGATTTTTTCCCTTTCTACCAAATCTATGGTACTAATAGAAATGGGTTCTATTCATTCGTTTACATCCAAATATCTATTTCAAGACATAGATATTCCACTTTATCCCTTGGTTTGATCCATGTTCTTGGATATTCCAACTAGAGATGACACATTGATCACACACTTGTGCCAATTGTGTGACCTGGATAGTAGAGGTGATAGCTTCAATTTGCATATCTTTATAATAATTATGAGGCCTTACCAAATCATCATAGTAAGGTATTATATATATAATTTTTTCCTAGATGAACTATATCAGGAAGAGGATATTTGATGTCCATAGTGGTGGGAAAAGATTTTACTTTGTTGCTGAAAAGGAAAACCATGATGTGTAGGATGGACTAATTCATAGGATGGTGTAACATATTAATAATGATTTTTTTATCATTACCTTTGGCTCATTAGATGTTTTTGGTTTTTATTTCCCTATAGTGGTGGAAGAGTATGTGTAAATATTTATTAAGGATGTTCCAAGGTTACCTCCGCACCGAGAGATAAAATTCCGCATTGATCTATACTGTGGGATAACACCGATATTTTTTTCCATCATATTGGATGGATCCTACAGATCATTGTGAGTTGATTGTTTAGTTGTAGGACATATAGAGGAATGGATTTGTAAGACCCAGTTATGCACTCTTGGAAGCACCAACATTGTTCACGAAGAAGGCATACCAGATTTTAAGGGTTTGTGGGGACAACAGGTGCAAGAACCAGGTGACCGTGAAGAAGAATTATCTACTACTGTGGGTCAATGAACTCTTTGATTAGTTGAGAGGGAAATGATGGTTCTAAAAGTTTATCGTTGTATCATACTATCACCAATTGCGAGTACATGATGATGATATACGGAAGATGAAATTCATATATTTCTATGGTCACTATGATTACTTGGTGATTCCCATTGGTTTGAAAAATTCCCAAACAATGTTCATGGGATTAATGAGTTTCATCTTTAATCCCTTATTATACTAGATCATGATAGTCTTCATCTATTATATCATTATGTACTCAATGTCTAAGGTGGAGCATGTAAGACACTTGAGTATGGTTCTAGAGGTACTCTCATAGAATTAGAAATATAGGAATCTCTTGAAGTTCTATTTATGAATTGATGATGTTCAATTTTGGGGAGATGTTATATTAGTAGATGGATTGGTAGAGGAACCGGAAATGTTTGATGAAGTATTATCTTGGGATCCACACAAGAGCATGACGAAGGTGTAGAGATTCCTTAGGTTGGTATGATATTAACAGTGATTCATAATTATCTTCTCAAGGATATCATCCCCCATGATAGATTTGAACAAAAGGGGAATCCATTCTTTTGGAAAAAGTTCTTTAAAAGTATTTTCATGAGTTGATGTTGAGATTGATGAGTGACCCCATATTGAGATTACCATAAGAGGGTATCAATTCTATCATGGTATATAATTCATCAAGAACTATGTCTAGTTTTGTTCTGATGTATAAGAACGTAATGATTCTCTATGGTTTATGTTATTTGATAGAAAACATATAAAACTAGATGACCCAAGAACATGAGTTAGTAGTGGTCGTATTTTCACTAAATATATGGAAACACTACGTTATGGTTGAGCGGAATATCATATATTATTATCACAAGAGACTAAAGTATATATTTTCTCAGAAGGATCTCAACTTTTGACAAAATAAATTACTGGAGTTCCTCCAGGATTATGAATTTGAGATTATCTATTATCCTTGGATGGAGAATGTTGTTTCATATTCTCTTGGGAGGAGATCTTGTTCATAATTAATGAATGAGGCATCATTTCAATTATCCTTTTTTGATAGAGATTGAGAAGAATAAAAATAGTCAATGGTTACTATGTCAAAGATTTTAAACCGAGTTAGGAGGAACAACGTAGGGATACCAATTGTGAGACCCTACGTTCTCAGATATCCTCTAGAAAAGATAATTAGGGATTTTTTGAATATGGGGAGCATATTTTTCCTTTTAGAGGATACATGATGGTAAAAATTACATTACAGTATGAGGTCCTTAGTGAGTTTCATACATCTCATTTGGAGGTACATATAGGTGTGGTAGAGATGTACCAAGACCTCCAACATTATTTTTGGTGTCAAGGGGTGATGAAGGGAGTTGCATAGTTTTTCTCTCGATGCCTTACTTTTCAGCAAGTGAAAGATGAGAACCATGTTTTAGTGGATTTAAGATGAACCCTTGGGGTTCCATTGTTGATGTGGGATATGATATCCATATAATTCATCGTGGTATTAGCACATATGTGTAGGGGATGTGATTCTATCTGGGTGATCACATATCGACTCACAATGTTATCCCACTTCCCAACTGTTTAGGAGAAAAATTCAATAGAGATCATGGGATGCCTCTACATGTAGAATATAGTCCAAATATTTGTAGTTACATCAATGATCATTTCTAACCATGATGATCGCTTGAAATCTTAGTGATGAAAGGGATTGAAAGAGGCATTTGTGGCTTAGTTTCATTTGAAAACAAATTTTCACCCCCAGACTGATAGCCAGACTAAGTAGACCATTCATGTTTTGGGGGACATGCTACGAGCATGCATGTTGGAATTTAGCTATAGTTGGGAGGATCACCTACAACTGGTGGAGTTTTTATATAAAAAAAGATACAATACAACCATTGGTATGGAATCATTTGAGGCCTCATATGCGTGACTAAACATGTCAAAAATTAATTGGAATTCCCAAAGAGAGTCAACACTTATGGTACCATAGTTAGTGTGAACTACTATTGGGATGGTGATGATTATCCATGAGTAGACAAGGATAGGAAAAATCTAGTAGATTTATTCAACAGATAGGTAAAAGATGTATTTGGAGTTTGATGTGGGAGACCGCATGTTCCTATGGATTTTAACTAAACATGGGTTATATAGATTCTTACTAGGTTGAAATATATCTTTCAGGTTCATGTTCCCTTTCTAGAAACTACATAGATTTGGTGAGGTGGTGTACCGCTTGGCTCAACATCCATAGTTAGACTAGGTACAAGACATCTTCCACATGTTGGGGCTAAGGAGGTACATGCATGGCCTATCGCATGTTATTGAATTGGGTGAGATGGAAACATGGATAAAGATGCCCTTGATGAGTACCCAGCAAAGGTCAATGATAAATAGGAGAGGATCCTTAGAGGGAGAAAAATTCCTTTAGTGCCTATTCAGTGGTAGCATATGAATCTTTAAAAGATAACCTGGGAGTTGGAGGATCATATTCGTGCTCAGTACCCACATATCTTTATTATCCACTTGTTTTGGATTTTTGGGATGTAAATACCCATGGTGGAGATAAATTAACGGATAAAATTTTATATGCATTATTTTTTGGATATTGTAAATATTTTTTGAGGCCAATCACGTAGAAGGGGTGTGTTTCTGAGGCCTCATGTTCCTAGAAAAAATGTTTGAAATATATTACAAATATATAATAGAACTCAGAAAAACAATTCCTAAAAAAGTGGAATAAAATCTTATTAGAGTCCCAAGTTATGAATATGAGGGTACTTTTTACTTCAAAACACATGTGTTACCTTATGCACGATATAACATTTTTTGGCAAGGGGTGTTTGTGGAAAAGCCATCAGAGGCACAAAAATGAATAAAATAAATAAAATAAATGTATTGAATAATTCATTGATGCAAAACCCTAATTTCACTAACATGAAAACTATTATGATATAATAATAGGGTTATCCTAATAACCCAAGATTCATTAGGGAGTGTGGGGGAAGATCATTTAATAAACAACAACTGAAAAAGGTTTTATGATCAGTGTCCAATGAAATCAGAGGATCGTACTAATGAATACGACAAGACTTCTTTCTTCATCAGAGATTGATCATATTTTGAGGTATGAAATTGTTTATTTTGAATGCATCCCATTTTATGATTTCTAAGACAAATTTAGATCAATCAACTAACAAATTGATTTGTGGATAATGCACACTATGTGTACAAGATTGATTTATCTAGGAATTTGAAAAATTCCTTGTGATTAAATGTTTATCTCTTAATCCATCATTATAAAGGAAATGGATCTAGGAAAACATGAAAATTGGATGAGGTTCATTCCTCTTGTTTGTTATTATTCGTTTCTCCCATATTTATTCACTAGTAGTTGGAAAATACCTTGGTCTTCAGTTCGACAAATATCATGGAATCGAATGTTTTTCACCCATTTCATGGAATAATGAATAGATATCATAGATCTAGGATTGGTACGACATATTAATCACATGATGATGGAATTTGTTTCTGATCAGACTGTTTTGGAAACTGATTTTTTATTTCATTTGGTGTGTGATGATGGGTGATGTGTGAGGGTGTTATACCATCATACTCAAAAGATGAAATCCATTGTTTGTCTATGGAAAGGATCGGTCAATAGTGTTCCATAACTTCCAGAAAGAATCACAACTAGATTATTGTACAGAGGAATGAGAGGAGATGTCGAATCCAAATCTATATTTCTATAAAATCCCTAACAAAATGGTATTTACTATAATGTTACATTCCATGTTGGTCCCTCCCCATGGTGACCATGGTTTGAGGATGGAATTTAGTTTCAAATGACATGTTACCCCTACCCGATTCCTCGTCATGTACTTGGGATGGTATATAAACACATACATGAGTACACAAGAAAGATCACATAGTGGAACCCCGCATGGACATGTCAATTATTGGTGTACATATAGAAAGCCATGTACTAGGACATGAGAATAAGCATGCAAGAATTGGGAACACCATGTACTTTCACATGGACATAGGCATAGGCTATTTTTCATAGGACATACCTACTGTGAATGGGACATTTAATTTTCTTCTCGTACACACCATGTACTCCTTAAAATAATGCTTAGAGCCCTTTACCTCTGTATCTTAGACAATGTTTCTTTTGGGTGGGTTCCTTATATCCCTTCTCTAAGGGTTATTTTGGAATCATTTACCACGCATAGAATGATGAAAAATTGAGTAAGAATTCTTGGATAGAGTTGTTGGAATATTTCTATGAGGCCCAAGTGAGATGTAATGGCCCTGAACCTCCTGGTCTATTAATTTTCCAATTTCCAAAGTTTGGGATGCCCTGGATCCAGTATGTCCAGATGTGAAGGGTGGTGTATCAGTGGCGGGATGTCACCATGGTGTCACCGATCGGTGTCTCATCGATCACTATTTCCCAGATTGGTGTGTCCCCAATTGGTGTGACATGGATCTGTGTGATACCGATCTATGTGACACCGATCAGTGTGTCCCAAATCTGTTCTAGAGGGGATTTTTGGGTTTTCTTTCCCCAGTCATTCCCAGAACACCACTTTTAAGTCATTTAACCTTATTTAAGTGGTTTAAGGCCATTTTTAGTGCCGTAAAGAACGTTTTAAATACCCTGGGAGTGGGGAGACCATCAATAGACCCATTGTCCTATCTTTAAATGAAATCCTTTAGCGCACAAATGTTATGGGCACCCCTCTGATGTGAATTATAAAATAATAATTAATCCCATTGTGTGCAACCATCCAACCTCATAGTGAAAACGTGATTCACCTTTAAATCTGTTCAAAATTATTATGTCGTGAATCGAGGAAAGCGTGTCTTTATCGCATGGGAGTTACTTATCTCTTCTTCTTGGATGGTTTCTTCTTTCCTTGGTGCATTCAGAGTCCCCTTTCTGGAGGCTACTGGTCCTCCTGTGCCGGAGCCATTCCTGGTCATTCTTGGAATTCTCTGAGTTCCTCCCCTTCAAGTCACCCATCTCTAGTCATTGGCTCCAGGAGAAAAACTTCGATCATTGATCATCTAATTTGGGGTTTTCCCTTCGTCTCTCTTTAATATGGATCATGAGGGGTGGTATGATAATGTTCCAATGGGGATGGATGAAACCAATCCCTAAAGAAGATAATAAATGGATTTTAAATAATTAAGGGGTGTGTTTGATAATGATGAAGTAATATTTTATCTTTTCCTATATGTTGTGAAATTTAATGGGATTATGTCCACTGGAAATCGTGGTCGTTTGTGGCATGTTCTTGCGCACCAATGAACCTCTATTTTATGGATGATCTTTTGATTGAATTGAAGTAACATTGAAATAGGTTAATCACATAAACTCAGTTGATTAGATGGATTCCCAATGAACAAGAATCCTAGTGTGGTCACCCCGATTAACCAAACAGAAAGTTAGAACTAAATTAATGGATTTTCCATATTTGAGAACTCCCTTGCTCTTTTCTGGTGATGTTTACGGTTGATGATTGTGAGGTGATGTGGATGGAAATGGAATCCTTTTTTGTTGTGTAGTTTTTGGTTTGTGGACCTGAGGCCGCGTGGGGATATATTTTGGGGCTCGGTTTGGTTCCAGTACATTGAGTTATCTCATGAATCCCTTTTGATGTTGTGACATTACAAGAGAACGTGGTGTGAATGCTTAAATTGATTCTTGGATGTTTTTCCTTCCTTGGATTTTGGCTATGTCTATTAGTTTCTCGTTAGTGAAGACTTATCTAAATGAAATCACTTGAATATGAAAACAAGAATGGGTTCAATGGAGAAATTGTTTTTCAGGAAGGATTTTTGGCTTGGTTTTGGCTGTGAGGTTTCTTATGAATGAATAGTCATAAGGGAGTTTGTGTATAGGCTGTTTTTGGAGCCCTAGGTTTAGAAGAGTTCTTTTTTACCTATATATATATATATATATATATTCATATGTTTCTTTTTCCCACCCCACCTAAGTTGAAAATTTCATGCGGAACACCCCTATTTCTTGGGGGAGGGTATTTTTCCCAACACTCCTATGTGTGTCTGGTTATTAGCCCCTTTTCTGATCCCTTTTCTAAGTATCCCAAGACTCTTTGGGTAGGCTGTGACGACCTGAGGTCCATTATAGCCCACGATTCATTGGGTAGGGTAGTTGTGGTGGTTCGCCCATGTGTGTACAGGAAGTTTGTTTCCCAAGTGTCTACAATATGAGGCCCAGGTGCCTTTGGGTGTGGCGGTAGTGGTTTTGACCTAGGTGTCTACGGGAATGGTTAGTTGTGGTTGTGGTAGCCCAGGTGTGTGCGGGCAGGGTATGGCAGCGGGACTGCGGTGAGAACTGCGGGGGAGGTTTGATGTGTAGGATATCTTCAATAACTAGTGGGAAAGTGGTACAGGGTACCCAAATATCGATGTTCTATTACTATTACTTTACTTGACTTGAGTTATTTTGGGAGTCTACCTTGGTGAGGTTTGGGTGGATAGTTCCCTTGCAAGGTGATTTGGTTATCTCCTTTTCCCACGAGGAATTAGGAAGCCTCCCCACTTGTGCATGAAAGATTTTTGTTTTCCCTACTGAGTATACCTATATACTCACCCTACGTATATAAAACTACTTTGAGGATTCTAGGAGGACTTCGGGGATTGTGAGGGACCATACTAGTTCGGTATTTGGGAAAGTTGATGTTTCTGTTTTTCATTACTTTGGTAATTTCTTATAGTGTTTTTCTTTTACTTTGTAGCATTTAATTTTGGAACATGCATATGGTTTTTTTGCCTTTACTATTACCTCAAGTTTTGGGGTTGTTTGGGATTACTATCTTATCTTCCGCTCCGACTAAATAAAAAGGGTAATGCCTTCCTTTTTTGTGTGTGATTCTATACCCTGGTTACTAGTTTCCACTCTGGGACCTATTGAAGATGGGTTTAAGGGGAATTATCTCCCCTTTAACTTGAGGAAGGAAGGGTCTGACAATCTATTTTCCCTTCCCTCATCTTGGAGAAGGCGGGTCGTGAAAGAATGGTATCAGAGGCAGGTTGAGAGATATGATGGGCCTTGGGGTTAGGAACAATAAATATTTCATGGGATGGTAGATTAATAATTTTAGGAAATATTTGTGCATGAAATAGAACAGGGAAGGCCGACTAGGACATAGGATTTTAGGCCCCCCTATGATCCGATGTAAGGAATTTGGATCTACAGAACGACCAAGTGAGGCTACACTGATTTTAGGGTAGAGACCCTAAGAAAGGTACATGCATCATAATGACTTATGTTCTTGCGTGTTCTAGATCTTTTGGGAATAAGAAAAATCTATGAAAAATTTAACAGAAATTTTCTACACTACTCGGGCTTAGGTATTCCTTGTTTACATTGCAACTGTGGCACCCGGACGATGAGCATGGGTAGTAGTGGTGATTGAGGCCCTGGAGGCTGTTGGGTCTGATCAGTAGAGGGTTGATCAAGAGGAGGATGATGACAAGTGGTAGAGGATGCTTCATGAAATTTAGCAGCCGACCCTCGTGATGTATGAGGGTAGTGTCTCAGACATGGAGACGAAGAGATGGTTCAAGAAGCTAGTGATAGCTTTCTTCTTGATCTAGGCTCCGACGGAGTACTGGGTTCATCTGGTTGCCTGCCAGATGTTGGGATCAGTGCATCAATGATGGATTCTCTATCCTAGGGAGAAGTGGGAGGATAAAGTTTCAAGGAATGGCTTCGAGAGTGAATTCCAGGTGGAATTCCTCTCTTCCCTGATGAAGGTGGAGAAGAGGTAAGAGACACTCTCCCTTCAGCATGGGAGAATGTCAGTAAGGGAGATTGGAATCAATTTCAAGGATATCCTTTGTTTTTCTCCAGACCATTTTCTAGATAAGGAGTGTCGAGTGAGAACTTTAGAGGAGGCACTCTGACCTTCTCTTCCATATGTTTTTACTCCCTTCACCCTACTGACGTACTTGGAGGTCCAAAAGAAGGTTGGAGTGGTGGAGTGGATGCACACGCTGCAAGGTGTTCTGCGAGAGGGGAGAAAATTGTTCTTGTCAAATCGGAAGGCCATCAACAGCAGGCCTCCAACATCAGGGCCTTCTAGGTTTTGGCCAGTGGGGAGTAGGCCCCAACAATTCCAGTTTCGATCTCTCAGTCCTCGCCCTTTCCTTGCGGGCCCAGGACTGCGGTGGTTCATTTGTTGTAACCGTGGGAACCTTTGGAATCAGTGCCCAGACCGAGTGATGTACAATGGGGGTGGGCAGGTTCAGTTCCAACCTTAGAATCAGTAGTTTCCGGCTAGGCCCTTTCAGAAATAGCAGCAATGAAATCATGCTCTTTCTTTTCCTAGGGAAGAAGTTTCAGGAGGAGGATGACCCCAGGGTGCTCCTCAAGGACCTAATCTAGGGTGTGGTCATGGAGAAGGCCGACAGCTGAGGGGTAGAGGAGTTGGGTTTGGAAAGTTTCATGCGAAAGAAGTAGCAGTTCCAGTAGGCCCGGAAGTTGTTTGAGGTACGATCACCATGTTTAGCACTCTTGCATGAACCTTGTTTGATTCAGGAGCATCACACGACTTTGTCACACCCGGTCTAGGCCATGCATTAGGACTAGACATAGAGAGACTCTCTATGACCCCAGTATTGAGTACAAAAGTTGGAGGACATACCGACCTGTTTGATGTTTGTTGAGGATTCAGACTAATGTCAGTGCCACATCAATCTAGTGGGGAAATCCTTCTGCTGCAAATGCAGCCATATGATGTCATCCTGGCCATCTACTGGCTGTTTTTGGTGAATTCCATTATAGACTGATTCTGAAGAAGAGTCATGTTCTCCTATGAGGATGGCCAATGTGTGGATTTTTTTTGGAGAACAGAGTTTTCAGGTGGGGAGATGACGTGTAGAGCCTCTTTTTGTCTAAGATGGCTAAGATTTCAGCAGAATCAGTGGATGTGGAGATGATGGATGTTCCAACAGTTGTCAGAGAGTTCTTGGAAGTTATTCCTAGGGAGGTTATGAATCTACCCCCTCGATGTGATGTTGAGTTTGGGATATACATACAACCCTGTGCTCGTCTAATTTCAATGGCTCCTTATCAGATGGCCCCTTCTGAGTTGTGGGATTTGTGGATTCAGATTGACAAGGTGTCGAAAAAGGGTTTTGTTTGACCTAGAGTGTCCCCATGGTTTTCTCTCGTCTTGTTCATAAAGAAGGAATACAGTGGTCTCATGATATGCATAGACTACAATAGACTGAATCAGGTAACAGTCAAGAATCGTTACCCTCTCCCGAGGATAGATGATCTATCTGACCAGCTAAGGGGAGCTGGTTGGTTCTCTAAGATTTATTTGCAGTATGGGTATCACTAGCCAAGGGTGAAAGACAGTGATATCCCAAAGACTTCTTTTAGGTGCAGGTATGGGAACTTTGAGTTCGAATTCATGTTGTTCAGTGTTACGAATGCACTTGTTGTGTTCAAGGGGCTTATGAATGCCATTTTCTGTGAGATTCTGGGCCAGTTCATCATTGTGTTCATCGATGAAATTTTGATATACTCAAGATCAGAGGATGAACATATTAAGCACCTCAGGATGTTTCTGGAGACCCTTCAACCTCTCCAGCTGTATAGAAAATTATCAAAGTTCATGTTTATGATAGGAGAAGTGAGTTTTCTTGGACACGTGGTGTCTCACCAAGGGGTAGTGGTTGATCCATCCAAGGTTTAAGCAGTTGTTTCTTGTGAAACACCCAAAAATGTGATGGATGTCCTTATTTTTATGGGTTTGGTTGACAATTATCAGAGGTTCTTACCCAAATTCTCTTGAGTTGCATCCCCTTTGACATCTTTGACTAGAAAGGACTAGACCTTCATGTGGAGTGAGCTGTGTTGGGTATCTTTTAGCTATCAGAAGGAAAAGTTGGTCAGCGCTCCAGTGCTCAGGTTTCCAAAGGAAGGGGTGTTGTTTGAGGTATTTTGTGATTGTTTTGGACTCAACCTGGGGTGTGTGCTGATGCATCGGTGGGGAGTGATATATTATGGGTCTAGGAAGTTTTTTACACATGAAAATAACTATTCCACTCATGACATAGAACATGAAACAATAGTGTTCGTGTAGAAGTTGTGGCAGAATTAACTCATCAGGGATCACTTTGTGGTATTCACAGATCCCAAGAGTTTGAGGCATATCTTTACCCATTGGGACCTGAACATGAGACAAAGAAGGTCGGTAGAGTTTCTTAAAGAAAATAACATAGAGATCAATTATATTGATGGTAAGGGGAATATTGTGGCTGATGCCTTCAGCAGGAAGTCACAGATGGAAGCTATTCAAGAATATGTGGATGCTTGGGGGGAAATGGAGGAATTTGTTTCCCTACACCTGGATTTAAGGGTGGATGGTTGTAGAGGTTGTCTGTTTTATATGAAAGTGCATTTCTATCAATTGATGTAGGTGGAGGAGATTTAGTGGGTAGACTTAGAGAGTGAGTGATTCACCATCAGGTTAACCAAGGAAATGCTCTGGAAGGGTGGTAAGAGGATGGTCATAATTAGATTATTTTCTGAGGGAAGTTGTTTTTCCCAGAGGAGATGCACCAGGAAGTTCTCCCTGAGTTCCAAAACTCACTTTTAGCAGTACACCTTTGAGTTTCTACAATGTACTGAGGTTGAAGGGAAATATTTTGGTGGCCCAAGGTGAAATGGGCGGTGGATGAGTTCACTGCAAGGTGCCTGGTGTGTCAGTAGTTGAAGGCTGAACACCGCATCCCAGGACGTTGGTTGCGGCCCATAGATTTACCTGAGTTAAAGTGGGATGAAATATCGATGGATATCATCATAGAACTACCCAGGGTTCAAGGAGGCTATGATGCTATCTGGGTAGTAGTAGACCAGCTGACGAAATCAGATCATTTCCTAGTGATAAAGGAGTCAAGTGCAGTGGATGCCTTAACACAGAGATATGTGGATGAGGTGGTGCAGTTTCATGGAGTTTCAAGGTCCAGAGTCTCAGATTGGGATGCATGGTTTACCTCACGAGTCTGGAGGGGATTACAACATGCTTTTAGAACGCATCTATGTCTTATCACTGCCTTCCACCCCCAGTTAGATGGGAAGATAGAGAGAACCATCCAGACTTTGAAGAATATGCTACGTGCATGTTTTTTAGACTTCAGGGGGATCATGGGAATGCCATCTTTCCTTTGCAAGGTTGTATGAATCCCTTTTCTGGGTTCTATATGATATTCTTCATCAATTCATATAAGTCAATTTGGGAAATTCTATAAAGAGTATTTGTAATAATTGTTACAATAGGTATGAGTTTTATTGAAATATCAACTTCACAATTTAGGCATAATACTAAAAAAATATTCATAAAATAGATTAAAATATTACCAAACAATTGGTATATCTTTAATGTTGATATTCTTTTAACTAGTTGAGATAAATTCACCCATTAATAGGTATTAATACCCAAATAATTGATGTAACAACTATTATAATTTCAAGTTCATCCCTGCATTGATAGAAAATCAGAGGATGATTCAGAATATAAA
This sequence comes from Viscum album, assembly GCA_963277665.1. NCBI lineage: Eukaryota > Viridiplantae > Streptophyta > Magnoliopsida > Santalales > Viscaceae > Viscum > Viscum album. Next base: position 1,433,842,363 of record OY728151.1, on the reverse strand, counting down.
ATCTAACCTATATTTCTTGGGAATTTATATATTATTTACATAGAGAGAAAAAACATTCTCAACATAATATAAAATTTCACTATAGGAAGAATAAAAATATTTTTCAGAAGAACATTATCATGAAAATATATTATAGGTGATAAATAGACTTGAGATTTAAGCATTCTACCATTTGGTGTTTCCACTTATAAATCAACATCTTCGAATTTAGGAGGTAATGTGACACTCATAGAAAATTATTTAGATAAAAAATACTATATAATACATGAGAAAAATCAGAAATTTCCCATTTTAAGGTGGATGATAAGTGTACATTTCACCACATCCTTCTCATGACCCACTTTATTAGTTGATTCTGATTATTGTTATTAACCCTTCGATTCACACAATGGTTTTTGTAATTTCTATTCTCCTTACAGTTATATCATTGGAGTGTGTGTGGACCAATATATTGATATTTTATTCCATTCATTTCATTAGACAAACTCTTTATATAGACAAAAAAATCTTGTCATTTATGACCTTCTCCACCACATGTGAAGCATTTACCTATCCCTTGGAGGAAATTTACCGTATGTTTATTATAATAATTTTTCAAGAAGAAACATTAATTTTCTTCCTTCCATGAGTTTTTTTATATGAATCACTATGAAAGTAATTTTTCTCTTCCTGTCCCCAAAAAAGATGACAATAATGAGAGTCTCAACTATCAATTTCATTATAGATAGAACATCCTAAAATTTATTTATATCTATCAATGTATCTTTTATCAAACTCCAATTTAGGAGTTAGTTTTTTATTCCTAAATAATCGTTCAGTTTTACTTTATTGTTCAATAATAAAACCTAAAGTGTACCTTTCTAGTCTGCTAAAATATTCTTCATAAGTACCAATGGATTTTTCATCCATCACCCTTAGTTCATGGAATTCAACCTATTTTTTAAATATAAGATTTTGAGGAAAATAACTATTAAAAAAATACCTTATTAAAACCATCCATGATATAGATTCAATTACCTCCTATTTTCATGTATTATTGATAAGAGTAAACCATTGATCGACATCACCTTTAAAATGATACAAAACCAAAACAAAATTATGATAGTTAAAGTACATGGAAATGAATGATATGACTTCTATAGCATTTATCCATTTCTGAGTAATAAGTGGAATAAAGTTTCCTATGAAGGAATATTGACAATACTCTATTAATTTTTTTCCATGATTGGATCTTTCCATTTATCATCTGTATGTTTATCATGATTGAGGTTACATATCATATCTTGAGAGTGTTGGGTGAGAATAATCATAATACATGGAATCAAATCTCCCATTCCATTTGGGTTCTCATGAGGACAATCTTCACCTTATTCATCACACGTTATGTTCCCATGATTCCTCTGAGATCCAACCCTTGACTAAAAAAATCATAGTTTGAGAATAAAGAATCAATAATCAGAGTGATAAATCATTTGATAATGAAAATCATTCCTATGATATCCTCAAATATGAAACATTCAAATCAACCTATGAAACATTAGATTCATCCAATATCTCCTTGTTTTATAATTGGATATCATAGGTTTTATTATCTCATAACAGATAACCTAAACTTTAAAAATAAATAAACCCTTTTATGATACCAAATTAGGTGACCTCTTCATCACCCAAAATTGAAATCCCATATGTAGTTCCCTGAGTTTGTTGGCCACATGACCTCAAGCATACCTCTTGATTTGCTAGAGGCTTATGACTAGCATTAAGGGTCTATGATTATATTATGGAGAGATTATTGCCTCATGATCATAATAAGTTATAATAGTAAATAATAATGATAAGTGGTGGAATATGTAATAAACATCCAGCTGCAGAATAATAAATCATCCAGATTAGTCAACATGTGTAAGCTAAATCAATATATCATACATAAATGGTGAAAATTACAAGATCCAAAAAAATAAAGTACATGTGATAACGGGGTACTTTCATACACAATATGATACAAAAAGTGAAAAAATAACAAAAAATTCCTCCACTAGAAGCATGATCATTGGATCAGTCCTGAACTCATATAATCCATCATTGTACTAAATAATAACAAACACAAGAAGTTTGTTGCTTCCCTTTTTCTGTACCTATGACATGAAGTCTATTCAAGTACCATAGTAATCCCAAACATGGTTTTTGATATACTTACTAGACCACCACTAATTATTTATAGATCTATCCGGCTTGTCCATATAAAATGAATTGTGTGATGGTACATAATAAATGTAATGTATTAAATTATAAATAAATCACGTAAGACCGGGTTCCTCGTGGGACTCTGACCAACACTACCTGATTCAGTATAATAATGTTATATATGAACCATGTTCAACTAGTAAATGTATGATATGGGTGTATAAATGGGTCATCATAAATTATGTATCAAGAATGGTTCAATCCCAGGCATGTTATTTGTCTTGGAAAATGCAAACCTTGAGAAATAGTTATGAATTAATAGATATTAATAAAAGTAATCCTTATATTTTAATAAATGTAATCCTAATACTTTCCAAGGAGATCTATAAAAGGAGTCCTGAGTATCTCTCTAGGATATCTATAAATACCCATCACTGTATGAGTTCGTTCAAGGAAATCAATAAAAGTAATCCCAAGTATCACTGTCTAAATGCTGTAATAATAAAATTATATTCCCATCCTAGGTGTACCACATAGTGGGACACATATCACTATGGTATAGTATAACCATAATTCCCACCGAGCCCATCCATGTTAACTCCCATGGGGACCCATTATTGCTCATGGGTATGTACAATATCCACCTGGTGAGCCTTTCCTAGGCATCCTATAAAAAATCCAAGTATTTATCTTGGTATATTTAAAATATATAAAAAGATCTAATTATAAATCATGATGAGATTCTCCAAGGTGTCATTCTATTGGGAAACTTGAATCTCTTTTATATTCATATGAATGTATGATTTAACTATTGAGAACTCAAACCATATAAATAAGGCATAAATACCATAGAAACATAATCAAGTTAATGAATTCATTTAATTCAAGTAATTCAATATTTTCTATAAATCAAACGGGCATAATAAATGGTTAAACATTTTCCTTAGACAATTTAACATTCCAATAAACTTATTAAATGAAAATTTCTACACCTCTATTACTAGCTTGAAATTTTATTTCCAAGGAAATGTATCATAAACCTTTAAAAAGAGGAAACCCCATAGGGGTGCCCCATGTTGAGGAAAATTACCCAAAACATTGATTTTTTTGGTAGTTATGGTTCCGCTACACTGACTGAAAACTAATTTTTTTATTAGCATAAACCCACTTTCGAGGGAAAGGGGGAACCCAACATAACTTCAATGACTAACACATTAAAACAAACCCTTACGATCCAAGATTTATAAGCAAAAAACAACCAAATTCAATACAAAGACAGCTCCTCCCCAGCATCAATCGCATTAAGACCAGCTTTCACTATTAAAAAAATGCTCAGAAAACGTCCCATGCAGAACTGCACGAGCCTAGTACCGATGAAAATTGTCATACCCTCTCAAAGATCCAAATCCGAATAGTGATGGATAGTGAAAACTCCCTGCTCTGAACCTCTTCTGAAGTTTCCCTGTATGTGAACTGATAGTCTTTCCCCAAAAACCGCAGATCGCAGAGCCATAACGCAAAACCTCTCCAAAATAAATCCACAGAAATCAATGACCAAACTGAAAAATAATAACAGAACAGACAAAATAATAACCTGAAGCCTTCCCATCGTGATGAAAACCAATGAGGCTGCTGAAAACCATGCCTCCCCCGCAACACCGGAGAAGACCAACCAAAAATCACGAACCAAGAACCAACCATAAACTCATCCAAACTAAAACCAAAATCAAGAAACTCAGACAAAAAAATGATAATAAGAACCTTCACCGAAAATAGCACCAGAATAAGAACCGTTGTAGGCCTAAGATGCAAATCTCATCGCCGCCTTCAACGCACACGGAGAATAGATCTCCTCAACTTACCCGAAACCGACATAGAACAAGGCAACGACCGTCATCGTAGCGGCTGGAACACAAACAAAGGATCCTCACTATGCTGCCATGAATAAGGCCAGAAAATGGTGAGATTTAATGAGGTGATCGAGCCCTAGGATTGATGTCGCTACAGGAAGAAACCACACGCCATGAAGTCACCAGGCCAATGTACTGAGGAGAAGACCACAGTCGATCCGCAGGAGGGGAGGAAGGCGGCGATGAGGGGAAACCCTAGCACAGAGCCGCCCCTTACGGGCCCATCGATCCAACCTATTCTTATGATTCCACTACACATGATATTAACATTTACTTTAATTAATTATACATTATGGAGGTGACATTGGGAAGTCCGATGCATGACACAATGACACATGATAAAATAAAAGAAGACCTTAAAGGAAATTAACTAGACCAAATATCTTGGGATTTTATTACTATCCTCATTTGGTGTGAAACCAAAAAAATAAATATACTATGGGAAAATAGAAAAATAGATGAAATTATTTAATATAGTCACATGACATCGCACCAAAATTGAGCATGATATGGAATGATAAATGATGATAGAAAGGAATATGAGTGGAGAGAATACCAAGAGGGATCCAATGAGATGAACATATATTAGTTTCAATCTGGTATAGATGATAAAAATAAAACCCTTGCATTATCCTGAAGAGGAGAGATCACATGGGTTGGGGATGATCTATGGGATAAACAAATGAGAAAAAATTTAGTGATTTATGTAGAAGGATTAAAGAAACAATAATTCAATAAAAATTTTAATAGGTGCATGGTTAGATAGAATGAATGTCCAAACTGTGCACCAAACATATTATAGATGCTTTAAATGGAAAATGGACGACATAGTTTTGGAGAAAGGACTTTTCAACTATGATTTACCATTGAATCTCCCTATTCCTATGGAAAACATACCAAATGGGCTATAGTGCATGATTAGACCCATCATGCATAGCCCATGAACTCCGCTCTATAGAGGTTGAGAACACCCACTCAGTCTGCCTAACCATGCATATTGATATTAACAGTATATAATAACCATTCGACCCATTTTTTTCCTCCAAAATTTTTGTCTCTATGAGGAAAACAAGCCCCAGACACCCTCATTTAATCATTAACCTCATTAAGAATTCACACCTGGTCAAAACTAAGTAAAAAAAAGAAACCAGATTTTTATTATCTCGTGAAGAATTTGATACATTACAACCTCCACTCTTTAAAATAATTCTTCTCTATGATTTCCTTTGGAGGGTGGTAAATCATTAAATGAGAAAAGTTATGTCCATTGATCATGTTTGTTAGTCTCTTTGTCCTAGGTTTCATTCTACATAAAGTCGTGCTACCATATTTCCCATAAAAGAGGGAATTAACTTCCTCTAAGATACTTTATACTCTAATCAACGATACAGATAGGATAATCCTCAATAGACTTATCAAATAGATCTCAATATCCTCTGGATCGAACGAATGAAATAGATCAGAATTATAATAGAAAAGATGGGATACATGGAAGACATCATTCATGGTCTGATACCTCTGAGTAAGGCCAACTGATAGGATACCTTCCCAACTCTCTCCACTATTTCAGAAGGCCCAATGTAATGGGACATTATCTTGGTATTTATATAAATCCATTTTTGACCCAATCTAATTTAAACTCATGGAAATACATTTTTTCCCACCTTAAACTCTATATTAGGATGAAGATGAACAGTATAAGACTTATTCTAGGATGGAGTTTTATACATATGCTTCTTTAATAACCCCACCATCTGAAAACTCTCCTGAATGAGATGAGGACCCAATAGTTCAAACTTAACTTTTTCAATCCAGATTAGGGGTGATGGACATGACATACCATAAAGGTCCTCATAATGTTCCATGAAAATAGTTTCATGAAATATTTTTTTTCCATAAAACTCTGTGAGAGGTATATTCTTCTCCCATAAACATCCAAAGTCATGCATTCATACTCAAATCATCCCCTCTAGCACATATATCATCCACTTAGACTACTTATTGGTCTGAGGGTGATATTATGTACACCGAAGAACCTATGCACCAAGCCATTTATGCAATCCCTGCTAAAATTGTGATGTGAACTGAGTGTCCCTATCCGATAAGATTGAATAGGGAACACCATTAAGGTATATAATATCATGAATATAAATCCACCCATTCCCATTAACTGAGTTTGTCTCCTGTATAGGTAGGATGTGTGAGACCTTCATGAACCTATTGATGATCACCCATACTAAATCACTACCTCAAGGTTATTTAGGAAAAACCATCACAAAATCTATAATGAAATCATTGAATTCCTAATCAAGGATAATTAGGGATTTTCAAACTCCAATATGTCTCTTGTGATCATCCTTTACCTGCTGATAGGTGGAGAAGAAAGTGATAAAACCTATAACTTGAGTCTTCATACCTAACCACTAATACTGAAAAAATATGTATCGATTCATATTGTTAAGGATACAGTGTATTTACCAGATAGATTCATGAGATTCTAACAAAAATTATTCTTGTATTTCAAATGGAACCCATTAATGTCTATGAAACTTCAGAATATCATCCTCTTTGACAAAAAAACTGGTGGTGGATCCTCTCCCAAGACACTTTCCTTTAGTATTACGCCATCAATATATGAAATCTTTCTCATTATCACTTTTTTAGGAGGGAAGTAACTATTTGATATACTAATATAGTCCACCTATGATATTCTTTAACCTCAAGGTGTAATTTAGAAAACTATTCCATCAACTGCAACTCACAACTAGCCACCTAGATGAAATGTGAATGAGTCTTATAGCTTAGTGAATTAGGTACCAAATTTCTATTTTTGGGTTTATATGTGAGGTCAATGTAAAATTTCTGTAGGTACTCTACCCATATGCACTTCTTCTGATTCAAGTCATGCTTTGTGGAAATTCATTTGAAATCTTATGGTCTATGTAAATGATGAACTATTCCCCCAATAGATAATTCATCTAACATTTTAAATCATGAACAAAATATTAACGATTGAGGACATGCATAGGGTAATTAACCCTTATGAGGTCACAAATTTCATGAAATATACTCTACAAACCGATCTTCCAACATCATAATTTCTCCCATCCTAATACCTAAAGCTTCACAATAAACTACATAGATTCTTTACAAATATATTAGAATCAAGATAGACACTTATGTAAGTCTCCATTTGAATTCTTGAAAGCCTATTTTGATGGCTTCAGACCATAATAAATCCACACCCTTTTTAGTCAATCTCATAATAGGCACATCTAGGTGTGAGAAGTCTTGAATAAAATGCATTTAATAACCATCAATCCCCAAGAAACAATTTTCATAAAATAAATTATTAGGATAATACCCTAAACTATGATTCTCACATTTTATGGGTCAATGGATTCTCATATCTGTAGAATAATATATCCCATGATTTGAAAATTATTGATAAAAAAGTGGCACTAGGTGAGTTTAGAATATAGATGGAACTATATCAGTGTATTCAGTGTCATATCATGGCGTTGGATTTTTCATGTTGAATACAAGAATATAGAATTATGTCATGCAAAAATACTACATCTAATGAATCCGAATATAGGTGGAAAACATGATTCATTAGAGTTATGAAAATAGAGGGTGAGTTTGTAAAGACGAATGACATAATGAGATACTTGTACAAGTCGTATATAATCTGGAATGTTGTACTCTATGTGTTTGATGGCCTAACACACACCTTATGGTAGTAAAAAATAATATTGATCACAAGGAAATCCATCACTCCTTGGTGTTGGATGAAGATATATCCAATACAAGGAATTTCATATTGGTTCGTAATCATTAGCTAGTTCACCTGGTTTTGATTCACACACATCTTATGGGTAATATGTGCCTTCATTGCAGGAAGAACTAGTGATCCCCAAGGTGAAGTACCAGGTCACATAAAACCCTTTTATTTGTACTCTTACAACCAGTTCTTAAGTTCTTAGAGCACTTTAGGTGCCATTTTATAGCGAGTAATGAACCCTGATTCCATCCCTAGATTTATCTCTATAGTGAACAATTCCTATCATATAGGATGCAATCTAGAGAAGCTAATACCTAAGATTTCCCTATAATGATCCACAAAGAGTTAATTCTAAAATTCACATTTTCTAGTTAATCAAAAAGGGTTTATCCATATTTCTTTTAAATCCTCCCAAACCACAGTGCTCGTGTCTAGTTCAACTCACCTCGCCATCCCATTATCTATTATGAATATGTGTACTTCCATCAGTTGATGTGAAATACATCCTATAGTGATAGAAATCAACATGGGTCTAGTATGTGACCAAGAAGTCTACCTCAATAATGAAATCAAACCTAATCATATCAAAGAACATATATTTCAATGGAAGAGTTATCTTCCCACCTTAAGAGGGTATATCTGTATTAGTGTATACTCTCCAAATGAAACCCAAATGGTTTGTCAAGATTCATGACACCATAGTAGTATTATTTCAGTAGGAATAAACTTCACATAATTTAAATATAAATAATAGACTATGAACAACCATTACCAAATAATATAGATACTAATGTTGATGATACTAGAATAGTACCTAATACTGTAGATTGCCCTGAACTCTTCTCTTTGGGAGTAGGCTGCACTACATTTATATGGAAAGATCTGAAGCCGTAAGATAAAATCTCACTAACGATGGAAGGTATGTTCTTTTGGGGGTAAAACTATATGGTATGACAACCTCATCCAAAACCACCTCCTTAACCTGAATAGATGGTTGTAGTCCAACTCCCTTCCTAACATGGAACTACAGATTCTGTACCTAAAAGAAATGCCAATACAGATCTCTTATCAATGGCTATTAAAGGTAAAATTTGGAAAAAATAGTGCACATGACCCATCCTACCGCAGTCATGGAACTTTATTAGGTTTCTCGAACCCTAAGACTTATTATATAAAATCCCACCACATTGGATTCAAACTATATAGGCGTAAGTTCACATCATCTAACTGGAAATGCCCCTATTTGCATCGTCAAAATGAATTTTCCTTCCACCCGAAAAACTGTCTCATTATCTCAAAGAAGAACCTCCAAGGTTCTCATTTTCATCTTCCCTTAGGTCTCACTACATGATGTGGTACATGTTCTTTATCACTAAAATTATGGTCAACTAGATGACATTGAACTGTGATCAGATGGACTATGAATGCCCATTTTCATATCATCTCATAGTCATCAACTTGTCAGCAGTCAGTATCGGTGAAAAATACTGAAGCTTAGATAGATGTTATAAATACTTCATCATGGACCTAATTCCCTGAAAATGATGCATGAAATCTCTGGAATATTATTCTCTCAATGCATGCGGTTGAAATAGTCAACGAAGGTGGTTTGGAAGTCTGCACAGACCATAACCTGATGAAAACATACATGAAAGATGACATCCCATGAATTATTAGGAGATTCATGGATCACATTAGTGGTAATACATATCATCCACTATGTAGTCATCTCCATAAGCTTGATGATTGATAACACTACCTCTATCCAGGATATAGCAGCATGAGGACATCCATACCCCCAAAAGGTGGGAGGATGCTGCAACTAGAATTGACACATAAGCTCTTCCATAGTAGGGTAAGTTATAGAGATACTTTTCAACATTTCGTGAAGTGAAAAAATATATCATGAAACTAATAATTGAAGCCCAGTGGAGGATCAACAAGAGGTAACTCCAGTGGCACTAAAAGAGGTAATACTAGTAGATAAAGGAACACTACCTTTGGAGTATGTTCCTAGCCACCCTCTTGGAGTACGAATCAAGGATTTCATAAATATATGGTTCTAAAATTTTAAAAAACACGCCATATATAATATTTAAAAACAATAAATATTTAAGACCATATAAGACCAAGATAATAAAAATGGACATGTACACAAAATTCTGATAATGAGTCATACCTCTATACCCACTTCCAAAATCTAGCTCTAGGAGAATGGAAAGGTCACAACTGAATATAAGAAAAACTTCTTACATCCCCAACTAAGGATATCTCAGAGTCAAGGACTCATATCACATAGTATAGGTTCTGTTATATGGAGTGTTAATTTAATTTAATATAGGAAAACACCCATTAAATTTAAATTGGAATCCACATTAATCATTTTAAAATTCATTTAATATCTAAGTTTATATAATTTAATACTTTATTACATGTATAAATATATCACAATCTAGTTAGATGTGACACTATTACAAATTTTTAAACACCCATACACATTAAATGTTTCGATTGTTTTTTCAAGTAACCAATACTTGACCCTTACATCCATTATCAGGATTTAACAGGTCATGTATAATTATTTCATTGAATAAACTACCATTTCAAATTTATTTAAGTACATGATTGATAATTTAAAATTGGTAATATAGCTATCAAATCATCTAATATGTATTCCCATATAACTAGTGGTTGATGGATCAAACATGGAATCATTGGTTAATAAATGCTTCATAATCCATTTATATAGAAAAATTCCATTTATATTGGTGCAGACACAATAATTAATCGAAATATTTTATCCCTACAAGAATCATTGACACATTTACACTGATAATAATAATTAAACTCAAAACAATTGTAGGAAGTACTGGAAATGCACATAGTAACATAAACATGGAAGGACATAATGCATGACATATGAATCATTATGTTCCCATTATAATAATTTAGATGATACCTCCATGCCATACCAGGCCAAGGAAAAAGAGAAAATAATGTTATTATTATTATTTTCAGTAATAATGTGTCAATACTTGTGTGTCACCCAACTGTGAAATCAGGCAATTTTATTGGGTACAAACCAATAAAAAAACCCATCCCAAGTAATCTGGGTTTCCTCTATACATGGGTAAGCTAATACTAGAATCAATCTCATTAAAAAATATCGAGTAATATATAGTCACATGTATCATACAAAAATAGAAATAAAAAACGAAAAATTTCTATAATACCACTTTTTAGAAACTCAACATAGAATACCCTAAGTGGTCGTCAAGTTGGTCAGCCACCTAACCTAAAGCATGGCTCCCAATATGCTAGAGGCTGCTAACTAGAATTTATGGTTCACAATGATGTGGTTGGGAGACTATACCCTCATAAAAATAGTAATAAAAAATCATAAAAAATAATGACAAGTAGTGGAAATAATAATTAACAACCTATATAAAAATAATAAATCATATAGATTGGAAAATAGATAGAAGATAAATCAATATTTGGTAAAAAATTATGTTTATTCTAGGATTCCATTAAAATGAAAGTAAATGGGTTAGAGGGGTATCAGAAAAATATGTCGACCCTGATTGTTCATACACAACAACTACATTATTTTAAAGATAAAGAACACAATATTTCTACAAAACAAGTATATAACGTTCTGTTTCTTAGATAATTATGAATATATAATATATTTAAATAATAAAACAAAAAAAAATATTTAATTCCTTCTTCTCATTCTTTTTAGTGTCCCTTTCATTCTCCATAGTAAAATTAATCACTAGTGGATACACATTAATGAAAGAGGTGAGATAAAAGCCCAGTAGTAGGATATATAAGAACATGAATGAATATAACATGGGTGAGAATAATTTTTATCATCACAACATAATTATGAGATCACAATAATAACAATTATAGGAAGCATTATATAAAATCATGGAATGTGGCAATTCATAAAAATGAAACATCATGGATTAGTAGTTAAATACTATACATAGATGTGAACAAATCTTGAAACATGTTCACGCATAACAAATGTGCATCATCATAACATCATTATTGTGAATAAATATAGCCTCACATTTATTCATATTTCACATTATCTTAAGAGATACGTAACATTACCCAATTCATTGTAGCATTATATAATTCTGATCAAACCCATCACATCAAAAAAAATTTATAACCTTGCTTTACACATAGAATGTATATGAATCATGGAAATAAAATCACTATTGGAAAGGAAATTATTTTCCTGAAAATTTGATAAATAATATGTTTTTGAATAAAATTTGTGTTATGAAAATAAAAATGGAATAAAAGTATTTGTATAAAATAATCAATGATGAGTAAAGAAGAAACAATATAAAGATATGCAAATATTTATTTTTTAAAAACAAGTTTTCTTTTTGAAAAATTGTTGCATTTCTCATAAAACCAAATTGAAAAAATGTATATCCTACAAAATAAAAGGTAAGGATAAGAAATTTTTTTATGGAACATTAATTCAACATCTATACAAAAAATGGTGTGAGAGAGGAAAAACCCAATGAAAGGGATTTGGGTTCGATAATTGACCTTACCTTATGTATGAATGATTTCTTGACTTTAATATAATGGATAATAAAATAATATTTAGTAATTAATAAATACAGAACCTTTAATACATGTATTTGTATCATTAAAATGTTTTTAGGTTCTCTTATGGATATTATAATGAGTTGTAGAGTTCAATTTCATTAATCAAGAGTGTTTCTTTTCTTGGTTTTCATGATCAGTTAACTTTTATATATGTATGGAAGATTGTGTAAAATGAGGATAATTATCCATAATTGAAAATATATGTTATTAATGAACTTTTATAAGATTAAATAATCTTATAAAAAATTTGGTTATATGGTATGAGGAATAATAATTAGATAAAAGGATAATGATAATCATTTTAGGATAATTTTGGTGGTTTCTGATCACAAAAAACTCATTTTTTATCATTCATTATTATGTATATATGACAGTTCTATAACATAAAAAGGATATGACATACATTTTTAGAGTTTGTTTAAACCATTATAATTGTTTTATAACCATCCTTGAAGGTGGTAAAGGAAAATGAAAACATTTCATCCTTGAAGGTGATAAACCAAAACCTAACATGTGACATTTGCATTTTTAAAATACAAGGGAGAGGAAAAGGGGTTTTATAATGGGATACAGAGGGGTGTTTTCTCAATATTTTTGGATAGTTTATTATTTTGTTTCTAAACTATGAAATTTTTGAACATTATCATTAAATATATTAAATAAATAATGAGGACTTGAGATTATAGTTCTCACATAATCCATGAATCATGGCATATTATATTTAATTTATAAAGTATATATACTATAAATTACGATATTTTTCTATTGACAATAAATTCATGTAATTCAAAACAGTCAAAAAAATAACCCATTCCAATTTTCAGTGTTTAGAATTCAAAAATGAACTTCATTTTATAAAAATAAACTTCTAAATATGATAAATTTAATATTTAAATTACAATCACTATTTACTAAAATATAAATATTTTAAAATCATAAGTGATTTTATAACACTTTGGAAAGGTAATTAGGGTCTCATAAAATTATCCTATACTCATAAAAAAACTAATTTTTGAATTTTTTATATGATAAAAAAATTATCATTTAAATAATTTTAGTAATTATATACTTATTAATAATTATTTATGCCTTATAGAAATACCAACACTTAATTAATAATTTTTTAAAATATTTAATTACTAATAATGTGAAATATTTATATCATAATATCTTTTATTAGATGCCTAAATTTTATTTATAATTTCATAGATGAAGTTACTAGTATATTGGTGGGATTACTATTCTTAATGTTCACATTACTATTTCAGAGGAGAAGTTACTATTCTAATGGTATAGTTTACTTAATTTCAAGAAATGCATCGTATTTCTTTAATTATTAATTTATAATGTTTTAAATGAGTTATCAGAGTGAGTTTATGTTGTTTTTAAAATATTTTATAATTATAAGAAGGAAATTTCCATTAATAAGATATTGCGTCATTGCATTCTTCCCCCCTTATGAAATTTCACCCTCAAAATTTCATTTTACATTCCATGTTGAAAATAGGTGAGATTACTTCTCCTTCATAACGTCCCCTATTTCCTATGTTGCCTCTTTATGCTTATGGTTTATCAAGAATACATTGACCAGGAGAGTTGTCATTTTTTGTTGAACCTTATATCTATGGTAAAAGATCTTTATTGGATGCTCCTCATAAGAGAGACCATTTTCAAACTATACCACCTCTAGATTCAGCACATATGAGGAATATGATCTCTATTTCATTGAGAGGGACACATGAAATATGTTGCGTAATTGAGACATGGTAGGTGGAAGTTTCGGTCGATATGCCACATCCCCAACACAATCAAGAATCTCGAAGGGGTCGATGAACATGGGTTTCAACATTCTTTTCTTCCCAAATATCATTATCCTATTCCATTTAGATAAGCATAGGAATACCATGTCTCTAGACATAAACAATCTGTCCCATCATAATGTGTATACATAGATCTTAAGTTGACTTTGGGATTCCTTGATGTGATGCAGAATGGTTTTCACTTTTTTATCTTTTCATCGACCATTTCAAGCCCAAACTGCTTAAGTTAACTAACTATATACTAGCTAGACGATGTTATTAATCTTTTCCCATAAAGGGTTCATATAGAGCCACTTGGATTCTCGAGTGGAATATTTTTTCTTAACATAAATCAAATCAAAGTATATTTTGTCCCTTCCCTCTTTGACGTCTATAGAACATCCTCTCACCAAGTCTTATAGTGTCTAAATTTTCTGTTGAGATTGGACAACAGTTTGAGTATGATGAGACGTAATGAAGTTCATCTTAGTGTTTAGATCATGTTGGAGAATTTTATAAAACATAGAGGTGAATTTAGGATCTCAATTTGATAAAATAGATAGTTGAAATCCATGTGGTTGAATGATTTCTCTGATGTATATACATGTAAGTTGATCCAGTGACGAGTCCTCATGAATTGTGATAAAGTAATCTATCTTTATAATAAAATCCACAACAACCCATATAGAATTATTTCTTATGGATGTATTCATAAGTTCTGCGATATATTCCATGGTGAGTTTTTTCCATTTCCATGTTGGTATGGGTAACGGTTACACCAACCAATTAGACATTTTCATTTCATCTTTCACTTACTGAAATAGAAGGAACTATGATTTATATTTAGTGATATTATTTTTCATATTTTCCCAGCAAACTTTCCTATAGAAATCTTAATAAATATTTGTTCTCCTTAGGTGAATAGAGAAGGTTTATCCATGTACATCATTCAAAATCTCCTTATTTATCTCTTTATTGTATGGTAAACATAGTCATGAACTAAATCTTACAAATTTTTCCACATAGATTTTTCAATCTATGTATTTATATTTTCTAAGAGCTTCCACCATCTTCTAAACATTTATATCATTTCATTGTGCATCTATCATTTTCTCTATGAGGTATGGTTGAAAAAGTGATTTGAGAAAGAATTGGTGATCATTCCTTAATGATTCCAATGTGAATCCTTTTCAAATATATGAATATTGTATC
The DNA here is from genome assembly GCA_963277665.1 of Viscum album. NCBI lineage: Eukaryota > Viridiplantae > Streptophyta > Magnoliopsida > Santalales > Viscaceae > Viscum > Viscum album. The sequence goes on along the minus strand of OY728151.1, from coordinate 1,433,826,833 downwards.
CTTCCCAATTATTATCATTGACCTTGATAATGGATCCTTTCTACTAAGATAAACTTCCACATTATTTTGCTTACCAGAATGAGAGTGTTTTGACTATTCACAATCCATGGTTAGTGCTAACATTATTCAGTGCCACATATTAATCTACTTATGTGAGAATATATATTTAAGGCTCATATGACGAAAATATTTTTCACACTTCTCTCCATTGAGATAATGCTGCTAGATTTTCAATGTGAAGATCAAATCTTCCAACTCAATACCATGAATGGGAATGTTTTTCTCATTACTTTTCAACTACCTAGAGGCATAGGATATAACATTTTCATTTTTCATTAGTAAAATCCTAATTACTTATTTGAAGTATCACTGTACACTAGAAAGAGTTACCCAGAAGCAAGATGTTTAATTACTAGTTTGGTGATATTCTTACTTTTTAACTCTTTGAATTAGTGGTCACATTTACTAGTCTAGAAAAAGTTTTCTCCCTTTTGAGTAACCTTGGTTATTGAGTTTTACAATTAGGACATGTTCTTAACAAATCCCTGGTAATACCCAGCTAGATTAAGGAAACTATAGATCTCCAATATAGATGTTAGCCTATGCCACTGTAATATTTTGTTTGTATTGGAAGGGTCTAGAGATATTCCTTTTTTGGTTATAACATTCCCCAATAATGATAATTACTCCATAAACAACTCCAATTTACTATACTTTGTAGATATATATTTTCCATTCACAAGGTCTTCAGGACATTATTCAAATTCTCCTCATGTTACTTCTTGATCAGAAAGTATATCGGGATATTTTCTATAAATACTACCAAAATGTTGTTGAGGAAATATAAAAAGTATCCATTCATTATGTACATGAATATTTCTAGATAATTAATTAGTCCAAAGGTGTAACTATGAACTTATCATTTCCATCACTTTTGTGAAAGACATATTGGGAATATCTTCCTTCCTCTCCTTTACTTAGTGGTATTCTAACCAATGGTCCACCTTAGAGAAATAATTTCCCCATTAAGTTTCATTAATTAGATATATATCCATGGAAGGGGATAATTTTCCTTTATTGTGATTATTTTAGCCCACAATAATTAATGGAGCGGTGCACTGATCCATCCCTCTTCTTGATGAAGAGAATTGGTGCACCCCATGGTGATGCACTCAGGTTTATAAAACCATTGTCAGACTTTTTATTGAGTTCAGTCAACTAAATGGTGGAAATTTCATAAGGTTTCTTTGATATATAAAAATATATAATAATAAGTTCAATTGAGAACTCAACCTCTGGGTTAGGAGGAAGACCAAACAATTCTTCTAGGAACACATCAGTTTAGTATATCACAATGGGCAAGTAATCGAGCATGATTATCTCCTATTTCTCACTAATTTGACCTTTCCGGGATCTATCATAAGGAAATAAAAAAATTTGATTCTATGGATATGAAGAAGATTCTTCATTCTCCTTATACTGGGTCAAAATTGGAGGATTCCTTTGGATGTGAAGAGTGATATCCCCTTCCAGATATTTGATGTTGGATTTGTGTAAAGAGAGCCAGTCCATGCCAAATATAGCATCAAACTATAAAAAAATATATCCAAGACTGTTTTGGAGGATTAGTTCGCAAACATTAAGTAGGGAGGAATTATATACATTTAATGCAATAGTTATCCCATTTTATATTCCCACAGATAACCCAACCTCTATATTTTGAGGTGGTTTTTGAATTATTCTACTAATCATGAATGATATGAATGAATTCATAAAACCAGAATCAAATAGCCCCTTAAATATTCATTAATGAATAAAAATCATACCTATAATCACTTCCTTTTCAGGATCCTCCTCATCAGTAGTAATGTCCTAAGATTTACCTTTCTCCTTTTTCCTTGGTGGTTATTAATGATGATTACCATCAAGGACTGGAGGTTTAGTGAAATGGATTTCATAATGTCCATGATCCATATAGTTAAGGTATTGGCCCATAGGTGTTGATATCCTATACTCCCACATATTTTCCTTCATCCTAGTGTATCTTTGAGATTAATGATATTGGTGGCCTTATATCCAAAACGTGATGCATTTACCCATCCCTTTGAGGAAATTCCCAGGGCGTTTCATCTCACATTTTTGTCATATGAGTTGTTGAGTTGTCATTCCAACTTTTTCATTTTATCTTCCATTTTGTAACTCCGTGTTTTTTACTAATCTCCATAGCCATTAGAGCATTATACAAACTCCATATTCACTTTGAAATCACATTGAAATACTTTTTTATTACTCCAAAATTCTTGAATTGATAGATACTTTTGAAGGTGTGGTTTTAAAACATTATAGAATATATCAATATACCTATCATTATTGATATAAAACCCCAAAGAGTACCTTGAATGCATTTTGAAATTTTATTTGAAGGATATGATATATCCACCTTTCTTTTTCTTCATCACTATGAATTCTATCTCCATGTTTGGATGAAGTGTTTGAGGGAAATAATTGTTAATAAACATTATCTTAATGCCTTCCCAATCCATCTCTTAAATTTTAAACTTCATCTTGGTGTTCTTAATCAATAAAAACCATTTTTATACCCCTCTAACTAGACGAAAAATGGCCAGAGTCACCATCACCATCTTAAAACATTGAAGCACATGAAATATCATCTCAATCGAGTTGACCCACTCTTATATGAATAGTTGATTAGAGGATATAGTAAATATCTATGGTCATTGCTTAATAAAATACCTAATATCTAGTTTCTTTATCTTAGGTAAAAGAGGACCTTCCACATTAGTCATGTTATTGTTCATAGCATGAGACAACTAGGTAAGAATCACCATGAAACATTGATCTCCACCTCATATTGAATTAGGGATGCCTTTCCAAAAATCACTGCATTGTCCCTCACACATATTGTTGTCCTAGTTTCTCCACGTTCCAACTATTTTTTAAAATAAAATATATTTGAAAAAATTCAACAAGTCATTAATAAAAAAATTATTCTTTTGTGAAATTAACTTTAAAGTAATATGTTGTTAGATCCCTATATTTATGAATTTTCCAAAACAAATATTCTTCATTGATTTCATATACTTAGTCTCATAATATGGGTGTTCACTATGTTTTTCTAATACTAATTAAAAAATTAACTAAATTGTTCTTTGATAAAAACTAAAGGTAAATTGATTTTTCTTAAATGAATATTACATCATCTTAAAGATAAACACAATAATTGTGCTATACAACCAGGTTATAAAGGTTTATTATATTTGAAAAATTAGGACCATAAGTAAATTTTATACAATGAAAAAAAGAATTTTCTAATTCCATATTCTATAGTTTCTTAGTAGACATTGTGTTTACCATAGTAAAAGTAATCACTTGTGGATATACATCAAAGAAAGGGTTTAGCTAAAATCCCAATAAGTAGATAGATAAAAACATGAATTAATATAACATGGGTGAGCTTAATCATATTCATCATAACATAATTTAGGTATAATAATAATAATCATAATGATAGGAAACATTAGATAAAATCATAGAATATAGAAATGTATAAAAATGAAACATCATGTCTAAGTGATCAAATACCGCACGTAATTGTGAACAAAGCTAGCATCATGTTCACATATAACGTATGTGCATAAAAATAACATCATAATTATGAAAAAATAGTGATTCATGTTTACACATATTGAACATTATCTTATGAGATATTTCATATTATCCAATTAATTGGAATGCTATATAATTCTGGACACACCTGTCACATCAAAACATTTTCATAATCATGTTTTCCACATAAAACAAATTTCAATCATTGACATAAAATATCCCAAGGAAAGGAAATTATTTTCATCATAATTTTATAAAGCATTCATTCATGAATAAACTTTATGTTTACCAAAATAAAATGGCAATAAATTGGTAATATAATCATCAATCTTGAGTGAGGAAGAAACAATCTCTAGATAAGTAAAAGATGTTTTTTTAGAAATAAGAGTTCTTTTAGTAAAATATTCTCATTTTTCATAAAACCAGATTTGAATCACATATATCCAAAAAAATTAATGGGAAGGAAAATAAATTATATTTTAGAAACATTAAAGTTACATCCATACTTAAAATGGAGTGAGATATGGAAAACACAAAGGAAAAGAGTTGGGTTCAAAAATTCACCTTACCATATGTCTGAATGATTTCATCACTTAAATATCATGGTTAATCAAATTATCATCCTTAATTAATAAATATATACCCTCCGATACATTTATTTGAATCAGTATAATTTTATTAATTTCACTTATGGACATTATGATGAGTTATAGAGTTCAATTTCATTGTTCAGTATTGTTCATTTTCGTGGTTTTCATCATTAGTACACTTGTATACATGTATGGGTGATTGTGTAAAATGTGGATAATTATAAAAAATTAAAATTATATGTTATTAATGAAATTACAGAATATTAAATGATCTTATAAAACATTAAGTTATATATTATACGGATTAATCATTAGGTAAAGAGTTAGTGATAATCATTTCAGGTTAATTTTTGTGGTTTTTGATCACAACAAACTCATTTTGTTTTATCATTTAGTATTATGAATATATGTTAGTTACTGAACAAAAAATGTTTTGAAATAAATTTTTACAATTTTCTTCAACAATTATAATGATTTTATGATCCTCCAAGAAGGTGGTTAAGGAAAATGAAAACTTTTTGTCTTTAAAGGCAATTAATCAACACCTCATAGACGTCATTTTCATTTTTAGAATGAAAGGGAGAAGAGGAGGTGTTTGACGGTGTATTATTGGAATTTCATAATAAAATTATAGTATATATATGTTATTGAAGTTATCATTCAACTTGGATTAGGGGAGGTGAGTATAGAATAATAATATAATAGAATATGAAAAGAAATTAAATGGAAAGAAGCATGATTTTACTTCTTGAATCATTCTCCTTGAGATTTTTTTAGGGGGATTGGTTTTTGTATTTCTTTTAGAAAAAAAGATTTTGGATGTGGGAGATGGGATTGGGAATAGTATTGGGGATTTTTTGGATAATTATAAAAGCTTGTAATGTGTGGGGAGAAGAGGTTTGGAGGGGTGGTATTTATAGGAGAGGGGGGAGGGATGGGGTGGTGTTTTCTCATAATTTTATTCATTGGTTTTTTATTTTGGCTCAAGAATATAAATAGTTTTAAAAGAATCACTAAATAAATTGAATAAATAATTATGATTCAATATTATCATGATTACATAATCCATGAATCAATAATAGTGTATTTAATTTATAATGTATATATACTGTAAATTACCGTATTTAACAACACACCAACAATTCAAGTATTTCATAAAATTACAAGAAATTCTTCCTAACCATTTATCAACATTTAGAATTAAAAAATGAATTTCATTTTATGTTGTTTTTATTAATATGAGAAAATAAAACTTTAAAATAAAATTATGATTTACTCGAAAAATATAGATTTTAAAATTATTACCATTTTTATAACACATTGAAAAAATAATTATGGTATAATTAAATAACACTATAATCATAAGATAAAATATAATAATTTATGAATCTATTTTATGAAAATAAATTTATTTTTAAATAATTATATTATTTTTAATTTATAAAAACATTTATGTTTAATAGAAATACCAACACTGAATAATATTTTTTAAATATTTAATTTTTTATACTATGATATATTTATATGATATTATCATTTATAATTTTCCAACATTTTATATATAATTTCATAGAAGATGATACTATTCTATTAGTTGGATTACTATTTCTTGTGGTAACATAAAAATTCCAATGTTCAAGTTAGTAATCTATTGGAATAGGTTTCATAATTTATATAAATACCTCTAATTTAATTCATTTTTCATTAATAATGTTTTTATTATATTCTCAATGTGATTTTATCTGGTTTATACTATAGTATAGAAATAATGATGAAGATGCTCAACATACAAGAGGGGAGGGGGTGAATTGTACAATCTAAAAATTCCTTCGGAACAAATAAAGTTGTTAGTGTTTAACAATGTTAAACAACATAGATTCACAAAAACTCTAGTTCTACACACATGCTTGATTCCGGAAATATGATTCTGAGAATGTTATTCCGGAAAAGTGAATTAGAAAGTCGATTTAATGAAAAGATTACAAAGATGAAGATTCTACATTAAAGTTTATAGAATCTAACTAAATCGGAGTATACAAGTATAAGGAAGTATAAGTTAGTTATACATTCCTTGACAATCAAAATTCTGCGGAAAGCTTCTAACAAACAATTAACAAGTAGTAAATATTTTAACCCAAAGAGAAGGGTATCCAACAACCTTGGATAAAGGTCCCTTGATTTATACTTTCAAGAAAGTCTGTCTTACCCACACCAGGGTATGCCCTAGATATGAAGATCAGAGTCTGTCTTACTATCCCTACATGACCTCATCTTCAAGGTAGTTGGTACCTCTATCTTCCACATCAAGGAATTCCTCGAACATAAAGGCAGTCAGCAACTCTGTCTTCCTATCCACTAAATCCATCAAATGTACTCAGCAACATTTGGAGTTGCACGAAGAAAAACTGAACAAGAAGTTTAGTATGCACTATGCATGAGAGTCTCTCTCTAGAAATCACTTCAGCTGCATGTAATTTCCAGATTCGTAGAACAGTCAGTCAAAAGTTGTGAGCTCTTTCAAATGAGCTTTTATTTATAGGCACATCTTCAACGTTCAGCTCCCTCCTCCAACGGTCATATTTTTCCTTAAATCTCAGAGGGACCTGTACACATGTCACTCAACCAACATCTAGTTAGAAATAGAATAGACGACATCGATTTATAACCATATCAGGAATAGATTGAATAAGGAAATCATTTTTCGTAATGTAAGGAAATATTAAAGTTCGGAGTTTAATAAGAAATACGATTCGGAGTCTATAAATCATAGATATTTGTATTCTATTTTTCAGTGAATTCATAGTTTAGAACTCTAAAGACTTCCAAGTCTGAATTCTTATGAATTCATAATTGGAATTTGGAGTCTGAATTCATAAGAATTCGTATCCATAATTTGGAGTATGAATTCATAAGTGTTCGGATTCTGAACTCATTAAGAATTCGTAATCGTAATTCAAAACTGGAATTCAGAGTCGAACTTCATAAAAGTTCGTAACAAGATTTCGGGGTGGAACTTTATAAAGTTTCATAATTCAAATTCGCAGTGGAACTTCATTAAAGTTCATAACCAGAATTTGGAGTGGAACTTTATAAAAAAAGTTCATAATCAGAATTTGTAGTGGAACATCATTTATGGTTCATAAACAGAATTCAGAGTGGGAAAAAAATACTCTTTATCTAGTATTATATGATTCCGAGGTTTTAGAAATGAAACCAAATTTTATATTTAGACAAGATAATGAAAAATAAACAATCTTTTAAGGATAGACTTCCATGGGGAAGGAAAATTTTCTTTATAGAAGTAAAACACATGATAAAATGAAATTTTCCTTGAGATAAGGTGTTTGTGATTTTAAAAACAAGAATGGATGGTGAATTCATAATGAGATCTTGTTAACTTAACAATCTCCCCAAACATGAAAGAATGAAAAAGTCATAAGGAAAACCTTATTGACTCAACAATCTCCCCAAACATGAAATAATGAAAATGTCATAAGGAAAACCTTATTGACTCAAAAATCTCCCCCTTTTTGGAAAGCACAAACAACCTTACAAAAATAAAAATAATAACTTATAAAATATTTCTCTAGACTTCGAAATAAAACTTATCTCCCTTTACTCATGGAAAATGATGAATACGGCTAACTCCCACTTAGGCATTGGAACTCCAAGGATCGTTTTCTAGATTTCTGGAATGATATTTTTCATTATCTTGAGTACATAAATCTCTGTGATGAAAAATTCCCCCTTAGATAAACTCCATATTACTTAGGGATATTTCTTCTTTAGAGAGAATTCTTTTTTCCTTTCCCCCCCTTTACTTAGAGTTCTTTTCTCATTTCTCTCCCTTTGTGATTTTGAAAAAATAATTTGAGGGAATGGAAAACAAATATAGTACCAGAAATATTAGTACAAAGCATCCAAAAAATAAGAAACCAAATTTTCATTAAGATATGAAGAATTTGTACAAGGAAAAAAATACAACAAATGATCAGATTGGATCTATTTTTATTTCTTCTCCTTGGGTATCAATATCATCACTATTGTTTTTATCTTCTTTAGCTCCTTGTAGTCTTCCTCTACTTGCATCTCTAACGTTTTGTTCCTTTCTTCCTGAGCCTTCAGAGCCTCTACCTGAACCATTAGCAACTCAATCTGCTTGACTAGCTTCACTTCGATCTCGATCTGATGATCCCTTTCCCACTTCCAACTTTGGGAAACAGAATGAAGCTTCCCATTCAGATCTTTTATAGTTTTTATCTAGAAATTTTTCTAAAGAGTCATATTTTTTTCAAAATTGATTGTGAGGTCCTTGATCTTACCATCTTCTATGTCAAAATCCTTCTTTACACCATCTTGGAACTCATCATGTTCTCTCATTTCTTGTACTGACTTTTTTGACCAGGTAGCTATTTTCTTACAAGATTTTTTGTGAGCTTTGTAAGCTATATGGAATGTTTTGAAATCACCCTCTATCTTTACACACTTATCCATAACCATGTATACAAAATCTGATTTATGGTTCAATGTGTGTTATAGCATCTGACAGCTAGAGTCCATGCATGAAAAAGTGGGAATGTTCCCAACAAGATTCTTCAAGGATCGTTCAACAAAATCATGTACTAAGGAAATGATTCCGAATCTGAAACATTGATGTGAGAGGGATCTTTCTCTAGCTCAACAAGCTTCCACTACGAAGATTCACTAGCTTCCTTCTTTTTTGAAACAATTTTATAATGTGTATCCTTAATCAAATTTTTCCCTCAGCATCCTCTGGGGGAATGAAATCATGATTTAATCATTCTTCCTCAGAAATATTATTTACTCATTCTTCACCCTTCTCTTCATCCATTCCAGAAGTAACTAACTTCTATGATTCGACTTGTGAAGTTCAGATTAAAAATTTCTCGGAAGGAGTTCCCTTGTCCGGATAATCTTTGACTTTCTTTATAAGGTCATTTGTGTCACCACTTCCTTCTACTTATTCATCTTCTTCTTGTACTTCAACTTCTTCAACAAGTTTTTCTTTGATCTTTTCCGGAGTGACATAATTATTTCCTGGGGTCCCAGGTAAGTCTTCTTCCAAGAAGGATTACGACATCGAAATGTTTTCAGATGCTACTTCAGTAGCTTTTAACAATGATTGTACTATCTCGGCTTCATTCATTTTCATCTTTAGCTTCTTTTCCTTAGCTTGCTTCTCAATATCATCAGTAATTGACTCTTTCAAAGACTTTTATTCTATAGGATCCAAACCAAAATGTGGCTCCCCTGATTTCTTATTCTTCTTATCCTCCCTGCATTTTTCTATAACCTCATCTAGATAGGATTTTTTCATTTTGGGCTTAGGAGGTATGTATTAAACTTTATTAGCTTTTGGGTTTTTCCTCTTCCTCTTCCACTTCCTTTAGCTTTCTTTTCCTTCCTACCTTTTTGGCGGGTTCAGCCTCTTGCTTCCTTGGATCAGCTTCTGCTTCCTCCTCTAGTAGATCATAATATACTAAAAAGTCTTTAGAAAAAGAAACTTTCATCCTCTTCAGAGTATCATCACTAACCAACATAACTATGAAATTCTTGGGCTGAGAGCTGCAAGAGATTTTGAAAGACTCTAGGCTCCAAACTATCAGCATGGAGAGGATGGCTGGATACATGATTATTTATTCCTTCAAGATCCCATTCTTAATATTCTCAATTGTAATGAGAATATGATTCATCTGGTTTATCTTCCTTAGATTCACCATAAAATCTAAGATGTACATATTGCTTTTCTTTAGGGTGTCCAAATCACATTTCCTCGGTATGATAAAACCTTGCACCCATAGCTCTAGAATCTGATGATTTGTACATAGGTAGGAAATCTTCGGAGTCTTGAAATCTGAAAGTCCTAGACACACCATAGCTTTTTTACTTTGATAAAACTTCCTTGTATATATGGAAGTTTATGTGAGCAAAATTCAGCCTCCCCTTCGTATGCAATACCAACCAAGCTAGATTCCTTAGATTATGAAAGGGAATAGGTTTTTCCATAGCTTTTGAAAGATAACTTCTCCCTTCCTTCTTATTTAAAGAAACATGTTGTCTCATAGAATTCTACCAATAGATCTGGATATACCACATCTAGATTTCCTGGTATTGAAATGCACATGGTTTCCTATCCATTCATATTGATGTTCTTGGATATAATAGAATCATACTTAGAAAAGAAATACAGTTGCACCAACATTTCTCTATATACCTACCACTCTTAAATTGGCTTCACAGTAGACATCTTTTGAGAAGGAACATCAACAGACATTCGGATTTGAAGAAACACTGAGTGATTCGAAACGACCTTATGTAGAGGGTCAGTACTTGAGCATGTGAGAGATTGAGATTGATGTGGTACAACCCTTCATGGGTCCTTTATATAGGCTATTTAGGAGATGGTTCAACATCGAAAACCAATATAATGGTTGAAAATCCTTTTGATCAGATCTGACGATTGATATATTAACCGCAAGCTAATATTGATAGGATCCAATATTTTGTGATTTTTTGAATAAAAACAATCGGATTTGAGAAAAAGAGAATACGAATATTTTAAAACTAATGAAAATACATGCAATAAAAGGATGATTATGAGAACTTAGGAAAGGAAGTTATACATTTTAGATTTCCAGGACTATTATTCATAATAAGTAAATTCCATCTTGATGAACTTATGTCTACAAAAAACTTCATTACGAGAAACTTAGTATGAAAATTATTGTTACGAAATTTTTTGAAAATATATCTATGATTTTTTTTTGAAAATTTCATTATGAAAAATTTTGAAAGCTTCATTACGAAAAATTTGGAAACATCATGTAAATGTATTCCCCCTATGAAAAGGAGGTTGTTACTATAAGGAGATAGGTTTCAACAAGGAGTTAATATGAAATATTACCTTATGGTTATCATTCCTAAATTCTATTTAATGTATTAAAATCTATCGGAAGGTATATATTTTGTGAATATATCAGCAAGTGGTTCTTGCATTATGATAAATTAAAGAATGATATCTCCTTTTTGTGTGTGATCCCTAAGAATGTGGTACATAATATCTATGTTTTTTGCACGGGACTGATGTGCATGGTTTTTACATAGGGAAATGGCACTAGTATTATCACACATATTTTTGTGTTGGTAAAACTCATGCCATAGTCTGTGTGTGTGTGTTTCATCCACAACACTTGAGCACAACAACTTCCAGCTACTACATATTAAGCTTTAGTAGTGGAATGTTCTACTGAGTATTTATTTTTGCATGACCAAGAAACTAAATAATCTCATAGGAAATGAAAAGTTCCAGAGGTAATCTTTCTATCCATTTTATAGCCACCAATGTCAGAATCAGAAAAAAAATTTTAAGACAAAATCATTTCCAAAAGAATAAAATATTCCTAAATCCATGGTTCCCTTTAAGTAGCAAAAAATTATTTTCACTGCTTTCAAATGGGACTCCTTGGGATTCCATTGATATCTTCCACATAAGCATACTGAGAACATCATGTCTGGATGACTAGCTGTCAAGTATAGTAAACTTCCTATCATCCCTCTAAATAGTTTTTGATCTACTAGTTTCCCAGCTTCATCAATATCAAGAGTATTTGCGGTACCGATGGGAGTACTTATACTATTATTGTTTTCATATCCATACTTTTTGAGAAGATCTTTAATATACTTATTCTGAGATATATAGGTTCCTTTTGGTTTTGAGAAATTTGAAAACCTAAAAAGAATTTTAACTCGCCCATCATACCCATTTCAAACTCAGATTTCATTAGATCCATGAATGAAATAGTTAAATATGGCTAAGTTGAACCAAATATAATTTCATCAACATAAATTTCAACAATCAATACATTTTCTCTATCTTTCTTAATAAAATGGGTTGGATCTGCATTTCCCTTAACATAATTGTTTTGAATCAAAAATCCTGTAAGTATGTCATACCAGGCTCTAGGTTCTTGTTTAAGGCCATATAAATCTTTGGTAAGTCTATAAACATGATCAGGATGTTTTGAATCTTCAATGCCTGGAGGTTGTTCAACAAAAACATCCTCTTGAACATAAACATTAAGGAAAGAACTTTTCACATCCATTTGAAAAAAATTTAAATTTAAAAATGCTACAAAGGATAGTAGAATACGAATAGATTCAAGTTTAGCTACTGTAGCATAAGTTTCATCATATTCTATTCCTTATTGTTTATTATAGCATATAGCAGCTAACCTATCTTTATTACTCACAATGATTCCATTTTCATCACATTTATTTATGAAGACCCATTTTACACAAATAATAGAAGTTTCCTTAGGTCTTTCAACCAAGGTCCATACTTTATTCCTCTCAATTTCATTTAGCTCATCTTGCATGGCATTAATCAAATCATCATCACCTAAAGCTTCATTAGTGTGTTTAGGTTCTAATTGGGAAAAGAATGATATATGTTCTAATTCATTTCTTAAGGAACTTCTAGTCCTTATAGGTTGATTTACATCACCAATGATACTATCACTGGGATGATTCTGTAGAAACAATTGATTTGGGTTTTGAAAGACCTGTTCATCAACATATGGTAGAAAGTATTCTTGGGTAAATGTCTCAGAAATATTTTATTGAACATTTTCCTTATCAAAAGGAACTTCTCATAAGGGTTGACAATCAGTTTTTGAAATCACATCTAAGGATGTAAGTTGATGTTGTTTAAAAACAAAGGGATCCATTTCATCAAATTTAACATGTATGGTTTCTTCAACAGTAAAAGTATTTTTATTAAAAGATTTATAAGCCTCAGAAGTTTTGGAGTAGCCTAAGAAAATTTTTTCATCGGATTTTAGTTTTAATTTTTCAAGATTATCTTTAGTATTCCAAATGAATACATTGCAACCAAAAACCTTGAAGTAAGAAAGTCTAGGTTTTCTACCAATTCATAATTCATAAGAAGTTTTATTAAGAAAAGGTCTAACTAAAACTGTATTTATAGTATAACAAGCAGTACTTACAGCTTCAACCCAGAAATGTTTTGCAATCAAATATTCACTCAACATGGTTCTAGTTATCTTTTGAAGAATTCGATTTCTTCTTTCAACAAAACCATTTTGTTGAGGAGTTCTTGGGGCTGAAAAGTTACGAGTAATGCCTTTTATAATACAAAAAGTTTCAAAATCAGAATTTTTAAATTCTCCTCCATGATCATTATGAATAGTTATCAAAGGAAGGTTTTTCTCATTTTTAACTTGGGATCTAAATCTTTTGAAGTAATAAAAAGCTTCAGACTTCTTTGATAGAAAATAGACCCACATGAATCTAGTGTATTCTTCTACCAAGAAAAATACATAATATTTACCTACAATTCTTCAAGTTATTGTTGGTCCTAAAAGATTCACGTGCACCAACTATAATGCATTAGAAGTTGAGATTTCACCGATTGACTTAAAACTAGATTTATGTTCCCTGCCATATTGACAAGGATAAAAAACTACTGAAGAATCAAATCTATGCTCCGGTTGATCTTTAACTAGTCTTTTCATAGAGAGTTTACAGAGGTTCCTAAGGTAACAGTGTCCTAATATTCTATGCCTTAACCAATATTGATCTTCCATTGCTCTAAGGTAAGGTAGATCTTGGCTCCTAAGGTCTTCTATGTTTAGTGTGTATACATTTTCTTGCCTATGGGATAAGAGAATATAATCAACAATGGAATTGTGTACAAATCACTTATCATTCCTAAAATTCACAAGGCATACTTCGTCTCATAATTGGATTATGCTAATGAGGTTGTGGTGAAGACACTTTACAAAAAAAACAGTTGAAATCAATGTTTTTATAAGAAGAACAATATTACCTAAACCAATAATTTCTCCCTGATCATTATCTCTGAATGTTACATTCCCACCTTTCAACATGATAATATTTTCAATGTATTTTTTATTTCCAATCATATGCCGGGAAGATCCACCATCCATGTACCAATTATTGATATTTGTACCTTCCAAATTTTCCTAAAAATAAGAAAAAGTTAGGTTTTCGGAATCTAGACTTGCTTGGATCTAGAAATGTCATAATGTTAAATTTTATGCACCCACATTTTCTTAGAAAATTATGGTTTGTGAAAACCTAAGGGCTGGGTTTTGTTTAAGGGATAATTTTTGGCCCAGTGTCCACCACACTGACACTTTGTGTAGAAAGGATCACTTTGAGGAACAAAATAATTGTTGCTAAAAATCGGTTTAGAACTAGTATAACCAAAACTAGAGTTATTCCTTAGAGTTCGGATTTGAGAATACATCTTATAAAAGTTTTCCTTACCTACGGTAAAGTTTGATAAACATTTCCTTATGGAAAAAATTTTGGATATCAGTTTGATAACCATGTTCTTTTCTTCTAAAACATTTTATTTTGAACTAGAGTTAGGCTTGAAATCATTTTTCTTAGAAATTACATTTTCTAGATGCTTAGAAATTTTATACTTCTTGGAATTTTCTTTCTCAAGGTTTTTTGAAATGTTTTAAAAATTATCATTTTTCTCATCAATATCTTTTGAAATATTTGATATTTCCTTCGTATGATTAGAAATCCTAGAGTTTTCCATATCGATATTTTTCTTAAGTTTGTAATTTTCATTCTCACGAAGCATGGAAAACCTAGAAACTTCTTCATAGGTATGTAAAGCAGTATCTTCATATAAAGAGGATTCTTCATCAGAAGAATTATAATATTTACTATCATTGTAGATATCATTTAAAGAAACATTCGTAATGGATTTATTATTGTGTACCATAGCCATAAAACAAGGATTTTCAATATGTAGTATGGATATTTGACCATGATTCTTCTTTCCATAAGATTTGTAATCTGATGATTCATATGAAGAGTCACCACCACTGGCATTCTGGGTGTCGTTGGCTTTCAAATCATTCTTAGACATTTCGTTATAATACTTCATCCTGTTTCTCTGAGAATGCCTTTATTTTATTTAGTTCTTTTTGAGCATAGGAAAATCAGGCCTTATATTTCCAGATCTCTTGCATTAATAACAAGTGACTTCTGAATCTTTCATTTCTTTTCTTTCATTATTCTTATATCTAGATTGGAAATTCTCCAGCCCAACAATCTCATTCATTCTCTGAGAAAGATTGGATAACTCATTTTTTGAGACATCACTTCCACTAGATTCATATTGAATAACAATATTATTAAATTTGGATCTATTAAATATCTCAGGAGTCTTATCTTTCATATGATTTGATGTTGTAGTTAATGAAACACTACCATTCCCATTATTCTTCTTTACATTATCAGCATCTCTCTTCATTCTAGTCTCATGTTGAAGAAGTGTTCCCAAAAGTTCATCCAGAGAAATCTGAGTAACCTTTCTGTTCTCATCAATAACAGTTCTCTTAGATTCCTACTCCTTGGGAATGATATCTATGATCTTATCAACAAGGGATTCATCATCTAGGCCTTTCTCTCCCTTGGATTCTATGATATTCACAATGGTCATGAATCTCTATTGCACCTTACATATGGGTTCTCCAGAAGGAAAGTTAAAACCATGATACTCATCTTTGAGCATGGATATTCTAGTTTGAATAACTTTAGAAGTACCAAAATGTGTAACCTCAACTTTCTTCCAAATACAATTAGATGCTTCATAAGAAGAGATTTGTCTATATATATTTCTAGTCATTGAAAAAATCAAAGTATTGCGTACCATATAGTTTAGTTGATATTTATTCTTATCTTGGTTGGTGAATGTGCTAACTTCATTATCAGGAATTTTATAAAGTATATTAAGAATAACAAAATTATCTACTCTAGTATTGATCACAAAGGTCTTCATTCGATCTCTCCAATGTTTATAGTCATTACCATCAAAAATAGGCGGTGTTATTCGATTGATACTGTCTATGGAACCAACATTGATTTCTGCCATCATAATGAATGTCTTTCCACAAGACACTTTTTAATAGAAAAAGTATTCATAACCAAAAATATATCTTCCTAAGCAAGGAAAAGTAGAACAGCGAAAAACAGAGCAAGGAAAACGTACATGTGAGTATGAGTATTTCAGAGACCTCCTATAATACCAATTGTAGGATCGAAATAATGATGAACATGTTCAATATAAAAGATGGGGGGGTGAATTGTAAAATTTAAAAATTCCTTCAGAACAAATAATGTTCTTAGTTTTTAACAAAGTTAAACAACATAGATTCACAAAACCTCTAATTCTACACACTAGCTTGATTCCGGGAATATGATTCTGAGAATTCTATTCTGGAAAAGTGAATCTGGAAATGAGATTTAATCAAAAGATTTAAAAGATGAATATTCTACCTTAAATCATATATAATATTACTAAATTAGAGTATACAATTGTACGGAAGTATAATATTGTTATACTTTCGTTGACAAACATAATGCAGCAGAAAAAATGTAACAAACAAGAAACAAGTAGTAAATCTTTTAACCGAAAGGGAAGGGTATCCAATAACCTTTGATAAAGGATCCTTTATTTATACTTTCAATAAAGTTTGTCTTACCCACACCAGGGTAAGACCTCAATATGAATATCGGAGTCTGTCTTGATATCCCCACAGGCCCTCAAATTTATGTTAGTTGGTACCTCTTTCTTCCTCGGCACAGAGGTCCTCTAACTTCAAGGTAGTCGACACCTCTGTCTTCCTATCCCCGAAAGCCCTCGAATGTTCTCAGCAATATCCGGAGTCGCATGAAGAAAAACTAAACAAGAAGTTCAGTATGCACTAAGAATGAGAGTCCCTCCCTAGAAATCACTTTAGCACCATATAATCTCTTGAGTCACAGAACAGTCAGTCAAAATTTGTGAGATCGTTCAAATGAGATCCTATTTATAGACACATCTTCAATGGTCATCTCCCACCTCCAATGGTCATATTTTTCCTAAAATCTTGGTGGGACCTGTACACGTGTCACTCAACCAATGATTTGTTAAAAACAGAATAGATGACATCGTTTTATAACCATATCAAGAATAGATAGAATAAGGAAATCAATTTTTGTAATGTATGGAAAAATGAATGTTTGGAATCTAAGTACAAATAAGATTTGGAGTCTATAAAGCATATATATTTGTATTCTGTTTTCAAGGAATTCAGAGTTTATAATTCTATAAACATCATAATCTGAACTCATAGGAATTCGTAATCAGAATTCGTAGTCTGAATTCATAAGAATTCGTATCCAGAATCCGTAGTACGAATTCATAAGAGTTCAGAGTCTAAACACATTAAAATTCATAATCAGAATTCGTAACAAAAATTCGGAGTTGAACTTCATAAAAGTTCATAACCAGAATTTAGGGTAGAACTTTATAAAAGTTCATACTCAGAATTCATAGGGGAACTTCATTAAAGTTTGTAACCAGAATTCGGAGTGGAACTTTATAAAAAAAAGTTCGTAATCAGAATTCATAGTGGAACTTCATTTAAGGTTCGTAACCAGAATTCGTAGTGGAAAACAGAATCCTCTTTATCTAGTATTATATGTTTTAGGGGTTTTGTAAATGAAACCAAATTTTATATTTAGACAAGATAATGAACGACAAAAAATTTGGAAAGGATAAATTTCCTTGGGGATGGTATATTTTCTTTACAGAAGTAAAACACAGGATAAAATGAAATTTTCCTTGAGATAAGATGTTTCTTATTTTCAAAACAAGAATAGATATTGAGGTCATAATGAGACCTTATTGACTTAACAATCTCCCAAAACATGAATGAATGAAAAATTCATAAGGAAAACCTTATTGACTCAACAATCTCCCCAAACATGATAAAATGAAAATGTCATAAGGAAAACATTATAGACTCAAAATATACTATATGAAGTAATTACAAGAAGGTAATTTCCTTTTCAAAAATTTTGGGTCATTACAATTATATAATATGATTAATAAAGGGAAAAATATTCCAAAATCCATCTATACTAGAATTATGAGTATAGGATTGGTACAATTCTCCCTTACTCCATCCTAGTATTGAATAAAAATCAAACATCATAAAATAAGCACTTAACATTCTATATACATACAGACACGAAGTCGGTTTGGGTATCATTGGAGGCCTGAAAAGTTTGTGACATATCCTCAGTAAGTAACCACCAATGGTGTTTATAAATATCTATCTAGTTCATATAAATTGAGCAGTGTGTAGGTATATAGTAAATGAAAATAAATAAATAAATCACATCAGATCAGGTTCCTCATGGGACCCCAACCAAAAAATACCTATTTTCTCTTAGGACTAATATATCTGAATAATGTTCAACCTGTACAAGTTAGATATGAGTGTACAAATGGGTGATCATAAATCAAGTATCAAGAGTATACCGAACCTAGGCATGATATTTTCATTTTACGATGAATCCCTATAATAATAGTTATACATTCTAACATTTTAATAAAATGTATCAGTAGAATTTAATAAATAGCATCCTGAGCCTATCCAAGGAGACCCGTTTAATTAATTATGAGTATCTACCATGTAGATCTGTAGACACCCATCACATTAAGATTCAATCCAAGGAGATCTGTAAAAGTAATCAAAACTATCAATATCAGCATGGTGTGAGAATAACCCACTAATCCCATCCCGGGTAGACCACATAGGGGAATGGGTGTCAATCATGGCCTAGTATAATCATAATTCCCAATAAGACCATGCATGGTAACTCCCTTAGGGAACCAATATCTCTCATTGTTAAGTATGATATCCACCTAGTGAGACCATATAAGTAATCCTATATGGAATCCAAGTATCACACCATGACATATTTAAAATACATATCAGGTTCTAATTATAAGTCATTATGAGACCATCCAAGGGGTCCCTATGCTGAGACACATGTATCACCCACAACATGATATGAAATATTATTTATTTATGAAGAAATCATACCATATCAACTAGGAATTAATACTGTAATACTTTAATAAAGATGTGGAATTAATTTAATCCATGTAATTAATGATATCGAATAAATATCTTAAGCCCAACTCATGGATAAACATTTTCAATAGAAAATTTCACTTCCTAATACATTTATTACTAGGAAATTCATACACTAAAATTTCTAGATATCAAATTTTGGTTTCATGGAAAATGATCACATGTTTTTAAAAAGAGGCGCACCCATAGGGGAGGATCATGTTTAAAAAAACCCATGACACTGATTCATCGGTAGTTTAGTTTTCTCTATACATTATATTAGCCATTTTTTAACTAGAACTTTTAGAGACGATACCAGGACGTAATGTGAATTGAACAATGAAACATGATAAAATAAAACTATAAATTTATGGAAAAGAACCGGACCACTTAACATAGGCATGTTGTACTCTCCTCATCCAATGTTTCCCCTTTAATGATGAAATAATGGAATAAATTATAAAAAGAGATGAAATATCTTAAAATAGGTCATTTGATATTGTGCCAAAATATTGTAGAATATGTAAAGATAAAGGAATGTTGGAAGGATTAGGAGTGGAGAGAATATTAATGGGGATATGATGTGATGAACTATAGTTGATTCCAACCTTAGATAGAGGAGAAAAGGAAAATCCTATATTAGTCTTGAGAAGGAGAGCTCACAAGCATAGGGGATTCTTTGCGATTGAAAAGATGAAGATAATATATGGGTGAGTTTAATAGATGGAGGTGTGAAATGGTAATTCTACAAAAATTAAAATAGGCTCATGTTTTGTCCACATGAATGAAAAAACTATATGCTAACCATGAACTAACTTCTATATAAGGACACTGTCCTGCATGATTGGGGGAGAATGGTTTTTTCAGCACACTACAAAGGTTGTAATAAACAATTAAGCAAACCATGTGTTGCTCATGAGCCCTCTTTTATAGAGCTCTGCAATACTCACATATTTTTTCTAACCACATGGACTGGGATGCATAGTTTCTACTAACTATTTGACCAATTTATTTACTCCAAAATTTTGGTCTCTAGACTCTAAAAAATCCCCGAACAATATAGTTTTCTCCATGACCACATTATACATTCACACCAAGTCAAAAATAATGAATAGAACAAAAAATTAAAGGTTTCACACCTCAAGGAAAATCCCATAAGTTACAAATTGAGTCTCATTGACATAAATATTACATTATTTTAGATTAATATTCAATACATATGACAATAGTAAATGAGTTATAATCATAAAGGTATAATTTATTTTGAGACTAGATACATAATAAAATTATTTCATGAATCAAATTTAACACCTCACCCAAAGTTATCCTCACCTCATACCCTTTATAGAATATTCTTGCATAAAAACCTCATAACTAGGGAAAATTTAAACATAAGAAATGGTGATATCATATTCGTAGGAGAGTAAACATTAGATATATCAATCTATTATCATATGCGAGAATAATATAAGATTATGTGTATGAGAACATTATTACAACATATGTGTCCATACAATACAATTCAAAATTTAGAATATGTAATAAAGGTTTTTCATATTAAAATGTACGAGTCGTAGGAATAAAAAATAATTAATAAAAATTCATAATACATGAGAACATATCATAATTAAAAGACATAAGTTTTTAGAATACACATAATAGAAGAATATTATTTCCTTATTAAAGGATCACTTCCAAGACTATCATTATGTAAAGAGTATAATAGTGGATTTAGTTCACTTTATATTCCCATAAAAATGAAGTAAAATGTTAGGTATAGTAACCATGACATTAATAAAATATCATGCATGGGATAGATAACAATATACCTTATTGGGCTTAGTCCAACTACCTATGTACCCTCCTTGGTTGGGGATAATCACCCATCAATCCACTAGGGCCAGGGACATCTTCCTGTGTGCCCTTGGTCAAGAGAAAACATACCATGTACCATTTTGAGATCATGAGATACAATAGAATTTCCAAATCATTGAGGGTTCATAATGGAACAACCCATCATATAATATTATACTATTCATATAAATTCTGTGAGAATATAATAACATTCAACATTCTTTCATATTTTAATGAACCCATGTTAAAGGAACGATTAACATGAGACATCATTAATGAATAATCATCACAAGGCATGTAGAGAAAGTAAGTGGATGGTTTCATATGATCATATCACCTCTATTGATATCATCTTTTGGATTAAACTTAAACATTCTAGGATCTGTATTTTGGTGATACTAGAACCTCTATGACATTGGGAAGAGACATGTAAAGTTATTATTATAGATAATATTTTAGTGAAGGATATCATGTGTTTAGATAATTGAGAAGACGAGGTTCTCCTCTATAATTGAGGATATCAGTTCCCTTGTAAATATCAAAGTGTTCATAAATAATGAATGTATTTCTCAAGGAAATTTTCACCAAAAATTCAATTTTAAAAAATAAGTTGATATAGATCTAAATAAAATCAATCAATAAAATTGTATACATGGTTTTTTAATGTTCGGATGCCTTATCTATTTATTTTATCCATTTAACTAGTTTTTTACATTTACAACATCGTTAAATTTTTAACACGTTAACATATTTTTTAGGACCAAAAGTGAAATTGAACAAAAACAAATTATACATGTTGATTTAAAATATGGAACCCATTTTAAAAGATTCATGTTCTCATAGATGTATAAATTAATTATAATATCTACACACAAAACAGGCAAAAACCAATTTCAGATAAAATGTATTTTAAAAGTATAAAATGAATTTGATCTTATTATTTTATTTTTAAAAATCATTATATGAATGTAAATTTATTTTATGGAATTTATTAAATCAAAATTTCATTAATCAATTCACCCATAATTATTATTTAATCAAATAGATAAAAATAATTTTTCATAATAAGTATAGTATTATTGAATAATATCATATTTTACCATCATATGATTGTATATTCAATGCCAAACATTCGATAATAAACATATAAAGAAATATTCCTCCATATATTGGTACAAAAAAATATTTTTTCCGTAGTGTTAATACTCTATAATGAGAGAAATTAAATTTTAGAATACAAACATATATAAATAATACTTTTTTTCAAGAAAACATTACCATTTAACAATGAATTATTTTATTAGTATTATTTTTTATTACATAAATATTTCAGGGATATAATTAATTAATTTTTTCAATTACATCTTCAATTTATCCATAAATATTATTTATATCATTACACAAATTTATTAACATTAAAAAAATTCATAATTCAACAAAAAATTTCAAAAATCATTTCTCCAGAATTAATAGTATTTTCTTAAGTGAATTGAATATTTTTTAAACGTTATCGGTTTTAAAAATTTCATTTAAATATATAATAATTTATTTCATTTTATATTATAATAAATAAATAATAAATTATTATTTTAATTTTATGCAATACATGTTGTCAAACACATCGAAATTATTAAAGAGCATATATTTTAAAATATCAGGGTGTTGTTGGAAGAACAAGGGGAAAATTAAAGGGTTAATCCGGTCACTATTTCTCATATATATAAAAAAATGTGTTTTGAAATTGAAATTTTATTTATGTTTATTTAATATTTAGTAAATTATGTATTTCTCAGTGCTTATTTATTATTGAGAATTGATGGAAATTTTCATTTCTGGATGAACATAATAAAATGGAAGCATAGAATAAATTAAATTTTAGAAAAGTGTTACATATTGAAGTGGTTGTTCCTATTAACTCACATCTTTTAAATCCACATATATAAAATCTAAATATTTTATAATGTTTGGAATAAATCACCTTGTACAAAAACTGACATATGTTTTTCTATACTTACTATTAGAGGGGTTATATAAGCCTTATGTTCAATAACCCAAGGAATGGGATAGTGATAGAGAAATATATAATGTTATTGATTATATTCTATATATAAGGTGGGGTTTTAATGTTGTTATAGTGGGTGTGTCAATGGATACTTCCATTATTAGAAGAAACCCATTGAGTTTAAAATAGAACCCTCATGTGAACATCAATATTCTAGTGCATAACCCTTGGAGGTTCATTAGGACCATTTAATTTTTAAATTAATTTTTAATTTATTAAATAAGTTTGAGATGTTTAAAAAATATTTTTACTCTCCTATTTACCATAACAACTTAAAAACCCATATCCCTCTATTATGTATCCTTAATCTCCCTTAAAATGGTGAATCTATCTTTTATGAGATCAGATATATGATATAATTGATGTTTTTGGTCACCATGGGAAACAACTAAAGTCATATTACTACCATTATTAGGTTTTTTCACTATTTTAAAAATACTCATAGGTCATGCCCATAATTGGGAAAAGGGGTTTAGTTTTTTTGGGTTTCCCCTATTCAATGTATAATCAATTAATGATCTTTAATGATAAGGAATGTGCATGTTCTATATAGGTGATCTATAAATTTTTCATTATTTTTATATACGTGGCATGCATCATTTGAAATGCATGGAATGACAATTTTTTCTGTATTCCTTAATTCAAAATTTAATTTGTTCCATTAATTCAATATGGTGTCACTAAATCCTATTTGTCCTTGAGTTTCCCATGTGAGATCTATGATGACATCGTTGGTTTTCAATGACTATTTTTATGTGAAATTAAATGTTAATATACGATGAACTAGGTATCATATACAAAAATATTACATAGTTTTAGAAAAATATTAAAGAAAAATTATAATAATACTTTCCAAATAAAAATAAAAGTTTTGTATACTTAGAGACTTGATAAAAATTCAAATATTTTAATGGAAGATATTAAATATCTCCAATAAATTTATTCTCCAAAAATACCATTCTTAGACATATCTAACTTGAAACATTTTTCCATAACATGAATAAATAGTAATATAAAAATGGATGAGCTCAAGAAGGATAAATATGATAGATAAAAATTTATGGTCATTATTGAGAATATTAAAATCATATGTTTATGACCACATGATCATAACATATAGAAATATACCAAGAAAGTAAAAATCACATCTTATGTAATAAGACTTTTCCATAATAATATTCATGAATCATAATAATAAAGAAGCATTGATAGTCAATAATAATTCATGAGAGAATATCATAACAATAAGAAATATATTTTTGGCATAAAAGTAAACATATAAAACCATTTACTTGGTCATGGATCACATCCATGAATATCATAGTGGATAAATTTTTATAGTGTATTGGGTTAACTCCTCATTCCAATAAACAATGTGGAAAAAGTCCCATATTGGATTGGGTTAACTCCCAATTCCCTATCACATTATCAAATTTGAAATGAATATTTGACCAATACATTGGATATATGTATTATATCATGCACACCCATAAGACAATGAAATCCATATAAATTTGTATGACAAGATCAGATAAAAATTCATCATTTAATCATTTGTTAATTAACATATAAGAAAGAAACATGTTTCATGAAAACACCCATAAAAACATCATCACAATCCATCCATAGAAATAATATTTTTATATAATAATGTAATATACCCTTTGATTCATAAAATTATTTAAAGGACTTTGACAAAGATGAAAAATACTTTTAGAAAATCATTAGAGATATTATTTTAAAAACATGAGAAAAAATCCATTTTGTTTAGTAACTTTTAAAAACTAAAAACTAAAAATAAAATCATAAAAAAAATTATATTATATCCCATTAGAAATAATAAATTAAGCTCCATGAAAAATAAATTACATGGAAACATGAAAATTCATTAAAGATGTAAGTTTTTTTGAAACATTCTTTTCACACTTTCAAAAAGGATGTCGAAAATGAACCATTCAAAAAATGATAAGATGCTTTTTTAAAAAAGTTTGTAAATAATTAGAATATATTATAAAAAAATTATAAATAATTTAAATAATGAAAAAACTCTCAAAAAAAAATTTGCAAGACCATGGATATTGAAGAGAATGGTTCTTGACTTTAAATGAGAAACAAGGTTAATTTTTATGAACAAAAAATCATTCGTCCTATTCGAGTACCAAAGAGAGAGAAAAATGGATTGAATAATTGAAAAACACATAAATAATTATAGTAAAAGGAAATATATTGTATTTAATTTGGAAATAATATATATAATTTTCCTAGAACAAAACTAAAAAAGAAATAATCCCGATAAAAAGTGGGATTGTAACATAGACCCGCACCTTATATAACAAATTTCTTCATACACACTCTAAAATACTGTATATTTTTTAAATATTATAAAAATATATGAGGTATATATTTATAATTATATTACTATATATGATTCTATTTCAATTTAAAATTACCCATATATTAATAATTATTCATTAAAATCAATATTCGTGTATCAACTCTTCTGTTTTCCATGCATATGTCAATCAGGCATTTTCGGTCCTTGAACCTTGTCCGTGGTTTCATATTATAAATAATATTAATCATTTCATGAATATAATATTTTTTCTTTTTAGAAACTTTTATAACTTGCCATGATATTTGGTGATAATAAATGAGTTACATCACCTATTAGAGGTGGTAGTCCACACATAGGCATGCATGATTTTTATATTTTTTGAATGGATTGATAAAGATGAAATTAAAAAATATTTTATCATTAAAAATAATAATTATAACACAGATATTATAAATATTCATTACATACATCAATATGACTATCCATGAGAGACGATAATGAAAAATGAAATACCTCACTTCATGGAGGTAGTTGTCTGCACGCACGTATAAGAGACATTTCCATTTTCCTTTAGATGTAAATAGGGTAGATATTAGTAATAAAATAATGATGAAAACATTTTAATATATATATATATATATGACACTTATATAGTCATTTCTAGATGTATATAATAGACTGAGAGGTGATGAAATGGGAAATAAACATGAAAGGACTCGGTTCAGTCAATTTCCTCTTCTTCAAGTATCTTTATTTGAGTTACACCTTAATTCTCCATAGGATGGTATTTTAAAAAGAAAAAAACCATAAGATATTGTGATAATATTTGTGAATTTTATTTGGAATATCCTAGTTTATATATGGTTCTCAGTTTATATGCATATTCGAGGAGAGGAGGTATCTTTTTATTAATGAGTGGAGTTGCACCATTGTAAATTCCCATAACATTAAAATAATATACATTTATTTTCATCAGAACATGTCACAATATAAGATAAATTTATTAGATAATGCTTGGGAAAATAAAAATAAACATATACAATAATATAATAATATATAATTTATATTATATTCCTTATTCCTTTGTCAAACCACTTTTGACACGTTTTAACCTTTATCAGGAAAACTTAAATTTTTTCCCTGATAATATATGTTTTTGAAAGAATTTAATTTGAATTTATAAAAAATTATATACATGATGGTAAAAAATAAATAAAATATTTTTTTAGATTCTATTTATAAAGGTTAATAAAATCAATTATAATATTTATGCACAAAACATATTAAAACCATTTGTATAGGAAATTTATCTTTGACCATATATATTATTTTATTTCAATACATTACCTTGTAACAACCAGTAGATGAATTTTAAATTATTTTATTAACTGTATTTTCTAATATTTTCTTATTATCATCATTTATGAATAGTGAATTATTTAATTTATAAAGTTAAAAAAATTGTTCACATAAAAAACATTTTTAGGAAAAATATATATCTTTTTTCATAAAATGATATTTGTTTTCATTTCTAACCAAATTTTAATCAATGTATGATTGATAATTTTTTATAAATTTGTTGAAAGTAAATTTCAATAGTTTAAATACTCGAAATATGAGAAATTTACTTATAAATAAATCACATATAATAAAACAATGTTTGAAAACAAAACATTTTGGTTTAACTAATAATTATTTTACCATTATTCAATTAAATTATATAACAATGTCATGTATTTATTAATTTAATTTATTAATTATTACATTATTTTTATAAATAAATTTTATTGTAATCATTTTTCAATAAAATTAAATTTTACAAAAATAAAAAATTCAGCAAATAGTTGAAAAAATATTGTTTAAGAATTAATGAAATTTCATTAAGTTAATTTAACCCTTTTTATGAATTCATTTATTTAATAAATTTCCCTAAAATATATAATATTTTCTTTCATTTTATATATTATTAATGTGTAATTAACATAATTTTGGGGTTGTGTGCATCAAAATATATCTAGGACAACAATTTATTAAAGGAAAATATATTCTAAAATATTGGTTTGCTTCATTTTACCACATTATAAAATTTTTTCCTCAAAATTTTATTAAATTGATGAAAAATGGGGGTACTTATACCTTATTATAACCTGAGGTTCCAATTTAGGTTTGTCAAATTATTGGTTTGGTCAGAAATCAGTAACAAGTTCAGTGTTCTTTTTATAAAATACTTTATTTCTTTAAACTAGATTCACATCAATTTATTCCCTACAAAATGGATCATGATCCAACTGTACAGAATCAATGATTAGAAAATGTCATGTATAGGGTGTGTACTCCATGAAAATGATATATGGGACACCTTAAGGAATTGAGAGGGGTTTGGGGGAATCCGTATGAAATAACCTATCATCCCAATAAACTCAGGAATTTCATGGGAACCATTATATATAGGGCGCAAATTAAATGTCTTTCAAAATATCATAACAATATTCCTGTTAGATATTAATTGGAGAACATTATCACCAACATTGGACTCTATATATCAATTTTTATTGTCTACATAACTTTTCTATCAACCATGAGCTTCTCGGATGTGAACCTAAAAGGCTCTATAATCATCTACAACTTTCTCATCTCAATTAGGTTCCAATATATTGGATTTATAAACATATTTTTGTAGATATATTCATGAAGATCCATTATAATTCTTGAGTGAAAGTTATTTTTTATGAAAATTTTACTTGAGGAAAGTGTTAATTATAAATTACTGAGTTTTCCTATGGGGTAATGGTATTTAATTCCAAATTTATTTTCTTGGATTTGACCTAATGTAGATTTATAATGAGGGCACGAATGTTTCATGGGTTTCTAGGGCATACACGGAGCCTTGTTCCTGAGTTTTTGGAAAAGGAAGTTAGACCACATAGTAAATAGGAAACACGTGACCTAGGCTATATAGTTTTAGTATAACTTTTAGGGTGATTTAGAGGCTAGATAATGGATTCACAGTTTGAGGAAATGATAAAACAAGGACGACATTACTAGCTATGGGATATTTTATTTTTAGCAGAGTTAAAAAGCACGGTTTTCACATGGTGTCCCAAGCTATGTGCCTGAACCATTTTTGGTCCCTCTTGAGGAAGATAATGATGCATGATTTGTGCATGGTTTGGATAACCATGTGGAAAAACTGTTTGGCCTAATTAAAAAGGTTGAAATGTATGTTTCCCCTGATATTTATAACTTGAAACTCCACTTTCTATATTTATTATCTAGTTGATTTAATCTCCTCCTGTTGAAATTTTTCAAGTGAAAGCTAGTAATGGATCCTAATTACATACCAAAGCTTATAATTGAACATCATTCATCTCATTGGATCTAATCTAGTGATTTATTCATTTATCTTGAGCCTTTCTTCATTTTACTTTATATTGAAAGACTTATTATGGTGAAGGATGATATGCACTTTTTCTAGGTAAGTCTACCATTATTATATCTTCTTCCAATCCATCTAGGGTTAGGGGTCAATACTCGATGATTTTTCTACCATGTAAGTTTTGTAGCTAGTCTATTTCTTCCCCTTAATGTTTAGTGTTTTATACTCCTTGATGTTGTTGTGTCCCATGCTAGACATTCCCCCATTTACCCAAAATCAGATGAATGTATTGAATAAATAATTTATACCTTTTGATGTGACCACATAGTACTGTTTTATGCGTGGAAGTTATTTACCTCAACTAGGACCACCCCTGAGTTGTGTTTACATTTATACCCTTTGTTATACCACCATGTTGGGTGTGTGTGAGATTGATTTTGTAAGAGAGATCCTTGATGAAAATTTAATGAGTAATAGGAGAATGGTTATTCCTACTTTGCTTATAAATACCTATGATTATATAGTTAAATTATAAAATTATAAAATGTGGAATGGGTTGGATGAATTAATGGAATGTGAATGATAATGAAATAGGTTATGAGATGAGATACTAATTTGATAATGGTAGTAGATGCCTTAGAAATTACAACACCTCAGATCAAGATTCCATTGAATTAAATGGAAATTTATACACCATGGATCCTGATTGTGGTTGTGGATGCCTTGTACCTATCTGCTCCAACAATCCTGATTCCATTGGATGCCATGGACATTTATACTCCATGGATCCAATTTACATTGGATTCCAAGGACATTTCTAGTCCATAGATTTGACATTCCTGGACCAACCATAGACAAGCTCCATATACTTTCTTCATAGGCTCGAATGAATTATTTATAAAACTTCCATTGAGATTCTCTATAGACATTATGATGACTCCTTGGTCATTTATACCATGTATCCATCCCTTTCATGCATAAAACATTATTACAAGGAATATTCCATTGCGGATGATTCCTCATGATTTATAATTTCTTGGTTACTATTTCCCTTGTTTATGGGTGATTGATTATTTTTCAATGGGATCCATGTTTTTATAGATCAGATCACATATGAATTTTATAATTTACCACATATACTGTCATACCTATGATATATTGTACAATGCATCACTATTTATACAAAGACTAGACATATAATAGAAATCATTGGTGGTATCCTACTGAGTATAATGTCACGACCTATTCGAGCCACCATTGGGTACCTGGAAAGACTTCATGGATTAAGGAATGGACCTATTTAATAACCCACTTTTAGATGATATATTTGATAATTGATTAGTATCATGGGAGCACAGGACTGAAGTATGCTCATGATGTTAGATGGTCAAAGATACCTTTGGGCCTTTTTGTTATTTTGATACGTGTATTGTATTAGGTTCTTATTTACATGTATTTCCTACCTTTTTGTATATATAAATTACATGATCAACCTATTATTTATGACACTAATTATCGTTTTTATATTTAACTCAGTATATTGGATGTCATTATTTAAATATTTAGTTACTCACATGATTTTTCTATTTTTGATATTATTATTCCACTCTGATAGACTATGATCATGACGGTATAATATCCCCATGATACCACCTTAGAATCTCAATGCTAGTCAGAAACCTCTATAATATGTGGAGGAACTCTTGAGGCCATGTGACCCACCATCAAATTGCCTAAAATGGTATGATTGTTTTGTATTTTGCTTATTATAGTTAATTTGACTTCATTGTTTTGTTACAAACATCATGTTTGATGTTACTTATGATTATTGGTTTTATCATGGCCTACTGATATGTGGTAATTCTACCTCATGCATAATTTTATCCACCTTATAGGATTCACATTCCATGCATATTCCATAACATATAAGA
This sequence comes from Viscum album, assembly GCA_963277665.1. Taxonomy (NCBI): domain Eukaryota; kingdom Viridiplantae; phylum Streptophyta; class Magnoliopsida; order Santalales; family Viscaceae; genus Viscum; species Viscum album. The sequence goes on along the minus strand of OY728151.1, from coordinate 1,433,796,065 downwards.
TTGATTTATTAACTTCATGAAATAATTAATCATTCCTTGAATGATATAACTGATGCATGGTTAACATTTAATGAAAAGTATTGATAATCATAGTTGGTATAGAGAGTTCCTTCCATATGTTAAATATTATTTTTCAACATAGGCTACAGAAGAAACCCTATGCAGTCAATTATGTTATTTCAAGTCATTGAACATTGGTTTCATGGGATGGAACATGTTATAGTTGGGATTAAATAGACATCATATTTCAGTATATAAGGCCTTTGGGACCTTATATACTAGTATTGGTGATCCATATATTTCTACCAGTTTAATATAATTGTAAAAAAATATGAATTTAAATGAAATTAAAATTAAGAGATGGAAGGGTCTCTGATAAATAGATTTTCTAGTTACACTAGGATTTCCATATATTGGGACTCATGTTGTGAAATAGAGAACTTGACATTGACCCAACTTTAGAGTGGGTGGTAGGTTGTGTCCCAGGTGGTTTTTACGGTTGTTTCTACTACACAGTCTTGGATATAAGAGTTAAAGGGGGGTGAGTATTATTAATAAGAAATTATTGACATGTTATTTTCTAATATATATATTAATTGGTCACTAATCAATTAATTTCTGAGGTGTGTTTTAGGAATTGTAGGTACATGCAACAATGACATCCTATACTCATGTTCCTAGAGGGAATCACTAACCATTCTATGGATGTGGTGGTTTCTAAGCCTCCAGTTGAACCTTTTGTTGTTATAATTGTGCCACCAATGGTATTAGTGGATAAAAATGACGATAACCTACTCCACAATGTTTTTTTACACTATATATAGATTTTCCATAGATCCCCATAGCTTTCTGCAAATATGGAAGAGCTGGTATGTGTGTTCCAATATAATAATCCACCCATATTTTTAGAGGATAGAATACTAGAGGATACTTTTCTATGAATAATTACTACATTATCAATTTTTTATAATCTTTTGATGTGGTATTCATGGACGACATATTGGGGTATTCTCACAGTCAATATGACCATGTCAAACCATGTAGACAAAATTGGATATACTGAGAGAGAATAAGTTATATGATATGGTCACAAAGTTCCACTTATGGATAAATAAGAATCACTTCATGGGTAATATTATCTTATAGAAATGAGTATCAACTAATCTAGAGAAGGTGAGAGCTGTAGTTTCTTCAGAGCATACAATGAACATCTTATATATTCAGATTTTCTTGGGGAAACCCAATTATTACAAGAGTTTAATAAAGGAATTACATTACGTTGTAGAACCTATAATGGGATTGAATATGATGGGTGTGATGTTTGTATGGATAGATACTTTCCAAAAAATGGTTCAGAAGTTGAAAGGGAGACTAGTTTCAACACCAACATTGATTTCACTAGAGATGATTAGAATCTATACTATGTACTTTGTTGTATAATCATTGGGATATGAGCTATATTGATATAGGGGTAGATTCATGGAATATGGGTCCCATCATTTGAGGCCAAAACATGCAATTTTCTAACACATGATCTCGAGAAAGCTGTTTTTTTGCCCTTCACTTTTGGAGTCCTTATTTACTTGTAGAGATGTTTTTGTTTTACACAGACCAAAAATGTATCACATAAAAATTTAAACAGTGTGACATGAATTTGATGCAACAAATTTGGTTTGATTATGTATTGTCTTTTGACTTATATATTTCCTATACATTCAAAAAGGGAAAGGTTGTTTCTAATGTACTAAGAAGGAGTAATCAGATACAAATAGTTTAGGAGTTTAATTGCGTATGGAAACTTATGGCCTTGTTTCAAGAGGTTCAATTGAATTTGTAGAGAAGTCACATGATGTATCTTTCTCATATGTGGTTGTGACTTCCACTGTTATGGATAAGGTGAAAATAAGGATGTTTTCAAATGCTATCTTCCTATTCATATAGGAGAGCATGGATTGTGAGTACCCACCCCCTAGTTGGACTGTGGGAAATGATAAAATTCTATTTTATAGGGTCAAGTTTGGTTTCTAGAATATATATATATATATGAGGATATGATAATAGTGTTAAATTCATTAGTTGTGAATTAAATCCTGGTTTTACCATGATATATGATGACTTTTGTGACTGTTATTTGTGGCTATGTATGAAACAAGAGTTTGAAGGTTTTTTCATTAGGTGATTCACCTATCAACAGGTGATGGTGGAATACCAAAATCTAGAAATTATTTTATAGTAGTTACCCATTCTTTAGAGTAAATGGTATGATGTTGCAATGGATTTAATGATCGAGTTTCTGATTCCACCTCATGGTAGTGATGCAGTATGGGTTATTATATATAGACTCATGATGGTATCCATTTCAAATCGACCTGGGAGTCCTTCTCAGTAGATGATCTTGTGGGACATTATATCAATCAGATAGTGCACCATCAAAGGGTTCCTCATACCATGATGTCAGATAAGGATTCTGAATTTAAATATCTTTTTTTTTCAAAATATTACATAGGGTTTTTGTTATATAGGTTATATTGAGCATGACATTACACCCTAAGAATAATACGAAGTTAGAGTTCATGATTTATGTTCTAGAGGATTTTCTTAGGGAACATGCCTTTAATTTTGGGGGTTATTAGTGGAGACAATTTACCCTAGATGACGTCACCTATAATAATATATGTCATCTGACTATATAGATTTCAACTTTTGAGGATTTGTATGGATGAGAATTCTATTCACCCACGTGCGGGTTAGAGTTAAGAGAGGTAGCATTGCTCATATCAAATCTCAGATAAGATACTTCCGATAAGGTCTAGTTTATTTGAAAATGGATTGTATATTTATAGCCTATATATAAATAATATGATGATTTCATTTTATGACCCTTAAAATTTGAATTTAAGGATCAATAATTTTTATATATCTCCATGAGGCTTGTACAATGTCAGATCTAGAGACAGGTTATGGTTTCACAATAATATGTTGGGCCGTTTTGGATTTTGGAGAGAGTTGGGCTGGTAGACAATCGGTCTTAGATACCTCAGAGTAACAATGAATTGAATGAAGTCTAACTTGTATTTTATATATGAAGTTATCACTCAAAATAATCTTATACTTTTCACGCATATGTTGTCGAAAGGTTGGTAGATGTGTCCTTCGAGGATCAAGCTATCCATATCATTGGTAGGGGGAAAATGCTATCTAATGCCATCCATTTCCTCTAGTATGGTTTCTTTTGAAGCGATTATATATACAATACAAGACACTGGATCTAGAGGATGAGATGATTGCTCAGTGGACAAAGTTATTCTAATTCAACACTTAATCACCATTGGAAGGGAAATTTGTGGATGAATTGCTTTAAGAGAAAATATTGTGAGATCCTTATTTTTTCTGTGAGGTAAAAATCATTGAATCATAGTATAATTTTTTTTATTCGAACTAATATAAATACATAATGAGGTTAAATGAGTATTGAGGGTGTGTGTGTCATGTTTAAAGACAAGATCCTAGGTTTTTAGGGAAGGCAGTTGGGCAACACAATTAGTATAAACTATGGATCCCCGACCACATACTTTGAGTAAATTGTGTGAGGTATTTCAGAGACCAGAGTAGGGCCATATCGTTTAAGTAAACCATGAAACTAGGATTTTACGCTCATACATGGCCACAAAAATTTTCATAAAATTCCAAAAATAATTTTTTGGGAAAGGTTTCCCAAACCATGTGTATAATCAATGTTTGGTTCTCTTGTTTCCGAGAAGGGATCATGGATGGTTCATGGTGTTACCAACCATGTGGCCAAACTCTATAAACTAGTTGAAAATGGGGAAATATCCATTTTTTCCCTTTGAATTTATAATTTCATACCCTATTCATATTTTCCTTCCCAAGAGGACTTCTTTTACTCACATGGAACATCCGCAAGAAAAAAATATTCATGGCTCCCAATTCACCATCCAAACTCATAATCAAACATTGTTCATTTCATTACATCTACACCGATGAGTTATTGATTCATATTGCAACTTTTTAGTTTTTTTCGTTTCAACTGGGTTATTTTGGTGTAAGAAGATATTCCCTATTTCTTGTGTAATCATACATTCATCCATTTTTTTATTTTCTAACTTTAATTAGGAGTTGATACTCAATTAGTGGTCTACCACGAGTATATAGTAGGTGATATATACATTTCCATTGGTGTTTGGTGTTTGATTCACCATGTTTCTATTGGGCTTCATGATGCACCATATGGATTTGACCCTAAATTTATTTAATGAATTGAATATGTTATTTGGAACCTGTTGTGGTGGCCACATTGTGACATTGTATGGTTGGAGGACATTAGCCTCACATGGACCACTCGTGTGGTGTGTTTTCATATCCGCCCCATGTTATAACACCTTGTTTGGTGTCTATGAGTTCACCTTTATTAATGGGATCCTTGATGATAAATAAATGAGTTATAATATAACCGAAATAACTCATTTAATGTGAATATATATGCTTAAATGGTTAAATTCATAAATAGGAAAAGGTATAATGGGTTGGATGAAATCATGGTATGTGAGTGATAATGAAATAGGTTATAAAATGAGATGATGAATTGATAATGGTAGTGGATTCCTTTAGAATTTAAACTCCATGGATCCATATTCTATTGGATTCCATCTTCATTTATACTCTATGGATCCAGATTATGGTAATAGATTTATTAGTAATTTCCACTCATAGGATCCTAATTCCATAGGATTGCATGGGAATTTATACTCTATGGATTCATTTTACTTTATATGGAAAGGAAATTTCTACTCCTTAAATTTTGTTTGCTTAGAATCATCTTGGACGTGATCTCTGGACATGCTCCTTGGGCTCCACCCAAGTCTTTATCGAGTTTTCATCCAGATGGTCCATGGAATCAATGAGGATTCCTTTGTCATGTATAGCTAGGATCCATCCCTTTCAGGTTTGACACTTGATTACACAACATAGGCCATTATAGATGATTTATCATTATTCATTTTTTATTAATTTCAATTTACCTTATTTTTGGGTGCTTGATAATTTTTTATAAGGATCCATGTGTCGTAGGGATGGATCACATTGGAATTTGATATTTTACCTTATTTACTATTATATTTGTGATATACTTTACACTACTTCATTGACTATACACAAACTAGACATGTTATAAACACCATTGGAGGTGGCGTACATAGTGTTATCTCAAACCATGTTTAGGCCATTATTGCATACCTAGTAATAATCCATGGATGTAGGGTGGGACCTGTTAAAGATCCCACTTTTCGATGATTGATTTTATTATTTCATAGTAGTAGGGGAGCATTGGACTATGATGTGCTTGTGATACTAGCTAGGGATAGTTCCTTTTATATATTTCTGTTCTTTTTATACATGTACAATATTTAATTCTTATTTCTATGTATATGCTAACTCCTTTTATAGAGACATGATATGATCATCGTATTCAATATGTAACTACTTCGCTATTTGATATTTATTTCATTTTTTGTATTTTATTTTTCTGATGCTCAGAAATTCATATTCTTATACTATTGGTTTATAAAATTATACCATTATAATGCACTATGATCATGAGGGTATATTCCCCCCAATTTACCAATTTATAGTAATTATTCTTATTAGTATCCTCTAGAGTATGGGGAGGTGTGGTTGAGGCCATGTGACCAACTGGATTAGGGAATCATTTAATGGATCCTAGTTCTGGACATTACATTAATCCCAATAACCTTTGAAATTCACAGAGAAATATCTCAACATATCTTATAGGGATTGAATGTTTCCCTTAGACTATCCAACTCTCTCAAAATAATATGTTGTTCCAAATCTTGACAAAATGTTCAGTTATTATTGAGTGATTCTCCGTAACATCAAGGTAAAAAATTGATATTGATTTGATTTAATTGAGAGTGATACTCCATGAAATATTATAGATTCCTTAATGAATATCATAGAAAGTTTATCTAGTGAGAAATATTATCTGATAGCAATGGAATGTTATGATGTCAAAATATAAACAACTGTAACCCAAAATTAATTATATACTCTCGATGTTATGTGGATTCCTATGAAAAAATCAATGATGATTTTTTTCTATTTCTATATTAGTATGGGTAATTGTTTGATTGACCCCTTAGAGTTATAATGTTCAATATTAAATTTCTAACATACTAGGAATCAATATAATTAGATTCTAATATCCCTCTTCATGTTGTCCCACAAAAAATTACCATAGATATACCAATAGTTTTATTCAATTAAATGATATACATAGAATGATGAGATATATGACCCATTGAATAACACGTTCTGAAATTTTGGTTTTTAAGGGTTACATATCTGGTTCCAAAATATTATCATCCCATCTTAATCACTATTTATTTCAAGAAAATTAAATATCATTAATTATAGGTTCTCATATTCTTTAATTACCTCTTTAATCTTTACATGGATGGGTGGTTGAACACTTATTTTATTAAGATAAGATTTATCCCCTTTCGTCCTGATTTCAATGTATATTATCTACAAATCCAAAGGTATGGTATCTCTTTCAATATGAATCATTGAAAAAAAAACATGGTCCTTTTGAATCAGAGCATCAACCACTATAACAACCTTCCCTAGGGATTAATGTATTGCGAATTCATAGTTGATAATCAACTCCAACCATATCCTTAGGTGCATGTTACACTCCAACCATCTCATTTTGTTCATAATCAACTCCAACCATATTCAATATAGAAGTGATCAATTCCCAATACATTGCTTGATGTATACCTATATATCATAAATCTATCTCTATTACTAGGTAGTGTGACCATAGGTTCATCAAAAACACTTCTCTTCATCTCCTTGAAATTTTATTCACATTCAACTATTTAAAGAAACTTAAACATCTTCCATTTCTTATTTAGTACTAATTTTATAGTTATGGGAAATTTATCACAATGCATAAATAGTATCCAATGAATAAAATAAAACTATGGATTTTAGTCGTATTGGTTGGTCTAGTCTTTTTCCGAATAATGTTATTCATTTAGTAATCAACTTATATTCCATTACATATAATTTCATGACCCAAAATTATACTTTTTATAGTATGAATTCACACTTTTTAAATATGGAATTCAACTTATGCTCCATAAAGGGTTTAAACAGAAACCTCAATTGAAATTCATGATTTTACTTTCCCTTGTAAAATATAAGAATATCATCTTCAAAAACATTAAAAAACTGGTCTAGGTAATATATATATTCTACATTCAGTAGACCTATAATGATAGTGGGGGAATTGGTAATTAAAAATGGAATAACTATAAATTAATTGTTTCCATACATTATACGAGTTGTTTTCACGATTATATCATCCCTTTTGACCCTAAATTGATGATATTCAAGTTAAACAAAAATTCTTTGGAAACTAATTTTCTTTTTATAGTTGATAAAACAAGTCATTTAAATGTGGTGGAGCATACATATTCTTGATATTTATCTTTTTTAGTTTCCAGATAATCAATGAAAAGTACTATTGGACAATATTTCTTCATAGAAAATTGAATTGGTGCACCCCATGGTCATTCAATAGGGAGTATTTATCCCTTTTCTAAACTCACAAAGTGTTTGTTCTACAATTCCAAAAACTCAATCGAGTCTATTATATAAGGATTATTTGAAATAGGTATTGAACTAGGTATGATTTTTTTTGGAAACTCGACATCATGGTTTTGGGGAAGAGTATGAAACATTCTACAGAATACATCTTTATATACCTAATGAATAGGTGTATATTCATTTTTGTGTTTATCCTATCAAATTGAGTGAAATAAACCATAAAAATAGGTAGTAAGACTCATATAATGGAAGAAATTTCATTTATATGTACACATTCAACCTCAGAATGATAGATGATCATGGAATGATTTATTACATAAAATATCACTCCACTTCCTTTTCAATTGATTTGTGATCTATATAGAGAGAGATAATCAATTCCTAAAATGACAATAAATTAATCTAGAGTTAGAATAACCGGTTTTTAAGGAAGTTTATTCCCCCATCCCTCTTTTATATATAAACTATAAACATGAGATTTAGTTATCATTCCATAGTAATTTTTAAGGATAAATCAATATATTACCATTGAATTAGTGATCTGATACTCATAATAACCTCATAAGATATAAATGATTGGGTAGTTCCTAAATAAACTAATAAAATTTTCAGTTTTAGAGTGGTTGATAAGTGTACCCTTCACCACATTAATTCTGTGACCTATTTCTAGAGTTTTGATTGAATAACCCTTCCCTATATCCTGATTCATAATAGGCGGTTGGCAAATATTTTCATCATTTAACAATATATTTTTAACTATTTATTGTAATTTCTATACTCCTTGAAACATTATCATTAGTGTGAGGATGGAATATTTGGTTAGGATTTGTCTCCATTCATTTCATTGGGTGACCTCCTCGTGTCACTAATGAATTAATTTTATCAATGATCTTATTTTCCACACTTAAGTAATTTAACAATCCCCTAAAAGAAATTTTCAACATGCATACATTCACACATTCCGCATAATGGAAGACTAAGTTTCCTCCATCCATGTATTTAACTATTATAATCTCAATAGAAATTCATTTTTCACTTCTTTTCCATAAAAACAATAGAATAATGATATTTTCTACAATAAACTTCTAACTTGAATGGGAATAGAAATATTTATTCATAGTTATCAAAGGTTCTTATAGAAAATTCCTTTTAGATACTTTTTGTGAAGACACTAAATAATAAATAAATATTTTTTTAGTATTTTCAATAAAAACATAACCATTCCACGAAATTATAATGAATATTTCCTCTAATGTCCCTAAAGATTAATTATCTATCTATATTTGTTCTAGGAATTCAATCTACATTTTAGTGAAAATTGTTCAATTAAAATTTTTATCGTAAAATACCTTCAAAAATTTTCCCCTCTTATTGACTCAATTACATTCTCTTGCCTCATATTCCTGGTAATAGTACACTATTGACCAGCTTCACCTTCCAAATGACTTAAAAAAACATCTCGATGTCTGATAAATGGTGATAAAAAATATTTTCTACATCATTAATCCATTACATAAAAATAATTTATTAGAAAAACCACTAAATAATAGTAGATATTACCATATAAAGAATTCATTTGTGGTATGTTCCTTCCTTTGGATGTTAGATGTTTAGCATGATTCATGTTACTTTTCATAGCATAAGTAACTTAGGTGAGCATAGCCCCAATATTTTACATCTCAAATCAAATTCCATTTGGTTTCATAAGAGGATGGACATTTTATTACCTATCACATTAATTTTAACATGATTTCTCTTGGTTCCAAACATTTACTAAAACCCAAAATTATAGTTTTAGTGTTAATAATAAACAATAAGTGTTGTCAAACATATCATAATGAAATTTTTTCATAATATGTGCTAAATTATTATACCTTGTTGTCATCATATGAAATAGTTGATTCATCCTATATAACATTGGTTTATCATAGTTTCTATTGTCTATTTTCTCAAAACCATTATTTCCAAAAATATATAAACCCTTCTTTGATACCGAATCTGATTTTCCAAGAATTACTTATATAAATATTACATCATATTAAAATAATTTTCAATATATATCATAAAACACACACTTGAGAACTGAAAAAATTTAATTTCCCTTCATAAAAGATTAATAGTCAACATATTTCTTGAATGATATGATATATATCTCATAATATTCTATTAGATCAGGTCGACACATACGAGGACAAAATTGGAGGTGGAGGTGAATTGGGTTTCATTAAAAATATGATAGAATCTAATGAACCCTCTAGGAATTAAATATATACTTTTTCCTTCTATCATAAATAGACTTATGTTGTGTAAAATTAGACAAAGAAGAAAAAGGTGATTTATAGTGGTTCAGTGCAAAAGTATCCCCTAGTCTAGTCCAATAGCGTTGTCTCGCTGAGCTCGGAGATTTTCCTAAGATGGTTTATTTTCTAGGAACCACTACAATGAAGTGCCGACAGTTTACACATCATAATCAAGGAAATTACATGTCCTTATATATATTTTATAAGGAACCAAAATAGTGATATTATATCATGAGATATTGACACTCCACTAATTACTGAGTATGGGAATCCAATACTCTTAAAATATATATATATATTTGGATATAGATGCTAAAACAGCTTCAACACAAAGTTATAGCAGTTAATAATAGTTGTTTATTATCTTCCATAAAAAACATAAAAATATTATAAAATTGAAAACATGAATCCTTTATATATAAGTATAGAAAATACCATGTTGGTGATTAAACATGAATTTCTATAATGTGTAGCTATGATAAGTAATTTTTTGAACTGCTTCAAAAGAGTAAAAAACTGATATACTAGTAACAAAAAAAATCAATCAAACATACAATAATAAAATCTTGTATATCTCCAATGTGTGTATTTTTAGGTAATAAAAAATTATTATTTTAGAAGAGAAATATATCTTTTTTCAGAAGACAAACATTTTTATCTTTATAAGATGACAATTTTGGTATTTGTAATGATGGTTTAATTCCCCTATGTCAAAAAACTCTATAAGTATCTCAAAAAAATGATGAATATTTTAATTAAAAACATTTAATTAATGTTTTAACATACACTAGAAATATTAATTTTCTAATCTATTGAATACCATCCTTTTAATCAGTATTCAATCAACACTAAAGAGATATTTAATTTTGGTGGTTTTGGTGTCGAAAATTTTGAAATAATCCATAATTAAAAACACTATATTTTACCAAGTCAAATATAGTATTTTTCTTCATAGAGATATACTCCAAAAATATGGTTGACAACATATAGTTGATTTCAAAATTATGAATAATGAAACATAAATTTGTTCCTCAAATGTTGGGTTTCCTCCAATAGTATGGTTTTTGATCTATACTTGTATTCCAAATGTACAGTACAAAAACCATATATTATTCTTAAAATTCAAGGTATGAAATGTGTTTACAGATTACTTATAAAACAAATCCATATTACTTATTCTTTTTGGAATCAAATAACCACTCACAAGATAATGAATGTATATTCTTCATGAATCAAAATAATTATTTAAGTAACTGTTATCTTGAAATTCACTAATGGTAATGTAATGTCACAACACGACTCACCACTAAAAAGGTGGTCGGACCGGTCGCCACATGACCTCACACACATCTCCCCATACGCCAGAGGCTGCCAACTAGCAGCAAGGGTCTAAGGATAGTCAGTGAAGAGACTATACCCTATTATTAGAGTTTCATGACGGTATATCAGTGTAGATAAAAAACATTAGTGGAAGTAGTAACTCATAAGTGACAAATAGCTGAAGAAAAATAATACTGATTTTATAAAAGTGGCCAATGCCAAATTATATAGCAGATCCATGCATGACATGATAATGATAAAAATGTAGAAAATAGTGAACAAAATAGAAATCATTGCATTCCAATGTAGAAATAAATAAATAACGACTCAAAGACTCTAGGGAGATCTCCTCATGCATCCCAAGCATCCGCTCGGTCCTCTACTCATATCTCCCAAGTAAAAAAACAGCATAGTCCTGCAACCAAATATAATCTACTCAGGTTCCTAGTGAAATGGAAGCCAGAGTAGGGTGTGAGATATTAAACTCAGTAGTCCGGGACCACCGGTGTCTACCCCAAATCCAGAAATTTAATAAATAACTTATAACATGTGAATGAATGCATAAATAAAGCATTACAATGTTACTATAAAACCAAGTACCTGCTTCAGCCCTCAGTGGGTGTCTTAACATTTACTATGCATTTGTTATGCATACTCATCAATCATTACATAATAATTTCTCATTTATCAATTTCTCAAATGTTATTATGAAGGTCTTGAGATTCGGCCTACACCCGACATCCCACATATAAGTCACTCACCACAGATGTCTCTAAACACCATCTAATTTATAAAATTAAAGACAGAATCCAATCATGTGCTTTGTCTTGGATAATGTGTCATGAGTTATTCAATTTAATCTTTCATTTACTATTTCTGAGACCATCCACTAAAATTGGATAACCTAATTCATAAATAATTTTGAACCCTTTCTCATAATCAAATCAAAAATCATTATGTCACAACATCCTTTATTAACCATTAACTAATTTCACGCATGAAAAATTAAACCCACAATCCAATGTTAATTAATGGGTATAGAACATCATACCTAGAACCCTCTTCAGTATTCAAAGCATCTGTCCATATCTCAAAACCCATGGGTATTTGGAGCATCAATCCCTTTCCCATAAAAGTATATTTTCATACAAGTTGGGTGTATAACGCCATGTCTAGAACCCCGTGAGTATTTAAAGCATTAGTCCATGTCTCACATCCCATCTATAAATTATACATATACATCTATCATTGTTGTAGAATGTCATTTCTAACACCCTATGAGTATTTTGAGCCTTAGTCCTTATCTCACAACCCATTCATCAATCATACATATATATTTATCATTGGTGTAGAGTACCATGTCTAACACCATAAAACCAAACCATTAATAATTCAACAACTAATTAAAAACAAAAAACACTCTTCAAATAAGTCAACACTTAATTAACCAAATTCCTTAACAAGCCTGAACCCATCCACTCAAAGAGGGATTCGTCCAGGACTTTAGCAATCTACAAGAACCCTATAATCATCACAAAAAATACTGAACAAAGCCTAGATATTTAGCAACCATCTCACACAATATATCATATTTTTAAACAACTCCATCCAAGACAACTTATGTCATGGAAAACTAATACGCATCAAAAGTACTCTTGGATAACAATTGTAACAAACAATCAATTCACAATCTTAATTTAATGCATGGAAATTAATTAATTCAAAAATTAATTAATCAAACCTTATCTCTTTAAGTAATAATCAATTAGTTAACCATTTAGAATTTAAAATTTAGTAATTAATCCCTCCATTAATTATTACCAGTTTCCAATTATCTTCCGAAAATGTCAAATATTTGATATTCTCAACAATCTGTTAAAGAAATAATCATATCCCAACTCATAAATTGATAATTAATTATACAATTAATTATCCTATTACTCATTCTTCCCATTCAAATCATTAAATTTTTCAGTCATATCACTTTAACTAAAATTGAAACCCATGCTTAAAATCAACACATGTTCAAGTCTTCATTTATCTCATATGGGTGGAATTATTTAATAACATCAAAAGTTCCATGCATCGACATATCATAATAAAGGAAACTCACATTCTCAATTAATCAAAAGGATATCAAATTCTCATATAAAGTGTTAAATATTTGGTACCCAACCTCGAGGTTTTGATGGAAACCACATCGAACGAAGAACCCTCAAGAGAAATGGGTTGATTCTTCATGAAACCACCATAGATCACTTCTCCTAGCAAGACCAAGACCAAAACTCATCATACATGTCATCTATACACCTAGAGTTTCCAATAACAGGAGTAGATCTAAGAAACCGAGATAAGAGGAGATATAGATCTAATTAGATCTAAGAAACCAAACAAGAACGAAGAAGAACATTTACATACCTCAAGAATTCAGCTTTGATTTGACAAGAGAAGCCTTTAGATCGCCTCCAAAACACTTAGGAAAGGTTCTCCTACCTTCAAGGGAGGGAAATATCGAGTTATGGCTACTTAAGAAGAAACAATGAGGCATCTAGAGACTTAAACGTGTGAGATCCACTTTTTTAGGATCTCACTTATGTGTCCGCAAGTTTGTTTTCCCGGTTAGGAAAACCGTGCGCTAACCGTGCATTAGCTACTGACTCGACCACCTCTCTCTAATGGCCTCATTGCACAGTATCTTAACCATGCACCAAACGTGGGGGAGCTACTGCCTTGGCCACCCCTCTCACACGACCTCATCACACAGTCTCTCCTAACAGTCCGTCAACTGTGTGGGAGCTACTGCCTCAAAACTTCAACTACACACGGTTTGGCTGTAGGGTTAGACAAACTGTATGATGCCCCTGAGACTTTCCCTATGCCTCAAAACTTCAATAAATGTTCGAAAACAAAATCATTAGGTGTTCCAAAATTCAGAATAAAATTCCGGAGCATGGTTTAAAAAGAACAACCCATTGATAAACCGAATAAGAATTTCAGAAACATTCATAATTTTAACTTGGTTCAAATCACGAGATATTAAATTATACCCACCTTAAAAACTTCTCATCCCCGAGAAGCCATCAGGAACCTCTACTAAAACAACCGACCTTCCAAGATCATTTAATCTCATTAGAAGTGACGTGTTGCGTTCCCAATGCCAAACACACCTTTAACCCTTCTCAAACCTGATGTATAAGACTTATTAAATAGATCCAAAGATTACTCTAAATCTTAATCATCGAAACAGATTTTATATCTTAGTTCATTATAAGGACCTTTTCAACATAAAAGGTTAAACCTCGATCAAAAAACGGAACAAGTTTCACACGCTTCCCTCAAAAGACTTCACGGAGCTAATGGTCACTTTCACCCTTTTTCTGATGACGTGACTTTAAAAATATTCCAAAACCACCGCTAGTATAATGAAGTCCTTACCCAACATCTGGTAAATTTTCCATGTCAATCCATCTAAAGGATATTTTAAATACAACCGTGCCCAAACCCAAATAAAGAAGTACCCAAAGAAACAAAGCATTCTGTGTACCACCCATATAAAAACTACTTATCAAGACCAAAAACATTTAATGTATAGCGTGGCATAAGACCGGCACTATATTAGTGTCTCCATGACGAGGTAAAGACAGAGGACATTCTCTCCGTGTTCAGAAGAGTGCACTAAGAGAAAACCAAGGTCATGAAGAAGATCAGTCAAACCATTACCGGACAACTCAATTCTAAAAGCTTGGAATCACCTGCCAACTCATTCATCATAAAAAAAGTGGCAATAACCAACTTAATATTTCCCAAGACATCTCAAGAAAAGATCAGATTCTCACCAGTGTGCTAGATTAACAATAAGATCAGCGTGTCAAAACTATCGGGTCTTTCAAAAACTATTCCATGTATTGAAATGTAATTGATTCTTTAACGCTCAAGTCACTCTACATGGAGTTGACCTAGGAACGTACTCAACAGTATAAAAGAATTATTATAGAGTCATTTTCCTCATACGACCATTTTCTTGGACGACTCCATGAACAGTCATCCATTACTAAGATGAAAGGTTCAAACGAACAAAAAAGAAGCCGACCATGCCCAAGGAATGTCTAACCAGAAAACAAATAGCATTACTAGATTCTAAATCCCACAAAAGGTCAAGAAACACATCACCACCCATTCGAAGTATGGTGTCATAGGAAACTGGAAGTCCTACCTGGGACAATGGCACCCAAAAACTCCAAAAGAGTTAGAAAATCCATAGCACTAGCAAGGAATTTATGTTTTGAGGGTGCTACCGACCATAGGTTATCCCCTTGCGAAGAATATGTTTCAACCCTAAACTGGGTCACTTCAAACAAGTCACTAGGATTAGAAGCCAAACATAAGTCCATTGTTAAGGAGAAAAACACCTACAGAAATTACTCACACTTTTGTTCCAAGGAAACTCAAGAGGCGTTCGAACTACCCTTTACACGAGGGTTTTAAATAGTGGACACCACAATAGGTTCCACTTCCAAGACCCTTATATTTAATCACTTTTAATCATTAATCATCAAATGATTTAATCAGAACATCAAGTACCAGTTCCAAAATTCCCTAAGGAAAAGTAGGATAGTTTCATAAAACTCCATTTTTTAAAACATTTTTGTTAGTTGACATCCCGTTTTTTTCAAGAATTTTATCAAAAAAAATTAGTTCTAAGAAGATAAGTCAACCTACGAGGATCTCATTTTAACCAACCTGGGTTCTCTATAATGTTTCCCAATAGAAAACACACAGGTATTAAAATTTTAAACACCCAAATAGGTTATCTCATAAAAACCACTCCCCAACTGACCTACTTGGGTGTAGATTCATTTTAGAATCTGGGAAAATGTTTTTTGATCAACATTGAAAAACATTCACATTTATAAGCATTTGACAAGGCATCAATCATCACATTTAATATGAGCCGTCATTTCCCCATTCATGAAGCTCTGATACACTCCATGGATTGAAAATTGGCTCTCATAAATCGATACCAATGTCAATTAAGAAATTAACATGATCAACCTAACAGTCCAAAATATATCGGTGGCCACGTACCAATTGATATGGTGCCCAAACATCTTATCGCTGGATTTTGGCTACCATTTAACTCAATCAACATTTATTTAACATTTTATTTTTAGGACTCCTTTCACATATCAAAACTTCTCCAACAAGTTAGCATAAGAAGTAACACAACAACATGATACAACATAGAAGCACGAAACAACAACAAAACATGCTAATAACTGAGGTAGTATGGCATATAATCATTCAAGAATGTTAAATATATCACTGAAACATGATATCTAGAGAGGCATGCTAAAGCAGATCAAAAATGTCATTGAACCTAAGGAACACAATCCAAATTAATAGGAATCCTACTAATGCAACTACATGGAATTTTATATGCATGAAATGAGAATATATAAGTGCCTAAGATGATGCAAGAATGAAATTTCCTTGCCATATCAGGCCAAGAAAATTATTCTTTTCAAAATTCTCAAAATCAATAAATATCGGAAAATACACCAGTCACTCAAGTTGAAATCATATCAACTGTAACCTCTAATAATACATACATCAATTCCCATCCGTGGCCACTTGTTCCTTTCCCGTACATGAGGTGAGAAGTCCAAATCACAACTTTTATCCCATGCACCAACACATTCCTAGTCTCCTGTCTACCATCCCAAAACAGTAAGACAAAGGAAAATAAAGAATCCTAAAGCTCTGATACCACTTTGTAATGTCCCAACCTGACTCACCACTACACCGGTGGTCGGACCGGTCACCACATGACCTCGAGCGTGTCTCCCCGTACGCCATAGGCTGGAAACTAGTAGCGAGGGTCTATGGATTGTCAGTGGGGAGACTATACCCACTTATCGGAGTTGTACAATTGTATATCAGTATAGACAACAAACAAGAGCGGAAGTAGTAAATCATAAGTGAGAAATTGCAGAAGACATATAATACTCATTTTATAAAAGTGGCCAATGCCAAATTATACAGTTGATTCCTACATGACATGCTAATGATACAAAAGTAGAAAACAGTGAACAAAACAGCATTATTTACATTCCAATGTAGAAATGAATAAATAATGACTCAAATCACCAAGGGTGATCTCCTCTAGCATCCCGAGCATCCGCGCGGTCCACTACTCCTATCTCCCAAGTAAATGCAAACAACATAGTCTAGCAACCAAATAGAATCTACTCGGGAACCTAGTGAAATGACGGCCTAAGTTGGGTGTGAGATACAAATCTCAGTTGGGTGGGGCCAACAGTGTCTACCCCAAATCCAGACATTTAGTAAATACCTTATAACATGTGAAGGCATGCATAAATAATGTTAGCAGTATAATGTAACTATAAACCCAATTACCTACTACAACCCTCAGCTGGTGTCTAAAGATGCATTATTTATTTGTCATGCATACTCAACAATCATTACATAATCCCTTTTCATTTATAAATTACTCAAATTTTATAATGAAGGTCTTGAGATTCGGCATACACCCGAAATCCCCTATATGAGTCACTCACCACAGAAGTCTCTAAAGACCATCTAATTAATCAAAGTAAAGGTCGAATCCAAGCATGTGCTTTGGCTTAGATAACGTGACCTAAGTTATTCAATTTAATCTTTCATATACTATGTTTGAGCCCATCCACTGAAAGAGGTTCACCCAATTCATAAATAAGTCCGAACCCTTTCTCATAATCAAATGAAAAATCATTGTTTCACAACAGACTTCATTAACCATTAACTCATTTCATGCACAGAAAATGGAACCCACAGTCCAATGATAACTAATGGGTGTAGAACATCATGTCTAGCACCCTCGTGAGTATTCAGGGCCCCAGTCCATGTCTCACAACCCACAGGTATTTGGAGCATCAATCCCTATCACATAAAAGAATATTCTCTTGCAAGAAGGGTGTAGAATGCCATGTATATCACCCAATGAGTATTTAGAGCATCAGTCCCTATCTCACAACCCATCTATCAATCATACATATACATATATCATTGGTGTAGAACGACATGTCTAACACCCTTTGGGTATTTGGAGCCTCAGTCCTTGTCTCACAACCCATTCATCAATCCTACATATATATTTATCATTGGTGTAGAATACCATGTCTAACACCATAAAATCAAACCGTTAATTAATTCAACAACTAATTAAAAACACAAAACACTCTTCAGATATTTCAACACTTAATTAACCAAATTCATTAACAAGCCTAAACCCGTCCACTCAAACAGTGATTCATCCAACACTTTAACAATCTACAAGCACCCCATAATCATCAAAAAACAAGCTGAACAAAGCCAAGATTTTTATTAACCATCTCACACAATGTATCATATTTTCAAACAACTCCATCCAAGACAACTGATGGTATGGAAAAATAAAATGCATCAGAAATACTCTTAGCTAAAATCGTAAAAAAATCAATTCACAATCTTAATTTAATGCATGAAAATTAATTAATTCAACAATTAATTAATCAAACCCTATCTCTTTAACCAGTCATCAACAGGTTAACCAATTTCCATTTAACATGAAATAATTAATCCCTCCATTAATTATTACCGGTTTCCAATTATCTTTCGAACATGTCAAATATTTGATATTCCAAAAAATCTGTAAAAGCCACAATCTTATCCCAACTCATGACTTGATAATTAATTCTACAATTAATTATACTATTACTCATTCTTCCCATTCAAATCAATCAATTGTTTAATCATATCACTTTAACTAAAATAGAAACCCATGCTTAAAATCAACACATGTTCAATTCCACATTTATCTCATATGGGTGGAATTATTTAATTACATCAAAATTTCCATGCATCAACATATCATAATCAAGGAAACTCACATTCTTAATTTATCAAAAGGAGCAGAAATTATCATATAAAGTGTTAATGATTTGGGACACTACCTAGGGGTTTTTATGGACAAAACAACAAATGAAGAACCCTCAAGAGAAACAGGTTGATTCTTCAAGAACCCGCCTTAGATCACTTCTCCTAGAAAGACCAAGACCAAAACTCATCATACATGTCATCTACAAACATAGTTTTACCAATAACGGGCGTAGATCTAAGAAACTGAGAGAAGAGGAGATGTAGATCTATGTAGATCTAAGAAACCGAACAAGAATGAAGAAGAACATCTACCTACCTCAAGAATTCAGCTTCGATTCGCCAAGAGAAGCCTTTGGATCGCCTCCAAAACACATGTGAGTGGTTCTCCAACCTTCAAGGGAGGGTGATCCCTAGTTATGGCCTCTTAGGAGGAAAATAATGAATATAGAGGCTTCAATGTGTGAGATCCTCTTTTTAAGGATCTAACATTACTGCCAGCATGGTTTTATAACATGGTTAGACAAACCGTGCACTAACCGCAAGTTATCTACTGTTTTAGACACCTCTCTCGCACGACCTCATCGCACGGTCTCTTAACCATGTGCCAACTGTGCGGGAGCTACTACCTTGACCACCCCTCTCGCACAACTTCATCGCATGGTCTCTCCTAACCGTGCGCCAACCGTGCGGGAGCTATTTCATACAAACTTCAACTACACATGTTTTGGCCGCACGGTTCGACGAACCGTGGGCCGCCCATGCGACATACCCTATGCCTCAAAACATCAATCAATGTTCGAAAAACGACAAATTTAGGTGTTCTAACACTTGGAAAAAAATTCTGAAGCTCAGTTTATAATGAAAGACCCTTTGATAAACCGAAAAATAATTTCAGAAACATTCTGAATTTTAACCCAGTTGAAAAAACAGGATCTTACAGGTAACAAGATTAGGAAAACAACTGTGGTTGTGTTTACAATTTGCAGAATCAACAATAAATTAATAAAATAGCTGAATCAATGAATTCAAAACAATATCCCCTTTTTATGATCATGAATCCCATTGAAACAAATATAATATTTAAAGAAAATATGAAATTAAAATATAGAAATAAAAGAAGAAATAAATTTCATGAAAATTTACAACATAAATAGAAAATTATTTTTACAATTAAATTTCTACCATATACATATTAAATTTTAGTTTCCTGTATTTATTCCTAAAGATTTTCTTTATAGAATTTTTATCTTTCTCCATAAGTTTCACCATAAATTTATCTATAAATATCTCTATAAATATATCACATTTTATGACATAAAATAGAAACTAGTAAATAGTTTAATACATTTTGAAAATAGTATAAAAATATAATAATAATACACAAACTAATAGAAATAGGAAAAACATCCTGATTTTACAAAAAATAGATTGGACATAAAATTTTAATACATCTTTGAAGACTATAAATAACTATTAATGAAATTGATGCTTTTTAGATTTCATCATATGATTTTATACACATTTTTAGAAATTAATATAGTCTGAACTGAGTTCTTTATAATGATTTTATTTTATGATATCTATGAATGAAGTACAAATGTTTAAGAGGGATTGATAGAAATATTCTAATTTTCAAAAGATTAAAAAGAAACATTTCATTAAGACAGATTATTAGAAATTTTTCAGATTCTTAAGCTAAAAGAAAGATTAATCATTTTATATTTAAATAATGAAAAGGTAGTTTTATACAAGAATATTATTTTGAAATAAATATTTATGTAAATGAATAAAATATTCAAGAAAAATAAATTTCAAAATAATGTTTTATAAAATTAATGATTGAATTAAGAAAACTATTTCATTATGATAAACATATCATTTTTCATATAAAGTTAAATTAATATAATCATTTTTTACTTTTTACCTAAATTATAACTCCCATAAAGAATTGTTTAAGTGAGATATATATGAATCATAGTTGATATATATTTTATTGATTTAAAAATTTTATTACACATCATAATATGATATTAAATAATTTTTTAATGAGTATGTATAGTATAATAAAAATTTTAAAATGTTGATACGTCATATAAAATAACAGTGTCAAAATAATTTTATATGTTTAAGAATATTGATAATAAATATTTTATCTCCCCTGTATAAAACAATTAATTTGTTTAAGTTGAATAGTAATATGGACGTCAAATAATTCTTATATTAACAACTCAATATTAATGAAATTTCATTAGAAACAAATTTAAATAATTTTCAAGAAATAGCTAAATGATATAAAAACAAAGTCCATTGGTTATAACCTATAGTATATTGAATTCAAGTTTATTTTCTTTACCCATATTATTTTTAGTCTGGTAGTGTTAGCAACTAATTTCTTAGGTAAAAAAATATGTATAATTTGACTAGAGATTCGTTAATTAATTTTAGATAACTATTTCTAATAATAAACAAGTTTGATACCACAATATTTTGGTTTAATAAAATGGAATCTATTTTTTTATATTTTCCATTTATTCAAAATTTAAATATTTTAATAGTACATAAACTATTTCATTTTGGACCAAGAAAAAAATAATTTCAATATAACTTTGGTTTTTCTCCATTAATAGAAATCCAATGTTTTCCATGATTATTTAATTTAATTTTACCAAGAACACTATTTAAATAGTTTTCCCCTTTAGGAAGTGTGATAGAGTATTATTTTAATGTAATAACTTCATATAATGGTTCCTTTATTGTATTTTCATAAAAAATACAAGTACATTTAGTTATTACTTCTAAAATATGTTTTGATAAACATTGTTTACCAATAGGAATTTTATAATAATATTATCTATGTTTTCTTTTCCCATGATTTTAAATATCTTTTTTATATAATCATGAATACATATTTATCAAATTCATCATAATAAAGAAATTTGAATTTGAATTTTGAGAGTTAGAAATGTGTAGCTCAATAGAATAATACAAAAGACATAGATTTATCGTTTGATTTTCATCCCTATCATTAGTGATTGTAGTAAATTAAGAACTTGAATCAGAAATAGAACTATTAATAGTCTTCATGACTTTGTTTTAGTTTGTTTTATAATTAGTTTTCCTTTGATAAAGAATAACATGACTATTATAGTATTTGTTAAATTTCTCCATAAATTCATTGAATATATAATTATTATTCCTTCTATTCCTACAATTCTAGAGTTTCCAAAATATTTAATCAAGATATAATAATATTTTATTGAATTTAGATAACTTCAAAAAGAAGATTAGTGCATAGTAGTTCTAAATGAAGCAACTTCCTTTTTGATATAAGTAGTATTTCTGAACATGAGCTTATATCTCAGCTTGATACATTATCATGGTAACAATCAATTATTTTATTTTGAATTCTTTAACTGGTGTAGATTGATGAATAACAGTAGATATTCCATTCCAATTATAGGATAAAACTCCAATAACTTTTAAATCATTGTTTCATTACGTAATTGATTCTCGCATGGCACAATATAATTGACAACTTCTATCAATATTACATTCCCCAAAGTAATGATATCATATTCTTGCATCATTAATGTATCAAATTTCTATTTATTATAATTTTACCTTAGCTTTAAAAAAATATTTGTTCCATCATAAGGAATATAAATAGTCTACAACATTTCAAATGATGCAGTACAATGATAAATTCGATCAAATCCATCTTTTCCTAATACAAATACAATGTAATTCATTACTCTCTAATTAAGACCATATAATTTCTCTTAAAAATATTTCTACTATTTTATATCATCTTCAATAATTTCATAATGCTTTACTACCTTCAAATAAACTCTTATTCGATAATTTTTCAATTAATGAATCATGTGTGCTTTATGACATCCAAAATTTTCACCATCAAAATATGGTGAATAGATCACTGATATAACTTCTCAAATATCATTCATTGAGATTTATCCTAATCTATATATTTAACTGTGACACTTTTAAGTGAAAATAAATATAACTACTTAAGTAAAAACTTACAACAATTGAAGGTATCTGATAGAGTCAAAAAAATATTCAGGATTTCAACAAATATCCAACAGATCATTTCTAGTGATTCAATTTTTTAGTTATTAGAAATAAATGAAAGGGTTTATAGAAATATAAATAAAGTAATAAATAAATTTTTTTATACTAATTCTTTGGTTGACATGAAAATTATGAGGACACTAAGGGGGGGAGTGAATTGTGTTCCTTTAGAAACATTATATTAAAAAAACATAACCCTTGACATTAAATTGATTATTTATTTATATCATCATGATATGTGAGAAGTATAAAATAAAATTAGAAATTAACACAATGATCTATAGTGGTCCATGGTGAAATGATATCCATATCCACTCTACCAATGATCTTTCTATGATCTTGGTTATTTTTAATAATAGGTACCTTTTCTAAGAACCTCTATAACTGAGTGAAGTTAGTTGACAATTTATTGTCACAAATATTACAGGGCCTTTAGTTTCATTTATAAGGAACTAAAATATCTAAATCTTGGTAGGATAAGTTGAAAGTTACTCAGTGACCATGTATGAGTAACTGATACTATTAAAGAGAAAATAGACTAGGATATTAATGATGAAATAACTTTATCATACTATTGTATGAACATCTAATAGTTGAATAAGATCATCAATAAAACATTGAAGTAAAAAAATATTCATTAATGTCTAAATGGATTTCTTTATAAAATATTACATATAATATTAATTATCTGATCATACTTGTATTTATCTAATTTTTAGATCTAATATATACTTCTTCAAACTATAGAATGTATTAAAAAAATATAGTAGAAGAAATATGAGTCAAACAAAAAGAAAATGATCAAAACACATATGTCTTGATATTTTATCTCTTTAGGAAATTACCATTTATTATTTTCAAATTCACATATGTGTCGTATTCATAAAAAGATATGAATTTTTTTAAGATAAAGATATTGGTATTTATAATGATGGTTGAATTCTTGATGGTAAAAAATGATCCAAAATTATCACATGATCTATCATAGATATTTGATTTCAAAACAATCAAAGATAGTTTTGACTCCCTTTAGGAATTAAAAAAATCCAATATGTTAAATAAGATCATTTAAATATGTCATTAAATATTTCAAGAGATTTTTTTGTCTAATGAAACCATTGTAAAAAAGGTAGAAATAATGCACAATTTAAAAATACATATTTGACTAAGTGAGTCATAAGGTTTTTTTATGTACTAATAAACACAAAAAGTACTATTGATAAAATATGATTGATTCAGAAAGTAGAGACATTCAGTTCCATCAAAAAATGGCATTTATGATACATAATTTTATACCAGATGTAGGTTAGAAGAACCATATGTTCCACTTAAAGTGTAGGGTATGAACATTGTTTCTAGATTACTTATAAAAGACATCCATAATTCTTATTCATTGAGAAATAAAATAACCTCCCATGGGTTAAGGAATAAAAATGATTCCAAAAGAAAAAAAATATTCCATTAATTATTTTCCTAAAATGAAATTAATGTAATTGCATTAGTATCATAATTGTTGGTGTTTGTGAGAATCACAATAACAAATAAATTAACCAAATTATCGAATCAACACATGGTCAGCAGGTTATTATCACATAGTACCCTTCTTAGACCAATACAACATAATAATTTATTTAATATCCTTAGGAAATAAAATCATATTAAAGGGTAATATTATATTTTTTGTAAGGGTTAATCTATGAGATATCATTTTTTGATCATATTTGATCCTAAAATAATCACAAGGTAATGATAAAATGATCAAAAAATATGAAAACATACCCAACAATTCATAAAATATATATCATGAGCAATGACATAAGACTTTTTTCATTAGAAAATACATAAGTAAAATGATTGAAAAAACAAAAATAATCAATCATTATCCAAATTATTTTTTCATAAGTATATGAAATATGTTTTTGGAATACACATAAGCTTAAAACTTATTTCTATAGACAAGGATCACAGCTAAGACTATCATAGTGGATAAATTCCAATATTGTATTGGGTTCACTTGCTATTTTCACAAGGATAGTTGATAGATTCCCATATTTTATTGGGTTCATTCTCCATTACCATTTATTATCTCATTAGATTTTGTGATATATCCAATTAATTAAACAAAAATATATTTTTTCTCTAACTCTTCAAACAATAAAGACCATACAAATGTGATCCATAAGATTAGAAAACATTTTTCATTTCATCATATCATAAAAAAACCATTAGAATGAAACATGTTTCAAGAAAAAATCCTTAAAAAAATATCATCATAATCCATACAATGAAATAAGGTGGATTTTATAGTAAGATCATATCAAAAGTGACGCATTACAAACCCTAAATGATGTTGACATAGATGGAAAATAATTTTAAAAATCTCTTAGGGATGTGATTTTAAAATTAGTAGAAAAAATCCATTTCATTTAATAAATATTAAATCTAAAATATTACCTTGAAAATATTGGAATATAATTTTATTTGTAAAACCATAGAAAAATGAAAATTTATATTTATTAAAGATAAAGAAAATGAAGGAAGAATAATCCATTCATGTTGTAAATGATTTAAATAAATTTTTTTTTTAGATTTTTTTTAAAGAATGTACAAAATGATCCATTCATAAAATGATATTTATATTCTTTTAATATGTCGGTAAATAAGTCATTATTGTATATAAACACATGTACTAACAATTTAAAAGTTCATGAGAACATTTATAATTTTTTTGATGGACAATTATATGAAAGAGAATGATTACCGACCAAAAAGGATAAAAAAGGTTGAATTTTCATAAAAACGTTCCTTCATCCATTTGTGTAAAAATGAGGGGGAAATGAAATTAATATATTGGAACCTTTAAAATAAATATAGATGAATAAAATTTATGTAGTTTAAGAGTTAAGTAAAATATAATTTCCCAAAATCAAAATTGAAATATAAAAAATCCCAATAAAAAATTGAGATTGTAAAATTAGCCCTTACCATATTTACCAGGATTCATTAAACACACTCTAACCTCTTTAAAATTAATATATATCTATAATATTCAAATTAAAAAATCAAACTTATTCTTATCGTACTATATATCATTCTATCGTAATATCCAATTGTATACTTGTTAACATTTTTTTATTAAAATCAATATTCTTGTGTCAAATGTTTTATTTTTTTTGAATATTTTTGGTTTGATGATTCTAGTACATGGACCATGGTTATAACAACATTTTATTTTATATGTATTTAAAATGAAATAAATTTAAATTATATGATACTTTTTCATAAACGCAACCATTAGTCTAAATGAATTTTAGATATGTAATCCATTTGAACCTAGTTAGTAATTTTACAGCTATAAAAACTAATGAAAAATATAAACGATACTGGGGGGGGTTGAAGAAGAATTGGTTCCTTTTTAGACTATTTTATACTAATAACCCTTTATCACTATAATGTTAAATGTTTCATTGGTTTAGGTGATCTAATTCTCCTTTTCTCTTTCTCCCATTATTCATTGTTCCTTACAACAAAACCAAACACACACAAACAAACACAATATGCCTAATGGTTTACAAGGTTCAAATACAAGTTTTATAATCATAATTATTGGTTTGATCCACTAAAACCTGTGGCCCGAAAAACCATTAGTAAAAACCTCTGATCATTAAACTGTTGTATCCTGATTGAGTAGAGTGTATCCCATACACTTGTTGGGTGATTCCTCATTTAGGAACAACCTATACCTTTAAAATTCAATTTTGGGGATACAGTAAGATATTCTAACCCTGCGTAGTTGGTATCATGGACATGGGAGGATAAAATATGTTTCTATTTGGATATATGCATTTCCTACATGACTATTAGCCTTTGTAGATTCCCTATGTGAATAATTGGCCATGCGACATGGCCATTCAGTTATGTTATATGATCATTAGTGTATATAGATCACCAATACGACCATTCAACATTGTGGATCTCCTATTTCAACCACCTATAAATCATTATGGAAATATTTATTACCATATTTTATCACACCACGACCAATGGTCAAACAATCTCTAGCACACAACCACATCAAAAATTTTTTTTCATGTGGAAGCTTCTACCTAACATAGTCACTTCGATTTTTTCATACATTAAATTTTACTTCACATAGTCTGTTTCCTTTTTTTTGTGTGGTTACATATACTTCACACAATTACATCACAATATCTTGTGGTCACTTATTCATCACACGATCAATTCAGGTTGTTCTTGCAGTAGCTTATACATCACGTGGTTACTTCACTTTGTTCTTTGGATCAATTTTATATCACGTGGTCAATTCAATTACCGTGCTTGTACAAATTTTTTCACATGTTCTCTGGTTGATAGTCACATTACCAACCATCCATGTTCGTTGATATAAGAACCATATATCTATAACACCAAATTTCATTTAAATATCAGGCATCCAATATTGACACAATTCTTATGATCATATTCTACTTCAAAATATCTTCATTATATGTGGATATGTTTATGTCTCTTAAAACAACATGGATGGGAATCCTTCTGAAATAATATTATAATAAAAATTTATAGAAATGAAACAACATCCTGGGATCTCTATTCCTTTAACATTATTCATCAACATATTGACTTCAACATATTTACATTACATTGACAAAAAATAAAACTTCTACAAAGTGGACTCTACATTCCCCCCCCCTTTGTTTTGTTTGCAAATACCCATGTAGAAATGGTATTTTAATATGTGTTATTCCTTCTCCCCTATTTTCTTATCGACTTTTCAGTTCACTTTCCTCTCCCTCTTATTGAAAATAAATAAAAAGTATTTGGTAAAGGTGGAATCAATTAACAATAACCAATTTTCAATCAAACACTACACTCTATGTCTACATGAATGTTTCTTGGTATATAAAACAAGAGGGTTTTACCAAGAAAAACATATATCCCTTATAAAAATATAATAATACTAGATTAAATGATAACTTAAAATATTTTTCAATGATATTCTGACTACATTTCATTCTATGTAAATTGATATATATCAAATTAAATACAATAACAACTTGAAACTCTTGCAATCACATCAATAAATAGATTAAAAATGTTTATATACTAGAAAAAGGATTTGAAAATAGCCTTGGACAATCTCCATCCTACCATTTATTTCATTTCATTGATAAAAATAATTATATCAAACTATTTTTTCAATATTGACTTTGTTTTTCAAGGATGGAAGAGTTAAAAAACAGACATTTTCAATGAAATTATCTTTATGAACATTCCTCAATGAGAATATTTTGATGAGACAAATAATTCTAGAAGATAATTCTTCACCTATCACCAACTCAATGTAAACACTCCTATATATCTTCATAGTAGTGAATCTATTCTAGAATGAATTTATAGATGTTCTAATATAGATAATAAACCCAGAGAGATCTCCAACTTATTGCTTTCCATATTTGAAAACTTTGGCAGCTTCACCAAGGATAATCTTCTTCCATATGTAATATTCAAGACCCCAAACATATGATTAAACAAAGATGGTATACTATTCACCATTAATAAAAAATATGAAAACAGACACCCCAAAAACATCAATGATTTTTATCCATATGATATATATTTTAACACAAATCTATTAATCATTCAAGGAAGGTGACATCTTCATCACTACAATCATGAATTGATAGCACTCCCTAATTCCCAGGTTCTCCCCAAAATAATATGACTCACATTTAATTACGTTATTTTATGTGGAAATAAAATACATGAAATATATTATGGAATAAGCTGTGTATCCTTTTTTTTCAATGCGAAATACAATGTTTTGATTTTATCAACTAAGTTTCTCCATTTTCTCATGTCTTGTTTCTTAATAATTTGTTTTTAAAACATTATTTCCTAGTTAGTAGCATGGATATCATCAATACTTCCATTTATTTTTAGGATATTATTCTTCTATATTTATTGATCAAATTATATACTTCCTCTGATGTTGTATTTATTTTATTCAGGGCTTATTCATGTGATAGAATTTTGTTAAACATCCTCTAGAAATGTGTCCATGTTTATTGAATCTATAACATAGAAAATATATAAATAATCATGATTAATATTTTAAAAAATCTCATGGTATTAATGGGATTAATTTTGAATATCCATTTTACCATTTTCACTACCGTTTTATTGGGAATATTTTTCCTTTATTTATCTCTCAAAATTGTCTGGCCACACCACAAGAATGTCATTGGGTAAATTGGAAGCTATCATGGTGTTTCCACATGGATTATTTTGAGTATTCTTCACATAATATTTTTATATGAAATAATATTTTTGAAAATATTATTATACTTATTTTTATTGTTCTCTTTATTGTTCATTGTATTCAATTATGACTTGTTCTTAATCGTCTTTGGTATAATCTGTTATAAAAAGTTATTTAGATTTATACTGAATGGTTTTTTTCTATATTATGTGGTATTATATTTTTATTCTCAATTCATAAATTATTTTATGTACATATCTTAATTATATGAACACAAAATATTTCAATATAATATAAATCATTCCGTTCATCAAATATTATTGAGTTAGAAGGATTTTTATTTGGGTATGTTTATTACATATTAACTAGCTTGATCGCACTTTTCCAAGGCTGACATCCTGCTTTATAATTTATGGGATCTTTCCAAATATATAAATCACAATGACTAATATTAATTTTTTACTTTGTCATGTTATTCATTATTTATAGTATAATCAACATAATATTTTTGGGTCATCATCACCACCTATTGAGATATTCTTAGGGAACCATATTCCCAACATATTCTTCTATCCACCATTGACATGGTTTTAATATTGTCATAATTTTTCTTTAACCATTATTAAGTAGAATTTTGGTTTAGACCTTCGATTTTTTAAGAAATATATTTATAATAATAAATATATTGAGACTTGGATGATACCTATTTCTTCACAACTGGTTGAGATAAATAATTAGGTGATGTAATTATCCAATTTTTATATAATGGAGATCTTTTTTCATTATAATCCTCCATATAATAGTATATGGTGGAAGATACCTAATTATTTTCTTGTGTTGTCTCAACATGATTGTCTTCAAGATAGGATAATTTTATTCCTAATGCAAGACATCTCATAATTAGGGAATTCTTTTGATCTATAATAAATTAAATTCTATCTTAGAAGTCTTTAATCATCTTATCAACATCTACTTTATAAAGTTAATCATTTTATAGTTACAATGAGTGAATATATTTGATCATCTCATATTTTATATACAATTGAGAAATATTGGCATCAATGATACTTTTCATATTTTATTACAATGCATGGATCATCTCCTAAAACACTATATTAGTCTCATATTTTCTTTGAAAATTCTAATTTAATAATCTTCAAATTTCAAACATCTCTATGCAAGTTTGATATATTCATTTTTTATAGTAACATGTTTTAGATTTTTATATAAGCTATTTCTCTTTATTATAAATATTCATCCAGGTTATAAGTCTCACATTTATATTGAGTTATATATTATTATATGATTTCTAATATTCTACAAATAATAGTGAATAATTATTTGGGAATGGAATAAATTATATCCTTCAGTATTTTGGTAGAAAAATTTATTACAAATGATCATACTAACTTGATTCATCTTCTTTTGGATAGTTCAAATCATACGTTTCACATACCTTGGGGTCACATGAATCCCGTGAGGTGTAAATGTTTTGATTATCCCTTATAGTACACTAAATAAGAATTAATTTCCCATCCAAGATATGTTTTACTTACTTTCTTAGAAAACTCGACACTCTTCCTTTTTTGATAAGGGGAAAGACTTTATTATCATTATTTTTTCATTATTTTTTTTGTTTATCAATGTATTGGTAGAAAATAAATAATTTTTTGCGATAGAAATAACTTCCCCAAAAATTATCTTCATAATAAAATTTTCAAAATTAACTTCAAATCTTAAAAATAGGACAACTTCAAATTGACAATCTAAAAGTGTTTAACCTCACTCGAATACCACTTAAAGAAACCTTATAGGGATATGAATGATACTAAGATGAGGAGGGGGGGTTAATTAGTTTTGGTTCAATTTTAAACCAATTTATTCATTTATTTTTATCCATTATACTTTACTTATTTAACTGGAAAATTTAGTAGGATTCTATTATTCTATACTCTTATATTATTCTTTTTTTAGGAATGACAACAAAAACAAAACAAAGATAAAAGAGGTAATATGATTAATAATGGTCACGTATCAGTTTAAGAAGGAAAATACATTATATGATTTCGAAAATCTTGCGATTAAAAAACCAAACAATAAATCCCTCTCATAATTACACTATTGTCTCTTAAAAATTTAAAGTATTTATCCCACAAACTTTGTTGGTTATTCATGCACTCAGGTAAAACCTATACCATTAAAATTAAATATAGGGGAAACAAATAGATATTATGATACATGTATATAATCTTTTATTACTATTTATGTTATTCTTCTTCTTCTTTTACCCATGTATAATATAAATTCACTTCTTCTATTTGTATACACTACATTGCGCATAACTTATTTATCTTATCTTCGTAGTATAAAACTTATATACAAACCCATTATCTCACTCATAATTTTATAATTATTATTCAAATAAAATGAGTGTCCACACATATATTCTTCTATCTACTAACTTTATACAAATTTTGTCCAATTATTATTAATAATATTATTATTATCCATATTTATATACCTCACACACAAACAGATATACAAATTTTTTCTCTTCTATATACATTTATCTTTCTTATTCTATGGATAACTTAATTACTAATATTACCTTATTTTTATTTGACTATTTAGGATATATGTTAATGAACATTGTCAAATCTATATTTTCTTATTTGAGACTAGAAAAATGGATCCTTGAGAAACTATATAGGATAATCAATAACTCATTTTAAAATTCTTCAAAAACATATAATTAAATTTTATATGACAATACTAATAACAACAAGAGCATCAGTTTTTCATTCACAGGGAATATTCTCACATGTTTCCCTTAATGATTTTTTACTCATAACTAAAACATTTATCCCACATCACATGTATTCTGTAATCAATTATTCAGATAGGTTGAATGTCCCATGTATAAAAAAACACCAATGTGGATGCATCAACTATGTGCGTAATCATCTACATGGACCCCCTACATGATTATTCAGTGACATAGATTTCTTAAGTTAATATTATTCTATGATAAATATCAATTCCATTATGTTATGTGATCATTCAATTACATATACCACATATATTACCATTCGATGATGTGGATCTGGAAGCTTGAGATCTTATAAACCTATATGGAAGTATGTGTAACAAGAATTAATATTGATATAACCCACATTCAAAAAATCTCTAGTACACGAACACATTACTTTGTCGATGAGGTAGCTTCTACCTCACAGAAGCACATCACTTTGTTTGTGTAGTTAATTATACATTACATGGTCACATTACATTTTTTGTAAGGTATAATCTATTTCAAATAGTTACTTCACTTTGTTTGTTCGATCACTTATTCTTCATATGGTCACTTCACATTGTTCGTGTAGTAGCTTCTACTTCAAAGTGTCACTTAAATTTATTCATGTGATCACATATACTTCATATGATCAAATCACATACCATATCTGTCCATATTTCATCATGTAGACACTTTTTCATTGTCACATTACCTTCAGATCATGTCCAAATGTAATAGAACCATATTCTCCTAACATTAATCATGTCATATACACATTTTGTATCCAATAAAGTGACATAATACTTAGGAATGAAATAACTTCATGGGATCTCTCCTCCTTCAACATGATTATTATGCCTATTGACCTCAAAATATTGACATTTCGCTGAAAACACAAACAAATTTTAAAATGTGTACTCAAAAACATGTTTTAACAATAAAAAAACATTATTTAGAATATTTATAAACATTATAAATAATGAAAATATATTTATTAATATATAACAAATAATTACTCAATTTTCAATAATGTCATTTTATTTATAATAAATTATTTTCTTAAATAATTTTTTTTGAATTTTTTGCAAGAGATTAATAATTTATTACTAATATTTAAATGATATTTATTTTAATAAATTAGTACATTTTTTAAATAATCAAGTCAATATTATATTAGGGTGATTTTTTCATAGTTTTCTAAAAATATTTATTTTTATTGAATAGATAAATATACTAATTTTGGGAAAACCATCATTTACTTTCATGTAAAACAACCATTATATTTTTAACATAATAATAATGTACCATTAAACTCTAATAATTCTAAAAAATATAATTAATTACTAAATAATCATTATTATATTTGATTTTAGTAAAATTTAATTTTCAGAAAAAGACACAATTTTGTAAACATTATTTTTATGCGTGCAATATGTTTTAATTTTAATAAATTGAATAAATATTGATTTATTAATCTTTTTATTGAAATTTTATGATTTTATATTCAATATTATATATTATTTTTTTACAAGGAAGGGAATGTATGTAAATTCACATATATTTTTAAAAATGCATTTTTTTAAAAATGAATCTAGTAGAATTGAATATATATTTCTAATAAAATAATTAATATAATTTAATATGTTCAACATTATTTTTTGGGATAATGAATAGTAAAATAGTAATAAAAATTACCATGGTTATGCTTAAAAAAATGTTTCCTATGGGCAAGCCAATAGTTAAGGGTAGTTATTCAACCATAAAATTATGCAATTTTTATTATTTGAAGGTATTTGGAAATTATATTATCCTAAAATCACATTATTGGTCTTTTGGAGACACTTATCTATGAAAGTGGCCTTATATCATTGGAATCATTCAAGAAACAATTTAAGTGTATGTCCCTTCACTTATAAAAGGGAACCAATTATACTACCATATTCACACTATTTAAGCATTAAATCAGGCAAAATAACTTATCCAAAACATTACTTGATTAATTAACTTAATTATATAGATTCATTCCTTATCCTAAGAACAATCCTTAAAGGCTTATGGTGTAAGGTAATGGTGACCTCTCAAATAATATGAATAAATTATAACAATGATATTTCGATTCTATTTATTCTTCTAATTCCTCTATAATTGTTGTATCCCTAAAAATATTATGAATACCAAATCATATATAAAATTATATTTTATTATGATGATGCAACAACCTTTTCCCACCACTTATCCATCAAATGGGATAATAAATTTTCACCCATTGATATGTGTGGACTACCACCTCCACATAAAGATTTGATTCATTTTCCTCCCCCATATCTCATGTTTGGTTTTTATGATAGATTTAGAGTATATGTATATAGATTATATTTATAATATAGTAATTATTATATAATTTTGAATTACTATTTACCTATGTTTTTTCCATCAATCAAATAAGGGTTATATTTCTCATGGATATGTATAGTCCACCTTATTTACATAGTGATATAAATGGTATTTAATCACCAATTTATATGAATGGTTATAGATATGTATATAATGAATATATTTTATATTTATTTCAGGATTAAAATTATTTATATTAATTAAATATTATAAAATTTCAAGGACTGTAACTTATGAACCAAAAAAACATGAAAAATGATGTAGTTAAATCCTGAAATGATGATGATAATGAAATATTTTTAGAGAAAGGGTGATAAGATATTATAAGCATAGAATACATGGAATATTATTTATTTTTTTCTTATAGTATATAAATTCAATAAATTTAAAATTATTATACAGGAGTATTAGTTCTTATTCTTCATGGCATACTTGAGGTAAGAGTTTCATGTAATCATTTCATTTTACTAGGATCATTTATGCTGAATTTTATGATGATGAAATTATATGATCTATCTATCCCAAATATTATTTATTTTTATCCTATATAAATTTTTTATACTTCTTATTTTCATTTCATTTTCATCTCTCTATGTACTCATGAGACCGAAAGATGGTTTTTAAGGAAAGCCAACATTTTTTCACTCTTCTACTAGTAATATTTTCTTCTATATCCGTATTTTATTTGAAATGTATTAATGAATGATATTAATATTATTCAAAGATTAATTAAATTAATTTTTACCATTATTTTTATTTATATATGTTTATTTTAAAATAATATTCATATTGTTCTCCCAAATAGGAAATTTTATCTTTTTACCAAAAATATGAAAGGATATTTTATTTTAATGCACACCACATGGATGTGTTTGACCACCATTATGGGAAAAATTTTATTTGAATAATACCTTATATTTTTTCCAATATATTTTCAAATAAAATGTTTTTATTATTATTTTAGAATTTTTGAGAATTTAAATAAGTGATTTCAAAATAAAATGTGTATTTCTCTCTATATATGATCTAGCGATCATTAATTGGAATTTTTATCTATAATAAAACCATTTGATGTTTCAAATTAATTAATAAGGACATAATCCAATGTTACTGAAATTTCCTATGTTTTAAAAAGTGAATATTTTATTCGATATTGAATGTGATATGCAACATCGAACCTAAACAAATGATAATTAGTTAAATGCAGCCCTTAAAACCTAGCCATTAATTTTTTTGTATGAATAAGATTAAATAATTTATTATATAACTATATTTCCTACAAAAATAATTTATTTGATAAGTTCTCAGTATTGAATCTGTCAACATTAGGTGGTGTTTTAAAAAAAACAATCTTTCAAAAATGATTTTCATTTATTTTTCTAAAAACATAGTATAATTATTTTCCATAACATTTAGAAATGTTATGTCTTAAAAATAACATAATTTTGGATATCATTATATCAAAAATAACTTATGATGAAATTTTGTAAATTTTCATGACATATTGATCTTTCAGGAAATATCTAAAATAACTTATTTTTCATAACTGTCATTTATTTTGTTAAATTAAGAAATCTAAAAGTCCCATTATTCTTTTAATTTTATTTATATGTAACATAATAATTATTTATTTATATTTTATAAAATTAATTTCATTTAAATCATATTTATATCAGATTTTAGAATAAGTTTTTTTACCCTTGAAAAACATTTTTCAAAAAACTATTTTAAAATGCATAATGTTTCTCCATTTTGATTAATTAAAAATTATCCCTAATATGTTATAAATTAAATTAATTATATTTTTTATATTTCTATAATTAATAATTTAATTTCATATATTTACTATTACTTGTTACAGAGTTATTGTAAATCATCTTTTTCTTGAGAAATACAATTTTCGAAAGACAGGTTTCAATAGAACAATCAAGATTTATTTTATATTTAAATTTAACAACTTTATGAAAATATTTTAATAAATTGTATTAAATATTTTGAATTATCATATTTAATATTACGTAATAAGGTAACTTTATTTTTTGAAAATATGAATATTATTCGTAGTAAATATTTCTTATCATGGTAAAAGGAAAATAGTTTAATTAAGTGTAATTTTTTTTAAAAAGGATAATATACAATTTAACCCTAATAGTATGAATATTTATATTTATATATGATAATTATTATATTTTTACTATATTTTGTATGTTATTGAATAATGATGTTGATAAAAATTGGTTTTTGATATGTTAAAACAAAATTTGTATTTGGGGTAATCTAGAGTTTTAATGAACAAAATTTTTTTGATTAATTTAATAATTTAGGGAATAAATGATGATTTAATTAAATATGATTTTTAAATAATATATAATAAATATAAATGATAATATAACTTTATGGAGTTAAAGTGTAATTTTTATATGGGTTATAAAACGTTTATTGTTGAAAACCACATTTTTCAATAAATAGATTCTTTTATTTTAATGCTAAATTTATAATAATTAATGAATTATTTTGAAAAAATAAATATTATATTTGGATTCATTACATTGAAATTATCCAATCGTTAATTTTTCTTAAATTTCAGAGACAGTTGAATTTTAGCTTAAAATTTTCATATTGTATGAATGAATTGTATGTATTATGACATCATAATAACCCAAGTGTAGTCAAATAAAATTTGAAAATGGAATCCACTATCAAATATATGTTTATAATTTAATATATTGTTTTTTTATTTGATTTTATTAATTTTATAACGCCTTGATGAATACGAGAAAAAATATTTTATATTTTATGGTTTTAAAATTATTTGTTTATGAACACGAATCACTTCCACATCACTAGGGGTAATATTTTAATGTATATAGACATTGTAATTATAAAATAATTGGAACCTATCATATTTTGATGAAAACATGGGAAATAATAGGTGAATATCTATGTTTTTGAATAATTTATTTTATAGAGTAGATAACCTATATTTGGGAAATAATAAACAACCCCCTCTCTTTTCCTGTGTACACCCACCCATTATCCAATTCATATCAAATAAAACCATATTACATGTACTTAATATTCTATCCACTCTCTAGATTCCTCCCAATATTCCCATTTATGGTCTCAAATATTACTTTTAATTTTTTTGAAAGTTATATGGGATTATTTCAAGACCAGGAACTGAGACGACATGTGATTCGGAGGACCTAGGTTTCCCAAATAAATGATTGAAAAAATTTCATTACGTCTATTAAAAATAGAATTTATGATCTATTTTAGTTACATTTAAAAATGTTTTCAAATTTGAAATCTAAGGGTACCATTATGTTCAGAGAAGACGGTTTTTCTTAGGCATGGCTTAGCTTCGATGGGCATGGGTCGAATTAGGAAAATCATTTTCAGACATTTTAAGGAAGAAGAGAGATCATATTAAAATGGTTTTTTTATTTTTATTTAATCGTTTCATGATGATGAAACCATTTTTTGGTGTGAAAACTCAGTGACACTGCAATGCAGCATCGTGGAAACACTGAATCATTTTTAAAACATTGAATCTCGTTAGTGCATTTCCTCTACTAATCCTGGATAGGAACAATGTTAGAATTATTAATGCTGGGGAATTTCCTTTGAGCTCAGAATTTTCCCCGGGTAAGGGAAAATAAGCTATCTTATAGGTGGCAACAAATGATGAATATGGATGAATGATAAATCAAAGACGTTCATGTATGGGTCGCCATTAAAAGCGGTTTCTCTCCTCCGACATATCCTATTTCAAGGTTGGGGTTTATTTCCTTCATGATTCCATTGCAGGTTCTAATTTCTAATGGCCAACATGGGGAAACCCGTGAACTGCTTGATTAGCGGTTTGATCATTCTTGTTGGATAGTTAAAAATGTGGTATAATGTTGATTAATCTTATTAAATATTATTTTTCTACCCTTAAATATTTTCACTGACATGAATGAACCATGTATGACACAAACAAAGCCAATTTTTTCTGTAAAAGTTTTATAGTGCTTGTCTCTCTTCCCCATTCTTGATTACTTTGCCGACGAGTCCCTGTGGTTGGGTTGGTATTTTCTGAGAGGTTTTGAACGTGACCAGACCTCCAAATATATGGAGAGACGATTCGAATTCCAAAACAGTGAAGAACTTCACTAGAGGGTCGCATGTGTGCTTCCATTTTTGTAAAATGGAGCACTGGAGTGTGACTTGCATCCCGTAGAAGGATGAAAACTGGTGGCGGTGCATGGTGGCATGAACAACCAGTAGCTGATGATGGTTGGATTGAAATGATGTGGTGGATGACCCCAAAGCTCAGTGTATTTGGGTGGAAGATAGGGATGGAGGAACAATGGCTAGATTCTGGCTTCGACCAAACGTGATAGGAGGCCGCATGACATAGCAAAGAGTCACGGTTCAGTGGGACTCCAATGAGACCCCTCAACAACCGCTATAGGGAAATTCATCGGGTGGCCGACCGTGTTGAATATAGTGGTCTCCACATTGAACAAGCAGGGACATGGCACATGCCACATTCTTGGAGAACAAACTAGTCCACTTTAGCGGGTCAGGCTGAAGCCAGTGGACCTGACCGGTAGAGGGACTGGTATACTACAGGATGGGCTGGTAGTAGGCCCATCCTAGCCAAGCTAGGCCATACCAAATGGGAATGTTATGGTATGGGTTTTTGGCTCGAGCTGGAGGTTCTCTCAGAACGAGCGTGCTAAAGATAGAAACCTCTGACTGGTTGTGACCTAGAAGCTATGTGATTTCCAAGACTATGTGTCTTATCTAGACATTTTGTCTTACCAAGGATGAGTCAGTTCTACCCTTTCCCTCTAAGGTTCAGGTCCTTTAGTCTTTGTCGACTATATGTGTCTTACCTACACTTTGTTTATTATCTATATTCTTTGTGTTAAACACACAAAGTGTGTTACTGACACTCAATATGTTACCTACACTCTACAATCTTCCAATGCTCCATGTGTTACTACCTGAGGGTACTGTGTATTATTATGAATATCCTTTTTACATATAATAGACCTATAAATGGTGTGAGCTGACTCTAGTGACACTCTTGATTATACTTCATTGAGGATACACATTGTGCACCTCTTTTTAAGTCTTCTTTGTGTATTTCATAGTGATATTTTTTGTGGTATATGTTATGTGATTACTTCTAGTTTACTTTGTGCAATTCCTTTGTTGTTTGGGGACCCTACTGAGTATTGTTTTATTCACCCTTGCATGGGAATCCATTTCATGTGTTGTGTCTGGTGAAGATGACCGACAATTTTGACAGAGTCCATAGTGGGATAGGTCTAGGCGGTGCTTGGAGGGTGACCCTATGAATGTGGTACTCTTATGCGACATTCATAGAGATTTCTATACCTATAATTTAGGTAGGGTTTTATGAATATGACATCCAGAAACTTGTACTTTTATTTCATTAGGGCATGTATTCTGGTCCATTTTTCATTCAGTTGTACCTTACATTGATATGGTTTTCTAAGCGGTTTTCATCAATTTTTTACTTTGTGTTTTTAGTTTCATCTTTTTCTTAGATATGGGTGTGTGTATTAAGGTACATGGGAAGATGATTCACTCTTGTTGGATATACCTAATCACTACTAGTCACCAGCCCCTGGCTTTTGGGAGGCAGGCTTGGGGTAGTCACAGCTTGGGCCCCAGGGGACGGGTTGAGACAGAAAGGAATTATAGGGTGGTGGGATATATAGTTTCTTTTGGGGAAACATTTGTTATGTGTTTTGAGTTCATCTTTCAGTCTAAGGAACCTTGTGTTTGTGCGGTGGATGATGTATCCATGCACCAGGACATTGAATTTTTCTTTTTGACTCGGTACATGAAAACACTAGTTGCATGGGAAAATAATCATTCATGCTTCATATAGGAACTGATTTTCTTCTCATTTCTTTCTTGAGTCAGAGTGAGCTCTCAGGGTATACTCTATTTACAATGTTACATCTTGTTCTTTTTTAAGATGCATCCACACTAGAAGCTAGCAAGGATTATAGGGCGGGACCATGAGGATGGTTTATCAAGTGATGAGGCATTGTTGTAGGGACCATTGCCAGAGATTAAACCTCTGCGTGGTGTAAAATTGATACCACCACCCACAGTGATGCAGTTCATACTAGTGTTGTTGGAGGAAGATGTACGCAGGATCAGTTCATTTCATGAGTTCCAGAGATTGTGACCTCCCTGGTTACGAGTTGAGATGGATCCTTAGGAAGTTGAGGGATGGTTGGAGATGGTGACATGAGTCTTCCACATAGTGAGGGTACCTCAATAACAGATGGTAGTCTTATCTATGAGCCTTCTTAAAGGATTAGATGGGAGATGTTGGGTCCTGATGACTCAGACGTACGAGTAGGCAATGCTATCCTGGATAGACTTTGAGCACCTCTTCAAGGAGGAGTTCTTTCCGGTGACATTATGCTATGTGCATACACATGAGCTACTAAACCTGCTGAATGGAAGCTAGTTAGTAAAAGATTACTTAGAGAGACTCATAGATATTTCTCACTAATCAACCGATATAATGCATGACCCATTATTTAAGGTACCTACCATTGAGCAGGGAATAAACTGGAAGAACAAGGAATCAATGATATCCCTTTTCATCCATACACATGATGGGGTGATGGAGGGAGCTCTACTAGTAGACAGATTTCTTTTGGAACAGGAACCAATAGTGGGAGCTACCCCATGGGGACATGTAGAAGATTCTTCAGAACAAGGTATCTGACAAATGACGTAGGGACCCATGTGGGTCATGCGCTCTAGGTGGTGACCCTAGGATACATGATCAGTGGTGCAAGCCTCCTAGGTTAGAGCAAGTCAGTTTAAGGATAGTCTGTGCTACTCGTGAAACAGTTGTGGGAATTGGTCTAGAGATTTCTTGACTCGTCATCTGAATGACCAAGAGATGGTCGTGGGACTGCCACAACTGTAGAAGAGGTTTGAGTAGGGATTTCCATAGGTTGGTATATGAAACAGGGGAGAAGGTCTAGCATAAGTTGGTGGGTGGTGGTTTGAGGTACTACCACAAACACCCCTAGGTGGTCTACCATGGCCTCTAGGTGCTAGTGGACATGGGCAAGCCCAACATCAGGTGATAGAGGCTTAAATTGATTATTCTATAGAGACTATTAGAGTTATGATCTATGTATTCTCTACCATAGATGTAGTTATTATAAACACATGTGATAGTCACTCTTTCCTTTCTATAGACCTTGTTCGAAGCATAAAGATTCAGGTAGAGTTGTTGGCTCGATCTTTACATTTATAGACTCCAACAGGAATGGATTCGATGATCACAAAATGGTGAAGGTAGTGTGGGATTAATATTTGGGGAGGGGTCTTCTACAAAGATCTCTTATTAGTGGCATCGAGGCCTTATGATGTCATTCTGGGTATGGAATGGTTATCCACTGTCCATGCTCAGATTGACTGTTTTAGGTGCAGTGTGCGGTGGGTCTGCAGAGTTGGGACTGGGTTTTCTTTTTCTGGAGAAATGGAAATGCAAGTAGAACATGATATCTCCTATGTAGGAGGGTGAAACCAATCACACACTAGTTGGATGGCATGAACCATGGGTAAATTGAGGATCCATTTCCTTATATTCCTGTAATAGTTGATGGGTATAATTATGTATTCCCTAATGATGTTCCAGGATTACCTCTTCATAGGGAGGTTGATTTATCCATTTATTTGTACCAACGTAAGACACAGATATCTACATAATAATATCAGATGACTCCCATATAGCTCCATAGCTGAGGGTAGAGTGGGAGGAATGGTAGATAAAGGGCATCGTGAGGGCTAATGTTACACCATGGGTAGCCCCATTTTTTTATTATAAGACAGACGAGATCTTTGGGCTATGTGTTGAATTTCGGTGCCTAAACTAGGTGACCATAAAGAAAATGTATCCTCTATTGAGGATTGATGATCTCTTCAATCAGTTTAAGGGAGTGATATTGTTGTCGAAGATAGACCTCACATTAGGCTATCACCATCTTCGTGTACGTGATGAGGATATCTTGAAGATGGATTTTAGATATTGGTATGGTCACATTGAGTTCATAGTGATTCCATTTGGAATGAAGAACACCCAAAGGGGTTCAAGAGACTCATGAAAAAGATCTTCCAGCTTAAAATGGACTGGTTTTTATAGGTCTTAAATGATGACATTGTATTGTATTCAGAGTCTAAGGAGGAGTACATGATACACTTGAGGATGATCCTAGACTTTCCCTTAGAGCACCATATTTTTGGAAGCTCCCGAAGTGTTAGTTCTGAATTTGAGAGGTCCACTTTATGGAACATGTCATTTAGAGGCTAGAGTTTTTGTGGATTCAGCAAAGATCAAGGTGGTGCTTTCATGGGAGCTACCTAAGAGCATTACCAAGGTGAAAAATTTCCTAAGGTTTGGATGGGTACTATCATAGGGTTGTATACAAATTCTCAAGAGTAGTCGTACCC
This sequence comes from Viscum album, assembly GCA_963277665.1. Classification (NCBI taxonomy): domain Eukaryota; kingdom Viridiplantae; phylum Streptophyta; class Magnoliopsida; order Santalales; family Viscaceae; genus Viscum; species Viscum album. Next base: position 1,433,752,810 of record OY728151.1, on the reverse strand, counting down.
TTGAATAATTTTATGAGAAAGGGAAACCCTTTTTATGGGAAAAAGGGTTCCAATAAGGTTTCAGTCAACTGAGGTAGATCTTGACACGTGAACCTATCTTGAGGTTTCCAGATTAGGGAACTAAGTGCGTGGTGTTTTGTGATGCCCTAAGAACCAGACATGGTTGTGTCCTGATGCATGGGAAAATAGTGATTGAATATGGTTCATAGTAGTTGAGACCACAAGAGCAGAACTATGAAACCCATGACCTTGTTTTGGCGGCGGTTGTCTTTACATTGATGATGTGGAGACAATTCCCTATAGAAAAATGTATTATCATCTACTCTGACCACAAGAGCCTCATGTATATCTTATCTTAGAAAGATTTTAACTTAATACATAGACTATGGATGGAGTTATTCTAGGACTATGACTACGAAACATTATATATTATTTGGAATGGGATTGTGGTGGCAGATATGCTTAGTAGGAAATCAAGTTCAAAGATATTGAATGAGGCCTCAGAGTAGTGGGACTCGCTTCAGATATCCTTCATGGTTTGAGATAAAGTAGATCATCACCAGTCGAGGTTGGTTACCCCTCCACTATTAGTACGTGTGTAGGAGGCACAACTCAAATATGTAACCTATGAGACTACACATGTTTAGATGTCCACAAGGCCTTCCCATGATGGATATTCGAATAGTGGGGAACACATCATCCTTTTGAATGGACAAACTATTGTAGTAGTGACATTACTGGAGGAGGTATTGAGGGAGTTCCATAAATCCCATTTGACCATACATCTAGGTGTGGTAATGATGTATCAGGACCTCCAATGTCAGTTTTGGTGGCCGAGGATGAAGAGGGAAGTGTTATAGTTTTTCTCTAGATGCCTCACTTGTCCTCAAGTGATGAAAAAGTACTAGGATCTAGTGGATTTGTCTCAAACTCTTGATGTTCTAGAGTGGAAGTGGGATAGAATATTTATGGAATTCATGATGGGTCTACCACATAAGTCTAGGGGGAATTATACCATCTGGGTGATCATTGACCAGATCACCGAGTTGGCCAACTACCTAGCAATTCATGAATAGGGTTCAGTAGAGACCTTGGGATGACTCTACATACAAGATATAGTTCGACTCCATTGAGTACCATCGATGATAGTCTCAGATATTGATTCTCGTTTTATATCTCGACTGAGGAAGGGATTGCTGGAGGATTTTTGGACTTAGCTGCACTTTAGCACATCATTCCACCGATAGACCGATGACCAGATGGAGTAGACCAAATAGGTCCTAGAAGACATGATAAGTGCTTGAATCCTCAATTTTCGCAGTAGTTGGGAGGATCACCTACCCTTGGTGGAGTTTTTGTACCAAAAAATCTACCACTCCACCATCAGTATGGAACCGATCGAGGAAATGTATGCGTGACCCTGTAGGTCACCTATTTCTTGGACTGACCGCAGAGAGTCATCACTCATGTGCCTGGAGTTGGTATAAGCCACTACAGAGAAGATGAAGGTCATATAAGAGAATTATAAGATTGAAAATAGCTGTCAGATGTCCTATGTTGATATGCAACAAAAACCCATGGAATCTCTGGAGGTAGAACATGTGTTCCTATGGGTACCTCCATGACGTGGGATAAATTGATTTTCTAATGGTGGAAAGTTATATTTGAGGATCATCGAATCTTTTTTGATAAAATGTAGAGTGGGAGAGGTGGAGTAACTTTTGGCACTATCACAATAGTTAGAGTTGGTTTTTGATGTCTTCCACAAATCCCAATTGAGGAAATACACCCACATCCCATCACACATCATTGAATGTGGAGAGTTGGTCTTTGATGATGGGGAGATCTTCAAGGTGGAACCAGTGGAGATTGATGATCAATAAGAGAGGATCCCTCATGGATGGTCGATTCCTTCAGTGATCATTCAGTGGAAGAATGTGAATCTCTAGGAGAGAACTTCAGAGCAGGAGGCTCAAATTTGTCGTAAATATACCCATTTGTTTGTTTATCCGTTTTTTGAATTTTTGGGTTGTATAGACTTAAGGTTGGGAGAATTTAATGTCCCGGATTCTGGATGTAGAATTTTTGAATATTATATGGGACTATTTTTAGACCATCCACTGAGACGGAACATGATTCTGAGGCCTAGGGTGCCCAAAATAAACGTTCAAAATATTTTTTATGTTTATTAAAAATAACATGTGTGCTTGGTTTTATTAACCATTAATCAAGTTTTCATATTTGAAATCTAAGTGCACCTTTGTGTTCATAGTTGGGGTTTTACTTAGGCATGACCTAAATTCGATTGGTGTGGGTCGAATATGGATTTTTTTTGGAAATTTTAATGATGAATAATGATTAAAATAACAAGTTCGTTTTTCATGAAACATTTTGTGATGAAAAAATCATGCCGCGATGCGATGACTCAATGGCGCTGTACCGCAACACCATGGAAATTCCAAAACATGTTTAAAACACTAAAACTTGTTAAAGTGTTTCCTACATTAATCAGGGGCCGGGAGAAATGTTAGAAATCAGAATGGTGGAGAATTTCCCTAGATCCCAAATGTTTCCTTGATGAAGGATAATGATTCTATCTCATCATCGATGATGAACGATGAACACCGATGAATAATAGATTGAGGATGTTCATGGAGAGATCACAATAAAATATGGTTTATCTCCTCGGACTGATCCTCTTTACATGTTGGGTTTTTATTTTCTTCATGATTACTTCCCCTTTATTGTTTTTAATGAAGAATGCAGACCAACACACAAACAAGTTGATCCAAGATTCAATTATTCTTGAGAGATGGTAAAAAAATACAGGATTAAAGGGGATTAATCTTATTAAGTATTCAATATCTCCCCTTTCATATTTTCACTAACTTGAATGGACCATTTCCAACATGAAAAAGGATGAGGACCATTCAATGTGTGTTCTTGTGCTTATCTCTCTTCTTCATTCTAGAATTCTTTGCTGAAGGACCCATGTGGTCACGTCAGGAATTTTCGGGATTTTATGAACATGATAGGACCCCAGAGTGAGGATGGGAAGATTTGGAGTTTAATAATGTGAAGAATGTGACCATAAGATTTCATTCATGCTTCTGTTGAAAAAAACATCGAAGTGTGATCATTGACCCGCAGAAGGAGGACCTCCAGTGGTGGCGCATAGTGGCACGAACTCCTAGAACCAGATAGACAATAGTGAAGGACAACATAGATCGGTGGATATGGGTGAAAGACATGGATTATAGCTCAATGCACAGTGGTGGGATTTGACTAGATGTGGCGAGAGGCTGCCTGAGGCAGTGAAGGGATGTGGTCCAGCAAGACTGCGGCGGGACCCTGCGAAAACTGTAATGGGGACGTTTACACGGCAGTTACTACATTGAACATGGTGGAGGTCATGCTGAACTAGAAGGGATACAACACCCACCACATCCTAGGTGAACAAACCAAACATCTTTTGTGGGACGTGCCAACTATAGGCCGAGCCCAGCCGGGGTGGCCCAGAAGTAGCGGGTCGGGTTGACCCGACAATTCTAATCGGTTCATGCGGGACCCGATTCGGGTTGGGTCGGGTTGGTCTAAATGAGTTGGAAAAAACATAGACCAAACTATCCCCTTTTTACTTAAATTCCTGTTACCCTCAAACCACCTATCTATTTGATGAGCCATTTTTGGGGTTGGGACCCTTGAAAGGAGGTAGTCATTTTGGGATACTCTAACTGAGTTTTTGTGGAATTATTCATATGGCCTAATGTATTCAGGTAGAGGTGCTATTGGAATGCCCATGCTAAGGATAGAAACCTATGACTAGATAAAACCTATAATCTATCTGATTACCTAGATTATGTGGCTGATCTAGACATTGTGTATTACCAAGGCTGAGTCGGTACTCCCATGTCCCACTAGGGTGTGAGTCATTTTTTATTTGATGACACTCTGTGTGTTACCTACACTTCGTGTGTCACCAATACTCTATGTACTATCTACAATCCATGTGTTACCTACACTTCATGTGTTACCAACACTCTGTGTGTTACCTATATTCCATATGATACCAAAACTCCATGTGTTAATCCTTGGGGGTTCTATGGATTCTTATAATAATCCTATTTACATACCATAGTCATATACGTGGTGTGAGATGACTCTTTTCACTCTCATTATTATATATCATAGAGGCTACACATCATGTACTTATTTTGTAGTATAATTTGTGTATTTCATAGTGATATTGTTTTCCGTATACTTCGTGTGATTCCTCGTGGTTTAATTTTTTGTAAATCATTTTTTGTTTGGGGTCCCTACTGAGTATTTTTTTTACACATCCCTATATGGGATTCACCTATGTGTGTCGTGAATTTTGTAGATGATTGAGTTCTTTTACAGAGTCCCTAGTGGGTTGGGGCTAGGTGCTTCTTGGAGGGTGACCCTACAGATGTTGTATGATTCAGAAATATTGATACAACATAATAAGCCTACCGTCCAGGTAGGGTTTTCTATAGATGAAATCTGAGAGCTTGTACTTTACTTTACATGTCATCTTGTATTATGGCCCCTTTTTCATTCAGTTTTACCTTACTCTGAGTGGGTTTTCTTAGTATTTTGTATCCATGTTAACTTAGTGTTTTCAGTTTCATCATTTTCTTGGGGAATGGTTATTGAGTACAGGTACTTTGGATAAAGCCTCCCATATAAGGGATATGCTTACTCGACCCTAGTTTCCAGCCCCTAGCCTGTGGGAGGCAGGCTTGGGGTAGTCACAACATGGGCCCTGGGGGATGGGTCATGACACCCTATGCTCTCTAGAAGATCCTCCCATGCATTTAAAATCAATTCCAAGGTAAGTGATTTCCATATACTCTTTTCCATTTATTCACATTTTTTGAATGTAACATTCTACATACAAATTGCGTTGTTTGTGATGGAATCATAAATATATCCCTATACTATACAATTTAATTCAATAAAATTAGATATCTTTTTTCCCATATCGTTATATAATTTATATAAGTTGTTACAAAGTTAGAAATTAGAAAGGGATCTCTCTCTGTCTTCTTTACAATTCCAGAATGTTTTATGTATTTAGCCTTGTGAATCAAATTTTTTTATAGTTTCATGACCTTATAAAGATCCCTATATTTTCCAATTTAGTTAATAACAATGATATATCATTTATCCCATCTCATTATACCATTTCCCTAAGTCGTTATGACAATAGAATTTAGTAAGGGATCATCTCATTCTCTTCTTTATTCATAAACCTTAATTATGTAATTCATTTTGATTCCCAATTTCAAATGTTAGGATATTACTTTTCATATAACTAGTAATATCCTTTTGATATCCAAATTTTTAGAAGCCCATTTCAAGCTCATTATAAAAATTTATGAATCTTGAAGTACTGTTATTATGATGTTGAAATTTCACTACGAATTTTTCTTTCCAAATGATTGCATCATGAATATCCACTAAAATTTCCATTCACGGGAATTAACATATATTTATATATACTTATTTTATTAGGTAATTATGTGTATTTAACCAACACTCATTGATTATTGGATTAATATTGATCAAATAAGTCCTTATTTAGTATGATATATGTTCCACATATATCCATGTACTTGATTTTAAAGAGATGAGTGAGCCTGGAATTATATTGTGCTCCATTACATTGGATAATTTTTTAGTCTCATTAGATATCATGAATGAGATTAGGGAGTGTAACTAATCTATTATGTGATGTTTTCCTCCTTGTTATTATGTCGTGGAGGTTATCCTTGACCTATGATTATAATTTCATGTTTAAAGGAGTTGTAACTTTCCCATACTTCTATTATGTTATTATGTTATATGATGCCTCTTGGTTTAGGTTTATGATTATCACTACTATTATGTAACATTTATATTTATATTGTCTATCATGTGAAAAATTATTCATTTTTTCCTTTTTTATTATTTACTGGGATTAATAGCTCACACTATTCTTAGGTATGTCCTAGGGTTATCTCATGCATTTAAAAGAACGATGGAAAATTATGAGAAGGTTTAAGAAAGTTTTTATTAAGGATTATGGACCAATTATTTTTATCTTGTTATGTAATGTACCTAGTGATCCAAATACACTAGAATTATTTATATTCTTGTTTTTTTACATGGATTCTTATATAAAAAACAAGGAATTAGTGTTTAATAAATGAAAGGGTTTTCATAGTTGGAATTTAAAGAATGTATAGTAATTTTAGGGATTTGGATTAGAAAAATATATAGATATACTTATGGAAAATACAATATATAGTAAAATATTCCTATAATTTTTAACGAATTTCGAAAGTGGATTACATGAAAATACAACCCTATCTAGATACTACAATTGGACGTGGCTTTAACACCAAAGTACCTATGGGTGAGAACCTAAAAAACAATAAATTGATACATAATTGATTGATAGGTGGTGCAATAAAACTGGCCCGGAAACACACATATTTTGACACTCTTGATGGATATGCTTTAATAAATTCACAATCTGATTATGATCGATTATTAAGGGATCACAAATTCCACATTAGAATTTTTATTAGAAATAATGTATGGATAACATATATTAAATCCTAAAAATTCATATATTAAAGAAATAAATTTCATTTATAAGTTATCAATTTATTCTTTTTTCGATTACTGCTTTTTCGTTTTATAGTTAAAAATACTCCTCCCTAATTTTCCCATTATTCTATTTAATGGATGTAAATTATAGGAATAGATTCAAAAACTAATGTGATGTGAAATGTGATGCATTTGATAATTAGTTAACTAACATGATGGGATATCTGGTAAGGCATTCATGGAATATGGAAAAATACCTATAAAAAATCATAATTAACAATTGGAAAAGAGTAAAAATTCCAATGATATTAAATAATAAGAAGATAAAGCATTAAGGAAGTTCTTATTATAATGGAGATTAAGGAATTAAGATTCAATTTCCTACATGTCAAAAAAGTGAAAGGTAGAACCAAGTTAAATTCCTCAAAATAACTAGAAATTATTTTATATGTGGGAAAATTTGGCATAATGTTGCTTCTAACCATTAAAAAAATGAATTGAATGGTTGAAGGGAATAAATTACATACTATGAAAATATTTTTTTAACTAACTTTATAGGGAGAATATGAGAATTATTTAATTCATTCTCCTAATATAATGATTAAATCCTAGATTAAGGATGGACATATGGTTTGGAAATCATTAATGTATAATTATTGAAGTGTTTATTTATTATTATTTGATAATTATGTTAATTAAGTAGTATATCAATGATAGTATGGATATTTGAATCATAAAGAATACATGGATTATTCTATGTTAGTTGTTATTTAAGTATTCAAAATATATGTTGAATGGTACTGGTCATTTATAAAAGTGATATATTGATAAGGTAAACACGTGATTAAGGGATTGATAACACTTACCATGAGTTTGTTGTTGGGATAAACCTATCGTCTTACGTGATGATATGTATAAATATAATCATATCTTTAAAATATATGATAAATATTTTCTATATTGATGTTATTGAATTTAAGGTTCATTAATGATATTTTTGGAAACACGTTAAATGATCAAAATATTTTAGATTTTTAGGTGATTCGGGTTATTTGGTCGATTTTTTATTTGTATGAGGTATATATACCCTTAAATTCTAAAATAAAGGATTATTTAATAAGAGTTATATTATATATTTTTTGTGTAAGATTAAGGTTGTGAAGAATCCTTTAATGTTTAAATATTCTGTAATGTTGATGTTATTGGTGTTATTTTGGATATATGGGTATCTTTTTAAGGAATGGTCTATGTTAAACATTTTTTATTTTGGTTGAACATTTATGATTAATGAGTTAAGGTATATTAATTTTTAGAATTATGTTACTTTTGTCTAACCATATTAGATTTAGTAATGACAAGAGGAATATCTTGTTACTCTTCGGTGGATTATGTGATCTTTTAGACTATTATTTTAGTTATTCAGGTGTAAAAAAATTCTTGATAATTAATCAATTGTAGAAAAGATGAGATTGTTGTAGAAACTAATTAAACGATGAAATTTTACCTATCATGGAATTCTATTTCCTGATGTTTACAGTCTATATTTATAAGGAATAAATTAAATATAGGAAATTAATTTGGAAGATAAAATGTTATCATATTATGATCATATTTGATGAATTGATTATCTTTTCAGTCATCATAGTTGAATGGTTTTGTGGTTGTTGAATTTATCCTAACGATTTCTCTATCATTATATATTAGTTTATTAGAATTTTTTTTCTTTATTCCATGTCCATATTATCATTCCCCACTAATTTTATTATATATTAAACCTAGTTATGTTATGACCTTCATACATACCTTTTTATCTTTTCATATAGTTGTTTTATTAACCCTTTTTATGATGTGGGTTTTCAATAATGATATTTTCAAGTGAAAAAACATTCATTACTAAGATAAATTTAATATTTTGGGAATTAAATCTCATAAATGGGACATGAATGTAACCTTCCATGTTTCTAATATGGAAAATTATGTTCAATATCATAAGAGATACACAACACTGTACCAAAACAAATGATGATTATTTAAATACGATCATCATTAACTAGTAGTATAATTTATGTGTATGAATTTGATTAAATAATTTATTAATTATATATATATATATATATATATATATATATTACCAAGTCAACATAATTTTATTGATAAATTATTTATAAATAATAACTCAATTTATTGTAATGTATTAAAAATACGTTTTCTTCAAAAATGATTATTATTTTATTTTTTGAGAAAATATTGAACATTTTTATAGAACATATATAAAATATATGTGATAAAGTGAAAATAATTTTTTATTATATCATATAAAAATAAAAATATTGGGAAATTTTGGGGGTTTTCAAGAAATATAAAATTTTCAGTAAATAGTTATAAATTGCCTCTTTTTTAAAATAGACATTTATATTGAGGAACAAGTAATTTAAAAGTCCCACTATTAATTTAATTTTATTTCAATATTAAATAATTTTTATGGAGTTTCATTTAATCCGAATAATTGAATTTGAATTAGGTTTACACCAGATTTTACAATAAGATTATTTTTACGTTTGAAAACTCATTGTTTTGTGAAAACTGTATTAAACTGCATCAGATTTCTATATTTTAATTAATTAAAATTAACCCATTTAGAAAAATTATTTATATTATATATATATTATATATATATTATTATTAATTTAAATTTCCATTATGAATATTGCTATAGAGTAATTGAAATGTCTTCTTTTCCTTGAATAATGAATTTTTTCACAAAAATGATTTCCGTCACTATTTTGGTTTTTTTATAAATTAAATTCTTCCGCCTCCATGTATTGATTCTATTGAAAAGGATACCATATTTTAAATCATAATAATTAATATTATGTAATAGGGTTTAGTAGATTTTTAGACAATATAAACACTACCATAGTCAAAATGTTATGCCTTAATAAATGGAAGGTATGTTAATTAATGGTAAATGATTTTTAAAATAGAATAGAAACAACATAACCCTAATAGTATGAAAACTAATATTTTAATATAATTAGGATTTTATTTTTTTGTTAGCTTATAAATTTTTAAAAAATGATGTTTATAAATACATGGTTTTTGATATGTTAAAAACTAAATGGTATTTGTGGAAATATATTGTTTTAATAATGACACAATTTTTGATTAATAAAATATTTTTTTAAATAATTTATATTTCAAATAAATATTATTATAAAATTATATTTCTAGATATAAATTGAAAAAAATAAATTGTGAAATGAAATGTGATATTCATAAGAGTAAGAAAACAATTATTATAAAAAAACCATTTTACAATAAATGGTGAATATTAATTAAAATATTAATTTTTAATATTAATGAAATTATTTTTATAAAATAAATAGTATTTTTCGATTCATCATATTGAATTTATCCAATAGTTATTTTTCCTAATTTTCGGTGGCTGTCGAATTTTCAGGTAAAAATTAAATAAGGTACCAATGAACAATGTTTATTTTGACAACATAATGACCCAAAATTGATGTAAGAAATGAAAAAATATTTTCTAAAAAAAATATATGTTTACCCTATAAAATATTTTTATTCTATGCTATTTGATTAATATTTTTTATCCTTTATGAATCCTACAAAACCAATACTATATTTTATGGTTTAAATATAAATGGTTTATGAACATTACTAAATTTTACATCCAAAAGGTTAATATTTTAATGAATTTATTCAATGTAAATATAAAATAACAGAAAAAATAATCATTGGAAGAAACCATGGGGAAAACCATGTGAACTTTTTTATTTTATTTTATTTTATTCTGTAGAGTCCAAAACCTATATTTAGGGAATAATAATAAACTCCCTAATCTTTTCTAGTATAAAATATTCCACGCACCCTATAATAATAAAAAAATTGATCACGTAATTAATTTTTCCTACCTTATATATTACCCTCTAATTACTCACCATGCTCTCAAGAAGCTCCTCCCATGCTTTTAGAATCACCCCATGGTAATGTACTTCCCTATATTTTTTCCATTCACGCACCTTCATTTTAATTTGCATTTTTTATGTCACGAATTTATGTTTTAATAACTTTAAAAATGTTTTTATACTGTCTAATTGATTTAATAATAATAATATATCATTTATTCCCTCTCATTATAACGTTTACCTAAGCCGTTACTATGCTAAAATTTAGTAAGGGATCTCTTATTCTTCCTTTCAATTCAAGCACCTTCTTCGAATTTAGAATTTGGAATCTCAATGGGTTATACTATCATGAATTTATAAATAAACATATAATATAAAATTTATGAAATAAAAATTATATTTCATCTATCCACTCCAGTTATATTATTTACTCGAGCCGCTATTATTTTGAAATTTAGTAAGAGGTCCTATCATTCACGTGTTAATTCAAGCACATTAATATTTTATGCATTTTTTCCAATTCATAATGTTCGGATATTCCATGAATATATATCATACTTAACTTATTATATCTAAATTATTATATATTACTTTAAATCTATTTAAACAATTTTATGTGTCTTTATGTACTACTGTTATGCTGCAGAAATGTCAGCACACTTTTTCATGCCAAAAGATTCCATTGTGAATATACACACCCATTTTCACTCAAGGGTATTCTACTAGATGTACCTATCCATAATTTTTTTGTGGAATTATATTAATATTACCCACACTCCATGATTGGGGGAGGGGGGTGTTAGAATTAATGAAATACATCATGAGGTTATATAATCTATATGGCATACTGATGCAAGTACATGATATGAAAACTAAGATTGTTATTGAAATTATATAGTTCTCTAATACGTTGAGTATTATTTCAGTCTCATGATACATCATGTATAGAATTATGTAGTTACCCTAATCCATTACGAGACTTTTCCCACCATGTGATGATGTCATTGTGGAAATATTGGACATATGTTTTTGATATAATGTTTAATGTTGTTTCCAAATTCCCATATTTCTATTATGTTATCGTGGTATATCATTACACTTTTTTCATTTTTATGATTCAAACCACTTTCTTGTCCCATTCAAATCCATATTTTCTAACATGTAGTACATTATTCCCTCTTATTCTTTATTTATTCCCTTTATTTGGATTTACAACTCACCCATTTCTTATGTATGCCCCCTGATTATCCCATGGAGTTTTAAGAATGATGGGAAATTATTAGCATGTTAAGGATGTTTTCAATAAGGCCGATGTACCATATATTTATATGTTGTTACATACTGTACCTAATTACCCAAAGATACAAGATTTCTTGATATCCTAAATTTTATTATGTGTATTCTTATGTATTAAATAATGAATTAATGTGTTATAAAGAAATTGGTTGTCAGAGATAGTATCTAAGGAATGTATAGTTATTTTTGGGATTTGGATTATAAAAGTATAGAGAATGTCATGGGGATAACAATAAGTCTTGTAAAATTCACCTATGTTTTGGTAAAGTATAGAGTTTGTCGTTTCCAAAAAAATATATCCACGTCTTAATACTACATGAGGATGTGAATCTAGCACAAATGTACCTATGGGAGACAACCCTAACAAAACATTATTTATCTAGGATCGATCCAGTAATGGTATATGGAAATGGGCCTTTATACACACATTATTTGACACTATTGAGGGATATGTTTTGTGAATTAAACATCACATTACGAACAATTATTATGGGAAAAATCGCTATAAGTGTCTTTTTCAAGAAATTGATCATGGATAACACTGATTGAATCCTAGAACTATATAATTTAAGGGAATTCATTTAATTTATAAGTCATCTCTTCATTATTTTTAGATTCCCATTTTTGGGTCTAGTTGTCACGGCCCGTCCTCGGGGCCCGTGACGTGACTACCCCAAGCCTGCCTACCATAGGCCAGGGGCTGGAGACTATTACCTAAGGCGTAAATCCTGAACGGAAGGGAAGGAATTACCTTTATAAAGTAAACAAACACCACAGAGTGCTCAAACTGAAGTAAACACTATCTAAAAAGAGTACAAGTGTAAGTGCTGAAATGTAAATGGACCAGAATACAAACCCAACTCAAAGTAAAGTACAACTGAAAACAAAGTACAACAGTAGAAAAGTAAAGCAGCAACTCCGAGTCGTCCTCCTAAACTCCCACCTGAAGGGTGTTTACAAATATCCTACACATCTCCTCGGTACGGCCGTCCGCTCCGTGTACGTCCCACCAAGTGGTCCACCTCCGGGTACCGTCCAGCTCTACAAGATTCCACATCGATCAGTGATGTCCGTCATGTGCATCCAACAAAACATAGTGCGGGCATAGCCCGTGCAGGGGTGAGTATACGATACTCAGTAGGGACCCCGAGTCCCCCGAATGTCTCTCAGAATCCATGAAGGATAAACCACAAAGGAACGATACAATCACGAAGTATCAATAACACTATGTAGTTATATGCCCATACATATACCTAAGTCTTGAGTTACAGTTTGGCTCTAGCTCCCAAGCACCACGTAGTCCACAAAGGAAAACACAACCGAGTTCAAAAAGGAAATCAAGTCAACCACATCAAAGATATTGATTGAAAATCAAGAATCATCTCACACAGGTATAAACTTCATATGGCGATAGAGATGATAATATGTACCCACTGATTCATCTATGCTATCAGACCCACATAGGATACAAGACCAGCTATGTTGTCGGACCCACATAGGATACAAGACCGGCTACTCTGTCAGACCAACACATGATACAAGTACAGAGGTCAATACTGGCAGACCCACACATGATAAAAGATCAGTAGTATTTGATGTAGAACCCACATATGATTCCAGTATGGTAGTCGTCACTATCAAACCCACATAGGATTCCAGTACAATCATCGTCGTCATCACAGTCGCAGCCAGCTCTAGGGTTCCTGCACATAGCATGCTTGATTCTGGGAGGGTCCGCTCCACAAGAAAAGGGGGATTGATACATAAAATGTCAATAAGTCCAGGTTTTATGTATCAAAATGTTTTGTATCATCAATAGGAACTCAACGCGACAGACGACATGTCAATCGGACGCCTGGTCTGAGACTTGTTAGCTTTTCCATCATATGGGCCCTGTTGGTTTTTAAGCTAAAACCAACCCGACCATACTCCAGCTGTGTCCAAACCTCGAGTGGATTAAAACAAAAGAAACATCTCACTAATAGGAATTCAACAAAGTTTACGACACGTCAATCGTACGACCAGAGCTTAAGTTATAAGCGTTTCTGCTCCGAGGGCCCGGTTGGTTTCATGATCGAACCAACTCGGCTGTGCAAAAATTTCTCCGAAACCTTGAGTGTTATATACCGAAATGACCATCTTGATCCAAGGATCCCAACGCAACTGACGGTGAATCGATAGGAGGTCTTCATCCCACGTTATGAGCAAAAGAATGAAAACAGTCCGAAGTGGGGGTGCTTGGGCCCGACCCTACCCGGTCCAACCCCCCCTAGGACGTCCCGAACCGGGTCGAATCGACCCGGGTCCCGGTCTGGACCAGATGGGCGCAACCCGTTCCGGTTTGCATGACCCTCCCCTACCCGGCCGGGGGGGGGGGGGGGCGGCTCGGCCAGCAGGCTGAGCAGGGGGGATGCAGTCCCCCCTCCCTTGCGCTCCACGGACGTGGAAGGCGGTCACCGCGACCCTTCCAGATCCTGTGCAACCGCGGGATCTGGCTGCCTGCCACCGAGGCATCTGCCGTCGGCGCGCCGGGGCACCGCCGCCTGCAGCTGCCGGCGGCACCGCACCGCCGAAATTTCTGCGGGCCACAGGAGTCATTCCGGTGGACCATTCTTACTCCTGTCTGCGCCTGCGGTCATCTTGGGACCCTGTCTTCACTGAAAAGACCTTCAAATGCCGTTGTCATGACGTTCCATCGTTTCTCAACATCATGTGCATCAGGATCAGAAAAATGGTGGGTTCGGACTTGTTTGTTTGTCTGCACTCACCGCGTTAGAGGTTTGAAACAACTCGCAACAATTTCCCACAAAATAAATAATCCCCAACCTGCAAATAATAATAGTTCGTGGATCAACTTGATAAAGAGATGATTCGTGTTCATGTTTTAGAGGAAAACTAACATTGGAGTATTATCATTCTGAAAAAAAAATAAACCCCTACCTCGATAGGGAAGACGATCTTCGGCGTCGCGGTACACGGCGTCGCTGAGAAGAGGATCGTAGGCATCATGGAGGATAGGATCGTAGGCATCGTAGTACACGGCGTCGCAGAGGAGAGGGTCGTATGCGTCACGGTACATGACGTTGCTAATATCCAAGGAACCAGCGTTCTTCATCGTTCTTTGTCGGAGGCCGCTGTTCTTCGTCCAAAGCTCAATATTTTCCCCCACATTTTTTTCCTTCTCCAACGATGCTATCCCAAAATTAAATAATATCTTCCACCTATTATTTAATTTGACACGTAAAGAATCTCCCTCGTATATAATTTAGGAAGGGAGAGTGCAGGCTCCCTTTTAATTAAATGCGTTGGCTGTTAATTTAAAAAGGGGAAAGGGGAAGGTTCTTCATTAAATTATGAGTTGACTTAATTTAATGGGTTCCGGTGACAATTAAAGGAGGTTGTCAAAATTAATGGGGGGTTTACTGATGGGTTTAGAGGTAATTGAATGGTGGGGGTTGAGCGGACCCCACATCCCTAACACCCACACTTGGGTAGTTAAGTGGATGCGAGCCCCACCCTTAACTACCCATGGGAGGGAAAAACCACCCACACAAAAAATAATAAAAATTGTTCTGTCAATTTTTATTTATTTATAAAACAAACCCCCAAAAATTATCTTCTCCTCTTTTGCGAATGCAACTACGGTATGTTCCCCCTTAACCAATTACCAGTGTTGTGAGTTCATTGGTGCCCACAGATTTTAATTCTGAGAACCGGTTCAAAATTTAGAAAAACCCACTCGTTCATTCACTAAACGTATCCAAGCTAAACTTCGAAAATTGATTTCGGGCACAATGAGCCTCTGAATCAAGCGCCGTCAGAAACTACGTACTCGTAAAATTCCAAAGTATTTTTAGATAAATTTCCTCAAAATTTTAAGGTATTTACATTACTCCCACCATAGGGTTTTACGTCCCCATAAATCTATAAAAAAAACATGGGGAACAAATGAGGGTACTGAGCATGCATCTTAGCCTCCCACTCCCATGTGCTCTCTTGGAGGTTCCCGTGCTACCAATGAATGTGCACCAGAGTTATCGACCATCCACATAGGACCTTCTGCTGTCGATCCTCAATCTCCACTGGGACCTCCGCAAAAGTTTCCCTATCATCGATGTCCAGCTCCCCATGGTCAATGATATGTGTCGGGTCGTGCACGTATCTCCTCAGCTGAGATACGTGGAAGACATTGTGCCCCCGTTGCAACTGAGGTGGAAGGGCTAGGCGGTAAGCCACCTCACCTACCCTTCAAAGGACCTAAAAAGGCCCGATGAAGCATGGAGATAACTTGCCTCCCCGACCAAATCTCCATAATCCTCATCGAGGTGAGACCCGTAAGAAAACATGGTCGCTATCCTTGAACTCTAGTGGTCTCCACCTCTTGTCAGCATAGGACTTATGTTGGCTCTGAGTAGTCCTCATCCACTCCTGGATGATCTGTACCTTCTCTGTCGTGGCCTGGACCATCTATGGTCCTACAAGTGCTGCCTCCCCAGGGTCTGTCCAGCACAAAGTTGATCTGCACAGTCGGTCGTACAATTCCTCGTATGGTGCCATCCCGATGGTGGAGTGGTAGCTGTTGTTGTACACAAACTCCACCAAGGGTGGGTGATCCTCCCAGCTGCGACCATAGTCAAGGACACATGCATATAACATGTCCTCGAGTGTTTGAATGGTCTTCTCTATCTGGCCATCTGTCTGCGGGTGAAAGGCAATGCTCAGGCGTAGCTGCTTCCCAAAAGCCTCCTAAAATCCCTTCCAAAGCCGGGAAGTAAAGCGAGCATCTCGATCAGAGATGATAGATGTTGGCACACCATGAAGTCGTACGATCTCTTGAATGTAAAGACGTTCTAAGATCTCTACTCATCCCTGATCTCTGATAGGTAAGAAGTGGTCCGACTTGGTGAGTAGGTCTACAATAACCCCAATAGAGTCATGTCCTCTGGAAGTACATGGATGTCCAGTCACGAAATCCATAGATATCCCGTCCCACTTCCACTCCAGGACCTCCAAGGGTTGTACCAAGCTTGATTGTACCTGGTTCTCCACCTTCACCTACTGATAGGTGAGGCATCGTGAAACGAACTCTGACACAGTCTTCTACATACCCGACCACCAGTGCTGTCATCTGAAATCCTGGTACATCTTTGCTACTCCAGGATGTACCGCTAAAGGGGGAGTGTGGAACTCTCTCAGAAACTCCTCTTGTAAAGAAACTGGTACCATGGTACTTCCTCTAAAAAGGATGCCAGGCTCTCCCCTACAAAAAATCCATCAGGTGCCTGTCCTGTGGAAATCTCTGCACGCCGCGTCTCACAGTCAACATCCCCACACTGTGACACTCTGACCCGCTAATGTAGTGGAGGAGGGACTGTGAGGGACTGAATAGAATCTACCACATATCTATCCACAAAAGATATATGCAAAGCGACTAACTGATCTGTCATCTATCCAAGTAGCTAAATGCCTGATCTCCTACTGAGAGCATCAGCCACAACATTACCCTTCCCAGGAGTATAGACAATATCAAAGTCATAATTCTGGAAGAAATCGAGCCATCGCCGCTATCTCAGGTTCAGGTCATTCTACAAGAAGATTTACCTGAGAATCTGGTGGATAGAGTAGACTGTAAATCGCTCGCCCATTAGATAGTGTCACGACATCTTTAGGGCTAAGACCACTGCTTCTAACTCTAGGTCATGGGTAGCATAGTTCTGCTCATGCGGGCTCAACTACCATGAACCGTAAGCAATAAATCCCCACTCTTGCATCAGGAAACACCCGAGTCTGGTCCCTGATGCATCATAGTAAACTACGTACCCTAAGCCCTCCTCTGGTAGCCTCAAGATGGGCGCGATGGTCAATCTCCACCTCAGCTCCTAGAAGCTCGGCTGGCATCTATCTGACCAAACGAAGGGTTTCCCCTTATTCTTGAAAGCTAAAAGCGGTGCTTCAACTCCGGAAAAGTCTGGCACAAATCTCTGATAGTACCCTGCCAGACCTAGGAAACTATGCACCTCCGTCACGCTCCTAGGTGGCTCCTAAGAAAGTATCACCTCAACCTTCACGGGATCCACTGCAACTCCCGCCTCAGAGATGACGTGCCCCAAGAAGTGGACCTCTCAAAGCTATAACTGGCACTTCGAGAGCTTACCAAAAATATGGTGCTCTCAGAGTGTATCTAGTACAAACCGTATGTGGTAGGCATGCTCCTCCTTTTTGGTTGAGTAAATCAGTTTGTCATCAATGAAGACTACGACAAACAGATCGAGGTAGGGCTAGAAGATCATGTTCACGAGACTCATGAAAACTGCTGGATCGTTGGTCACACCGAAGGGCATGACACAGAACTCATAGTGGTTGTACTGACACCTGAAGGCCATCTTCTGTACATCCTCGTCCCAAACTCGGAGCTGATGATAGTCTGACCTGAGGTCTATCTTCGAGAACCAACGTGCTCCCTTGAGCTGATCGAAGAGGTCATCAATCCTCGGAAGTTGATTCTTGTTCTTCACAGTCACCTGGTTCAGGCAATAGTAATAGACACACAGTTGAAATCCCACATCCACCTTCTTGGAGAAAAGGACTAGAGAAGCCTAGGGTGAAACACTGGGTCAGATGAAACCTTTCTCCTGTAAGTCCTCCAGCTGTACCCGCAGCTCACGAAGCTCGGCAGGAGCCATCTGATACACTGGGGTGAATATCGGTGATGTACCGGGTTACAGGACTATGTTGAAATCTACCTCTCTGCGAGGAGGTAGTCCTGGAACATCGTCAGGAAAAATGTCCGCATACTGGTCCACCACTATAGGAAAACACGGACTCCGCACGTTGACTACTCTGAGGATGATACTAGCCATCTGATGTGTGATCGGCTACCCTCTCCTCTATGTGAGTCCATCCTATGCTACCAAGGTTCCCCTCTTACCGGTGAAGGTGAACCTGGTCCCATCCGTGCGGACACACCGCACATTGTGCCTAATACAGTCGATCTGGGCATGGACTGTAGATAACCAGTCCATACCTAAAATGACGTCGTAAGGCCTTGACGCCGCTACAAGAAGATCCCAGCAGAAGCTCTCATCTCCTAGAGTAATCTCACACTGCCGGAACTAGTGCGTAATAGTTGAGTATACTCCCGTAGGAGTCTCTAGCCACAAGGATCGAGCCAACGGTTCTGTTGGAATCTTCGAGCTCTGAACAAGGGAAGCGGTAATAAAAGAATGACTCACACCTGTGTCTATAAGAACTGCAACAAGGGTGGAGTAGTCACAGATAGTATCTCGAATCATCTTTGGTGCCCTGTGGTCGTAAGCCTCTGTAGCCTGGAGCTGAGCATGCCTCTGCCCGCCAGCTCCTTGTGGTCGGGGTGGACCTCCTGGGGGTGGTGGTGGTAGAGCCTCGAAGCATTGTCCACCACCCGCCGCTCGGCCAGCTCCCCTACCTCGTCCGCCTGCTCCCTGTGGACTGCCATGATCAAACCTCTGCCTCTGCCTTGGGGGTCCTTCCACTGTCTGCTGCTCGTCTGCAAGGTGGGTTGGGAAGTCACGAGCCATGTGGCCTTGCCCGCCGCATTCATAACACTGTTTGCTCCTCGAAAGGCTCGCTCTGCGCCGTGTGCCCCGCACAGCCGATCCTGTGTCCCGAGGTCGCCCACCTGACGGCCTGGTCTGCTTAGACCCCTGTGTCATCTGTCGACTGCCTGCTGCAAAAGAATCTGCTCTGTGCCGTCCTATGGTGGGTCTCGCTGCTGATGGCTGCTTGGCGAGAAAGCTCCCCACTAGCAGGGCTCGCTCCAGCACCCCCGCTTGGGTCGGGATGCTGAGTGGAATCGTCGAAGATCTGATCTCATGTCTCAGCCCCTACTCAAAGGTTCGAGCGCGGAAGAATGGGTCTCGTACCTTGTTCGTGGAGTAGCGCGAGAGGTCGGTAAATCTCACTGAGTACTGGGCTACTGACATGCTACCCTGCCGCAGCTGTAGTAACTCATGGATGCACACCCCACAGAGGGTGGCTTGTACGAACTCTGAGTAGAAGAGGCTCTCGATGTCCTTCCAAAGAAGAGATGCCTCATCGTGCACCTAGAGCATAGATGTACACCATCTACCTACTACTGCGTGCAGGAGACTAGCGGCAATGACCACCATGAGGTCTGCTAGAGTCCCTACCAACTTGACGACTCTGACAATAGCCTCCAGCCAATCCTCGACTACCTGAAGATCTGTCTCCCCATGGAACCAGGGTGGCCTCTTCCTCTGAAACTCATGCATTGTGCTGAGGTGGCATGCACCCTCCACCGCTGGGGCTGGTAGCATCGATGGCTCAGTGGGTAAAGGTACCGCCAGTGCCTCTGCCGTAATGGGGCCCTGCACCGAGGCCTCGTCACTTAGTGGGCTGCCATCCTGCACGTAACTGGGAACCCTAGCTGGCTGTCGTCGTGGGGACATCCTAAAAATAAATAGGTGAACCACATATAATAGAGTATACCTGGTGAGATAACATAATGTAATCAAAAAGAAAACTTTTAAAAAACACATGAAATCAATGTTTTCATGTACTGAGCTGAAAATCAGAAGTTAGTGTCTGTGTGTATGGATATGTCGGCCGCCGAACTAACACTGGACTCCCTAGACTGATAACCACACCCATTACTCTAAAAATTATTGCCACAAAGAGAAGAAATTATTAGAGTCCTGAGTTCTGTGGTAGAACCGACTCCTCTGATACCAATTTGTCACGACTCGTCCTCGGGGATCATTCCATGACCACCCCAAGGTCGCCTTCCATAGGCCAGGGGTTGGAGACTAGCACCTTAGGCGTAAATCCCAAAAGGAAGGGAAGAAGTTTCCTTTATAAAGTAAACAAACACCATAGATTGCACAAACTGACGTAAAAACTAAGTAAACAGAGTACAAGTGTAAGTGATGGAAAGTAAATGGGCCAGAATACAAACCCAACTGAAAGTAAAGTACAACTAAAAAGAAATTACAGCAGCATAAAAGTAAAGCAGCAACTCTGGGTCGTCCTCTGGAACTCCCACCTAAAGGGTGGGCACAGATAGCCTCCACAGCTCCTCGGTCTGGCCATCCGCTCCGTGTACGTCCCGCCAAGTGGTCCACCTCCGGGTACCTTCCATCTCCACAAGCTTCCACCTCGACCAGTGATGTCCGTCGTCTGCATCCAACACAACATAGTGCGGGTATAGCTCATGCATGGGTGAGTATACGATATTTAGTAGGGACCCCGAGACCCCCGAAGGTCTCTTAGAATCCACGAAGGATAAACCACAGAGGAAAGATACAATCACGATGTATCAATAAAATTACATAGGTATATTCCCATACATATACATAAGTCATCAGTTACAGTTTGGCTCCATCTCTGAAGCACCACGCAGTCCACAAAGGAAAACACAACCCAGTCCACAAAGGAAAGAAAGTCAACCACATCAAAGATAATGATTGAAAATCAAGACTGAGCTCACACAGGTATACACTTCGTATGGAGATAGAGATGATCATATGTAGCCACTGATTCGTCTATGCTGTCGGACCCACACAGGATACAAGACCTGCTAAGCTATCGGACCTTCACCGGATACAAGACCTGCTACTCTGCCGGACCCACATAGGATACAAGTAGATAGGTTAATAATTCCGGACCCACACAGGATACAAAAACAGTAGTCTTCACCATCGTACCCACGGAGGATTCTAGTACAGTAGTCGTCGCTGTCGAACCCATGGAGGATTCCAGTATAGTCGTCATCGTCGTCGTCATAGTCGCAGCCAGCTCTAGGGTTCCTGCACACAGCATGCTCGATTCCATGAGGGTCCGCTCTACAAAAAAGGGGGGTTGATACTTCAATTTTCACGAAGTCCAGGGTTTATGTATCACAAAGTTTCGTCTCGTCAATAAGAACTCAATACGATAGACGACACGTCAATTGGACTCCCGGTCTGAGAGTTGTTGGTTTTTCATCCCATGGGTATGGTTGGTTTTTAAGTTAAAACCAACCCGACCGTACTCCAGTGGCATCCAATCCTCCAGTGGAGTAAGAAAAAATAACCATCTCACTTAGAGAAATTCAACAATGTTGACGGCACGTCAATCGGATGACTGGAGATTAAGTTATAAATGTTTCCGTTCTGAGGGCCCAGTTGGTTTCATGATCGAACCAACCCTTCGATACCCAAAGTTCTCTGAAAGCTTGAGTGTCATATAAAAAAATGACCGTATCAATCCAAAGATCCCAACACAACTGACGGTATGTCAATTGGAGGTCTGGAACCCATGTTATGGGAAAAAGACGAAAAACAGTCCGAAGTGGGGGGGGGGGGTCTGGGACCGGCCCAACCCCCCTGGGTCGGCCCGAACAGGGTCTGGGTCCGGTCCGGTAGGGCGTTGCCCGGCCCGGCGGGGCGCGGCCTGGTCCGGTCTGTGCGAACCTTCCTAGCCCGGCCGGGGGGGGGGGGCGCTGGGTCAGCCATCAGGCCGGGTAGGGGGGGGGGGGACGCGGCCCCCCCTCCCTTGCGCTCCACTGACGCGGAACGCGGTCGCCGCTTCCCTTACGGATCCCGCGCAGCTGCGGGATCCGGCCACCTGCCATCGTGGCTTCTTCCGGCGGCGCACCGGGGCGACGCCGCCTCTGGACGGCCGACCGGTGTCGGTTGCTAATGCCGGCTGCCGGCGCCGCCAGAGTTTGCACGGGCCACCGGAGTCATTACGGTTGTCCGTTCTTTCTCCCGTCTGCACCTCCGGTCATCTCGGGACCCGCTCTTCACTGCGACGGCCTTCAAATGCCATTTTTGTCCCGTTCCATCATCTCTCAATGTCCCACACATCAATATCAGAAAAAGGTGGGTTCATACTTGTTTGTTTGACTGCACCAACCGCGTTAGAGGTTTGAAACAACTTCCAACAATTTCCCGCCAAATAAATAATTCCAAACCTGCCTATAATAATAGTTTGTGGATCAAGTTGATAAAGAGTTTATCAGTGTTCATGTTTTAGAGGAAAACAAACATGGGAGTATTATCATTCTAAAAAAAAATAAACCCCTACCTCGACAGGGAAGACGATCGTCGATGTCACGGTACACGACGTCGGAGAGAAGAGGATCGTAGGCGTCGCGGTACACGGCGTCACGGAGGAGAGGATTTTAGGTGTTGTGGTACATGGATTACCATAAGAGAGGATCATAGGCTTCATGGTACCCGGCGTTTCCGATCTCCGAGGAACCAGTGTTCTTCGTCGATCTTCGTCGTAGGCCGCTGTTCTTCGTCCAAAGGTCAAGAGTTTCCCCCACGTTATTTTTCCTTCGCCAACGATGATCTCCCAAAATTAAATAATAGCTTCCACGTATTATTTAATTTCATTCGTAAAGAATCTCCCTCGTATTTAATTCAAGAAGGGGGAGTGATTGTTCCCTTTTAATTAAATGCGTTGGCTATTAATTTAAAAGGGGGAAAGGGGAAGGTTCCTCATCAAATTATGAGTTGACTTAATTTAATGTGTTGAGGTGACAATTAAAGGAGGTTGTCAAAATTAATGGGCGGTTTTACTAATGGGTTTAGAGGGAATTGAATGGTGGGGGTCAAGCGGACCCCACCTCCCTAACATCCACACTTTGGTAGTTAATTGGCTGCGAGCCTGACCCTCAACTACCCATGGGAGGGAAAAACCACCCTTACAAAAAATAATAAACATTTTTCCATCAATTTTTATTTATTTCTTAATTAAAACCCCAAAAATTATCTTCTCCTCTTTTGCAAATGCAACTACGGTAAGTGCCCGCTTAAGTAATTTCCAGCACTGCGAGTTCATCAGTGCCCTCAGATTTTAATTTTGAGCACCGGTTCAAAAGATAGAAAAACTCGCTCATTCATTCACTGAACGTACCTGAGATAAACTTTTAAAATTGATTCCGGGCACATCGGGCCTCACAATCAGGCGCCATCAGAAACTGCATACTCGTAAAATTCCAAAGTATTTTTTAAAAAAAATTCCTTGAAATTTCCGGGTCTTTACATTTGTAGTTTGAATGTACTGATGCCTAATTTTCACATTATTCTTGTCATTGGATGGAAACCAGAATAATTGAGTCAACAACTAATGTGATGGGAAATATGATGAATTCTTATATGAGATACCAAATTTTATGGGAGCTCAAGTGAGAAATCTTGTGATTATTCTAAACAAGATATGAAAAATCACAATTAACAACTGGAACATTTTTGAATGTACAATGATATTAAATAATCAGGTGATGTTTTATCATGGGCGTTTATCTTGTAATAGTTGTAATTGAAATAAGATTCAATTTCATTAATGAAAAAAATGCGTAAGGATACATAAAGGTAAATTCCACAAAGAAACTTGAATTTTTTTTATGTGTGAATAATTTCCCATAATGTATCTAGTTTCTATAAAAAATGAAGAGTATTATTGAAGGGAATAAATTACATCCTAAGATTCCATTTTTCATTCAGTCACATATGTGTGGAGAATATGTGTATTACCCAAGTCAAAGACCTAATAAAGGGTTATCTTATAGATTAAGGATTGTCATATGCTATGAAAATCATTTAAATGTAAAGATTTAAGTGTTTGTGGATTATTATTTGAGCATTACTCTATAGAAGTAGTATTTAAATGAAATTATGGATATAAGAAACAAGAATAATCTAAGGAATGGTCCACAATCGTTTTTCAATAGGTATTAGAAAAATATATTGATTGATGACAATGTCCAATAAAATTTATTTAGTGATAATAAAAACAATCAATTATGGGATTAGTAACCCTTAATATGTGTATTATTATGGGATAAACCTAAAGATCCACTGGATTCTTTGTTTAACTACAATATTATGTTTAAAATAATTGATACCACTTTTGAAGATTTATGTGACAGAATTAGTTAATAATTAAGGATATTTTTTTATACTCATTTTGGGATCAAATGATTTTTATTTTGAGGGTATTGATGATATTTTACTAGAATATATATTGTGTTGTGGTATATATATCAATTAAATATAATATAAAAGGTTATTCTTGAAAATGGATATTATTATTTTGGAGGTATATACTGAAGGTTATGAGACAACATTTTATGTTAAAAATATTTTTAATGTTTTTTTAATTGGTGTTATTGGGGACATAGGTGTACTTATTTAAGGAATGATCTATGTTAAACCCTTTGTATTTTTGTTGAATTATGCAGATTAATTTGACATGTTTTATTCATTTCCAGTGTTGGCTTACATCTTGGTTACCATTTTTTCTTTATTAAAGGTAGGATAAGTATATTTATTGTCTTTGGTGGATTATTTGATCTATTAGAAGATTATTTTAGTGCTCCAAAGATTAAAAATCATCTTCAATACTAATTGTTTTGAGAAAAGATGAGATTGTATTAGATATTTATTAAAGGATGAAATAATAATTTTCAATAAAGAATATTGACCTATATTACTATTGTAGATGATGAATTAAATACTTAAATCTAGAAAAAGAATCTTTTAAAAAAAAATTTGTCATATTATTATCATTTTTGATGAAATGGTGGTCTTTTACCCATCATATATTTATTGGTTTCTTATCATTTAATTTATACTAAACATTTTATTTATGTCTTCCTATTAGATATTGGGTAGTGGTAGTATTTCTTCCCTGTATCTCTCCTCATATCCCACTAATGTTATCATTTTGGAAACTTGGTTATGTGATTAATTTCATGCATCCCTTTCTATCTTTTCAAGTGGTTGTTTTTAACCCTTTTTAATATGTTTGTTTTCAATATATATATTTTCATGTGTCCAAAAATTTAATATAGAGAAAAAGTTAAAATTAGAAAGAGGAAATTTATTAAATGGTGGAGGAATGTAATGCCGTAGTATGTAAAAGGGAAAACATTGATCGATATTATATGCGATATGAAACATCGAACATGAAAAATTGATGAGTTTTTAAATACGAACATTGTAGCCTTGTTATTAAAATTGAGGGTATTAATAGGAATAAATTACATATATTAGGTACTACATATAAATATATTTCTTAATTCTTAAAAGAAAATCCCATAATTTTTGGTAATGTCATAAAGATAGGTTTTCTTTAAAAAATGATTATTATTTTGAATTTTAAAAAATTATTATATTTATTTGTTAGAACATATAGATTATATATTTGATAAAATGAAATTAGTTTTTATATCCATATATAAAAATTAACATATTGTGGAATTTTTGGATTTTTCAGGAAAAATGGCTTTTTCAATAAATAATGAATATATACTTTTTTATAAAATTGTTATTTATTTCGATAAATTAATTAATTGAAAATTTTATTTAATATTTTAATTGTATTAAAAATTTAAATAATAAATTTTATATTGTATTTAGTAAAATTAATTAAATTTAAGTAATATTAATTCTAGATTTTATAACATATCTATTTTTAGGCTTTAAAATATACTTTGCTGAAAATAATTTAAAAATGCATAGTGTTTCTAAATTTTAAAAAATTAATAATAACACCTAATAGGGAATTATTTAAATTATATTTATATTTTATATATCTTTTGACATTAAATTAAATTTTAATAATTAATATTACTAGTGACAGAGTTAATTTAAAATCATCTTTTCCTGGAAAAATGGATTTTTCAAAAACCCTCTTTTCATCACACCTATGGATTTTATTTTAACATAAATTCTTGAAACACTATTAATTTATTTTGAAAAATTTATTACACATTTGGAATCATCATAATTAATATTAGTTAACAATTTTATCTTAATATTTGAACAATGTGATAATAACTGTACTAAATATTTATTACCAAAATAAAAGAAAAATAGGTTAATTAATGGTAAATTTATTTTAACAAGGACTAGAAAAAAGTAAACCTAATAGTATTAATATTAAAATTTTTATATAATAATGATTTTATTTTTTTTACTTTATAAATCATTAAATAATGATGTTAAAAAAATAATATTTTTGATATTTTAAAACATAAATTGTATTTGGTGTAATATATTATTTTAATCAAGACCCACTTTTTAATTAATTCAAAAAATTATTAGTTAAATGATATTTAAATTAAATATTATTATTAATTATATTATATGAAACATGAGTGTCAATGAAATACAATGAAGTGATTATGTAATTTTGAGAATGGTTCAAAAACATTATTTTAGAAAAATAAGCATGTTTTAAATGATGATAATTTTTATTTGAAAGTGTAATTTTCACATTTATTGAATGATTTTGATTAAAAATAATAATTTTTTGATTTATGATATTGAAATTATCCAATGTTTAATTTTTCATAATTTTATGAGATAATATAATATTCAAGCAAAAACTATATACGGTTTAAATAAATAGTATGTATTACTAAATAGTAATGATCAAACAGTTATCTAAGTAATGGTATAAATGGTATCAAACACGAAATATAATTTTATACTTTATGATAATGCTATTTTGATGTTCTTTTATTAATTTTATAAATCCATTATTAATCCTCCAAAATTTATAATATATATTATGGTTTTAAAATAACTACTTTATGAGCATGACTCACTTTCATCTCACCTAGGGTAATACATTAATGAGTTTGGCTATTGGAAATATTAAATTACTAAAAAAATTCTTTGTTTTAAAATATGGGAAAACCCATTTGGATGTTTGTGGTCTTGATTATTTTATTTGTTCTGATTCTAAAACAATATTTTGGGAAATAATAAACAACACCCCTATCTTTTCTTATATAAAACCACCCATGATCACATTCATCATAACTAGAAATCGTTGGATCATGTATTTAATATTCCCTTCCCTCTATATATTCCTATAAAGGATCCAAAAGATTTCAAGAGGATCCTCCGAAACATTTAGATTCACCCCTAATGTAATGGACTTCCCTATTTTCATTTCCATTCAAAAACCTTCTTGGAAATTTCCATTTTTAATCAACTTTGTTTTTTTAAAATAATTTATAAACATCCCTTTATTTTTAAATTTATTTCAAAAAAATGATAGATAATTTTTCCAAACTCATTATAAAATTTGGCTACGTCGTTACTATGTTGAAATTTAATAACAGACCCCTCCCTCTTCTTTCAAATTCAAGAACATTCTATTTATTTTTTTATTTCAATATCGATGGGTTACGTTTCCATTTATTTATAAAGATCTATATACTTTTAAATTTATGTATTAATAATTATATACCATTTATCCACTCTCATTATATAATTTACCAATGTCGTTACTATGCAAAAATTTAGTAAGGGATCCTCTCATTACCCTAGTTATTCCAGAACCTTATTTATCTAGTGTGTTTTTTTCCTATTACTAATGTTGAGATAATCCTTTTCATATCCATAATTGTACAATTTTTATATTAAAATAAAAAGACAACCCTTTAACTCTCATAAAACCATCTTATGAATCTTCAAGTACTCTCATTACGCTGTCGAAGTTCTATTGAGATTTTTCTTTTCAAGCGATTACGTCACAAATATACGCCCCCTATTTCCACTCAAGGGTATTAAATTATATGTAAATACCCATCATTTACTAGATAATTCCTTGTGTGTAACCCAAAATCCCGAATCATATTGTAAAAATTGATTAAACATCCTTATGTTATATGATTTATTTGAAACCCTTATGTTGGTTAATGATACAAAAGAGATGGGTACACCCAGAATTATATAGTACTCTAATGCATTGTGAAATGTTATAGTCTCATGATACATCATTTATGGGATTATGGAGTTATAATAATCCATTATTATACTTTTTATAACTTTCTATAATGTCATGGTGGTTATCCTTGAACTAAGTTTATGATGTCATGTTTAATGTTGTTGGCACTTTCCCATGTTTCGATTACATTTCCATTCTACACCATGCCTCTTTGATCATGTTTATGATTATCACCATTTTAATAATCCATTGAAATATCAATTTCCTTACATGTAATAATTTATTCATGTTATGATTTTTTATTACCACACTGGGCTTTATAGCTCACATATTTATTATGTATATCCCCAGGTTATCCCATAGACTTTTTTGAATAGTGAAATATTATGATCATGTTAAGGACATTTTCAAAAGGGATGATATAAAACATGTTTATACGTTGTTATGAAATGTACCTAATTAAAAAAATAAAATATATTTCACACTATTTTGGGTTGTATTATGTGTATTCATATATAAGAAATCATGAATTAATGTGTAACAATGTCAAGGGATGTATAGTTACAATCTTTATTTTTTTGATGGATAGTTTGTGAATATACTGATGAAATACCTAATACATAGATATACTTTTCATATGTTATGAAACTATTAATGTTTTATGATATTGTGGAACAAATATCTATGTTTTCATGATGTAATGGGTTGGATCATATTTTGTAGAGGCCACAAATGAGTTGCGTAAAGATGGATATCTCATGAGAAAATAAGAACATAAATTTGGAGTTAACCTAGTTAGTAAGGGAATTTTTATAACAAGAAATATATGGTATTGAACCATGATTAACGAAATTATTTAATAGATAGTGAACCTAGTCCAATATGATAGTTTCTACATTGATCATTGACCAAGGAAATCATTTGGTCCTCTTATCTGTGTGAAAAGAACTTATTACTTATCCTTACATTATTCTCCTAGGATACTTGATTGATTATTGATAATTCCAAACTCTTATGACTTATGTATTTTTTTATTATAAATCTTTATTTATGATTCCTTATATAACATCCTTTATTTTTTATGTATGAGTTTTTTATATTATGATCTT
Organism: Viscum album; assembly: GCA_963277665.1. Lineage (NCBI taxonomy): Eukaryota > Viridiplantae > Streptophyta > Magnoliopsida > Santalales > Viscaceae > Viscum > Viscum album. Next base: position 1,433,723,127 of record OY728151.1, on the reverse strand, counting down.
GCAATCATACCCTTAAACAATTTTTATGCTCATTTATGATAATCGATCGATATATCTTATGTTTAACCATACCGTGCATCTAATATAATTATTTATTAGGTTTATTTACATATTTAATGAATAATGGTATTAATTTTTGTCAGTATAATAAGGTTTCTTGTTATAAAGTGAAAATTTTGAGATGATCTAGAACCTTTTTGAACCCATTGTTTATTTACCCATGTTTCCAGAAATAGTAAACCGTAATGTCCTTGGAATAGATATTGTCAATATATAATCTATATTCATGTATTATGATGTAAAATTTATATATGAAAATTATGGTTCTATATTTTTTCATTTAGTAAAGGTTCAGTTATTTTGGGAAACTAGGATGAGGAACCATTATTGAGAGACCTTCATATAAGTATATGTATATGATAACATCCTATATTTTTGGTAGGGTGGATATTATGTGATTTTCTTATAAATGTACCCATATCACAACAGTAAAATTAGAAGTGGATTTGTAAAATATTTATCTTAGGGTAATGTTGTGCACTGTGTTGCATTTGATGTCAATAAGGTGTTAAGGATTGAATGGATGAAAAGGAGTGTCAATATGTGAATGACAAATAAAGTGATGATTGGAGAATTAACATTGTACTAAGAATCATGTCACATAGGAGAATCACTAAGTGGCATAGGAGGTAATGGTTGAAACATTCTCCATGCAAAATCAGACGATTGTAGAGCTGATATTAATTTTAAAGAACTTGTATCAAGAAGACACAATGTCACAACATTGTTAGAAGTACATGAATTGTATTAAGAATGCATGAGGAGAGAAAAGAGATCCATCCACATCACTAAGTGGATGTAGTGAAGAAGTTCAATCCATATCTACTAAGTGGATGAGGGATGAAGTGATGGAGATCCATTCATCTTACTAAGTGGATGAAGTTAAGATGAACCATCCACGACTACTAAGTGGATGAAGTGTTTTGAAGAAGACCATGCACTATCTCTTAGTGCATGAGGATTTGAAGATGATCAAACCTCATCTATTATTGGATCAATGAAGTACATTGAAGAAATATTTGATTAAAGAGTAATGGTTAAAGAAGAACCTTCAAGAATTCCCTTTTAAGTGAAGAATACAGGTTGAGAGGAGTGAGGATTTCTAATGAAGAAGAGGAGGTGAAGAAGAGGAGAATGGCATTGAAGTAGACTTGTTACTACTTGGTTTATCTAAGTATAAAAGGTGGAACTTATGTAAAAAATACATGCCAAATAATTGGACCATCCTTAGGGTCTCACCCAAGGCACATGTGGGACTAGGTCACCACACCCATGGGGAAACCGCATGGGCCATACCAAAGAGGTCGGGCCGTGTATAAGCCTGAGCCACGCTGTGGTGAAGACCACACAGCGTGGGCTCTAAGAGTGTGCCCGCATGAGGTATAGGTGGGCGCAGAAGCATTCCCGTAGGAGAACCGGTGCGGGGAGGCACCGGAGGGGGGAGAAGAGAATTCTGGGCTGTGTTCGGGAGGAGTTGTTTTTTAAAACGCATGAAAACCGCAGCTCATTTCGATGTGGGATGACAGTTTAATGTTTCGGATTTAATCTGGGCCATCCATCTGATCCGGCGTATGATCTATGCCGCACGATCCATCCCACGACCCACGTTATAATCCTGGGCATCCGCGATCATTTAACGTGGATCCAACATCTGATGAGAGGCACTGAGTTTTTCTTCAACCTTCGGACACCTGAGCTCCACCCGACGTCGCTGCTCGCTGCAGATGAAGCCGATCCACCTTGATCGAGCTCCTGAACACTATAGAAGCTCAAATTATGTGCATGATGATCGTTTTGACAAACCAAACTCATGCATGCATTAATATTTGCATGCATGAAACGAGATGAAGAAATTCAAAGGAGCCCGAGGAAAACGAAGTTGCCGAGGGTGCACTGCATGTTCGATGTACAAGGAAAAGTTTCGCATGCATTTTTAAACGCAAGCACATGATGCACACACCAAGATTGAAGGATCCCATGTTTGAAAAAACGAAACACCCGAGATATGCGGCATATCATAAACATAGGTTGAATGTTTTTAATGAACCTAATATCATGGTTATTCAAAGGAATGAATCTCGGATGATTCATGGATGGATTTTGAACGCACTCCTCATATTTAAAAATAGCATCCCAAATCGTGAAGAGGCTTCTGATCGTCAGAGAGAAGATCTGCGAAGCTCTGAGCAACGCGAAGTAAAGCTCCGCGCACAACTTGTGCAGCAGAGCATCCCGGAGCCACCCGAGTCTTTGAGAGAACCTTTCGCGCTACCCCTGTGCGAAATAATTGAAGAAGAGTCCACCCTTCGTGCTCCCCTTGCGAAACAAAGAATATGCCAGACCAAGCGAAACTGGCGCGCCTGCTGCTCACAACACTTGTGCGGTAGCAAGTTGGTCGCACCCTGCGCACCCTCTGTTCCCATGGACTCGCGCGGCAGGTGGAAGTTACCGCGCCACCTGTGTGGTAGGAGGGAGCTTCCACACCTGCATGGCAGAAGAAGTTTCCGTGCCACCCGCGCAGTAGAAGCTACTCTTGCTCCCTGCGTAGTTGTAGACAGGATTCAGCCACATCCTTGCATGCCCTCCTTTCAAGAGGTGCTGAAGAGGAGAAATGCAACAACACATACGTGGGATTTTGTGTGTGTGGAAAGTGGAGAGGAAGGCCACAACACACCTTGGTTGTGTGTGTGCAAGAGGAGGAAGGCCACACCATCTTTTTGTGTGTGTGTGCAAAAAAACAAGTAAGTCGTAGCCTTGTATGTGCACAAGTGAAGGAGGCCATACCTCTTGTGTATTCCCAAGTGAAGGAAGAAGATACATGCATGTCCATGCATGTATGAATAAGTGAACAAGTGGGTTAACACCTTGAGAAGAAAGAGAGAAGGATAAATTCACACTAAAGAACAAAACACATTTTGGTGTGTGTGAGAAAGAACAAAAGAGTATGACTCCAAGAAGAAGGTGTGTGTGCTAAAAGATATTACACACTTTGAGGGTTTATCAGACCAAGAAGAAAAGGGGAGAGGATTATTTCATGCAAGCAAATTCACATGTAAGAAATGTTTAAATTAGTGTGTGTGAATTTGAGATGTCCAAGAACAAAGTTTCTTGAAGATAATTGAGAATCCATGCAATCCGCACATGAATATTTAGAGATTCCATGCACTTAGTGCATGAAGTTGATTTTAAGATAGACTGAAGCCAGACCGAAGTTAAAGACATCATTTATATGAGTTTTCAGTAGTTGAGGAGACCAAGAAGATTGAGTGTGCGTACTCAGTGCAATAACATATTTTCCCATCAGGATTCTTGAAGACAGAGGTCGGGTCATCCTTAGAAGAAGGAGATAATGCCCGAGAAAAGAAGAGGAGTCCTGATCACCACAAGTGATCAGAAGAAGTGAGAAAGGCCAACATACCTTATCCAAGGATATTGATGACTCTTGAAGAGCTTCAAAAGAAGAATAGGTACTCGTGTGACTCGAGGAGCCAGGAGAAGACCCCATGTGAGACTCAGGGAGGAGAAGTCTTCAGTGGAAGCTGAAGCAGGCCAGTGGGACTCTGGTAACACTGTGGGAAGCAGTATAAAGACCCTCCTATGGGACTCAAGAGAGGTATAGTGTTACTCTGCACTGACCATTGTATTTGTGAAATATTATAGTGGAGAATCCATTTTGGGGCGCTTAACCAACATGGAAAGGACGTAGGCCTTTGGAGCCGAACCTTGGAAATCCTTGTGTCATGTGCCTTTACATTTACTGCATCACTCGGGGAAAGGCTGAGAGATACAAGAAGAGTGGATCGAGGCCACAACAAGTCATAGAGGTTTAATTAATAATGAATCAATTAGTAAAATGTTTGAAAGGATCACTGATTCACCCCCTCCCCCTCTCAGTGATCACACTGATCTGGGAAATTCAATTGGTATTAGAGGGAGGTTACCTCTAATAGATCCAAGGGAGTCTTTATGAAGTTCAGATTTGAGGAAATGAGCGAACACCCTTAAATGGAGATATCTTCCAAGACTCAGAAAAATAAAAAGAAGAAACATGCCATGAAGATGAAGAAGAAGGTTGGTACTAATAGAGAAACACCTTCTATTGAAGGTAATGTGAAAGTCACAATAGATGAAAATTCATTTTATCACTCTTCTGATGAAGCCTGATCTAGTTGTGATGATGATGTAACAATCAATGATCTTCTAAATGCACTCAAATATCTTCGGAGGACAGTCCCCAGGGAAGTGGCAATGTGTATTGCTATATGCATCTGTGATCTTCAAGAAGAAAAATTACATCTTGAAGAATAAGCCAATTCTATGGAAGATCAATTGGCAAGAAGGGTTGGCATAACCAACACTCTCAAAAAGATGGTGAATCCCAAGGATGAAACAATTTCCCTTTGCAATTAAAAAATTTAAGATGATAGTGAAGAATTGGAAAAAAGCATTTGTGAGAAAGAATTATTTGAGATAGTGTTCAAAGAAGTTTTCCATGCACTGGAAAAGTGGCACAGAGTGTCAATGGTTTTCAAAGATGCTCAAATAGAAGGAAAAGTAAAAAAAAGGTAAAGGAGCTTGACAAATCATTGCATGAAATAATGAACGTGCACGAAGACCAGATGAAACAACTGAAAGAGAATTGGGAAGGAAGGCTATGATTTTTTGAGCATGAGAAGAACTCTCTCAACATGAAATGCTCAGAACTAGAGGTGATGTTGAAATATCAGCAATCACCCAAAGCCAAAACCTCCCAGTCAGCTGGAAGAAGAAATGTTTCCACTCAAGTGTGCATTGAGAAGGATGATTCCAAAATAAGGGCATCCTCTAATGAAAGGGAAACATATTCTAAGAAAATTGTACCATCCATCCCATCTTGTAATCATGCTTCAAAATGAGTTTCCACAAAAGTGAAGGATAGAAGTGTAACTCTAAACAATTATGGATGAAGAATATGAAGAAAGAGAGCTCTCCTGAAACAACACAACAATTCATGAAAAATACCCAACAACTAGAAGGACTCAAGAAGTCAGGATTTGTGGGTCAATGTTGGTGTTGTAACAGGTATGGGCATTGTGCAATGGATTTTTGGTACAATCCTCTTAATGTAAAAGCACAAAGGAAGCCCGTGCCATGGGGGAGAAAGCCAGAGAGAAAAAGGCAACATCCACAGGTCCTGAAACATCTATTTACTGCAAACAGATATGGAATGTTTGATAACATCTGGGATGTTTGCAAAAGTGGTCACAAGAGTGATACATGTCAATCTCCAAATGTATCCAAAGCTAAAAAGAAAAGAAGACCATAGAACCTGGCTCAAAGAGTTTCCTTGGGAAGCAAGTAGAAGAAAGTTGAAAATGCTCCCCAGAATATTTTGAAAAAGAAAGAGAAGTCCTTGGATTCAAAATCCAATAAGGGTGATGCATCCAGAAGGACCACCAAGAAAAAATACTTCTACTGTGAAAAGAAAGTTCAAACCATAGATCTTTGTAAACAAGCCATGGAACTAAATAGAAGAAAACTGCACTCAACAAGGAAATCAATCCAAAAGAAGAATGAGGGATTTATTGAAAATAAGTTACCTAAGAAAGGTAACCTAAAAGCATCAAAGGAACCATGTGGAACATCCAAATATGATGCCTCACTTCTGAATGTCATATTAATCATCTGGCCAGAAGATTTGGAATGAATGAGAAAGGAATAAAATGCACATGCCAAATATAGTGCAAAAGGTAAACAAAAGATTTCACATGATGATGAAGTTCTATGTGTGAGTTGAAATAAAGATGGTCATATTAGTAATAAGTTCATGGCACTCATTCCAGCTCAAAAAGAATTCTTCAAAAGAATGAAGATTACACCAGGAGATTCTAGTGCTCAGAAGGCACATAGAAAGAGAGGAGTCACACACAAAGAAGTTGAAGAGGTGTTAAGATCCACACCAGCACAAACATCATTGAAGATCAAATGTGCAAGTGTGAAGAATGGAGAAATTGGAACAACTTGGTTGAGATAATCTTCTCAACCTTGTTGTTCACACTGATGAACCAAGGAGGTTCCATCTTATTCCCTAATCACTGGTATATACATGCGATTACATTTCAGGGAATTGAAGATAATGATAATTCTCAAATTGAAAATGGTATGGATATAATGGAGTGCACCCCTTGAGGGGGAGACAATCTGTAGAAGATGATATTTTGAGATTCATATCATCTTGAAAAAAATGAAGGTATACCAATCAAACTTTCATCCCTAGTTTCTTAATTGTATTTAACATGTCAATTAAGGGGGAGTAATTTATTGATGACAAATGGATGAAAGGGGGAGCTTTATCTTTGCACCTGAACTTTCTAATGATTTTGGTGAAGTATATGCAGGATTTAGCAATTCATTGATATATCTGAAAAATTTAATCCCCTTGAAGCCTAAGCATGATCTCACATGTATAGTGATTTGTGGACAACATTGAATTCCTTGGTTACATCACTCTTGATTTCTACACCGGGTTAGCCCAAGTAGACTTAGAGATGATTTACTAAAGGCTCTTTGCTAAAGTGAACATGTGACATCATCCCTCTCTTAGTGATTTTCAAGAAGATGCTATTCAAAGGGAGGAAGAAATGTTTTAAAGAGAACCACAACATACCTTTGCATTTAGTTACCAATAAGGGGGAGAAAAACTTGGTACACATATTGAACCATTAATATGTGATCTAGTGATATTGAAAACAAATACAAAGGGGGAGACTGTTGTGCACTATGTTGCATTTGTTTTCAATATGGTGTCAAGGATTGAATGGATGACAAGGAGTGTCAATATGTGAATGCCAAAGAAAGTGATGATTGGATAATGACCATGGTACTATGAAATGTGTCACTTAGGAGAATCACTAAGTGTCATAGGAGGTAATGGTTGAAACATTCTCTATACAAAATCACATGATTGTAGAGCTGATCTTATGTTCAAAGAACTTGTATCAAGAAGATACAATGTCACAACATTGTTAGAAGTCTATGCATTTTCTCAACAAGGAATGAGGAGAGAAAGGAGATCCATCCATATCACTAAGTGGATGAAGTGAAGAAGTTCCATCCATATCTACTAAGTGGATGAGGGATGAAGTTAGGGAGATCCATCCATCTTACTAAGTGGATGAAGTTAAGATGAACCATCCCCAACTAATAAGTGGATGATATGTTTTGAAGAATACCATGCAGTATCTCTTAGTGCATGAGGATTTGAAGATGATCCAACCTCATCTCTGATTGGATCAACGAAGTACATTGAAGAAATATCCGATTCAAGAGTAACAGTGGAAGAAGAACCTTTAGAAATTCCGTTTTAAGTGAGGAATACAGGTTGAGAGGATTGTGGAATTATAATGAAGAATAGGAGGTGAATAAGAGGAGAATGGCATTGAAGTATACTTGTTCCTACTTGGTTTAACCAAGTATACAAGGTGGAGCTTATGTAAAAAATACATGCCAACTAATTGGGCCAGCCTTAGGGTCTCACCCAAGGAACATGTGGGACTAGGTCACCACGCCCATGGGGAAACCGCATGGGCCAGCCCAAAGAGTCCATGCTGTGTATAAACCCGAGCCACGCGGTGGTGAATCCCGTGCAACATGGGCGCTAAGAGCGCGCCCGCATGAGGCATAGGTGGGTGCAGAAGTGCGCCCACAGGAGAACCAGTGCGTGACAGCACCGAAGGGGAAAGAGGATAATTCTGAGCTGTGTTCGGGAGGATCTGTCTTTTAAAACAAGAGAAAATCTTGGCTCGTTTCGATGTCGGTCGACATTTTAATGTCGCAGATTTAATCATGGCCATCCATCTGATCCCGCTTCTGATCTAAGCCGCACGATCAATCCCGCAACCCACGTTATAATCCTGGCCATCCACGATCATTTAACGTGGATCCAACGGATGATGAGAGGAACCAAGGTTGTCTTCAACCTCCGGACACCCGATCTCCACCCGACGTCGTTGCTCGCCACAGATGAAGCCAATCCACCTTGATCGATCTCCCAACCACTGTAGAAGCTCAAATTAAGTGCATGACGATCGTTCTGATCAACGGAACACATGCATGCATTAAAAGTTTCATGCATGCAATGAGTTGAAGAAAGTAGAAGGAGCCGAAGGCAAATGAAGTTTCCGAGGGTGCACTGCCTGTTCGATGTACAAGGAAAATCTTCGCATGCATTTTTAAACTCATGCACGTGATGCACACACCAAGGAAGAAGGATCCCATGTTTGGAAAAAGAAACACCCGAGATACGCGGCATATCTTAAATGTGGGTTGAGTGTTTTTAAAGAACCAAATATCTCAGTTATTCAAAGGAATGAATCTCAGATGATTCATGGGTGGATATTGAAAGCACTCCTCATCTTTAAAATGAGCAGCCCAAATCGTGAAGAGGCTGCTGATTGTCTGAGAGAAGATCCGCGAAGCTCTGAGCAACGTGAAGTAAATCTTCATGCACAAACTGTGCGGCAGAGCTGCCCAGAGCCACCCGAGGCTCCGAGAGAACCTTTCACACTACCCCTGTGCGAAATAAGTGAAGAGGAGGCCGCCCTGCACGCTCCCCTAGTGCAACAGGGAAGAAGTCTGGCCGCACGACACTAGCGCACCCGCTGCCCGCAACACTTGCGTGGTAGAAAGTTGCCCGCACCCTGCGCACCCTATGTGCTCGCGGACTCGCATGGCAGGAGGAAGTTACCACGCCACCTGCGCGGTAGGAGGGATCTTCCACAGATGCGCGATAGAAGAAGGTGTCGCGCCACCCACGCAGTATAAGCTACTCCCACACCCTCCGCGTTTTAAGACATGAGTCGGCCGCATCATTGTGTGCCCTCCTTTGAATCAGTGCTGAAGAGAAATAAGTCCACAACACATACTTGGGTTTGTGTGTGTGTGCAAAGTGGAGATCAAGGCCACAACACACCTTGGTTGTGTGTGTGCAAGAGGACGACGGCCACACCATCTTTGTGTGTGTGTGTGAAAAGAAACATAAAGTTTGTAGCCTTGTATGTCTACAAGTGAAGGAGGCCATACCTCTTGTGTGTGCCCATGTGAAGGAAGAAGATACATGCATGTCCATGCATGTATGAATAAGTGAACAAGTGGGTGAACACCGTGAGAAGAAATAGAGAAGGAGAAATTCACACTAATGAACAACACACATTTTGGTGTGTGTGAGAAACAACAAAAGAGTGTGACTACAAGAAGAAGGTGTGTGTGCCAAAAGATATTACCCCCTTTAAGGGTTTATCACACCAAGAAGAAAAGGGGATACCATGCTTGCATTCATGCACATGCACGTGTAAACAAAGTTTAAATCTCTGTGTGTGCATTTGAGATGTCCAAGAACAAAAGTTCTTGAAGATAATTGAGAAGCCATGCAATCGGCACATAAAGATTCAGAGATTCCATGAACTCAGTGCATGAAGTTGATTTGAAGAGAGACTGAATCTAGACTGATGTTAAAGACATCATTTATCTGACTTTTTAGTAGTTGAGGAGACCAAGAATATTGAGTGGGCGTACCCAGTGCAAGAACATATTTTCCCATCAATATTCTTGAAGACAGAGGTCGGGTCATCCTTAGAAGAAGGAGATAAATCCCGAGTAAAGAAGAGGAGTCCTGATGACCACAAGTGATCAGAAGAAGTGATCAAGGCCAACAGACCTTATCCATGGATGTTGAAGACTCTTGAAGAGCTTCAAAAGAAGAAAAGTTACTTGTGTGACTCGAGGAGCCAGGAGAAGACCCCCTATGAGACTCATGGAGGATAAGTCTTTAGTGGAAGCTGAAGCAGGCCAGTGGGACTATGGTAACAATGTGGGAAGCAGTATAAGGACCCTCCTGTGGGACTCAGGAGAGGTACAATGTGACTCTGTAATGACCATTGTAATTGTGAAAGATTATAGTGGAGAATCCGTGTTGGGGCGCTTAACCAACATGGCAAGGACGTAGGCCTTCGGAGCCAAGCCTTGTAAATTCTTGTGTCCTATGCCTTTAAATTTACTGCATCACTCAAGGAAAGGCTGAGAGATACAAGAAGAGTGGATAGAGGCCTTAACCAGTCATAGAGGTTTAATTGATAAAGAATCAATTTGTAAAAAGTTTAAAAGGATCACTGATTCACCCCCTCCCCCTCCCAGTGATCACACTGATCTAGGCACTTCAGGTAATAACCCAAATTTTGTTTGAATATATCTCAACCATATTTTCGGGCATGGTGAAGAGGCCCACACTCCACACCTTGTTTGACACATCCATGTGATTTTATTATATTAATACACATTTCTTTATAAAAAATTATTATGATTTTTTTTAAATAAACACAGTAGATGAAATAGGATAAACATATGTTTACATTGATTGAGATTATGTTGTTATGGTTTAGACATCCGATAAATTAATTTCATGATTATATGAATCACCACTATGATTATTATAACACCCTGAGATTTTTTGAAATATATTCATTAAAATTAATTTAAAATATTTAATATATTTTTTTACAAACAATATTTATTTTTTAATTCATAAATTTAAATACCATGTTTATATTTTGTTGCTCACAACATAAATTCCATTTAATTACGTATGTTACACACATTCTTGAGTCATAACATGCCATAATATAATAATATTATTATTTTATAAAAATAATTGTAATCACCAAGATATTGGAATGGAAGGATTCAATTTGATTAACTAAATTATTAAATTATAGTTTACAAATGTTTATAAAATGAATTCATTGTTTACCTATTAATTGGAAATGAAAATGAAGACCAATTGAATATAAAGGATGCATTTTTATGAAAAACTATTTTTATGACCGGAATGGTATTTTACCATAATAAGTTAAATTAATAACTATAAGAGAAATAAATTAATCTAAATTGTATGTTATAAATTTAATAAAATATTACTAAATTAATCCAATAGGGTTGATAGGGTTAAGATTATAATAAATCTAATTTTAAATATATTATGATGTAAATTTTCAAAAGAATATTTTTCCTCCATTTAATGGAGAGCATATTTAAAATATAATTTTTGATGGTATTATAAATTTTATATAAAAATATAAACTTCATTTTTGAAAATAAAATATCAAAATTAAATTTGTGGTTTTTTTTGGGGTTTTCAGAGTACCTTCATATTTTGATGAATAGTAAATATCACTAAATATTAATTGATAACAAATTTTTCGTCTAACTAATTTATATATAATAATTATATTTTTAATTAGTTTTAAATGATAAATAGATAAATTTTATAACAAGAAAAAAAATATGTCAATGAAATAAATTTCACAATTAATTTACATATAAAAACATAACAAACTTTTGATCATTTTTTAAAGAACTATCTTTGTAATCCCATATACTGTATTAATCTTAAATTAATTTATGAAACTTATGTTATTGGAAATTTTTAAAATAGACTAAATATTGGTAATTATAGAAATTTATAATTTCTAACGTGTTCAAATTTATTTTTGGCCAAAATGACAATTGAATGTAATTAAAATTAATTACAATGATTAAGGAGAAATGAGCGTGATTATTGACTAAACATGAAAAATTAGTAAAAATGACCTACATGTGTATATAAATTATTTTAATTCAATATTTATAACATAAGTTCTCTATTAATCTATTAGGGTAATGTTTTAACCCTTGTGAGACAAGTAAAATGGGGGGAGAACTCGAATATTTTCAAGAATACCCAATGTGTCCTTTTATCCACTTAAAAACACATCCACTCCTCCTCACTTACTCACAATAGTAAAGAAATTTTTCTCAGCCAAATCCTAAAAAAATAATCTCTCAAATTACCTCACTACATTGTAGATTCCTAGCTTTGGGAATACATCTAACCATGGAATCCCTTCGGTGAAAACCAAAATGAGTTTCCCCAAAAGAGGATACATTCTTCAATGAGCATTTATGGGTTATTTAATTTTTATCCCCTTACATTTATATCATTATATATTTATATAATGTAATAATTTTCCTAAATATATGGAATTTTCATTTTTAAAGGCTCTACCTACACCTATGTACACTTCTATCAAATTGGTAATGAAATTTTAGTTCGTGTAGGGCAAACTACCGCATCACAAAACAATGTCATTTGTTTTTCTATTACTAACTCTAATGGATGTAAATTATTATGTAAAGACGATTTTTATATGATATATGAATTATTTTTGTTGTATTAAAACTAATATAATTAGTATATTACACATACCTTCATGCTTTCTATGTTGTGTAAAATAAGATAACATCATTTGTGGATATGTGGCCTACCACCTCCTTAAAGTGATGTGATACATTCAAAAATTAGATGGAATGTATTAAGGTTAGATTTAATTAAAAAATTTGATATAAATAACCTTTATATGATATTAATGATTTAATTAAATTTCTAGAAATATAATATATCATTTTCTTTATTACCCTTTCACACACTGAAAATGTGATAACGTCATTCATAGAGGTGTGGACTACTACCACCTCAATGCGATGTGATTAATTTTACATCATCAAAAACCAATATATAATTATATAATATTAAATAATATGGTATTAATGATATAATTATCATCATTAAATGGTAAATTTTACTTACCTTCTTTCTTTACTGATCATTTTAAAACGAGAATGTTACTAATGCGTACGTACGACCTACCATCTCCATTATTGTAACATTGAATAATTTTTCATAATAATTATTCACGATTAGTTATAATAGTATAATTGATATATAAATATTATATTTTCACTTTTTATATTATGGTTATGTTTATATAATGAATTATTTTACAATAGTTGACCTACTAAAGTCATTTCTGACACATAAACAAAATTTGGTCAAAACACCTGATGTAAATTTAATTGGTTATGTAATTGTTTAGAAAATATTTATAAGTGAAATAAAAATAATAATAAACATTAAAAATATTCTATAACAACTAAATTATTTATATAATATTATTAATCCATAAGTTAGATAAAAACCATGACATATCATTCTCAATGTATGAAATTCTTGTCTCACTTTTACTTTTGGGACACATACATTATAATCACCACTTATTTATTTTATGTGGGGTATGTACTATCCATTTTGATGTAAGACTTCAATAGTTATTTTATATTCATGGTATTTCAATGTTTAATATGATTATAATTACTTTTGGGGTTTCATATTTATATGTCACAAAACATATAAGGGGATTTCTAGTGTCACAATTATATATTTAATACTTATTACATATTCACCGTGTATTTTTGTTGTGTTGTGTATCTAAATACCATGAATGTATCTGATGATTATTACCATTAAATTTATGAAGGTTTACATATCCATTTGAGTATCTCTCTTTCTTCGGGTTTATGGGTTCGACGTTTCTTAAGCATTAATGGACTTACATCACAATTTTCTTTCTTTGATACATTAGCTATGTCATATACATGTCTTATTTTATGAGTTGTATATAAATATAAATTGAAAATATATATCATGAATCTCCTTACTCTAATGTTATTATATGTTTCTTTTAATTTAATCCCTTTATGGGTCTTATGATTCAAATGTTTCCAAGTGGCATGAGACACTTTAGAATGTTTAATTGTTTTTTTTCTCTTGAATTTGTTAATGATACAATAAGGTTATTTCAATTATTGAATGCAAAAACACTTGTTGTTAATTATATTCAAATGGTTATATTTATTATTGATAAAAAATCATTCCTTGTTTAGATTGATTTTGTTTGTCTCAAATATATCGTTATGAAACCCATTTATTTTAAATGTCTTTATTATATCATAAAGAGATTGATATGGAACCCATATCTCTTCCATGAGTTATTCATGTATCAAAGAGGTTATTATGGAATCCATTTCCCTTCCATTGTCTTATCATGTTTCAAAAAAATATTTATTGAATCTATTTCCATTCCATAAGTTAATCACATTTCAAAGAGATTATCATAGAACTCGTTTCTTTTCAAAAAGATAATCATGTTATGAATGGGGTTATTGGTTGATCCAATGAGTTTATGAAATATTTGATGTGTGATGACATTGTTATGGTGCTTGTAAATTTTATGGGTGGTCCCATGATAAACTAATTAAGGGTGGTTCTATGATTGTTCATAGATGTGTTGGTTCTTGATATACCACCCATTAATTAGGTATAGATGTTGGGCATATGAATATTACATTTATAAGAGTGACATGTTTCGAAGTTATCTGCATGGTTATTCCATTTATATGATTGAAAAGTTTAATTATTTCACAAGATACCTTCATTTTTTTATTCTTTCTATGGGATTATAATGTTTCTAAGGATCGATCTTGATATCACATACCTTAGGATTATTGATTATGATGACTCTTTCATTTAAAATGTTGTCATATTTGATGGTCTAAGTATTTATGGTATGAGTTATTTTATGATTCACCCATTCAAAATGTTTATGTCATCATGACCTTATTAACTATTATAATCACTGATGACATTTAATTGACAATGCTTATGTTTAACCTTACACATCGTTTTTCTCACCCTTCATATGTTATCTTTTCCCAAGGGTTTAAATAATTATCTTGAATAATTTATATCAATAATTTTTTTGAAGGATGATGTTAATGAATTATTATGAAATAATAAAATATGGGATTAATAAAACATGTTTTTCAACATCATGAACTATTTTTTTATTAATCCCAGTTGATGTGAATTGTTTATGTAATATTTTTTCCCAATTCACTATAAATATAATCCTGAATGATAATCTAATATTCAATTGATCCATTTTTTCCTTATGTTGTTTTAAGGTTTAGATTAAGGTGTGGGGTAAAAATTATCATCATCAAGGTTGGGAATGTAATTTTATGGATTTCAGTACATGATCCAGGAGTATAGGTTATCAGATGTTATAGTTGGTATCAAAGTCCTGTTAAGATTAAATTGTAGATTTGGATGTTCTCAAAAGTGTTTATCATAAGATATATGGTTACCAAAAAATGAATATATTAATATTGTGTAAAATGAGTTCAAAGTCATTAAAAACTCATTTAAGGGAATTAAGTTGAAAAAATATTGAGTTTATTAATGACATATTTGGGGATATTTTTGGGTTAAGGTAAATCCTAATATAAACATGAAGTGTTTTTTGGGAGGATTCAGATTTTTGGAATAAATAAAACAATTGGCAAAAGCCTGTATGTTGTGTGGAAACTTGTCACATCTAGCTAGGCGGTGGGGATTGAACCCATAAATGAATAATGATAAGGTTTTTCTGCATTACCACGGGCTTACACGATATCCAGGTTAGTGTGAAAATTTTTAATTGGTTATGATTATGTTCATTTGGGAATCATATGGAATTTTATTTGAGGAATAATATTTGATTAATATTAGGTGAATATAAGACCAAATACTTCTATTATTTGGGTTAATAACATAGTCCAGGAATGTTTGAATAGTTTTAGGTGTAGTCATTTATGGAATAATTTAGTTTGAAATTTTGGTATTACTTTTTAATCTCGATGATTAGTGTATCATTTGATGTTTCAATCAATTTGGAAATTATCATACCATGTTCTAAAAATTTCGGTTTTAGTTAATGTCTAAAGGTAGTTGGAATAGCATAACTATCCATTTTATGGTTAGGTGGTCTTTAAAAGTTGTTTTTTGTGCTTCAGGGAAAACAAATTCACCTAGAATACTCAATATTTTTAGAAAAAGTTGATATTTTGGTAGAAATTACTTGAAGGATGAAATTATACTCATCAAGTGACTATATTTCAATTTTTTTCTCTTCATCAATTTGGTAAGAGAAATATTAACCTTAGGAAATGGATCTTGAAATAAAAGTATTATCCTCATACCTTCAATTATGCTAAAATAATGGTCTTATTGATCATCACAGATTTATTTTTTGATGCCCTTAACTATCAATTGATCATTGACTTTTTTATTACCAATGACCTCAATCACTCTCTATATTGATTTATTATTGTCCTCCATTCCCACCTATGTTTCCCCTACATGGATTCCTATATTGAATAACATTTGGTGACCTATATGTCTCTAACTATCAATTTTTATGAGAATAATTTGTTAAATAATATTTAGGGCGTGGGTTTCGATAATATAAGTCTAAAAATGTCAATCCTTTTATTACCAAGATGAATTTATATGTAAAAATGAATTCTAAGGGGATATAATGTAACAACTATATATTTTTGGCAATATATATATTCAAATAAATTTAAATTCATTAAATTACTTTCTTACATTAAATAATTTTTTTTCTTACATCATACACAAAAATTATTTTATCTTTCATTACATGAAAAATTGAGTCCCTTTGATGACTAATGTTACACACAAGCCTAAGTATTACCAGACAATAATATAATATTAATATTATTTATTTTACATAATATTTATTACCCATCCATTATAATGGATTGAATAAATATGATTAACTAAATTATGAAATCATAGTTTACACATGTTTACAAAATTAATTAATTTTTTACCAATTAATTAATAATGAAAATAAAGGCTATCTAAATAAAAAAAATGTATTTTTAAGAAAAAATAATTTTTGGACCAGAATGGAGTTCAATATTAATATATTTAATTAATCACCCTTATTGAAATATAATAATAAAAAATATATTTTATATATTTACTATAATATTTTGATATTCATCCAACAATTTTGATTGGGTTATGATAAGAATAAATCCTTGTTTAAGTATAGAATGTTGTATATTTTAAAAGTAATTTTACATATTTTAGTGGAGAACTGATTTTAAAATTTTTTTTGAAACTTTTTAAATTGTAATGTGAAAAAATATAAATAATTTTAGAATGATAAATATCAAAATTTACTTTGGTTTGTTTTCTATTATTTTGAGTACATTAATTTTGTTGATGAATATTAAATAATAATGAAATTTAATTGAAAACTGAGTCTTCATTTGAAAAATTTATATAGTAAAAATATGTTTTTATTGTGTTTAGTGTTTCATTATATCAATGTAATTTTTTTTAAAAAAATTTAGGTCATTTTAAAAAATTTCAAATTGTGTTTAGATATAAAAGAATCCAAATTTTGAAAATATTTACTATAAGAACCATCTTTGTCGTCCCGTCTGTGAGATTAATTTTAATTTAATTTCATCCACATTTTTTATATAAATTTTCGAAAATGGATTCGATATTTTGAATGATCAAAATTTTTAATTTCTTAAAATGTCAAGATATATTTTACCAAAATTATTAGTGAGAGTAATTAAATTAATTATGTGGATTAATGAAAAGGAGATTAATTAATGACTATGCTTGGATAATAATGTGTAAAATGACCATAAAGTTATATAAAAATTATTTTCTAACAATATTTAGACCATTAGAACTCTAAGTATCCTTAATGGTCTACTGATATCCCTTCTAGGGAATTTAAAACATCTGGAGCACTCAAATGTTTTCAATAATACCCAATGTGTCCTCTTCTCCAATTATAAAAGGCCTCCTCACATCATAACTTATTAAAAAATATAATACCCCTTTGATCTTTCAAACGCTACCCAAAAAATCTCCCAACATCCATACCATCACAATGGAGTCCTACCATGGGGATGATATCCAAAAAAGGAATCCTATTGGTGGAAACCAAAAGGAGTTACCTGAAAAATTGGTAACATTCATTAATGTGCATTTATGCATTATTTATTTATACATCACTTAAATTACTCTTATTAAATAATTATATAATAAAATAACTATTCTGAATATGTTGATATAATATTTTGTTATGGTTCTGACCTACACCTACACACACTTCCATCAAATGGGCTACAAAATTATCAATTTGTGTGTGGTGAACTACCACCTCACGAAACGATGTCATTCGTGTTTTTACTTCACCAAACATAATGGTTATGAATTATGATGAACACTATTTTTTATATTATATATATGATATTTATTTTTTCTTAATTATTTTTGAACTATTATATAATACATTTCTGTATGATTTCCTTTTTTTAATAAATATAATAACATCATTTGTGAACGTGTGGACTACCGCCTCAAACATATGCGATATGTTCTCACATTACATGTAATTCATTTAAGTTTTGGTTTAATTAAACATATTTGATATAAATAAAATATATTTTATATTAATGAATAAACTATGTTTCTATAAATATAATATATCTTTTTTTACTACCCTTTCTCATATAGAAAAAGTGATGACATCATTCATAGATGTGTCGACAACTGCCTCCTCAACCAGATGTGATTACATTAAAAACAAAATAATTTTATATATAATTACATATTATTAAATAATATTGTATTTATGATATAATTATTATTCTATAAATAATTTTTTTAATTAACTTCTTTCATTAATGATCGTTGAAATATGGGAACGTTTCTCAGGCGTATATATCACCTACCTTCTCCATGATTGCAATAGTGGTTCATTTTTCATTACCATTATTCATGTCTAGTTTTAGAAGTATAATTTTTTTATAAATACTATAATTGATTGATTACTATTATTCTGAATTTTTTTTATATGGACCCCTATGACCATAGTTGACATAAAAAGTCATTTTTGTCACATAAACTGAATATGGTATAAATTACCAATGTAAAATTAATAGTTTAAGTAGTTGTTCAACAAAATATATGTGAAATAATACTAATAATAAAATTTTAAAAGGTTATTAAACAAATAAATAGTTTAAATTAGTTTATTTTTTAGTAATATATAGGACAAATATGAAAAATAATACTCAAGTTATGGGATTTGTTTCTCACTTTTACATTCCTGAAAAAATACATCATAATTAAATCTTTTTGTGGTGTATGTAAAACACATTTCTATTTATTAAATAAAGAATTATTTATTATTTATCTATTTTAATTTTTCTATTTTATTATTATTACTTTCTAGGTTTCCTGTTCATATTTCCTCATTTTTCTATAAGGATTCTTTGTCGCACTTTTATTTCTACAAGACTTATTCTGTATTCACCACTTATTTCTATTGTTTGGTGTATCTAATAACCATGAATGTATTTGATTATTATTGTCCTTAAATCTATGGGTATTTACCTATCCATTTTACTATGTATATATCATGGAATTTATGGATTTGATGTTACCAAAGTAGTATTATAATTTTGTCAAAATTTTCATTATTTGAGAACTTTGTTAATATATACAACTATCTTAATTAATGACGTGTGTATACATATCATTTGAAATGATATATCATTAATATAATTATTCTAATAATTTTATATGTTTCTTATAATTTTATTCCTTTATGGGGCTTGTAACTCTAATGTTTCAATGTGGTATTACACACATTGAAAATATTGATGGTTATTTTCCTTAAGAATGTTATTAATGATCCTGTTAGGTTATTTCCATTCATAAATGTAAGAATCCCTTGATATTAATTATCATCCATAAGGGATATTTTTTATTTATGCCTTTATCATTCATTATATGGACGGATTATGTTTCTTTCACAGATAGTTTTATAGAAAACATTTCTTTTCCATGGGTTGATTATGTCCTAAAGAGATAGTTATGGATCCCATTTCTCTTCCATGAGTTATTCATGATTCAAAGGGATTATTATAAAACAAATTTATTTTCTGTTGTTTTACCATGTGTCAATGAAATTTTTATTGAAATTATTTCATTTCCATGGGTTAATCACACTTAAAATAGATTGTTTTAGAACCTATTTAATTTCCTTGGGTTAATCATGTTATGAAGGGGGTTGTTGGTTATTCCAATATGTTTATTTAGGATTTTATATGTGATGATTTTATAGTGGTATTTAACCATTTTACAGGTGGATCTATAATAAACCAATGGTAGATGTTTGTATGATAGACCATGGATGGGTGGCTCTATGATATCCCTCCAATTCTTGGGTGTGGAAGTCAACCATATGGACATTCCACTTTTTATAGTGACTTGTAAGGAAGTCGACCACATGGTTATTCCATTTATAAGAGTGAAGAGTATAATAATTCCCCATATAATTTTATGTGTTTATTTATGGTTTCTACAGGTTTATAATTTTTATAATTATTGATATCGACATCACATGGCTCATGATTATTGATTCTAAGGACTCTTTAGGTTTCAATGTTTTTATGTTTTCTGTTCTTGGTATTAATGGGTATGAGTTCTTTTACGATTCGCCCAAGAAATTTGATTTATTTCCTCAACCCTTTATGCACTCTTCTGCTCATTGATGATATTTAGTTATTAAGGATTATGTTTACCCTTATATATAATTTGACATCACTCTTATTATGTTTCATTTTACACCATTTTTAAATATGTATGTGGAATGATTTATTTCTTTAATTGTTTTCACAAGAATGATGTTGATGAATTATTGTGAAATAAGAAAATATGGTAATTTCAAGAGATGTTATAAATCTGTATGAACCATTTTTTTGAGATCAAGTTGATGTGAATGGTTTATATATTATTTTACCCAAATTATATAAAACTATACGTCTAAAAGTTACTCTAGTATTAATGTGATCTATGTTTTACACTTTATATTGCAAGGTTTAGATGAAAACAATGGGTCACAATTATCCGAATCAAAGCCAGGTATATAAAATTTAGAATTTCAGCACAGGATCCCAGAGTAATGGTTTTGAGATATTATAATTATTATTACTTATCTAATGTTTTAAATTCAGTCAATATTAAGAACAAAAATAACGATAATACTGGCTATGGTGTACAATTCAATTATTATCCCTATGATAAGCTAAGTCTTTTGTGATATGGAATGAAAAATCTTATTGGAACCATTACAAAAAATATCAATCTATAAATCACTTTGAGCATACAAATTAACAATAGAGGGGACATTGTATGGTTGAGTTATTCATGAGGAAATTACCATATTTATTTAGTGGGTCTTCTGATCCACTAATTTATTATCTATGGTTCAATTCTAATGAAAAGATACATTCCATTATCTAACACTCATAATAATTGTTTTTTGTTTATTATTTTATCATTTGGATGGTTAAATTTATGAATTGTGGATGTTTATATAATAAACTGATTTCAAGGAGTGGTACATGTTTAGGATCTTATTTTTCAAAAAGTACATCCCCCACATTCATCATACAATGAAAGAGAAGGAATTCCATGAGATTCATAAAAAGGATGATGAATCTATTAGTACATGTGAAGAAATATTTTCAACTCTTGATTGCTAGCTTTTTTATATTATCATTGAGATGGAAGGTATGATTTATTGATTATTCAGTGGCATAAAATAATATATCTGAACGGATTTTTCCATAAGTGAATTTATTATATTGGATGAAAATTTTCAATGTGCAAGAACAGAGAGATGTATATGAGTTTTTCTATTATAGATGTGTGGAAAGAATTAGGAATTAATTTGTTTAAAGAGGACTCATAAATGTTTTATGTTTGTAGAGGAATAATATAATTCAATAATATTCAAATGTATTGTATTGAATTTATCTAACAGTGAACATGGGAAGAAATATCCATAGAATGAACCATCAACACTCTAATTATCTTATTATAAGGAGTCTGGAAATTTAGTCAAACTGTGCTGAAAATTGGTGGTTATTGATGAAGATAAACAAGAGAATCCTCTTAATCCTAGAGTCAAAGTGAAATCGCATGTGATCAAATATTCCAATTTGGGGTATGATAGTGAAGTAGTGAAATTCACACTTTTCATCCACTATAGAACTGATTATATATTATTTCATTATAGATATACCCACTCTTTTATATCTTAATAGCATTATAAGATTATCACATTACAAACTCAACAACTGGACACTGAATTAGTAGTAAAAACTATTTAAGGTGCGATGATGACGTAGTAAGTCTATGATTCATTTCTGATTAAATTTTTTTGGAATTTTTTCTCCAAAAATAATTTTATTATAACTATAGTTAAATATGATGTGATTCTTGAATGGTGCTGAATTTATTTATAAAAATATCATATCAAAATCTAGCAAAGGGAAGTAAAATTTTATATTCTAAAATAACTTATGATTGTCTATAAGTATGAGGAAAAGTTTTAACATTATCGAAAATTAAATCACTTGAATGGGTCTAAAATTAAATTCAATGGTGGTGTTTATCTGATATAGTTAGCGCTAATCTCAACATAAATGATACCATGATTTTATGGGAGTTTGTTTCTGAATTTTTGAATGATTTTTGTAGTATTCTCCGGAATCGTAAAGTTGAGTTTTAAATAGAACTAATTTATGGTTCAATACGTACATCAAATAATACCTATAGAATAACCACAATTTAGTTTCATAAATTTAATAACAAAATCTTGGATAATCAAAATAAGGGATTCAGTCAGAAAAGTCAGTCACCATAGGATGCACCTATCAATTGTTTTAAGAATAATTATTGATCAACGAGACATTTTATTGATTATATAGAACTTATAATGATAAAAATAAATAATAATTATCCTCTTCCCCATATTTATGATTTTTTTGATAAATTATGATGAAGTTATTATTTTGAAAAATATGAAAATTTATCTACATACTATAAGTTGAGGTTCAAAAGTGAATATATACACATGAAAACCATTAATTTGAGGTATGTTCATTGTGAAATTATAGTGAATCCTTTTTATTTTACTAAGACCCCTTCTATCATAATTGATTTAATGAGTAGAGTCTAGAAATATTACCTTGATTAGTTTATGGTATTATTTATAGATGATATTTTTATATATTCCATGTGTATGGAATATCAAGATGATCACTTGATAATTTTAGTAAATATCATATGGAAATAGTAAATGTATGATAAATTTACCAAGGATGAATTTTTTATATATAAAGTCTCATTTTTGGGTCAAATAATATCAAATGAGAGTATATTGATGGATCCATCAAAGATATAAGTTATCGAAAACTTCCCCAGACGTGCCACTACGATAAAGATGAATTATTTTCATAGATTGGATATATATTATCAGTCGTTTTGATGTATTTATAGTTCATATATAATCAATAAACATGTTAGCATTGAATAAATGTAATTTACATAAGATTGATGAATGTGAAAAAAAAATCAAGCAATATTACAAATGTTTGGTCTATGAACTCTTTCGCACACAACCCTATAATAAAGAAGTGTTTTGTATATAAAGTGATGCAACAAACAATGGGTTCTTATGTTCTCTTATTTAGAATGATATATTGATACATCAACCCTAATGATAAATGAATGTTAATGAGAAAAATTACCTGAGATAATATTTTGAGTTATCACTAGTAATCTTGGAATTTAAGATATATATTCATTATCTATATTGAGAAAGGTGTGAAATAAATAATTAAAATAAAAGGGTAAAGTATTTATTCGGCCATAAGGATTTGAATATGTGTTTGAGATAATGGATGGAGTTTAGTAATGACCATGACTCTCAATACACTACCACTATAGGAAATTGAATAGGGTGGTTGATGCGTAGAGTCCAAATATTCAAGAGCTCTTTCCAATAAAGAGGATAAAAAAGATCCAATATTTAGGAATTTTTAATATGACAGACCATGAAATTATGATGAAATAAGAGAAATATTTTCTTTATCAAATGTGTTTACAACCTTATATCCATGTGATGACTAAATAAGCACTAAATGAGGATGTACCTAATGGTTTCATAGAACGTTATCACATTAAAGTAATTCAATAGCTTGCACCTCACACAACACCGAGTTTGAGCCGACGACGACTTACCAAACTAGCCGTTCAAAAGTAGTTTTTAAAAATATTAACAATGTTTTGAATTTAATATATTCCCTATAATTTAACATCCATATTATGTGTTTATTAGTCGTAATATAAGAACAAAATCATATTCCTTAGATAAAGGAAGTATTTTGAAAAAAAATGTAATTTTACCTCCTTTTAATGGACACCCCTTTTTAAATCCAATATTTGACACTTTTTTTAATTCCATTTCAGAAAATAAACTTTTTCTTAAATCGGGACATAAATATTTAGTTTCAATAAATTTTGGGTGTTTTTTTGATGACTTTTATATTTAGGTGAATAATGAAAAATACTAAATTTTAATTAAAAACAACATTTTTAAAAAACAATTTATAGTGTTTAATTTAAAAATTTTATGGTTTGGAAGTATAATTAGAATATATTTTTACCATTTAATCCAATTTTGTTCACTAGAATTAATTTCACTTTGAAATTATACATAAACAAATGTCAATCTTTTGATAGTTATTTTTTAAAAAAACACACTATTTGTTTTGAAAACATGAATTAATTTTAAATTAATTAATACATATTCAATGGATTGAATTTGGTAAAATAGTCATCATTTTTGAATTCGGAATATCAAATATAGCATATGCTGATTTTTTGTATTTTTTTTGAAAAAGTTCAATTTTTGATGAATAGTGAAACCACTAAGTAGTAGTTAAAAATATGAATATTTCATTTAAATGAAATTTTACCGCTTTTGGGAATTGAATTTCAAAAATAAGACATAAATGGTTTTTATTAGTAAGTAAAATGTGGTTCAATAATTTGAAAATAATTTTTGGTGAATAGTAACTTTTAACTTTTATGTACCGTTGTTAAAGGTAAATAGTGTAATTCAAGGTAAAAAGAATATTCTAATAATAAAAAATTACCTTAACATTTGTATTAACCAGATTGGACGAGTCATGACCAACCACGGTCATCCTTGGATCTATTTAAGGACCCCATGGAGCCACTTTGGAATGATAATTACATTATATTTTGATTAACTTAAAGTAAATGGAAAAATGACACAAAAAAATATCTTTTGTAAATCAATTTTAAATGGGGTTATATATGTCATATTTTTTACTATAAATATTACATGGAAATATAAAAATATTTCCTACATTATTTTATTTTATTTATAATTTTTATTCATCAAATAAATTAAATTATTTGTGACACAATAATGATGTAGTATTTACCAAATTAATAATTAATTTAAATAAATAAGATTATTAATATTAAAACAATAGCCAAAACTAGTCCAATTTATATTGGATTGTTTTATTTCGACCATGAGTCATCTTATCTTTGACTTTAATGTGTTTAGGACCTCTAGAAACCGAATATCACTATATAATAAAATAATGATTTCACACTTCCCTAAAGAGACCCTCCTCCCCCATATAAAAGGACACCACTTCTAAGCCATTCCACACACCTCTCAAGCCCATTTGGCTCGTCCATACTCTTCCAAAATAATCTCTCAAGATCAGTCTCTTCCACCTAGAAGCCTTAACATAGGCATAAGTCACTTTAAGAAGTCCTTTTTATTCAAACCAAAGGGAGTTACCCAAATTAAAGGTAATGGTTTCTCTTAACTTCTTTTATTTTATTTTAATTTACCAACCCATAAAATCTTTTTAACTCTTTATTTCATAACAACACTAGTATTCAAAATATACTAGGATGTTTTTATGAGAAGGATTAGAACTAAACTTACACACACCTCCATTTAATGGGTAAAGAGCATACTGTTTTTGTGGATGGAAAAGTAATGCCTCACGAAATGATGATTGTTCAATTATTTCCTACCACCTCTCATGGGGGCCATTATGATGTAACTATATTTATATATAATATATATTATTTTTATGTTTTCTTTATGATTCTGTATTTTCTATTTATTAATAATTTTATGGTTTTAATTATGGGTAAAACACGATAATTTCATTTGAGGAAGTGCGGACTACCGCCCCCTCAAAATGATATGACTCATTAATACCTTATGTGGGAAATATAAAGAATGGAGTTAATGATATTATATATTATATTATACTGTAATTATAAAATAACTATGTATTATTATGTTTTAATTCAATTAAAATACAAAATTGATATGCTAGTAGCGTTCATGCGTACGCACGACTTACCATCTACATTAACGGTGCATAGCATTTCTTATCTCAAATTCGTATTTAATATTATAAATATATATATATACTGGATATATAATATAAATATATTATATTTAAATCATTTATATCATTATGGAGATAATGAACTTTTTACCACATGGACAAATTGTAATTAAAACAAGTTCATTTTTTACTCAAGTTCAGAACATCGATAAAATATACAATTTGAATTAAAATAATTTAAAAAATGTTATATCAAGGTAATAAGTGATATAAAAGGACTAATAAACTTGAAATATGTTCTTAATCAATTATAAATTAACTTTTTTTTATTTTTCATGAAAAACATGGAACATACAAGACAAGTCGGACTTGAGTTAAGGGGTTTCTTATCTCACTTTTAATTCTGTGAGATTTCCATTGTTCGCCACTTATTTATTTCATGTGGTGTATTTTATACTACCATTTGATATATATTATCATTATTCTCTTTATATTCATGGTATTTTGTGAATTATTTGGTGGTTATTAACTTTTGGTCATACGACTCGATTGATTACCAAGTTGTAAGGGGGTTTCATCTCACATCTTATTCACGTGAGATTCCTATTGTATTGCCACTATTTACTTTTTTGTGGTGTTTGTACTGGGAAGAATTGTATTCCTTGTGTAATATAATTAAATCTATTGGTATTTACAGCTTCATTGTATGATCCTTCTTTCTTGGGGTGTATGGTTCGTGAGTTACCAAATTGGTAAGGGAATTGCAAATTTTAATTTCCACTCATTGTGAATTATGCATACTTCATTGATTATTTTACTCCATGATTATGTGTAGAATCACTATTTATTATTTATGTAAATATTTCCACTCCCCTTTTTGTGGATATAATTTTGATACACATAATCACTCCATTGATAATTTCTCCAGTCATTGATATATACTAGATAAGAGTAATCTTAACTCAACTTCCATTCATTGAGTTAATCATCGAAGTCATTGGTGTTGTTTTTTTCAATAATATATTTGAGTGTCTTCTGATTGATTTACACTGAATATCTAATCATATTGAGTGTATTTATATTTTTCAAACATAATTATGTTGTTGATTTTTCCTTTACCTAATGATACGGTCCTTATAAGGGATTTCATCTCAATTTACATTCAATTGAGACATCTTTGTTGTTATATGCCAATTCACTTTTATGTGGTTCAATAAGAAGAAAATAATTTTTGGTGAATAGTAATGTTTGACTTTTATTTTGCGCGGTTAAAGGTAAATAGGGTAATTAAATGTAAAAAGAATATTCTAATAATAAAAAATTACCTTAAATATTGTCCGAACCTTATTGGATGTGTCATGGCCGACCATGGGCATCCTTGGGTCGATTTTGGTACCCCATGGAGCCACTTATTAATGATAATGACACTTTATTTTAATTAACTTAAAGGCAAAAATGACATAAACAAATATCTTTTGTAAAGAAATTTTTAAATGGGGTTATATAAGACATATTTTTGACTTTAAATATTCATTGGAAAGCTAAAAGTATTTCCTGCATTGTGATATTTGTTTTAGAATTTTTAGACATCATATAAATTAAATTATTTGTGACACAATAATGATGTAGTATTTACCTCATTAATAAATGATTTAAATAAATAAGATTATTAATATTACTAAAATATGAAAAACATGTCCAATTATTATTGGATAATTTTATTTCTACCATGAGTCTTCTTAGAATCGACATTAATTTGTTTTTGACCTTTAGAAACCGAAAATCACTATATAATAAAATTATAATTTCACACATTCCTAAAGAGCCCCTCCTCCCCTTTTAAATAGAAACCAATAATAACCCATTCCACACACCTTTCAAAACAATTTGACTCATCCAAACTCTGTAAAAATAATCTCTCAAGATCCCTCTCTTCCACCTAGAAGCCTTACCTTAGGCAAAAGTCACTTCAAGAATTCCTTTTGGTTCAAACCAAAGGGAGTTACCCAAATTAACGGTAATGGTTTCTCTTAACTTATTTTAATTTATTTTATTTCTCCAACCCCTAAACTATTTATATTATTTTATTTTATAAAAACACCCGTTTTATCAATATATTGGGTTATTTTATTGAGAATTATTCAAACTACACTTACACACACCTCCATCTATTGGGTAAAGAACATACTGTTTCTCTAGATGGAAAACTAACGCCTCTCGAAACGATGATTGTTCAATTATCTCCTACCGCCTCTCATAGTGAAAATTAATATGGAACTGTATTTAGATATAAAATATATTATGTTTATGTTTTCTTTATGATCTTTTATTTTCTATTTATGGAATACATTTATGGTTTCCATTATTGGTTAAATGCGATAATTTCATTTGAGGAAGTGCAGACTACCGCCCCCTCAAAATGATACGAATCGTTAATGCCTTATGAAGGACATATAAATAGTGGAGTTAAGGATATTATATATGATATTATAATTTAATTATAATATACCTATGTATAATTATGTTTTAATTCCATTAAAATACAAAATAAAAATGCAAGAAGTATTCATACGTACGTATGGCTTAACGTCTCCATGAACGGTGCATATCATTTATTATCTCCAAATGTTATGTACTGTTATAAAAACATATATATAATTAATATATATATATATATATGTTATATAAATCGTATATATCATTCTGGAGATAATGAACTTTTGACCACATGGACAAATTGTAATTAAAACAAGTTCATTTTTGACTCAAGTTCCGAACATCGATAAAATATCCAATATGAATTAAAATAATTAACTAGTTGTTATAGCTAGGTAATAAGTGATATAAAATGAATAATAAACAAGAAAAATTTTCTTAAACAATTATAAATTAACTTAAGATTATAATTCAGGAATAACATGGAACATTCAAGAGAAGTCGGACTTGAGGTATGGGGTATCTTATCTCACTTTTAATTCTGTGAGATTTCAATTGTTCGCCACTTATTTATTGCATGTGGTGTATTGTGTGATTCCATTTGATAGATATTATAATGATTTTGTTTATATTAATGGTATTATGTGAATGATTTGGTGTTTATTAACTTTTGGTCATACGACTCGATTGATTACAACATGGTCAGGGGATTTCCTCTCACTTCTTATTCTTGTGAGATTCAGGCTATATTTCCGCTATTTCCTTTTGTATGGTGTATGTAATAGGAATAATTTTATTCCTTTTATAATATAATTTAATCTATGGGTATTTAAAACTTCATTGTATGATCGTTATTTCATGGGGTGTATGTTTCGTCAGTTACCAAATTGGTAAGGGAATTTCAAATTTCAATTTCCAATCATTGTGCTTTAAGCATACTTCATTGATTATTTTACTCCAAGATTATGTGTAGAATCACTATTTATTATTTCTTTATTAATTTCCACTCCCCTTTTTGTGTATATAATTTTTATGCACATAATCACTCCATTAATAATTTCTCATGTCATTAATATAAACTTGATAAGAGTAATCTTAACTCAATTTCCATTCATTGAGTTGAACATCCAAGTCACTGGTGTTGTTTTTTACAAGAATATGCGTGAATGTCCTCTGTATGATTTACACTGAATATCCAATCATATTGAGTGTATTTATATTTTTCACACATAATTATGTTGTTGATTTATCCTTAACCTAAGGATACGATCATTATAATGGATTTCATCTCAATTTACATTCCATTGAGACTTCTTTGTTGTTATACCCCAATCCACTTTTATATAGTGTATAAAACATACTTTGAAATATTATATCATGAATACATTTATTATCATGATATTATAATGTTTTTATTACCTCAATTATTCTTATTCAAGTGTCTCTCTTTTGGTTAGGAACTCTAACTGATATATCATTTTAAATATTTTACATATTTATTATTCAAAATCATTCTCATTAATGTCCATGTTTTAAAAATGGTTTTAAAGATTTATTTATATAGGAATGAATGTTTTAAAATTAAAATTTCTTTTAAAAGATTCAAAGTGGTATGGGAAAATTTTATTCAAAAATATATTTCAAATGGATTCTTAATAAATAGTGATACTTTTAAATGTTTTCAAGAAAAAGGAGGTATTTCATACCAATAGTTTTTATTTCATCTATTTAAACATCCTTTGATGGATTTTAAACTTTTTTGAAGTTCATTTATTATGATAAAAATCTTCCATATTTTAGTTATGGTTCTGTGATATGTTTGACTATGGATGTGTTATTTTTATACCATTCATGGTTTATGGATAATGTACTGACATTTCATATACTAGTTTTAATATGAATGTTTAGATTATATTTGACCCTTTTTCATATGAGGAATGCATTGGACATAGTAAGTGATGGATGGATCCCTCTATAGCTTCTCAATGCATCGGTAGGACTCATTAGACAAACCAT
Organism: Viscum album; assembly: GCA_963277665.1. Lineage (NCBI taxonomy): Eukaryota > Viridiplantae > Streptophyta > Magnoliopsida > Santalales > Viscaceae > Viscum > Viscum album. The sequence continues at coordinate 1,433,692,560 of OY728151.1, read as the reverse complement.
TGTCTTGGCACAAGGCCTTGAAAAAATCTTATTTGTAGTCCTGGCATAAGGCCTTGACTATGTTGTTATGAAGACTGGCATTATGAATTCAATCATTATGAAATTAGCTATTGATATTACATGTGATTATTGGATTAGTAGAATATCCATGTGAAAAAGTAAATGGTATTATTTTTATTTAATTTTTCCATATTAGGATGACGTATAATTTTAAAAGGCTTTTGTTTTAGTCATATACATTGCCTTAAATCTTTTTGCTTATTTATGAATGTTTCCCCTATATTGTTGTCCTTACTGGGCATCTAAGATCACTTCTTTCTATGTTTTATTATTCCTAGGATGTGAAGGGGTAAATTATGATTAACACGTAGGGATAGTCCAAGGATATGAGTGTGTTCATGGGGGAATCATTGTCATATTTATTTATTTCATGATGTAATGTAAAACTTATGTATGTGTCTAGTATTTCCAATACTACTAAACTGATCGGTCCTTCGAGACATAATTCCTTATATCATTCCAACGTTATATAATAATGAACCGAATCTTGGTAACTGGGGTCGGAGAATTACAGTTGTTATCAGTGGAATTTAGTAAAAACCCTGGATTATGTGATTCTCTATAAGTTGATTCTAGCGCTTCAGGTATGACTAAGTCATATTGAATACTCATTGTTTCGAGAAAAGATAAGTTTATGGTAGAAATTTATTAAAGGATGAAAATCTAATTGTAAATTAGGTATATCTATTTATGCTATTAGATAATATCATAAATAAATTCCTCCACATTATGAAAAGAAACTTAAAACAAAAACATTACCCAATTACTTTTCCTACTAGGTAATCAAAGATCTATCAACCAATAACAAGTTTATGGATTTTAGATCATTAACTTTATTCTACTAATATTCTCGATCACTCTCCATAAGAACATGATGGTTAGATTTCTCTTACATATCGATGTTTTCCTACATGGAACACTAGTATGTGTTATTTTCAGTAACCATCATACTTACCTTTCTTTACTTTAAAATAGAGGCCTCATTAATCCATTTTCAATGTGGGATTTCAACTAAGATATTATGAAATTTCAAAACCCAAGTTTTCAATACTAAGCTTAAATTTATAAGACTCAATTTATTTAAGGATGGGAGAATGTAACACCCCAAGGATTCATAGTACGTTATCTCTTTAAAGTAATTCAATAGCTTTCACCTCACACAACACCGAGTTTGAGCCCACAACATCTTACAAAACTTGCCGTTTAAAATCATTTTTAAATAATATTAAATACTGTTTGAATTTTACATATTCCTTATAATATTAACATCCATATTATGTGTTCCTTAGACATAATATAAGAACAAATTCATTTTCTTTAGATAAAGTGAGTATTTTTAAAAAAAATGGAATTTTACTGCCTTTTAATGGAAAACCCTTTTTAAATACAATAATTGACACTTTTATATATTCAATTTGACAAAATAATTTTTTTAATTGGGACATAAAAAATAAGTTTCAATACATTTTTGGTGTTTTTCTGATAACTTTCACATTTAGGTGAATAGTGAAAAATACTAAATTTTAATTGAAAAAAACATTTTTAATCAAAATAATTTATAGTGTTCAATTATATATTTTCAATGGTTTTCATGTTTAATAAGATTATTTTTTTAGCATTTAATCCAATGTTTTTCATTAGAATTAATTTCCCTTTGAAATTATACAAAAACAAATGTCAATCATTTGATAGTTATTGTTTCATAAAAACACAGTATTTTTTTTGACAACGGGAATTAATTTTAAATTAATTAATACATATTATATATTCTTAATTTGGTATAATATAATTATTTTTTGAATTCATAATATCAAATATATCTTAGGCTGAATTTTTGGTATTTTTCTGAAAAACATCAATTTTTTAGAATAGTCAAACCACTAAGTATTAGTTACAAATCCTACTTTTCACGTAAATGATATTTTACCGCTTCTGTGGATTTAATTTCAAAAATATGACATACATGTTTGTTATTATTAAGTAAAATTTTGTCCAATAAGATGAAAATAATTTTTGGTGAAGAGTAACTTTTGACTTTTATTTACCACGATTAAAGATAAATTGGGTAATTCGAGGTAAAAAGAATATTATAATAATACAAAATTACCTTAACACTTGTACTATCCTTATTGGATGAGTATCATCCGATCATGGGAATCTGTGGGTCGATTTTGGGACCCCATAGAAACACTTATGAATGATAATGACACTTTATTTTAATAAACTTAAAGTAAATGGAAATAAGTGATCAACAAATATATTTTGTAAATCAATTTTTACATGTGGTTATAAAAGTCATATTTTTTACAATAAATATTCATTATAAAGTTAAAAAGTTGTCCTACATTATGGTATTTGTATTAGAAATTTTATACATTAAATAAATTAAATTATTTATGACACAATAATGGTGTAGTATTTACCCAATTAATAACTCATTTAAATAAATAAGATTATTAATATTAAAAAAATATCCAAAAATTTTCTAATTCTTATTACATGATTTTATATCGACCATGAGTCATATTATAATTTACCTTAATTAGTTTTGGACCTTTAGAATCCGAATATCACTATATAATAAAATAATAATTTGAACCTTTCCCAATGAGCCCCTCCTCCCCTTTGTAAAAGAACACCACTTCTAACCCATTTCAAACACCTATAAATCCCCTTTGGATAATCCAAAATCTGAAAAAATAATCTCTCAATACCCCTCTCTTCCACCTATAATCCATACCTTATTCAAAAGTCACTTCAAGAATTCCTTTTGGTTCAAACCAAAGGGAGTTACCCAAATTACAGGTAACAGTTTCTCTTAACTTCATTTATTTTATTTTACTTATCCAACCCATAAAATAATTTTATTACATTATTTTATAAAAACTACAGTATTCTCAATATACTAGGATGGTTTTATTAGAGGGATTATAACTACACTTACGCACACCTCCATCTAATGTGTAACGAAAATACGGTTTCTGTGGATGGCAAACTAACACCTCACGAAAAGTTGATTGTCCAATTTTATCCTACTGCCTCTCATGGTGGCCATTAAGATGGAATTATATTTATATATAATATATATTATGTTTATATTTTCATTATTATTTTTTATTTTCTATTTATGACATACCTTTATGGTTTCTATTTTATGCTAAACGTGATAATTTCATTTGAGGAAGTGCGGACTACCACCCCCTAATAATGATATGGCTCGTTAATAAATTATGTGGGAAATATAAAAAATGGAGTTAATGATATTATATATGATATTATACTGGAATTATTATATACCTATGTGTCATTATGTTTTAATTCCATTAAAATACAAAATAGAAATGATAGTAGCGTTCATGTGTACGTACGACTTACCGTGTCCAAGAATGGTGCATATCATTTCTTATCTCCAAATGTTATGTACTATTATAAATACATATATGTACTGGATATATAATATATATATGATATATAAATCATTTATATCATTCTGTTGATAATGAAATTTTGACCACATGAAAAAATTGTAATTAAAACTATTTCATTTTTGACTCTTGTTCCGAACATCAAAAATATATCCAATTTTAATTCAAATAATTAACTAATTCTTATAGAAAATTAATAAGTGATATAAAAGGAATAATAAACTTGAAAAAAGTTCTTAATCAATTATAAATTAACTTAATTTTATTATTCAGGAATAACATGGAACATACAAGACAAGTCGGACTTGAGGTTAGAGGTTTCTTACCTCACTTTTAATTCCGTGAGATTTCCATTGTTCGACACTTATTTATTGCATGTAGTGTACTGTGTACTACCATTTGATAGATATTATCATGATTATATTTATATTCATGTTATTTGGTGAATTATTTTTTTGTTATTAAATTTTGGTCATACAACTCGATTGATTACAACATGGTAAGGGGATTTCATCTCATTTCTTATTCCCATGAGATTCATGTTGTATTGCCAATATTTCCTTTTGTGTAGTGTATGTAATGGGAAGAATTTTATTCTATGAGTAATATAATTTAATCATTGGGTATTTAAGACTTCATTTTATGATCCTTATTTTATGGGGTGTATGTTTCCTGAGTTACCAAATTGGTAAGGGAATTTCAAATTTCAATTTCTACGCATTGTGCTTTACGCATACTTCATTGATTATTTTACTCCCAGATTATATGTAGAATCACTATTTATTATTTATGTAGTAATTTACACTCCCATTTGTGTGGATATAAATTTTATACACATAATAACTCCATTGATAATTTCTCATGTCATTGATATGAACTTGATAAGAATAATCTTAACTCAATTTCCATTCATTGAGTTAAACATCGAAGTCATTGGTGTTGTATTTTTACAAGAATATGTGTGAATGTCCTATGATTTACTTACACTTAATATCTAAAAATATTGAGGGTATTTATATTTTTCACACATAATTATTTTGTTGATTTATCCTTATCCTAAGGATACAGTCTTTATAAGGGATTTCATCTCAATTTACATTCCATTGAGACTTCTTTGTTGATAAACGCCAATTCACTTTTATATGGTGTATAAAATGTACATTGACATGGATTATCATGAATCCATTTATTCTCAGGATATTATAAAGTATTTATTACGTAAATTATTTGTATTATAGTGTCTCTCTTTTGATCAGGAACTCTAACTAAAATATCATTTAAAAATTTTAAAGATTTATTATTATAAATCTTTCCCATTAATATCAATGTTTTAAAAATGGTTTTAATGATTTATTTATATAGAGGTTAATGTTTTAAAGTTATAATTACTTTTAAATGATTCAAAGTGGTATTGGACACTTTGATTCAAAAATATATTTTTAATGACTTCTTTATAAATAGTTTTACTTTTAAATGGATTCATGAAAAAGGAGGTATTTCTTTCGAATAGTTTTAATTTCATCTATGTCAACATACTTTGATGGATTTTAAACATTTTTGAAGTTTATTTGTTATGATATAAATCATTCATATTGTATTTATGGTTCTATGATATGTTTGACTATGGATGTGTTATTTTTAAACCGTTCATGGTTTATGGATAATATATTAACCTTTCGCATGCTAGATTTAATACAAAGGTTTAGATTATATTTCACCCTTTTCATATGAGGAATGAATTGGAATTAGTAAGTGACGGGTGGAGCCCAGTATAGCTCCTCAATGCATTGGTTGTTCTCATGAGACAAACTAGTGTCTTAGCATAAGGCCTTGATAAAATCTTATTTGTAGTCTTGGAACAAGGCCTTGACTATGTGGTAATGAAGTCTGGCATTATGCATTAAATCATTATGAAAATAGATTCTGATATTACATGTGATTATTCGACTATTTGAATATCCATGTGAGTAAGTAAATTGCATTATTTTGATTTATCTTTTCCATATTAGGCAGAAGTTTAATTTTAAATGTCTTTTGTTTTTGTATATACATTTCCTTAACTGTTTATGCTTATTTATAAAAGTTTCCTCTATATTTTTATCCTTACTGAGCATCTGAGCTCACCCCTTTCTATGTTTTCTTATTACCAGGATGCGAAGAAGTAAATTATGATTATCCTGTAGGGATAGTCCAAGTATATGAGTGTGTTCAAGGTGGAAACAATAGAATATTTATTTATTTCATGATGTAATGAAAAACTTATGTATTGATCTAGTATTTCCAGGCCTACTAAACTGATCGGTCTTTTGAGACATGATTCCTTGTATCATGCCAATGTCATGTATAAATTCACCGACTCTGGGTAACTGGGGTCGATGCGTTACAAAAAATCTGATAAATGATAATGATTTGAAACTTGATTGTGATAGAATGACAAGGTTCATGAAGCAATTGTGCCTCTATTCAATACAAAACTTGATGAAATATATATTATTATAATATAATGTATAACAATTTTCATTTCATCCCAGAATAATACAGATATATAGAGATCTAAAAAGTATTTATAGTGGGATAACATGTAAAAAGATATTGTAGAGTTTGTAATATGGTGCTGGTTTGTTTGTATTTTAATATTGAGAGGTTGCATTTATAAGGTAATTTTATATCCATTACCGATAACCGAATAGAAATGGGAAACATAACCATGGATTTGTTCACCAAAATACCCAAAATTTCTACTTTCCATAATGATACAAGGGTTATAGTCAATTTCTTTATGAAGTAAGAACACTTCATTGATAAAAAAGAGGATTTCTATCTTGATCATTTTTCAAGGATATTCATTTAAGATGTGGTAAGGATTCATGGAGTTCCACATTATAATGTATCTTATCTAAGTCCAAGGATTTCCATGAAGTTATGGATATGTATTTAGAAATATCTTGATATTGGGTTATTTCTTATTACATCCAATCCTCCTCAGATTGATGATCAATCTAAGAGAACCATAACCCTATATGATATGTTGAGATCATGTTGTCAAAATTTTTATTGTGGTTATGATAAAACAATACCTATAGATAAATCTAATTATAAAAATAGAATTGAAACTATCATTAATATGGATTTTCATGACTCCCGTTATATAAATAATTTTTGAACTATGAAATTATGGGATGAAGTGAGAGAATAAAAAATATTGAGACCCAAAGTAGCTATGGAAATGGCAGAGAATGTTATATCAATTCATTGATGCATTAAGGAATAATAGAATTGTTAGTGGTATCTATAAATTGAAGATAGAGGGAAATAATTCCTTTGAATTTCTCTATGGAATAAGTTCATGAGAATAGGAAATAAGGGTATACTACACCCATGGTATATCAGACCTTTCGATATTCTTGATTGGATTGGGATGATTTCTTATCTATTATTACTCTTATGAGGCCTCTCTCATGTTCATTATGTGTTCCATTTATCACTCTTGAGGAAGTACATACCTGATATTATAAACATATAGAACCAATAGGTTATACTATTGGTGAATTATCTATCATATAATGTATAATCAATAGACTTCTCGGATCTCAAAGATAACATGCTACAAAACAAGACTACTCACCTTGTTTAATTTCTCTAGATAAATCAAAAATTTTAGGAGGTTATATTGGAACTAGGGGATGTGATGAGGTAGAGATATCCTTATTTTTTACATCATTATGATGTAACTTTGAGGGATAAATTTATTTTAAAATGTGTGAAATGTAACACCCTAAGTTTTTATGTGTATTTCCTTTGAAAAAAACTTGTAGCATTTGATAGCTTTCCTTACGCGCAACCCCGAGCCTAAATAAACTAAAATAAATTAATCCTTTATAAAATGACTAATAAATAGTCAAATTTGAATAGTAATAAACACATTATAAAAACTATCAATGATGTTTTTAAATAATGAATTTTTTTGGATTATGTTATATTAAATTAGTACTCAATTATCCATATAGTGATGTTACATTTAAACAATATGTTTTATTTAAAAATGGTTTTTATTCATTTACATTATGTGAATTATAATTAATTATTACCACATTTAGATAATTTTCTTGATTAAATTAAAATAAATTTTTAAATTATCATTTATAAATTATGTTAGGGAAAATTATTTTCTTTTTCCCATAAAATATTTATTGTATAGTGAATTGTTAATTAAACTGTTTTTGTAAGAGAAGTAATTTATTTTTAATTGAATGTACCATATTTTTTTAAATTTAATTTAAATAAAATTAATTATCCTATATTTATAAATAATGTAATTAATTTTATAATAATTATCATTATACATTATTTTGGATCAAGTTAATTTTTGGGAATAAAAAGCCATTTTTCTAAAGTCAAGTTGTTTGAAACCAAGGTGTTTTTATATTAATAAGTCTAATCAATATTTATTTATTAATTGGTTTAATTTAATGTATAAATTATATATATTAAATAAAATAATTTTACAAACATTTACATTTTTTTACATGTAATGTAATGGAAGTTAATTATGTTTTATGCTTATAAATACTTTTTCCCTAAATAAGTTTTCATTATGGAATACGAGCTTACAATAATCAAATTCCACCACTTATTAAAATATACTTTTTTAAAATCATTTATTTAATTATCTTAATTAACATAATGTAATTATGTAATCATATTTATTTTTCATAATGAATAGTAAATATAGACAAATATTGTTACCATGGTTAAGGATATTATGTGTTTACCAGGGGATTAAACCAGGAAATAATGGTATTATTCGAACCAAAAAATTATTAAATATAATTATTTTAATATATTTAAACCTTATTTTATCCTAACATTTAATCCTTTTCTATTTTGAGCCAATTTCTTATGAAATTTACTTTATATCATTGAAATATGTTAAGAAATTCTATGTGTGTACATACCCTCACAGATAAATATATACCTCTTTTCATTCATAATAAACATCATTTTGTCAGTCAATATGTGATAATAACTATCAAAATGTATTCCTAGATTCATTTCCTTTATTGCATGGCTTCTTTTATATGCATAAGACCAATCCTTCAAGGTATAAGTTGTAAGGTAAATGGATTGTATCAAAAAAGAGGTATCAATATTAACACACCACTTTAGAATCTATTTCTCCTCATACATCATATAAAATACACGTATCAACCAAAATATGATTAATATAGTATTAAAAATTTACATAGTTTCCATGACTATAATTTCACATCCAATTCCAAAATCTTCTCCATCAAAAAGGAGATGAAAGTTTACCACTTGCATATGTGTGGACCATCACCACGATGTAGTGATACGACTAATTTTTCACCGCAATATTTCATGGTTGGTTATTATGATAGATTTAATGTTTATATAATATATTAATTATATAATTATGATTAAGGAAAAATGTATTATTCATTAAAATTATTTTATTCCATCCATCAAAAATGGAAGCATCACTTATGTGTATGTACAGACTATCATCTCCACACATTATGATGTAATTATAATTACAGAAATTATTTACATTAATGGTTATAATATGTGTTATATGGATATATATTATTTTTATATCATTTTTAACATTATGGAAACAAAGAAACCCTGATGAAAGTTCAAGGACGATAACTTACATACAAAATACATGAAAAATAATGCAGTTAACACCAGAAATGACTAAGTTAATAACATCTTTTTATTAAACAAGTGATAATATTTTATAAGTATACCATTTAGGGTAGTAAATGTATGATTATGGTTATTTTATTGAATTATAATAAATTTATATTTATTATATAGGATGATTGATCACTTACGAAGAAAGACTGACTTGAGGTAAGATTTTTGTATTACAATCTCATTTTACCTAGATTATTTCTCCTCAATATACTAATGATTAAATAATAAGATATATATGTCCTAAATAACATGTATTTTTTTATCCTATATTTTTAATGACCCCTAATCTGGAAGTCTCTCACATGGCCCAAAGGGGGTGGTTACCAAACCTCAAGTGTGGCTCCTCGCATGCCAGAGGCTATTAAATAGCAGTGGGGGTGTGAAACATATTATGGGGAGGACAAAAACTCTATTATTAAGTTTCATAGAAGTAAATAATAAACCATACAAAAGATATAAATCAAAGTATAAACATATAAGATGAAAAACATAAAATCCACCAAAATAATTTAAAAAATTATAAAAGTAAAAGTCTAGAAGACTCAAATATATACTCAAAAGTTCCCAAGAAAGAACCCCACCTCCTTACAATCAACAAACTCTTACCAATCCAGCATGAAAGCAATAAATTGTAATATCCTTTTCCCATGTCCAAACCTATATCCATTCAATCTTCATAGGTACCAAACTAAGACCCAAATAGAGTGTGTGTATAACTTTGTAGGCTGACACCACCATGTCTAAACTAAATAGTATGATAAGAAGTGTATATAATAAAATAAAAAAATGTGTATTAATTAATTAAGAAATTAATAAAATAAAAAAACAAACTAATTTGGTTCTATTTCTAAATGTCTTAGAGGATGTCTTATGACCATGAAAACTACCACAATATAACCAATGTAAAATTAAATTCTTTTGAACCATTTTGGAATATCTCATATAATGTATTTTGACCGTGCCACCCACCATATAACTGATGTATAATCACAAAAATCTAAGAAAAATCCTTATAATAATTACAACATGCGACTGGGTATATACCACTTCCTATAATAATTACATCATCGAACTTGGAGGATCCCACTCAATATCGCATTGAAATATATAAGTCTTCGTGGTCCATGTTCGAGCCCAATATATGGGAATTTGAGCATAAAACACAAGTCCTATCAAAGAACATGGATATAAATATTTCACAACATAAAATAAATGGTTAATAATGAAAGTTACCATTTATCATTCGCATACCACTTTAAATTTAAATCCTAACTATTTAAAAGTTATATAAAAAACTTAATTCTCAATTTTAGGATTCTATGTCATGGAATCACCCATGGTCTAATGTCATGATAAACACACTTTAATCCATTATCCAATTCAATATTATTCATGGTTCAGTCACCCCTTGGTGACCATATTCTAGGGTAGAATTAAATTAAAACCATAAGGACTTCAAAAAATAATACCATTCATTATTTAATTAATTTTGTAACAATCTACGTTGAAAAAATCACAACATTCATAAATATGGCTATTATCAAACCATGGGGTTTTTATTTAGACCCCCTGTATTAACCGAAGAATAACACAACACTTCCAGTGGAAAAAATACAATTATAAGAAAGGTGAATATGATTTTCATGAGGTTACTATATAATAATTATCAAGATAAAAACTATATGGAAATCAACCAAAGGACATCACTGAGATATTTTGAGAACCATATAAGAGAAGGAAAAAACGATATCAAAATATCTTATCAAGGATAAATGGAGTTATCAAGATGATAGGAGGGGAGTTTGGCACTACAAATTCTTCTAAAGGATGCCCTGGGTTTGGAGGAGAAGGATACTATAAAATTAAATTAAATATCAATAGCACAACACACATTAAAACATAAGGCTGGGGGATTACAGGGCATGTAATTTAGTTACATGTAATGTAAATATTTTTAAGGGGATATGACCAAAAAACCATCACCTTAGATTTTTTTTATTAAATACACATGAAACTTACGTGATGTTTAATCCATTTACACAGTGTGTAAATGTTACGATAATGATTTTACATCTCATTTTCCATTTAAACATCCTGAAACTCCTTTAATGTTTCTCCACATACCAAGAACTCATGTTAACTCTTAACCCATTTAATAAATAATACATTAATTCAAACAAGTAAACATCTATAAACATTTGGTCATTTTACCCAACCGAGGCTCTCTAGGTGTATTTCTTAGATTTCTAAAAGTTTCATCACAACCCATGACTTTATTTCTTCAAATGGTATACAGCCCTGATGGAAACTCAATCGAAATAAAGGATTAATTATAAATATATATGGAGCTATGGCAATAAAATATAAGATCATAAGACCTCAAACCTATATAACAGCTCATCCTTGAATGAATCCTAACGACACTGTGAGGTATCAAAAAACAGTTCTGGCCACTATTTTTGAATATCAGTCTCCCTCTCCCCTGTGTTATCTTGAACTCACCCATACATCTACTACACTATTACCAAAGATATTTCCCTACCCAAAAGATATTTATCAGTATGATCCACAACACATAAAAGATTATCCTCAAAGGATGAATTAGAAATAGTAATGATGTCTACTATGTATATCACATGGGAAGGGGTTCGATGATATCGCCATAGTTTTGACGCATAAAACAAATCACACATGTAATTTTAGCACTCTAAAAGGGATAAATGGAATTCCACTTTTCTGACCCTTGTTACTATCTGAAACAACTTGAAAAAACTGAGTGGTAGATTTCCTTGTTTCCTTATACGGTGTTCCCCCATAAAAGGTATCACTTGAATGATAACACGATGTCCAACACCAATTCCAAAGTTAATCCCATATGGAAATCATATAATTTCTACATGATCTGTGTGGTCACCAATTGTTATATGATCAACTAAACCTTGTCATATGACTTCTTCATATGACTCTCCCTAGTAAGGTTGTCACACCTTTAATGCCCTGACCTCAGTGACCCATAGTTGGTGCATTATTATAAAAATTTGGCATGATACAAATAATCATGTCCCAAAATACAAATTAGATTAGTAGCCTTGGAAGTACTACATACATACATAAGTTTCACATTACATCATGAAATAAAAAAACAAAATTTTGTCCCCTTTGAACACTATTATATCCCTTAGCCTTTTCCTGCTGGTTAAAGTTAATATAATTCTTCGCATTCTGGAAAAAATAAAACATAAGAGAAGGTTGATCTCAGATGCTCAGTAAGGATAACAATATATGGGAAACTATCATAAATAAGAATAAACATTTAAGGAAAATGTATAAGACTAAAACAGAAGCCCTTTAAACTAAACTTCATCATAATATTGCAAAGATAAATCAAATAATTCCATTTACTTATTCACGTGGATATTCTATAAGTATATTTTCTCATGTAATAATAAATTTCATAATTAGTGAATGCCTAACACTGGAAATCATTACCACATAGTCAAGGCCCCATTCCAAGACTACAAATAAATATTTTTTCAAGGACTTGGGCCAAGACACTAGTTTGTATCAGGAGACCTACCGATGCATTGAGGAGCTATATCGAGCTCTACCTGTAACTTACTATGTCCACTGCATTCCACATATGAATATTTTAAAACATAAATAAAATATTCATATTAAAACAAGCATACGAAATGTAAATACTTTAACTATAAACCATAAATGGTATAAAAAATAGCACATTCATATTCAAACATACCATAACTCATTCAATAAAATATGAAAGATTTTATTATAATAAATCATCCTAAATAAAGAATAATATATAGAAAAGGATGTTTAAATAGTTGAAAATGATCAGTTTGACATTACGATAGAAATACCCCTTTTGTGAAATCATTTAAATGGCACACATTTATAAAGGAAGTCATTTAAAATAGATCTTTGAATCAAATTGTCCTGTAACACTTTGATGTTTTTAATGGAATTAAAATTTTAATCCATTAATATTTGTATTAAAAATAATTAAAACCATTTTCAAAACATGGTCATTAATGAGAAATATTTAGAAGAAAAAATCTTTAAAACATTTAAAATGATGTTTTAGTGAAAGAGTTTTAACCAAATGAGAGATGCTTGAATACAAATAATTGATAAATAACATTAGTGAATGATTATAATATCATGATACAGAGGTTATTCATGATATAATATGTCAAAGGGTAGTATATACACCATATAAATGTGAATTGGTGTATAACAACAAATAAGTCTGAATGTAATGTAAATTGAGACAAAGTCCCTTGGAAAGATCATATCCTTAGATTAAAAAAAAATAAATAACATAATTATGTGTGAAAAATAATAATACACCAAATATAAGTGGATATTAAGTGTAAAACAATCAGTGGTTATTCACACATATTAATAGCATGACATAATCAAGATGTAGAAGTTTAACCCAAAGAATTGAAATTGGGTTAACAAGTTTTCTTACAGAAATTCAAATGTCTAATGACGTCTCTTTAAAATTAAGAAAATGAGATGCTGAGAGATAAAAGGACCTCTCATAAAATGGACATAAAATTCAAAAAAATAAGGATATAGAAGAACATTTCCCAACATAAGAAAATGGAAATTCAAAAGGCATAACATAAAAGAGGTCTTTTATTAGAAGAGATGAGTGAAAGGTTCCCTTTGCAAAACATATGACACATGAAATAAATATCATAAAATGAAGATATAAATACCCATAAATTAAAGTATATTACTCAATTAATGTAGTCATGGGTAGTACATAGACCATACAAAAGGAAATAGTGGAAAATATAGCTTGAATCTCATAGGAATAAAAATTGAGATGAAAACTCCTTAACTTGTTGCAATCAATCGAGTTGTATGAACAAAAGTTCATAACCACCAAATGAATCACAAAATAACATGATTATAATTAGAATCATGTTAATATATATCAAATTTAAGTATTAAATACACCACTTGAAATAAATAAGTGGCAAATAATGGAAACCTCACATAATTAAAAGTAAGATAAGAAAAGCCTTAAGTCGTTACAATCAATCGAGTCATATGACCAAAAGTTAATAACCAAAAAATTAATCACATAATACCATTAATATAAATATAATCATGATAATATGTATCAAATGGAATTACGCAATACACCACATGTAATAAATAAGTGGTGAACATTTAAAATCACACAGAATTAAAAGTGAGATAATAAACCCCTTCCCTCGTGTCCAACTTGACTTGTATGTTCCGGGATCTTCCTGAATAATAAACATAAGTTAATTTATAATTACATAAGAATAGTTTTAATTTTTATTATTCAATTTATATAATTTATTACCTTACTATAACAATTAGTTAATTTTTTCATTTCATATCGTTCATTTTTTCAATGTTCGCATCTTTAGTAAAAAACGAACATGTTATAATTTCAAATTGTCCATGTGGTCAAAAGTACATTATCTCCAGAATTATATTCCCTATTTATTTATCATATATATCATATATATATAGTGTGTATGTATTTATAATATTCCCTATCATTTGGAGTTAATAAATTAAACGCATCGTTCATAAAGACTGTAAGTCGTACATACGCATGAACCCTATTTTCATTTGTATTTTACATTTAATGGAATGAAAAATTAATAATACATAGATATATTATAATTCTGGTATAATATATATGTTATTTAATATAATTAACTCAATAATTTATGTGTTCCATGTATGGGAATAATGAGTCATATCACTTTGAGGAGGCGGTAGTCCGTACTTCCTCAAATGAAATTATCATGTTTACCCATAACCGAAACCATAAAGGTATGATATAAAGTAAAAATACAGAAGTAAAGAGATAATATTAATATAATATATATCACATGTAAATATAGTTTAATATTAATTTTCACCATAAGAGGTGGTAGAGGATAATTGAACAATCATCGTTTCGTGAGGCAGTAGTTCGCCGTCTACAGAAACAGTATGTTATTTTCCCATTAGATGGAGGTGTGTATAAGTGTAGCTATAATAATTATCATAACCAAAACCAAATATATTGAGGATATTTGTGTAGTTATAAAAGAAACGAATAAAAAGAGTTTAGTTGGTTGGAGAAGTAAAATAATAGAAGAGAACTTTAGGGAAGACGTTACCTTAAAATTGGGTAACTCTCTTTGGGTTGAACCAAAAGGATTTCTTGAAGTGCCTTTTGTATAAGGTAAGGATTTAGGTAGAAGACATGGATCATGAGATATTATTTGGGAATATGTTGGATGATTCAATTGTCTTTAGAGTTGTGAGTAATGGGTTAGAGGTGATGGCTTTTTATAAGGGGGAGGAGGGGCTCTTTAAGAATGTTTGAAAATATTATTTTTTTATATAATGATTTTCAGTTTCTAAAATTCCAAAACTTATTAAAGTTGGAGATAAGATGACTCTTATTATAAATAATATCATATAATAAAAATTGGAAAGTTTTTGGATGTTTTTTTTAATATTTATAATCTTATTTATTTAAATCATTCATTAATGAGGTAAACACTGCACCATTATTGTGCCATAAATAATTGTATTTATTTGATGTCTAAAAATTATAAAAAAATAAAATAATGTATAAAATAATTTTAGATTTCAAAATAATATTTATAGTCAAAGAGATAACCTAATTGACCCTATATAAGAATTGATTTACTAAAAGGTATATGTTTATGTCATTTTTGCCATTAAATTAAATTAAGTATTATAAACTGTCACTATCAATCTTAAGTGGCTCTATGGGGTCCCAAAATTGACCCAAGGATGCCCATGGTTGGACATGTTCCAACCAATAGAATTAATACACATGTTGGGGTAATTTAATATTATTATAATATTAATTTTTCCTTAAATTACCATATTTACTTTTAATCGTGTTAAATAAAAGTCAATAGTTACTGTTCACCAAAAATTATTTTCATCTTATTGAACCAAATTTTACATACTAATAACAACCATGTATGTCCGATTTTTGAGATTCAATTTAATGAAGTCGTAAGATTTTATATAAATGAAAACGATGATTTTTTAACTACTACTTAGTGTTTTCACTATTCATCAAAAATTGATGATTTTTAGAAAAATACTAAAATTTAAGCCTAAGATATATTTGATATTCCGAATTCTGAAATGAAGCATATTTTACCAAATTCAAAACAAATAATTTGAATTAATTAATTTAAAATTGATTCTCGTGGTCAAAACAAAAATGTGTGTTTAAAAAAAATAACTATCAATGATTGACACTTTTTTATGTACAATTTCAATGTGAAATTTCATTAAATGAATAAAATTGGAATAAATGTTATAAATATAATCTAAATATACTTTTAAACCAATTAAAAAGATAATAAAACCATAAAAATGAATTAGATTAAAGGACAGTTTTGAATTAAAATACACTATTTCTCATTATTCATTAAAAAATAAACACTATCAGAAAATACAAAAAATTTATTCCAAAGTAAATTTTGATGTCCTGATTTTAAAGAAGAAATTTATTTTTTTCAAATTGAATATCAAAAAAATGTAAAATATTGGATTGTAAAGGTCTTCGCCATTAAAACGTTGTAAAGTTACACTTTTTATAAAACCACTTAATTAATCTAAAAAATTGAATTTCTTCTTACAATATTTCTAAGAAACACATAATACAGAAGTTAAAATTATGTAGAGTATATAAGATTAAAAAAGTAATTAATACTATTCATAATCATTTTTTGAACGGCTAGTTTGGTAAGTCATCATGCGCTTGAAATTGGTGTTGTGTGTGGTGCAAGCAATTGAATTACTTTAAAGAGATAACGTACTATGAAATATTAGGGTGTTACATTCTCCACTCCTTCAATAAATTATGTCCTCAAAATATAAGATTGGGATTGAAAACTTGGGGTTTGACATTTAAAAATATCTCAGTTGAGATCCCACATTGAAAAATGGATTAATGAGGCATCTATTTTAAAATAAATAATGGTAAGTATGAATGTAACCGAAAATAACACACACTAGGGTTCAATGTTAGAAAACATGGATATGGAAGAGAAATATACCCATAATGTTCTGATGGAGAGAGATCAAGAATATTATTAGGAGAAAGTTAACGATCTGGAAGCCATAAAATTATGATGGGTTGAAAGGTCTTTGATAACCTAGTCAGAAACGTAATTGGGAAACATTTTTGTTTTATGATTATTTTCATAATGTTGAGGAATTTATTTATTATTTTAACTAAGAGAATAAGGTGATATACTTACTTTAAAATTATAGTATAATCCTTTAAAAAATTTCTACCATAAACTCGTTTCTTCTCCAAATTATGAGTACTCAAGATGAATTGGTCATACCTGAAGTTCCAGAATCAACTTATAGAGAATCACATAATCAACAAATGATGAACTATATATTTCCCTTGTCTTTAGACATCAACCAATACCAAAATGGCTATTATAAGATCATATGATCCACCAAAAGGATAATCCTTTATAAAAGAAATACTAATCTTAATCTCCAAAATTAATGTAACAATACCCAAAGTTCAATGAAGACCGTTCAATAAACAAGTGTCCTTAAAATTATTCAAAATAATCCAAACAATGTTTGAAACCCAAAATTAAGAAGGATTGGATCACATAGTATTCCATGATAAATATTAACATTTAATTACAAATAACATCATCTAGTATTAAATTCACATACATAAATATAATATACCTAATTACATATTCTATATTATATGTTAATCATTTCCATAAATATCCCAAATCTCTATATTTACATAATAAAAACATAGATTCTTCTAAAATAAAAATCCATCGTTACTCCTCATATGAAATCCCATAGTATTCTATTTTCCTTAGGTATATGGTGTTTCCAAAAGAGTGAACGTCTTCTAAAATATAACTTATTACTTAATAAACAAATCATTTTTTTATACTAAGAATATCCCTATGATAAATCATATTTTACAAAAATAAAAATATTCTTTATCAATAAAATCATTTAACTAACAAGAATTAGTCATACTAACCAAGGACATCTCGTAGTCCAGTGGTAGGCGATAAATCCCCATCAAAATTTGGTTGTGGGTTTGATTCCCACAGATTTGTCTCATGCGATAGGTTTTCATACGATCTGCATGTTTTCCATTTTCAAAAACTACATAATTTTATAACATTCCCAAAAATGAGATAAATTCCTCATAAATAACCATAACATTTTTTAACCATAAATGTTGTGTCATCCCTCTCATTTTCATCCCGAAAAGTTAAAACATGTTATTGACTCAATTTAAGGATTTTATAAACCCAAATTTTTCTTTATAACTATATCCACAAAAGAAATGATACTTCTTCATAAAATAGCATTTTCACATAACCAACTACACAGTTACACATACAAGTGAAAATTCATCCAAAGTATCTCATAAACAAAGATCATTAATACCTGTTAACATTTCTCCATCCATTTATTTCCACATAGGTTCTTACTTGACCTATAGGCAATCTTATAGAATTGGGAATTGACTCGTGTAATGGTAAGGTACCCTACATATATAGTAAATGACTAGAATTGGATTATTAGGATCATTTTTATTTTCTTCCTTAGTACCCTTCATTTTTACTCGACAATTCTTTACATTATGTCCTTCTTTCACACACATAAATAATTTCTTTATTCCATTAAGAAAATTTCTTGGGTTTCTCCTTCCACATTTCCTACATGATGGAAATTGAGCTTTCTTTTCTCTATGGTCTCCACTGCTAGAGCTCCTATCATTCTCTGTCTTTCTATTCTGTGTTGAGTTTGGGAGTAAGTTAATGTATATATTCTTGATCATATTTTTTGAAAACTAGTTTGGAATGAAGTCTATATCTTTTATTCCTATCAAAAATCTATTTAATTTCTCATTTCCACCATCGTTCCTGACTTGTACATCATGTTCAATGTCACTATGACTTTATTGGAATCCATACATTGACTAAAATCAGAAAGCATAGTGTGAGTGATAAAATAATTTAGGGAATATCGTGACACATTATTTTAAATCTAAAACACCTTAGTATTTTACCAAGGTAATTTATTCTCATCATATAATAAAATCCTTCAAATCAGTTTGTAAAGAAAATTTGAAATATCCTAAGCATATCCCCCAGGAGTGTCGTAATCAAGAGTGCTGAAAATCCCATTATCATGTAGCTGGATTCCCGGGTCAAGCCCAAAACTCATTCTCGAAGATTTCACTCATAGGTACATCTATGCTAGAGCCACCTCTACCAGCTCGTATCCAGACATTGATTTATTTCATGGAAATCTCACAGAATCACTACATTACCAATATTCTAGGAATTTATTCTATACTAATCTTCAATGTCTATATTATAGATATGTTTTCTAATACGAGTTTTTCTAAATCTAGTTTCCATGGTTTGTAATAAACTTCCTCTGATACCAACTATAATTCCTCGACCCCAGTTACCCAGAGTTGGTGCATTATTACATAAAATTTTCATGATACAGGGAATCATTTCCCAAAATAATGTTCAATTTAGTAGCCTTGGAAGTACTAGATACATACATATGTTTTACTAAAATGACGGAAAATTCATTTTTTTGATTTTTTTAAAAACTTTTTGGTTATGTGAGAACCAAAGAAGAAAAACATGGTGAGACAGCCTGTCCAAGGGGATCCACCACTGAAGACACTAGTCGGACAAAACCAAACAAACACAAACAAAAAAACCACAACAAGTAGAAGCTTAACATCATTGGATCCTTCCAAGGAGGATAACTGATGGCGAGGGTATCATCGATAGAACTCTTGAAAGAGGGACCACGAGACGGCTGAGCCACCATGGACAATGCAATCAAATAGATACACCCGAAGTGTTCCGCCTTCAAAGCCACCAACACCATCCAAAACATCATGAAATCCATCGAACATGACCAAATTGGAGTCGTGCGTGAATACATACATAATTTTTTCATTACATCATGAAATAAAACAACAACAAAATTGTGCCCCCTTTAAAGACTTTTATATCTCTTAGCCTCTTATTTCAGGTTAAACATAATATACATATTTACATCTTGGGAGAAATAAAACATAAGAAAGGGGTTAGCTCAGATGCTCAGTAAGGATAATAATATAGCGAAAACTATCATAAATAAGCATAAATATTTAAGGCAATGTATAAGACTAAAACACAATCCTTTTAAACATAAAATTCATCATAATATGGAAAAGATAAATCAAATAATTCCATTTAATTATTCACATGGATATTATACTAGTAGAATAATCACATGTAATAATTAATTTCATAATGAGGGAATTCCTTACACCGTACATCATTAACAAATAGTCAAGGCCTCGTGCCAAGACTACAAATAATGATTTGGTCAAGGCCTTTTTCTAAGACACTAGTTTGTCTCATGAGACCTACCGAAGCATCAAGTAGCTATAGCGGGCTCCACCCATCACATACTAAGTCAATTGTATTCCTCATATAAAAATGTTGAAACATTACATAGATATTCTTTTTAAAACTAGCATATGAAATGTAAATACATTAACCATAAATCATGAATGGTATAAAAAATATCACATCCATAGTCAAACATATCCTAACTCATTCAATAAAATATGTAATATTTTATTATAATAAATCAACATCAATCAAGTATAATATCTAGTAAAGGATGTTGACATAGTTGAAAATGATCAGTAAAACATTTTGAGAGAAATATCTATTTTTGTGAAATCATTTTAAAGTCACACATTTATAAAGGAAGTCATTTAAAATAAATTTTTCAATCAATGTGTCCCATACCACTTTGAAACTATTCAAATAATTAAAATTTTAAGCCATTAATATCAATATAAATAGATCCTAAAAACCATTTTGAAAACATATACATTAATGAGAAATATTTAGACGAATAAATCATTAATGCATTTTAAACAATGTTTTAGTTAAAAAGTTCCTAACCGATTGAGAGATACTTCAATACAAATAGTTGAGAAATAACATTAATCAAAGCTTATAATATCATGAGAAAGATAAAATTCATGATATAATATGTCCAAGTGAAAAATACACACCATATAAATGTGAATTGGTGTATAACAAAAAATAAGTCTCAATGGAATGTAAATTGAGACAAAGTCCCTTTCAACGATAATATCCTTAGAATAAGGACAAATCAATAAAATAATTATTTGTGAAAAATAATAATACACCAAATTTAAGTGGATATTATGTGTAAATAAATAACAGGTCATTCACAAATATTCATACCATGACATAATCAATATTTAGAAGTTTAACCCAACGAATTGAAAATGGGTTAAGAAGTTTTCTTACAGAAATTTGACAGCCTAAAGGCATCTCTTTAAAATTCAAAAAATTAGTTGATTAGAGATAAAATGACATCTCATCACATGGAAATAAAATGTACAACAATAAGGATATATAAGAACATATCCTAACATAATAAAATGTAAATTCAAAAGACATAACATAAAAGAAGTCTTTTATTAGAAGAGAAGAGTTAATGGTTCCCTTTAAAAAACATACACCACATGAAAGAAGGATCATTAAATGAATATATAAAAACCCATAAATTAATTTATAATAAAAAATTAATACAATCATGGGATGTACATACACCACACAAAAGGAAATAGTGGAAAATATAGCATGAATCTCATGGGAATAAAAAGTGAGACGAAAACCCCTTACATCGTTGCAATCAATCGAGTCGTATGACCAAAAGTTAATAACCACCAAATTAATCAAATAATACCATAAATATAAACATAATCATGATAATATATATCAAATGGCAGTAAATAATACACCACATGTAATAAAGAAGTGGTGAACAATGGAAATATCATGGAATTAAAAGTTGGATAAGAAAACCCTTACCTCATTGCAATCAATCGAGTCGTAAGACCAAAATTTAATAACCAGAAAATGAATCACAAAATAACATGAATATAAATAGGATAATGATAATATATATAAAATTTTAGTACGCAATTAACCACATGTAATAAATAAGTGGCTAACAATGGAAATCTCACCGAATTAAAATTGAGATAAAAAACCACTTACCTCGTGTAGAACTTGACTGGTATGTTTTGGGTTCTTACTGAATAATAAACACAAGATAACTGATAATTCCTTAAAAAAATTTCAAGTTTATTATTCCTTTATATCACTTATTAGATTGCTCTAACAATAATTTAATTATTTGAGTTCATATCGGCCATTTTGTCGATGTTCGGAACTTTAGTAAAAATATTAACTTATTATAATTACAAATTTTCCATATTTTCAATAGTTCATTATCTCCAGAATGATATTCGTGATTTAGGTATCATATATATCATATATATCATATATGTCTAGTGTATATGTGTTTATAATATTCCATTACATTTGGAGTTAAGAAAGGAAACACATCGTTCATGGAGACAGTAAGCCGTCACGTACGCATGAACGCTACATTCATTTTAATTTATATTTAAATGAATGAAAACATAATAATACATAGGTATATTATAATTATAGTATAATATATATGTTATGTAATTAAATAACACCATCCTTTTTACAGTCCACATGTGACATGAACGAGTCATATCACTTTGAGGGGGCGATAGTCCACACTTCCTCAAATGAAATTATCATATTTACCTATTATAGAAACCATAAATGTAATATATAAATGAAAAATACACAAGTATATAGAAAATATAAATATAATATATTTCAAATTTAAATACAGTTCCATCTTAATGGACACCATGAGAGACGGTAGGAGATAATTGAACAATTATCATTTCGTGAGGAAGTAGTTCGCCATCCAGAGAAATAATATATTCTTCTCCCATTAGATAGAGGTGCGTGTATGTGTTACTCGAAATATTCACATAAAAAAAACTAGTATATTGAGGATACTGGTTTTTTATAAAATAAAGGACTAAAAATCATTTAGTGGGTTGGAGAAGCAAAATAAAAGAAGAGAACTTTAGCGAAGATGTTACCTTAAAATTGGGTAACTCCCTTTTTTTTGTACCAAAAGAATTTCTTGATGTGCCTTCTGCCTACGGTAGGGCATCCAGGATGAAGAGAGAGATCATGAGAGATTATTTGGTCAGATGTTGGATGATCCAATGGGATTGAGAACTGTAAGTAATGGTATAGAGGTGATGACTTTTTATAAGGGGGAGGAGGGTCTCTTCAGGAATGTTTGAAAATATTATTTTATTAATCAATGATTTTCATTTTCTAAAGGTCCAAAACATGTTAAAGAATAAGATAAGATGACTTTATTTCGAAATAATATCATCAAATAAGAATTTGACTGGTTTTTTATATTGTTAAAATCTTTATAATCTTATTTATGTTAATCATCCATTAATGAGGTAAACACTGCATCATTTTTATGTCATAAATAATTTTATTTATTTGATGTCTAAAAATTATAATAAAAATAACATGATAGGGAATATTTTTAGATTTCAAAATAATATTTATAGTCGAAAAGGTAACCTATATAAACTTATGTAAGAATTTATTTACTAAAGGATATATTTTTATGTCATTTTTTTCATTACTTTAAATTAATTAATATAAAGTGTCATTATAACTCTTAAGTGGCTCCATGAGGTCAAAAAATAGACCCAAGGATGACAATGGTTGTAAATGTATCAAAAGATTTTATTAGGACACATGTTAGGGAAATTTAATATTATTATAATATTATTTTTACCTTGAATTACCCTATTTACCTTTAACCGCGATAAATAATAGTCAAATGTTTCTATTCACCCAAAATTATTATCATCTTGTTAAACGAAATTTTTCTTATAAATAAAAATCATGTATGTTGTATTTTATAAATTCAAATAATAGATGCAATAAAATTTCATTTAAATAGAAAATTCAATTTTTTAACTACTACCCAGTGTTTTCAGTATTTATAAAAAATTGATGTTTTTCAGAAAAATACCAAAAATACAGCCGAAGATATATTTGATATTATGAATTCAAAAATGATGTCTCTTTTACCAAATTCAAAACATTGAAGTTGAATTAATTAATTTATAAATAATTTCCATTGTCAAAACAGAAAGCGTGTTTTTTTACAAAAATAATAACTATCAAATGATTGACACTTGTTTATGCCCAATTTCATAGTGAAATTACATCCAATGACCAACATTGGATTAAATGGTAAAAATATAATCTAATAACACTTTGATACCAATTAAAAAGATAATATAACCATATTAATAAATTTGATTAAAAGGAAGTGTTGAATTAAAATACACTATTTCTCACTATTTATTAATAAATGAACATTATCAGAAAAATACCAAAATTTCATCCAAAGTAAATTTTGATCTCCGAATTCTAAAGTAAAATTTTATTTTTTAAAACTGAATATATAAAAGTGTCAAATATTTAATTTTAAAAGGGGTATCCATTAAATGGTGGTGAAATTGATATTTTTTTTTCAAAAATAATTCTTTTATCTGTAAAATTGAATTAGATCTTATAATATGAATAAGAAACACATAATACGAAAGTTAAAATTATATTGACTATATAAAATTCAAAATGACTCTAATAATATTCAAAACTGCTTTTTGAATGGATAGTTTGGTAAGTTTTCATGCACATGAACTTGGTGTTGTATGTGGTGAAATCTATAGAATTATTTTAAAGAGATAGCATACTATGAATTATTGGAGTGTTGAAACCCCTACATCTAACAAAAAACATAAGAAAATGACAAGGCATACTATAAAAATACTCAAAAAATTACACTTGTAACGATTCATGGAGCTTATTATTATATGAAAACATCACAAGATCCATATGCATCTCCCATTAACTTCCAAAATCCAAAACAATAGAACATAAAAATATCTTCCAGAACTTAAATAGGCTACTCAGATTGACCATCAGTTTCTTTATGATAGGTTTTCCTTATAATAACTCGAAATACTAGATCCTTATGAAGACCATAAGAAGGTGACTTGAAATGAGGATATATATTTTAAATGATACTCCTTGGAATATCGCCCAACTCAACCACATCACAAAAATAAATACTTCCTAGATCATCAACTATGAAAGTTTCCTTAATAGGTGAGAAGAGGGATACATTATTAATTTTATAAAAAACAACACATACAATTTCATTCTTTTGGGGTTTCCTATGCAAACCTATAAAAATTATATTTTGACATCATTCCATTTCCACTTTGGAATAGGAAGTAGCAAAAAAATCCCAAGTGTCCTCTGATGATTGGGTTCGACCTACTGAAATGTGAAGAATCCATCCATGAGTATTTCCGACTCATTATTCATTCCTTATAACCGGTACTTTCAATGGAGATCATGATACATCTGTGATAAACTGGGATGAACCACCTATCTATAAGCATGACCTCGTTCATCAGCTCATAAGAACCCATACTCAGCCAAAAAAAGTAAATATTTTCCACTTATGAGAGGGAATCCTAATAGAATCTCCCCACCATATAATGTTTCTCTCAAAATTGAGCCCCTCAGTTAAAAAAACTAATCAATCTTATGTTTTTCCAAAATCACAGGTATAACTGATGAAAATGATAGATCTACCCATCCCTGATACACCTGAGCATCTAGATGAATGTTTGTAAAGAGGTCCATTATCAACTAGTCATCGCAAGACTCCCGTACTACCTCTTTTTGTTTATTTTGTGTCAAATCATCCACACCGATGTTTCCCTTACATGGTGTACGATATAATTAAAAGTTGAAAGCCTATAGATACTAGACCCACCACCTGTCTCTAAGGTTCAGGTATCGCTATGAAGAGATGTACCCAAGGATCTTTTGGTCTATCTAAAACACAATCCTTTCACCTAAGATAGTGTCTCAAAAATATCATCCAATATAGAACTCTTGATAACC
This sequence comes from Viscum album, assembly GCA_963277665.1. NCBI lineage: Eukaryota > Viridiplantae > Streptophyta > Magnoliopsida > Santalales > Viscaceae > Viscum > Viscum album. Next base: position 1,433,666,312 of record OY728151.1, on the reverse strand, counting down.
CCAGATCATGATTAAAGTAACTCACCTCATGCATTCTTATTTTCCTATATCTATAAGAACCCACTCAATACTCTTGGACTATAACTAATTCAATCCCAACTCTGAATTCATCATATCAATGCTTTATCTGGAAAATTTAATGTGAAGATATGTGATTATGTGTGCCTTCCTTTCCTCTAATGAAAATATATCTTAGAAGCATCAGACCAGAAAACCTCATCCCTTTCATGGTCATCCTTTACATTTGTGCTTCCAAATAGAAGAAATCATGGATAAACAGATGATAGTAACTTTCAAAGGCAATAAATCTGAGAATTTTGAATATGTTCTTTTGATGCTCCAAAGATACCATGACTGCGAATTTCTATAGGTCTATAAACACTCCTTAACCTAAGATGAAATGGACCAAGAAGTGAAATTCATTAATCTAGAAACTACAATTTGTTTGCTTAGCATAATGATGCTTCCCTCTTAATATACTCAGGATGATTTAAAGACTTGTTAGACATTGGCAGTTCTGAGGGGTGTGATGCTGCTCTCGGGAGAAAAGAATGAAAACCCTAACACTTCCGATCAAGGGTTCCAAGATGGGAGAACATTAGCAGATGTGGTCGCGGGTAGAATTCCTTGTGCAGACTCGAAGGCCTCCGACAACCTTGCTCAAAAAACATATAGACATAGAGGTCTATCAGAAATTGCTTTCTCCAAAGATAAGGTACAAGATCTTTCTTCGGACCTCCGTTTTGTTCTTGTAGGTCATTTTATAAAAAATCACCCTTCTCTGTTTTTCTTACAAAAAACCCTTGAGAATATTGGCTTTAAAAACTTTTCCATTGGGCATATGAATTCTTTTCATGTCATTTTTCACTTCACCTCGTATTATGAGTACTATAGATTTTGGATTCGAGGCTCCTAGTCCTTTGGGTGGTCTTCTATGAAGGTCTATAAGTGGTCTCCAGACATTGAAATTGGATTTGAGCCCCCTATTGCTCCTATCTGGATCGGATTCCCAGGGTTACCACTGCATTTTTTCAAGAATCATGCTCTTTAAGCAATTGCTAGTCTTTTTGGATCTCCGATTAGATTAGAAACTACTACCTCAAACCTATCTCGACCCTCAGTAGCAAGTATTTTCACTGAGGTTGACATCTCGCATGACTTGACAACCCGTTTCTGGCTTCAAAATAGAGAGAAAGGTTTTATCCAGGAAGTGGTATTTGAAAATGTCCCTCCCTACTGTAAATGCTACTACAAAATTGGTCATTCAATGGAAGAATGTGAGTCTCAAAGACTAGAACCTCCTCAACCTCATTGAAAATCAGTTTTGGTGGAAAAAATATGTTTCAAAAAGAATCTCAAATGCTCCCAAATTAGTGCCTGATGATGATACCTTGAAAAAAACCATGGATATCCCCGGGACTTCTAATGAGATATCACCACCTAAGGACAATTTAACTCCTAGGAGGGAATATAATCCTCCTATGGATAAGTGTGAGCATCTTTCCAAAGACGCCTCAACCATTGTTGTGGTTGCTAGCTCTCCTCACATCCCCTCCCCTCTTCTTAAGGTTGTGTCGAATGTGAAAATGAATGATGACACTCAGGAGGATCCCGATAATGAGAGGTGCAATGATTTTGAAAGTAATGATTCACCAAATGAAGAGGAAGAAAAATCTACTCACATTGAGACAGTTTATCTGAGAACCATGGCTAGGAAAGGTAAAAATCCAATAGTGGATGAAGATGGGTTCATTACACCCAATCCCAAAAAAATGAGGAAACGTAGGGATTATTTCCAAGTTGAAAGAACTATTGTTACCCGATCTTTGGACATTTCAAGAAGGGAAGTTCCCATTGGTCATTCTAGAATGGAAACCAATGAATCTAATCAAGTTAAACCTCTCAGTGACATGTCACTTGAATTAATTTCATCCCCTGACATATCTCAACATGTTGAGGTCCCACAGCAGCATGGAGGGGTAGAAGAGCAGGATATTCCTTGTTGTCAAGACCCTGAGTCTTCGGAGAAGCTCCGAGTTGAACTCTTATATAAATATTTTCGAAAAGGGGTGATATCAAAGAACACTTACCTTGCCGTTAAACATGACATCTTCAATGAAAGATTGAAGAGGAAGTTTCAAAAAATGCCTTAATTCATCTTTTATGTTTTTTTCGGCCTCTGCATTGTAGACTTTGTTAATGGATTTTGAAGCTGTTTTAGAGTTTTCTTAGAGGGAGGATGGCTCAGAATATTCTATTTTTTTACAACAGGATAGCTCTCTATTTTTTGGATTAATTACATATTTGAAGTGCTGTGAAGACACATTTGACTATTTTTTACCCAAAGACAGATGCACAGGCTTATGAAGTTCTATGAAAAGAAGATTAAGAATGTGGAGCAGCATTGGGGGAGAGCCTCCAAATAGCTGCTTCTAGGCAAACATCCTCTTCCTGATTCCTCATCTTGAGGCCATCACATGTTTTTTCTTCTTTTGGCATGAGGCGAACTTCTTTGTTATATCACATGTGCCGCTATTTTATTTTTTATTTTTTGGTTGGTGTAAACTCATTACACCTCGAGCTTGTATGCTAATGCTTTAGATTTAATAAATTTCTTTGGGTCCTGAATTGGGTGACCAATTCAGGCCTCCACTTGTTTAAAAAAACTCTGGATGATTTTAAGATTTTTTTCATTATTTTCTATTGACTAGGAGTGCACTAATATATCGTGGAAGAAAATTACAAAATAATGGTCTTGAAAAGGATAAAATATCATATTCATTTAGGCCATGAAAATTTCTTGTTTATTAGTCAACTTAAAAAACATCACTATAAATTAATACAACACATGCCTTCTCTTAAATGATTCTATGGTATTTTTGATTGTATAACCATAAAATAGTGGTAACATGATCTCGAATATATCTAGTAGAAGATCATAGAACCTCTAAACTGATTGATAAGATAACCAATGTGTGGAAGATGATACTTATTCTTGACCATCATTTTGTTCAACCTCTGATAATCTACACATAATCACAAATACCTTTCAACCATCTTGGTGAAGATAACAAGAGATCCCCGAGGAGAAATACTAAGCTGTATAATGTCTTTAGATTTTTGACCTTCCAATTGAAATTTAAACTCCCAAAGCTCTAATAGTTCCATTCTATAAGGTGGGATAGAAACTACCTCTACTATTGGAACCAAATCAATCATCAACTCGATCTGTTGCTAGATTGGTGAGTTGTAGGAATTTTCAAGAAATAAATATGGAAAATGGTCTACCACATGAGGGAAAAAATCTACCTTCATTGCACCATTACCAATATCAAGACATACTATCTGAGCAGTGAAAAAATCCAACCTACAATGAATTTTCATGCATGACCTGCTTGATGATCTGACTCACCATGTTTAGAATATTTTTCTCCTTTTGGAGATAAAAATTTAGATCACATTTTCTAATAGTTTATATGATTTTATTGTAGAACTAACTAATCTATATCAATAAAAAAGTGAAATCCTGTCATTTCTAGCTTGAAAGATTCTTAAAAGTAATGATAACAACAAATATCTATAGAAAATTCCTTGAAACATTTGATATTATCTTACCTTACACCCAATGGTGTGTCAATAGTCAAAACACCTTCCACAATTTCCACACCTAAGACTATAAAAATTTTAAAAAGAGAAAATAGAAAAGAATTTGATGCTCTTGTGTCAATAAGAAACACATGATAAGGTTGACGATATAATAATCGCACCTATAATATTTTATGATCTTCAATCCAAGATAGTCAGAGTAGTTTTCCAAACATGTATATAAATGTTCCCTCAACCATGGGATCTAGTCCAACATCCCTATGATATTTCCCTTTTTTGTTACTAGTGATCATGCACTGGGTACCACATCCCATGCCTCAGCCAAAATGAAAAATGGAACTCCATCTACCAGGCTATCGAGGGGAAGTTAATTCCCTTCAAAGTATTGGTTCATTTTATTATCCATTGACACTGACATTTTTTGTAAATTATTTATATGGACTTTGAAGATGACCCAATCTTCCATAGATTTGAAAATCAATTGTGGGGAAAAGTAAATGTGGGTGCTTTTGGCCAAACATTACACATTGATAGTACTGAGATGGAACATAGTCCTGGGATGGTTTTACACTAACCTGAGTACGATAACCACTACGTCCTTGGTAGAAACTATCATACTGGTGCTTCTCTTCACTCAAAGAAGAGCTCCCAGAATGCCATGTAGAAATATCCCAAGCGCTGCTTGGGGTGTCACATAGATTCCATTATGTGATTGGTTCTGGGTTCATCGCATCCTCAAAGATACTCCAATGAATAACTTTTCCTTACAACTTGTTCTCATACCAAAGACCATACTAAAAAAATATTTATAAAGAAATATAATCAAATACCAAAGACATCACAATGTGATATTGGTCAGTAAAAAATTCAATATAGTCCAGCACTTACATGACCTCATGAATTAGATGCATAAACTAATGATCCATCTCATCACTCATGGTTTGAGGATATAAATAGATCCAGATCATCATCTTGAATTCCTTCTAGTATAGCTCACACTACTGCCTGGATTCATCCATAATATCCCAACAATGCTAGGCATGTCCATTAATAACATATGCAGCAAGAATCACCCTAAAATATTTAGGTGTACTGATATTCATGAAGAATTTATAGACTAACTTGATCCAGAACATGGGCACTTGTGATCCTCCTTCTCTAATAAAAAAAATATTTTTCAGTTGAAACTCACTTGTCAGCGTAGTCATTGAATATAGGTTTTGAATAGTCTCCATTTAAATGGATTTCATGATCCCCATGAAGGTTTCATGAAGTTGAACAAATATCTTCTCCTTAGGTACAACAAGAAGCTCTAGTCCAGCTGTATTAGTAATGTGCTAATTTACACTCTCTCAATGCTCAAGTCGAAGACAATGAGGAGTAATTTTCTTTACATGAAAAATAGACACCATAGAGAATTGGATAACAACAATTTCAACCTCAAAATCTGAATAAAACAGAGAACCAATGACTCTTGTTATCCCTAAATAAGGTTTTATAGTGTTTTTTCATGACATTCCAAATCATTTTTTCTAGTCCTATAAATATTTATCTTGTATCATAGATCAATTTGAAATTAAATATCACATGAAAAAATAGATATGTCCCTATAATGAAATATTCGGGTCAATATATCCCAATGTTTCTAAAATGATGCATTTATTCTTATATCACGATATACATGGCCACGACTAAAAATATCAATAAAATAGTAAAATAATAAAATAACAACCTCACACAACATGTAAATCACTAAAGGTGAAGTAACATCAATTTTAACAAGCACCCATCATAAACAAAAATCCCTTACCTAGGTAGTGGGTTTTCCCAAATACGTGTGTTAGCTATTTACATGAACAAGCTAACTATCATGTCTTGACAGATCCTAGTCTCCTTTATACCACTCCCAAATAGTGAATAAGAAGAACTGAAAACCTAGATATAATACAACATTATAACATCCCCCCCAATCTAGAAATATGTTCTGTGATAGAAAGGGGTGGTTAAGAGACCTCAAGTGCACCTCCCTGTATACCAGAGGCATACGACTAGAAGTGGGGCTGTTAAATGTATAATCATAGTACTATACCCTTGGTTATGAAGTTTCATAGGTGTAAATAAGAAACCATCCATAAAAAATAAATAGGATTATTGATTAATTATAAAATTAATAAAATATAAAAATAAACTATTGCGGATCCATGGTAGAACATATCTGAGATTGTCTTATGACAACACCAACCACAACCAAAAACCAATGTAAAATAAACATATTTGGTGTCATGTCATAATATCTCAGTCTATGTCTTATAACCATTCCAACCACTATATAACCATGGTATATTCACAACAATACTGGTCAAGGACCTATGAAAATTACAATAACCGAGTCAATGATATACAAGCATTACAAAAGGGACTAGTAATATCTTTCTCTCTATAATAATTTCAACATTTTACTTTGATAATCCCACCCAATATCATCATTATAGCCTAAAGGTGTTCATTTTCCGAGGCCAAGATTGATATAGAATCATTTTAGCACTGAATAGATGTCCTATATTAAAACATTGACATCATAATATAACATCAATATATATATATGGTTAATTATGTGAATCATAATTTATCTTTCATGAAACACTTTCAAGTAAAATAAAAATATATCTAATTTTATATCAAATGAAATAAGTCACAATTTAGGTATTCTATGTCAACTGATCACCTAAGGTATCATGTCACGTTTAACACACAATAATCTATTATCCAATTTAATTATATTCATGGTTTACTCACCCCACAAGTGAAAATAAGCTAGTTAGATGTTAATTGAAACCAAAAGGGCATCAAGGAAAAATACCATTAATTATTTAATAGATTTTTTCTCACTCTAAATTGGCAAAATCATAATATTACATAAACATAGCAATTATCATACCAAAGGGTTAAGATTTAGACCCCCTACCATAACAACTGATGAATGAAATTCTTCCAGTGGAAAACTCATATGAAAAGAATGGTGAATATGATTGAAAGGAGGTTCCTATATCGATTTTTTTCAAGACCAAACACATAAACACAATCAATCAAATGATTTCACCATAATGGTTGCAGAACTAAAGAGTAGAAGGAAAAAATAAGAATAAAACCACATACCAGGGATCAAAGGTGTTATCAATATTAAAAAAGGGGAGTTTGGAACACCAAACATTCCGAGATAATGTCCTAAAGTCGAGCGGAGAAGGGTATAGTGACATGAAATCAAAAACCAACTACACAAAACACTTTAGAACTATAGGTTGGGGGATTAGAAAACATGAAATCTTGTCACACGCCTTGTAAATGTTTTTAATTGGATACAGAAAATAGCATGTCACCTAGGATTTATTTTATTAAAAACACCTAAACATTACCTGATGTGTAACCTCTTTTCCAGATGTGTAAATGTTTTGGAGATGGATTTTTAGCTAGTTTTCCATTTAATAAACTAGTACCTCCTTTAAAACAACTCAACATAACAATAAATTATATTAACGTTTAAACCATATAAACCGAACTCCATTAATTCCAAAAAACACAACAACCCTGAAAATTTGGTTGGTTTCCCCAACAATGTCTCTCTATTTGTACCCCATTCAATTTCCTCATGTTTCCTCACATCAATCAATTGCATTTATTCAAATTTAAGACTACCATGAGGAAAACATAGCTGAAAAAAAGATTAATGAAAAACATATAGGGATACAAAAATGGAAAATAAGAGATCTTAGAATATTTATTTCAATATATTACAAGTATTAATTTCATTTTCCACTAGTTAATCACTCAAGATAATTAAAGAATTTTATTGAATGAAATTTATTTTATTTATCTATTTGATATGTAATCTTTTCTCCCATTTCCATATTTCAATTAAAAGATTTTCTATAATGTTTTACCTGTTATAAAAATATTTATTGAAGTAATTTTTCCCATGTTTCACATATAATATATTTTTAATGTTATATTATTTTCAATTTTAAAATGAGGAACTTATAAATTTTAACAAAAGTGTTTTATAAATTTTGGTTCTAATGTAAAAAAATTCATGGATTTCCCCATAATCATGAATACTCATTTATTTAAAGAGATTATTATGTGTTTCCTTGTTTATTTTTAGTGAATATTTTTTCATTAATATTTTGGAGTCTCTTATATTTAAAATAATTTATTTCAAAATAAAATCTTTATTTTCTTCAAAAAAAATGTTCTTCTGATTTTATATAGGTATTTTCATATATAACAACATCCTTTGATGTTTCTTTTAATTTAATATGGATTTTATTCAACGTTACCATATTTATTTATTACCTAGATGGTTTATGAATATTAGGAAGAAATGATTATGAAACCCAAAACCTTTATATAAATTTTTATATGCTGATTTAATGGAAGTTTTATGATCTTATGTCATATATATATATGGTTTCCATTTTGTGATATGTGGTTTGGAAAAAACATTTCCATCCTATTTATTATGTATAAATGGATATTTCATGAGATAATAAAAAATGGAATGGAGATTAAACCTAGTTTATTAAGGGACTTTTTCTAATATGATAGTCTTGGATGTGAACCTTGACTAAAGGTATGATGGAATATGGAGTGAAACCCATCCTCTATGATAGAATTTGTAGTGATCCTTAACTAGGGAAATGGATTTATATACTTCTATGTATTCTAAAAAAGTATTACATATTCTTATCTTATGTTAACCTAATAATTTATTGATTGTTGAATATTCCTCACTTTTATGAGTTATATAATTTTAATGAGATGTTTCATGTTTAATGAACCTTGATTATTTTGGAATGATTTTTTTATATTATTATCATGCTATTATAGTCTTTTTATTGTGTTATGAACATTTATGATCTTCAATTGATTTCTCATATGTTTATTATTTCTGGGGAACTGAGTTCATCTAATTTCTATGTTCCACTTCCCTAGGTTACAAAGAATGGTTTTAAATAGGTTATGTCTAAGAGGGGTAATAGTTGTGAAGATCTAAATGACTGATGATATAGATATTTTTTGAACCATTTTCTTATTTATAAATGTTTTTGATAACATTAAACCTCTAATATTTTGGCATGGAACATGTTGATATGTAATTTATATTCAGATAAAAAGATTAATATTTATATATTTAAAATACGGGTTTCTATTTTGGTAATGGTTTCTCATAAATAAAATATTAATCATATCATATGCCTAATATTTATTCATTATCTATACTTTTATAACTATTTAGCCTAGGAAGTGATGAAAAATGAATTAAATCACTCCAATGATGTTGTAGTCTACACATACACATGAGTTATGTTTTAAATTTTCAATAGACGGAAAGAGAGAAGGTTAAAAATAAATTTAATTTTAAAAAATGAAAAATATATAATGAATATAAATTGCATTAATTAAATCTATCTACATATATACTTTGAGATACAATGATGAAAAAATGTAATACATCACTTATTAGTGACATTATTCCACACGTACGCATGAGCAATGTTATCATTTTACAATATATTGAAATGTTGTTGATAATTTTCCTTCCATCAACCTAATAAAAAATAAAATATTTTATGATAATTTTTTCATATTGTGTGGATTTTGGTATAAGATTACAAGGATGTGAAATATGAAAATAACATTTAAGGAATCGTTTATGACAAGTAGATCTTCTTTGGGTATCCATCTTTTTGTTAAACCGTAATCCATCATTGGATATTCTATTAGTGATAAAGAAAATTCTCAGATACAAGGGTGATATTTGGGATGTGACATTAGTATACATTGATCAATATGTTGTTATAAACATGTGTGGAGATGTTAAGATAAAATGATCCCCTTTCAAGGTGAGTAATGCTATGATTAAATGATGAAAGTTTTATGAAAATAATTTATTTACCATTGGTTTGACTATAATGAAATGATTCAGAAACACATTTCTTTTCTAATGTTTTAAAATGATTATAATTTTCTGACCTAGAGGACACATATGTATGATATAAATAATTTGATGGGTGAGACCTATATCTCCCTCTAATTTATTATGTAATTTTTAATATGTCTTTGAGATAAACAGGACTAGAATAGGGTGTGAACCCAGTTCAGAATGGGACTCAATCCACTATCATAGTTTTGGGTGTGAATCTTGGCAACTATAATGGGATGGGGACTGAATTCATTCCCTCAGGATAGTTCAGGATGTAATCATTGAATACTAATGGAATTATATTATAGTCTTATGTGAAATCCACACATCTATGTATTATTCCATAATTATGGTCTAATGATTGAAGTTATTTAATTCCTCTATGATTCATGTTTTATGAACTGATGAAATTTTCTACATGACTCGAGTTTATGATATATGATATTCATGGTATATTTTTCAAATTTTATTCCCCAGTTACCATACACTTATTCTCATGACACATTGATATCTACCTAGTTCACCCTTAATGGGAATCTGATGTCCCCATTTTCTTATGTTAACATTATGTAGGATATGATGAAAGGTATTTTTATGACTTGTATAATAGGGGTTATAATTAAGAATAATTTAGTGGGTGGTTTTATATTATGCTTATGAAATTTTCATATTTGTATCTGAGATTCTAACGGAAATATACATAAATTATCATTTTTTGGATCTTCATGTCATATATTTCAAGGTAATATATATTTATTAAAAATATGTGTGTCTGTAGTTGGTGTTAGTGTATCATTTAGTTAAAACTTTGGAAAATAGGAATAAAAAACCTTATTGTGAACCATAAGTATTAGTTTATGTATAGGAAAATTTCCTAGAATTTTGGTGAAGGATATTTCAAGTGGTTTTCAGGAAATTAAATCCTTATTTGGATAATACAAGTGGATGAAAACCCATCACATTAGCACATAGATTTAGTAACACAAAATTTGTACATTGATTTAAAAACTATCATTACCTAGTGCACAATAATATGACATACTAGGAATTTTATTTTATACTCGTGGGGGATATTCCATAGAAATTAAAAATCCCTTTTGAACCAGAATGAATTATTTGAGTAATGATAATAAAATACCTAGGTTATTCCAAACAATTCATAGATTCAAAATAGGGTTTCATGGTTTAGACATCATATAGGTTATTATCATGATTATGTGGTTTTCCATAACAATTAATGTCACCAACACTATTATTTTTTGTTTTATTCAAAGGATGGAACCTGAAGGAACCCCGTTAATATTGAATGAGACATAAAATAAAACTTTTGTCATCTTGAGAAACCAAACATAATGGGATATTGAATGAAAAAAATTATTTATATGATCACAAAATAGTCTCAAGATATGAATAATTTTTAACATAGAGACAGAAAAAGTTTGGTGCAATGTTTTATTAATTCCTTCATGATAAATGATCCACCTTATTTTAGTGGTTATACTGATTCACTTGTTGATAAGAATATGGTTCAACACCACTAAAAAGACATTTTCCATTATTAAGTGTTATAAGAATGAAAAATTCATTTCATGAATATATAATTTGGAAGGAGTAGCGGATCAATAGTGGAATCATATCCTGATATGTGGCAATAAGAAGAAAGTGACTCCATAGAGTGGTATGATTTAAAGAATTATTTTTAAATAATAACTTCTCCTAATATTATTCATACAATGATATAAAAGGAATTCCTTAAGCTAAAGAAGAAGGATGACTAATATATTGGTACACATGAGTAAAAATTTATAATACCAATGATGTAAAATTCTGTTATTCTCATGTAACCATAAAGTAAGGTTGATCAATTCATCTGTGGCTTAAAACCATGTATTCACACAGTGTTTTCCATAGTGGACATCAGTATCTATGGTTAAATCATTCATTATACTATCATGGTATAAAAGGAGATTGGATTTACCCATCAATTTCGCGTTATTGATACGAAAAGAAGGATTTAATTCAAAGGAAACTCTTAAAATCATTGATAAATGAAGAGGATATTTCTTTTTATTCATATTGCGGAAGGAAATGTCACAGAAATTCATTATAGGATACTGGTAAATATTTTATGTGTGGGAAGGAAGGTAATAGAAAAATTGATAACTAATAAAATTGGAAGAAGTTAGCTAATAAGGAAAATGCAGATGAAGATAGAAAAATTTTACCACCCACACAGTAGTTCTTCAATTCAATGGAGTTTTAGAATTATATGAATCATCTAATTCAAGTGATAATGAGGATAATAATATGCAATAACCTATGGAGAAAAAGGAAAAGGGGAAATCTTATGATGTCACAAAATCTAAAGTAAATAATGATAAATTGTGAGAAGATATCCACCATTATAGTATTGGAAGTATATTTTTCTATAAATAAGATTAACTTAAGAGTTATGAGTACCATCAAGGGTTTTTTTGTTTAAGCATAATAAAAATTTGAAAGTCATAAATGCCAATTTTGATGTTTTATGTGATGGGAATTTATCCGGATTATATATATTTTTTGAGACATTTATGGAAATAAATGTAATTTTTTATTCCATCCTAGTCCATTACATTTTGTTTTTTGGTTTTTAGAAGTGTTTGGAGGAGGCTATGAGGGATTTTGGATAAATTTGGCCACTGAAGGCTAGAAGAAGGAGGGTTACACATCGTGTAACTTGATTACATGATGTGAAATTCAGTTTAGATACTTGTCTTGGAGTTTTCATGTCATATAGAAATTTTACATGATATAATGAAGAGTTTCAAAAAATATAATATTTTGGGGTTATAAAAATAAAATTAAATGAAGAGGTGACATGTTTTTCACTTAAAACTAAACCCCATGTATTATATGACAATCAAGGGGATTATACATCTTGTAATATCTCAATCATGTGTAGTTTTAAGATTCTTATTCATTTAAACCCTAATTTATTAATACATTGTTTTACTTTTTTACTCTCATTTTGGGTGGACCCTAGGCACCAAAAAGTGTTCTTTGATCCCTTTTCCTCCCTCTTCAAACCATTGATCCTAATAAATGTTTGTTAGTGATCTGGGGTCAATCCATGGTGAGTTATCTTATATTCGTCATATTTTTTCATTCATTATTCTTCCCGGGATCTATTGTGGCACTATTTCTTGGGTTTGGGGGCATGTTGGGTTTCGTTTTTATGAAGAATTTGTGAGGTTTAGGTTGATACTCATTTTTTTGTTTTCATTGGATACATCTTTTATGTTTTTTTCTTTATAGATATTTGATTGGTATCACCCTAAAAGTTAAATTTTCTAACCACATATACTTCGTAATGAATTGGTTTCCCCAGGATTTAGTTTGTGTGATAACGCCCCAATGAAAAGTAATGGAATGTGGTAAATGTCATTGTAAACCAATAAAATGTTTTGTAGTGTTTTTATGTGTGGGTGAAGTGGAAGAAATGCGGTTGTATAGTGGAACTATCAAGTGAATAGTTTGTTTGGGTAGCAGGGCTACAGAACTGGTTGTGCTATGTTATTTGATGGATGTGGTTGTGAGTTAGGGGGTTTATTTTGGATGGCATGGTGTTCTGGGTAGGATGAAATTGAAGAAGGATATATATGATTGGTAAGGGTGTTTCAACATTAATAACACATATAATGACTCACCCAGTATATAGAGATCGATATGTGATATATCATGAAAAGGTGTTGAATAAGGAGGAAATGTTAAGCTGTCTTATTTTTATCAAAGCTATTCACCTTATCAAATTATTGTTTTTCTATTTTTTATTTTGTATTGTGCTTAAAGGATTCCCATTTAGTGATTGATTGAATAAATATTTATTTAAAATATTTTGATATGGAAAGGTTAGGTTGGTTAATGAAAAGGAAATAGTTAAATAATTTGGTTATAATGTGAAATGGGTTTTATGAATTGATGTGTGGTGTTATGAAATTAGAGGTACCGGTAAACATTGGAGTGTTGTGAGTTGGTTTTTTGTTTGAGAACCCATAGGATGGGCATGAGTGTTTGATATCATATATATATAATTGTATTTTTCTTGTGATTTATATTCTCATCCCACCCATGTTGAGAACTATGTGATGAACACCCACATAGTCAATCATGGGGTGTCTTTCCCAGCATTCCAATGTGAATATGGATTTATGGACACCCACTAATCCCTGCTTTCTCTTCCAAGAGATGTTGAACTATGTTTTCCATCAATTATTACACAGTGAGATGTGGAATCCCAGATTTCTGTGGGTGCGGTGGCTTTTTTCCTAGGTGTATTCAGGATTAGTTTCCAAGTGTTTTACTAGGCATCTTCATGATAATACGTGATGTGTTTTGAATACCAGGTGTGTGCGAGCAAGATTTTCTTTGAGGACAAGGTGTGTGGGGGTGGGGTGTGTGGTTTGGGCTAGGTGTGTGGAAGTGATTTGTCTTCTCTGTCTCGGGTGTCTGCAAGTGGGATATCTTATGAGGATTAGGTGTGTGTGATCAGCATGCAATATGGAATATTAAAAGGAGGTGGAAGTGCCAATACATTTTACAATGGTGTTTGAGATTATCTAATTATTTGGGATGTGGTGTGTGGTACCCTATCATAAATGTTATTTATATTATATTACTTTACTAGTGTTACATGGTGCGTGTGCCATGGTGAGGTTGGGTTTGGTTAATATTCCTATTTTGGCACTTCAAGGTTTAATTGTTTTCTCACAGGGGCCCTAGTATGACTCTTTCACATGTGAAAAAACATTAGTTTTCTTAATTATTATACCCATATGATCACCCTACATATATAATACAATCTTCAGGCTTCCTGGAGGATTTCATGGACCATGCTTGGTCTTACTATCTTATATATTGATAGTTTTTATGTTTCTGAATAGCTTTACTTTTAGGTTTTTACTTTCGAGATTTTTTATTTTTATTAGTTCTATTTTACACATCCATGTTGGATGGTTTTGGGATTCTTTATATAATTTCATGTATTTTCTTCTCGTTGATCCATCAAATCTACTATTCTTGTTTTTCTAGAAAGGGTAATGACACCCATATTTTGATACTCTTACACCATTGGTGGTAGTCTCCAACACGTGGACTACTATAGGTGGGACTTAGGGGTCATTATCTCATTTTATTCATTGCCTTCCTTGTAGGGGTATTACTGGAGTGAGGGGGGCATGGGAGAATGTCGTCGGAGGTGATGGATGAGAGAAGGAAGGATTTTGGCGTTTGGCATAGAAAGGATTTCATGGGATGTTATGGAAATGGTTACAATTGACTGTGGTATGTTATATAGGATTGGGTTATTGGATATGTCACGAACCAACCTGGGTCAACCCTAAACCGGTCACCCGAGTTGGCCCACGACATGGCCTCAAGCGCGTCTCCCCTTATGTTGGAGGCTGCCGACTAGTGGCGAGGGTGTAAGGTAAGTCTGGGGGGGAGACTATAACCTCTTATTAATGTAAAGAAAAGGTAAAAAAATAAATCATCAACGGAAGTAGTGTAAATTATAAGAAAACATCAGAAAATATTTTTCAATTATAAGGTTTGAATAAAATTGGCGATCGTTAGATTATATCGGAGATGCATGAATGACATGATAATGATATAATTGAAGCATTAAACCTCTTGAAATACTTACAAATCAATGCAGAAGTAAATAAAAAAAGTCTCAATCCCCAAGGGTGATCTCCATGAGCATCCTGAGCCCCAACTCGGTCCTTTGCTCCTAACTCCATGTACAAGAAACAACAACAACATGGTCCTGCAAAAAAATGGAATCTACTCAGGTACCACAGTGCAATGGTAGTCTGAGTAGGGTTTGAGATAAATATCTTAGTAGTCCAGAACCACCGGGGTTTAGCCCACTATAGACAATGAAATATAATTAATCAATGTGCTGGTATTTCTAAACAATAACGATACAATACAAACAATAAACAACCAATCAGGTTCCAAAACGGACACCTAACAGAAATACCTGCCTCAGCCCATATCCCAAATAAGAACCTATTAAAAACAACACGAGTACATTTGGTTCAAGCATAAGAACACTTTTAATTATTTTTCTTACCAACTCTATTTAATCACTTATCATTTCAACTCAGATTGGAAAACCATTCATTAATACATTTCTTTATTTGACCACAATTTTCTCAGGTTTTACCCACATCTCTCATTCTTTTCAAAAATCATTATTATCATTCTCTTGGTGTTGAATGCCATGTGAAGCACCCTAATTCTAATTTTGTGTTGATCTCTTTGTCTAACACCTCAAATCACATTTGGTGTAGATCGCCATGTCTAACACCTAGATAATTATTCAGTGTAGATCTCCATGTCTAACACCCCGAATCACATTTGGTGTAGATCGACATGTCTAACACTTAGATAATTATTCGGTGTAGATCTCCATGTCTAACACCCTATATCACATGCTTGGATAACCATTGGGAAGGAACACCGTGTCCAAACCCAACTTTTAAATTGGTCTAGAATGCCATTTCTAGGACCCAAAATCTCATTTATTTATTACCATTTATCAATTAATTAATCAGTCGACACAATTCCCATTTCATAATTAATTCTGCACATTTAATTATCCAAATCTGTTCTCAACTGTTCCTAATTAGTTCTCATAATTAATTATATTTAATCATAATTCTGGAACTTGCAGGAGAAATAGAAGGTATGAAAAAGTGTATGGAATCAACATGCCTCAATGATGGGTTATTAATGGCATTAAATGGTACAAGCAAACAAACTTGTTCAAGAGAGGCATTCAATTCAAATTGTCATGTTACATTTATAACTTATAGAACATGGAAGAAGGGGGGCAGTTTAGGTAGGGCACACTCAAGGGGGTGGCCAAGAGGCAAAGCGAACACCCAGGATAGGCTTCACCATAAACGAAGTCCATAATGGGCATGAGCGAACCACCCAAGAATTTCAATAATGAGGCATCACCGGAAGGTTGCGAAAAGTGGCACAAGACGTGGCATGACATAAGCACCGAAGTAAAGGGAAGAGGGTAAACACCCTACAATAATAGTTATAATTACATGTTATGCCATGAACTTAGGAGGTGTCAGGGATAATTTTTTATTTTTCAAGAAGCAACGTTATTTGAGGTATTCAGTAAGTTACAAGTACAAGAATGTCATTTATCATGTATAATGTCAAGCATAAAGAGTCATAAGACATTTAAGCAATAAAACACAAAAAATCTACTACTACATTTTTATTTTGAAGGCAGGTCACATCCATTGTCGGAGTTTTATTAGAAAACATGTCACTACTTTATCAAACAATTCATTTAGTGATATTTATCATTTACTTTGAAGCTCATTCAACACTTAACAATATTATGAAAACAAACAATAAGGAAGGAAATCATGAAACAGTATTGCTACATTTTTAGATTGAAGGAAGCACACCTCGAAAGAGGGGTTTTATTATTAAATCGTTAGTTTAGTGACCAAGAAACCACTTTTATCTTATTCCTAAAATTCAAATTATTTGCACAAAATAAATTAATCGGAACTAAACTTGAACAATTAATGTGATAAGGATTTGCAATATTAAACTCACTATTACTTTACTTAAATTTGAAGGCAAGGAGAGGGACCCTACCTCAAGGTGGATCCATCCGTCCACTCTGGCTCTTGGTGCTTTCTAACTAAATATGTTGTTGCTGCTCCCCCACGTGGCCTATGTGATTTCACCTACGTATAAGGACACCTAGCCTCTATGCACACGCTCTGCATGGCCATGACCATGCTCAAGAGGATCCTTACACATATTCTTATAAACATAAGCCTGTCTCCTCTCACCTGCGTAGGAACTTTTTATATGTGAAATAGGTACAACTAGCCCCGTACGTGTATATTCACTACCATGCACAAATTTATGCACGCCAGGGGAACCCACATACATATAAATACATACCTATGCCTACGCAGCCAAGTCGCCTAAGCTCTGGCAACCAAAACCATTCCAAAAGCTCCAACGCACTATAAAACAGCCACTACAAACCTTATGGAACATAATGAGATCAATTTAGGAAAGGTGAAACAAACTAGAAATAATAGACCATTAACTTGGGTGTTGGAGACAAACCAAAATGAAGCCGAACCCACACCGCGAGCTCAACGCACTACCAGCATTATGCCGAGGCTCATAAATATCAAAAAAACCCAAATCTAACAAGTGAAAAAACAAAGGGAAAGGTGAAAAACTCACCCCAAAACCATACTGACGATCTGAAACCACCCGAACTGCTTCGTCTTCAGCAGTGGTTTCCAGAACATGCACCTATTAGTCCCAACGAACATTCTGCGCTGACCTAGAACAAGAGCATGATGAAAAACCGGATCACCTCTAAGCCCTTGGTTTCGACCACACCTCATCGGGCGCCAATTAGATCGACATAAAGCCAGAAACAGGGAGGAGAAGGGAGAGAATAGCTTACCATGGTGATTCGAACCGGAAACCGGTGGAGATTCGGTGAAAATCGGCAAATGAGAGAGGCTGTAAGAGGGGGTGTTGTGTGCGGATCACAGGAGAGGAGGGGGCTGCGTGCAGGTTGAGTGACAGTGAGGGAGGTGTCTAGTTTAGGTTTTATTTATTTTATTTTTCATTTATTTTAAAAAATAATCAAAAACCCAAAACACACCCAAGCACACGGTTTGACCCACACAATTTTCCAAACCATGTGCAAAATGTGAAGAGTCTTCTGCCTCCAAGAGATCTCTTGCATGGGATAGGTGCACAGTTTGGGAAACCGTGTGAAACCCGTGCACAAGCCACTGTCTCTTAAAATAAGGATGCATGGTTTAGGCCGCATGACTAGCCAAACCGTGTGCCAACCGTGCACCCTCTGTAGCCCTTTATATATATGGGTCTGGCACTTCCGAAACCTTTCGGGCCAGCCGAGAAACTTAACGCGCCTTTTACCATGCACAAAAACATTAAAAGGAAGGGTTACAACCTTCAAAACCTTGTTCCAATGGCCGGTCTTCAAAACGACTGGTTTAGTAAACGAAAAAGTTTAAAAACATTCGTATTTTACCCGGTTCAAAACACAGGATGTGACACCCTTCCCACCTTAGAACTTCTCATCCCCAAGAATCCTTCTGGAACAATGTAACCCCCACCCATCCTATTCAATTCAGGAATACTTTCACAAATGGGTCACGTTGCATCACCAAATGTCCAACACACGATGAAACATTGGTTAGGCAAGAGACACATAAGCCATTAAAATCTGCGCCAACACTCACCCCCCAAACGAAACACCACGATGACACTTAATTGAGATCATATAACCTACTTTACAAGAGCGCTACATGATTCTCAAGCCTGAAACAATGATCAAGGAAAACATGAACACACTTCTGAACAATGGTATCAATTTAAGCAAGGGGAATCTGATTAGGGACAATGACATGCGAGAGGTTCTGCTCCAAAGTGACTGAGGGAGAAATTAAATCCACCCCTATGCGAGGGTCTTAAACAAAGGACATCACTATAGGTTCTATTTCCCTACCATTCATATTTAATCACATTTAATATTTAATCATTAAGGTGTCCTAGAAGGGTCCCACTAGGAATACACGGTTTCATTATCATGAAACCCAATTGAATTTTTAAAAAATTATTAATATTAAAGAACCAAAATGGTTCATCTCATAAAAAAATTCCCCAACCAACCCACTTTGGCCCATTTGCATAATAAATGATAATAATTTTGATTATAGATCGAAATCAAACATCTTTCACATTTATAATCATTTCATATGGCATCACCATCACTTTTAATATGGGATTCCATTTCCCAACTCACGATGCGCCCATACACTTCATGGGTTGAAAGTTCAATTACACGGTTTACCCTTTTCCCAAGATATAAGCCGCCCATACACCTTACAACATGAAAACTGGTTATGTCATAATTGAAACTAATAAATTCAATCAAAGAAAGTAATCATTTGTCGATAAGCTACCATGTCTTTACAAGAATATAGCATAGAGTAACATGCTGAAACAATTAAAAACATGCTATAACACAGAAGAATGGCGTAGAAGAATGGCACAGAAGCATGCCATATTATCAATCAAGAATGTTATATCTACCACTGAAACATGTTATCTAAAATGAAATGGTAAACAAGTACAATAAATAAAATAAAAGCACAAAATACATATCAGCAATCATACTATTAATGCAACTACAAGTCATGATATATATGCATGACATGTGAATATCTAAGTGCCTATTATGATGCATGAAATAATTCGTCCTTTCCATAAGAGGTTAAGGGTTAAATAATATAATGCCCATAAACCATAAGTAGCATAAATTACACCAATCACTCGAGGTGAAATCATATCAACTATAATATCAAAAAGCATGAACAACACTCCCAACCTTGGTCAATAGGTCATTTCCCGTATGTGGGGTGATCAATCCCAAGCATGACTATTAACCAAAGTGTCGACATATTCCTAGTATATTTTCTACCAATACTAAAAATAGTAGGACAATGAAAAAGGAGGGGGTCTCTTATACCATTTTTCCACGAACCAACCTGGGTTGACCCTAAAATGGTCACCTGAGATGGCCCGCGACATGGCCTCAAGCACGTCTACCCTTACACCAGAGGCTGCCTACTATCGGCGAGGGTGTAAGGTAAGTCCGGGGGATACTATACTCTCTTATTAAAGTTAAGAAAGTGGACCAAAAATACAGCAATAACAGAAGTAGTGTAAATAATAAGAAAATTGCGTAAAACATTTTTCATTTATGTGTTTTGAATAAAATTGGTGAACGTTAGTTTATATAGGAGATGCATCCATGACATGATAATGATAAAATGGAAGCATTAGACCACGCGAAATACTCACACATCAATGAAGAAGTAAATAAACAAAAGTCTCAAGCCCCGAGGGTGATCTCCATGAGCATCCCGAGCCCCAAATCGGTTCTTTGCTCCTAACTCCAAGTACAAGAAACAACAACGACAAGGTCCTGCAACCAAATAGAATCTCCTCGGTCACCCCAGTGCAATGTCGGCCTGAGTAGGGTGTGAGATGTATATCACACTAGGCCAGAGCCACCAAGGTCTAACCCACTCTAGACAATGAAATATAATTAAACAATGTGCTGGTATTTCCAAACAATAACGATACAATACAAACAATAAATTCTCTTCCCGGTTCCAAAATGGAAACCTAACGGTAATACCTGCCTCAAACCATAACCGGAACAAGAACCTATTAAAAACAACACAAGTATATATGGTTCAAGCATAAAAACACTTTTTATCATTTTTCTCACTTACTATATTTATTCACTTATCATTTAAACTAATATTAGAAAACCATTCATTCTTACCTTTCTTTATTTGATCATAATTCACTTGGGTTTTACCCGCTTCTCTCATTCTTTTCATAAATCATTATTATTATTCTCTTGGTGTTTAACACCTTTCCAAGCACCCCAATTCTTATTTGGTGTAGATCTCCATGTCTAACCCCTCGAATCACATTTGGTGTAGATCGCCATGTCTAAAACCTAGATAATTATTCGGTGTAGATCGCCATGTCTAACACCTTGAATCACATTTGGTGTAGATATTCATGTATAACCCCTAGATAATTATTCGGTGTAGATATCCATGTCTAACACCCTATATCACAAGCATGGATAACCATTTGGAAGGAACGCAGTGTCCAAACACAACTTTTAATTTAGTCTAGAACACCATATCTAGGACCCAAAATCTCATTTATTTATTAACATTTATCAATTAATTAATCAGTCGACAAAATTCCCATTTCATAATTAATTCTTCACATTTAATCATCAAAATCTGGTCTCAACTTTTCCAAATTAGTTCTCATAATTAATTATCTTTAATCAGAATTCTGGAACATGCATGAGAAATAGAAGGTAAGAAAAAGTGTATGGCATCAACATGCCTCAATGATGGGTTATTAATGACATTAAATGTTACAAGACAACAAACATGTTCATTAAAGGAATTCAATTCAAACTGTCGTGTTACATTTATAACTTAAAGAACATGGATGAAGGTGGGGCATTTAGGTGGGGCACACCCAAGGGGGTGGCCAAGACGCAAAGCGAGCACCCAGGATGGGCTTCAATATAAAATAAGGCCACAATTGGCTGGAGGGAACCACCCAATAATTTCAATAAGAAATAATGAGGCATCGCCGGAAGGTTACGAAAAGTGACACAAGATGTGGCATGAAATAAGCGTCGAAGTAAAGGGAAGAGGGTAAACACCCTACATTAAAAGTTCTAATTAGATGTTAGGAAATGAACTTAGGAGGTGTCATGGATCATTTATTATTTTTCAATAAGCAATGTCATTTGAGGTAACCAATAAGGTACAAGTACAAGCATATCATTTATCATGTATAATGTCAACCATTGAGAGTCATAATACATTTAAGCAAGAAAGAACAAAAATCTACTACATCATTTTTATATTGAAGGCAGCTCACCTCCATTGGAGGAGTTTTATTAGAAAACATGTCATTACATTATAAAACAATTAATTTAGTGATATTTAGCATTTAATTTAAAACTCATTCAACACCTAAAAAAATTAAGAAGCCAAACAATAAAGAAGGAAATCATGAAACGCTATTTCTATATCTTTAGATTAAGGACATCGCACCTCGAAATATAGGTTTTATTATTAAATCGTTAGTTTAGTGACCAAGTAACCTCTTTTATCTTATTCCTACAATTCAAATGATTCGCACGGAATCATTTAATCAGAACTTAACTTGCATAATTAAAATTCTAAGGAAGTGAAATATTAAACTCACAATGACTTTACATAAATTTAAAGGGCATGGAGAGGGAACCTACCTCAATGTGGATCCAACTGTCCACTCCGGATCTTGGCGCTTTCTAACTAAAGCTGCCATTGCTGCTCCCCCACGAGGCCAATGTGATTTCACCAACGTATAAGGACACCTAGCCTATATGCACACACTCTGCATGGCCATGAGTATGCTCCAGAGGATCCTTACTGAAATTGTTATACACATAAGCATGTATCCTCTCACATGCGCAAACACTTTTTATATATGCAATGGAGATAACTAGCCCCGTATGTTTATATTTGCTGCCATGCACAAATATACGCATACCGGGGGAACCCACATACATATAATTACGTACCTATGCCTGCGCAGGCGATTCGCCTAAGCTCTGGAAACTCAAAA
Organism: Viscum album; assembly: GCA_963277665.1. Lineage (NCBI taxonomy): Eukaryota > Viridiplantae > Streptophyta > Magnoliopsida > Santalales > Viscaceae > Viscum > Viscum album. The sequence goes on along the minus strand of OY728151.1, from coordinate 1,433,643,421 downwards.
CCATGCCAAAACCCCAACGCACTATAAAACAACCACTACTAACCTTAATACACATAACGAGATCAATTTAGGCAAGGTGAAACCGACCATAAATAATAGACCCTTACCTCGGGTGTTGGCGACAAACCAAAATGAAGGCGAACACACACCGCGAGCTCAATGCACTGCCAACATCAAGCCGGGGCTCATAAACATCAAAATACCCAAATATAACAAGTGAAAAACAAAGGGAAAGGTGAAAACCTCACCCCAAAACCATTCGGACAATCCGAAACCACCTGAACCGCTTTCCCTTCAGCGGAGGTTTCTGGAATGCGCACCAAGGAGTCCCAATGGACCTTCCGTGCCCAGATAGAACAAGATCAGGATGAATACCCGGATCTCTTATAATCCCTAGGGTTTGGACGCACCTCACTGGGCACCGATTACTTCAAAATAAAGGCTGAAATAGGGCAGAGAAGGGAGAGAATATCTTTCGATGGATATTCGAACCGGAAACCGGTGGAGATCCGGTGAAAATCGTCAAACGAGACAGGCCGTAGGAGGGGGTGTCACGCGTGGCTCATGGGAGAGGAGGGGGATGCGTGCAGGTTGAGTGAGGGTGATGGAGGTGTTTAGTTTAGGTTTTATTTATTTTATTTTAATTTTATTTTAAAAATTAATCAAAAACCCAAAACACAACCAAGCACATGGTTTGACCCGCACGGTTTGCCAAACTTTGCACAAACCATGTAGAGTCTTCTGCCTCCAAGAGATCTCTAGCATGAGTTAGGTGCATGGTTTGGGAAACCATGTGCAGCCCATGCTCAAGCCACTATCTCTTATAATAAGGCTGCACGGTTTAGGCCGCACGGTTCACCAAACCGTGTGCCAACCGTGCGCCCTCGTCAGCTATTTATAAATTTTGTTCCAGTTCTTCTGAAACCTCTCGAGCCACCTGGGAAACTTAACGGGCCTTCTCCCACACCCAAAAAAATAAAATGGAAGGGTTCCAACCTTCAGAACCATGTTCTAAATCCCGGTCTTCAGAACGACCAGTTCAGTAAACAAAAAAGTTCAAAAACCTTCGTATTTTATCCGGTTCAAAACACAGGATGTTACATGATTGGACATGTGATTCTAGGGGCCCCATGTTTTTTTTCATGTACAATGAGCTTATTGAATGGCCAATCAAGGTGGAAGTTCGTGAAGGGTAGATCTAGGAAAGGAACATGCATCATAATGAATCGTGTTCTGGTTTGAATTGGGGTTTTTTGGGAAGGTAAAAATGGTTAAAAAATAAAATGAATTGAAATAAATGTTAATAAAATTCCACACTACCCAGTCTTATTAAATCTTTGTTTTCCATTTATCTATGGATCATGGTCATTTCCTACAAGTGTCTTAGTTAGTGGAGGTTTAACAGGCTAATCTAGTTAATTTCTATAGGGTTTCTCTGGATTAATAAGATGACTAGGGGAAGAGGACGTTGAGTTATTTCTAGTGGAAGGCTTAGGGAATGTATGCAGGTTTTGTTTATGATGTGGACATAAAAGTTTGGATAGAGGAGCTTGAGATAGCCTTTGGTTTGATCTAGTCCCCAACAATGTATAGGTTCCATTTGGTAGTTTGTCAGATTTGGGGCACTGCAAATTAGTGGTGGATGCTGTATCTGGAAGAGTGGAAGGTGGTAGAAGATTTGTGTGTTGACTCACAAAGGGTGTTTGGGGAAGATTTTCATTCACTTAACATGAAGACAGAAAAGAGGTAGGATCTAATCTCCCTCCATAGGGGAGTTATGTTAGAGAAAGATCTTAGGGTCAAGTTCAAGGACCTTCTGCGCTTTTAGCTAGATCTTTTTCCTAATGGGGAGTTTCATGCAATACATCTTTTGGAGGCCCTCCACCCTTCTATCCAGTATGAAACAACACATTTTACATTACTAACATATTTGGCTGTTTAGAAGAAGTAAGAGGTGATCATGCAAATACACTCGCAAGGAGGTCTACCGAGAGTGGGGAGCCAAATGAGTTCATTGAGAGGTAGAGTTTTTGGTGGCTGGTCTATAGATCCAAAACCATCGAGGTTTCATCCTGTAGGGATATGACTTCATCAGCTTCCTTACCATCCATATACTCCCAATGGTATCCAAACTTTCTAGGGGGGTTTAGGAATATGTGTTTCTTCTATGGGGGTTCATTTATATCTTCATAACTAGTGCCCAATGGATTCCAGAAATTATTTTTGTGGAGGAGGACGGGTTTAACATCATCCTTAAATACAGTTCTAATGAGATAGTTTTATCAGTAAGGGTGGTAGGTTTTTGTTCCACCAAAGGGATATGCTGTTTGTAGAGGATGACCTCTAGATTTACCTAATGATCAGGTATTATGACCTAAGCATGGACATAGAGGTGGTTTTCCAAAAAGAGGTTGGGGAGATGGTTGTGGTAAGCTGCACGCAGTGGAGGCAGTAGTTCTAGTGGGGACATAAACCATCATAGCTACACCCAGTTTATTCTATACCATTTCTCGTGCGTTGTTTGATTCAGGAGAATCACACTACATTGTTTCAACTTCTCTTTCCCATTATCTGGGAGTATATGTAGAATGGATTCCCACACCCATGGTGTTGAGTACACTAGTCAAAGGCTAGACTATCTTGTTTTATGTGTGCGGTGGGTGTTGATTTATGATGGGACCACATTAGTCATGTGTGAATCTCATTTTACTAATTATTCATCCATATGATCTCATCCTTGTCATCGACTGGTTGTTTTAATTATGTGATGTTATTGAATTCTTCTATAGGAGAGTCATTTTTTCAGATGTGGATGGTCACATTGTTGTTTTATTTGGATATCGGGGTTCTCAGGTGGGTAGTTGGCATATGGAGCCACTTTATTCCTTATTGGTTGAGATGTCAGTGGAATAAATTAATGCTCAAATGGTAGAGGATCCCACGGTTGGAGGGGATTTCCAAGACGTTTTTTCCATGGAGGCAGTGATACTACCCATTTATGTGATGTTGAGTTTGAGATACACTTGTAGCTCGGTGCTTCTCTGATTTTTATGGATATTTATCAGATGACACCTTCTGAGTTGTAGGAGAGGAGGATTGAGATAGATGATCTGAAAAAGTAGGGTTTTATCTTGATCATTGTGTATATATGGGTTTCTCTAGTGTTTTTCACAAATAAAGAGAATGATGGAATATGGTTTTTCATAGATTACTAGATTTTGAATCAGTTTATGATTAAGACCCATTACACTCTTCCAAGGATAGATTATCATTGTGAATAGATGAAATGGGAAAGTTATTTTTCAATGACATATTTTTGTTCTAGATATCACTAGTTGAGGGTTAAGGAGGTTTATATCACATAGAGTACCTTTATATATAGGTATGGACACTTTGAGTTTGTATTCATGCAATTTGGTTCTATGAACAAACTATTCGAGTTTATGGGTCTTAGGAACTTCATGTTTCTTGAGTTCCAAGATTGGTTCATCATCATATTCATAAATGATATCTCAATCTACCCGAAGTATGAGGAATAGCACACTAATAATAATAGAAATATCTTGCAGGCTCTTTGTCACCACCAGCTGTATGTTATGTTGTCCTAGTGCATGTTCTGGACATGAGAGGTACATTTCTTCTAGAATGTGGTATCTAAGAAGGGTGTGGATGTAGAACCATCAATGGTTGAAGTAGATTTTTCTTGGTTGAAACCTATGAACATGGAAGAGGCTCAAATTTTCCTTTGTATCATAGGATATTATTTGAGTTCTATACCCAATTTATCTCAAGTTTCATACCCATTGATAGATTTGACTAGAAAGGACAATTATTTTTTTATGCAGTGATCAGTGTCTGGTTGAATTCCGTTACCTGAATGGGAATTTGGTCGGTTCCACTGTTCTCTCACTTCCCAAGGAAGTGGTTATGTATGAGGTGTTCTGGGAAGCTTATCATATGGGTTTGGAATTCTTGCAGATTTAGTAACAGTAAAAGATCTTGTATGGGTCTAGGAAATTACATCATCATCAACATATCTATTCCACCATTGATCTTGAGTTAACAATGGTGATATTGAAGCTGAAATTTTTAGTTTCATTACCTCATTTGGGAGTTCATTGTTGTCTTCAAGGATTACATGAGTTTGAGTTATCTCCTATCCCAACATGACCTGAATCTACAAAAATATAGTGGGTTATGTTTCTTTAGGAATATGATATTTATATCTTCAACACAATTGAAAAATGAAATTTCAAATCTAATGATATGAGAAAAATGTTGTGGAAGGACATTGTTAGAAAATATGTGGATGCTTGGAAAGTGATGGAGGATTTGGAATCCTTTCACTAAGATACAATAGTGGATGGTGGTTGATGTTGTTTGTTTCAAATGATTTTACATTCATCTTTGATGCAGTAGGTCGAGAATTCTCAGTGGAGAGAATCAGAGGTAAGGTGTTACGTGATTGTGTTGGCCATGGTGATGCTCTAGAGGGGTCGTTGGGGGATAGTCAGAAAGAGATTTTGTTTCAAGTAATGTTTTTTGTTTTAGTGGAAATGTGTAGTGAATTCCTTCATGAGTTTCATAGAACATTCTTGTTATTACTTCCATAAGTTTACAAGATGTATCATGGATTAATGTTTCAGTTTTGGTGGTTCGGGATGAAACATGCAGTGGAAGAGTTTGTGGTGAAGTTCTTGGCTTTCTTGAAGTTAAAGGACTAGAATCAAATTCTTTATAGTATGTTATTTACCTTGGATGTTACCGAGTTGAAATGGGATTACATCTTAGTGGATTTCATCATAGGGTCATCTAGAGATCATGGTGGTTATGAATCTATCTGCGTGATGGTGGATCAGTTGATGGAATATACCATCTTCTGAGCGATCAATGAATTGGGTACAATTCATACCTTGGTCAAGATGGACATGGATGTGGTGTTATGGTTGCTTGTAGTTATAAGGCGCATTGTAATAGATCGGGAGGCCCAACTTACCTCAAGATTCTAGAGGTGATTTCATTATGATTTTGTGACCCTTTTATGTCTCAACATTTCATTCCAGTCCAAGATAGAAGAGAAGATAGAGAATACTATGACGGAATTAGAGGATTTGTTGCGGGCATGTGTCTTAGAATTAGGTTGATCTTGGTTTTGGCACTTTCCCTTGGTGGATATTGAATATAATAATATCCTTCACTCTTCCATTTTCATGTCTCCATTTGATGATTTGTTTATGATATAATGTCATTCTCTGTTCTTCTAGACATAGTTTTGGGAGACCTCTCTTCTTTGTCCAGATTTGGTTTAGAGCATGATCATAGAAGTTCATCTCATTTATGAGAGGATTAAAGCAGTGCTTAACCAGAATAAGTCATATCATGATCACATAAGGAAACCCTTGGAGTTCATGGTTGGGAAACTCATTTTCCTTAAGGTTTCCCCTACACCATGGGATGTGTAGGTTTGATAGAGGTAGTAACATTTCTCTCATTTTCGTCGGACCCATTGAGGTGTTGCAGAGATTTTTCAAGGTGTCATAGCATTTTGTGTTGGCACCGTAATTGGAAAGGATCCTAAATTTCATACATATCACTCATCTTAATTGGTATCTACATGATGAATCCCATTTCATTAACATGGGGGAGTTTGATATCAATGATGAAGTGATGTTTGTGGAGAAGCTATTGTAGATCCATGATCGTTGAGAGAAGGTGTTGTGTTATTGGACCATTAATTTGGTTCATTTTTGTAGAGGCATGGTGGTCTATATGATAGTAAATGGGAGTGAGAAACATAGATGCATGCCTAGTACCCAGAGTTTCATTGAGTTTTTTTGCAATGTTTTTCTTCAGAATATGATGGTTGATGCTTTTTGTTTTATGAGATGAGATTTTTTCTATTGGTTTATGATTGTGTGTGGTGTGATATGTGATAAAATCCTAATATATAAAAATTAGATAACCTAATTCCTAATAGAGATACATTAGTTGCGATGTGATTAAACCCATGTGGGTGAGTCAGCGATTCCAAGAAAAGAAAATTTCTTCACATGGAAGATAGAATTCCTTGATACATGTGTTTGAGATGGTGTGGTTCATTAGTTGTAATGGTTATTGGTTTGGGATGTGTGGAGGTTGAATTGTATGTTTAGTGGTCATGTGGTAGTGTGGTTATGTGAGAGGAGGTGGAATATGGTTGTTGTTGTTGTTTGGTTTGGGGTGTTTAGTCGGTAGTAGTGTTTGAGGTATGATGAGATGCTCGAGAGGTTTCTTGTGGGGTGGTTGTTCGGACCCCTTTTTCTTTGGGATTAGTATGGGATTCCCAAGGGATAGAATCATGTGATTGGTATATGATGTAATGGTACATGCATTCTTAGTCCATGAATTTGTGTGTTTTGGTCATTGGAATTGTTCCTGGGAGGTTCTGAGGGAGTTTGGAGAAATTCGATTGCGGAAGGCTGGAAGAAGGAGGGTTACACATTGTATAACTAGATTACACAATGTGAAATTCAGTTTCAAGTATTGTCTTGGATGTTTCAGTTCATGATGAAATTTTACATGGCATGAAGAAGAGTGTAACTATGTTTATTATTTTGGTGTTAGAAAAATAAAATAAAATGAATATGTGATGTGATTTTTGGTGAAAACCAAACCTCTGGTATTACACAACGTGAATGGGGATAACATGTCACATGATACCCCAATAATGTGGATTTTTAAAATTCTTTTTCTCCAAAGGCATCATTCATTCAACCATGGTTTCCTTTTTTCCTCTCAAATTGGGATAACCCTAGGTGACCTAAAGTTTTCTTCTCACACTTTCCCACCCTCATCGATCTGTTGATCCTGGTGGATATTCGTTGGTCATTCGTTGTCATTCCATGGTGATCTCTCTTCTCTTTTTCATTCTTTTTCTTATGTTCTTCTCCCAAGGAGATACTATGGTGGTGTTTATTTGATTTGGGGTGGAATTGGGATTTGTTTTGTTAGAGAGTTGGTGTGGTATATGTTGATCCACATTTTTCATGGTGTGGATGTGATTCGAGAGTGTTCTTCTTCACCCTACGGTGTAGAGAAATTGGAAATCTCCCATGAGGATGGATTCCCATTATTTATCTTTATTTTGAATCATGATGGAGGGGTATTTATTTTGTTAATAACCTAATCATGGTATTTCCAACATAAACAAAGATAAAAAATTGGTTAATTGAAATTTTGGGGAAATGAGGTTTGATTCACCATATTTTTATTGCATTGATATTGATTGTGATATCATGATTGTTCGAGAATGATGCCCTGCTAAATATTGTGGCCATTGGTGGATTTTGTTCCCTAGATATATATGATGTGGTTGTTTCATTTTTTATTATTTTTTGGTATCTCCCTAAAATGAAAAAATGACTAACCATGTATACATGGATAATTAATTGGATACCCAATATTTGGTTAGTGTTATAACATCCTAATGAAAAGTAGTGGAATGTGGTAAATATTATTGTGATCCTTGAAACATTTTAGTTGTGGATTTTATGTGTGGGGGAGTTTATGGAATGTTTTTTATAGTGGGTTTATAATAGGAATAGTGTGATTGTGCAGCATGGCTGTAGAATTGGTTGTACTATGTTATGTTTCTAGATGTGGTTGTGAGATTGGGGGTTTGTTTTGGTTGGCATGGAGGTCTGGGTAGGATAACATTGAATAAGGATGGTAATGATTATTATGGGTGTTTCTCAATTAATAACATGCATAAATATTCCCCCAGTATCTAGAGATTGATATAATATATATCCTGAATGGGTGTTAAACTTGGTGGATATGTGAGGCAACCTCATTGTTATCAAGGCTCTTCACCTTCCGAAATAACTATTTTTGTGTTTCATATTTTTTGTTGTGCATAGTGGTTTCTCATGTAGTGATGGAATTCATAAATAATTATTTAATAATTTTTTAAATAGATATGTTTTTTTGGATAACAGAATGGAAATCGTTAAATAAATTTGTTGGGAATGTGAAATTTGTGTTATGACATGATATGTGGTGTTATGAATTTTGAGGTATAAACAAAGGTGGTAGTGTTTTGATTTTGTTTTTTTTTGGGTTTGAGAAACCATATGATAGAAATGATTTTTTGATATCATATATTTATATATTTATTTTTTTCCTTATGATTTCTATTCACACTCCATCCTCGTTGAGAAATATGTGCTGAAAACACCCATAGTCACGCAGAGGGTGTCTTTCCCAAAATCAAGATGGGAGGATGGATGGATGGACACCCTCTCTTCCTTACCCCCTTCCATGAAGTGACAGCCTATGTTTAGTCGAATAGGATGTGGTGATATGTGGTAGGAAAGGTGTTTGCAGACAATGTTATTTGTTTCCATGGTTTCTTTGGGACATGTTATGATTTTTTTTCAAAGGTTTCTTGAATATGATATGTTATGTGTTGTGAGGCCCATTTGTGTGAAGGTAAGATGTGTTGTGAGGCCCAGTTGTGTTTCAGTGGGATACGTTATGAGTCCAAGGTGTGTGCTGTGTGAGAAGTGTTGTACAGCCTATATGTGTGAGGGTGGGATGTATTGTGAGGCCTAGGTGTGTGCGGTCATGATGTACTATGAGGCCCAGGTGTGTGCATGATGAATGTAATGTGGTGTATCCGAAAGAGCTAGGAGAGCCACACTATTTACTTTTGGGGTGTGAAAGTGGATAATAAGTGGGAAAGTTGCGTGAGGTACCCTATCATAAGTTTTATTTATACAATATTAGTTCAATTTCATTACTTGGTGAGCATGCCTTAGTGAGGATGGGTTTGGTAAGTATACCTATTTATGTGCTACCAGGTTCTGTTGTTTCTTCATAGGGGAATTACTATGTTTCTTTAACATGTGAATGGGAGAATTTGGTTTTTCTACTAAGAATACCAGTATTCTCATGATATGTATATATAACTATTTTCAGGATTCACGGAGGATTTCATGGACTGTTCCAGACCATACAATATCAAATCTTGAGAGATGTTGAATTTCTTCTTATCTTTATATTGGGGTATTTAACTTGGAGACTTTTTTATTTGTATCAGTTCTATTTTACACATTAATGTGGTTAGGTTTTGGGGTTCCTTATATTGTGTCTTGGAGGATCTTGTGGATGATCCATAATATCACTCGATCGTGTTTTTCTAAAAAGGGTATTACCTCTGATATTTTGATATTTGTGCACCCTTTCAAATAGTCTTCAACTCAGGGCCTACTATAGGAGATACCAGTGGGCCATTGTCTCCCTTTCTGCATTTCTACATGAGATGGGGTATCTTTGGAAGGAGGTGGTCATGAAAATATAATCCATTATATATATATATATATATATATATATATGTTTTAGAAAAAAAATTATCTAAGAGTAATGCTTCCAAATTTTTTGGACATATGATTAAAGGTAATGGAAACCTTTACGGTTTATTTTTATTTTTATTATGATATAATATACAGTTATTGAAATTTTTGGAATGCTATAGGAATTATAATAATATTGTCTTTGAAATATGATAACCTTTATGTCGAACAACAATCTATCACATTAGGTAAGGCTGTGGGGAATGAACCCATAACCAAAGGGAAACAAGGGTATAAAACCCACCACCAGTAGTCATTAATGTTTCATTTATTTATAACAAAATGAGGATAAATATTTTTAAGTATGTAACTTTGTGATTTGTATGTCAGAATTTTTGGGTCGAGAGACAAAAGTCAAAAAATATTTTACAACCATGACCTATAATAGAATGTAAATTGGAAAACAATATCATGGATTTTATAACCAGACTCCCAAAAACATCTAAAGGGAATACTTTTATATGGATTGTAGTGGATCACAATAATAAGTCAACACACATCATCAGTATTAGTGAAGATTTGACTTTATATAATCTTTATAGTATATGTATTCAAGAATTGGTAAGGTTTTACAGAGTACAATATCCCACTATATCTATTTAATACATGAGGATTACCTCAATGTTTTGTAAAAGTATTCAGAAGTCATTGGATAAAGAATTTGGTTTCATCACTGTGTATCATCCATAAAATGATTTTCTTTCTGAGATAAAAATTCAAAACATAAATGATATGTTGAGATCATTTTATATGGATTTCAATGGTGTTTGAAATCAATCCATCCCTTTTGTTGAGTTTTCTTACTACAATAGATTTCACTCTGGAATTCAAATTGATCCTTCTAAAATCCTATATTGAATTAAGTATTTTAGTAAATTGTATTAGGATAAATCTTAATAATGAAAGAGTTGAGGACATGATCATGTTGAAGAAATGGGAAGTAAGTTTAATGAAATTCAATAACTCATAAGGGAATCACAGTATTGATAGAAATGTTATGTTGATAATCACCAAATAGACCATTGATTTGAAGATGGTAGAAAGGTGTTTCTATGTATTTTTCCATGGAATAAGATAATGAGATTTAGAAATAATGTAAAATATAGTCCATGATATATTGGTCCCTTTGAAATTATGGATCGTATCAGGATGGTATATTATCGGTTGGAACTTACATATAACCTCTCTCAAGTTGAGGATGGATTCCCTGTATCTCTCTTAAGGAAATACATACATGAAATTTCACATTTTGATAACTTATATTGCATTCATAAATATCATGATATTTCAAATATAGAATAACTAGTTGAGATTTTCGATCATAATAAAAGTTTCAATGAAATATGACTGCTCACATATTGAATGTTTTGTGAAAAAAACAAATACTTGAGGATGGAGTGTGGAAACCTGATGATATAATGAGTTTGAAGTATCCTCATTGTTTTTACCAATGTGATACTTAAAATGGGGATATAATGTAACAACCCATGATTTTAGAATTTGTTTACAAATACATTTACTTTCTTTGATAGCTTGCATGCCACAAAATACCGAGTTTTAACACACAATTATATAATTTATGAAAATACGAATAAAACATAGCCAATTAAATTGGTGTTATAAATAATAATAACTACATAATAAATGTATGTGATAATATTTTAGGTAAATAAAATATATTGATAAATAATTAATTATGTTTTGGAAATGTTTTTATATTCTTTAAAAAAAAATTTCTGAATAAAATTGATTCCTTTGTGAACGGATAATAAAATTAATTTTCCCAATTATAGGAAATTTATTTTAAAAAAAGAATTCAATTTTTGGAATCAGCATGTAAAAAATATTCTTGGTTTAATTTTTGATATTTTTTTAAAAGGTGAATTTTTTGATGAATTGTTAAAAATACATGTTTTTTTAAAAAACTGCCTTTTTTATTAATGATTTTATAATTATTTAAAATTTGAAAAATGGTTTTAAAAGTAAAATTAATTAAATTAAATATTTTTTGATCAAATTTAGTTTATTGGAATCAATTTGATATTTAAGCTTGATATTAAAACATTCTATACGTTTAAAGAGTTTTTCTTGGTAAAACAATGCTTTTATTAAATTTCTAGTAATATGAATGTGATTTGAAAAAATGGATATCATATTAATTATTAGAACAACTAATATTGTATAATATTTTTTACTTCATTTTTTGTCAAAATCAATAGTATAAATAGTAATAAATTATTAACGTAGTGAACGTAAAAATGGATTTACTTAGGGGAATGTTTAAACTACACATATTAAGGTTAAAATAACATTAAAATATGTCCAAGTCACATTTTATAGACATATTTAGACCATTTATCACCTAAGGTAATATTTATTGAATTTTTGATACATTTTTAATGTTGAAAATGGGGGTACAATTTTTTTCATTTAAAATTTTTGGTGCATCCCACCCCCACAAATAAAATGGAACCCTATCTCTTATCCACATATCACTTACAAATTTCTTGGTCCAAGAACTAACCACAAGACTTTCTTAATTCAAGACCCACATCATTGATACCTTATTTTTATTACTAAACCCTCATAATAAGGCTTTTTAATGATTTATGTCTATTGTTTTCAAGGAGGGTCATTTTCAACTTTATTTATAACATGTTAAAATGAAATTTTTTGACATATATGAAGTTAATCGATTTCCTCACTGCAAAAAAATTATAATCTTAGCTTATTCAAAATGTTATCAATGGTATTACAATGAAAAATAATTTTATAAACCTTATACAAATCTATTTTATTTTATTCTACAAAATATTTGGATTTATTTCTAGACTTTAACTTCTACTGAATTGATGGTCATATTATATCCTGAAACATTCAGTTTATTGTGATTATTCTCCCATGTACATTAAATTTCTATTAAATATGAATAATTTTTTTATTTCTAAAACCACATGTAATTTATAGATACTATGTTTCACTATGAACATTATTTTATTCATTGGGGAAATCATTTTTAAATCCGTATTGTTTACTAAATAACGATTTTTTGATAAGGAATATTTTTTATAAATTGAATTGATTAATCAATTAATGATGAATTCATTGGACAAGTAGTGATAGGTGGAAAAAACAGTTAAAATCCTCTATATGAACATATATATCCAATGACAGAAATTAGTTGGACAAATTAAATATATTTTGTTCTACGCCTACCCATTGATTAAAATGTATTTTCAATTGGATTTTATGGTAGATATATCATGATGTCTGAGATTATGAAGTAAAAATTTAAGAATTTCCTTCATTGATATATTATTTGTTATTATTTTATGATATTAATTCATTTATATTATCCATGGATTCATTTTCTACACAATTTATCGACTAAATGAAATATTTTTTCAGCTATTTACATTTACAAATTGATTATTCCTTATTTACCCATGATTTAATTTTTTTGTATGTAACCATTAATGAGGATATAATCTCACCATTTCACGTGTTTCCATTTCCCTGGGATATTAAGATGTATTTTATGAATAATATCAAGGATGATTGAATACATATTATTCTATATATTTTATATGTCCAATGTAATTTAAGAATCATGTATGTTTCTACTTCTCTAAGACTTATAAATTGATCGATCTCTCATGGTGATATCACATGTATCAATTCCAATGTAATAAAGTAAAAAATCAATATATGGGCCACTATAGTGTGAGCTATGAAACTAGATTGGTAGAGATATCCATTATTTTGTTTACATTTTTACCAGTTGTATATGATATATCCAAGATATATTTTATTGATGTACTATTACAAGTATGAAATGAAAAATTGTTTATTTTTATATAAAATAATGTAACTATTTACTATTGGAGAGAATTTACATATGATGTGTATTTATAACTATTTTTATTTTATAGGAAAAAATTATTGGTTTTTCATCTACTATGTTTTTATGGTTGCCTTTACCCAAGGGTATAGTCTCTCCACCTATTTATGTCATCACTCCTCACTATTCGACATCTTCTAGAATGGATAGAGGAATTCATGAGGTGTGTCTAACCTAGTTCGGTTATAGAGGATGTGATCCATTCCATGGATTCTACAAAATTTTTAATTATTTTTATATAACTATTTACTCATTGTATTAGAGAATATATTACAAGATTGAAAAAAAGTAAATTGATTTGATTACTATAACAAATTTAATTTTGTTTCTCAACTAGACAAGACTAATTGATAATAAACCATGATAATGTCACACCTTATAATCTCAGTTAAGTATTGGGGGTAAAACAGTATAATATTGGGGTATAATTCCTTAGGTATCTCAAAAATATTAGATAGAACAATATATAATAATGTTAGGTCATTGGTAAATATACTAGGTTTATCTCCTATCCATGAGGTTTTTACGACCTTACATATTTCGAGATGACATCCTCCAAGACCTTATATGCTATTCCTTTTACTTTTCTACTTTTTATATTATAAATAGTTTTACTTTGATATATCAATTAGTATTTATGACTTTAACCTATAATGGTTTGACGTCAGTCTTATTGATTCTTCCCCATTATTTCATTTAGGATTTCTTCCACCTATGGGTGAATACTTATTCCAATTTGGTCTCTAATTTTTTATTCTATCATTTTTTCTTACAGCCAAAATTTCCTTTTTTTTATTGGTCATTGTGAATATTTTATTTTCATTTATGGTTACTACTTTGAATTTGATGTACTTTTCTATCTCTTTTATTGTTTTAAATCATTTTCTTCAGGGTAGAGTTTTTTTCCTCAAGGATCTATCTTTTCTAATGGACTCAACCTAGACTAGTCTTCCTCATGGGGTCACATTCCTCCTTTAAATTCCATATCATGACCGTAATATATAGAGGTATATTTGATTCAATCTTGTTTTGAGGTGACTATGAACCTAGTCATGAAAGGACGAAATAAATCATACATTATCATGATGATATTAGTGTTTTTTTCATTATTAAGAGTCTCTAAACTAGTGTTGTTGGGGGTTCAATGTGGCAATTATAGACATCAATGGTGGTAGTTTTGATCGTAGATTACTTTTTTTTCATTAATGATTTCTCTTCCTTTGGGACATTGTGGGTTGTTTCATTCTAGTGGTTTATTTTGTTTCATTCCACTATAGATTATTTTATTAATGTTTTGGGTGTTATCTACTAGTGTCTTTTTTAGTATAGATATTTTTAGCATTTAGGGTAATATATCAACTTCATTTTACAATGGTGTTTTCATAGGATGAGGTCATATATTGATAATGTGATGATGGGTTATAAGTGAGACTCTTTATATGATGATATGTTATGGTGGTGTCCAATGATAGAGATTTGATATGTTATGGAGTGATGTTTTTCTAAGGGTGATAATGTAGATGTTTCTATGATTTTGTTATGATTAGAGCGATGGATCTAGTTTTTCCAATGACAAGGGGTTCCTAGTGGGAAAAATTGAAATTGGTGAATTACTAAAAATAAAATCGGTGAAACATCTGTCCGGGGTCTTGCTTTGGATCAAGGAATCTTGTGAAATTCTATGGATTACATGGTGTGAGGCACGAAATACTCTTGGATCCAGTTTCTCATTATCTATGGCATGAATTTTTTATATTTTTGATTTTTTTATTATTTTAGAGTGTAAATATTTTTCTGGATTTTTATTAAAACCTTTTATGAGTATGAATAATTGGTTGGTCACTACAAAAAATGGGATTTGGTATAAAATTTTAAAAAATTATTACCAAGGATGGTATATACATGGTTGGATAGATATGAGATGATGAATATAAATTTATTATCTATTAATTTTAACTTTTTTAGAAATATCTCAATGATATTATTCCTATACTATAGTTATAGTTGTGGTAGTAGTGGTGAATCATCCTTTAGAGGACCTATATGATCACATGTATCATGATGTCCTTACTTCTCCCCATAGTGCATAATATCTGCAACATCCCGTTCATGGTCAACCAAATCTGTACATAATCTAGGTATCTATATGTCTTTATGTATGTCCCCCATATATCAAACGATTTGGGAACATATCATGGATCTAATGATACCATGGGGAGACTATACAATCTTTTAGGTAACCATAATGAATAACTGAAATAATTATAAACATCATCTATAACATAATAGTAGGTTACACAAATTATGATAATAAACAAACCATTACAAAATAAACATGATATAGAAATAGATGAACCTATTTTTATTTCATACAATTCATACATCAAGAGTAATAATGGTTAGAGATTTTAGGTAAATAAAAAATAATTGAAAATATCTAAACTAATAAATTAATTTAAAAAACTATGTATGATGGTATTCAGAATCCCATATCAGACTACCAGTTATACATCATTCTGAATTTTATTCCATAGGTTCCACTCTCTTAATTTCATCCATGCCCATGAATTGTTTCTGTCAAAAAAGGGGCACATGCAATGTATTAGAAATATAATCAGTAATCATCCACTAAAAGTTTTTCCAAATCGATCCACCACATATGGGTGCATGAATAATGTGATATGAAAATAATAATTATGAAATAACACCTATTATATCATAGAATGAGCAATATCCACCGAGATGAATAACCTTACATCCTATGAGTAGTTCAATATTGAGACACATATTTCCATAGTTTAATTAAAATAAGAGTATGATTGACTTATCACCTATTATAATATCTTGTGGGTTAAAGTGATATCTATATTAGAAAAAATACCAACCTTGTACAAAAAACATATAATGAATTATATGTCACAAAAAATATATTATAATATATTCCAAGAAAATACATAAAAAACACGCCCATAAATATTGAGGTCTAATTTCATTGGGAAATTACACAGTAATACAGATAGTGAGAACAATTATTTAGGATTTTATTCCTATCTTCATATTTTTATTTGAGATGTCTGCTTACTCGTACAAAAAAATTGGATATCCTAGGGAAAAACATTAAATAAATTTGTGAGGTATAATTTAGATGTACAATTTCTTCTTTTAAATCTATTAAAGATTTCTATATATATTTTTGGACCTAAGTACTTAGACTACATGATATTCTGTGTCTCGGTGTTCCCATGATTAATTTTATGAAAATATTAAATATATTTTCTAATATGAAATAATAGTGTCTTTATTAAAATGAAATAACACTCATATTAAATATCTATTCAGAAATATGAGACCATATTTGAGTCTAGAATGTGATGTTTACCCTTAGTACAACGTAAAACTAGTGGACACAAGGAATTCAGATTTGATGATAGTTGGGGGTGTGTCTAGTTAAAAAAAAGAAATAAGTTTGTTTATATTATTTAAGCTAACATATTTTGAAATTTTAAATGTACATAGTTAAAAATAAACTATCTAGGATTAACATCTTGTTCCTGGGAGAACTGGACGCTTCTCCTTCCTCCATCCATTTCAGAATTGTTATCCGATGATGGAAAATCTCTGGATTAGAGAATATTAGGGAGCAGTGACCACAATGAATTATTAAATTCCATAAGTAGAATGTTACTTAATACTGAATGATCAAATATCCAAGTAAGACTCACAAAATGATCGATTGTTTTGTTAACAATTAAATTGTTTGATTAGGATCATCCCTTTTATGAGCTTCACCAATTTTTGAACTTTTCATGTTCCCATGTAAAGATTTATATTGACTAATAAAATTCTTACTTACCCTAAATATCCCCATTCATAAAATTATAACATAAATACTTATAAATTATCATTAAACCATTGTTATTCTACATTTTACCCCTCAATTTAATAGCATTAATAATTTTTGGACCCGAACTCATGATTTGACTTTTTAGGGAAAGATCAAGCACCATCAGACCACCAGGTTTGCAACGATTTCATGGGATATTATGGGTTTAGAAATATATGATGGATTTGGGGTTTTATCATGGAATAAGAAGTGTTTATTCTCATGGATTTGAGATGAGAGATCGATGGAGGTGATGGGATTGAGTGGAGGTGCGACAGTGCGTACAGGTTCTCACAGAAAATAACTAGATTTAGTTATCACCAACAGTGTTATAGTAATTCCTAGATTGAGAAAGATCCTTATATTTTGGGATGGAACAAATCAATTATAGATGGTGGGGAGATTAGACCTCGAATTCAGACAAAAGATCTATGTTTTTTTGGAAACCATGACTGCATGCCATGTAGAACAATGAAAACAAACATGTGGCCCCTTTTCTATGGAGGACATGGTTTTGGAGAATTATAAGGATGTAATGATATATAAATATCCTTCATTACATGTATCCCATTTCTTATACAGTTGAGTTGTGTGGTGAAGAACATGGGTCTGACTCTATGTGGGAAGACATGGTCGGGGACATGGTTGTGTATGAAGTACAGAGAAATGGCCATAGTGCATGGGAAGTGACCCTGAGTGGCATTGGAAAATGTTTTAAACTCCTTAATAATAATTTAGATCTATATAGTAAGTGATATTTGTACCTATAATGACATTTACAAGTGATAAAACAGAACCACATGTAGTGTGGGCCTCCTAACACACTTTTTACCACTTGGTTTCTTCTAGGGATCTTCTAAATATTGTATCTCTAATGTTTGGACTCATATATTATATATGACTAGCATATCATAAGTTTGTTTATTCAAAGAATACAATGGTACCATGATATTTGAATTATGAGATATGATGTGATATGTTTTAATTATGACGCTTACTTGGGAAACTTTCGATGATGATAGTGACAACCTAGGATCACTAGAGGTTTCAACGTGGAACCCACCAGCTAAGTGGGCATGGTCCTCTATCATCCATCAGTGAGTGGAAAACTCTCATTGGAATAGATAATGTTCCATCATCCACCTTTCAAATTGGAACCCTCCAGCATGGACATCACAAAGGTCAAATATATTTTAGATTTGAACGCTCTAGGAGGATTGGGAATGGTTCCTCAATGGAACATTAGAGGGAACCCTCCCACAAGATAGGTCATGGGTCTTATATCGATTAATAGAGTGGAACTATCCTATTAAGACATGTCACAATTCTTCAAGCATTAGAGTGGATCCCTCATGCTAGGTAGGGAATGGGTCCTCCATCATCTACTTGGTTGGAACCCTCCTATTGGAATAGTGTATGGGTCCTCTATCTATCAACTAAGTGGAACCATCTTGTTGTACCAAAGAACGAGTCCTCTTAAATGATATTGATTCCACTAAACTATGTG
This sequence comes from Viscum album, assembly GCA_963277665.1. Taxonomy (NCBI): domain Eukaryota; kingdom Viridiplantae; phylum Streptophyta; class Magnoliopsida; order Santalales; family Viscaceae; genus Viscum; species Viscum album. The sequence goes on along the minus strand of OY728151.1, from coordinate 1,433,624,738 downwards.
AAACAATGATGATGTGAGGCTAGACTTGTATGTAATTTACTGGGTAGACGTGGCAGATGTTGGGAATCAATGGTGAACTTCAAGAATGATTGGAGAGTCTTTTCATTGGATGATCTAACAGATAATGATCTCCTTCATCTCCCTTTAAGGATTCATTTTATCAAGGATATATATATCTGTATCCATTTTGTGGGATTTAGTTACTCTACTACTATTTCTATCAAATATGTGTGGGGTAGTCCACCAAATATTCATTTTTATATTCTCATGGTTGGATGAGATTACTCAACTAAAATTGATGTAAAGGAATCAACATGTAACCCATCTTCACACACTATTGATCACCTTGTTCATGGATAAGGTTACCCTCTATCTCTCTCAGTTTGGGTTGAGTTGCACCCTGTTAACTATCCACTATTGTTCTATTCCCTTTAGTGTCTCGTATTTACCCCCTTTGGCTTTCATGGTGTCTTACCAAGTATGTATATACTCACACCTCTATGGGATATCTCCATTCATGTCATTTCATATGCATACAATAGAAAGGTCGGTGGTAATTTCAAATGAGCTTAGGGATACTTGTATCTTTGGACTGCTTATCATTGTAGTAAATTGGAACTTAGGAGTTTGGATCATATACAATGTTACTTTCTAGTTTCTATATACTGAGAAATCCTTTTGGATGGGTGTTAAATTTTCCCATTTACTGTTCATTTAGAATTGTTGTACTATTATTCACCCTAGAGGTTTTTCAGGCTTTGTTTACATTCTATATATTTCATATTTTTATTATTATTCTGTATCACTTATATATTGAGGTGGTCGGGTGTGCGCTTACATGTACTTTATTTAACGTACTCCCACTTTGGATTTGACTTTTGGCACGGGTCAACACCCCTAGCCTATGGATGAAAGCTTTGGGTAGTTTCAATCAAAGACCTAGTTAGGGCCTGATTATGATATATTGGTATCAAATGTGGTTCTGTCCTTGCAATGGTATTTTGAATAGTCCCCTTATAAGTATTTGGATATGATTAGGTAAAAAATTTCAATTTTTCTTGAGTTGACATCTTAAGCTAGGAAATCCAATTATTTTATGTGTGGATTAAGTATCCATTCGAGAGGGCATTGAGTACCTTCTTATTGACTTGGAACACTATGAGACATTGGTTGTAGAGATCAGTGGTACATGCATTATATAAGATTTAATCTATGACTTTAATTCTTGAGTCATCTCCATGTTTATATATATATATATATAATCATTTGACCATTGCATGTCTTGATTAAATTTTCTATATTCCCACATGGTGATATCTAGATAGGTTGAAAATTCTGAATTATGAAAAGCATTGATGAGAAATGAGGCCTCAGTTTAGGGTACATCATATAAACTTCTTCCTCCAAGTGGTGGGTAGTAGTACCACATCCTTTCTAGCGTAAGATTATCCCGGTAGATAATTTTGAGGATTCATGTACGTTTAGTGAGGTTTGAGAGTTACAACACCAGGTCCTCTAAAGTAACATGGAAAATGCGATCTCCAAGAAGCATGGGATTGTCTAGAGTTGATGGTTTATATTTTTAGTCTCATCTGGACATCAACAAATCATGTGTTTTCACATGAAACTTGCATTTTAAATGGATCATCTAGGTGATGGTGGAGTCTTGTTACCCAGATGCACGTTGAGTTGACACTCACATATATTGACTTCTAGAAGCCAATCTATGAGGAGTAATACCCCTCATAATTATTTTTGGTTTAGATTCTGGAGCTTCAAGAGCTGTAATAGGGTGGGATGATAGTTAATGAGTATATGGTGAGGTTTACAGACCTTTTGTAGTATTCGTACATCATGATCTGGGATGGGTACTTTTGAGAATGAATGATTGAGAAAGGAATCTCTCAAGAGATCTATGCATTGTAGTAACCTTGTGCATCCCCCCTAAATAAGTTTTTTGGAGTGGGAACTAGTAGAATAATGATTTTTGTTAGAGTTAGTCCCAATAGCTATAGTGGGCAATGTGAGCCATATAGCTGAGTCGTCTATAGCTATTATTAGGTGCGAGTCGACAGGATCTCGGTGCAAGAAATACTATCCTGATCTAACTCATATGTAGGGTCATTCACCATAATGAATGTTCATAGGACCATGGAAGACCATATAGGGGTTGTTTTATGCTTGTGACCTATGAGGTCACTTAGTGAAGGACATCCCCACTAGACGTACTGAGGAGCACATGTTGGTATATGAAGTAAAACCATAATATAGAGAGCACCGTGATCAGGGACCACCATGGTGATGGAAGAGTGGCCCTAGGGAGGTTAAGTTGGTAGGGGATCTTGATGAGATATGAATGTTGGAAGGCACTATGAGATACTTTTAACAACAACACCACATTGTATCCCCCATCAGGATTAGGGAGCCATCAATAATGGTCGTGGACATCTGTAGGATTTGAATGATTATAACCCCAAATCACACAAGATGATTAGAGGTATGATCTATGTGTTTATATACTATTTATTTATTATTATTAGAAATAGGTTCCAATAATTCATTCATCTCTATACATTGTGGGTGAGATCTAGAGCTCTCGGTTGAGGCCTGAGCCCAACAACTTCGTCTCAAGGTTCCTATGTAGAATGATTGTTCTATATCTTTTATCAACTAGTTGTGAGAGTTTTCATTTGCTGGATATAGGTTAATGTGGGATCTTTTGGTCATCATGATGAAAAATTGGTACATAATATACGATATGGACTAGTTGCCCACGGTTTGAGATTAGATTGATTATAACCTATGATGATTCAGATGAATTTTCATTAATTAGATGAGATTTACCTTTCCGGGTGGGTGATATCTCATGTTAGGGTGAGTGAGTACACTGATCAGGAGACTGCATCCGATCACCCCTCAGTTGTTTAGTATATCCCTATGTGTAGAAGGATCATCTTGCACCTTGATTCATTAGGTCGTTTATAATTATATAGACATCTTCCATGTGGATGTTCTGGGACTACCTCTGTTGTAGGATTTGGAGTCTTCTATAGAATTTTTATTTCGTGACCCCTTTATATATTCTTCTTAATATCCTATGGACCCTAGCAATCTCTAGGAGATGTAGTTGTTGTGGCTAACCTTTTTGAGAAGGGATTCATCATACCTAGTGTGTCCCCCTGGGGAGATTCAATGTTTGTTTAGGAAGAAGGTGTACATGATACTACTACTTTTCTTGGATTATCATCACCTTTACTAGGATACAATAAATAAAAAATACCCATTTTGAGGATTTATGACCTATTTGTCCATTTCTATGGAATGATAATGTTCTAGAATATCTATCTCAGAGATTAACACCACTAATTGAGGGTTCATGAGGATGATATTACAAAGATGGAACTATGTTGTCTCTATATACACTCTATGTTCCTAGTGATACCCTACGGTTCAATGAATTCCAGAGCTGTATTTATGGCTATGATGAAATGAATCCTCTAGCTTTTCCTAGACTAGTTTTTTTATTCGTTGATGACATACACATATAATCTGTGAGAGAAAGAGAGAATATATAACACTTGTGTGAGGTTCTATATTTTTTATGAGAGAACTAGCTATATTTAAATATCAGGATGTTTTAGTACTAGATTTAGGATTATACCCTTCTGGGGAATGTCAGGTATTCTCATGGTATATCTATAGGCCTAGAAAATATCGACATAGTTATTTCCTAAGAGCTAACGTAGAATGTGTTAGAGGTCGATATCTTTTTTGGCATAGATGGGTAAAAAAAGAGGTTTCTGGTTGACTCCACCTTGATTATATCTGATCTGACCACCCTGACAGGAAAGGGTAGCCTTTTACCTGAAATATGTAGTGATAAAGGGACTCCAAGCAGTTGAGGATGACGCTAATGTGTGGTCCTATGTTGAGACCACAATAGGTGGGTGTAGAGTACATAGTGTATTGAGCTGCCTCTATATATAGGGTTGAACGCATGTTGATGCAGTGATAGATAGTTATGACATACAGTTCAAATAAGGTGAGACCTAATGAGTTGAACTACATGACTCGTGAACTAGATATTACAATAGTAACCTTTTCCATAGGGATGTGATGGAAGCATCTTATAGGAGAGATCTTTATGGTGTACTTAGACCATCAGAGTCATAGGTATGTATTCAAATAGAGAGATTTTAACCTTAGCTAGAAGAACTGGTTGAAGTCTCTATAGTAATATGAGTTATAGAGAGTCTATACTATAGAAACGTTTGAAATAGCAGTAGTTTTCGATAGTAGAATGTCTGATTTCCATTTGGTGTATGAGGCTTCAGAGTAGATGGATTCCATTTAGTAGACCCTAGTGGAGTAGGAGGGTGAAGTTTTTCTTTAGTCTATGGTGATGAATTCCTAGATTCTCTAGAATGTGAGAGAGTCCCAGTTGGGAGATATTTCCTGTAAGGTATTGTGTGACTATATATCCATGGTTTATTCATCATATTTATTTTTTGAAGGAAGTAATAACATCATCCTTTTATAGAGACAGTCGGTGGACTAAGTCACGATGCATGTAGAGGCGATCCAAGAGTTACATAGCTATCCCCAAGATACACATACCCATGTGGGATAAATTGAAAGAGAACATCACTAGTTGATTTGGTTTCCTGAAAATTGATAGATCATGGGTAAGTTTGTTTCTCGGTTCCACACCTTTCAACTGGTGAAGGATTGTCACTAGGATCCCACATGTTTTTTTATCCCATGGAGTTCCAAGAGTTGATATGGGATGACACATCCATGTAATTTTTTTCAAGGAATCCATTGAGAGAAAAGGGACATGACTCCATCATGGTGATATTTGATATACTCAAAATGTTGGAATATATCCTTACAATAAAGTAGTAGAGTTTATTGGATTGTTTGGGGAAGTTGTACGTATAAGAGATTGTTCTTCTTCATGGGGTGTCCTAAATTATTATTTATAACCATGATGCATAATTCACATCATGGTTTTGGAGAGGATAGATAGAGGCATTCAAGACCCATATAGGGAAGAGTACAACCTTTCACCACTAGAAATTGGGAAGAATGAACACCCGATTCATGTGTTGTATGATATGACAATGGATTTAATGTTCCACATCGACTGGATTTGGGAAGATCAATTTCCCATTGTAGTGTTTGTGTATAAAATGTGATACAATTCTACTATTATCATGAAACCATTTATGTAACTATATAGGAGACCTTTTAGGTCATGCTTAGGATGGAAAAAAATTGGAAAGACATATCTGTTGTTTCCAGAGTTAGTGCATGTTAGAACAGAGAAGGTCTAAGTCATCTATGAGAGGATGAGGATGTCCTAGAGTAATAGAGACCATGTTTTCCAGAGAGACTCCCCATGACAATAATTTCTGAGGTTTGGCTAGAGCATAAATCAATCTTCTAGGTTCATTAGACCATCTGATATCATAATGAGTATTTTCAGCGTTTCATAATTCCTCTCCCTAGCCCCTTAGTTAGAGTGGGTTCATGATGTCTTTTATGTATTTTAGCATATGAGATAAATGTATGAACCAACACATGTAATATACTGGGTAGAGATTGACATCAAGGATGGAAATTTTTTTACAAATCACATAATGGGATTTTATGATTGATGAGAGAGGACCCAACTTGGATGATACATACCTTTCGTTCATGTGTTTTGGAAGCATGGGAACATGAAGAGTAGTTATTGGGAATGGGAGATCTAGATGTGGGCTTAGTATCCCATGTTTTTACATTAATATTGCTAGAGTTTGTGTCCTAGAACAAACTATTTGTAATTTGATTAAATGGAAATATAATGTATTTAAATATTAAACATATTATTACATATTGTTCATTTTTATACATGAATATGATGTAATAATGTCCTAGAGTATTGTTTTTGCATTGATAAGTTCATGGAAGTTCCCCACTCTAATGAGAACCTTGAAATGCAATAAATTGTTTTCTTAAATATAGATCTTTGGTTAGGTGACATACTGTGATGGGAAACATAATATACATACTATGATGTGAAAGTACTCATAAGAAGACGATAATTCCTCTCACGAAGTTTTCACTTGGTAATCTCCAAGACATTAGATTATGAGAACAGACCTACCAATAAGAATTACGCAAGTTTTGGTGTCATCAAATTTTCTTATCTGTGAGTGTCTGTAATGATCCTTAGACCATAATATAACCATTATTATGTGTCACGACTGGAACACATTGATTTACTTATGAAAAAAGTAATGAAAGCAGTTGGTGGGAATTACTAAACATTGGGAGCATCACAAGTGGCAATATATTAATGTATAAGTTATGAAATTATTTGCCCCTTCCATTTATGGAAGTTGAAATATTTTCCATTTCATTGAAATATAACCATTTCATGAAATTCAAAGGCCATAGTGTAATAACGAGTTTATTTCAGGTAGTAATAGAATAATGTATCAAGCATAAAGGATGATGATTCTATCGTGAAACCAGCATGATAAGATATTTAGATTAAGGGATTATACTACACAGTGTGTGTTTGTATATGAATGTCATTTTTGAAACATTAAGTTATTTCCCTTGAGTTATTTAACCTATTTTTTGATAGAAATCATGGACTTTAGGCAAACCCGCCTAATTCCGATGATAGATAACCCTAGAGGGTCACAATCTATGTTTTTTAGTGGGATCAGTTAAATTATATTTGACATTAGTTGATGAAATAAATATTATTATCAACACTGTGGAATAATTTCTATTCATGTTTGAATAATTTTAAAAATTAAATATGTATTTATTCACAATATTGTGAATAAAATATATTTATTTACATTATTGAACATTTAATAAATATTTAATTACTAGTTTTTAAATATAATATTTATTTATGAGAATAAATTATCTATTTCATTATTCAAGTGTTCAATAAATGGACATAGTGTTTGAGTGGACCAAGGTCAATCCAGTAGTAAAATAATTATTTACAAGATAGTAAATAATTATATAACTAGTTGGCCCATGTTAAAATAATAATAACACTGTTATTATTTTGTGATGTGAATTTTTTTTATGATTCTACTTTTCTCATGTTGTGACACCATAAATAATGATGTGGAATCATTATTAAGATAAAGGGGTTTATCTATGGTTTTGAATGTATTTAATTGCTGGTAGGTAATTAAATATTGTAACTGAATCCCCATGTCAATAAATAGACATGTACATCTGTTGTACAATGTACCAAACCACATACTTGATGAATTGAGAATTGTTGAGACAAACAATTTGTCTCTCCAATCCTCTTCCGTCCACTCTTAAGAATGATAGATTTTCATCAAGAATGAAGAACTGATGATCATGAATGACCAATGCAGGACACTCACTTCCCCGTGCTAGCACCTAGAGAATGAGTGGTGTTGATCGGATTCCATCAGAGAACATGTGTCTCCCCACTATATGGATTCTGGTTTGGATCCTTTTAAGCATATTGAAATAATATGAAAGGGTCATTTCAGATGATTAACATCATCAAAAACGAATGTGCCGAAGTTATAGGTATTGTATTTCTTTATTAATTAGATTAATTTTAAACATGACATGCTAGATCCTCTCCAAAGGTTTCGAACATCTTCATTCAATATCTAAATAATTGATTTTATTTTGTGGAGACTGACGTTCATCATCGTTTTGATCATGGAATAATCATTGATCCAAGAAAATATTAGATTTGGGTTCTATCCCAACCACGGTTCTACTACGCCGATAACCTTCAAGTTGTATCAGAGTGGTTACATAACATATAATAATTAATTAATTAATATGTTGAGGATTTATTTTTTAATAATTTTTTTTCTCAATTCAAGGTTAATAGTTCTTATAATTTGGATTTTGAGATTTATTCTCACTCTTTTCATTTCTCATAGATTTAACAAGGAAAAAAGATATTATAATTAAAATTAAAATTGAGAACTCATAAGGAGGTGCCGATAATTCTTCCCAGGTGACACTAGAGTACACACCGTGTGTTCAGACTTACATGTTGTGTTATCAGCCATACATTCCATGTAATCCAGACTACACACCGTATAGCCATGTTCAATGCATCAGGAGTAATTTATCTATTACTCATGTTTTGTTCATTTATTTCACATTGTGTTGTCAACTATATACCATGTGTTGAATGGGAAAGATATGCACACTCTTACTGGTTTAAACACCATGTGGCCAACTGGACACATCGTGTAGTATCTTCAGGTCACGGACCAAACCATGTATTCCATACATGATTAAGCCGACCAGTAAATTTGTAACACAGAGATAAAATGGTGTGTAAACCACTGTATACACTGTGTACTCCAAAATTTCAGAAGTATGCCTCACACGTCGAGTCCCTAAGCATGTAATTCAGGAATGATGGTGATGTTGTACACTTCGTGTAGTTGGAACTACATGCCATGTACTTTACAAAATTATAAAAAGATAAATCTTTACTTTTTGTGTAATGTTTGGAACTTCGTATCATGTATAAACCCAACTATAATTTGTTACTCTATGAATTGAAGAATCAGATGAGCCATATTTATGAAGAGTAAAACAATATACGAATATAATAAATGATGGGTTGATTATATTGGATATTCACCAACTTACATCCAAGGAACATTTATGCAATAACATTAGAATCTCAAGGAAATTTAAAAAAGTACTAAGATAAAATAATTGGCTAATTAAAGATATTAATTAATCGACCCAAGAACAATTTATCTTAATAAGAACGATGAAAGAATGGAATAATAGTATATTAAATACATAACTCGTTTAATGTTTGAGGGTCATCATGAGCTAGACCAACACCTTTTGTATGTGATTGGTTTCTTTTTAATTTATTTATTAAATTAATTATCGTATAGTAGGCCATCTCTCCTCATTAATCTGTAGGGAATGTTTTCCCATGGTTTCATTTATGTAACCCCCATTTTACCCCTCATTTGCATGCGAGCTTAAAATCATACGTAATGGATGGAACTCCCAAGATAGTGGAAGTGGTTGGAGCTAGATCAGAGACCAAACCAATCCTAAGAGATAAAGATTGGATATGTGGAAAGACGTAAACATGAACCGAAAAGGTTTAATATGTTTATCCCCTAGGTCAGGGTTAATTTATTTACGGCTAGATAATCAAACCATTAGAATATCTCACGATCATGCCATTTTCTTTATTTTATTTCTTTCAGTTGCATGGTTTATCATTATTGAGGTGTACTCATGATCCCATAATTAATGAATTAAACAATTATTCAAGATGAAACTAAAATAAAATAGGCTTATGCCAAAATGTTTGACCCTTTGTGAGATAGTTGTTTTAATAATCACCAATCATACCAATCTTCAAATTCCATTAATTCATATATTAAGTTAACCATGTCAATGCATTTTTATCAATGATAAAATTATGTCACATGGTATAATAAATTTCGATAAGTCAATAAATTATTGATATTAATGTTTCAATATGTTCACAAGTGTATATATACATGTATTTATGAATTTTATTTAATCTCATAATATTATGTATAAGATAGACACATTGTCTCTTTTTCAAAGTACCTAACACTGATAGTTCAATGGAGTCACCGCTGTCTGACTCACCGATGAGGACTCCTCGATCGATGAAGTCACCAATCGATGAAGAAAAAGATGTAGGACTCACTATTAGAATAAATGAAACACTGAAGGATGACTCACCGATGATTGGTCACACCGATAGTCCAAGTAACTCACCGATGGACAACTCACCAATGGGCGATGCACCATTATTTCAAAAGACTTACCGATGGACGAGTCACCAATGAGAGAAACACTAATTGTTAAAAATGAGCTGTCGATGAAGAATCACTAATTACATGACGAATCGATTGCTCAATTGACCCACTGAGTCCCAGAGTCACTTATACCGATGGAAATGACTCACCGATGCAGAGAATCATCGATGTTGATCGAATGATGCTGACAGACTAATGATGAAATAATGATTCCAATGACTCACTGATAGAGAGAGTCACTAATGATGGAAGACTAATGATGAAACACTGATGATGACACACCGATACTTATGAATAACCGATAGTCATAAAAAAATTCATTAATTTATTTATTTATATCTAACATTCAAATTTAAACAAATTAATTTTTCTAAAACTATTTAATTTTGTCTGTAGGACATTCATTAGATAGTATGGGGTATATGAACATGGGGAGATCTTCATGTATGTTGTACCTCGATGTATAAAAGAATTAAAAGATGGATTATACAGATACATGAATGAATATAAAAAATGAAAATCCTGTAACTCTCTCGAGCATAATTAAAAATACTAAGAACTCAAAGGAAGAACATATAGGGAGATCAACAAGAAAAGATAAACCTACTGAGTTGACTAGAAAATCATACCAAAAAATAAGTGAACATATCATACTCTTGGAAGTCAGAGCACATAGACAATGATAAACTATTTCAGATCATTCATCAAAAAGAAGGACTCAAACTTCATTTCCGCAATATCAACGGAGTCCAAAGCTGCACTACATAGAACAAATAGACTTATAAACCATATTCTACATTTTTAGCTCTGTTGTGTTATTTTATCAATAGTTTTGGGAAGTGTGTGTATCTATCTGTTACACACACATTGAATCTTATTCATAACTGTAGGATACTTTATATCCTCAAACTCTCTATCATTTTATTCTTTGAATCCCATGAAGAATAGTGGAAGAGGTCAAGTGTGACCTGTTTGTTGTTTTTCTGATGAATAATTGTGGTATAGGTGAAGTGTGACCTGTAAACCTTATTTGTTGTTGTGAACCCCGATCCAGGGTGTGAATCAAACTATTTGTTCATTTAAACAACTTTATGGAAGGTTATCACCAAGTAGATAGGACTAAGTATCATCTTGAGTCTGAACCTCTTGTTTATTTACACTGAGCTTTTACCTTTTTAGTTTGTGCATAATTTTTATAACATATTTCATAAAACAAAATTCAACATTTATAGTTAGTATAGAAATTGTTTATAATAGTTTTGAAGTAGTATATTAGTTTCAAAGGTTATATTGATCATTAGATTAATATATCTGAGAACTAATAAATCTTCTGTGAAATTAATTGAAGCTTCAATAATATTATAAATTCACAACAAAATGACGTAGATTATATTTTAAATTGGGGGAAATTTTCAAAGAACCAATTTTATCATAATTTTTTTAGATACCCAATTCATACCCCTATTTATTATTCTACTCCGACCAACATTTGGTATTAATGGAGATTAATGTTTTTTCAATATTCAAAGATTTTTTAAAATATTTTTATCTGTGGTTGTAATTGTATTTCAATGATCTTAAAATTTCTGTTATTTATAAATTTTTATCTCTGTAAAATATTATTCTACAATATTTATTATGGAGAATAGACTAGACGAAGCTGCTACCAACATACCTCTATTATTTAATGGAAATAATTGTTCCTAATGGAAAATTAAAATGAAAATTCTTCTAGGAAGTATGGGTTTTGAAATTTTGTCTTCAATTGTAGAAGAGTATAAGATTTTTTCTACTTCTAGAAATTCATGGGACAACTCAACAAAATCTATGTATAAAAATAATTGAAAATCCAAGAATTCCTTATACTGCTTTTCAGGATATGAAGAATTTAAAAGAACATCTACATGTAAAACAACCCATGAAATTTTGGATAATTTATTTGTTTCACATGAAGGAACTTATAGTTTTAAGTAAATAATACATAACACATATACTATGGAATATGATAACTTAATATGAATCCTAATGAGCCTATTTCAGACATGTATCTCAGGTTTAATGACATAGTGAACACCATGACCTCTCTGGGAAGAGATGTTAATGGCAAAGAAAAAAACATGTGGATTCCCAGATACTTAAATGATAGATGGAGATGAACATCTATTTAAATTAGAGAATCATGTAACATCAGAAAATTACCTGTCAAGGAACTCATTGGAAAGCCGGTGATGTATTATAAAGAGCTAACGGACAACAATGATGATGAGGATGACCCAAAAGTAAAATTTGTAGCCTTCAAGACTACTGCTTCCAAAAGAAAGGACAAAGAGATATTTAATGATGGTGTTGAAAGCATAAGTAGTGAAGAATCAGCTTCAAATAGTGGCGAGGAAATGGTACTGATGGCAAAGAGGTTTAAAAATGTTTATTGAAATAAAAAGTTCTTCAAGACACAAAACATTAATGGAAAATTAGAAAATAGGTGAATTTGGAAATCGTATTGGAAGAAGACTGAAAAATCAGATGAAATAGTTTTCTATGAATGCATAATGAGAGGCCATATCAATGTTTACTGTCCTAAATTAATGTCTAATAAGAAGTATGATAATAAGGATATGAAATATAATAATGAAATGAAGTCCAAATGGAGTGCATCTAAGGAATGCTCTAGTGAATCTGCTTCTTCTCATGATATGAAAGAAGATAAGGAAAATATGTGTTTTATGATAGACACAACTGAGGTAACCGTAGACTCTCATATAGAAAATTATTATTATTATAAAAATAAAAGTGGGTACAAAAATATGAAAAGTGTTAAATTATTTGAATACTGTAAAAATATGAAAGAGAAATTTAATGAACTAAATGATAAATATAAATCCATAAAGAAACAACATGATCTTACTGTTACTATCAAATCATAACTTAAAATAGAAAAGGAGATAAATTCTGAACTACTCAAAAAAAAACTGTGTGTTAAACATTTCTAATGAGAAACTGATGAAGGGTTTAGAAAATTTACCTTTGAAGAAAAAACTCATAATCAAATTCCAAGTAAACATATAGCTCCATGGTATACTAAAAGAATAAGATATGAGTCGTGACAAAGAAATTTATCAAAAACACATTTTATACCGAAATCTAGAAAATTTTCTTCTTTATTTAAAAATAATGATTTTACTGCAAGTATATTTCTAATTTTTTTTATTGAATCTAGTTTTTCTAGACCAAATAATATTTTCAAATATATTTTATTCTACATATTTGAAACCCTTAATACAATTTTATGTTCCTAAATCACTTATTACTAATTTTACTAGACTTAAAAAATATGTGTACCAAAATGTTTTCATGGATAAGTTGTATTGTAGGTAAAATGTCTAATGTGATCCTATATAAATTTTTGGTACATGGATAGTTGTTGTTCAAGACACATGATATGATACCACTCAAGCATCAAGAGTCTTATCATGATGGATTGAGGACATTTCGCATTTGGTGACATTGGTAAAGAAAAAATCATTGGATTCGGCCAGACTCGTAATCCTAACTCAATTTCAATTTCAAAATTACTCTATGTTGATGGATTAAAGTATAAATTTATTAGTATATCCAAAATTTATGATGATGGATATAATGAGATATTCAAAAATGATTCATTCCATGATTTTTATGCCAACAATAACATACTGTTTACTGCTCTTAGTAATGATAATCTATATTCTATAATTATAGGAACACTAGCATCACATAATGTTTCTTGTCTAAGTGCCTTTCACAAAGAGTCTTGAATTTGGAACAAAATGCTAGTACATTGTAATGTACAATCCCTTTAGAAGTTAACCAAGAATATTTTTAGTTAGAATACATTACCAAACTAGATTTTACCGAAAATAAGATGTGCAATCCTTGTCGAAAAGGGAAGAAACATAAAACCTCACTCAATCCAATGAAATAAGATACAACTTCTAAAACTCTCAATTTGGTCTATATGGAATTGTTTAGAACATCTCGAGTGTCAAGTCTCAATAAGGAGAACTATGTTTATGTTCTTGTAGGTGAATTTTCTAGGTATACGTGAACTTTTTTCCTAGCACACAAAAGTTAATACCTTTATCATTTTGCTAAGTGTGCCAAGATTGTAGAAAATCATAGTGGAATTAAAATTAAATCCTTAAGAAGTAACCCAGAATGTGAGTTTTAAAATCATGATTTTGAATCATTTTACTCACAAAATTTCTATAGGCATAACTTCTCTACACCTAGGACACCTCAACAGAATGGTGTAGTAAAAAAATAAATAGAACCCTATAGGAAATTTCCTAAAAAATGTAAATGAATATGACCTACTAATTTATTTTGGGAAGAATCCATTAATATAGATTTTTACAAAATAAATATTGTTTTAATCGGACCCATCCTTAAGAAAACTATTTATGAGTTATGGAATAATAGGAAACCCAAAGTAAATTATTTTAATGTGTTGGGATGTAATGTTTATTTTCATAAAAATGATGAAGATATAGATATATATGACACTAAAAGTGATGGTAGAATATTCCTTGGATATTCTACACCAGGCAGAGCTTATAGAGTCTTTAATAAGAAAACTATATGTGTGGAAGTATATGTACATGCCTTGTTTGATGAAAAAGGTCCACATGAAACTAAGACTTCACTAAGGAATCTCGAAGAGGAAATGTCAAATCAGGACATTAATGTTAAACCCTCTAACCATCTTATAATGGAATATGTATGAACCTCCTATTCTGGGAATTATCTATAATATAGCCATAATGAACCAAAACCAAGTTATGAACCTAAAAGAACAAGTCCTAATGTTACTAGACCAACTAGATCCCTTAAAACCCATCCCTTAGATGCTCTTGTTTGAGATTAAGACCGAGTAACACAATTTAGAGATTCTCATAGAAATTACGTTTAACATAAATCTTTCCTATCACAACATGAACCTAAGAACGACAATGATATAATCAATGATGAATTTTTTTTTGATAACTATGCAAGAATAACTTATCCAGTTTGAGATAAATAAAGTATGGAAGCTTGTTGATAGACCAAAAGATACCATTACCATATTAACAAAATGGTTGTTTAGGAATAATATATATTACGATAGAAATATAATTAGAAAAAATCTAGATTGGTTGAAAAAGGATATAATCAAGATGAAGGAATTGATTATGAATACACCATTGCACTAGAAGCTAGGCTTGAAGACATTAGAATCTTACCTTCCAATACAACACATTTGGATTTCATTCTTTATAAAATGGATGTCAAAAGTGAATTCTTAAATAGTTATATAATTGAGGATTTTTTTTGAACAACCCCTAGGTTTTACAAATCCACATTTTCAAAATCCCGTTTTCAAATTATTTGAAGCTTTATATGGTTTGAAACATGATCCAAGAGCTTGCTATGAATTGTTAAGAAACATTATTATTTCTAAAGGTTTTACAAAAGGAGTTAAATATCCATCTTTATTTATAAAATTAATTTCAAAAGAAGTTTTAATATCTAAAAATAAATTTAGATGATATTATTTTTGGATCATTTAAAAATTATTTATGCAATGATTTTTCAAAAATGATGAAAAGTTAATTTGAAATGAGTTTGATGGGTGAACATAAATATTTTATTGGATTTAAAATATTTCAAAACAAATAACGTATTATTATAAATCAAATAAATTATAATAAAGATAATTTTAATAGATATGGATTTGATAGAATTAAGCGTAGTGAAATTCCTGTGAGTTCTACATGTAATTAGATCTTGATGAAAATGGGAATTTCGTAGATCAAACTACTTATAAAAGAATGATTGGGAGTGTGTTGTACATGACTGGTAGTAGGCCATATATCATGTTTAGTGTGTATGTGTGTATTAAGTATTTCACAAAAACCCAAAAGTGTCAAATTTTAATGATGTTAAAAGAGTTTTCAAATACCTCAAATATACAACTGATTTAGGATTGTTCTACCCAAGTAGACAACACTTTTATATGGTTAGCTATTCTGATGCTGAATTTTGTGGATGTAAGTTAGATTCATGGAGAACCTATGGAACATGTAACTTTTTGGGAATGTCTCTAATATCATGGTGTAGTAAGATGAAAAATTTAGTATCATTATCAACTACTGATGCAGAGTACATTACCAATGGTAGTTTCAATGCACAAATTTGGTGGATGAAACAAACTTTATTATACTTTGGATTTCAATTCATACATATCCCCATAAATTGTGACAATATAACTACTATTAACATTTCTAAAAATCCAATTTCTTATTCTAGACAAAACATATTGATGCAAGGCATAACTTTTTGAGAGATCATTATCAAAAAATTTATATAACCCTTGAGGTTATTAGTGAGGAGCATCAAATTTCTGACCAATTCACCAGACCATTAAACACATAAACAATTATATATTTCAAACATGAACCAGTAATGATAAATCAATAATTAATATCTGACTTTATCCCCTTAGAAAAATCTATTTGTTAGGTGAAACCGATATGTGAAACTAAACAGGTGAAATCGATGAGTTGAAACTGATAAGGTGAAACTGATCAGGTGATAACATTATGTGAAACCAATTAGGTGGAACATATTAGGGAAACTGATTACATGAAACCAATAAGTGAAAATGATATGTGAAAAAATCCATGAAACAGATTACTGAAACCGATCGAGTGAAACTGTTCGAGTGAAACCGTTTGTGTAAAACCATTCATATGTAACCGGTCATGTAATATCGATAAAGTAGAACTAATATCTATAAGAACCTTTTAGTAAATTAGTCTATCTATTTCTTTTAAAATAAAAATAAATAGTATCATTATTTTTCATTTTACTGTAATTCTATTTTACTATGTACAATCCCTAAATGATAAATTCAATTCTATCCACAATATGACCTTTAACTACCCTCTGTCAATATTTCAAAACTTCAATATTTAGACTCCCTCCTTCAAACAAGAACCTTTGAAATTGAAATGAAGATGCGTTCAATGGAAGGAATGAGTGAATACTCACCAGATAAGCATCAGAAAGGAGAATCAAGTGGTGAAACAGGTTCTGTGATGCCAGGACTGGGAAGTAGTGTAGAAACTGCTGAGATGGATGTGTTTCTTTAATGGCTACTAAAAAGAAAGTTACTCTTGGTAAATGTGTTAGAATCACAAGGATGGATAACCTAGTTGGAAAATAATGAGAGAGAATTCTATATACAGTTTTTATATGTGGTCTATTGTAACATGAATGTATCTTTGGAAGGATCCGATGAGGCTTGGATGAAGTTAGTGGTGAAGGGAAAATAAATTTATGTTTCTTCAATGGAGTGGTTTGAATTCTTAGAGATGCCACATGATGAGATTTGTGCTAATTATCAGGGTAATATTACTCCAAACATATAATTATTTTTTATGAAAGTGATTTAATGGAGTTTAATGAGGATGAGGAGTTAGGGAGAGCTACTTCGAGAGAGTTGTATAGAGAGGAAATATTGGTTTTCAAATTTATTAAACATCGAATCATCCCATGGATGGGAAACTTTACTACTGTGAAGTATCAGGATGTCTTCCTAATTTATCTATTGAAGAATATGGTGAAATTAAAATTATATAGTTACCTTGTGGTACAAATTTTTTAAATGCTCAATCCATACAAGAAGGAAACTTTTTTATACTACCCTAGGATGATTTCTGAGATGCTGAAGAAGTTGGGTTACGTTGAAGATGTAGATCAAGTAATCACTGCCTGTAGTGGATTCTATCTATACAAGGAAATTTATGAACGAATGAAGATTTTTTTGAATCCATGGAAGAGATGTTGTGCAGATGATGAGGAGAAACTATATGAGGATTAAAATCCCATAGATCATACTACCTGACCAAGGGATCAAGTTTATGATGGTCATAAACCTAGTGAGTAGGTGATTTATTCAGATAAAGAGGCATCTAGGCCTGAGCTTCGAAGGGAAAATGGGTCTCTTAGATATGATATGAGTGTCCCAGATAGAGTTGAGGTCCGTAAATATATTTCTTATGGACCTATGAGTCCACCATTGGAATTACCCTATCGAGAGACTTTGTTAGGTGATGAAGATGAGGAAGAGACGATGGTCTCTGGAGTTGAAGTATATATGAGTATGTATGATGATGTTGAGGATGATGATGATTAAGAGGATGATAATGGTGATTGTGTAAGTGAATCACTAAAATACAGTCAAAATGGAGATAGTTCTAGTGGGGAATGTTTACATGGAGTTGATGATGGGACTGATAGATAGGAGGATGCTGATCCCATTGGATAGGATGCTACAGGTCATGATGATCATGGAGATGCTATAATTGATGATAGGAATGAATTCCCTAATGATTATTCACAATTAATTATTCATGAGAGTAATTAAATCATGGATAGAGGCCAAAAAATAGGTTGAGGATCAAATTGCACCTATGCCTCTTATTGAGGAAGAGCCTAGAGTAGCTGGAGTGGCTGAGTTCAAGAAGAATATGATGTTCAGATTGTTCTAATTCCTAGAAATGTTGTTTTGGATAGAGTACAAGAAGAAGAAGATGATGAAACTGAGATTGTACCTAAGTCTCAGGGAAGAATAGTAAGGATAGATACTATCTATCCAAGAGACTAGACATGTTCTAATTATTGGAATAGAAATGCAGGGCTCATTATGTTTGGACTAGACTATGATTCTGATGAGGAGATGGTAGCTCCTCCTCATATTGGTTCACTACCACAAGCAAGAGTGGAACATATTTCTCTTGATTCGCAAGTAATACCTACTAATGAGCATGTTGTACCTATAGTTCCTAGTGACTATGTCACCTAGGCTAATTTGAAATAATTCAAGTGTGATATATGTCAGTCAGTGAGATCATTTATTGAATTTATAAATGAATCCTCCACATCCAAGAGTATTTCCGAAGCTGATTTTACTATGATTGAAAAAAGGGTCATTCAAAAGATTCATACTAATCTAATAACTATTGTTGAGACCATCATTAGACATAATACAATGTTGAGAGAATAATTGAATAGAATCGGTAATGAGTTAAAATCTCTGACCACTAATTTCAAGACCACAATTGGTGGTTTCATGGAGGTTCTTAAGACCTTTTTTACACATCTACAATGTGTAAATTTGATGAAATTAATGGAGGAACATGGAATTATTATATATTGTGCCTCTAGTTCTAAAAGTACTAGACCTACTGCTGCTAATATGGAGTCCCTCAGTACTGTGTTAAGAGAAGAGATCAATGGTATACAGAGTGATTTTTATAAGGATACTCTGGACAAGGTGCACAATAATACTGATCTTGTTTATAATATGTTGATACAATGTACTAATATGTCCTCTACTGCTCAGAAGGAGATTAGATAAAACGAGGATCAATATTTTTAGAAAATTTATACCAACCATTATCTGAAAAACAACTTCAATTACATGGATGAAGATCTTAAGATCCGATAAGTGACAGAAAATTTCATGAGAAAAGTGATTTAGTTGAATGATTTTTCACCTTCTTTGGAAAAATTCATAGAGAACAATGACAATTTTGTGAAGGGAATGCAATATGGGGGTGAAATCATTAATGATTTAATCATTCTTTTGACGCCCTACTTACATGTGCAAGCTGAAGCAATAGTGGTCCCAATAGCTGCTTCCATCACACATGGTTCTCTGCCGCCTGCTCCAATGACTGTATGTCAACCATTATCATAGGTGAGGCCAATGATCATAGGGAAACCTCAAAACCGTGTTCTTTTAGAGGGGAGATGAAGACATACAACCAATGTTCCAATAGGTCTTTCCTTATCTGGTGTTGTCATTCCAGCAGCCATTCCTATAGCCACCACACCACCAACGAAACCTCCTCTTGACCCTTCAGATAATGGGAAGGCACCTCAAAAGCCAAATAAATTGTTATGGATCCAGTTTTGATAGGGCTATGTCCATTTCTATGAGTGTACTAGAATGATGTACTCTCTATCCCATAATGAATATCAATTTTTACTTCAATGTGATTCCAATTTTCTTTGTGTTATTTTTCACTATTCTTTTTCTTTTAACCTTTTTGTTAATCCCAAAAGGGTGAAAAATCAGTGGATGGATTCAACTCCTAATATAAAAGGGATGATGGATGGTATAATTTCATAACCTTATAAGGAGAACTATTTTATAGGAAATATGAAATGTAATCAACAGAATATATATATATATATATATATATCACCTCTGATAAAAATCATTCACACTGTTCTAATGCAAAGGTGGAGCATGAAAATGATATAGTATAAAGGAACATTATATATATTTCTTCTAATACAATATTTGAGGGGAGCCTCAAAATAAAATACCTTAGATATATTTGGAATTTCCATTCACTACTTGTTTTCTATGTCAAGTAATTTTCATTTTTTACCATTAAGTATAACTCATTAATGCATGATTTATGATTATGAAAATGGGCGATATTGTTGGACCATTTTTGAGCTAGTTGTTTTAATAATAACCAATCATGCCAATCTACAAACTATATTAATTCATATATTAAGTTAATCATGTCAATTTTAAAACCCCAAGATTATACGGTATGTTTCCTTTGGAATAATTTATTAGTGCGTGTTGTAAGAAACTTCGAGTTCTAACACACCACAACAAATCAAACTAGCCATTATGAATAGTAGTACCCACGTTTAGAAATTTTATAAATGTTATCTTTCAAAATGGACTTCATTTTTGGATTCGGAATATCGAAATTAGCTTAGGGTGAATTTTTGGTATTATTCTGAAAATATTCAATTTTTGATGAATAGTGAAAACACTAAGTTATAATTTAAAAACGAATTTTTATTTAAATAATTATTTATTTTATTTAATTTTTTTATGTCCAAATAGATACATAATACCTTTATATTTCCAATTTAATTCATTGGAGTTAGTTTATAATAATTTTAGATATAATAATATTTTATTGAACATTTTACCGTCTTTTACCCACCTCCTAGGAGCTTTTGCAAATTTACATAAAACATAATTTTACTATTTCTATGAGTTGAATTTCAAAAATCAGAGAGACTTGGTTGATATCAGTAAGTAAAATGTGGTTCAATGAGTTGAAAATAATATTTGGTGAATAGTAGCTTTTAACTTTTATTTACCACAGTTAAAAGTAAATTGGGTAATCAAAGGTAAAAATGATATTGTAATTACCCTAAAACATGTCCTAATTCTATTGGATAAGTGTTATTTGACCAAAAACAACCTTACAAATAATATATGATCTTTAGGTCCACTAGGATTAGATTAGGACATGTATTATTATTTAATTCAAAGAAGAGTAAAAAGTTTTAAATTCAAGTTTTCATAACTAAAACATTTTTAATATTGGGTTAAACACAATATAAATTCGGCTATAAATTTTCATTATAATGATAAAAATATTTCATACATAATGTCATTTTATTTATAATTTTTAGACATTAAATAATTTAATTTATTTTAGACACAATGATTATGGAGTAATTACCTTATTAATGAAATATAAAAATAATTGATATTATAAATACCCAAAGAAATGTAATTTGATAACTTTTATGAATTCCACTAATTTTATAGGTTAATATGACATGTTATTGAATATTAAATAAATTATTTTTGAAGTAATAATGCTGTTATGAATTTAGAAAAAACAAAATACCAAATAGTGTCAAAATTGACATAATAGAGTTCTTAAAATAAATATTATATTATTAATTGATATAATATTCCTAAAAGTATAAGGTTCATCCAAATGACTTAGATATGGTTATATATATTATTAGTAAACCACTTGGTGTTCTCTTGGATTGTTATAGTATGTTTATTAACCATATAATATAAAAATACAAAGAGAAATGGTAAATGTCAAACTATTTAACTAAGAGTTAAATCTAAAAGATAAGGTAAAAATAGTGACCCAAATCTATATAAAACCTGTCGCTTGTGTGGATTTTGACCCAGGCCCACCTTATATTTGAAATAAATTAAATTGTATCCATTAGTAACCGATAATGTTTTTATTATAAAATAATATTTCTATCCTTTCCTAAAGTGACCCTCACCCCTCTTATAAAAGGGAACTTCCCTTTATCTCTAATTCACACCTTAAAAGCCATTAGGATTGACCAAACTCTACCAAAATATCCTCTAAACTATACTCCCTTCATTCTAGAGGCCATAAGTTAGACAGAAAGCTAACCAATGGTGCCCTTTTGATCAAATCAAAAGGAAGAACCCGAAGAAGAGGTAAATATCTCATCACCACTTTCATGTTTTTTCTTCTTCCACTTATTCTTTCATTGTTGTTTCCATTATTTAATAATAACTCTAGTATATTCTATATAATGTGATGTTATTATTAATAGGTTACAACTATATTCATTATTCTATCCATCCTTTGAATGACATGTCACCATATGTACGTATGTACGGATTACCGTCTACACGTCATGGTGTAGTTGATATTCAATACATTATTATTTGGATGGGCATAATAATTATTTATAAATGATGTAAATAATAAATATAACATGATTATGATTCTGTATATATGATATACCATCCGATTATATATTATTTTAATATCAAATGTATGATATTGTCTCTAATGCTTACGTACGGATTACCGTGTCCACAAACACGATAAGATTCATTCCCCATCGTATCCATTCAAGACTAATAATCATTTGATGATAAAAATAATCTTTTAGGACTTAATATCATTATGAATATTAATAAGATACATCCTATCCATAACAAACATTTCGTACGTAACAATGCATATAAAGGAAAATGAATCAGTTAACAGCCGAAACAATGATAATACTAAAATATTATTAACAAAGAAATATTAGATGATATTATATGATATCATATAAATGTATATGGTTCCCATATAATTTAATAACAATTATTTCACCATTATAAAGGATGTTAACCTACCCTTGACCAAGGGAAAGTATGAGGTAAAGGTTAATTCAACAACCTATTCATTATTCAAGGTTGTTTATATGTAATTATCTACTGGGACCTCTTTATCATCCCCATCCATGTTTTCATAAATAAGTATTTCAAAACATTTTTAATATTTACTATACTGTGGTTTAAAGTAATTTATACCCTTATTTGAAATTATACATTTTGAAAGGAATCTTTCTGTCGTTTTCCAAACAAGTTACTTTATGCCCTTTTCGAAAAAATGAAGGTAAGAATGTTTTTTTACTTATACGGCGGGTGCAGCTATATTCCACAATTATAACATCCTCTAAGCTTTACTTACAAGCTTATAAGAATATTTTCAAAATAAATAATTTCTTTTATAATTATATGACTTTGAAATTATTTAAAAATAAAAGAGATATTTCTCTAAAAAAAGGTTTTGATTTCATCTATGTCAATATCCTTTGATGGATTTAATATTTATTTGATGTTGATTTTTTATGATACAAATATTCCATATTGTATTGAAGCTTTTGTGATATGTTTGACTGTGGATGTGTTATTTTTATATCATTCATGGTTTATGGATAATGTATTGACATTTCGTATGCTAGTTTTAATATGAATGTTAATGTTTTGTTTAAAACTTTTCATATGTGGAATGCATTGGACATAGTAAGTGACTGGTGGAGCCCAATATAGCTCTTAGATGCATCGGTAGGTCTCATGAGACAAACTAGTGTCTTGACACAAGGTATTGACAAAATCTTATTTGTAGTCTTGTCATAAGGCTTTGACTATGTGGTTATGAAGTCTGGCATTATGAATTCCATCATTATGAATGTAGCTATTGATATTTCATGTGATTATTAAACTATTAGAATATCCATGTGAGTAAGTAAATGACATTATTTTGATTTATATTTTCCCTATTATGGTGAAGTATATGCTGAAAAGGCTTTTGTTTTATTTTTATACATTGCCTTAAATGTTTTTTCTTATTAATGAAAGTTCCCTCTATATTGTTATCCTTACTGAGCATCTAAGGTCACCCCTTTATATGTTTTATTTTTCCTAGGATGCGAAGAATTATATTATGAATGACTTGCAGGGATAGTCTATGGGATCTCAGTGTTTTCTATGAAACAATGTTGTTGTAGTTTTCCATTTTATGATTTATTGTAAACCTTATTAATGTATCTAGTACTTCCAGGCTACTAAACTAATTGGTCTTTCGAGACATGATCTTATGTGATCATTCCAATGATATGTTATAATTCACCGACTATAGGTAACTGGGGATGGGGCATTACAGTTGGTATCATAGATGTTTAGTACTAACCTTGGATGCTAGATTTAGATAAATTCTGATTAGAGAACATTACCCTATGATATTCTTTTAGGATTAGTATAGAAGTACATCCTAGAATATTGTTAATGTAAGTATTTTTTGTATTTTCATAGCAATACATACCTGTCTAGATACGAGCAGGTAGAGGTGGATTTGGAAGAGATTTACCTAGGAGTGAAAACTCCAACAAGGAGTTTCGGGTTGAACTAGGGTATCCTGGTACACAACAACGGGCATTACTACACTCTTGGTTATGACACTCCTGGGGGATATGCTTTGGATTATCCACAATTTCATTACAAACCATTTTGAAGGACTTATGAGTATATACCTCCTCAAATAAAACATTATTTTGATTATGGATTATATCCATAAATTACTCAATTAATGTTAAGTATGTTATAAGTTTGGAATTATGTATTGTGATTTAAATTAATCTTGTGTATGCCATTGTTCAGAAATGGAACCTAGCAGAAGGAATGGAAACTGTATCAATGCACACACTCCAGGAAGTGATTTCACTCCTGCTCAAGATAATTATAGTGGAGCTGGTGATACAACTGGTGCAGATTAGCTTATCACTATATTGGGACAACTCACTCAGGTTATGAATAATAACCTTACCCGTATGGAGCACCCAGATCCACAGTGTGGAGGATCAATGTTAGATCACTTCATCATGAAAAAACCACCAACATTCAATGGGGGTACAAATCCATTAGTAGCTGAGTAATGAATAAATTCTTTAGTGAAAATATTTCATGCCATAGGGAGTGGAAAAAGGGAAAAAGTAGTCATGGCAGTTTACCAGCTCACTGGAGATGCTGATCAATGGTGGTCATTGATTCAAAACACAAAGGAAGATGCTGATGTATCAAATATGGAATGGAGGGATATTAATGATATTTTCTTAGAAGAATGATTTCCTCATGACCGTTGAGCAGATATGGAAAGAAAATTTTTGATTCTGAGGAAAAAGGAGGATGAGAATGTCACAAAGTATGAAGCTACATTTTCAAGGTTAGTGAGGCATGCTGAAAATTATATACACAACCCAAGAAGTATGATTGATGATTTATTTTATTGGTTAAAAACATATATCCTTCAAGTATTAGTCTCACAATACTTCTCATTGTATGAAGATATTGTCTCATGTGCTATCAAGACAGAAAAATAATTCTCTAAGTCTTACGACATTAAAGCAAAGCAAGAGAAGAAGATATATGCTGAACACTCTATAAATGGAAATTAGGGGAAGAAGGTAATAGTTGAATATCCACCCGGTTGTAAATGTGGGAAGAAACACACTGGTAATTGTCTGAATGGAATGTGATTCGGTTACATGTGTGGTGAAACAGGCCACCATGCTCATGATTGCAAGGTGAATAAAGATGCTGTTAATGTTGAATTCTACAGTTGTAGAGAAAGGGGACATTATGAAAATGAATGTCCTGAGCATCAGTGGTACATACCTCAGAAAAGGCCAAGGGATCAAGGAAAAGCATATTCTACCACTACTACTGAGGTTGAATCTCCGAAAGATGTAGTGGCAGGTAATTTAATGGTTTCATCATGTTTATCCAATGATTTATTTTATTAAGGATCATCGCATTGTTTCATATATTCCAAATTTTCTAAGAAAATTAGATATTTCAAATTTGATTTAACAAGGGAGTTTTCAGTCAAAAAACTTCAGGGAAGTATCATTACAATAATGTTTTGTGAATCGGTCCACATTAAGGCATATAAAAATTATTTATCTGCTGATCTAATCATCATACCCATGATTGAATTTAATATAATCTTAGGTATGGATTGGAATTTGGACCATGATGTGAATATTTATTGTAATAAGAAGGAGGATGCAATTTTTGATGATGATGATAAATAACACCTTATCTTTAGAGCAGAAACATCACCACCTAATTCTTATCTAGATCAACCACCATTAGCTCAACTAAATTCAATTATTGGGGAGGAATTGAATGAAATAATTTTGGGTGAGGAAATGAATGTTCAAATAGAGGATGTACCTATTGTACAAGAATATGTTGATGTATTTCCAGAGGATTTACCTGGACATCCTCCAAAATGAGAAATTGAGGTTTCCATTGACTTACTCTTGGTTCAAGGCCCATATCGAAGACCCATTATAGTATGGCCACTGTGGAATTAGTGGAACTGAAGAAACAACTAGGGGAATTTAGTAATAAGGGATTTATTTTCCCTAGTGTTTCTCCATGGGGATCCCATGTTCTTTTTTTAGGAAGATAGATTCATCAATGAGGTTGTGCATTGACTACAGGGAGTTCAATGCTATAACAATAACAAACAAGTATACCCTACCTAACATTGATGATTTATTCGACCAAATTCAAGGATCTCAATACTTTTCATTGATTGATCATTGATCTGGATATCTTCAATTGTGTGTGAAGAAGGAATACATTCCAAAAATTGCATTTTGAACCAGGTATGAGCATTATGAGTTTATAGTAACGCCTTTTGGGTTG
Organism: Viscum album; assembly: GCA_963277665.1. Lineage (NCBI taxonomy): Eukaryota > Viridiplantae > Streptophyta > Magnoliopsida > Santalales > Viscaceae > Viscum > Viscum album. The sequence goes on along the minus strand of OY728151.1, from coordinate 1,433,597,987 downwards.
ACTAATGCATCCTCTATCTTCATCTATCTAATGAATATATTTTTTAAGGAATATCTGGATCACTTTTTAGTGGTATTTATTGATGATATTTTGGTATACTATGAAATCTATGAAGATCCTGAAAATCACTTGCGCGTTATTCTAAATACTCTTAGAAGACATGAATTATATGGGAGGTTTAGCAAGTGTGAATTCTAGAATCAGGATATTTCTTTTCATGTCCAGATTGTCTCTAAGGATAGAATCTATCATGATCCTTCTAAGACAAATGCAATCCATGAATGGCCAGCACCAATGAGTAATACCGAGGTATGTAGTTTTATTGGTTTAGTAGGTTATTATCGGAATTTCGTCCAGAATATTTCCCGATTGGCTAACCCATTACTGAAGCTCGCACGTAAAGGGGTTAAATTTGTTTGGACAAAAGAGTGTGAAGAATTTTTCGAAGAACTAAAGATAATATTAGTCAATGCTCCTTTCATGACTCTACCATTGGGGAATGATGTGTTTGTTATTTATAGTGATGCATTGAAGAAAGGACATGGTTGTGTCCTTATGCAGAATGATTGGGTTATTGACTATGCATCACAACAGCAACAAATTAATGTGAAAAACTATCCTACTCATCATCTGGAGTTAGCAGCTACAATATTTTCATTGAAGATATGGAGACATTATCTCTATTGTAAAAAATCCGCGATATATACCAATCACAAGAGTTAAGGTATATTTTCTCACAGAAAGAACACAACATAAGTCATAGAAGATGGCTTGAACTACTCAAGGATTATAATTTCACCATACAATACCACCCATGGAAGGAATATAAGGTGGAAGATGCTTTGAGAAGAAAAGATGATGGATCTCTGAACAAGATGAATGTTGAAAAAGATCCTATATACAATGATTTATTAAAGTTGGACAGGGGGATAACCATGGAAGTTGAAACAACAAAACATTTCCAAATTGTTTCCAAACCATATTTACTAGAAATGACAGAGATTTCTCAGACCGATGATGAAGAATTTCAAAAGAAGATTAATGATGTGAATTGTGGGAGATAGTGTGACTTTTTATATAAAGAATGAATTTTGAAATTTGGGAAGAGACTTTGTGTTCTCGATATAACTGATCTAAAAAGGGAATTGTTGGATGATTCTTATAGTTTCAGTTTCGCTATACACCCTGGTAGTAGTAAGATGTATAGGTATTTGAAGGAACATTTTTGGTGGGACAACATGGAGAGGGAGATTTCTGATTTTGTGTCAATATGTATGGTTTGTCAACAAGTGAAATTCTGAAGGAAACAACCTGGAAGAGTCAGGAAACCTCTTCCCATACCTGAGTGGAAATGGGATAATATTATGATGGATTTTTTGTGGGACTACCAAAGACTCCTTAAAGGAATAATTCAACATGGGTCATTTTTTATCATCTTACCAATTCTGCACATTTTATTTCTATAAGAGAAGATTTTCCACTTGAACATATAGCAAAATTACATATTAATGAATTTTTGAGACTTCATGGAGTACCCCTATCGATTTTTTCTGATCATAATCCACATTTTACATCAAGATTATGGAAATTTCTTCAGAAATCCCTAGATACTAAACTTCGTTTGAGCAGTACCTGCCACCCTCAAACTGATAGACAATTAGAACCGACTATTCAAACCTTAGATGACATGTTGAGATCTTTCTCACTGGACATTCAAGGTTTGTGGGATCAATATTTACCTCTGGTATAATTTTCCTATATCAATAGCTTTTTTCAAGTTTTTAGATGGCACCATATGAAGAATTTTACATAAAGATATGTCATACACCATCCTTTTGGGATGATGTTGGTGATAGAAAACTCGTCGGCCAAGAACATGTTGAGGAAATGATGGAAAAGGTGAAGGTAATCCAAAACCACATCAAATCAGCTCAAAGTAGGCAGAAGATCTATGCCGATAAACGAAGGAAGGATTTGGAATTACGGGTTGTAGATCATGTTTTCTTGAAGGTATCTCCATGGAAGGGTGTTAAACGTTTTGGAATGAAGGGGAAATTGTAATGGCCCGGACCTCTCCTGTCCTATACATTGTGAAAATATGGTGTTTGAGGTGTTTTGGGAGGCCAAGGTGATATATCCCCAACACTATGGAAAATTTCCAATTCTGTGAACAATTATATCAGCGAACAGTTCAATCGGTAACCTATAAAGGTAGGTGAACTATATTCTATCAGTGTGGTTTACTGAATAGTGTTCTATCAGTGAGGATTTAATGAATAGTGTTCTATTAGTGAGGATTTAGTGAATAGTGTTCTATCGGTGAGGATTTAGTGAAGAGTGTTCTATCAGTGAGGATTTAGTGAACATAGTTCTATCAGTGAGGATTTAGTGAACATTGTTCTATCAGTGAAGATTTAGTGAAAAGTGTTCTATCTGTGTGGATTTAGTGAACAATGTTATATCAGAGAGGATTTAGTGAATAATGCTTTATCATTGAGGATTTAGTGAATAGTGTTTCTAGACCAGGGAGCTTCTAACAGCGGACTTCTAAAAGCAGAATTCAAACAGAGGACTTCTAATAGCGGACTTCTAACAGCTCACTTCTAACAGCGGACTTCTAACAATGGACTTCTAACAGTGGACTTCTAACAACGGACGTCTAACGGTGGACTTTGAACAGTGTTTCCAGCTTCCTATAATTTCTCCCCTTTGACTTTTCCTTTGACGTAAAATTCATTAAAAGCCTTATTTTAAGGACTCTTAAGGCCGATTCAATGACTTTAAATCCTATATTAATTATTCCTATGGCAAGGGATGTTTTTACTTGGTCAAACCACATGGGTTAATGCGATCCTCTTTTAATGGGGAATTAACCATATCGTAAACTTTCACCCCATTAATTATTCAAAAGGGAGAAGATATCATCCTACCTTGTTCTTCCTCTTTTTTCTTGGCTATGAGAAGCTAGAACCATTGAATCCTTCACCTAGGTGTCTCATAATCAATCTTTACTCCTCATATTGGTTTTGCACTATTTTGATGCAACCGAGCTATATCGGCCAATCATCGATATAAGGTATGTTTTATAGTCGTTTCTTTTGGGGATCATATCCTCATGTTTCTCCATTTCATGTTATAGCATGTAATATCCATGCTTATAATAGGGTTTTCCTTGGGGTTTGGTTCGTGCTTTCATACCGTGGCATCCTCGGGTTGATGCAGTAGTCGCGAGAGGAGGATCGTGACATGTTGTGTGAATAAAGAACGTGAGGAACTGTTTGATGTAGGGGATACATTTCTTCTCTTTCTTTTACGTGAACCTATATTCTTATCATGTTTAATCCCACTGGATGATAATGGAATTGACATAATATATATTTTAACCGGATAAATAAATTGATATCGATCGTATTTTATTGCCTCTTGTTTTGCTAGATAGTGTGATATCTATGCTTGATTTTCATAGATGTTTATTTTTTATGGAAATCGGTAAATAACATAAACTGGGATTAATTTATAATTGTTGGCTAAAGATAAAGAGGCATGAAAATGAATCTGGTTCTTATTGTAATTTGATGTTAATCAAATTAGTGAAGTAAGCATGTTTATTTATTTGTGATAATTTTCTAGTAAGGTTTCCCAAATTTGGAACCAACGAATAATAAATTAGTTAACCCAAGATGAATTAAAGAATTGGTGGTTGTTAACAGATAATTTCTTGTAGGGTTCTGAGTTACCCTCCTGTTTTTAAGGGCCAAGAGCCTAATTTTTAGGATGTTTGTTTTACTACTGCTTTTGTTTTAATGTGATCCTGGATGGTTGTGGTAATATGTGGAGGCATGGAGGCCCTTTTGGTTGTGGTGGAAGATGACAAATAGAGTGGCTAGATGCATCAGTTTATGCATGTGGGTGTCAGAGAGGACACCAGGGATGATGGAATGGGATGGAGGTGATTGTTGGATGCATGGTTATTTTGATTGGTTGTTTATCTGCTTTACTTTTCCCCACTGCTCAAGAATGATGGTTTTACTTACCCTTCTTCCGAAAGAGGCGAAGATACATGAGGTATGGAACATGCTTTCCGTGTTTAGATTTTCAATGAAGGATGGGTATATTCTCTTACTATAAGCGGCAAAGACTCGACGGGAAGTACATCTACTCACTCTATTGACTCCCCTTGTGTTTAGTAGCATATAATGTTTTTCTAGAATTCATGGGAATGGGGGAAAGTACATCTAAAATGAATAATTGAATAAATGGTGTAAACCCATGGGGATAGAGATGTTGGAACATAATGATGAGGTTGTAATTTTTGAAGGAACAGTTGACTTTGGGTGTGATGTTAATGAAATTTAATGTGGGATTGTTCATGGTTAATTAATGTTTAAAGAATTTATTAACGTGCAGTGGAACCGATAAAAAGGGAATGATGTAATCTAATAAATATCTTTAAATGGTTATGTGCTTATAGGATACCTAGTCTTAGAAGTAGCATCCCAGAGTCTGAGAGATGTTAGCTACAGTTGTGTCTAAGAATAGGTAATTCCCATAGTGTGGTTGTGAGATATAATATATCCTATAATTTTTGTGTTTCTATATGCTACTCTACCATGTCAGTAAGGGAAACTGACACCATGGGGATTCTAAGCCCTAGGGGTGTTTTCCCCAACATTTCGGTGGGAGGATGGATGGATGACTACCCCCCTTGGCCCTCCTCTCTTCTCTTGGTAGTTTCTGGTGCCGGAAGGAACATTGGTTAGTTTTTCCCATATATGTGTGTAGAGGGATGTAACGGCTTGTGGTCATTCACACACATATATTCTTGATATAGTTTTTATGGAATACTAAAGGTGTAACATGTATAGGTTGTGTTGCCTTGAGGATCCTTACTTGGTGTATGAGTTGTGATGGCTTGAGTTATAATACTCGACGTATGATACATGTTATGCGAGCTGTGGTGGCTCCTGGAAACTACCTGGTTACATTGGTGTGTGGATGTGGTTGTTTTTTTCATGAGGTGAATATTTTGGTTCTTTTCCTAGGTGTCTGCGAGCAAGCCTATTTGGAGAGAGATGCTCAGGACGTGCGACGTTGGGGCAATGTGGTATACCAGTGTGGAAGTAGTAGCGGGGTACCCTTGATATTATTTATTATATGATATATTCTTGTATTTGTAACTTGGTGAGAGTATCCATGGTGAGGTTGGGAACTTAGTATATCAATTTAGGTGATGAGTAAGTTTCACTTGTTGCTCACTGTGATTTAGCATGTTTTCTTTACTTTGCACGAGTGGCTTCGGGGAGGATCCTACTGAGTATACTATTATACTAACCCTATGTATATGAACTATTTTTTCAATCACATGGAGCAGGTTGGAGATCAAGCTAGTTTCTACTAGAGTTGGGTTTGCAGGAGCAATTTGGGCTTGTGATTTATGCTGTTTTTACTTTCCTTTGGGTACTTGTAGTCTTTCCCCTTTCAGTTGTAGTACTTATGCATGACATTTCATATGTGTACATGGGTTTTCATTTATAGTGCAGTCTGAGTTGGAGTTTATTGGTGTCTATATTATATCTATCATCTTCATGTGTTCTCATAGAGAGTTGTGCCTCCCATATTGTGTGTTACTATACTCTCGGTGCTAGTCACAAACCCAGGGCCAACTGGAGGAGGGACACGGGGGTCATTATCTCCCTTCGCACATTTCCGGCCCATGAGGGGTACACATTGTGGGGAGGGGGTCGTGATATAGTGGTATTAAAGGGAGGTTGAGGGATAGGATGGAGTTTGGAGTTAGGAACAGGTGAGGTTGCATGGGTTGGTAGGGAAACAGTGTCATTCATGTTTAGCAAGTTAGGTAAACACTGGAGACCGGTTGAGACATAGGCGTTTAGGGCCCCCTTTGATCTAATGTACGGGTCATTAAGATTACAATGGCTACTAAAAAGGTGATATTAGTTATAGGGTAGATACCTAGGAAAGGATCTTGCATCATTCTTCTTTGTGCTTGTGTTTGAATGGGTAGACCTTTGGATAGGATAACATAAAATAAATGAATGGAAAAAAGTAATTAATTAATGTTGAGTCTTCTATATTCTAGGTTTAAGAGCTCTAATGGTTTTTTATTTTACAGGTATGGCTCCAGGTCGATGTCCTTGTCAGGTTTTAATAAAAAATGTCTTGCAGGCTGTTCCAGCAGATCGCTGAAGGGTAGAGGATGGTGATAGTGACACTTGGAAGAAGACACTCTGAGAGTTTCAGTGCCAGAGTCCGCAGAATTTTGAGGGCTCCATTTTAGATGAAATCAAGGAAGACTGGTTAGAGGAGGTCAAGATCAACTTCAGTTCCATTCATGCTTGTAAGGAGCACTGGGTGTCCTTGGTTGTGACGATGCTGCATGGAGCAGTGAGGCAGTGGTGGTTCTTATTCATCGAGGATCGTGATGAGTCACCGATATGATGGGAGGAGTTCACATGTTTAGAGTCGAGTTTCTTTCTTCGACTACGAAGGCGTCCAGTCTCCAGGAGCTTCTTACCCTTCGACAGGGGAGCACCAGTGTTTGATAGTTTGGAATCCATTTCAAGAACCTTTTACTTTATTCTTTAGACCTACTACCATATGAGGAGGCCAGGGCGAGGCATTTCATGGAGGCTTTGCATCCAGATATCAATCGCCAGGTCACCCCATTTATGCTTAAAACATATCTTGAGGTGTTGGTGAGGGAAGAGGTTGTCGAAAGGACTTTGTCCAGGACCAAATAATCATAAAAGAGGGGAATCGACATGATTCCTCACAATGAAGAGCTGTGTTCCGGGGTTCCCGGTTTTCAAGGCAGAAGAGTTTTCGTTCAGCTGAGGGCAGGTCCCAGCCCTTCACATCTCATTTCTCCAGAGGCAGCAACTCTCAGTCCTATTCCAAGGGATCATGTGATTATCTTTCTTATGGTGGTCTTGGTCATCAGCAACGGGAGTGCCCAACCATTTAGAGTGGTCATCGTGCACCAGGCGCTACGCTCCAGGTTCCTCTGTTGAGGCAGTTCCAGCCGAGTCAACAGCAGCTAGTTTCACCAGCTTTAGATCATCAGAGTGTAAATGGGGTAGGTATAGTACATCCCCATGATGCTCCTCATCTTTAGAGAGCATAGCGCAACCGTGGTGGTGGTCGTCATCAGTTCCAGAGAGGCCATGGAGGAGGTCTTAGTCAGCTTCATGCTCTAGCATTTCCACCTACAGGTGAGCCAGACATCGTTCTAGGTACACTTTTCTTGTTTTCTACCTTGGTGTATGCCTTTTTTGATTCAGGAGCGACACACTCCTTCATATGAACTACCATTATACATGAATTGGCACCTGAGGTAGAGAGGCTTCCCGTTCCCATGGCGTTAACTACACCATTTGGATGTCGAGAAGTCTTGTTTGAAGTATGTAGAGACTGTGAGCTAGTGTTGTGGAGACACCGCTCTTGGGGATATTTCCTATGATTACGAATACAACCATATAATGTCATCCTCGGCATGGATTGGTTGTATTTGGTGCAGGCTATCATGGATTGCTTCAGGAAGAAGGTCATCATCATTGGAGCAGATGGAGAGAAAGTGGTGTTTGTTGGTGAGAAGGATCCTCGGATGGGTCATAGGCATGTTCCATCCTTATATTCCATGATGGCTGAGATGATGTTGAGTTATTCAGAGGTTCAACAGTTGGCGTTTCCTAGGGTCGTAGAGGAGTACCCTGATGTCTTTCCAGAAGAGGTTGTAGCATTACCTCCTCGACGAGAGATCGAGTTTGGGATCGAGCTACTTCCAGGAGCATCTCCTATCTCTATGTCTCTATATATGATGTCCCCTTCTGAGTAATGAGAACTAAGAATATATTTTGGTGGTCAGTTACAGTGCAGTTTTTTTCGGCCAAGTGTGTCACCATGGGGTGCACCGGTTTTGTTCGTGAAGAAGGTCGACGGCAGTTTGCAGTTGTCTGTCAATTATCGTCGCTTAAACAAAGTGAAAATAAAGAATCACTATCCTCTTCCATGAATTGATTATTTATAAGATCAAATGGAGGGTGAAAGTTGGTTCTCAAAGATTGACTAGCGGCTAGGATATCATCAGATGCATGCGAAGGATGAGGATATCACGAAGACTGCTTTCTGTTGTCATCATGGGAATTATGAGTATGTTGTAATGCCATTTGGCACGAAGAATGCTCTAGATGTATTCATTGGATTGATGAATGTTTTGTTCTGTGTTTCCCTTTACATGTTCATGGTAGTTTTCATCAATGACATCCTTGTGTACTCCACATCTGAAGAGGAGCATGCAGAGCATCTACATGCCATTTTGAGAGTTCTTCATCAACATCAGCTATTTGGGATGTTGTCGAAGTGTGGGTTTTGGTCTCGAGAAGTCCGTTTCATGGGGAATGTTATGTCCCAATAGGGAGTAGATGTGGATCCATTGAAGATAGAAGCAGTTGTGTATTGGGCAGCCCCCAATACCGTGTTAGAGGTGTGAAGTTTCCTTGGTCTCGTAAGCTAATACAGGAAGTTCATATCCAATTTCTCACGATTTTCGACTCTACTGACAGCTTTGACTAGAAAGGATTAGGAATTAATATGGATAAATTAGAGTCAGGTAGCTTTCAAGTTTTTAAAGAAGAAGTTAGTAAGTGCACCAGTCCTTTTTCTTCCAGTTGAGAGGGATCAATTTGATGTTTTCTGTGATGCTTCATATCTATGGCTAGGCTGTGTTCTCATATAGCAGAGGTCAATTGTTTCTTATGGGTCATGGCAGTTGCGTCCCCATTAATGCAACTAGTCCACCCATGATCTTGAGTTGGTGGTCGTGGGTTTTTCTCTGATATTGGGGAGACATTACCTCATTGGTGAATGCTTTTTGGTTTTCACTGATCATAAGAGTTTGAGGTATGTTTTCTCCCAGCGTGACATGAACTTACGAAAAATTAGTATATGGAGTTACTATAGGAATACGACTTCCAAATATCATATACACCTAGAAAGGGGAATGTTGTAGATGATGCACTAAGCCGAAAGTCATGTAGTGATGTTGTGTGTGAATACAGTGATTATTGGAGAGTAATGGAAGAACTGTCAGCATAGCATCTTGATATGGAAGAAGTTGGGGGTAGAGGTTGTCTTTTTTAGATGATGGTACAGTCATCCCTGGTGAACACGGTGGAAGGGTCCTAGTTGGGGGATCTTGATGTGGAGGTCTAGAGAGACCGAGTTGTTTGTGGTGAGGCCGCTGATGGTTGGTCGGATTACGAACAACACTGAGTGTTATATCCTGGAAGGCTTTTTGTTCCCTTGAATATGTGTGAGACAGTTCTCATAGAGTTCCATTGTTATCCCTTAGCAGTACATCCTGGTGTGAAAAATATGTACCGATCCTTGAGGAGTCAGTTTTGGTGGCCTGGGCTGAAGCATGCGGCTGTTGAGTTTGTGTCTCGATGTTTAGTCTACCAAAAGGTGAAGGTCGAACACCATGTTCCAGGTGGTCTTCTACAACCATTAGAGATTCATTAGTGGAAGTGGGAGTGATTATAAATGGACTTTGTTACTAGTTTACCTCGATCTATGAGAGGACATGATGCTATTGGGGTGGTAGTGGACCGTTTAATAGAATCATATCACTTTATAGTAATCAAGGAGTCAAGCTCAATGGATGTTTTGTCGAGGCAGTATCTAGAGTAGGTGGTGAGACTTCATGGAGTCCCAAGGATGATCATTTCTGATCGAGATCCTTGTTTTACCTCTAGGGTGTAGAGAGGTATACAACATGCTTTTGGTTCTCATCTATTCCTTATCACTTCTTTTAAACCTCCAACGGATGGTTAGACAGAGCAAACCATCCATAAACTTGAAGACATGTTATTCTCTTTTGTTCTTGATTTTGGAGGTTCATGGATGAGGCACTTACCCTTGGTGGAGTTCGCTTACAATAATATTTTTCCCTCCACCATTGGTATGGCGCCGTTTGATTCCTTGTATGGCTGACCTTGACATTCTCGATTGTGCTGGACTGGGGTCGGAGAATTCTCAATTCTCGGACCGAAACTACTGAAGAATACAACAGAGATGGTCAAGGTTATTCGTGAGAGGGTGAAGATAGTGCAAGATCATTATAAATCATATGCTAATCAAAGAAGGAGGCACTTAGTGTTTAAGGTTTGGGATCATGTATTTTTGAAGCCGACTCCCCATCGTGGGTAGTGAAGGTTTTGCCGTGGAAGGAAGATTTCTCCCCGGTTTATTGGGCCTTTCGAGGTGTTAGCTCGTATTGGAGTGGTGGCGTATCGTGTATCACTTCCCTCATAGATGAGTCGGATACATGATGTTTTCTATGTATCATAGATCCTTCATTATCATCATGATTACTCTAACATTATCGATTGGGGAGAGATCGATGTTGATGATGATGCAACCTTTGAGGAGAGACCTGTGGAGATCCTAGACTATAAGGAGAAGGTGTTGCGAGGGCATTCTATTCCCTTAGTTTGTGTCTTGTGGCGACACGGTGGAATGGAGGAGAGTACCTGGGAAGGTGAGTCACAGATACGTGCTCAGTACCTAGAGTTGTTTGATGTTTAACTCTTTTCAGGTAATAATGTTTCCTTTTTGGTTAAACCATTCATGTTTTATTTATGAATTTCTTTTGTTTCTTTTGTGGCTTTCTCTCTTTTGAGAGTATCTCTATGGGTGGTTGTCCGAAACCCATTTATTTATTTTTGTCTTTTTTAGGTTGGTTTTGAATTTTCGAGGACGAGAATGTTTTGAGAGGTATCTGATGTAATGGCCCGGACCTCTCCGGTCCATTACATTGTGAAAATATGGTGTTTGAGGTGTTCCGGGATGTCAAGGTGACATATCCCCAACACTTTTCGAAATTTCAATTATGTGAATTGTTCCATTGGTGAACAGTTCTATCGGTAACCGTTAACTGTAGGTGAACAGTATTATATAAGTGAGGTTTAGCGAATAGTGTTGTATCAGTGAGGATTTAGTGAATAGTGTTCTATTAGTGGGGATTTAGTGAATAGTGTTCTATTAGTGAGGATTTAGTGAACAGTGTTCTATCAGTGAGGATTCAGTGACCATTGTTCTATCAGTGAGGATTTAGTGAACACTATTCTATTAGTGAGAATTTAGTGAAAAGTGTTATATCAGTGAGGATTTAGTGAACAATGGACTAACATTGAAGATTTAATGAATAGTGTTTTTCAATGAGGATTTAGTGAACAATGTTTTATCAACGAGGATTTAGTGAACTGTGTTTCAGACTAGTGAGCTTCTAACAGCGGACTTCTAACAACGGACTTCTAACAGTAGACTTCTAATAGTGGACTTATAACAGTGGACTTCTAACAACGGGCTTCTAATAGGGGACTTCTAACAGCAGACTTCTAATATCAGACTTCTAATAGTGGACTTTGAACAGTGTTTCTAGCTTCCTATAGTTTCACCCCTTTGACTTTCCTTTGACGTAAAATACATTTAAAGCCTAATTTTAAAGACACTTAAGGCCAATTCAAAAGACCATAAATCCTATATTAATTATTCCTATGGATCAGGATGTATTTACTTGGTCAAACTGCATGGGTTAATGCGATCCGCTTTTAATGGGGAATTAAGCGTATCTTAATCCGTCGCCCCATTAAATCGTCAAACGGGACAAGATATCATCCTCCATTGTTCTTCCTCTTTGTTCTTGGCTATGAGAAGATAGAACCTTTCAATCCTTCCCATAGGAGTTTCACAATCAAACTTTACTCCTCTGATTTGTTCCGCTCTATTGTGATGAAACCAAGCTATATCAGTCAATCTTTGATATAAAGTATGTTTTATAGTCGTTACTTTGGGGATAATATCCTAATGTTTCTCCTTTCCATGTTATAGCATGTAATATCCTTGCTTCTAATGGGGTTTTTCTTGGGGTTTGGTTGGTGTTGTCGTACCGTGTCATCCTCGGGTGGATGCAGTTGTCGCGAGAGGAGGATCGTGATCTGTGGTCTGGATAAAGAACATGAGGAACTGTTTGAGGTAGGGAATTCATTGCTTCTCTTTCTTTTACGTGCAACTATATTTTTAGCATGTTTAATCCCACTGGATGAGAATGGAATTGGCATAACAAATATTTTAACCAGATAAATAAATTGATATTGATCGTATATTATTTCCTCCTGTTTTTCTAGATAGTGTGACATTTATGCTTTCTTTAAATAGCTATTTGTTCTTGATGGAAATCGGTAATGAAAATAAACTGGGATTAATTTATAGTTGATGGCTAAAGATAAAGAGGCATGAAAATGAATCTAGTTCTTGTTGTAATTTGATGATAATCAAGTAAGTGTTGTAAGCATGTTTCTTTATTTGTGATAATTTACTGGTTAGGTTTCCCAAATTTGGAACCAATGAATAATAAATCGGTTAACCCAAGATTGATTAATGAACGGGTGGTTGTTATAAGATAATTTCTTGTAGGGTTCTGAGTTATCGTCTTGTTTGTTTAATGGACAAGAGACCAATTGTGAAGATGTTTGTTTTAATGTTGCTTGTGTTTTAATTTGAGCCTGTATGGTTGTGGTAATATGTGGAGGCATGGAGGCCATTTTGGTTGTGGGATCATATGATGCATAGAGTGGCGAGATGCATCGATTTATGCATGTGGGTGACAGGGAGGACACTAGGGATGATGGAATGAGATGGATGTGATTGTTGGATGCTTGGTAATTTTGATTGGTTTCTTTTATTCTTTACTTATCCCCACTGCTCAAGGCAGCTGGTCTTACTAACCCTTTTTCTGAAAGAGTAGAAGGCACACGGGGTATTCCATGTGCTTTCTGTGTTTTGCTTCTCAAGGAAGGATGGGTATATGCTCTTGATATAAGTGGAAATGACTCGACCGGTAGTACATCTACTCACTGTATTGATCCCCCTTGTGTTTAGTATCATATAATGTTTTTATAGAATGCATGGGGATGTGGGAATGTATTTCTATAATGAATAATTGAATAAATGGTCTAAACCCATGGGGATGGAGATACTGGGTCATAATGATGAGGTTGAAGTTTTTGAAGGAACATTTTACTTTGGGTGTGATACTAATGAAATTTAATGTGGGATTTTTCATGGTTAATTATGGTTTAAATAATTAATTAACGTACATTGGAACTGATAAAAAGGTAATTAAGTAATCTAATAAATCTCTTTAAATGGTTGTGTGCTTATAGGATACCTCGTCTTAGATGTAGCAGCCCAGAGTCTTACAGACGTTAGCTTTAGTTGTTTCTAAGACTAGGTAATTCCCATAGTGTGGTTGTGAGATATAATATATCCTGTAATTTTTGTGTTTCTATACGCTACTCCACCCTGTCAGTAAGGGAAACTGACACCCAGAGGATTCTAAGCCCTGGGGGTGTTTTCCCCAAAATTTCGATGGGAGGATGGATGGATGACTACTCCCTTTGGCCCCACTCTCTTCTCTTGGTAGTTACTGGTGCTAGCAGGCACATTGGTTAGTTTTCCCAATATATGTTTGTAGAGTGTTGTAACATCTTGTGTTTATTGTCACACATTTATTCTGGATATATTTTTCTATGGTCTACTATAGGTGTAATGTGTATAGGTTGTGATGTCTTGAGGATCCTTACTCATTGTATGTGCAGTGATGGCTTGAGGTATAATACCCGACATATGATACATGTTATGCGAGCTGTGGTGGCTCCCAGAAACTACCGGGTTACTTTGGTGTGTGGACGTGATGGTTTTGTTGCACGAGGTGCATATTGCGGTGCTTTGACCAGGTGTCTGCTGGAAAGACTTTTTTGGAGAGAGATGCTCAAGACGTGCGACGTTGGGGAAAAGCGGCAAACCAGTGGGAAAGTAGTAGCGGGGTAACCTTGATATTAATTATTATATGATATATTCTTGTATGCGTTACATGGTGAGAGTATCCATGGTGAGGTTGGGAACTTATTATACATATTTAGGTGACAAGTAAGTTTCACTTGTTGTTCATTGTGCTTTAGTATGATTTATTTACATTGCACGAGAGGCTTCGAGGCAGATCCTCCTCAGTGTACTCTTATACTCACCCTATGTATATATAAACAATTTTCAGGTCACTTGGAGCAGGTTGGAGATCAAGCTGGTTTCTACGAGCTTGGGGTTGTAGGAGCTATTCAGGCTTGTGGTTGCTACTGTTTTTACTTTCTTTTGGGTACTTGCAGTCTTTCCCAATTCAATTCTAGTAAATCTAAATGACATTTCATTTGTGTACTTGGGTTTTTATTTATATTGCAGTCTGAGTGGGAGTTGATTGGTGTCTATCTTATCTCTCTCTTCTGCATGTGTTCTCTTAGAGGGTACTGCCTCCCTTTTTGTGTGTTACTATACCCTCAGTGCTAGTCTCCAGCGTGGGGCCAACCGGAGGTGGGACTCGGGGGTCATTATATCCCTTCTCACATTGCCAGCCCAGGAGGGGTACACTTTGTGGGGAGGGGTCGTGGAAAAAATTACGTCCTAAGTACATCAGACTGTTTGACATTCTAGAACGAATTGGGGATGTAGCATACCGTTTGGCAAGGCTGCCATGTCTCTCCAAAGATCATGATGTGTTCCATGTATAATTGTTGAGAAGATACATGCCTGACCCAACACATGTACTCACCTATGGGGAAATTGATCTAGAGCCTAATATATCTTTTTGTGAAGAGCCTATCATGATTCTGGATACCAGAGAACAAGTTTTGAGGAACCGGACAACTCATTTGGTAAAACTTCTATGGAGAAACCATAAGTTCGAAGAGGAAACGTGAGAACCTATGGAACATATGATGAAGAACCAACTGAGTCTATTTATGTAGTAATATTCTAGAAATTTAAAGGAGGAAATTATTTGAAGTAGGGGAGAATGTAACAACCCATGATTCTACGATATGTTTTTCCTTTGAATAATGTAATTTCATATGTTGTGCGCCACTCCGAGTTCTAACACACCACAACCAATCAAACTAGCCGTTATGAATAGTAATACACATTTTTTTAAATTTTATAAATTTTATCATTCAAAATGGACTTCATTTTTGGATTTGGAATATCAAAATTAGCTTAGGGTGAATTTTTGATATTTTCCTAAAAACATTCAATTTTTTATAAAGAGTGAAAAAACCTGAGTTATAGTTTAAAACCGAATTTTTATTTAAAAAATTATTTATTTTATTTAAATTTATTTTAGGTCAAAATAGATACATAATACCTATATAAGTTAAATTTAATTCATTGGAGTCAGTTTATAGTAATTTTAGACATATAAATATTTTATTGAACTTTTTACTGTATTTTACCCACCTCCTAGGAGCATTTGAAAATTTACATAAAATATAATTTTACCATTTCGATGAGTTGAATTTAGAAAATCTGAGAGACATGGTTTATATCAGTAAGTAAAATTTGGTTCAATGAGAGGAAAATAATTTTTGGTAAATAGTAACTTTTGACTTTTATAAACCGCTGTTAAAAGTAAATAGGGTAATCAAAGGTAAAAATGATATTATAATTACCCTAACATATGTCCTAATTCTATTGGATATTCATTATTCGGCCAAAAAAAACCTTAGGAATAAAATATGATTGTTTAGGTCCACTTGGATTAGATTAGAACATTTATTATTTTTTAATTCAAAAATGAGTTAAAAGTGTTAAATTCAAGTTTTAAAAACAAAAGTATTTTTAATATAGGGTTAAACATAATATAAATTCAACTATAAATATTCATTATAAATATAATATTATCTCATACATAATGGTATTTTATTTATATTTCTTAGACACTAAATAATTTAATTTTTTTATGACACAATACTGATGCAGTAATTACCTTATTAATGAAATATTAAAATAATTGATATTAAAAATAACCAAATAAATGTATTTTGAGACTTTTTATGAATTATACTTATTTTATAGACTAATATGACATTTTAAGGTTGATTAAATAAAATTTTTTCAAAGTAATAATGCTGTTTTGAATTTAGAAAAACAATATACCAAATAGATTCAAAATTGACATAAAAGAGTTCTTAAAACAAATATTATATTATTAATTGATATAATATTGATACAAATCTATTTTTTGGAAAAATGACTTAGTTAAGGTTATATATATAAATAATGAACCCTTTGGGGTTCTCTTGGATTGTTATAGTATGTTTATTAACCATATAATATAAAAATACAAAGAGACATGGTAAATGTCAAACTAATGAACAAAGTGTCAAATCTAAAAGATATAGTTAAAATACTGACCCAAACCTGTCTAAAACCTGTTTTTTGAGTGGATTTCAACCCATTACAACCTTCTATTCGAAATAAATTAATTTAGATCCATTTGAACTCAAAAATGATTTTATTATAAAATTATATTTCTAGCTTTTCCTAAAGTGACCCTCACCCCTCTAATAAAAGGAAACTTCCACTTCTCTCTAATTAACACCATCAAAGCCATTTGGATCAACCAAACCCTACCCAAATATTCTCTAAACTATCTTACCATCATTCTAGAGGACTTAATTTAGTCATAAATCCAACCTATGGTTCCATTTTGTCCAAATCAAAAGGAAGAGCCTGAAGAAGACGTAAATATCTCATCACCTCTTTCATGTTTTTTCTTCTTCCACTTATTATTTCCTTGTTTTTTCTATTATAAAATAATAAATCCCGTATATTCTATATACTAGGATGTTTTTATAAATATGGTACAACCATATTCATTATTATATCCATCCTTTGACTGACATGCCACCATACGTGCGTACGTACGGCTTACCATCTCCACGTTGTGTTATGGTTGTTATTCAATACATTATTATTAGGATGGGTATAATAATGATTTATAAATGATGTAAATAATAAATATAACATGATAATTATTCCCTATATATTATATACCATCCAATTATATACGATTTTATTTTCAAAATAATAATATTTTTGCTCATGTGTACGTACAGATTACCGTCTCCATGAACACGATGTGATTCATTCCCCATCGTATCCATTCAAGACTAATTTTCCTTTGATGATTAAAAATAATGTTTAAATACTTTATATAATTCTGAATATGAATAATATACATCCTATCTATAACAAACATTACCTACATAACAAAGTATAAAAAGGAAAAGGAATCAGTTAACACTTGAAATGACGTTAATACTAAAATATTATTAAAAAGAAATATTATAAGATCATATATGATATCATATAAATGTATATGGTTCTTGTATAATTTAATAAAAATTATTTCACCATTATACAGGAGGTTAACCTACCCTCGACCATGGAAAAGTACGTGGTATGGGTTAATTCTACACCTCTTCATTATTCAAGGTTGTTTATATCTAATTATCTACTGAGACCTCCTTATCATCCACATCCGTTTTTTCATAAAAATGTATTTCAATTTTTTTTTAAAAAATTACTAGACTATGGGTTAATTTCATTTATACCCTTATTTAAAATTATACGTTTTGAAAGGAGTCTTTTCGTTGTTTTGTAAACAAGTTACTTTATGCCTTTTTCAACAAAATTAAGGTATGAAGGTTTTTTTAACATATACGGTGGGAGCGACTATATTCCACCATTATAACATTGTCAAAACATCCCTTATAGGATTATAATAATATTTTCAAAATAAATTCTTTCTTTTATAATTATATGACTTCTAAATGATTTTAAAATAGAAAGAGATATTTCTCTTAAAAAAGGTATTGATTTCATCTATGTCAACATACTTTTATGGATTTTAAGCTTATTTGAAGTTGATTTATAATGATACAAATCTTATATATATTATTGATGTTTTTGTGATATGTCTGACTGTGGATGTGTTATTTTTATACCAATCATGGCTTATGGATAATGTATTGACATTTCGTATACTAGTTTTAATATAAATGTTTTTGTTATGTTTAAAACTTTTTATATGAGGAATGCATTGGAGTTAGTAAGTGACAGGTGGAGCCCGCTATAGCTCCTCAATGCATCAACAGGTCTCATGAGACAAACTAGTGTCATGGCACAAGGCCTTGAAAAAATATTATTTGTAGTCATGGCACAAAGCCTTGACTAGGTGGTTATGAAGTCAGAACTATTCATTCCATCATTATGAAAGTGGCTAATATACTGCATGTGATTATTCGACTAGTAGAATATCAATGTGAGTATGTAAATGGTATTATTTTGATTCATATTTTCCATATTATGATGAAGTTTAGGTTTAAAATACATTTGTTTTAATTTTCTACATTTCCTTAAATGTTTATACATTTTAATGAATGTTTCTTCTATATTGTTATCCTTACTGAGCATCTAAGCTCACCCTTTTCTATGTTTTATTTTTCCTAGGATGTGAAGTCATATTTTATGACTGACCTACAGAGATACACTATGGGATCTTAGTGTTGTCTATGGAAACAATGTTGTTGTAGTTTTCCATTTTATGATGCAATGTAAACCTTATGAATGTATCTAGTACTTCCAAGGCTACTAAACTAATCGATCTTTCGAGACTTGATCTTTTGTGATCATGCCAATGATACATAATAATGCAATGAATCTGGGTAACTAGGGTCAAGGAGTTACATCAACGAATATTTAATAGTGTATAAATCATTTAACATGGAATAATAAATTTCAATAAATAAATAAATTATGGATATTTATGTTTTAATATGTTTACAGTTGTATATTTTATTGTATTTATGAATTTCACAAAATATGATAATATTTTTTATAAGGCTGACACATTGTATGTTTTTCAACGTCCCTGACACCAATAGGTCAATGGAGTCACCATTGGATGACTCAGTGATGAGGACTCACCAATAGAAGAAGTCACTGATCGATTAAGACACTGATGCATTCCACACTGATAGATGAAATGGCACAACGATGGATGACTCACCGATGATATGTCACATCGATAGTTCAAGTGACTCACCGATGGATGACTCACTGATGGGTGATGCACCGTTAGTTCCAAATATATACTGATGGACATGTCAGCTATGGAAGACACACCGATAGTTAAAAATGAGCCACCGATGATGACTCACCGATTCCCAGACAAACTGATATGACAAACGACACATTAATGCCTAGAGTCACCGATACCGATGGAAAGGACACACTAATACAGAGTGTCACCATTGTTGACACACCATTGCTGATTGACTGATGATGACAAAACGATGCCAATGAATCACTGATATAGAGATTCACCGATGCTGAAAGAATAATTATAACTCACTTGTGATGACACATCGATAATTATGACTCACCGATTTCCTTAAAAACAATTTTTAACTTATTAATTTATATTTAATGGTCATATTTAGACGAATTAATGTTTATGAAATTATTTAATGTTTTCTGTAATGACCCGGAAATTTCAAGGAAAATTTTTTCTTAATTTACTTTGGAATTTTACAAGAACGCGGTTTCTGACGGCACTTGATTCTGAGGCCCAGAGTGCCCGGAATCAACTTCTGAAGTTTGGCTCAGGTACGTTCAGTGAACGAGCGAGCGGGAATTTCTATCTTTTGAACCGGTGCTCGAAATTGAAATCTGATGGCACCGATGAACTCGTAACGCCGGTAATTTCTTAAGGGTACCTTTACCACAGTTGCGTTTTAAGCGGGTTGAGATTTTTTTTTGGGGTTTTAGTTTAAAATAAATAAAATTGTGTGAATAATTTTATTTTATGTCTTTGGGAGTTATTCTCTCCCATGGGATGTTGTGGGTGGAGCCCATGACCAACCAACTTCCCATGAGTGGATACTTGAATGTTGGGGCCCACACGAGCCCCAACCTTTCACATCCCTATAACTCTCCTTTAACCCCCCATTTAATCTCCCTTTAACTCTTGAACTTCTCCCCCTCTTAAGTGCATGCCAACACTTTTTAATTAATGAGTTCAACTTCTTAAATTAATTATGTTATTTGAATTTTGGAATTTGAAAAGCATGGCATGTGTTAATAAAATAATGGGAGAGATTATTTTTATGAGGTTGCTTGGTTAAGTGAGGATATTAAGAGAGGAAGCTCTTAGTTTTGAAGAACTCCATCACCATCATTGAAGAACGTCGAGACTTTGACGAAGAATGTGATGAACACCGACCCTCCGACGGAGAACGCGAAGGCACCAATAACATGCCTTCTCTTCTTCTTTCTCCCCATCAAGGGAGGAGGCATAACCGTGGGGAACGTCGCCATCGACGACAGTTCTCACTCCGACAGCGACAGAATTGATACCGTTCTACAGCGACACTACCATCCCGCGACTTTGTCAACAAACGAAGGACGGCACGAGGTAGGGGAATTTATTTTTGGAATTCTCTTATCTTTTGAGAAAAGAACGACGAGCGCGGACCAACCAATACCGGGTTGATCCGCGGAATGTTCGATCATACGGTTTGATGTCGAGGGTTATTATTTAAATTGCTCGTGTTTATTGCCTTGACGAACATCGCGAAATATGGCCTTTTGTTATCGAATAATGCGAGGGGGGCCGGACCGCACAAACACGGCCGACCCTCCTCCATATTTCATGTTGGATTCTTTTGTGGATTGAAATGGGAATGGTGTGGTGCCATCGCACCGCGCTGAAACGTGCGACAAGTAATGTGTGGCGCCGTCGCGCCGCGTCCTGAAAAACAAACAAAGGCGTGACGCTGTCGCGTCATGACGGAGAAACCCGAAGAAATCCGCGGACGGTATCAGGCCACGGCGAAGGGGCGTGGCGCCAACGCATCGTGCTGGAGAACCACGAAGACGGCGCATTTCGTTTTTGACTTGCGGATTGACGGGTGACGACGAAGCAGGCCGTTTGGGCGTTTGAATCCCTTCACAGTGAAGGCGGGGTCCCGAGGGGACCATAGGAGAAGACGGCAGAAGGAACGGACCACCGGAGTGCGTCCGGTGGTCCGCGGAAGGCGGTGGTGGCGCGCCACATCGGCGGCGGCGGCGCACCGCCGGAAAGGAGGCGGCAGTTGAACCGCCAACCTCAATTAACGGCGAAGGACGGGGGTGCCGTGCACCCCGCCCGCGAATCGGCTCGGCCACGCTGGCCGAGCCGTGGCCGGGCGGTCGGGCCGGACCGAACCGGACCGCGCCGGACCGGGCCATGCTGAGCCCAGCCGGGGCGGGTCGACCCGGTTCGGGCCGACCCAGGGGGGTCGGCCCGGGTGGGCCCGGGCCCAGACCCCCGTTTTCGGACCACTTTCCGTCAAATGCCCGTAACATGAGCTATGGGACTCCAAACGACTCGCTGTCAGCGGAAACGCGATCCTTGGATCGAGGCAGTTGTTTCGGTATATCGCACTCAAGGTTTCATATTAATTTGGGTTCGTCCGGGTTGGTTCGTACACGAAACCAACCGGGCCCTCGGAGCGGAAACGCTCGTAACATGAGTTCCGGACGTCCGATTGACATGCTGTCGACTTTGTTGAATTCCTCTAAGTGAGATGGATCTTTTGGCTCACTCCACCCGAGGTTTGGATGCAGGTGGAGTACGGTCGGGTTGGTTTTGCCTTAAAAACCAACCGGGCCCCTTGGACGAAAAAGCCAATAACTCTCAGACCGGGCGTCCGATTGACGCGCCGTCTGCGACGTTGAGTTCCTGTTGACAATACGGAACTTCTGGATACATCAAATTCGGACCTTGTGTCAGTTGATGTATCATCCTCTCAGCTCGTGGAGCGGACCCTCCCGAACGAGCTTGCTGTTTGCGGGAACCCTAGTACTGGCTGCGACTTCGATGACGATGACTGTGCAGAGATCCTCAGTGGACTGCGATCAATAAAGACAGCTGGTCTTGTATCCTATGTGGGTCTTAGCTGTGCTGGTCTTGTATCCTATGTGGGTTCCAGCTTAGATGATTCAATACTGGTCTTGTATCCTCTGTGGGTCCCAGTATAGATGAATCAATGAAGACAGCTAGTCTTGTATCCTATGTTGGTCCTAGCTGTGCTGGTCTTGTATCCTATGTGGGTCCCCGCTTAGATGATTCAATAATGGTCTTGTATCCTATGTGGGTCCCAGTATAGATGAATCAATGAAGACAACTGGTCTTGTATCCTATGTGGGTCCCAGCTTAGATGATTCAATACTGGTCTTGTATCCTATGTGGGTCACAGTATAGATGAATCAATGAAGACAGCTGGTCTAGTATCCTATGTGGGTCCTAGCTGTGTTGGTCTTGTATCCTATGTGGGTCCCAGCATAGATGATTCAATACTGGTCTTGTATCCTATGTGGGTCCCAGTATAGATTAATCAATGAAGACAGCTGGTCTTATATCCTATGTGGGTCCCAGTATAGATGAATCAATGAAGACAAATGGTCTTGTATCCTATGTGGGTCCCAGCATAGATGATTCAGTATCTATTTCTGATCATATCTTTCACCTTTTCGATGATGTATACCTGTGTGAGCTGAAATCATGTTTACTCTCCTTTGTGGATTGTGTTGTGCTGTCCTGTGTGGATTACGTTTTGCTTTCCTGTGTGGAATACATATACTTTCCTGTGTGGACTGAGTTGTATATGGGCTCGGAGGTTGGAGCGTATTGGAATTGATGACTTAGGTATATGTATGGGAATATACCTAAGCAGTGTCTATTTTTACTTCGTGATTGTATCTTTCCTTTGTGGTTTATCCTTTGTGGATTTTGGGAGACCTTCGGGGGTCTCAGGGTCCCTACTGAGTAGCTTATTCTCACCCCTGCACGGGCTATGCCCGCACTACATTGTGTTGGTTGCAGACGACGGACATCGTTGATCGTGGTTGAGTCTTGCAGAGCAGGACGGTACCTGAAGGTGGACCACTGGGCGGGATGTGCTCGGAGCGGACGGCGGGTCCAAAGGAGCATAGGAGCTATATGTACCTACCCTTCAAGTGGGATTTCCGGTGGACAGCTCGGTGTAGCAGCTTTACTTTACTGTTGTTGTTTTCCCTTTCGAGTTGTACATTATAGTTGGGCTTGTATTTCTGGCCCCTTTTACTTTCCGTACTTACTGTTGTAATCAGTTTTTTACATACTGTTTACTTCTTCCTCTTGTACTCTGTGGTACTTGTTTACTTTACAAAGGCAATGCCTTCCCTTTTTACAGAGATTTACGCCTTGGTGCTAGTCGCCAGCCCCTGGCCTATGGAAGGTGGGCTTGGGGTAGTCACGGCACGGGCCCCGAGGACGGGTCGTGACAAATTGGTATCAGAGGAGTTCGGTTCTACCGTAGACTCTGATATTTCTTCTATGTGAAGCAATAGTGTTTAGCGTATTGGGTGTGGTTATCAGTCCAGAGAGTCCAGTGTTGGTGCAGCGGCCGACGTATCCGTACACCAGGACCCTGACTTCTGATTTCCGACTTAATGCACGAAAACATTGATTGCGTGTGTGTTTCATGTTTTCTTTGTGATTACTTGTGTCAGCTCACCAGGAATAAACGTTGACCGTATCACATCTGTTCAGGATGTCTCCATGCAGACAGTCATTTGGAGTTCCGAGTGAGTACTCGATAGAAGCCCACCGAGTGACGAGGCTCCGGTGCAGGGCCCTCTTTCTTTGTTGGCACCCTTGGGTGGTGTACCAGTAGCACCACCACCTGTTGGGCAGCAGATGCCACCAGCCATACTAGCGAACTGTGCACGCTGGTTGAGCGCGTTGCACGAGTTCCAGTAGTAGTGGCCTCCGAGGATACGAGGCGAGGTAGATTCCCAGACAGCAGAACACTGGTTGGAGGTGATTGCTAGAGGTTTTCACCTAGATGAGACATCAGTGGAGTGGATGGTGGACTTGGATACATGTGTTTTCCATTGAATGACTATGAGGATGGTCCGCATAGTGATGAGGCTTCGGTACGTGGACCGATGCCTGAGATAGTGCCTTCGGGTAGTGTGTCATCTATACATCACTACCTGTTGGTCAGCAGTTACAACCGGCAGTACCGGTAGGTGACACGTGTAGGATTACTACCTTACACATGTTTCAGCATCAGTTACCATCATGTTCCGAGGGAAACCTGACTCACAGGCAGTTGAGGACTAGCTTGAGGACGTGGCTGAGAGTTTTCTAGAGCTTATACAGCTTCGGCGGGACGACGTATCGATAGCTGGGAATTCATCGAGGCGTACTGAACATTCCGGGTACTCGATGAATACGTTTCGATCAGTGCTATAGAGATCGAACCTCTGAGCGTTGTGTGTTTAAGGACATCCGAGCAAGCACCTTTTCTCTATGCATTCATACTTATGCTAGGGTTCTAGAAAGAATCTTTGTGGTTAAGAATCTTTTCACTGAATGGATGTAGTCAGTGAAGGATTGCAGTGGGAAGCTGGAAACTGGCGCCAGTCTCGGAGACATGGGCATGGAAAATGTTTCATGAAGAGAAAATGTTAAGGAGAGATGAGTCTACGAAGCAGCAGACATGGAGGCAGAGCTAGGAGAGCAGCATGAGGTGGTGTACATCCTAAGATGGTACAATCACCCGCCTTAGTTATTCCCGCCAGGATCAGGGAGCTAGAGGGCGGAGGAAGAGTGTGGCTGCATGCGGTCAAGGAGTGCGACCCAATGGCTCTAGAAATGATTCAAGGGCAGTCTGTGTCCACTACTAGCTGCTGTAGTAACAGACGTCGATATGAATCATTCCTTGCTTTCACAAATCTTTTTCCAGACCTATAGTTTCCGGTAAGCCATGGACTTGACCCTCACATCTGGAGATACCTTGGGAGGAGACTCGATAATCACACTTACGCCGACGTTGTGGTCAGATCCTCGAGGTGAGAGTTTCGGTTTGAATCTCTTTGTGGCAGCGTCAAGGCCTTACGACGTTGGTTTGAGTATGGACTGGGAAATCACAGTTCATACACAAATTGATGGTATTAGGCAAAAGGCAGTAGTTTAACTACGACGCCGGGATGGGTTTTCCTTGGTCGGCAAAAAAGGAAACCCCAGGCAGCGTAGGGTAACTCTTGCGCAGGAGGGTGCAACCGATATCTCTTGAGTCGGTCAACCTTGCCCTCGTAACAGCAGTCGTTTTGAGTTTCAGTTCTAACAGAAAATGGAGACCTCTAGTGTTCGAGGATGACGACCACGTCTTCATACGGGTCTCACCTCGACGAGGTTTACGGAGATGTGGCCAGGGAGGCAAGTTATCTCCAAGGTTCAACGGACCTTTCTAGGTCCTCAGCTGTGTAGGTGAGGTGGTTTACCGCTTGACCCATTCACCGCAGTTGCACCAGGTGCACGACGACTTCCATGTATCTCAACTGAGGAGATACTTGCTCGACCCTCCGCTTATCATCGACCATGAGGAGCTGGACGATGGCGATGGGGTGTCATTCACGGAGGTTCCAGTGGGGATTGAGGATCGATAGGAGTGGATCCTACGAGGAAGATAGATTCCTCGGGTGAGCTTTCTTTGGCAGTACGGGAACCTCCAGGTAAGCACATGGGAGCGGAAGGCTCAGATGTGTGCTCTGTACCACTTTTGTGACCCTAGTTTGTGTTGAAGATTTACGGAGACGTAAATCCATGAGGTGGGAGTAATGTAAAGACCCATAAATTTCAAGGGAAATTTTTTCTTAATTTTCTTTGGAATTTTACAAGAACACGGTTTCTAACGGCACTTGATTCCGAGGCCCGGAGTGCCCGGAATCAACTTCCGAAGATTGGCTCGGGTACGTTCAGTGAACGAGCGAGCGAGAATTTCTATCTTTTGAACCGGTGCTCGGAATTGAAATCCGATGGCACCGATGAAATCGCAACGCCGGTAATTTTCTTAAGGGGACCTTTACCACAGTTGTGTTTTAAGGGGGTTGAGATTTTGTTTTTGGGGTTTTAGTTTAAAATAAATAAAATTGTGTGAACAATTTTATTTTATGTCTTTGGGAGTTATTCTCTCCCATGGGAAGTTGTTGGTGGAGCCCATGACCAACCAACTTCCCATGAGTGGATACTTGAAAGGTGGGGCCCACACGAGCCCCAACCTTTCACATCCCTATAACTCTCCTTTAACCCCCCATTTAATCTCCCTTTAACTCTTGAACTTCTCCCCCTCTTAAGTGCATGCCAACACTTTTTAATTAATGAGTTCAACTTCTTAAATTAATTAAGTTATTTGAATTTTGGAATATGAAAAGCTTTGCATGTGTTAATAAAATAATGGGAGAGATTATTTTTATGAGGTTGCTTGGTTTAGTGAGGATATTAAGACATGAAGCTCTTAGTTTTGAAGAACTCCATCACCATCGTTGAAGAACGTCGAGACTTCAACGAAGAATGTGACGAACACCGACCCTCCGAAGGAGAACGCGAAGGCACCAACGATGTGCCTTCTCTTCTTCTTTCTCTGCGTCAAGGGAGGAGGCATCACCATGGGGAACGTCGCCATCGACGATAGCGCTCACTCTTACGACGACGGAATTGATACCATTCTACAGCAACACTACCATCCCGCAACCTTGTCAACAAACGAAGGACGACACGAGGTAGGGGAATTTATTTTTGGAATTCTCTTATCTTTTGAGAAAAGAACGATGAGCGTGGACCAACCAATACCGGGTTGATCCGCGGATTGTTCGATCATGCGTTTTGATGTTGAGGGTTATTATTTAAATTGCTCATGTTTATTGCCTTGAAGAACTTCGTGAAATATGACCTTTTGTTATCGAATAACGCGAGGGGGGTCGGACCGCACAAACACGGCCGACCCTCCTCCTTATTTCATGTTGGATTATTTTGTGGATTGAAATGGGAATGGTGCGGTGCCATCGCACTGTGCGGAAACATGCGACAAGTAATGCGCGGCGCCGTCGTGCCGCGTCGTGAAAAACAAACAAAGGCGCGATGCCGTGGCGTCACGGCGGAGAAACCCGAAGACATCCGCGGACGGAGCCAGGCCACGGCGAAGGGGCGCGGCGCTAACGCGTCGCGCCGGAGAACCACGAAGACGGCGCGTTTTGTTTTTGACATGCGGATTGAAGGGCAACTATGAAGCAGGCCGTTTGGGCATTTGAATCCCTTCACAGTGAAGGTGGGGTCTCGGGGGGACCATAGGCGAAGACAACAGAATGAACGGACCACCGGAGTGCGTCCTGTGGTCCGTGGAAGGCGGCGGTGGCACGCAGCCGGAAAGGAGGTGGCCGGCGAACCACCGACCTCAATTAACGGCGAAGGGCGGGGGAGCCGCGCACCCCGCCCGCAAATCGGCTCGGCCACGCCGGCCGAGCCGCGGCCGGCCGGTCGGGCCGGACCGAACCGGACCGCGCCGGACCGGGCCGGGCCGGGCCGACCCAGGGGGGGTCGGGCCGGGCCCAGACCCCCGTTTTCGGACCACTTTCGGTCAAATTCCCGTTACGTGAGCTACGGTCCTCCAAATGACTCGCCGTCAGCGGAAACACGATCCTTGGATCGAGGCGGTCATTTCGGTATATCACACTCAAGGTTTCAGATTACTTTGTTTCCAGCCGGGTTGGTTCGTACACGAAACCAACCGGGCCCTCAGAGCGGAAACGCTCGTAACTTGAGTTCCGGACGTCCGATTGACGTGCCGTCGACTTTGTTGAATTCCTCTAAGTGAGACAGATCTTTTGGCTCACTCCGCCCGAGGTTTGGACGCAGGTGGAGTACGGTCGTGTTGGTTTTGCCTTAAAAACCAACCGGGCTCCTAGGACGAAAAATTCAATAACTCTCAGACCGGGCGTCCGATTGACGCGCCGTCTGCGACGTTGAGTTCCTGTTGACGATACAGAACTTCTGGATACATCAACTTCGGACCTTGTGTCCGTTGATGTATCAGCCTCTCGGCTCATGGAGCGGACCCTCCCGAATGAGCTTGCTGTGTGCGGGAACCCTAGTGCTGGCTGCGACTTCGACGACGACGACTGTGCAGAGATTCTCAGTGGACTGCAATCAATAAAGACAGCTGGTCTTGTATCCTATGTGGGTCCTAGCTATGCTGGTCTTGAATCCTATGTGGGCCCAGCTTAGATGATTCAATACTGGTCTTGTATCCTATGTGGGTCCTAGTATAGATGAATCAATGAAGACATCTGCTCCTGTATCCTATGTGGGTCATAGCTGTGCTGGTCTTGTATCCTATGTGGGTCCCAGCTTAGATGATTCAATACTGGTCTTGTATCCTATGTGGGTCCTAGTATAGATGAATCAATGAAGACAGCTGGTCTTGTATCATATGTGGGTCTCAGCTTAGATGATTCAATACTGGTCTTGTATCCTATGTGGGTCCCAGTATAGATGAATCAATGAAGACAACTAGTCTTGTATTCTATGTGGGTCTTAGCTGTGCTGGTCTTGTATCCTATGTGGGTCCCAACATAGATGATTCAATACTGGTCTTGTATACTATATGTGTCCCAGTATAGAAGAATCAATGAAGACAACTGGTCTTATATCCTATGTGGGTCCCAGTATAGATGAATCAATGAAGACAGCTGGTCTTGTATCCTATGTGGGTCCCAGCTTAGATGATTTAGTATCTATTTCTGATCATCTCTTTCACCTTTTCGACGATGTATACCTGTGTGAGCTGAAATCATGTTTACTCTCCTTTGTGGAATGTGTTGTGATGTCCTGTGTGGATTACGTTTTGCTTTCCTGTGTGGAATACATGTACTTTCCTGTGTGGAATGAGTTGTACTTGGGTTCGGAGGTTGGAGCGTATTGGAATTGATGACTTAGGTATATGTATGGGCATATACCTAGGCAGTGTCGGTTGTTACTTCGTGATTGTATCTTTCCTTTGTGGTTTATCCTTTGTGGATTTTGGTAGACCTTCGGGGGTCGCGGGGTCCCTACTGAGTAGCTTATTCTCACCCCTGCACCGGCTATGCCGACACTACATTGTGTTGGTTACAGACGACGGACAACGTTGATCGTGGTTGAGGTTTGCAGAGCAGGGCGGTACCTGGAGGTGGACCACTGGGTGGGACGTGCTCGGAGCGGACGGCGGGACCCAAGGAGTAGAAGAGCTATATGTACCTACCCTTCATGTGGGATTTCCAGCGGACAGCTCGGTGTAGCGGCTTTACTTTACTATTGTTGTTTTCCCTTTCGAGTTGTACTTTACAGTTAGGCTTGTATTTCCGGCCCCTTTTACTTTCTGTACTTACTGTTGTACTCAGTTTTTTACTTAGTGTTTACTTCTTCAACTTGTACTCTGTGGTGCTTGTTAATTTACAAAGGCAATGCCTTCCCTTTTTACCTGGATTTACTCCTTGGTGCTAGTCACCAGCCCCTGGCCTATGGAAGGCCGGCTAGGGGTAGTCACGGCACGGGCCCCGAGGACGGGTCGTGACAAATTCTTTTGGAAATTCAATATATAGTTTGAGGTAAATGAACCTGGGAAGATATTCATGTGTTCTAGACCTCTAAGTATAAAAGAATTATAGGATGGATTATGCAGATAAGTGAAAGAGTATGAAAAATGAAAAAACCTACAAATCTCTCAAACAAACATCAAAATCCCAAGAACGAAAGGGAAGATAATACCAGGAGATCATCAAGATAATCTAAACTTGCTAAGAAAACATCAACATATTACCAACAAGGATATGACCATCTCATACTCCAAGAAGTCAGAGCACAAAGACTATGATACTTTGTTTTGGATCCAACTTCCAGAAGAGGACTCAAAATTAATTTCCACTACAACAACCGAGTCCAGAGCTGCACTGCATAAAACAAAGATTCTTCAAAACCATATTCTGCATCTTTAGCCCTATTTTGTTATTTTATTTAAATTTTGAGCAGTGTGTGTATCTGTCTATTATGAACACACTGACTCTTGTACAAAATTGGAGGATATATGATATCCTTGAAACCACTCACATTTTATTCCTTATATCCCATGTAGAACAGTGGAAGAGTTCGAGTGTGGGCTATTTGTTTTTCCAACAAATAACTGTGTTAGAGGTCATGTGTAACTAGGACAAACTTTTGTGCTATTGTGAACCCCAATCCAAGTTGTGGATGAAACTTTTTATTAATTTAAACATCTTGGTGGCTAGTGATCTCCATGTATAGAGGAATAAGTCTCAGCTTGAGACTAAACCTCTTGTTTATTTCTGCTGGGTTTTTACCTTCTTATTTTTTACATAATTTTTCTCACATATTTTAGAAAAATAAATTGAACTTTGAAAGTTAGTATAGAAATTGTTTTTAATAGTTTTGAACCATTATATTAGTTTCAAAATTTATATTGATCTATAGATTAGTATATCTATGAACTAATCAGTATTCTGATAAATTAATTAAACATTCAAGAGATTTATAAATTCACTACAAAGTAACTCAGATTATATTTTGAATTTGTGGAAAGTTTCAAAGAATCACTTTTAACAGAAATTTTTATAGATACTAAATTCACCCCCTCTTGAGTACTCTACTCCGACCAATAGTAAATATTATTAAGACATGGTTAATCACTTTAGTAAGTTCCACATAATATTAAAAATCATGTGATAATGATAATAAGAAATTCATGAATAAGAGATAAAAATACCTCAAATAAAATAGTAAGTCAGACCAAGAATTAAATTACATATTATGGGAAAAGATAAATAAAACAATAAGTTTTACCAAACCTTTTTGGGACACATACTATTATACAGGAAGCCCTTATGAATGTTTTCAGGTTGAGATAACTGTATTATTTCAAGAGGAGTATACCTAGCTAGAAAAGGTGTAATATTGGAGGCAATAATTGAGGATATCCAAATTCAGGATTTCAGGATTGGGGATTCCAATCAATATACCAAGGAGCTTTAAGCCTACAGTTGGAAAATACTTTCCTAACTAAATACGTTCCAATACCTTGACCAACTCTTGTTGGGGTTATTTGGAGGAGAATATGGATCCCTGCAACGATAATGTCCTTGAAAATATACATTTTGAGGTCAATGGTGAGGGACATTGGGACTTGATAAGATAGTGAGAGACTTAATAAAAATAATTTATTAGTTGTCATAAAATGTAATCAAGAATGTACTGATGATCTATTCTTTTAATTCTAGAATAAAATGACAAAATCTTCAACCACACTATCCCTATGATCAATTTTGGATAAACACACCATACTCATCCATAGTAACATAAATGAATGGTTTAGATGCCTTCGGTTTATTCTATGCCTTGAACAGAAGTCTTACATACTGGAGTCAGAATTATTGGATCTACCTTCCGTTGAGGTGAGTGAAAAATTTTCTTGGTCACATTTTTTTAAACGATGTAGTAAACATTCAAAGTTTGATGCTATCATCAATGTCTGGTGAGCTAATTGGCCTAATTAAAACATGGATTCCTATATCATGCTCGAAAAACTCCATGGTCTTTTTTAGGAGAGAGAAACATAATAACAGTTTGAGGACTCGATGGAACTTTTTTAGAGTAATCTTGGAGAGGGTGACCTAGATAGGCTACACATAGTAAATTGCTTTGGCTACATTGAGCACTTGGAAGTTATAGGGTTAAAAATCCCTGAATAATTTGATACTGATCCCATTCATTGCATCACTCCCTCATAAATTCTCTAGAATTATTTTTAATTTTAGTATAAAAACATTTAGAAGTGTCTATTTGATATTCTTATCATCATTATCCATGTGGAAAAAGATATGATGCACGAAAAACCATATTTCCTTATGGTGAATTAGAGTAATGGGAAGGTGAAGAGATTTAAGCCCAATGTTTCTTCACTCCCTTCCATGAAATGTATGTTCAAAGGGGAGGCATGTGAATAGGAAGCTGTTTGTTTCACACATGGCAAGAAGGGACACTTGCTAAAAAACAACCATCATAAGGAGAAAGGGGAATATTCAAGTGAATTTTTTATCGAATGAAATATATATTCTTTTAAGAACTATTTATTAGATACTCATATTGGTGCTCAGATATGTATCCAAATAAAGGAACAAACTTGAGTTAGAAAGACTGACCAAGGGGAGGTAGATCTACGAGTAGCGAGCAGAGCCAGACTTGTTGCTGTAGCTATTGGGGACTACCACGTCACATTTCCAACTATGATGATCTTTGTATTAAAGTGTTGTAATTATGTGTTGTCTGTTACTCATAAAATTATTTTTGTATCTAGATAAGATATAGATGGATTTGTTTTCTTGTTTAGAAAGAAATTTATCTTCTTTTACAAAGATAACAATTGTTTTGGTAGGGCACATTTATACAATGGCCTTTACATCTTTGATTTCTGAAACAATGTAATTGTAATCGGTAACAAAGATACTTCACACGACTCATACCACCCCCAACATTGGAATCACCAAATATATCATGTAAATGAGAAAATCCTGGAAAAGTTACAATAAGATGGATATTTATTATTTCAAAACAAATACCACTTGGCATATGTCATACATGCTTACAAGTAAAAACAACCAAAGCCCCATTTATTGGGAAAGGTGGAAGGGCTGAAGAGATTCTTGATTTGGTTCATACCTAAGTGTGTGCACTATTTCCTATTTAATCAAGGGGAGGGTTTTCAAACATCATAACTTTTAATGATGATTTTGGGAGATATGGATATATCTATTTAATGAGGAATAAGCCGGATTTTCTTGATAAGTTTAAAGAATACATGAATGAAGATGAGAAAAATCTTGGTAAAAAGATTAAGAAACTCTACTAAGACCAAGGTACAACATATCTCAATCAAGGCTTCATTGATTTCTTATGGGAGTTTGGTTTCCTATCCCAAATCACTCCTCCTTACACGCCCTAGTGGTATGGTGTGAGAGAAATGAGGAACCACACCTTGTTTGACATGGTGAGATCAATAATGAGCCATGAGAGTCTTCCAATTTCCTTTTCGGGATATGTGTTACAAATATCAACATACATACTAAACTAAGTACCAACTAAATCAATAAATGGTTTTCCATACGAGTTCTGTTGTGGAAAGAAAGACATTTTTTTAAATTTACATGTATTGGGAAGTGATACATCTATGATGGCCCATTTTGGAGACAAACATTCACCCCATGGAACAAATTGTTCCTTTATAGGATACCCCATGGAAATAAGTGGATATTACCTATAAAATCCCTCATAAATAATGATATATTGAAAAGAAATTCCCTATTCCTTGAGTGGGAGCCCGTCTCCAAATTATATAGTGGTAGTGAGATAGAATTTCATGAAGTCGAGGCTCAAGGTACACAAGAGTTGGTACCAGAATAGTTTCTACAAATCCCTGTGGAAGAATGAACTGTTCCAAATACACAAGAACCGTTTAGGAGTAAAATAGAGGTTAGAGTACTGGAACCGTGTGGTTTTTCTTGTTACCAAGGATTATTACTCATTATTAGTCGATAATAATGATCCTTTAACCAACAAGGAAGCTGTAAGTGGAACATATGTTTCAATGTGGCAAGAATCCTTGAATTCCAAAATGGATTCCATGTTCCAAAACCAAGTTTGTATTTTGGTAGATCCTACAGTTGATGTAATGTCTGTTGGATGCATATGGGTATTCAAGAAGAATTTGGACATGGAAGGACAAGTCAGAACCTATAAGGAATGACTCGTTGCAAAAGTGTTCAAGAAGCATCAAGTTTTTGAAAATGAAAAATCCTTTTCACCAGTTGCAGTAATGAAATCCATCATAATTCTATTTGGAATTTCTTCTTTCCATGACTATATGATTTGGAAAATGGATTTCAAAAAAGCCTCACTTAACCAGAACCTTTAGAAATATTTCTACATGAAACAACCTAAAGGGGGTACGACTCCAAATAATTAAAATAAGGTATGAAAGTTGAAGTAGTCCCTTTATGGATTAAAGAAAGAATCTAGTTCATGGACCATTCATTTTAATGAAGCCATTATCGAATTTGGTTAAATCATTAATGAATGTGAGCCTTGTTTCTAAAAATGGATTAGTAAGAGTGTGGAATTTTTCCTAATAGTATATGTTAATTACGTATTACTTATTGGAAATGAGATACCAGGCCGATAGTCTATTAAGACATGGTTGAATAAATTCTTCTCCATGAAGGAATTGGGTGAGGCAATATATATTCTTGGGATCATGATCCATCGTGATAGATTCAATATATCTTGGGCCGAATTCAAATCATATACATTGATAAGATATTGAAGAGATTCATTATGGAATAATCCAAGAGGGGATTGTTGCCAGTTTCACATGGAATTCATCATTCCATGAAAATGTGTCCTCAGACACATGTGGACAAAATGATAATGGAATGTACTCCATACACAACATTTATTGTGTCAAACATATAATCCATGATATGTACTAGGCTAGATATATCCAACACATTGATTGTGTTAGGAATATATCAAGATAATCTTGGTGACAACCACTAGATGGAAGTAAAGACTATCCTAAAGTATCGGAGTTGTACTAAGGATATGTTCCTAGTTTATAGAGCAGATGAGGAACTAGTCTTCGTAGGATATGAATATTCTAGTTTCCACACTGATCAAGATGATATGAAGTCCCAAACTAGATACATATTCACTTTGAATGGAGGTGCAGTGAGCCTGAAGATCTCAATAAAGAGTGTGATCATAGATTCTATATAATATTTTGAGTATATCGTAGCTTCTGCAGTAGCTAATGAAGAAGTTTGGATGCGAATCTTTATCTAGGATATGGATGTGGTACCTTATAGTAAATCTCTCATCACTTTATATTGTGATAATACTATAGTGGTGGCTCTTTCAAAAGATCCATGGTCACATTAGTGGATAAAAACACACATCAGATGTATCATCTCATGAGGGATTTTTCCTAGGAAGCTGAAGTTGCAATGAGTATTATTTCCACTAAAGACAATGTGGAAGACCCCTTGACTAAATCCTTGACTCAGTAGAAACATGATCATAATGTGAGGTCTAGCGGACTAAATTTTGTTAGTAGATGGCTCTAGTACAAGTGGGATTTTGTTAGAATTGGTGTCCAAGAGCCAACTATTAGTACTTTTATTACATAGATATTTACTATATTTAAATATTAAACAAATTATTAAATATTTTTCATTGTTATGAAAGACTATGATTTAATAATGTACAAGTGTATTTGTTTCATTAATATGGTTATGGAAGTTCCAATCCATAATGACAACCTTGAAATGATATAAAAATATTCTTAAATATTGTTATGTGGTTGGATAACATACAATGACGCGGAACAATGTACGAAGACCTTTAGGTGTGAGTACTCGTAAGAAGATGTGATTTCCTCTAATGATGTTCACACTTGGTAATTTCCAAGACATGAGATTATGGGAGCAGACCCTCCAGTATGAATTTTGCATGTTTTGGTGTCATTAGATATTCCAATGTGGATGTTTTTTTAAAAGGTTGGGGCCGAAGCCTCATTTTTATTATTAA
This sequence comes from Viscum album, assembly GCA_963277665.1. Lineage (NCBI taxonomy): Eukaryota > Viridiplantae > Streptophyta > Magnoliopsida > Santalales > Viscaceae > Viscum > Viscum album. The sequence continues at coordinate 1,433,562,520 of OY728151.1, read as the reverse complement.
ATCAAAGCAAATACCTCTTTTAACTGGGTATAGGGAAACCCATTACATAGCCCGAAGGCCCAGTGGGCTTGAACCCCATTACATAGCCCGTAGGCCGAAATTTTATGCCCAATTCACATTCTGTGAATAGTAACCTGCTGCTACAGTACCCGCACAGTACCGCCGCCGCTACAGTGCCCTGACGTCGCTATAGTACCCGCTGATGAAAAGTGCCGCCGCTGCTACAGTACCGCTATAGTACTACTACAGTAACCTGTGCCCCATGAGTTTTTAACCCCCATTTCCATGTAGTATTACAGGATATTCTAATCTGCAAGTGATTATAATTATACTTACACTTTATGATTCTCATTAAAGTTTGACATGACTCCCACACTTTAATTTACTGATGAAAGAAGTCACACAGACAGTTGTCATGAAGCAGGGTATGTTATGTGCATCACAAGTTGAAAATTATTAATGGATAATTCTAAAAAGGACTTGTTCCTTCCATTTATGGTAGTTGATATCTCGTCCCTTTGATTGAAATATAACCATCATGTCAAATTTCATGTCCATGGTGGAACAAAGAGATTATTTCACGTAGTCAAAGAATGATGTATCAAGAAAAAAGGTTCATGACACTATTGTGAAACTAGCTTGTTGAGATATTGAGATACACAAATTATATTACACAGTGAGCATTCATATGTGGATGTTGTTTTTGCAACTTGATGTTCTTTATCTTGGGTGACTTGACACATTGATGGACAGTACTCTTGGAATTTAGGCAAGCCATCTTAATGCTAATGAGAAAATATCCTAGAGGGTCACAAAAACTATGTGCTTCTGGTGGTCTTTCTTAAATTCTATTTGAATGTAATTTATGAAATAAATATTATTCTCAAAACTGTGGAATAATTTTAATCCAGTTAGAATGATCACTTAAATTAAATAAATATTTATTCACCAGATTGTTAGTAAAATATATTTATTTAATTTAGAGAACATTTAATAAATATTTATTTAATATTTAGTAAATAAAATATTTATTTATGAGAATAAATTATCTATCTATTTATTTCAGAGTTCAATAAATGGATTTAGTGTTTGAGTAAACCAAGGATGGTCCGCTAGTAAAATAATTACTTCCAAGATGGAAAATAATTATTTAACTAGCTGGCACAAGCTAAAATAATAATAACATTTCTATTATTTTTTGATGTAGAATTTTATTTATAATTCATCTTAGCACAAGTCGGTGCCAATAAATAGTGACACAATATTACTATTAATAGAATGAGTTTTCTCTAAGGTTATGAATTTATTTAATTGATGTTATGCAATTAAATATTTTAAGTGAAACATGATGTCGATAAATAGACAGCTACGTCTATTGTGTGACGTAGCAAACCCTACACCAGGTGAATTGTGAATTATTGAGCCAAACAATTTATCCCCTGAATCCTCTTCCCTCCATTCTCAGGAATGAGAGATCTTATTCATGACCGAAGAACGGGTAATCAAGAACGACCTATGTAGGAAACTCAATTCCTCACACTAGCACCCAAAGAACAAGTGGTGTCGGTCAGAGGCTATTGGAGAATATGTGGATCCCTTCTAAGGGTATTCTAGTTTTTATACTTGTACGTGAAACAAACCAATCTGGAAGGGTCATTTTGGAATGTTAACATCATCAACGAAGAATTTATTAAATATCCATGCATTTTATTTCTTTATAAATTAAATTAATTGAATCATGACATGAAAGATCCTTTCTAATGGTTTTAGGCATCTTCCTTCTTTTTCAAAATCACTGATTCTATTCCATGGAGACTGAAGTTCATTTCTATATTAATCTTAGAATAATTATTGGTAATGGTAAAAATTATTGTTCGGTTACACACTAACCATGGTCCCACTACATCCAAAATATTCCAATATTACATTTTTTATGATGAAATTCATGAAGGAGTCAATAATTTAGATACCAAAGGATTTAATTTAAATTTTTTTAATATTTCTATATATATTTGGATCGATTAACATATAAAAAATATGATTACAAGGCCTACTATGTACTGAATTAATTTTATAAAAATATTAAAAATATTTTATATTACACATGAATAGGTTTTTAATTAAAATGGGACAAATCTTTAAAAAAAAGTTAGATCATAAATATAAGTGAACAATTGAGTTTGTAAAGAGATGTTTAACCTAGGCACAACCGTAAACTGGTCCGCATGGGGCATTGACATATGGGGACTATTGCTGGGTGAATTTGGTTTAAATAAATAATTAAATGTATTATTTTAATTAAATTAACCAATTATAAACATCTATATGTTCATTATTATATAACATTCTATAGGTTTTACCGCTTTCACCTAGAAGAACTAAGATCTTCTCCTTCCTCCTTCTATTTATGAATAAACATCCGATGATGATGAATATATAGATAAATGTATATCGGATTGCAGTGAATGAAATAAATTCCTACTTTATTTTCAAATATTTTTCTTCAATGGGGTACAATATAATATTTAGTAGGAATTTTCAAATTTTTAGTTACTTTATTTTTTATTTAATTCATTGAGAAGGTTTACCCCATCTATGATCCACAACCATTATTGGACCATGAATTACCATGTGAAAACATTTATATTGATTGTTAAATCTATTTGTAACCTAGGATATCTTTATTCATAATCTTAACCTAGGAATGATTGTAAAAAACTGTTCAACATCAATTATTTTTACCTTTCCTTCTTAATTTATTCATGTTTGTCATTATTGGACCCCATGGTCATGAATCAAAATTTCTAGGCAGGATCAAGCATGATTGGACTGAAAAATTTGAAATAGTTTTGTGAGTGATTTAGGGTTTAGAAATCAAGGGTGTATTTGGGGGTGAATCATGGAATAAAGGGTGTTGATTGTCATGGATCTTAGATATGAGACTGATGGATATAACAGGATTGAGCAGAGGCACGACGACGTATATGGGTTTCCACGAGATCAAACCAAATTCTAATTCCATACACCAGAGTGGAGGAAATAACCAAATAGAGAAAGATCCTTTTCTAGGAATAATGTTATCCTGAATCAAAGGATGGGTGATCATATCTAGAGATTAGAGAATATATCTATGTTTTTGAAAAAACGAAACTACACACTATGTATTTCGATGAACACACGACATGCAGTCTCTATAATGCAATATCGTGGATAAGTGATAATTATTAGGATGGCATGGCTTGAATCAATCCTATGCATATTTTACCTCCTTTACCAGGTGGTTACTTCATGTGCTGGAGCACATGGAATGTACCCTATGCTGAAATACAAGGCTAGGCACAATCTCTTGTATTGAAGTACAATGTCATGGGAAAATATAAATGGTAGGGACCATAAGATTCCTATAAATTCAATGTTGAATCCCTAAAAATCATGTAGTTATACATGTTTGGTGATCTATGTACCTATAGGGATACAAACAAGTGATGTAAAGAGACTACATGACATGTGGGACCTCTCACATGACATGTATCTGTTGGTTCTCTTTTTAGGAACTTCACACTCTCAAATCTGATTCATTTGCACTAGGATTTTGGCCCATGAGTACTCTATCCTTAGTTATTTTCATGTATAACATGATGGTTCCAGCAATTTTAGATTTTGAGATAAAAGTTGAGATGGTATAGGAATGAATTTTCTTTTGGAAATTCTTGATGATCGAAGTGATCATGCAGGATCACGAGAGGCTTTCAGAGTGGAACCATCCAACCATGTAAGGAATGTGATATCTATCAACCACTAAAGAGTGGAACCCTTCTATTGGTACATGAAATTATCATATACCAAACAATCATAGGGGAACACTCCAATATTGATAGGTCATGGGTCCTTCATATTTCATAGAGGAACCCTCTAACTGGGCTAGGCATGGGTCCTCTATCGACCAATATATTAGAACCCTCCTAATAGTCAAGGGAAGGACTCTTCTATTGATTAATAAAATGGAACCCTCATATAGAGTCAAGTAAAGGGTCCACTACCATTATAGTAGAACCCTTATACTGGGAACAACATGGGTCCTCTATTGACTGTTATGATGGAACACCCTTTTAGAACATGGAAAAAGTCTTATATCCATTGACTGAGTGGAACCATCCCATTGTATCGAGGAACATTTCTTCAACCTTGAAATCGGTTTACCACAACTATGAAACAATATAAAAATGTGAGTCTTGACGTGGATGTTTTCTACTGAGTAGTCACATGAGTTTCGATGCATCATTGATGGACTTCTAAAACTATTAGAGTCATTTTCCCAAGGCTGATATTTGATATGGAGATCCCATTTCTCTCCTGTTACGGATTGTTTTTACTTATCATATATATATATATCCGTGTTGATGGATTTGGTTACTCTCCTACCATGGGCTGTAAAGACATGCAGGGTAGTGCATAATCTTTTTGTTCTTTTCATTTAATGGTTGGAAGAGGTAACTCTCCTACAATGGATTTAAAAGACACGATGTGTAGTTAATCAACACACCATATCGATCCCCATATGCTTATATAAGGTTACAATCTCTCTTGTTTTTTGTTGAGAATCATCCTATTTATTACAAACTACCTTTCCCATAACATTTGGGTCACTTACGTCTCACCCACTAGCATTCGGGGAGTCCTACTAGGTATGTATGTACCCACACCTGCATTGGATTTTGACACATGTTTAGTGTATTATTCAGATTAAGTTCAGGTCAATGGTCACATAAGATGATATTAAGGATACATGATTCTTTGGACTGTGTACGGTGGTCATTGCTTGGTTATCAAGAGACGAGATCTCCCAATTTTTTTATTTTCCAGTATTTTCATGTAGGGACATTATTCATATTGGAAATTTATTTTTCCCCTTTACTTTTTAGTTTTCTCTGTCATACTCTTGTACACCCATAGGTCTTCCAATCTTGGTATAATATCTATTTAGTTCATATTTTTATTTGTTACACTATATTTTTGTATTGAGGTGGTCATGTGCATGTGTACATGTACATTAGGAAAAGGCCAACAATTTAGGATATTGCTTTCAGTGCTGGTCACCACCCCTAGCCTTTAGAGGTTGGGTTTGTGTAGTTGCAGCTCAAAAACTGGTCAGGGTCTGTTCAATACATAAATATTTAAATAATTGTATAAAAGTATATAAAAATAATGTGAGAAGTCATAAGAGTCAATGATCATAATAGAGAATGATAAATGTCAAGAACCATTTCCATATCACATAGATATAGAATAATGTAAAATATATTAAATGAGAGTGGTAAAAATAATATCATTATAACAATTATAAAAAAATATGTCTCATCATAAATATAAAACACATATCACTTCCAAGAAAATTTAACATAATTTTATAGGATCACTTCCCATTCAAAAAATAATAATACCTATTAAGATATTGTAATTACCAAATTGATTAATGGGATGTACAATTATTTGACTACCCATCACATCATAATATTCCATTTATATCTATTCCCAAAATGTGGAACGAATATTAATCATAACTATTAAATAAAATAATGATAATGAAATGTGTCATATAATATCTATAGAAGGAATTTTCAAATGCTAAATTATGTACATACCAAAAATAAGAATTGAATATATAATTTTTTTCATAAAAGGTTACAATCAATTGATACAAAATGATTTTAGTTCATTAATTAAATAATAATGGATGATGAATTGTCACATAAATAATTAGTGAGAGATGAAAGAAAATTAAAGAGACTTTTTTTAGACTTTATAGAAGTTTATTTGATGAATAAATTTTAATGGATCTATAAAGGCATGACTATAACAAAAAAATTAGGATAAGAGATCATGATTTATTTTAATAAAGAAAATTATTAATTTGGAAAATGGAATAGGAAGAGATAAATCATGATAAAGAACAAAACTAGAGGAATGGAAAATAATGGGAAATACCCCTCTAATCGAGTCCCTGATGTCTTGGGATACTCCACTAACATCATGAAAATAAAAGTTCCTTTTATTAATTACATTATCTATAAATTTCTCATAAATATTTTAACTCTATAATAAATTTATTATTAATATTTGTTAATTTGATAAATTAATAATTCTCATAATGATCATTTTAAGGTTGTTTTGTTTGTGAATAACACATTTCTTTGATGTAACGGTAACAGTTCATGGCCACTCCCCATATTTTCTATAATATCTATAGTTATAATGATATATTAATCAATACATTATATAATAAAGGGAGTTCAGTAGTTAAGTAGATCATTATAATTCATGGAATATTCCTTTTCAAGATTGATATAGATAATTAATATATAGTGACAAATTATCATCAGTATTATTTATATAAATATCATTTTCATCGTTCTTGAATCCTAAAAATAAAATTAAATACATATTAATATTATATATACAAATTTGAAAACATTTTAACAACATCCATGATGGGTATTGCTGAATATAAAATATCACCACTCACTTAGGATGTATAAAACAACCATGGGGGAATGGTTGTTTTTAAGAGAGTTTAAAAGAAAATAAAAAATAATATGTATTTGAGTTTCCAAAAAATCTAGTTTAAAATTTTAATAATATTTTTAACATTCATTTTATATTATTTATATTAATCATGGAGGTAAGATGAAATTTTAATCTACAAACATGGTGATTTAATGCCTTACCTTCATTAATATAATAAATATGAATTCATAGTTTCTACATCTAGTATGAATGGTGATACTCTGAATATCCTCCATTTTCAAATTAAAATGATGATATATTAATTTAATATCCACCTTATAAAATTAATTGACCTAATTGATTTTTCTAACAAGGAATTTTTTTTGGATAGAAGGAAATTTTTCATTAACATTATTTTCATAGTGTTGTGGTAATAAAAACTAGGATGGATTTTCCCATCCTTCTTCTTGGTAATGGGGATTGGGTAACACACTAGGAAAACAATAGGTTGTGTAACACCATTATCCATATTCTCATATAAATTCTTCATTAACACTTTTATTTAAATGGGGTCTATTTTATAGTGACTCATGGACATTATCACTTCTTCTTGTATAAGTCCTATAGTGAACTAATCCACTTGATATAGATGAATACCAATAAAATATTTATATAAAACATTAACATATTCTATTGTGACAATCACATAATCAGTTATGGTAATTTTATTGTTATTATTTATTTTAGTTATATAATTTTACTTAAAAGGGAATAATATATATACAATAGAATTTTTTCCATATTAGAGACATAATTCCCCTTTCACATATATAAAATAAATCATTTTTTGGTAATATAGAAATTTTTTTCCCTTTCCTAAATGTTGTATAATCCTTATAAAATATTAATCACACCATTCCATGTATAAAATATAATTTTAGAAAAGGTTGTATAACTATAATTACATGGTGGGTCTTCCCACAAATGGTATGTGGGAAAGAGATGTAAAGATGTGGTTCTACGATTACACCACTTACTGTTTAAATCAATAACTAAACCTATATTAATTTTCGTTGAAATAATATTTATCAATTTTAAATCATCATATTATAATAAAAATATATTCTATAAGACTTTCTATTATTTAGAACCTTTGATCATAGAAAATATAACTTTAGTAGAATGATTATATTTATCAATGATAAATAAATCCAATGATCCACTAAAATTCAGTGGTCATTGTTAAAAAAATGGCATAAGAAAAACATTAAAATTATTTGGAGAAGTCAGGTAGTATACATGGTTCATGTTATAACACTTAACTTGTTTCATCTGAGAATAATCCTCCATGAGTTTTTTTGTATCCTTCAATCATTATAATGGGAACCTCATTTGGGAAATCCTTATATTAAACATCACTTTATTTGTTAATATGATTAATCATATCTTGACACTTTTTATAATAATTGGAGTGTGATGATCGAGAATATGAAAACTAATATCCATATAGATTTTAAATGATGAAGTAAGAAATAATAGATAAATAATCTGTTGTGTATCCAAAGTTATACTTCCTATGACTCAATCTATGTTATTTTTTATATATTTCCAATCATTTTAATTAAAATAAAACCCAACTAAAACTATAATTTTATTTGTTATTAAATATAATGAAATTTATCCCATGCACATAATATTACAAATTTTTTTCCGTAGAGCCATATTTAATAACCCATAAAAATATAGATGACTATATTCATTGGGTGATTAAACATATAATAAATCATTTTCACACAAATAATAAAATATTTTATTTCATTCCTCATAATTTTATGATATATGACATCATACTACTATCGCTATATGGTATATATTGAGGAAATATATAAATGATTTGAGAGAGATAAAATTTCATGTAAGGGGATAAAACAAGAAAAATAGGCTATGATAAGTTGTAAGAGTCAGTGATCCTATCATGGAATCCAAAAAGAAACGATCATAAAGACAACATAAAAAAATAGAATAAATGAAAATATATTATTTGATTTTGTTAGTAAATTAAACAATAAATATATGAATAAAAAATTATAATTTTATTATAAATATAAGTCAAGGCTCACTATCATGTTTCTAAAGACTTGTAAATTTCGAGGACATTTTTTTTCTTAATTATCTTTGAAATTTTACAAGAGCGCAGTTTCTGACGGCACCTGATTCCGAGACCCGGTGTGCCCGAAATCATTTTCCGAAGTTTGGCTCGGGTACGTTCAGTGAACAGATGAGCGGGTTTTTCTAACATTTGAACCGGTGCCCAGAATCGAATTTTGAGGGCACTGATGAAATCGCAGCGCCGGTATTCTCCTAGAAACGCCTCTTCCGGAGTTGCGTTTTCTCGGGTGTAGTTTTTAATTTTCGGGCTTAAAGTTAAGAAATAAAATAATTTTGCGACAAATTTATTTTATTTCACTTAAGCCACTTGGAAGCCACTTGAAGCCACTTAAAGACGCCTTAAACTAAGTTGATCCGGATAGGATGCTATCCAGAAATATCCTACCCCCTTGGTAGGATATTTGTGAGGTGGGGCCCGCACGAGCCCCGCCGTTTCTTTCCGCTAAGTAACGCACCCGCGAAAACCCGTCATTATGAATGTCAACTGATGAATTTTCTTAAATTCTTAACAGACCATTTAATTGGGTGGTTTATTTCGTAAATTAAAGGAGCAGTTTATTTCGTTGAATTAATTCAACGAATTGATGGGTCGTTACTTACCCCTTTTCGTGTGTTGGCATAATAATAAAATAAGACCAACCTATCTTTTGGAGGATTACTCGTTGAGAGAGGATCCTTGAACCTTCATCATCCTTCACGAAGAACCCAAAGAACACGAAGAACTCCGAACCCGGAAATCGACGACGCGACGCCGTGATCCGCGACGCCGACATTCCCTTCCTGCAACGTTCTTCTGCGACGACTCTTCCTCCGCGACGGATCTTCGATCGGCTGCTTGAGGTAAGAGTCTCGGAAATTCTTTTTAATCTCCTTCGTGGTTCTTTACCAAAACACGGATTTAATTAATTAAATTAAATCTATTGTTTCATGGTCCGTTGAGTTCGCCGACTCAACGCCGTGTTCTGCGACGACGCGACGCCCTTTCGCGACGACGCGACGATCTCCACCTTCCGCAACGAGCAATTCCGCAAAGAACGCTCACACGCAAAGACTACGAGGTAGGGAATTATTTTGGAATTACACCCTTTTTTTATATTCCCGTAAATGTTTCTTTAAAAAGTTAAAGAACTGGTTTTGTGAACAATTTTAAATTTATTAAAATTGTTTCTGTTCAAATGAGGAACCCGTTTTATGAAACAATTTTATTTCATTAAAAATTGTTTCGGATATGCGTTCATGTGTTGAACTTTAATTCCTCCCGTTGTTTATCTCTAACGCGGAGGGTGCGGGCCAAACGAACACGGCCCGAAGACCCTCCGTCATTCTTCGTTTTTGTTCGGATTTGACGGGCGATGACGGAACGTGCCGCAACGGATGTTTGATGATCCCGCAGTGAAGAACGGAACCCGGGAGGAGCAACGTCGCAGACGGGAAGAAATTCAGGCCACCGGAGCGACACCAGCGGCGCCGGCGCTCGGAGGCGGCGGCGCCCGGCGCGCCGCCGGACGAGACGGCCGCGGCGGCGGTGCTCGCGGGACGCGGCTGAAGCCGCGTCCGGCGCCAGGGAGACACCCCGCGGGTGTCACGCGGGGGTGGAAGCTCCCCCCCGCGTCACTCGGGACGCGACTTCAGCCGCGTCCGGTTGTCTGGCCGACACCCCGCGGGTGCCGCGGTGGTGTCACGTGGGGGTGGCGGCTCTCCCCCACGCCGCGCGGCCGATCCAAGCCGGGCGGGCCGTGGCCCGGCCGGCCCGGACCGGGTTGACCCGGTTCAGCCGACCCAGGGGGGTCGGGCCGGGTCGGCCCGGGCCCGGACCCCCCATCTTCGGACAGTTTTTGTTCAAATGGACGTATCTTTAGCTAAGGGCCTCTAAACGACTTTCCGTCAGCGGCAACGCGATCCTTGGATCGAGACGGTCGTTTTGGTATATCGCACTTAAGGTTTCGGAATACTTTGGGTTCATCCGGGTTGGTTCGTACACGAAACCAACCGGGCCCTCGGAGCGGAAACGCTCATATCTTGAGCTACGAACGTCCGATTGATGTGCCGTCAGCTTTGTTTAATTACTCTAAGTGAGACGGATCTATTGTCACCCTTCGCCCAAGGTTTGGACGCAGGTGGAGTACGGTCGGGTTGGTTTTGCCTTAAAAACCAACCGGGCCCCTTGGACGAAAAAGCCAATAACTCTCAGACCGGGCGTCCGATTGACGCGCCGTCTGCGACGTTGAGTTCATGTTGAAGATACTGAAATTTTGGATACATCTAATTCGGTCTTTGTGACAATTGATGTATCGGCCTCTCGGCTCGTGGAGCGGACCCTCCCGAACGGGCTTGCTGTGTGCGGGAACCCTAGAGCTGGCTGCGACTGTTTCTTCGACGGTGACGACCGTGCAGAGATCCTCAGTGGACAGCAGTGACGACCGTGCAGAGATCCTCAGTGGACTGCGACGACGACTGTGCAGAGATCCTCAGTGGACTGCGACGACTACAACACTCAGCGATCCTACATGGATCAGTGCTACAGGTCCGGTGTGGGCTCGATCCTGTGTGGGTCCGATCCTGTGTGGGTCCACGCTCAGCGGTTCTGTGTGAGCCAGCGCCTACAGGTCCTGTGTGGGCCCGATCCTATGTGGGTCATTGCGGGGGTTAGTTACCTATCGATCCTTCATGGGTCCGATGACTTAGATGGATCAGTGATCATCTTTATCGTCATCCGAAGAAGTATACCTGTGTGAGCTGAATCTTGTGTTACTCTCCTTTGTGGATTGTGTTGAGCTATCCTGTGTGGATTTACTGTTTACTCTCCTTTGTGGATTGTGTTGAGCTATCCTGTGTGGGTATACGTTTTGCTTTCCTGTGTGGACTGGGTTGTGCTTGGGCTCGGACGTTGGAGCCGAATGGGAATTGATGACTTACGTATATGTATGGGCATATACCTGAGCCGTGTCAGATGTTACTTCATGATTGTATCTTTCCTTTGTGGATTTCGGGAGACCTTCGGGGGTATCGGGGTCCCTACTGAGTAGCTTATACTCACCCCTGCATGGGCTATGCCCACACTACGTTGTGTTGGTTGCAGACGACGGACAGTGCTGATCGTGGTGGAGGCCTGCCGAGCAGGACGGTACCTGGAGGTGGACCACTGGGCAGGACGTACTCAGAGCGGTCAGGTGGACCCGAGGAGCAGCAGAGGCTATATGTACTCACCCTTCAGGTGGGACTTCTAGAGGACGGCTCGACGCTGCAGTTTTTCCTTTCAGTTGATGTTTTTCCTATAAGATGTACTTTACAGTTGGGCTTGTATTTCCGGCCCCTTTTACTTTCAGCACAGCTTGTACAGTTTTTACTTAGTGTTTACTTGTCCGCTTGCTTACTCCGTGGTGCTTGTTTTATTTTTCAAAGGCAATGCCTTCCCTTTTTTTTGGGATTTACGACTTGGTGCTAGTCACCAGCCCCTGGCCTAGGGAAGGCGGGCTTGGGGTAGTCACGACACGGGCCCCGAGGACGGGTCGTGAAAAATTGGTATCAAAGGTGGTCAGTTCTACCGCAGACTCTGATCTTTCTTCTATGTGAAGAAATAGTGTTTAGCGTATTGGGTGTGGTTATCAGTCCAGGGAGTCCAGTGTTGGTGCGGCTGCCGACGTATCCGTACACCAGGACCCTGACTTCTGATTTCCGACTTAATGCACGAAAACATTGATTGCATATGTTTTTCAAGTTTTCATTGTGATTACTTGTTTTACCTCACCAGGTATATTGTTCTGACCGTGGCGCACTTGTTTCCTTTTCAGGATGGCCCGATGACAGCAGCCAGCTAGGGTTCCGAGAGTAGAGCGCGATGATAGCCCGCCGAGTGACGAGGCCTCGGTACAGGGCCCGTTGACAGCAGGGGCACCGGCGGTACCTTTACCCGCCGAGCCCCCGATGCTTCCAGCACTGGCAGCTGACAACGCACGACGCCTCAGAGCTCTGCACGAGTTCCAGCGCCAGTGACCACCCAGGTTCCGTGGGGAGACGGACCCCCAGGCCGCCGAGGACTTGCTGGAGGCAGTCGTCTGAGTTTTCAGGCTAGTGAGGACACCATCTGACCTCATGGTGATCCTCGCGGCGAGCCTACTGCACGCAGCAGCAGGGCGATGGTGGAGCTTGATGCTCCAGGTACACGATGAGGCCTCCATCATCTGGACGGACTTCGAGAGCCTCTTCCGCTCAGAGTTCGTCCCGGCCACCCTCCAAGCGGTGCGCATTCAAGAGATTCTTCAGCTGCGGCAGGGCAGCTTGACGGTCGCTCAGTACGCGGCGAGTTTCACCGATCTTTCTCGCTACTTGACCGACATGGTACAGGACCCCTTCTTTCGGGCCTGGACCTTCGAGCAGGGATTGAGAAACGAGATCAGGGCATTGCTGATCTCCCTCAGCATCCTGACCCAGGCAGGAGTGCTGGAACGAACCCTTCTGATCGAGAGCTTCCTGGCTGAGTCCACAGCGAGACCTACCACAGGGCGGCAGGTAGCAGAGTCTTCGGCAGCTTGTAGCCGACGGATGACTCAGGGTTCCAGGCAGACCAGGCCTTCCGGAAGACGACCTCGGGACAGTGGCTCAGCAGTGCGGGGCACACAGCACGGAGCCAGCCTTCCGAGAGGCAGGCAGTGCTACTCATGTGGCAGGCAGGGCCACATGGCTCGTGACTGCCTGACCCGCCATACCGAGGAGCAGCAGACGGTGGAGGGGCCACCCAGGCAGATGCAGAGGGTCGACCGTGGCGGTCTGCAGGGAGGAGGCGGACGAGGCAGGGGAGCTGGTCGAGCAGCAGGTGGTGGGCGACGCTTTGAGGCTCTGCCACCACAACCACCAGGAGGTACGCCCCGACCACAGGGATCTGGCGGGCAGAGACAGGCACAACTCCAGGCAGTAGAGGCCTACGACCACGGCGCGCCAGAGATGATTCGAGGTACGATCTGTGTCTATTCCACCCTTGCTGCAGTTCTTATAGACACAGGAGCGAGTCACTCTTTCATAGCCACTTCCCTTGTTCGGAGCTCGGAGATTCCGACAGAGCCGTTGGCTCAATCCTTACGGCTAGAGACTCCTACGGGAGCAGACTCGACGATTACGCACTGGTGCCGGCAGTGTGAGCTTACACTAGGAGGCGAGAGCTTCGGCTAGGATCTTCTTGTAGCGGCGTTGAGGCCTTACGACGTCATCTTGGGCATGGATTGGTTATCTACGGTCCATGCACATATTTACTGCATAAGGCGCAAGGTGAGATGTGTGCGCACCAACGGGAGTAGGTTCACCTTCACCGGCGAGAAGGGAGCCTTTGCAGCACATGATGGATGTAACAACCCAAAATTTTATGAAAAATATTTTTTTTAATTTCACTAATGTCTTGTGTTGTACGCTACACCAAAAGGAGCTTGCACAACACGCATCCTTGACTTTCTTTGCATTACACGTAATCGCGACCTTCCACGATAGCGTGTGTTGTACGCAACACCAAGTTTCGCTAAACAACGATATGCTATTAAGATATTATTAAAACTAGCCGTTATGAATAGTAAAAACCACTTTTTGAAATTTTGTAAATTTTATTTTTCAAAATGGACTTCATTTATGGATTCGGAATATCGAAATTAGCTTAGGGTGAAATTTTGTTGATTTTCGGATAACTTTCATATTTTGATGAATAGTGAAAATTACTAAATTTTAATTAAAAACAACTTTTTCAATCGAAATAATTAATAGTGATAAATTATTAATTTGAGTGGTTTTAAAGTATATTTAGAATATATTTTTACAATTTAATACAATGTTGGTCATTGGATGTAATTTCACATTTAAACCAGACATAAACAAGTGTCAATCTTTTGATAGTTATTATTTTTTAAGAACACGCTATTTGTTTTGACGACGGGAATTAATTTTTAAATTAATTAATGCAACAGATATATTTTGAATTTGGTAAAATAGAAATCATTTTTGAGTTCATAATATCAAATATAGCTTAGGCCTAATTTTTGGTATTTTTCTGAAAACATTCAATTTTTGATGAATAGTGAAACCACTAAGTGGTAGTTAAAAAAACAACTGAATTGTTCATAAAACTTAATTTTACCGCTTCTGTGAGTAGAATTTCAAAAATCTAAGAGACACGGTTGATGTTAGTAAGTAAAATGTGGTTCAATGAGATGAAAATAATTTTTTGGTGAATAGTAACTTTTTACTTTTTTTACCACGGTTAAAAGTAAATAGGGTAATTAAGGGTAGAAATGATATTATTATTACCCTAACACATGTCCTAATTCTATTGGAAAAATTTAATTCGACCAAAAACAAACTTAGGAATAAAATATGACCATTTAGGCCCACTTGGATTAGATTAGGACATTTATTATTAATTTATTTAAAGAAGGGTTAAAAGAGTTGAAATCAAATTTTATTTACTAAAACATTTTTAATATGGTGTTATACATAAGATAAATTCGACTGTAAATATTAATTAGCAAGCTAAAAAGATTTCTTACATAATTGTATTTTATTTTTAATTTTTGGACATTAAATAATTTATTTTATTTATGACACAAAGATGATGTAGTAACTATCTTATTAATGAAATATTGACATAATTGATGTTATAAATACCCAAATAAATATAATTTGAGACTTTTTATGAATTCCACTAATTTTATAGGTTAATATGACATGTTATTATTTATTTAATTAACTTTTTTCGAACTTATCATTCTGTTATTATTTTCAAAAAAATAAATTACTAAATAGTGTCAAAATTGACATAATATAGTTTTTAAAACAAATATTATATTATTAATTGTTATTTTATTCCTAAAAATATAAGGTTCGGCCAAATGACTTAGATAAGGTTATATATATTAATAATAAACAATTTGGGGATCGTTTGGCTTTTTATAGTAAGTTTATTAACCTTATAGTGTTAGAACACAAGAAGACAAGGTAAAAGTAAAATTATTTAACTTAATGTTAAATCTAAATGATAAGGTTAAAATAGGAACCTAGACTTGTCTAAATTCTATTGGATGAGAGGATTGCGACCCATACCCACCTTAGCCTCGAAATAAATCAATTTGGAGCTATTCAAAACCGAGCTTGACTTTATAATAAAATAATATTTTTAGTTATTCCAAAGGTGCCCCTCTCCTCCCTTATAAAAGGGCACCTCATCCCTCTCTTCCTCACACAACTTTGAGCCTTCAAGCTCGGCCAAACACTGAAAATTTCTCTTCTCCACTTCCCTAGCAACATCCTAGAGGTTCTGGTCTTCCTCAAAGACCAATTTTAGTGCCCTAAAAGAAGGTCTCAAAGAAGCACTTCAAAGAAGAGGTAATGTACGTTACCGATTCTTTCATCTTTATTTCTTTTCCACTTCTTCTTCTTTAGTTGTTTCATTATGAAGTAATAACATAAGTATCACTCATATACTGATATGTTATTATAAATATGAAACAACCCTATTTCACCATCTATCCATCCTACGGAAAAAGAAATCACCGCGCGTGCGTACGTACAGAATACCGTCACCACGCCGTGGTGTAATTTATTTTCCACCACCACCTTACTTGGATGGGTATAATG
Organism: Viscum album; assembly: GCA_963277665.1. NCBI lineage: Eukaryota > Viridiplantae > Streptophyta > Magnoliopsida > Santalales > Viscaceae > Viscum > Viscum album. Next base: position 1,433,546,236 of record OY728151.1, on the reverse strand, counting down.
GTGTAAATAATTACTATATATGACTATTATAAAGTGATATTGATTCTGAAATAGTATACATATACTCCAATACAATTCCACGATCATAGGTACGATATCATCACTCGTGCGTACGTACAGAATACCATCTCCACGATGTGATGCGACTCGTTCTACATGATCTTCATTTCATAATGATTATATAAATTGAATGAATGAATATGATATATATTACACTAATACCATTCTGGAAATGAGGTATCTATAACCTAAAGAAAAGAATAAGAATTTATTCGACAAAACACGCATAAGAACAAAAAGTTATAAACACCCAAATAACAAGTAGCAATGAAATATTACTACTAAGAAGCTAAGAATATGACCATATATGATATCATAAAAATAATTATGATTCTGGAATAAGTCAATAACATTATTTAAATAATTATACTGGAGGTTCGTACACTTACGAAGCAAATCGGACCTAAGGTAAGGGAAATATCACAATCTCATTTTTATCCGAGATTTCATATAATTTGGTATTTACTGGGGTGTATTTTATCATCCGCATCCATGTTTCCTCAATATGTAATGTTATTTCCATCCAACTACAATTGTTTAAAACCTATTTTACCCTTTGGTGAGTTTTTAGTAAAATATATGAAATGAATCTTTTGTCGTTTTTCGTACGAGGTACTTTTTGACTTTTCCGACAAAAGTACGAGAAGAATCTTTTTTTAACTTATACAGCATGAATGGATTTTTAAATCATTATTTCCAAGAAGCTTCCTTTACAATTTTTCAAGTTTATTTTTAATCAACTTCTTTTAGTTTATAATTTTATGACATGTTAAGAAAGGAAAAGTGTTTTTGAAGTAGAAAGGATATTTTCCTCAAGAATGGAGTTCAAGTGTTTTATCAAAATTATTTTCCATATATGATAATATAGGGTTCTGTTTCTATCCCCATTATTACATTGATTTGATTATGTTGTGATGGAATTATTTTTGTGAATTCCATTATCTTATATGAATTGTTTTGTGATGTCATGTTGTTTAAGAATCCCATTTTTATTACATGGGTTATGCAATGATGTATGATTTATGATTTTGTGGCACACATAAGAATGGTATCATTATGAGATGGGTGGGACCTATATCTCCCTCCAATGCATTGGGTAAAGATTTTATATCTCATGATATAGACATGGCTGGAATGGTAGGTTATACCGGTTTAGTGAAACAGGACTGAAACGAGGGTGACTCGGTTCAGAAAGGGACTTTGTCCACTAAGATAGTCTTGGAAATGAGTCTTGACTAACAAGAAATGATTCTCTATGATTATGTGTGTATGCCACAAAGTTTAATGTTTTAATTTATGATTATTGTGATTACATTTCACTGCCATGAGTTATCCCAGGTTATGAAATTATGATCTCTTTTACAGGTTAAGATTTCAAAAAGTTATGTGCTTATGTATATGATGTGATTGATATTTCTTTTGATTACCCTTACTGAGCATTTGAGATCACCCTTTTATGTTTACTTTTCCCCAGGATATAAAGAAAGGTTTTAGGTATAAAAAAAGGAAGATCTTTATGGGAGATGTTGAAGATCTATCACTAGGATTAGAATATTATATTCCGAGTTTCCAAAGACACTAAACTATTACGATCCTTGTGTGTGTGTTTTTGTTATGTACTAATTATTCCGCAAATGTAATGTAATGTCAATGTACTTCAAGCTTCGGGTCTCTACAATGGACTCATGAAGAGGAGAGGACAGCCCATCACTCATCAGTTGGCTAGCCTCATCCTTGGAGCAGTTGACGTGCGGAGTCCTAGTTTTCCTACAGTGGTGGATCAGTATGCGGACGTCTTCCCCGACGATGTTCCAGGGCTACCTCCTCGCAGAGAGGTAGACTTTTATATTGATCTGTACCCTGGGACAACCCCGATATTCACTCTAGCATATTGGATGGCCCCCGCCGAGCTTCGAGAGCTACATGTACAGTTGGAGAACTTGCAGGGAAAAGGGTTCATCCGACCCAGTGTTTCACCCAGGGCTTCCCCGATATTGATTGCCAAGAAGGCGGACGAGAGCTTGCGACTGTGTGTCGATTATCGTCACCTGAACCAGGTGACAGTGAGGAACAAGTATCCGCTACCGAGGATTGATGACCTCTTCGATCAGCTCAAGGGAGCACGGTGGTTCTCGAAGATAGACCTCAGGTTAGGCTATCATCAGCTCAGAGTTCGAGACGAGGATGTGAAGAAGACGGCCTTCAGAGGTCGGTATGGACACTATGAGTTCTTGGTTATGACTTTCGGCGTAACCAACGCTCCAGCAGTGTTCATGAGCCTCATGAACAGGATCTTCCAGCCATACCTCGATCGATTTGTCGTGGTCTTCATCGACGACATTTTGGTGTACTCGACGACGGAGGAGGAGCACGCCTACCACCTATGGGTTGTACTAGACACACTCTGATAGCACCTGCTTTATGGCAAGCTCTCGAAGTTCCAGTTCTGGTTACGTGAGGTCCACTTCTTGGGGCACGTCATTTCTGAGGCGGGAGTTGCAGTGGATCCCGCGAAGATCGAGGCATCGCTAGTTTGGGAGCCACCCAAGAGCATGACAGAGGTGCGGAGTTTCTTGGGCCTAGCCGGATACTATGGGAGATTTGTGCCGGACTTCTCCAGAATTGCGGCCCCACTCTCAGCATTGACGAAGAAGGGGAAACCCTTAGTGTGGTCAGACAGATGTCAGCAGAGCTTCCAGGAGCTGAGGCAGAGGTTGACCAACACACCTATCTTGAGGTTTCTTGAGGAGGGAGTTGGATACGTAGTCTACTGCGATGCATCAGGGACCGGACTCGGGTGTGTCCTGATGCAGGAGCGGGCCGTGATTGCCTACAGATCACGTCAGTTGAGGCCGCATGAGCAGAACTACACCACCCATGACCTGGAGTTGGCAGCAGTTGTCTTCGCTCTGAAGATATGGCGGCACTATCTGATGGGCGAGCACTTTACAGTCTTTTCTGACCATCAGAGTCTCAGGTACGTCTTCTCTCAGAAGGACCTGAACCTGAGACAACGGCGATGGCTCGAGTTCCTCCAGGACTATGACTTTGAGAAAGTCTATACTCCAGGGAAGGGGAACATGGTAGCGGATGCCCTCAGCAGGAGGACGGGCATCCAACTACTTGAGGAGGCAACAGAGGATCTAGCCGCTTTGCAGATATCCTTCATGGATAGAGACGGAGCAGCCTTCCTTCAGTCTCTCACAATCTCTCCTCCACTACTGCAGCGGGTCAGAGAGGCTCAGCGTGGGGACGCTGACTGTGAGACACGACGTGCATAGATATTCTCGGGATAGGCACCTGATGGTTTCTCCCTTGGAGGAGAGCACAACGTCCTTTTCAGAGGACGTACCTTGGTACCAGTCGCTTTACGAGAGGAGGTGCTGAGAGAGTTTCACACTTCTCCTTTAGCGGTACATCCAAGAGTGGCGAAGATGTACCAGGATCTCAGACGACAACACTGGTGGCCGGGCATGAAGAAGGCTGTGGCAGAGTTCGTTTCAGGGTGACTCACCTGCCAGCAGGTGAAGGCAGAGCATCAGGTACCAGCAGGCTTGGTACAGCCCTTGGAGGTCCCTGAGTGGAAGTGGGACGAGATATCTATGGACTTCGTGACTAGAATTCCACGCACTTCCAGAGGTCATGACTCAATTTGGGTGATTATTGACCGACTCACCAAGTCGGCACACTTCTTACCCATCCGAGAGCAGGGCTCAGTGGAGAGCTTGGGGTGTCTCTACGTTCAGGAGATTTTACGTCTTCACGGTGTGCCATTGACTATCATCTCTGATCGGGACGCTCCTTTTATTTCCCGGCTTTGGAAGGGGTTGAAGGAGGCGTTCGGGACGCGGCTACGTCTGAGCACCGCCTTTCACCCTCAGACGGATGGTCCGACGGAGAGGACCATTCAGACTCTCGAGGACATGCTCCGCGCATGTGTCCTCGACTTTGGTCGCAACTGGGAGGACCACCTACCCTTGGTGGAGTTCGCGTACAACAACAGCTACCACTCCACCATCGAGATGGCACCATACGAGGTGTTGTACGGCAGGCCATGCAGTTCTCCTTTGTGCTGGACAGACCCTGGGGAGTCAGCACTCGTGGGACCAGAGATGGTCCGGGCCACGACAGAGAAGGTCCAGGTCATCCAGGAGCGGATGAGGACAACAAAGACCCGGCAGAAGTCATATGCTGACAGGAGGCGGAGGCCACTAGAGTTCGAGGATGGCGACCACGTCTTCTTGCGGGTCTCACCTCGACGTGGTTTGCGGAGATTTGGCCGAGGCGTCAAGTTGTCTCCACGCTTCATCGGGCCTTTCCAGGTCCTCTGCAGGGTTGGCAAGGTGGCTTATCGCCTGGCTCTGCCACCTCAGTTGCACCGGGTGCACGACGTCTTCCACGTATCCCAGCTGAGGAGATACGTGCACGACCCGACACACATCATTGACTATGGGGAGCTAGACGTGGATGATGGGGAGACTTTTACAGAGGTCCCGGTGGAGATAGAGGATCGACAGGAGCAGGTCCTACGTGGGAAATCTATTCCTCTTGTGTGCATCAGATGGAAGCACGGGAACCTCCAGGAGAGCACATGGGAGCGGGAGGCTCAGATGCGTGCTCAGTACCCACATTTGTTTCCCTAGTTTATGATGTATCTTTACGGGGACGTAAAGCCCTGAGGTGGGAGTAATGTAAAGACCCATAAATTTCAAGGAATTTTTTTTTCTAAATTTTCTTTGGAATTTTACAAGAGCGCAGTTTATGACGGCACCTGATTCCGAGGCCCGGTGTGCCCGGAATCATTTTCCGAAGTTTGGCTCGGGTACGTTCAGTGAACGGACGAGCGGGTTTTTCTAACTTTTGAACCGGTGCCCGGAATCGAATACTGAGGGAACCGATGAAATCGCAGTGCCGGTATTCGCTTAGAAACGCCTCTTTCGGAGTTGTGTTTGCTCGGGGGTGGTTTTTAATTTTCGGGCTTAAAGTTAAGAAATAAAATAATTTTGCGACAAAATTATTTTATTTCACATAAGCCACATGGAAGCCACTTGAAGCCACATAAATACGGCTTAAACTGAGTTGATCTGGATAGGATGCTATCCAGAAATATCCTACCCCCTTGGTAGGATATTTGTGGGGTGGGGCCTGCACGAGCCCCGCCGTTTCTTTCTGCTAAGTAACGCACCCGCGAAAACCCGTCATTATGAAAGTCAACTGTCGCGTTTTCTTAAATTCTTAACAGACAATTTAATTGGGCGGTTTATTTCGTAAATTAAATGAGTTGTTTCTTTCGTTGAATTAATTCAACGAATTTATGGGTTGTTACTTACCCCTTTTCGTGTGTTGGCATAATAATAAAATAAGAACAACCTATCTTTTGGAAGATTACTCGTTGAGAGAGGATCCTTGAACATTCATCCTCCTTCTCGAAGAACGCGAAGAACGCGAAGAACGCGAAGAAAATCGAACCCGGAAATCGACGACGCGACGTCATGATCTGCGACGCCGACGTTCCCTTCCTGCAACGTTCTTCTGCGATGACTCTTCCTCCGCGACGGATCTTCGATCAGCTTCTTGAGGTAAGAGTCTCAGACTTTCTTTTTAATCTCCTTCACGGTTCTTTACCGAAACACGGATTTAATTAATTAAATTAAATATGCTGTTTCATGGTCCGTTGAGTTCGCCGACTCAACGTCGTGTTCCGCAACGACGTGATGCCCTTCCGCGACGACGCGACGATCTCCACCTTCCGCGACGAGCAATTCTGCGAAGAACGCTCACGCGCGATGACTACGAGGTAGGGAATTATTTTGGAATTACCCCCTTTTTTTTATATTCCCGTAAATGTTTCTTTAAAAAGTTAATGAACTGGTTTTGTGAAAAATTTTAAATTTATTAAAATTGTTGTTTCCGTTCAAATGAGGAACCCATTTTATGAAACAATTTTATTTCATTAAAAATTGTTTCGGATATGCGTTCATGTGTTGAACTTTAATTCCTCCCGTTGTTTATCTCTAACGCAGAGGGTACGGGCCAAACGAACAAGGCCCGACGACCCTCCGCCGTTCTTAGTTTTTGTGCGGATTTGACGGGCGATGACGGAACGTGCCACAACGGATGTTTGACGATCCCGCAGTGAAGAACGGAACCCGGGAGGAGCAATGGCGCAGACGGGAAGAAAATTGGTCCACCAGACGAGACCGTCGCGACAACGGCCGCGGCGGCGGCGCTCGCGGGACGCGGCTGAAGCCGCGTCCATCGCCAGGGAGACACCCCGCGGGTGTCACGCGGGGGCGGAGGCTCCCCCCCTCGTCACTCAGGACATGGCTTCAGCCGTGTCCGGTTTTCTGGACGACACCCCGCGGGTTCCCCGGGGGTGTCACGCGGGTGTGGCGGCTCCCCCCCCGCGCAGCGCGGCCGAGCCGAGCCGGGCAGGCCGAGCTAGGCCGGTCCGACCGGCCAGGCCGCACCCTGGCCGGCCCGGACCGGGTCCGACCGGGTCGGACCGGTTTGAACCGGTTCGGCCGACCCAAGGGGGGGTCGGGCCGGGTCGGCCTGGGCCTGGACCCCCCGTCTTCGGACGGTTTTCGTTCAAATGGCCGTATGTTGAGCTCCGAGCCTCCAAACGACTCACCGTCAGCGGCAACACAATCCTTGGATCCTGACAGTCGTTTCGGTATATCGTACTCAAGGATTCGGAATACTTTGGGTTCGACTGGGTTGGTTCGTACACAAACCAACCGGGCCCTCGGAGCGGAAACGCTCATATCTTGAGCTACGGACGTCCGATTGACGTGCTGTTAGCTTCGTTTAATTCCTCTAAGTGAGACGGATCTTTTGGCACACTCCACCCGAGGTTTGGACGCAGGTAGAGTACGGTCGTGTTGGTTTTGGCTTAAAAACCAACCGGGGCCCTGGGAAGAAAAAGCCAATAACTCTCAGACCGGGCGTCCGATTGACGCGCCATCTGCGACGTTGAGTTCCTGTTGGCGATACAGAACTTTTGGATACATCAACTTCGGTCTTTGTGATAGTTGATGTATCGGCCTCTTGGATCGTGGAGCGGACCCTCCCGAACGAGCTTGCTGTGTGCGGGAACCCTAGATCTAGCTGCGAATGCTTCTTCGACGGCGACGACCGTGCAGATATCCTCAGTGGACTGCAGAAACGACCGTGCAGAGATCCTCAGTGGACTACGACGACGACTGTGCAGAGATCCTCAGTGGACTGCGACGACTACAGCACTCAGCGATCCTACGTGGATCAGTGCTACAGGTCCTGTGTGGGCCCGATCCTGTGTTGGTCCGATCCTGTGTGGGTCCGCGCTCAGCGGTTCTGTGTGAGCCAGCGCCTACAGGTCCTGTGTGGGCCCGATCCTGTGTGGGTCATTGCGGTGGTTAGTTACCTATCGATCCTTCGTGGGTCCGACGACTTAGATGGATCAATGATCATATTTATCGTCATCCAAAGAAGTATACCTATGTGAGCTGAATCTTTTGTTACTCTCCTTTGTGGATTGTGTTGAGATATCCGGTGTGGATTTACTATTTACTCTCCTTTGTGGATTGTGTTGAGCTATCCTGTGTGGGTATACGTTTTGCTTTGCTGTGTGGACTGGGTTGTGCTTCGGCTCGGACGTTGGAGCCGAACGGGAATTGATCACTTAGGTATATGTATGGGAATATACCTAAGCCGTGTCAGATGTTACTTCGTGATTGTATCTTTCCTTTATGGATTTCGGGAGACCTTAGGGGGTCTCGGGGTCCCTACTGAGTAGCTTATACTCACCCCTGCACGGGCTATGCCCGCAATACGTTGTGTTGGTTGCAGACGACGGACATCGCTAATCTTGGTGGAGGCGTGTGGAGTAGGACGATACCTGGAGGTGGACCACTGGGCGAGACGTACTCAGAGCGGTCAGGTGGACCCGAGGAGCATTGGAGGCTATATGTACCCACCCATCAGGTGGGACTTCCAGAGGACGGCTCGACGCTGCAGTTTTTCCTTTCAGTTGCTGTTTTTTCTATCAGTTGTACTTTACATTTGGGCTTGTATTTCTGGCCCCTTTTACATTCAGCACAGCTTGTATAGTTTTTACTTAGTGTTTACTTTTCCGCTTGCTTACTCTGTGGTGCATGTTTACTTTTCAAAGGCAATGCCTTCGCTTTTTTTTGGGGATTTACGCCTTGGTGCTAGTCGCCAGCCCCTGTCCTAGGGAAGGCGGGCTTGGGGTAGTCACGGCACGGGCCCCGAGGATGGGTCGTGACAATGTTAATAAAACACAATCTATTATTATTATTACTAATGCATAAAACAAATTATCACTTGTGGAGTAAGCTTTAATAAATCAATTTAGGCTGTATAAAATTTTATACCCATGGATAACCTTAAAATATCTCATTCACATTTTTCCCACATAATAAATTAACCAATATTAAGAATTATGAGGAAATAATCCCTTTAGAGAGAATTTGTTTATATAAAGCTAATAGGATGATTTTTCAAATGATGAGCTATATAGAGACCTAAATTATAAAGTTAACATATTATTTTAGAAAATTGAAAGGTTAATAAAATAATAATTTAATATAAATTATTTCATTAATTAAATTATATAGTTAGAGTAGTAAACATATAATGAACTGGGGAGATAAGAAAAAATTTTTAAAATTTCATTTTTTTACATTAAATTACTTGATTTAATAAAAAATAAGAAGTGAACTATTAATGAATGGATAACCATATATATATAAGTATAATGAATCATATAAACAAAATATAAATCATATTATAAATATAGTAAGTGAAAGAGAGAGAGAGTCCATGATAGAGAAAATAACCACCTGAACAAAAAAGAGTAGAAATAACCCCTTAACTTAAGTCACAAATTTTTTAGATTATCTATAAATCTTTTGAATAGATAGTTTACACATATTAAAAACATTCTATTAATCTATTTTGGTATTTATTTAAATATTAAAAATAATTTATTATCAGGCTTAATTTACTTATTAAATTAATATTTATGAAGTCAATTATTTAGAGGTTGTCACATTCATGACTCGAAATATACATTGATGTGATGGTTAGAATCAATGGAAATTTTAAAAAGGTTGAATAAACTTAATATGTGTAAGGATATAATTTTCATTCCATTCCTAATATAAGGATGTTTAATAATTTTGGAGATAGTCACAATTAAATGATTCTTCATTAGTAAACATCTATTAGAAACATTAACCTACAGTAATGAGTTATCATTTCATTATCAATATATTTATAATTTAATTTTTTTTAGAATAACCTATTTTAATTATAAATATTATATATATATATACATTTTAAATCATTTTAACAGAAACCATGATTGGATAAATTGAAAAACAAACATGTTCATTCTCTTTGGTAAAAAATATAATTATGGGTGGAAGATGAATCCTGATAGAGTTTATAATAACATTTAGAGTAGTAGATAAATTAGTTTCATAAAAAAATTATAAAATGTTAACTTTTTAAAAATATATAGTGAATATTATTTTTTTTTATAATTTTACAATATAATAATTGAACTCAAAACCATGTGGTTCGAAACAGTTACCTACATTTGGATTCACCCCCATTGGATTTCTTCAAATGCCATTGATGGAGGGTATACTCTTTATATAAGGGCCTTATGATATGTATTGAAAATTCTAGAGATCTATCTTGATCGAGATATATAAAGGGATGAATTTTAGAATTGGGTAGGGGTAGAGGATGGTTTTTTATATATCAAAGAGGGAGGGGTATTTTGGAATAAAATATTGAATAATTTATTATAAGGGCACAAGATATGAACAATATGGATTATTATTACATTTAAGGGTGTTTCATTAATATATATATATATATGACATTTAAATAACCCCAAACATAATGAAATCCTTAAATATCTCATTCAATATAAATATTCAAAAATAGTCTACTATTTTAATAAAATATAACATATGTTTTTATAGTTCATTAATAAATTTATAAATTATTTTTATTATTTTTGTTTAAAATATTTTTTGAGTCTTGAAAATTGTTTTATAATTTAATTTTTCATTTTTAAATCATAATGATTACATATAATCTAATGTATATTTAAAAAAGTTATTACTATTTACTCAAAAATAATGCTTCTATAAAGAAATACCGTAAAATTAGGTTAAGATAATATCAATGTAATTATTAAAAAAAAGAGATCAATTGAGTTAAAATAAATTTCTAAAATTTATAATCCTATTAATGAAAATTTAACATAAAAATAATTATTTTTCAAAAAAATAAATAATTCATATTTTATTAATATGTTTACATATTTTTGATTAAATTTATATAGTTTGAGAAATAATTTTATAGAAATATATAATTTATATCTGATTTTTCAATCATATGATGTATTAATTATTGGGAATTTTTTTGAACTCAAAGGTGAAGATAAAATTTATATGGTCATATAATTATTATAGTTATTATAAATATTTATGACTCCCATCATTAGGTATTCAATCATTTTCCCACCAATTTTGTTTATATTCCATTTAGAAAATTTATATCATTTTTATAATCGATTGTTTTCTATTAATATGGGTGTCTATTGATATGATTTATCTTCTAAATATTAAAATACTATTTATTTTAAAACTATATATATGTAATTTATTATATATATATATATATATTTACCTAATGTATTATTATTAATTTTATGGATTTTATTATTCATTGTATATAATTTTATATTTTTATAGAATAATATACATTTAGTTTTTATTATATGTAATTTATAGATAATTATGACTTATATATATAGATAGATATACTAGTATATATATATTAAAAAGGAAAATTATAACAATTAATAGTTTTATGTTCTTACGACACTTGATATCAGGTAATAAGAAGGTGTTCCTCCACTCTAGAAAGATCGAAATATAGAGGAGGAGGAGTTAGTTCGTGTACCCGATGGTCGCAAATACCAAACTACATGCCATCATCTATTTAGTGATGATCCTAGGAAAATTCAGTTTTTCCCATGACACTAGGAATTTACTTCTACTATACTAGGTACCTAGTAGAGTATGTAACGTAGAGAATTTTTTTACCAATAATGCATTTTTCTTGAATTTTGATCCTCATCCTCCACCATTTACTGTAGAAGTTATAATACAACTAAATACCCAGTAACAGATAGAATATAGAATTAATTAAAAAATTATTTTATATGATACAATATAAACTCCCCATCGTACTACTTTATTTCATTATGATACTTCACCATTCCTTACTAATTATAAGCTTCAACAACTAAGTTCATATATATGCCCCACACTCCCAAGTCTCAACTTGGATGTGTTTGTTATTAACATTGAATAGGCATTGGGGGATACAATATTTCCACAATTTGTATTCCTTCTTTGGTCTACTATATATTTAAGTCACTCCTTGGATTATCCACCATATAACATGTCCACATCGTCGACCTTAAATATATTTTTGTGGTAAAGATAATATTTTTTAAGATGATATGTATAGAAATTATAATTTTTGACAATGTATATATTAGGATTTTATAGATTATATAACATGGTACTAAACCACTCAATAATATCATATGGGAATATTAATTTGGGTGATAGATTTTATTTTTTCCACAACCATTTGATTCATAACTAGTAATACAACTTCAAGAATACTTGGTCTCATCTCATGAAGTATAGAGGATGAAAACATCAATATATATAAACTCACTAATTTCATGCATTATTTCATAGATTCTTCAATCTAAATATTTACTAAAGTGAAGCCCTACCCTAGGAACACTCAGTAGTGCCTGGAGATGGGTTCATCCCCTGGACTCAAGTGAACCTCTATTTAAACCAAAGGATTCTGACTAGAGGTGAGGGAAAAATCCATAAAATGTTGAGAAAATTATCTCAAATAACATGAGTAACAAAACTAAAAAACAACTATAACATCCAAATAACATAATCATAGAATGAATAATCAATAAATAAACATAATTCAATAACAAATGGTATACCATGATAAATATAATACATAAATTGATCTCCTATTACACAGATCAATAATACTAGGAAACAAGAATACAATGCATTCACACTAGTGCTACTTCTATATCTTGGCCCAACACATTACACCTTTGAACTGACTTGCGATTCATAGTCTAGATCCATAACACATCCTATTTTAAAAAGGAAAGTATACATATGGTTTTGAAATATATCAAGATTCCCATGTATGGTATGAGATGTACACCTTAGTAGGGTCTCACCATCTGTTCCAAGTTTACACCATCATATATGTGTATACATGATGAAAAAATTGAGATTTTACAAAATTTCAATATACATCATGTTCTAACCAGAATATAAGAATACCCTTGTAATTAGGTCATCATTTGCTGACTAGGAAACCATGGAAATTAATCAATCATACAATTGTTCCATAGAGAAATACCCATCATCATATATCGCACTATCGTACTTTTACCTAGCCAATACATAAAGGATATGGTTAGGTATGTAACTAAACCCTCAACCCAATACCCATCGACACTGATAATGAGTATACATCAATAAGTCTCAACAGATCCATTATCACTCAATTGTGGTGAATTGGTCTCATCATTTCATCCCACAAACCAATACCCAGGGTGGTGAATTTCCCAAGACACTCTTTATCATGTCTAACACATTAATAAAAACCCAATCCCTGTCTAGAAAGGTCTTTAACATAATACCTAAGCATTTGGGAATGATCATCCGCTAACCCAATATCCAAAAAAATAGGCCATGCTCAACAACTAACATAATACACAAATAAACATGGAATGATCTCCCACAAACCTAACTCCATAGGCTCAAGGGTGGTCACAAGAACAATGAACTATATGAAAAGACACATCAGAGGTTAGACATAAGAAATCATAATTATTTTCATAGATTATCACATAATGTATCCTCTCATCACATCCATTCCTAACCAATGTCTATCCTTCCATGGATTCATGTTCATCAAACATATCCCCCCATCACATGTACGTATTATCGCACACATCTAGGGTGTCCAATAGATCCCCCAGAACCATCCTAAGCTATCATCCCAAACATCATCTAAATCCCATCAACATTAGCTATCAACACAACAAGAATAATACTTTATCCTAGACCTCAAGGTTTGGTCCCACCATTATAAGAACCCCCAATTGTCTTGGTCTTGTTACATTGAATCTATCCTAAATTAGGTTCCCTGATATCTAGTGGAGACCCCATTACATGTCTTTAATCAATCCCCATAATCCCAACTGGTTCTCATATCATATATCCCAATGGTGTTCTCTCTAGAAATCATCAAGAGGAAAACCCTTTCATAATATTCTTAGTTGTTGATGACCCATCCTTATCAAATCACCCATAAAGAGTTATATCTTCCATAAAGGGTGTGTTTCCAATCTCAAATAATACATTTTACCATCTAATTCATCATAAAATGGCATAATCCCTCTCAACCTAGACAACCATCCCAAGGGAACTCATCAAATGCTATCAAAGTTACATCACAAACCTAGAGACCTAAAGAAGGACTCATTCATTCTCAACATAGATATCTCCCCCTATCGATACTATCAATTGGAAATCTATTTCTTCCTATGTGCTAATGATAACTCACCACTAGCTTAGGAGGCTGAACAACGTCGAATATTCCATTCCAATGGCATTATTGGTCCCTACAAATTCACCCAAACCCATGAATATGATTACATATAATAATTAATGAATGAAAAAATATGATTTTTTATTAAATGTTTTTTAAAACCTTTTTAAAGAATTTATCAATGTTTTATACTTTATAACACCCCGACTAAACCTATGTATGCTTCTTCAAGGAATCTTCCATGCCCGGAGGAACTCTTCCCTTTCTAACAGATAGAAAAACAACTATCAATCCAGAAGCTTGACCAATAATATGTGAGTGGTCCATGACACACCCACAACACCACCTTGGGTGAAAAACGTGTAATATAACACCCATGAAACCATTAAATTAATCAAATTTAATAACCCCCAAAAGTATGTCTATGATATTCCTTGAATAACTTTTAAGAAATTTCCAATATATGACATATTAGGATGACTGTTGAGAAAAACATGAAAATTCCTAAATAATCTATAATGATTTAATCATGGTCAAATAAAAACATCACCAAAAACTATACCAATTATAAAAATAATTAGGGTAGTGCATGGAATTAGAAAATTGAATAATAGTGGAGGAAATTATTGGAGATAACCACCCAAATAAACCAAGATCCATCTTCCCACCAGGAGGTCAAGAGAGGTAGGGAGGGGGGGGGGAATATGGTAACCAATAGCCTCTCTAATCACCTCCAAATTTTAAAAAATTATCCAACCTATTATGTAGAAGAAAAAGATCCCCCCATTAAAAATCTCATAAACCAAGAACACTATATATATCTAATTATATCAATGAATAGTTTGTGGCCCTTAACTAGAAAAAGTGGACTCATAGTAAGTTGTTATGCCTAAAAAAGAATATGTGCTACCAGCCGAGCCACTAATTAGCTAGTGGATGTAGTGAAGAACCAACCACCTTGTCCACCACTCATGATCTCTCATAAGCACCCATGTAACCCATAAGGTTCCTATAATTTCCAAAAAAAAAATCCTAGAGGGTTTGGAATGATTATAATTCTATAATAGATCTTGTTTATCAAAACAAGCTATCCACCAGTTAAGAGATCCAAAATCCGCCTAAAACAAAAACGATCCCAAAATACATGGGGAATCACAATCAAACCGCTATAATTCATAACATCCATAATAATCCATGGAAAAACAAGAACCACAAATATTCTCATACATCTATATTTTCCTGACTAAATACTCACTGCATTCTATTCAATTTAACCAACCACACATCCACTATGAAAATAAATGAAGTAATACACCATTTGCAAAAATTTGATCTTACCACTCATTAATAGAATAACCTCTAGATGCTTCTCACACACTCTTCTAGAATAGTACCACACATTTTCTCTGTTAGGTTCTCTCGAAATATTATATTTCATACCACCTTAATGCAATACTCAGAATAGAAAATTAATTTATATGGTTCTCCCCAACATATGAATGTCCTACAAAAAACGGACCTTCTTTAATTCACCAACCCTCTAACTACATGTTGAACAATTCCCCTAATATTTTTATCATCTCTCTACATCAGATCTTTTATAAAATTGGATTTTATACCAATGGGTAGCCTAAATATTCTAACCCTAATATTTTGGAACATCTCATAAAGGATCACCTAATAGCAATACCTTCACATCTAAAGAAATCATAATATCATTGAAATAGAAGAACCATAGTCTGGGTCTAATTTCCCATGAGTTTCCATGGTTGGATCACCAACTACTTATTCAACTGACATTTTATCACTCTAATAATTAACATACCACCAAATGGATCACAATTAAATCACCGAAAACCACACCAATCCTAATACTACTTCACCAAATCAACCTGAATCGAATATGAATCCCAGTTCTAGTATTAAGCACGAAACTAGACCACATTACATTATGTCACAAATTATAATTTTGGTGTCACCACAATTGTATACCTACTGGTCAGTCATTTCTTCCATGAACCTTCAAAAATAAAGGTCACCCCTCCATGAATGATACAGTGGTCCCCTACATATGTTCACTATTATCATCGCCTGATGAACCAAAAAGTGATACCTATAGCCCTTGTTCTAGTTTTCGCCACATGAAACAATTATAAATGGACAACTTTCTCAAACCCAAGCATAATTTCTGAAAAACAATCTTTCATCTCATGGATTACCTATAATGGAATCCAAAATATCATACGAATTAATTGAAAACGTGCCTTAAACCATATAACTAGCCAATTTCAAACTCCTCACCATGTGGATTCCCATAAACTACACCACTAACACCCACCCCAAACATGTCCCAATACTGCATGTGTATCTCTATCCATGATCTTTACACAAGTTCCCAATAATTCCACTAACACAACACCTTATTTAAAAATATAATCAAGGATAGAAATTGATAAATATCACCTAGGTACATGAATCCTTCACAAATTAAACCTCTTACAATAGGGAAATCACAAATTATTAGTAGACAACCTATGCCTCAATGCATGAAAGAATCTCACAGAACAACATAGTCACCTCACTCCATGAGTGTCCCCAAACCAAAAACACCACCACAAAACAACCGTAGAACCACTCATGTTCATCCCCCACCTAGAACAGTCTATAAAATGAATGTTCGTGAAACATTCACTAATCCACAACCCAATTAGGCACCACACGTACCTAGAACCTATTTTACTCACACACACTAAGGAATGTACCTAAAATTCACATCATCACCAACTCTCTTCAAAAGGTATATTGTCACAGAAATAAACTTCTTATCTAATGTCACCATTGAACTTGGTTGATCTCATGAAAATATATTGAATGTATTATTTCACAAAATCCAATAACACCACCCTCCCTACACTCCCATGAGTCACATCCCATAAGAAGTACGCTCATTCACCTAACCCTATAAACATGATATATATTAATTTCACTCTCAAACAATAACCGAGAAAATATCACCCATTCCATGGATAACCAAATGACCACATAACTCACAGTTAGTGGTGTAGAATCATGAGTGTATACCCATGCTCCCACTATTCTAGTCAAAAGAACATCCTAAGAAATAACCATGATATAAATATTATAGATTCATCCCAGTAACCCATGAAAGATCCTAGAAAATCTACACGAATATCAGATCATGATCCACTTACTTCCTCTCATTGATTTATCTTCAAACCCTTAGCGTTTCTACTTCCCCTGGACAACCATCACACATCATCATATTCAATCATTGGGAATAAAATTCATATACCAAATACAATAGGGATCCATAAAAAAGAATCCAATTCCTTCATTGATCCTCCCATGGTCTCCCTGATCCCCACGATGAGGGAACTAAATCATGTTTGTAGATAAAATCCTACAATATTATTTTCATGAATATCCATTATTTAAAACATAAGAGTTAAGCGGATAATAATTCCACCAGTAAGTTATCTGGGAAAGACTCCATTTATATCATTGATGACACATTAAAAAACTGAACATATATTTAGACATCCAATAAATCACAAGCATGCATATGTTATATGGTCCATGTTCCTATCATGATGAATTCATATTGATTATTTCCATTAGTTCATCTGAAATAAACCATAAATAAAAACTTCTATTAAGAACCTCATATTCAATAACATTTCACCCATGACAAAACTATGAAATAATGACAATATATTTCCCTAGATAAATAAGAAATTACATTATAAAGGTGTTGATGACTCCCTAGTTAGAGGACTCCCAAAAACTCCAACACATTTCTAGACTTCCTATCTAATATCTCCCCAAATAGAAATATGATAACAAAAATATAATGATTACAATTTTAGTGTCTCGCCCTAAGAAACCTTATCAATTTTTAGAGTTAGGGTAATCACATTGCCTTAAGAGAAATTATTCATATACCCAAGGTTTCAAACATTCATTGAGGGATGAATACATAAAATGTAGATACTATTCCCTTTAATAAGTTTCATAAACAAATAAGGATGAATCTCAAATATAAACAACACATAATCTGGGTACAAAATATCAAGAAATAAATCAAGTGTAATAATTAATTGGATTTAATCATATATAAAAAGTATATAAAAATATCCCAATGATATAGTCCCAAAAAAAAATTTAAATGCACACACAGTGGCCCTACTACCATCTCAGGTCCCAACACTCCCTATCTCAGAATACAAGTGAGCTACAATGGACAAATACATGACATGTTGTATGTTGAACCAAAATTTAGATATAATGTCCAAATGAATAATATGATTCCCATGAATGGTGTTAGAAAAATCTCTAAATTGGGTCTGAACAACTTCCCCTAGAATAATCCATCACATATGTGTATATACGAGGAATAAAATAGACATGTCAAACTAGCACCTTGGACATTGTGTACTAACCAGACCATAATGAAACCCTATGCATATGGTCACTAAATAATAACCTAACAACCATAAAATCTAATCAAACCTATATCAGTTCCATTACTAAATACCCTTAAATGGGTATCATACAAACATATCAATTCCAAAGCCATACCTGAAGACTCAGTGTGGGGTGGTGTCTAATCGCTCATTCCAATAATTTTAGACACTAGCAATGGTCATAAATACATAAGTCCTGACCCATCGATTCTCACATCAGGGTGGCTCATTAGCCTCATCATATCATCCCATGACCTGGATCCCAGGGTATTCATAGACACAATATTCTCAAGATATTTTCTAACCTATTCACATTAATAAAATCCTTTTTTGTAATGTTTTTTTATCATAATAGAAAAATATTAGGTTGTAGTCATCCACTAACCCAATTCCCCAAGAAAGAGGGAATGATCATCCAAATACCTAATTACCATTGAAACATCACAAACTCATCCACTAAAAAATTATGATAGACACTATGGAGGTCAAAATCAAACCAAACTATCCCCCAAAACATAATGGAGTTACAACATAATCAATAACATCATGTCACATATTGTATTTTATCATCACATGTAGGAATAGATTGTGTCTATAATTACATGAGATTTAGTCCCCCATAAATATCCCCTAATCATAAGAAAATTTCATCCCACTCTTCTAGAGCATCAATTGCTTCATCCAGACCAATACTAGTTTCAAATCACAAACATCATCCCAAACTTATCGCCCTATGATGACACCATAGCCCAAAGGATCCTCTAAAATGGATCTCAAGTTCTACTCCTACCATTAATAGAACCTCTAATAGTTCTAGTCATATAACCCAAGGACTCTTGTAATCCCACTTATCTAACCCCCTTAGAAACCCCATTATATGATATTGAGAAGTCCCCATGACCCTCACTAGGTCCCATATCACTTATCTCATGGGAAATCTCTCCTCAAATATTCTAGAGGTAAACCTATAGTCATAGTTCTCTCAGCCCATGATGAAAATTCATAGTCACATTTTTTAGCAAGATGCTACTCTGCCTTCAAAGAGGTGTTTCCAATCTCACGCGAGACTTTTATCTATCTCATTTATCATCATGGGTCATAATCCATCCCAAACTAAAAAATACCTAGGGAAATAATAATATTCTACACGAGTTACATCAATAACAATAATACCTTATAAAGGCCTTTAATCATATCAAAATCTATCTCACCACTTAAAGAGATATTCATCTAGATTTCCCATTCTTCTCATGTGCTAAATAGAACTCTTTCCATGAATATATGGTCAATAAACAAAATATCTCTATTTTCAAAGGAAATTCTAGTCCATATCCATAAAACTATACATAGTAATAAGTATATATGAAAAAATTCATGCATGAATATAATAATGGATTTGTATTAATGGTACCACCTACCGTTGAAAAGAAGATACCACCCACCCCATGCTCTAAAACACCCCATCAAAGAATATAATTAATTATCTAATTCATCAATATGAAATTCCAATTATATCCCTTTCTTATAGGAACAAAGACCCACTATCAACCATGAACATCTACCAATCACTCATGAGAGATTCATTCAACACCTTTAACACCACCATCCATGAAATCCATTTCACTAAACAACTATGTAACGATTAAATTAATTATATTTAATATCTAAAATAAAAAAATTGGGGATTTCCAAAACAAGATGAACAAGTGATAAATTACCTACAGGAACCATCTTAATACATCTTCTATACAAGACACACATATTTCTCATCAATCGATTACGATTGCACCATGATCTATTGATAACATCAATAATATCTCATCTAATTTTAGAAAAAATTAAGGGTAGTGATGATGGAATCCCAAATCATTGAATTGATGAGGAAATTACCAGTCAATAAAATTAAAATTCACTTGTACCCATCACCTCAAATTGGTGGATTAAGAGAGGATGTGAGGGGGAAGGAGTTGGAAAAATCTGGGCTCTCCCATCATGTCCCCCATATAAATCCTGAAGAACTATGATAAATAAATCATAGGGATTCCCCTAATAATATTATCATAAACCAACCCCATTTTCTAGACTCCTTAGGCTCATCAGCACGCTAGTGATCCCAATAGGACATCTCAGTTACTTCCAAGGGAACTGACTTGATAATGTCTGTGGTGTAGCCCCATAAAAACATCATGTTATCTCTTGATCTCCCTAGATTCTTTATAATGATTTTTAATATAAACAATCTCCTCATAGAAGTGTTAAAAATAATAAATTCTAGTCTGAATCATGTTTTTAAAAATTATTCATCCACCAATTCAAAAATAATATACTTATTGAAAATGTAATAACCTAAAATTCCATACAGAGTTACATATAAATTCCCCTTAATGAGATGTGGTCTTATAATAGAAGTCACTTTTTCCAATTTTTAGTATAGTAGAGATTTACATTCTCTGAATTAAAACAAATCATTAAGTTTTTTCTGAATTAAAACATAATAACTATCATTAGAGTCGAAATCTACAAGCGCAGGTTCACATTTCCACAATCCTCCAAAATACAGAAGAAATTATCTATGAATATCATCCAACAACATAATTTTTTAATAATATTTTACATACATATGAGGATGGTACATTTTTCACAATTTGTCTTTGTTATTTTGTCCTCGATACAACCCTAGCTAGAAATTAAATGTGAGTCAGGAATCTTGTCCCATCAAAATACTCTTTGGAAAACCATGTAGCAATAAAACCTCTCTAACAGATAACCTGTAGAAGTCATAAATGGAATTAATCTCCATAATTTATAGGAAATGAATAACCTACACTAACAAATATATAATTAACCATGCTACATTGTCACATTTGTGTGTCATCAAAAATACAATTCGGAAACCCATGATTATCTTATCCAATTTTCAAAATAGAATTATTAGTGGATAAAGAAGATAGGAGTGTCTCTATTGATATACAATTTGTTTGATAGGGTAGAAATTATAATGAAAACCCCAAAATGTTCATATTTATCACAAGAAACCAATATATGGTGGCTATGAAATGATACAGTTTAGTCAAATATGGGTTAACCACTCATTTTTAGGATTTTCAATCCCATATCATCTCTTTTGGTATGCTTGTTCGAATTATAAATTTGATGCTCTCACATTATTCCCAATATAACACCCAGGTTCCAACCATGATCCTTTATTGTTAGGAGGTATGAAAGATTTTATTGAAAAATATAACCCTAATGGAATTAAGATATAAATTGTAATCCTAATTCACTATGGAATAAATACTAATAGCATTTTCATAAAACTAAAAAAATTCAAAAGGAACATGAATAGTATAAACTAGATCAGAAATTTTATCCACGAAGAATCATATATCACAAATTGTGGTTGATGACACCCAAGCATAATATCATTGTAGAGAACCACATGGCCTAGATTAGCTGCCAAAACTGGTCATCAATATAAGGAAGCATATATGGATTCTTGATTAATATCTTATTCGAACTCTAAAAATTAACACATAGGCATAAAATTTCATCACTAATCAGTGAGAAAGTAATGGTAGTTCCCCATGGTAATGTGGTTTGGTGAATAATCCAACTCTCCCATAGTTCCTCCACTTGAACATTAATATCAACTAGATCTACCAGTTTAACCCTATATGGGGAATAAATTTTTTCTCTATATTTGATACTAGATCAATTTTAATATAAAACTCTATCATGTTGTAGCCTAAAAAATTACTTCAGAAATACATCTCAAGATAGGAATACAAAATGAATAATGAAGAGTTATCACTACATCTCCTCATACCCCATGGAAATACTAAATAATTCGGTGGTGATAAAACATATATTTGAATTTTTAGGTCCCAGATGAACTTCCTAAAAATACGAATCCTTGGAAATGTTATAAAATTCACCTCATAGAATGAAAAAGGAACTATTTATGATAGATTCCGATGTTATCTCTATAATTACATTGAAAATCGACAATAAGGATCCTATGAAATCATTTCACATAAATCCCTACAAAATGTCATGGTTATTTTACTCTCAAACTACAAACAAAATTACCATACCACTCTGAATACACATAGTTCAATACCCACATGAGATACTCTATCTGCAATCCTAGATCTACAACTGCATGGTTATGAAGAAAAGATTTTGTATCATCCAAATTAATCAATACTGAAGTCGTGGATTATTTTATTAATATGTTACATTGGATATCAGTGGAATGATTCCATCGTTATAAAAATTCATCTTGATCCCAAAAAATAGTACATAATATCACACCCAGAATCAGGCCTCTTAATATATGGCTACCCCATGACACCCTAATCAATTATTAATAAACTTAAGAGAAACATCTTCCACAATTCTTATAATTCCTATAAAAACCCAACAACCACCATGATATGATTCATCTAACCACACTACTAATTAATGTTCTTAAATAAAACCATTACTAATATTTCTTTATTGTGACATAAATATATATATCCTTTACAAATTCCCCATATAAACACATTAATTTCACTCCTTTGGTGGTATATATATATTTGGTGAGATGTTCCCTGACTGACCAAATTAATATACCTAAAGGGTATTCATCCATAATATGGAATTATATGAACATATTCCCATAATTCCTTACTAAATATCCTTATCAACAATATGGATAGAACAATAAAATAAAAAATTCCTACTACTCAATGCCACAATCCTCATTTTAGTTGAAGATGAAACCAGTCTGGAATAATGTCCCATAACATGGTTTCTCTAAAAAATGGGACTTGGACTAATAGACCTAATGAAAATTTCAACTTAAATATTTTCACTATAATACAAATATAGTGCCTCATACTTTCTGAAAAATAAATCACTGATGAAACCACATACTCATATAATATTTTTGGAAAACAAAGAAGCATGAGAAATGAGTTATATATCCCATCACAAATATTTACTCCCAATTTCAAATATATACACTTTTAATGCCTCAAACATAACAGAGTATTAAGTAAATAATACAAAAATGTGACCTAAATATAATTTTATGAATTTCATTCGTTCAAAATATCCTGGAAAAATAGATATCACCAAATATTGAAATGACTATGATGAATACATTTTTTTTATTTCACTCTCATATAAGGGTATATTTATAAAGATAAATATTTTATGGAGTATTTTTCAAAAACTCTGTAACCTATTAATAACCATCCCATTGATAGAGTTGTTGAATCTATATCTAAAACAACCACATAATATTTTACATCGAAGAATCATAGACCCATGATTTATAAACTAAATAACCTTCTATAATCTCACATTAGGATGATCATTTATATGTGGTCCTAATACCATAGTAAACACTAGTATCACCACCACTGTGGAATATTTTTTCTCTCCCTCTTTGAAATAATATAAATACCACCTAGGTGGTATATTAATAAAACAATAAATAATAGTATCACTACATTTATATAAATATTCTCAATATTATGTATACAGAAAATTTTTAACTCGAATCAGAACCTTCTACTCTATAAAAACCGTAAACTTATAAGGCTCCCCCTTAACTCAAAAATCCTATAGTAAAACAATCTCGATAAAATGGTTTAGTATAAAATACACCTAAGATCACCATAATCTAGTATCTAATAATAACTATAGTATAAATGGGTAAATATAGGTTCATTAATGTTACGTGACATCCATAAATTATATATGAAAATAATGTATTTCTTATTATTAACAATTTTAATAAATAAACCCCTATTTATAACATAATAATATATGAACATAAATCCTACAAATTTACTGTGAATCCTAGGTGAAAATTATAATTCATATATATACACCCTATTTCCACCCCAAAAATATCATAATATAATAATTTGTGAAAAATATATAATATTCTTTGAAATCATGAAATTATAATGCGCAAAAATAAAAAATAAAAATTAAACACTCTAGTTTCATGTTATTTCATGATAAAATAATTATATATGAACAAACATAGAGTCCATATAATGTTTTAAATAGACCTATATAGATCTATGATATCCCAAATAAAACAAATACTATATTTCAACTTTCTAGCAACCCTTTCTTCGTCATTCTATGTGGTACCTGAGATGAAGTGCCTCATGCACTCATTCACACCTCCTAATATGATAAAGGCTACCAAATATTATTGTAGGTCATCAATTCCATTCAATATTACAAACTCAAAAAATAAACATAATATATATTACAAATAAATATAATAACCATCTATAATGTAACAAAAATACGTGTATATTTGAATCATAAATAAATCCAAACATGATATAAAAAATATAGACCCATATAATTTCATAAATTTCATATATCATATGTAAGATCACTTAAGGGGTTAATAATATAAAAAAATATTACATAAATATTTAAAATAATGAATTCATCTATAAAAAATAGGTATATGGGTTTTTGTGGTCTAATCTACGATTCCAAATTACCCAACCAGCAGAGTCATAAATCATGGGGTCTTTTAAAATAACTATACCATTGAATAAGAATTTTTATTCCCACCAATATTTACATTTAGGGTTGGATAAATATAATACAAAGGGATCCACTAATAGTTTTTATAAATAGATCTTTAATATATAGGCATATAAACTATGTGATATTGGTGCATAAATAAGGCCATAAAATAAATAATATAATTAAAAACCCAATGTACACCTTGATAAAGGACCATATCTTCATTGGTAGTGATATATACACTAATAGAATGATTATAATAAGAGGATAAAAAGGTAATCACATCTTCTAATATAAATATGGCTAATGGGATATCAAAACTACCAATAATACGAATATAGGTGAATGTGTTATCATGAGAAACCATATGATTATGTGTGAATAGGTAATCACCACACTAATAGAAATTATGGGTGAATAGGTAATCATTATATTTAATATAGAGGTTAATTATTCATCCCTTTACTTACAACATTGATGAAAGTTATATCTCCATATTAGGGAAATAAACACCATCAATGTGGTATTTTTATATTTTGATATAGTTTAAAAAGATACATAGATGTTGAATACATAAATTTTTTTTTCTTGTTAGTTCTTCGAAAAAAATTTTCAAAGTTTTTCTAAAAAATAATATATAATAAGGATTTTAATATTTTTTTTAGAAAACCAATGTTGAAATCCATAATTCGTGATTTTTTCATAGGATTTCAAAAAACCAACATAGGAATATTCTTTTGATTTTATTGTTTTCTAAAACTAACATCAAAAGTTCATCTCAAAGGATTTGAATATTAGTTTTAAGAAAAACTGATGTGGAAATTTATGATATTTTATAAGTATTATTTTAAAATACATTATTCCAAACATGTACATCATAACCATTCAACAGAAACCAAAAAATTTTTTTAATAAAAAACTCATTTAAGTCTTTTAAAACATATTTTACAAAAAATATACATCTAAATAAAATTATATATACAATTTAGTAAATCAAAGAAAATATTCTATAAATAAATTATGAAGGTGGACCAATTTACATTTTGTATATGTAGAAACATCATAAAAAATAAAAAACCTAAAGATTTATGAATGGTAAAATATAACATACTACCTTAAATTATATGTTTTGTGTTGAAACTATTATCTACAAAATTTTTTGTTGTTTGGTTCATGATTATCTTATAAATAAATAAAAAAACCTAATACCATCCCTAAAAACCCCATATTCAATGATGAAAAAACATTTTTTAAACATTATATTAAAAATTGAAACTATATATATAATAAATACATATCCAATGATATAAAATTTAGCAACCCGAATATTTAAAAATTTAATGTTTTTACATTAAATTGTTGAAAAGTGAGTGATGTCAAACTTAATCCATGACCTGATGTAATTTCAAATATTAATAACAAAAATATATATTATAATTAAAATAATAATATTTATAAACTAAAATATAGAATAAGAATAGATCCTCAAAAAAGATTTTAAATCTTATTCAAAACCACCCTATAAAAGTCATAACCAATTTTCCTTCATTTGATGTGGAAACAATATGAATAAAATACAATATATTTATAAATTTTAAAACTCTAGCATTAATAATAATATAATAAATAGTGGTTGATAAATATATATTCATTGTTGCCAATCAAATAATGGTAAAAATATAATATTTAAACTTTTATTTTTAAATCTTTCATATATGTATTCAATTGTTGTCTCAAGGTTTCAGTATTTCACAATTTATTAAATTTATATGGTATCTATAGAACCATAAAAATTTTCAATCGTTTTGTTTGAAAATATTTTGGAGATTCCTGCTTGGAAATTAAATTAATTTAGATAATATAACATAAGTTTAATTAAATAAATTAAATTTATAATTGAAATTTAATTAATGGAAAACAACAACACATTTACAATGAGATAATACCCATTTATGACACCAATGATGTTATTTTAAAATATTCATTAAATAATTTCTTCCACAAATAAATAAAATCTTCTAAAAATTTTAATGATAATATTGAAAAAACTGATGTTAACATAATTCTCCCATCAATATACTGAAATGTATATAATGGTTATGGTTCCTCATATTTTCCATTCCATTTTTACTATGCCATGAATATCATATTCTCATATATGTGGTATCTGTAAGAATGTTTTTTAATTAATTTGAATTTTACAATAAATTTAAAATTAGGAAAACATAACTCGTATACAAACATGATGGAAAATACTAGATAAATAAATTAAAAATTTACCAGTCCTTTATCAAACTATTGTCACATCCTCATTAGGTAGTGGTATTGGAGAATTTAGATCAATAACATCAATTACCACTACCCTTACCTTACATGACTGTATAAGATGATAATGTGCAAAACCAACCAGATGATTTAAATCTCAATATATAAATATATATATAGGGATCCACGACATGAAACACATAGTACATACCTTAGGTTTCATTAGGAGGTGGAGGATCTTGGTAAGATAGTTTTATAGGCTATGTATGTTTCATTTCTTATGAAAACCTAGCCTATATTTATGATTAAATTATACAATTTATCAACTCATTAAACTACCACAATTAAACCATCATGGAAGATATTTCTTAGTTTTATTCTTCCCCAATCGATGTATTACTAGGGGGTTTCCAAAAAACTTTTGTAAAACCAATAAACTATTTATACCCTATGACCAACTTAGATCTTTTGGATTTCCAATTTTAGTTGTAATAATACACATCCCACCCTTATGGATATTGGTTCCATTTGTTGTTTTCTCCTGAGAGGGGTCTTGAAATTATATTTTCAAAATGTATATTAGTTGGATGAATTTATGAAACAGTACTGTTTAATAAAGGAAATAATTAATTACTTATAACCTTATGAGATATTTCTTTTATTGGATTAGTAATTAAAATCCCCATTCAATACTCTCCTTTTTTAATTATTCACAAGGAGGAGTTGGAGATGGAATAACTTACTGAATCTATATAGGGATTCAATAAGAATTGGTTATTAATTCATTAATTTCTTAACAATGATTTACTCTAATAGAGGATACCATCCACATGATAATGAAAAAGTATTTATATTCTAGGATTGTATATTATAAGGCCAAAACCTTAACTATTACATAATCTTGAGTTATGTCAATAATTTGATTTTATTTCTCATTAAATTTTTTTAGTGTTAGAGATATATAGAATTAGGTCATAACTCATAAATAACATCTTAAATATAACATGCAGACACATCCACTCACTATCCATTTTTTAATAAAACGAAAATGGTTTAAAAAGAAACATGGTATCACATGATGTTTTAACAACAAAACATTTCCTTGATCCCATTATTGTATCTATTCCTCTTTAAGTCTAGTGAAAAACATTTCATAACATGGGATGAGCATAAAAATCTCAGTAATGGAAACATAAATAATTAAAACTTTTAGTATTGTGTGAACATGTAATCATTAATAAAAATCATAAAGTCATACTTTTCACCTTTAAGAAGTAATAAATACGATTCACTGAATATAAAATCATTACATACCCTTTTGGTAACCAAAGGACTAACCTAAATCCCATAGAAAGATTCATATAACATATAAAGGTAACTGGGCACACAAACATACTTAAATGTAAAAAACCATACAGTCAACTTACACACAAATTGCTAAATAGAATAACTATACATCCAAATTCCAAACCTAATGCATTGGAGGTTATAACATAACCACC
Source organism: Viscum album (assembly GCA_963277665.1). Lineage (NCBI taxonomy): Eukaryota > Viridiplantae > Streptophyta > Magnoliopsida > Santalales > Viscaceae > Viscum > Viscum album. Next base: position 1,433,517,672 of record OY728151.1, on the reverse strand, counting down.
CATATGTGGTTTATCATAGAAACACTAATCTTTATATAATCACACTACCACCCATCCTTATCTTATCACATAACCACCCATCAAATGTCAAATTTCCATTAAATAAGGATAACACATAAAATATTGCAATTATCAACATTTCTCTAATAAAATATCATTGAAAATTAGAAGAAATCATTTAAAGATATTTAAATAGTAAATTCTCATTCAAACCCATTTCAAATATAAAAACACCAAACCATGGAGTAAGGTATTTTTTCCTTTTAAAAACATTAAGGATTATAGGGAAAACCAAATATCAAATAATGGTTATGGTGGTAGAGGAGTCATTATCGATGCATAGGATAAAAACATTTCTTTTTGTCAATTAAGAAAATGATTTTTGGAAAAAATATTCCCTTTGAATGAAAGTAAATTTTGAAGGGGCTTATTATACACCATATAAAAGAAGGCTATCTACAATATCAAAATATGCCTCAAGGAATGGAGATTCAGTTGAAGTCCCATAGCTTGACCTGAACTTATCATGTACAATCATTATGTTTCAGAATAATAAAAATATCGTAATTTTCAGTTTCATTTGAAATTTTTCCAATTTTATTGTTCCTTTAATATCACTTATCACTATGGTATAAAATATTACTTAATTATTTATTTTCACATCAGACGTTTTGGGGATATTCAGTACATGAGTCAAAAATTAACTTGCTTTGACGTAAAATTTCCACATAGTCAAAATTACATCATCTCTAGAAGATTGTTCATGATTTTAATATCATATATATCTATTTTATATGTATTTATTTTTTCCATAATATTTTTATATATGAAATGAAATAAACATTTCATAGAGATAGTAGGCCATCCATACACTTGAATGCTACTTTCAATTATTTCTCATATTAACGGAATGAAAACTAAATGATACATAGGAATAATGCAATTACAGTATAATATATATGTTATATATTTTACAATATTTCATTACAGACATGCTTTATACGTTCCATGTATAGCATGAACGATTCATATCACTTTGAGGGGGAGGTAGTCTACATGTCCTCAAATGAAATTAACGTATTTACACATTATTGAATGTATAAAGGTTTGTTGTAAATAAAAATTAATGAATCATAGAGACAATATAAATATATTATATGTCATATATAAATACAGTTCCATCATAATGGCTCCAATGAGAGGTGGTAGGACAAAATTGATCTATCATTATTTTGTGAGGCAGTCGTTCACCATTCACAAAAACAGTATGATCATATCTATTAGATAGAGGTGTGTGTAAGTGTACTTTGAATCATTCTAATAAAAATATACTAGAATATTTAACGTACTTGTGTTGTTATGTAATCACTGAATAATAAGAGCATCGGGAGTGGAGAAGGAAAATAAAGGAAAAGAGCTTGAGAGAAGATGTTACCTCAAAGTTGGGTAACTCCTTTTGATTTGAGTCAAAAGGATTCATTGAGTTTAATTATACCCATTGTAAGTATTCAAGGAGTAAGGGAGGGATTTTAAGACTATTTTATTAGGATTTGGACAAGCCAAGGGGCTTGAGAGGTGTGAGTATGTTGGTAGAGGTGGTGGGATTTTATAAGAGGGATGTCGGGCACATTAATAAAGTCCTGAAATATTATTTTATTATTAATTGATTTAGTAATTATAATAGTTAAAAAGTGATAAATGTAGAGGATAATATGAGTATTAGTTGACATACTCTCAACCAAACAGTTTTAGACATGTTTATTTCACAAAAGTAATATTATATTTTAGCCTTAACCTGTAGTTAAAAACACTAACTCTTACTATGTCTTATAAGATTTTCATAAAATATGGTTACTAAAGTTACTATAAAATATCAAGAGAACCAAAAGAGGATCATTAATGATATTATTATCATTATATATGTAATTTTGACAAATATTAAATCTTTATGACTATTATATCATTTAATAAAATAGTATTTCTTTATAAAACAAATATATGTCAATTTTGACACTATTAAGAAATCCATTTATGTTAATGTCATAAAAACATAATTCCTTCAGACCAAATGAATTAAATCATCCATTACATGTCAATTCAATCCAAAAAATTTGTTTTTGGTATCAAAATGATCAAATTACATTTATTTTAATATTTATAATATCATTTATTTGAATATTTTATTAATAAGGTAATCATTGCATCATAATTATGTCATAAATTTTTTTTATATTTAATGTCTAAAAATTATAAATAAAATACCATGATGTATTAAATCATTGTATATTTCTAATGACTCTTTATAGTTGAATATATAATTTATATAATCAGAATTATAATTGTTTTAGATATGAGATACATGTTTATGTTATGTTTAACATTTCGTTAAAATAAATATTATTAAAGGTCATTATCAAACCAAGTGGAATCATGGGGTCCAAAACATGACCCATTGATTTTCATGGTTGACCATATATCATAAAATAGGATTAATACATGTGTGAGTGTAGTTTTATATTATTATAATATTATTTTTCACCCTTATTTACCTGATTTAAAATTTAACCTAGATAAATAAGAATAATTGCTGAAGTTAGTATTTATAATGATCAGTAATAAAATGTTCTTACTTACAAAATTTGATCCTATGATTCCAAATATGGAATCCATTTCTCCAAATTCAAAACACATAAGTTGCAGTAATTAATTTAAAATTTATTTCCATTATCAAAACTCGAATATAGGTTTTAAAGAAGTAAAACCTATCAAAATATTGAAATGTGTTTGTGTAAAAATAAATGTCAAATTACATTCAATGAAAATAATTGGATTAAATGAAAAAAAACACCCAATTACACTTTAAAAATAATTAAAATGAAATTATATCCATATAAATAAATTAGACATGAATACAGCTTTGAATTAAATGCATTATTTTTCCCTATTTATTAAAATATGGATTTTACCAGAAAAATACCAAAATTTCATCCAAAGTAAATTATGATGTCCTTATTCTAAATAAGAAAATTATTTTGACAAATATAACATTTAAAAGTGTTAAAAACTATATTAAAAAATGGTTCTCCATGAAAAGGTAGCTAAACGAGATTTTAAAAATATTTGTGTATTTTATGCGTAAAAATTGATTCATTCTTATTTTACATCTACAGAATGTATGAGAAAAAAGTAAAAAAAAATCTACAAACATGAGTAATAATTTTTTTTAGTTTTGTTCATTACTTCCAATACAACACCAAGGTGTTAACTACAATTTAATATAATAATAATATTTTATTTTTTTCTTTATAACTCAGTGTTGTGGGCAATATAAGATTTCAATGAAGCCTTTTGTTACGTGTCAAGTATGCTATGAGACAAAGAAAACAATTTAACATAAAATTAAAATCTTATTCATAAATACTAATGGATATAAAAAAATTTTATTCTATAAATTCCTAAGATGTTACATCATTCCCCACTTTTTGAAATTGTGTCCTTGCAATTTTAAAATTTTTCTCGGGAACTTCATTGAAAATCCCACATCAAAAAAAGATTCAATAAAACTACCATTTAAAATAATGAAAATTAAGTACAAAGGTCACTCGATATAACACATACTAGGATTCCAAGTATGAAAACACACATATGGAAGAAAAACTATCCATATTGTTCTTATGGAGGGTGATAGAAAACATTATTTAGAGAATGGTTTCAACCATAAAACCGTAATCTTGTGATGGGTTAAAAGGAAATTGAATTCATAGTAAGAAAAAGTAAATGAAAATGTTTTTATTTAAAAATAACTTTTGTAATGTTGATGAATTAATTTATGATCTTAAATAAGAACATATGGAAATAGGCTTACTTTTCAATTATAATTTCATCTTTTACAAAATTTCTACCACAGACTCATATTTTCTCTAAACAAAGAGTATTAACGATAACATGGTTACTCCTAAGGAACTAGAATCAACTTCTAGGGAATAAAATAATATAACAAAGATTAACTATCCATTCATACCATCTTGAGACATTAACCAAAAGAAACTTGGTTAGTATAAGATAATACAATTCCCCAAAAAGAATAACCATTTTAATGAAAAAGTCTACTTTTAATCACCAAAATTCTATAGTAATTCCCAAAGTCCAACATAGATCATTCAATAAATAATTGTCTATATAAATAAAAAAAATCCAAATGAAGATTGAAACCCAAAATTCATAAATATTTGATAACATAGTCCTCCATGATAAATCTTATCTTTTATCTCCAAAAAATATTAACTACTCTTAATGTATCAAAAAAAAGTAACTAACCTAATCAAATATTATCCATGATAGTTTAATCATTTCCATAAATAACCAAAATATCCATACGTCCACAATAAAAACATAGATTCTTACAAAATTAAATTAAACCATTACTCCTCAAATGAAATCTCGTAGTATTGTATTTTTATTAGGAATATAATGTTCCGAAAAGAGTTAATGTCTTCCAAAATAACATTTATCACTTAGTCACCAAATCATTTTCCTACAATAATGATATCCATTTGGTAAAACATTAGTTCCCGAAATCCTCTTATTCTCAATCCATATAGTCCTTTAACTAAAGTGAATAGTTCATTATAACTAGGGAATTAACAAAGGCCATTGTTAGGTGATAAATCCCAATCGCACTTCGGTTATGGGTTCCGATTCCCGTAGATTTGTCCGACGTTACGTGTTGTCGCATGTACTACGTGATGTAATTTTTTTTAAAAACTATATTATTTTATATCAATCCAAAAAATGAGATAAAATCCTAAAAAATAACCACAACCTATTTTAACATAAAAGGATATCTCATACCTCACATTTTTAATACAAAAAATTAATAACCCATAATTTCATAAAAGGTGAATGTATCAAAAAATAAAATTAGTTATATTATAATTCAAAATCATATAAAGACTAAAAAAATGTTTCTAATACATTTAACATATAATATTCCTTAAAATTATAAACCCATTATGATATCCAAAACCCTTAATAAAACACCATAATCTACAATTTTGTCTAAACCATCCTCTAAAACAATCTATAAAGCCCCAAAATTAAACATTATATAATACAAAGTTACGTCATGAATTTTGTTTTATTTCACATTGAAGATCATATCAGGTTTTGAGAAATGGAGAGTTAGGTAATCACTCACAAAATTCAAGTTAAATATTATAAGAAGTCCTTTCTAATTAGTATCAATTTTTTTCATAATACAAAAACTCTTTAAAAAGAAACATGCTATCGTTTCATGTTTTAACATCATAAATTTTCCATGATCCCATCCATGAATCTATCACTATTTATGTCCTATGAAAATCATTTCCAAACATGGTATAAGAATAAAAAGATCATTAAGGGATACATAAAAAATTAAAACTATTAGTCTTTTGTAAACATGTAAACCATGAATACTTAATCATAATGTAATAATTTCAACCTTTAATAAGTAGTCAATATACTTCATTGAATATAAGCCTATTACTTACCATTTTCAGAACCAAATTATTACCATAAATCCAATAAAAATTAACATATAATATATAAAGATATATTGGGACATAAAAATACTTAAATGGGATAACCGTACCATACACTTAAAAAAATATCACTAAAAGAAATAGACATACAATTGACCTCTATAGAAAATGCATTAGAGGTAATAACTTAACCACCCATAATTTGATTATTATTGAACCACCCTTCATTGGTTTATCACATAACAACCCATATTTGGTTTATCACGTTACCACCCTTCAGAGGTCCAAGTAACATTATATAACCATAACTTGTAAAATATTACAATTATCAAAATTTCACTCGAAAAACTTTATTAGTAATGAGAAGAAATAATTTTATGATATTGATATAGTAAATAAACATTAAAAACCATTTTCAATACCAAAAGTCCATAAGAAGTGAATAAGGGAATTATTTTCTTTTTAAAAACATTTAGGCTTATAAAAGACGCCAAATATCAAATAATAGTTATGGTGGAGGAGGAGTTGTTTTCACCGCATACGTTTAAACCATTCCGTTATATCATTTAATAAAAATATTCATAGAACCAATATTAACTTTGAATGATACTAAATGTTCAAGGGGTTTATTATACACCACATAAAAAAAGGCGGTGTATAACATCAAAATACGCCTTAATGAATGGAGATCTAGACGAAGTCCCTAACCTTGAGAGGGAATCATCCTGTACAATCATTATGTTCCTTAATAATAAAAATAGGTTATTTTTTAAATTCATGAGAAACCATTTAATATTTATTATTCATATTATATCACATATTACCATGTTACAAAAATTACATACTTATTTAACTTCATATGGTACATTGTTTTTTTAAAATTAGGTATATGAGTCGAATATAAACTTGTTCTGATGTAAATGGTCTATGTAGTCAAAATTACATCACCTCAAGAATATTATTCAGGATTTAAATATCATATATATTAGTATATATGTATTTATTATGTCCATAGTATTTTGATATATGAAATGAAATTCATTGTTCATGGAGATAGTTGGCCATACGTATGCATGAACGCTACTTTCATTTCGTTGTTATATTAAAGGAATGAAAACTAAATGATACATCATTATATTATAATTTAAGTATAATATATTTTTTATATATGTTACTCGATATCATTAATTTTGTCTATTATATGTTCCATGTATGGCATGAATGAATCATATAACTTTGAGGGGCGATACTCCACACTTCGTCAAAGGAATTTATTGTATTTAAACATTATGGAAATCATAAAGGATTGTTTTAAATAAAAATTTCAGAATAATAAAGACACGTAAATATAATATATATCACATTTGAATAATGTTCCATCATAATGGATACCATGAGAGGTGGTAGGAGAAAATTGAACAATCATCGCTTCTTGGGGCAATAGTTTGTCATTCAGAGAAACAATAAGTTTGTATCCATTAGATTGTGGTGTTTGTAAGTGTTGTTAAAATAATTATCCTAAAAATATCACAGTATATTGAGGCTACTGGTGTTTTTATGTAATCATATAATAATAAGAGAATATTTATTAGAGAAATAAAACAAAGGAAGAGAACTTCAGAGAAGGTGTTACCTCAAAATTGGGTAACTAATTATGATTTGAGCCAAAAGGCATATTTGAACTACCTTAAACCCAAGTTAAGGCTTTTAGGATTAAGGGAGGGATGTTGGAATCTTATTTGAGTAGAATATGGATGAGCCAAGAGGCTTGAGATGTTTGAGTAAGTAGGTAGAGATGGAGGCCATTTATAAGTTGGAGGAGGGGTACATTAGTAAAGTATTGAAATATTATTTTATTATAAATTGATTTTCAAATTCTAATAGTTTAAAAGTGAAAATAATAGAGTATAAGATGAGTATGGGACGAAATTATCTAAAACCAATAAGTTTTAGACATGTTTAGGTCACAAAACAAATCTTATTTTTTAGCTTTATGCCTTAGTTAATAACATTAACTCTTACCAAGTCTTTAGTATTTTCATAATATATGGTTAATATAGTTAATATAATATCATTTATTTGAGAATTTCATTAATAATGTAATAACAACAACATCATTGTGTCGCAAATAATTTTTTTAAATTTATTTTAAAAATTATAACTAAATACAATGATGTAGGTAATCTTTTTAGATTTATAATTATAATTTATAGTTGAAGATATAATTTATATAAACCAAATTAATATAATTAGTTAGGAGAAACATTTTTATGATATATTTCCCTTTTCTTTTAAATAAATATTAAAAAATTCCATTATCAAACCCAAGTGGCTCCATGGGTCCCTAAAATTTAGCCAAGGATGCTCCTGGTTGACGAAATATCCCCCAAAAGGATTACGACAGGTGTTATTGTAGGTTTATATTATTGTGATATTATTTTTACCCTTATTTACCAAATTTACCCTTTATGCATGGTAAATAAAAATAATTACTGAAGTTACTATTCATAATGTCGAAAAATAAAAGGTAATTTTTTACACAATTTAGTCTTTCTAATTACAAATATGGATTCCATTCTTCCAAATTCAAAACCCAGATGTTTTATTAATTAATTTAGTATTAATTCATATTGGGAAAACTGAAAAGAGGGTTTTAAGAAGTAAAAACTATCAAAATATTGGCACGTGTTTATGTCCAATTTGAATGTGAAATTACAACTAATGAGATGCAACCAAGGAATTTCTTTTTAGAAAAAAGAACATGGTTATTTTTATTTTCAATCTAATCATGGATTATTAGGGAGATTTCAAGGAAAATTATAATACAGTTCAAGCCATATGTAGTATTGACAGTGACATCATTTTCTAGTGTTTTTTTGTAATTTTTTGGGTCTCAACATCAGAAAATAGGGAGATGTGTTTTTTGAAAAGGAAGGTGCATGAAATATTGGGGTGGTACGAAAAAACATGTAATGTGTGATAAATTTGTTTTTTCTGTCATTAGTGAATGAAGGTTGGAATTTTCACAAAAAAAGTTATTCGTGATCAAAATGTCGAAAATTGGCAAAGGCGTGATGTGCACGAAATATGGTTTCTGCGTGAAAGTCATTGAGTGCCGAATGAGAGTTTTTGTGTGACATGGTGAGTTTTGTGCATGGGGGTTAGCAGTGACTATAAATAATAGGTGATCCTCCTCATTGGATACAGCTAAAGACCTAGAGATGATCTAAACTCCGATGCATGATATCATTGCGTGAAATTGGAGTTGTGGAAAAACATAAAAGTTGCATGAAAAAATGGTTGATGCACATAAAATATCAGTTTGTGAGAAAATGTTCTAGTTGCATGAATGATTTGCACACAAAAGTGTTACAAGGAGTTAATCTTGTACGCATGGTGTTGGTTTAGTCTGAAAAGACCAACTGAACCGTTCTGTGTAGTTGCGAAAAAGATAAGGGTTTTATGAAAAGAAGGTGTTGAGTGAAAGTCAACTTCTATGAAAATCCCAAATCATGTGTGCAAGTTCCTATATTTTACGCTCGCACATTGTTAAGATTCCAATTAGATTTTGAATATCTGTTTTGTATGATCAGCACTTTCAATCACATCAATTCTGGACTTTAATGCATGTAGTGTGTCATGCTGAATAGATATGAATAGTTCAAAGAAAATATATTGAAGCGCCATTCAATTCGATAAAATGAGTTAAACTTCTCTCAAGGTAGTGAGCTATGGGTAGTAAAAAAAGTGATCCATGGGACACAATAAGTTATTATGGAAACATTATAAAGGCCGTGTTCCTGGCACAAAGTGATTGTGACTGAACTCTTGTACTCCACAACTACTGAATATTATTAGATTTTGGTACAACAGACACACCATCGATATATGATCCTTGGACGCATCCCTTTGTGGTGAACCAAGTAAAAGTGTTGTGTGGTATATTTTCATGTGATTGTTTAATTTCTGTTTTTATCCATCATATAGTTTTAACAGAATCCTACCAAATTGGGAACAATATTAGACCATTTAAAAGATAAAGTTGACACCCTAATTCACCCCTCCCCCTACAGGGTGTCCCCAGGTTATACAAAATGACCATTATTGGATTAAATGATAAAAACATAATCCAGTTAAACATTAAAAACAATTAAAAAGACAATATAACTATATAATTAAAGTAGATTAAAATGTAGTTTGTTATTTTTAACTATTAATAATGATATGGATTTTATAAGAAAAATTCCAAAATTTCAACTGAAGTAAATTTTGATGTCTCGATTCAAAATAAGAGGTTTATTTTTCTAAATTGATCATAAGAAAGTGATAAAAACATATATTTTAAAAGGTTTCTCAATCAAAAGGTTGTAGACTGAGATTTTAAAAATATTAGATTATTTTATGCATGAAATTGGATTCATTCTCATTTTAGGCTTATAAAATTTATTATATAAATGTAATAATATTTAACAATGTTTTTTAATAATATTGTTGTTAGTTTTATTCATTCCCTCTAATACAACAACTACACGTTAACTAAAATATAAAATAATAATAATATTATTGTATTGATTTTCCGTATAACTCAATGTTGTGTGCATCATATGATTTTGTAGAAACCCCATTGTTACGTGTCAAATACCCTATCAGAAAAAGTTTCTCCTTTAATGTCAAATTAATATGTTATTCATAAATATTAATAGATATGAAAAGGTATTATTTTATAAATACCTAGGCTGTTACATAAATATTGGTAAGATTTCCTGGAGGCCTGTTACAAAATAAAAAATATATATTTTATCATGTAAATACAATTAATTTAATATGTATTATATATAAAAAATACTTATTTATAATAAAATATTCCTCAATACAATTGAATAAAAATATATTTCATGCATTTGTATCTATAACTCCACACATAAGGCATGTATCTTGATTCTATTTTCAAAAAAAATATAATATGGAGAAAAACTTATCTTAAATAGAATTTATGTAGTTTCCACTAAGGATATATCCATATTCCTACTTTCTTTTATCACATGAGAGTTAAATGTTATTTATAATTTAATATATTGAATATTTTTCATTTAAAATTTATAATATTTAATCCATTGGAAATTTAAATAAATATGTTTATAAATTTCATGATTATTGACTCCAATATCTGATATTTTTGTTTCCATAAAATTATCATCTAACTAATTTATAAAATTATCTTAAAATGACACCTCATAAACTAGTAACTCCACGATAGATCGGAATGTGGGCCAATGAGTGGTCATTTTCATTAAAACTAATTGTCAACATTTTCTCTCAATGTGAATATGAATGATTTGGTAAACATGTAATCACAGACCTTTTAAATTTAGGAATCCCACTCTCTATATATGAATAAATGGTTCAAATGTTTTCAAGAAATATATGATAATTGTTTTAATTTTTTTAATTACTATACATATATATATATATGAAGAATCGTGACTACCCCAGTTCACTTGTTTTCATGTTTATCATTTTGAATCTTGTTTATTTCTTCAATAAATGTTTTTGTACCTTTATTTTATAAAAAAAAAATATAATTATAATATATAAAAAATCTAAAAGTCATTATATAAAGAAATACGATGAATATTAAAATTTTTAACCAAAAATGGTGTAACCAAAACCATTGAATATGAAAATTTTATAAATAAAAAAATTATTGACATCTAATATACACATATATATATATATATATATATATTTACTTTAATTATATTAGATATATGTGAATCTTATAATGAAAATGTGATTATTCATTTTTGTAAGAAAATTATAAATTGTTTTTTTGAATAAAAGAATACACTTAAAAATGATGAATATAATGAAAATTATCATAACAAACTGATGATAACAAACAATTTCTAATAAAATTTGATATCTAAATATAATTAATATATAAATTTTTTTTTAAATGGATTTAATGTTATACATATATATATATATTTAAATATCAATGATAAAAATTATTATTTTTAATGTCACTAGTTTCACAAAAAAGAGATATTTTCCTTTTTTATTAGAAGAGTGATGGAGTGTTATTTAATATCTATTCTATAAGAAAATCTAATGTTTCATTGTATTTTTATACATATGAAATTTTCATACATAGTTAATCATATAATAGTTGATGAAATTTCACATAACTCTTCAACATCATCAAAAATCATATCAACGAAATGAATTTTTTCCATTCCAAAACAACAGAACACTTCTCATTTAATGGGTCAAAAATATAAAATATTTTTTTTTCAAGTGCCTTTATGATAGGTGTTTCATCTGTACAATAAAATCCTTTATGTAAAATTTTTGTCAGTCCACTATCATCATGTTTCACACCATTGATATTGTCATCCTAGTAAAACATTAATACCGCTACTTGAAATTTAGTATTATTTGTCTTGCATATATCCTCAAGAAATCCAAAATGTGATTCTGATGTAAAAATTGGTTGTTGATATTTTACAGCCAAAATTTTTAGATCTTCAACAATGAACATTACAACACTATTTTGAATGGTACACTTTCTATCCTACCTTTTTATAAAACGTGATACCTTTAATATCAAAACTATACCATGTGATCAAATTAACACTTGGTCCCCCTATGTACCATTTCAATGTTTCTGATGTGGCTAATTTAATACATAATTTCCCCTTAAAATGAATAAATGTTTTTATTTTTTCTTGATCAACAGTTTTTCATTTATGTTCAAATATCATATGATAAATAAAATAATATGTGATGATATATGTTTAATCTTCACATATTTTGTTAAAAATGTAAAAATGTTCATGAATCACTTCATCCCATGGTATTATATTTTTCATAAATACAAGAATACCTTTACCTTCAATGTCAATGTTGAAATGTCAAGATATAGGGAGACTAACATAATCCACTTCAAAAAGATAATCTGTAAAAATACTCAATCACCAATACTAATATATATTTTTGAACCATGGAGGCCACTAGTCAAAACATATTCTAACATATACCTAAAAATTATTCATATATCTTTGAATGTATATATTCATCCTGAATAAAAATTCACACATATTATTTTCTATCACTCCATATTAATCAACAGAAAGAATAATATATAAAAAATTGATGGAGGAAGATACATTTCTTGTTAAAATTGTATGAATATTGATTCATTATCTAACAAATATAACAAATTTGAATCTAGTACATTTTTTCAAATAGAATGTAACAAGAAAAACAACTAGATGATTGAATATATAATTGGTATCATCAATATAGAGAACATTTTTTTCGGATATCAGTTGTGACAACAATACATGATAGTGGTGACTTTTCCTAGATATTAACAAAAAACAATCTAAAGACTATAATTTTTTTCCTTTTAATAAAAAACACAATGTAGGTTTATACCATGAAAATATTAGAAAAAATTTATATTCCCACTCTTGCTTAATTTTTCAAAAGCTAGAGGCAAATAATTTTTTTCCTTTCATAGTGGGAGATAACTCGAAACATATTCTCATAGTTATTAATTCTAGATCTATAAGTAATCATTTTTTATCATTAATTTTATGTTTATAAATGTACCAATAAGACAATAGCATTTGTTTTTATGGACATGCATAATGGAAATGTTATGATTTACATAAAAAAATGTCCAATATGGTTCCTTTAATAAAATGAATCATTTCTTTAATGTAACAATATTATTTTCCATATCATCATTTCATTAAAAATGTGACATTGATGTTAATCACCTTTTCATAATTTTATATTTCTAGTTAAGTTTGTGGGGAAAATTAATACTCTTATATACCATTAAATTCCATTTTAATATTCTGTAATGGTGATCCATTCTAAAAAATCTATAATTTTGAATGCATACTATATTTGTTCAATTCATTAATTGATGATTAGTAGTACCCTCTAAAAAAATTAGAAAATATGCATGTAAATTAACATTATATCTATATAATATTCCATATTAATGAAAGTTTTATGAAGTGTACTTTATTATAAAATGTGAAATAAAATTCACTTTATTGGATGAATCAAATACAGTAACACATGTCACCCATAGAAATTTCAATTCATTAATAAATAGTGATATATAAACATCAATATCATTTCTTGATTATTTTGGTCTACAAATCGACAAGAAAATCATCACATATTTCCTATTTATACATATATTGGGAGAAAAGTAGTAGAAAAACCACATAATATGCCATAAACTATATTGTATACTAAGGCTCTGATATGCATTCATTGGTATTATGTACAATCCCATTATTATATTTCAATCATCATTTAAAAATTCAGAATACATGTGGTCGACTATTTTATGATATGAAAAATTAGCAAAAAGATATAGGTTTACATTAGATATGTACTCATTATTAAATCATATTATATTCATTGTGTCATTTTAATTTTCAAATAGATATTTCAAATGTCAAATTGATGGATGATACCACAAAACATTAGTAGGATATTTGTTTTCTATTCTTGAGATGGAATCTTAGTTAGAATTATTATCTATTTTATATAATAGGTTCCATATTTTAAACATTTGAAAAAATTAATGTTCCTTTTTAATAAAACACATAGTATTTTGGGTAATAATGTATCATTTTGAAACATAAATACCACATGGAAAAATATTTGTTTTCCACATAATTTTTATCTAGAAGGTTTTTTATTTCTTGGATTATCTCTTTAAAAATTTAATGTAATTATGAACATCTTTTATGAAAACAAAAATTTATTTCCTTCCAAATAACTAATATTACCTATTTAATAAAACTATAAATTTACATTTCATGATGAGAATCAATGGATTTTATCCAAATAACACTGTATATTTAGTACAACCTCAAAATATTGGGTTTTTATTATCTCTGTACCACTATTCAATACCCGTTATTTTTTCAATGGTTTCAAAACCTACATCATGATATAATTATTCAATATATTCCATTTTAAAATTTTGAATATATTTTTCATCATTATATATTGTCTGGTTTTTTATTTCACAGAACTAGATCCAGTAAATAACCCCTTGAAGATATTAATCGCTTTTTTCGTGCATTTATGTTATTATAATCCATTAATCACATATTGTTTCAATATAATATATCAATATACTAAAACATTTAAAATCATAAACCTTTATATATATATATAATGTTTAAAAAATAAGAATATAAATATATAAAAATGTATTAAAATTTAACAATGAATGTATATCTAGAAAATAAATTATAACTGAAAAAAAAATTCATCCAAAAAAAATCTATAACCAAATGTAATTAAAATTAAAAAAATAATTTATGACTAAAAAAATTAATTTATAATTATTTTAATTAAAAAATTATAAATAAAAATTATTTATTAATAAAAAAAATTTAAATACAAACAATTTGTGAAAAAAATAAATTATACCCATATTTTACAATCACAATAATATAATATCCATAAACTAATTATGAAAATATATATAATTGATAATGATGTAGACATAGAAAAATTAAATAATAAATGAAATTTATAAATAAAAATAAATAAATAAAATTTAAATTTTTTTAAAAAATAACATACAAAGTATTGTGTCTAATGATCGAAACTAGTTATTGATGTATGAAAAATGAACTCATGGGTTGTCGAAGCATGGTGAATAATGTAAGATTAAAGAGAAAAATTTAAAACATGAATTATAAATCAATTGTGAATAAAATTTGTGTGGAGTTGCGAGTCAATCAGATTCAGGTTTCAATGGACTAAATAAAGTCGATGGTAGTTAAAGATGTATAAAATATGGAATATTTAGGTGAAAAAAATGAAAATATGTTTACAAATTAGAAAAATGTTGAATATCATGTGACGGTGGGGTATTTTCTTGAGTAGAGATGATGTGGGATTTATAAATATCATGTCAAAAAATAAGGATAATTCCATGAGTATTAGATTTTTAAAAATATTTTAACATTGTTTATGATAAAATTGATGCTAAAATTTATTTTAGATGATTTCTAAAATCATATTATTAGAAAAAATATCATAAAAGTTATTATGAATCACTTTAAAAATTTATTTTACCATTAATTATGTTAAAATCCTTCTTGTGTCACAATTAATGTATGTTATTCCAAATTGACATTTTAAATATGAAAATAAATTATGTTTTCTATGAGTTTCATACTTTATAATTTAACATAGGCACATAAGTTATATATATATATAGAAATTAATATAATAATTTATGAATGGATTATTACCATAAATATAATCATAACATGATAGAATGGGTTATCAAAATAAACATAGTTACAAACATGGTTTAATGTCTTATCACTACAACCATAATAAAAAAGATGGGTGAATGGGTTTTAACCATAAAAATAATCATATACGTCTTTGAATTATTCATCATCATAAACAATATAATAAAAATTAATAATATAAATACAATCATAAAAAATTGAAAAAAATATCATTAAAATTAATATAATCATAAACATGGATGAATGAGATATTACCATAAGTGTCTCTCCAACTACACTCAACATACTCACCAAGATACATATTCTCCTCAATTAATATAACTAGTTTGTCAGTTGTAAATAACAAACATTCCTAAAACTAATAATCATCCAATATAATCCAACATCTTTTATGGGGTTAAAAAATATTGGTAGGTAACTAACTGAATGTACGGTAAAGGATTAACTCTTCATTGGATAATAAAAAAATCTCTAAATTAAAAAAATAGTGAAGGATGTATTCCAAGACCTGCTTCCAAAATTGATAGGTTAAGAAAATACTCACATATCATATTATTTAGGTATCCCTCCATTTTCAAAAAGTGACATCAAAATTCATAACCCTCTGTTAAATGAATAAGGTTGAAAAATTCAAATATTGTTAAACATTCCATATCCATCCCTAAAATTACTTGAAAACCACATCATACCCCGTTTAGGATAATTATCATCTACCCTACTCCACCAAAAAAAATCATAATAGATAAAAAATCATATAAAATGAATATATACTTTTATGACAAAATTCCTTGTCTGTGTACATGCCCCCCCATAAAATATCATCATATTAATCATCATTAATTGAATAGAAAAATAAAACATAAAAGTAACACTAGAAATAGGTATTTTTTATTGATAACATTAGTTTAGCTTGAGGAATCCATAATATCGGGAAAAAAGTGTAATTTATATCTCTATAATTCTAATGGGATCATCTACACGTGATTCGATTTACTAAAAATATATCCTTTGGAAGAGAGGAAATAAAAAAGATTTCAAGAGTTAGGTTATGGTCCTTGAAAACATTGAAATAAAATATATTATAACCATTATCTTTTAATTTAATAAACTGAATAAATTTGAGGCAATTGACTATGTGATTCAACCTCAAATTGTACTAGATAATCATTCATACAGTGGTCCAAAAAGGAATATATATCCTTTAATAAATCAAATAAAAACTAAATGAATTTAATTCCTAAATGAGAATTTTTATAATTGGTTGAAGGGACCACAAATTAATGTGAATTAAATTTAATTTATAGTTTTTACTAAAATCTATTGTTAAATATATTTAAATAACCAATAACACATCCTCCCTAACATGAAACCCTATCACTTTTTAATGTTTTTTAAATGATTATTGATAGTAAATCCCATCCTAACACCCCAAAAACCATCTTCTTCTCATTATTTGTATACCTTCTCAATGATAATTCTCCTTTATAGAGATGAAGCTCCTTACAAACAATATATTTTCTTCCTAATGATGAGCCTCCATCAGGTCAACCCCTTATACAATTATACTAGAAAAACCATATATGAGACGAATATGAAACCATTGTTCTTAAAATAATATTTTTTAAAATGTTTATTTTGATCGATCCTCTCTCATAGTGACTACCTAGTTGTCTAAATATTTTTTTTCTAGTTCTCCCATTCAATGTTTTCTTTGTATTTTTTTTAAAATTTGATAATGAAATAAATTTCTTCTATGGCTATAAATGGAATTATAATACCTTATATTCTTGATGTATATAGAGGTTATTTAATCTAATTTTTGTACACTATTCGAGTATTAAATATCATATTTATTTCATGAATGGTAATTTATATAGCATATAATGAATTTTCCTATATTAGAGTGATATAATATTATAAGAAATCCAATAATTCAAAAATATGTTTCATGCATGATTTCTTTTTTATATAAATTGTAAAATTCTTAGTATTGATTAATATATAATAATATAAGATAAAAATATAATATAAGATATTAGAGTGGATAATTTTATGGTGGATACACACACTTTTATTGATATTATATTTCTGTGTCATTGGTTTAATATGTATTATAAATTTTTTGATATTTATTTAATTATAGTATAAATATGACTTGAGAAAATTTTAAATTATGTTGGAATTATATATAGAATATTTAATAATATTTTTTCTATTGAATGGACACAGATATATATATATAACCTAAATTTAGTATATATATATATATATAAGATGTTAAATATAATTTAGTGTTAATAAATTTTCATTCCAAGAGAAATTAGTGATGTAATTATTATTCTATATTTTTTTATTAGGATCACGTTAATGTGTTATTACACGATGATACGTAATTATTTTTATTGATTTTTTATAGTTTTGATAGGATTAAGAAAAATTATTTGAAAGTAAAATTATAGATCACTTAGATTCTATTTTTTAAAAAATTATTTTTTTACTTATTCCATCTGATGTATGTTCTAATATATTTTGCATCATAAACAAGAAAACAAAAATATAATATAAATCAAATTGTGTAGAAAAATAAAAAATAATAATAAGGGAAAATATAAATTTTTAGGTATCTAAACTGTATTTGAGGATCCTGAAACCTATTAAGAAATATTTTTGGGTCGATCAATGATTGAAATAAATCCTTAAGATTCATATAATGAGGGTTAGGGGGGCATAATCTCTCTTTAAATTATTTTAATTGATTGTTGGTCATATTTTCTTAATATCCGTATAATTTAAAATTATGATTTTCTAAAATATTTAATTTGTTGTTTTATATATGTCTAAAATTATTATATAACTATATTATCATTTGAAAACTGTTGGTACTCAATGAAATAAGTATAGAAGATGGATAAAAGTACATAGGAACCTACCTTACTATACGAATGGTTTAGATGAGTTTTTAGAATTTACGCATAAATATTGGCCTTTAGATGGATTAATACAATATATATGTCTTAATTTTAGATTTGTAAGATGATTGAAGAGACATGATGTTTACATATGATTAATATTGAAACATTTCATTTATAAATATGTGAACACGATTTGGAATGGATAATTGAATATTGCATATATTTTGATCACTGATATCCATTAAAAGAATATTCATGTTACTTCATCCGTATTAGATAATTAAATATTACATGATAAATAATTCTTTTAGACCCTCTGGAAAAAATTAAAAACATTAAAACAAATAATAGAAAACACTCAAACCAGTTTTAATAATAACCACTATTTTTCAAATAAAGATATAAAATTTCAGGTGCCATTATTAAAATAAAATTAACAAAATGTTAATAACATCATAATTGTTAAATGATGTTTTTTAATAGAAAATACTCCTATATCATTCAATTATTTTACGAAATTTATTAAAAATTTTAGGCATAATGAAATAAAATAACATGTATGCTCTAAAGGTTTTATAATATATTTGGGATGGGAATTATGTAGACAATAGTGTAAATTATGTTATACTTATATATTGAAATAAAATAGTAATGTTGAATGTGTAAATAAATATATTATTACAAATAATAATGAAATAAAACAATAGTACAATTTTCTCATTACATTAAATTAATATATTGATTAAAAATATTATTCACATATTTTAAAACTACAGAACACATGAATTGGATTTACTCATAAAAAAATTATATGTTAATGCGACATATGTAACACCAAAATATTTTTGTGAAATATTTTTTTCGAATTAATTTAAATTATTTTGATAATTTTCATTACGCACAACATGGAATACAACTTGCTTACTATTAAAGAACTATGTTTAGTTTCTCTTTCACAAAACTCTATATTGATAATTTTCTAAATGAAACATATATATTAGCTTTAAGTAGATGAACCAATATGTTTTTATAGTGTTACACATAATTCCATGTTCCTTTGATAACTTATTTTACCGAGGAGATCGAGTTATACCAAAATACTATATACTATTATAATTATTTTTAAATTATTACTATGGTTTTTACCTGGACACATCTATAAATAAGATTAATTAAATTATAAAATTACAGTTTACACATGTGTATAAAAATAATTATTTGGTGACCAATTAATTGGAAATTATAATAAAACAACATTGAAAATATAGAAAAACAATTCTAGGAAAACTATGTTCAGGCAATAAAAAATATTTTACCTCTATAAATTAAGAAAAATAATTTTTATAAGTGATTTTAATGAAAAATAGATACACTATATTCATAAAACTATTTATAATTCATATTATGTGTTTTCTATACAATAGATAATAATAAATACAATTTTACACATAATGATATATCTATATATATATTTATATTTATAAAAGGTAATTTTACAACCTTTTAATGAACAACCTATTTTAAATCTATTTTTTGAAAATTTTATTAATTGAATGTGAAAATATAATATTCATTTATGAAAGTGTAATATCAAAATTATATTTGGGTAATGTTTTGGAATTTTTCTGAGAAGTGACATTTTTATTGAATAGTGAAAACATTGAATTTTATTTTCAAACTGCATTCTCATATAATTTATTTCAATACATAAATTAAATTTTAAAATTTGATTTAAATTATATTTAGAAAATTTGTAAATCCTTTAATACAATTTATTTAATTTTAATATATTTCACAAATAAAATTGATATGAAAACATTCAAAACATCTAAACATTTTCACTTTAAAAACCATTTGTCTCATCCCATCTGCGAGATTAATTATAAATTAATTTCTCCCGATTTGATGTTTATAATTTTAAAAAATGGAGTCCATATTTGGAATCATAATAATTTAATATTTATAATTATTTCAACTAAGTATTTGTACAAAAATATTAGTGAACATAATTAACACTAATTATAGTGATTAAGGTAAAAATGAGTTTACATAATGGTTAAAAAATTACATAAGATAAAAAATAACATAGAAACATTTAAAAAAGAAATTGTAAGGAAATATATCTACCATATAGTCTCTTTTAAAAAATACACCATTATTGGAGGCCCATAATGTAAGAGACACCTCTCAATAGCATTTAACCTTTTGTTTTTACAAGAATGCCACTCCTCTTCCACTATATAAGGTCAGTCACCCCTCACGTTTTCACACCTATAAAGCCATTTAGATCATAAGAATCTTCCAAAATAATTTCCCAAATTCACTCATCTCATCCTAGAATCTACATTTTGGATATAAACAAAACCAACTTATCCCTTTCATGCAAACCAAAAGAAATTACCCAAAGAAGAGCAAATATCCTTAAATAAGAACATTTGTTGAATTTAATTCTCCAAAAAACAACTATTGATCTTAAATGATTATATAATAACATAATAATCCTTAATATTTCTATATGTAGCTATTTTTAGCTTTATACTGACACCTAGAAACACTTCCATCAGATGGGACACATAATCATCGTTTTTGTGAATGATGGACAACCGCCTAACGAACTGATGTCATCTATTCTTCTATTACCACCATTAATAGATTGGAATAATGATATAATTTAGATTTGAATATTAATTATATGAAATATGTTATTTATTTATTCTTTTGGAATTATTATATATCACATAACTTCATGCTTTCAATTTTTTGGGAATACTATAGGTTCATTAGTGGAAGTGTGGACTACCGCCTTTCCAAAGGGATGTGATTCATTCAAACTTTACATGGAATGTATTAATGATGGTTTAATAAAAGATATTTGATATTAATGACATAATAAATAAACAATATATATATATATATATTTTTATTTACGTACATAATTTATTTTCATTCCTCTTAAATATGCCATGAAAATTGAAACAGTATGCATGCGTCTGTACGACCAACCATATTCATGAACAATGTAATTAATTTCATATTTAAATAAATTATATATTATTATAAATACTTAAAACGATAATATATATGATATTTAAATCAATTTATACAATTTTAGAATTATTAAATCAGGATATACGAATGAGGATCAATAATAACAAGTCAAAACATATACGAAAAACAAAGCGGTAAACACCCAAAATGAATCATTAACA
Source organism: Viscum album (assembly GCA_963277665.1). Taxonomy (NCBI): domain Eukaryota; kingdom Viridiplantae; phylum Streptophyta; class Magnoliopsida; order Santalales; family Viscaceae; genus Viscum; species Viscum album. The sequence continues at coordinate 1,433,495,716 of OY728151.1, read as the reverse complement.
TGAAATTGATAATAAAAATATAATATAACAACATAATAAAATCATATGTGAAATGATATATAATAATATATTATTGTGATATATGTAAAATAAACATATATTTATTACAAGGGAGGTTTTAATGTGTAAGAAGAGAGTCAGGACCTAAGGCATGGGTTTTCTTGTCAGACTTTTATTTCTGTGTGCTATATACTCTTTTAAAAACTTATTCTTTTTATGATGTATATATAATTACCTATGAAAAGTTATATCAAGAATATAATTTATTTAATGATATTAAATTTATGAAATGATTCTTTTCTTTAACAGATATTACAATTACAAAGTTACTCACGTAGTAAATGGATTTATAGTCTCACTTTTATTTTTGCGAGACTTATTCCTTATTCAATAATTGTTTATTTTTTATGGTGTATATAATCACACTGAATTTATTATACGATTATTATATATATATTTATGTGTATTTAGATATCCTTTTCTTTATCTCTATTTCATGCTGTTTACACTTCCAAAGATACCAAATCAGTAAAGAATTTTTGTCTAAATTTTCCATCTTCGATATAGATGTCATGTTATTAACATATATAATTTAAAGATGTGTATATACTATATCTTTTAAGGGTTATATCATGAATGAAATTTTATCATGTTATTTTATGATTCACATATTGTTATTATATTGTTGGAATTATGATTCAATTTTACGAAATTGGTAAAAATTTGTTGTTAAAATGTCATTGTTTATCATGATTATTTATAATTATGCTTCCATTAATGAAATACTATGATCTATATAAAAAAACTAAAATATTTTACTCTCTTTTGGTTATTTAGAATATATTAATTTGATTTTACCATTTTAACAGCATTTTGTACAGAAGATAATTTAGAAAGTGTTTATAAGAAAAAATGCATCATTTCTCAATTATGTGTGAAATGATTTTTAATCACAACCATTATTTTTTAAATAAATTTTAAAAATATTTGAAAATGATATTTTCAACCCATTTTTATGGAATATTATTTAGAAAATATTTTCTGCCTTAAATGTGATTTAAATGATATTCAAAGCTTCATTTATAATTTTTCATTTCAAGTTTAAAAGGAAAATGTTTTTTAAAAATATTTTGTTTTTAAAAAAATTTTATTCGAAGAAGAAATGATATTTTCCTCAAGATATTTTTTTAATTATTTTTAAATTGTAATTTATAAGTTTACAAACTGGTTTTCAAATTAATGGATTCAGGAAAAGTTTTAATATTTAAAAAATTAATTTAGAAAGAATGATTATTTCCCTTTTGAAATGCTCGAAGTGGTCTTTCAGAAGCCTCCTCCATAAATAGTGACATCCTTTGATATAGTAAAGGATTTATTTTTGATATGATATAAGGATACCATTATTAACCTTTCTTTGAATGGTTTATGTTTAAGTTGAATCTTTATTCATGAAACCTGATTCTCTTCCATGTGTTATACCATAATAAAACCCTTATTAAACCCTGTTCGTTTCATGAGCTATTCTTTCATGAAATTATTTTGAAAACTATATATTTTCAATTGGTTATGATAGGATTATATTTTTATGATATGTATTTCATTTCATGGGTTAGGATATGATTTTTATGAAGCCCATATTGTTTTATGTATCATGAAATAATGAATGTTTAACTATCCAGAGACACACATATATATGATATAATTATAGGAAGTGTGGGATATAATATAAATAAAATCAATTGGGTAAATATTTGTATATCATGAGAATGGTATGGAAGGAATGTGGAGTGAAATCTATTCCGTATAAAAGGTATGGAATAAGGAGTGAACTCGATTTAGGAAGACAAGTCTAGAATGGGGGGTGAAGTCAGTTCAAAAATAAAGAGCTAGAATATGGAGTCAACACAATTAAGTAATACATGGATAGTAAAAGGAGATAAATAAATAAATTAATAAATGGATAGAATATTCAGTGAACCCAGTTCAATAATTTAGTGATAGAATGGGAAGGGAACCCAAATATGTAATAATGGGATGTAAATGGTTGTTTACCCAATTCAGAAAAGGACTTGTTCCCCAAAGATGGGCTTGGGAGTGAACCTTGTAAACCAAGATGGTTTGGGTAGTGAAAAAATTTCACTATGGTGGGCTTGGAAGTATGACATGACTACAATGAACATAATTTTATATGTTTATGTGTCTTCCACAAATCTGTGTCTTATTCCAATGTTTTGTTATTATAGATTATGCTCTTTATTCCATATGATTCATGTCATATGACATTACAATATTTTTTCCATGACTGTTGATTGTTATTTTTAATATGAAATATAGGATATTATAATTTCATGATAATTTCCTCAAACCCGTATGATCATGTTCTACGTACAAATCTCAATTTTTTACCCTCACTAAAAATATGAGCCCACCCATTTATTATGATTTATTTACCTAAATTATAAACAAAGGTTATAATTAGGAGTAATAATGTTAATGATCTTTAAAGTAGATTTTAAATAAATTTTACCTTGATTTATGATTATATTTCAATGATTACAGAGAGACTGGACTATTTTGGTCCACATGAATGTGTTTTTGTAATGATTAAAATATTCATAAAAATGATGTAATATCCATTTATTTTAAGCTGTTTTCACTATAGTTGGTTTCAAACAAATGTTTTAGTCATCCTTTAGAAACTAATATTAGAAAATATTATTTATATATAAAGGGATATTTATTAGGATATTCATAGGGATTTCTCTAAGGATTAGCATGAGCTGTTGTAGATTTAAAATTAGGTGTCCTGATTTAGACATCATATATGAAATTTTTAAAGATTATATAATTTATTACTATGAAAACTATTTTTCCCTATGATTTTTGGTATTAGTAAATATATGGAACTAGAAGATACTAGGTTAACAATTAATGTTACAGATATGGAAAGTAAGGACATTATGAAAATTGATGTCCTATATGGAAATATCATAAAGTGAATTAGGAATGTAGAATGAGTGCTGGGTATACATCTAAATACAAGGAAACCAAGAATTAAATATGGATGGTATGTGATTTTATTACCATATTTTTGACATTAAAATAAATAAGGATGATTAAATTGATTTTGACAAACCTCAAAACAGGATTGGTATTTTTTATTTTAGGAAATGGGTTAATAATAAAAAAGTCGATGTAGACTGTATAGTGGTTTAAAAATGAAGTTTAATGAATTTAGTTTATATCTAGTGAAATTCATAAATTATTTCATATGTGTGATGAATTATATGTTTTTCATTAAGGGTACACATGTATATTTCTAATGTTTCTAATGACATTGAAAACTAATATAATGTAAACGTTATATTTTAGGGGAGGTTACCCCTAAATGTGTTCATCATGTTTAATAAATTATGTTTACCTTGGATAATGTGATGATTGGTATGGATAGAGTAAATAGAAAATTATTGATTACCATTGAAATGATTATTGATTTTATGAAAATGTGGTCATCATTATCTTGGTTGATGTTTATACACTTTTTTGTATTTGAGGAATATATCCAATAATCTTCACGAATACGAAATAATGAAAGTTTTCAATAAGGTTTTATAGTAATTCATGTTATGATCATGTATCAAATGAAAAAATGATAAAGGTATTCCCATATTTTGTATGTGAAAACAAATAGAAACATTATGATATATGGGGGGACCAATGTTAACATTATATTTAGAAATCCACTGACATTATTTCTAATTATTTCATTTTCATCATTATAATTGGATACATGGTCAAAAATTTGGGAATGGTTTTTGTTAGACATCACTAGGGATTTTAGATATTTCTGTATTATCTATATATATTAGGATCTATTCATTTTGGATAAAATGTTTTTGTCATTTTTTTGGATTTTAACAAATGAATGATGGAATTAATTATAATACTTCTTAGTGATATCATGAACATTCAATTATCTGGGAATGTAAAATTAACCTTCATTCCTTAGAATTAGTGATGATATAGGAATTGATAATAGAACAAAAAATTGGTGAGGGTTCGCATTTTAAATGGAATGAAATGAAATGAAGCAAGTATATATTATTTTGAAAAATTAATCAACTATAGGAAAATGTTCTTGAAACCAAAAATTATTGTCATAAACGAATTATTTTCGATGAAACAAATGCTCCCATAGATCATCATATATTTTTGGTTTTGTGATCATTTAATTTCTCTATATCACCCACTTTTCTTGATCAATGTTCTATATCACTGTCCATAAATATTTGAGTGTTAGTTCTAGCTTTTGTTTACATGTTTTCAATTACCACCTATGTTATGCAATATGGAATCATAGTAAGGATTTACATTCATTAAACATTATGATTCCAAATTTCCCTTTGTAAAGGTGTTTTTGTATTCATTTTCATGATTTGGGTTTATATGAACATAATTTCAATTACTACACCATTGATAACCCAAAATGTTTTTGATGGAGACATTAATTTTAAGTGGTATAATGTAACCCCCTAAGATGGGGTGAATTTTTTTTGAATTAATTTAATCATTTTGATATTTTTAATTTCACAGTACATTGGATAAAACTTGTGTGATATGAAAGAACTAAATTTTGTATTTATTGAATGAAAACATGATTTTTTTCTTGTGTTATATAAAAAAATTATATTATCATGTGGTTCACACAACACTATGTGTGTCTTGTTCTACACACAGTTCCAAGTTCCTTTGATTCCTTACCTTACATGCAAGACGATGTTTTATCGAACTAGAGTATATTATTTGTATTTTTATTAAGATATTATTATAGTTATCACATTCTAATAGTTATGAATAATATTAATTAAATTATTAAAATACTATTTACTCATTTACATAATAAAAAATATATTTTAACAAATGAATAAGAAATGAAAATAAAACCCTTGTAAATAAATACGAAATCATTTTATGGAAAAATATATTTATCCAATAAGTGATATTTTACACGAATAAATTAATTAATAAAATTTGATATATGATTTTAATGAAACATAAATATATAATGTTCACTAAAAAATTCAACCTTCAAATTATGTGTTTCCTAGACAAGAGATAAGAATGAAATTAATTTTAGACATAAATATTTTTTATGAAAGGTAGTTTTACTACATTTTAATGGTGAAACTATTTTAAATATTAATCTCTAAATTTTTTATTTATTTTTAAAATAAAATTAATTATTTATTGTGGAATATAAAAACATAAAAAGTCTAATTTTTTGGTATTTTTCTAAGAAGTTCCATTTTTTGACCAAAAGTTAAAAACACTGAATTTAAATTAAGAACAACAGTTTCTTATAATTTATTTATGAAGTTATATTATATTTTAAATATTTTTTAAATTATAAATATATCAATAATAAATATATTAATAAAATTAAATTCATATGAGTAATTTTCACATTGAAATTTCATAAGAAAACATTCCAATATTTTGAGCATTTTAACTTTAGAAACTCGTTGTCCTATCCCTGGCATGAGATTGATTTTAATTTAATTTATTCTAATTATGTGCATAGAATTTTGGAATATGGTTTCCATATTTTTAACTATAATGATTAAAAAATTCTCTTAAGTGTTTCTAAATTATTTTCAAAAAATATATGTGAAATTAATTAGATTTATTTACAACGAATATGGTAAAAATGAGTTTACTTAGTGGGTAAAATTTTAATCCTGGGGACAAATAACCTAGTAACATGTTCCAAAGAAATTTCATGGACATATTTATGAAACATAATCCCTTGTATCTAATATTTGACATTATTAGAGGCACATTATGTAATTGATACATCTCAATAGTTTTTACCCTTTTTGTTTACCAGAATACCACTCTTCCTCCCTTATAAAGGGGAACTCACCCCCTCACTTATTCACACCAATAAATCCATTTGGATTATCCAAAACATACCAAAATAATATCATAATTTCCATAAAAACATTATATAAGTCTTAATTTTTTATTAATGGAATTCATGTCAGTCATTTGGTGAAAACCAAAAGGAATTACACAAAGAAGAGGTAACATCCTTCAAAAAGAACTTTACTTTTATTTAATTTTCCACCAACTCAATTATTATTATTACATAAATATATAATAACCTAAGTATCATAAATATAAAAATATAGTGTTATTCTAGGATTTATACCATCACCTATACTCACATCCATTAAATTGGATACACAATCATCTTTTAGGTGTATAGAAAACTACCGGCATTCGAACCAATATTATTCGTTCTACCATTAAAAAATTTGATGGCTGGGAATATTTATGTAAAAAATATTATTATATGATATATATGATATTTATTTTTTATTTTTTATTTTTTAATTATTATGTAACATAAACCATAATGATTTACATCTTCTGAGAATACGACAACTTCGTTTGTGGATATCTGGACTACAACCTCCATAAAGTGATGTGATTGGTTCACACATTACATGAAATGTATTAAGGATATTTTTGTTGAAAATATGTGATAGTTATCCCATAATAATAATACAGGAATGATATTATAGTTTTATATACTCAATTTACATTACATTATTTTAAAATACGACAAGAAAATTGAAACAACATTCATGTGTATGTACGACCTACCACCTCCATGAATGGTGTATTTCATTTTATATTTCTTTATTTCGTCAATTATTATCACCAATGTCATAATGAATGTATATGATATTTATATCAAGTTTTACATTATAATAGTATGTTAATTATGATCTATGAAATTTTATTAAGAATAACTAGTCCAAACACACAAGAAAAACAAAGCAGTTATTATTGATTACATAACTTCAACATGAAATTGTTAATAAAAGGGTAATATGAAGAAATAATAAAATCATAAATGGGTTTAAATATATGAATAATTTTATAGGGAAGATTTATAACAATATTTTATTTTTTATACTTGAGGTTTTAATAAGTGTGAACAAATTCAATACTTAAGTTAAGTGTTTTCTCATTTGAATATTATTTCAGTGATATATATGAAATATTCACCAGTTATTATTATTATGTGGTGTATATAATGACCAATGAAATTTTATATCATTAATTTATTTTATATCATGGTATTTAATGTTTCAGTTATAATTATTCTTTTATGGATACCGTGATTCAAAATTTACTCAACTAGTAAAGAGATCTCTAGTATTACTTTTATTTATGTTAGACTTAAGCCTTATAAGACACTATATTATATTGTGTGGTGTATATAATAACCATAAATATTTTATATGCATCATATCCTTATATTTATAGGTATTTACATATCCATTTTATTATATATCGTTTATTGGGTATACAGTTTAGAAGTTAACAAATTCAAAAGGTCTTTTGTCTCAATTGTCCATCTTTGTGACACATTTTAAGTTATGAATATATATTTTTAATGAGTTGTATATAAATCCAATTTGATAGGACATATAATTTATATCATTGTTTTCAAGATATTTTATGCTTCATGTAATGTTATTATTTCATTTGGATTAAGATTCAATGTTAGTAAAGTGGTAACTCTTTATTCATATTATCACAATGATTGTCAGGGTTGTTTATAATTATTCATACATTGGTGAAATCATATAATCCATGTCTCATATACTCTCATGAATTTACTTATCCTATTTTTACTCAGGATATCATCATGTAATGGTATCATCATCTACTCTTTGATACTTTATATAATTAACAATGTGTTTTTAAGAAAATATGACCTTATTATTCTCTTCGGTCAGATAATATAATTTTCAAAAACCACAGTTTCTTAAAATGTCTAAAATAATATTTCTAAATGATCTTTTAAACTCATTGTCATGGAAAATGACTTTGAAAATATTTTTTTATTAAATTTGGTTGAAATGGTTTACAAATATTCCATTATAATTGTTCAAGGTTAATTTAAAAGGAATTTGTTTTAAAAATATTTTTCTTTTAAAAAGTGTCTCTAAAAGTGGAAAATAAATTTTTCTTAAGAAATATTTTAAGATATTTTTAATGGTTACATAATAAGTTTTCAAATGAAAGGGTTTTGATAATTCATAATTTTTAAAAAAATTTATTTTCAAAGAATGGTTATTTCCATTAATAAATGATCAAATTGATATTTCAGAATACTCCTCCATCTATGAGGATATCCTACGATATACTTTTGAATCATTGGGTATATTATCCACAGAATCTATTATTTCATTATCATTGAATGGTTTATGTTAAAAATGAAATTTTTTTATGAAACTCATTTATATTCAACCATTTATACCATGAAAAAATTCTTGTTAATCCATAATATTTTCACAAGTTATGCTTTGATAAAATTGTTATACAACCTGTTTCATTTCCACTGGTTATTATAGGACGAAATGTTTAGGATACCCATTTAATTTTATAATTTTTTTTGTGATGTTTATGGATGCTATCACTATTTATGGGTCATTATATAGTGAATGTTTTACTATCAAATGGGACACGTATATATGACTTCATTATGTGATGGGTGGTACTCAATATTCCTCCAATTCATTGGGTAAGTATATATATCAATTGAGAAATACAAGACTATAACGAGGAGTGAACATTTTTCATTATGAAATGGTTGTAATGAGGAGTGAACATATATCATTATGATAGGGATGGAATGAAGAGTGAACCCAGTTCAGTAACACATGGTTGGAATGAGGGGTGAACCCTATTTAGTAATATAAGGCTAGAATAACAAATTAAATCAATTCAGTAAAAAAGGTCTATAAGTGTAACATCACAGGTAAATAAAGAACATGAAATTTTAATTTGGGGATTAAATATTAATTTTACTTTAATCGGGATGCTATGTTCAATGGCATACCCGATACTGAACAACTATTTTCTTTGAAACTTTCATTGCACACTAATAATATAATATTATAATTTTAAATAGTAGTTAACACAAATCTGTTGTAATGGAAGGAATTAAATATAAATTACTAAAATATGATTATAAATGTTTTTTAAATGTTTTTACATTTATATAATAAAATTTATAGGCTTAAAATGTGAATGAATATATTCTTAATCATAAATACTATAATATTCTTTAAAAGGTCGATTTAGCTCCTTTTGATGGAGAACCCTCTTTAAATCAAGTTTTGATCACTTTTATATGTTTTATTTGAAAAAGTAAAATTATTGTTTAGATTCGGGACATAAAAATTTACATTGGTTAAAATTTGGCTATTTTTATGATAAAATTCATTTTTTAATGAATAGGGAAAACTAATGAATTTTAATTCAAAACATTATTTTAATATAATTTATTTATATGGATAGAGTAACTTTATAATTGGTTTTAAAGTTTGATTAGATAATATTTTTACCATTTAATCCAATCTTGGTCATTGGAATTAATTTTACTTTGAGATTGTACATAAACAAGTGTCAATCTTTTGATAATTATTGTTTCTTATGAAAATGCTATTTATTTTGACAAGAGGAATTAATTTTAAATTAATTAGTGCAACTTATATGTTTTTAATTTGTAAAAATAGACATCATTTTTGAATTCGGAATATCAAATAATTCTTAGGCAGCATTTTTGGTATTTTTCTGAAAAAACGCCAATTTTTGATGAATAGTGCAACCACTTAGTAGTAGTTAAAAAACGAGAATTATCATTTAAATGAAATTTTACGGCTCTTGTGAATTGAAATTATAAAATCTGACATACATTGTTGTTATTATTTTTTAAAATGTGGTTCAATAAGATGAAAATAATTTTTGTGAATAGTAACTTTTGACTTCTATTTACCACGGTTAAAGGGAATTACTGTAATTAAAGGTAAAAAAGCATATTATATTAATATAAAATTACCTTAACACTTTCCCTAACCTTATTGGATGAGTCCTGGCCCACCTTCTTCATCCTTTGGACGATTTAGGGACCCCATGAAGCCCCTGAAGAGTGATAATGACACATTATTTTAACTAACTTAAAGTAAAGAAAAAAATGACATTAATATATAGCTTTTAGTATATCAATTTTTAAATGGGGTTATATAAGTCATATTTTTGACTATAAATATTAATTTTATGGATAATAAGATTTCATATTTTTTCATATTTTTTCATAATTTATAGACATCAAATAAATTAAATTATTTATGACAAAATAATGATGAAGTATTTAGAGAATTAATAAATGATTTAAATAAATAATTTCATTAATATTAAAACAATACCCAAAACCTATCCAATTATTATTGTATGATTTTATGTCAAACATGAGTCATATTATCTTTTATTTTAATGAGTTATTTACCTTTTGAAACCGAAGATATGTTTATAATAAAATAACATTTTATAACTTTCCTAAAGATGGCCTCCTCTCCCTTATAAAAGGACACCACTTTTAACCCATTACTCACAACTCTCAAGCACCATGGCTCATCCAAACCCTTCCCAAATAAACTCATTATATCCCTTTAATCCACTTATAAGTATTACCTTTTTCAAAAGGCACTTCATTATGTAATTTTTTTTCAAACTAAAGGGTGTTACCAAAATTAAAGGTAACCATTTCTCGTAAATTCATTTCTTTTATTTTACTTATCTAACCACCAAACTATTTTTATTACTCTCTTTTATAAAAACACCAGTATCATCAATATACTATGTTTTTTATGGGATTTATTCAAAATACACTTTCACACACCTCTATCTAATGTTTGATGAACATACTGTTTCTGTGGATCGAAAAATGACGCCTCACGAAACGATGACGGTTGAATTATCCCCTACTGCCTCTCATGGTGGTCATTATGATGGAACTGTATTTATATATGATATATATTATGTTTTTTTCTATATAATTCTGTAATTTTTATTTACAAACATACCTTTATTCTATCCATATATGTTTAAACACGATAATTTGTTTTGAGGAAGTGCGGACTACAACCCCCTCAAGATGATATGATTCGTTCATGACATACATGGAACATTTAAAGGATGGAGTTAATGAAATTATGTAACATATATATAATATGATATTATAATTGAATTATAAGAAACCTATTTATCATTATGTTTTCATTCCAATAAATATGATATAGAAATGAATGTGGCGTTCATGCGTACATATGACTTACCGTCTCCATGAATAGTGCATTTCATTTCTTATCTCCAAATGTAATATACTATTACAAATACATATATATTGGATATATATTAATTGTATGATATATAAATCATGAATTTAATTCTGAAGACAATATCTTTTTGACCACATGGAAAAATTGTAATTATAATAAGTTCATTTTTTAACTCAAATTCCGAACATTGACAAAATGTCTGATATGAACTCGAATAATAAACTAAATATTATTTCTCGGTAATAAGTGATATAAAAGTAATAAAAAACATTAAAAAAGTTCTTAAGAATGTATAAATTAACATAATATAATTATTTAGGAAGAACAAGGAACAAACATGACAAGTTGGACTCGAGGTAAGGGGCTTCTTATCTCACATTTAATTATTTGAGATTTCCATTGTTCACCAATTATTTATTTACTGTGGTGTATTTTGTAATTCCATTTGATATATATGATCATGATTCTACTTATATTAATTATATTTTTTGATACATTTTTTTGGTTATTAACTTTGGGCCATACGACTCGATTGATTACAAATAGGTAAAGGGTTTTCATCTCACTTTTTATTTTAATGAGATTCATGATATATTTGACACTATTTATTTTTTTGGTGTGTATGTACTGCCCATGATTGTGTTCAATGTGTAATATAATTTAATAAATGTTTATTTACATCTTTATTTTATGATCCCTCTTTTATGTGGTGTATGTTTAGTAAAGGGTACCTTTCACTCTTCTCTTCTAATAAAATGCTTCTTTTATGTTATGTCTTTTGAATTTCCATTTTCTATTGTTGGGAAATGATCTTATATATCCTTATTGCTGTAACTTTTATGTACATGTGGTGATAGGTCATTTTCTCTATCATCAACTCATTTTCTTAATTTTCAAGTGGCGCCGTTAGGCTGTCAAATTTTTGATAGGGAACTTCTTCACCAAATTTCTATTCTTTGGGTTGAACTTCTACTTCTTGATTATGCCATAATATAAATATGTATGAATTTACTCTGACTGTTTTACACTTAATATCAACTTAAATTAGGTGTATTTATATTTTTGACACATAATTATGCAATTTATTTATCCTTAATCTAAGAATACCGTCTTTATAAGGGATTTAGTCACAATTTACATTCCATTGAAAATTAATTGTTGTTATGAACCAATTCACTCTTATATGACATATATACTATCCTAGGGAATAATATATCATGAATCCATTTATTCTCATGAATTTATAATGTTCTGATTAAATTTTATTCCTCATTTATTTGTATTAAAGCGTATCTCATTTTGTAAAAAACTCTTTAAATAAAATATTATTTTATATGTAATGATGATTTATTCTTATAAATATTTCTCATTAAGGTACAAGATTTAAAAAAAATGGATATATTTATATGGACAATAATGTTTTCAAATGAAAATTTAATTAAAAGTTTCATAGTGGTATGGGACACATTGATTCAAAAATCAATTTTTAAATGGATTTGAAAATGGATTGATAATGCATTGATTATGTCAATATCTTGAAATGATATATTGGGATTGAAATGTGGAAATGTTATCATTCTTTTATTCTCGTTTTATGTGTTATGAAATTGGGAAATTTTACAGATACGGGAGGTTCCGTGATAAACATTGGGTGGGAGAGCCCGAGACAGCTATCCAATATATTGGGTAACATGACATAGGTACTGTTTAATGTTTCTACTAAGATAATTATAAAATATACTGTGATGGGTATTCCAAATGTAACTCCCTACATAGATGTGATAGCTACAATTTATGTATGATATGGATTTCATAAGTTACCTTTATGATTTATGATTTCTATTTGTTATTCATAAATCTTATGATTTCATGAGGTATGTTATGACTAAAAAGTATGGCTTCATTTATTACTATTTATTGATGGGTTAATATTTCTTTTCTTTATTTTATAACCCATACTGAGCTTTTTATACTCATCCCAAGTTTTTAAATTTTTTTCCATAGGACTTAAAGATGAACTGGGTCAAGGATTGGATCATGTAAAAGTCGTGCTGCCTAAAACTCAGAACTAGACATGTTTTTTTAAGAGTTTTTATTTTATGAAAAAAATTGATACTGAGTAGTAGTGTATACATGTAAATTTTCAAGTTGATATGTAATAACTATGGCCTAATTATCTAATACCCTAAAAATTAAAAGATCCTCAATGTGAATTATTAACTTAATTCATGATTATGTAATGTTTTGAGGCTGGGTCCTTATTATTGGTATCAGATGTCGGTTTAGATAACATTAGAGGTTATGGTGTTTTTTTAAGCTTATGTGACAAAACCATAATGGTTATAATATTAAAAAGAGTCATAGTAATTATAGATAAATTGAATCAGTTTAATATAACATGAATAAGTATCTCTTAGTATTAACCCTCTTCATAAGATAATATATGATGATTTTACTGATATACTCACACTGACCTTTTTGGTTTTAGTAAATGGCTGAATCTAGCAGGAAGCAAAGTAAGAGTGGATGTAAAGAAAACTTTGACAGTTTTCTGAAAGAGAAACTGAATTAAATGGGAGTTGCAATGAGAACTTTTGTGTTTATTCTCAATGAACTATCTGGAGTCATGATTGAAGACCTAAACCTTGGTGATTTTTATAAGGCATCGTATAAGAGAGAAACAAATACCTTCATAAGTTATGGTAATAATCAAAAACCTATGTTTCAAGGATGTGGAAATAAAATCCTTGGAAAATTCTTTAAAGGGACTGAAAGATGCTATAGATATGAGAATGAAGGTCATAAATCAAGAACCATCCATAGAAAAAGGAATCATCCAGTTGAATCTAGGAAATGGAAATAAGTTCATTCTGAGGGATCAATTGAATGTTTTAAATGTGGTGTGCATTGTCTTAATAAAAACTGATGTCTTGTGAAGATCTTTCGGGAATGGGATCACCAGAATTGTACAAATATATGTTTACCAAAACAAAATTCCATTCCGATTGAGGATAAAGAATCCAACAATGACTAATGAATGGAATGTATTATTTATTAACATATGGTTTGATATTATTGAATATTATGATATGATTCATGATTTTGTTAGTAGGAATGAAGTATTTTAGAATAAGTTTGTAAAGAAAGGCTAATGGGTCATGAATAATGTTGAATGAGTAAGAAGTAAATATATATGGGAATCGAAAGATATGGTATATTTTACGATGATGAAATGCTTAATATTATTAAGTCTCTTTTGATGATGGGATTACATTTGAAGAATTTTTGTTGTATGTGTAACCCTAATGTTTGATATATGAATATGTTATTCAAGGAATAATTAACTTTTATTTTGATGAGTAATGGTGGAATTTTATTTTGGGAGAATCTCTATTTTTATTACGGACATATGGTGATTTGGGTTTTTTTATAGAAATGATTAACATGTCATAGAGAAAATGTGATTTTGTTAATTAAACGTTAGTATGAGACTTTAAGAGTAGTCAATTTTATTTGGAGATAAATGTTATGATTTACTGTGGAAGACTATGTGATTAAATACTTCTGAGTTTTTGGTTAAAATCTTAATTTGGGTTATTTTGAAGAATTATAAGGACAATTGTATATTTAATGGTCTTTCATTAACATTGGGTTCATTTTGTTCAAATTTAGAGATTTAGAGGAGTACTTCTTTTTATAAATGATTATCCTTTTAGGGATTATATGATATTGTACAAACATTTTTGGTTTTTAATGAGGTCTAAAGACAGGGTAAATATATAGTTCATCTTTTGTGGAGCATGTGAAACTCTAGAAGTTGATTCTAGTGTTTTTTATGTGGCCTAGCCAGTTTGAATACTCATTGTTTGGAGAAAAGATTAGTTTTTTGTAGAAACATATTATAGGATGAAACACTACATGAAGGAAAGTATATTTCCAAATGTTCTTATTCTATGTAGTAAATTAATTATTTAATTTTATGAAAAGGAACATCAAACAAAAACATTGTCGGCTTACATTTCCTACTGGGTAATCAAAGATCATTTATCATATCAAATGTTTGTGATTTTCTAGTAGTTAACTTTCTCCTAATCATGTTTTCTATCACTCTCCATCATAACTTGATGGTTAGTTTTTCTTCCATAACAATGTTTTCCCTATATGAAATCCTATTATGGGTCATCTCAGGTATCCTTTGTTTTTAAAGTGATAGTTTTATTGCCTCTTTTTCTGATGTGGGACTTTAAATGATGTTTCTGATCCCAATTTCAAAATTGCAAGAAAACAATTCCCAAAAGGGGGGATGGATGTAACTTCCTTGGTAAATAAAAAACATGGAATTTTCATTTTTGGATTAAATATTAATTTTACTTTAAAGGGGATGTAGTGTTCGATGGTGTACTCGATATGAAACAACAAGTTTCTTTGATATCTTATGTTTCACCCTAATATTATAGTATTATTATTTTAAATAGTAGTTAAAGCCTTGCTGTTGTAATGGAAGGAATAAATATAACTAAATATAATATGATTATACATATTTTTTAAAAAGTTTTTACATTTATATAATAAATGTCAGAGGCTTAAAATGTGAATGAATCTATTCTTAGGCACAAATACTCTAATATTCATTAAGAGGTCCATTTACAACCTTTTTATGGAGAACTCTCTTAAAATCTAGTTTTGGTCAATTTTATATGTTCTCTTTTATAAGATAAGATTCTTATTTACATTCAGGACATCAAAATTCACATTGGTTAAATATTTGGTATTTTTCTGATAAATTTCATTTTTTAGTAAATAGTGAAAATATTGTATTTTAATTTAATAATTTCTTTTAATCTAATTTATTTATATGGATTGATTATTTTTATAATTAGTTTTAAATTTTAAATAGATTATATTTTTGCCTTTTAATCCAACATTGGTCAATGGAATTAATTTTAATTTTTAATTGTACATAAACAAGTGTCAATATTTTTATAGTTATAGTTTCTTAAAAACAAGCTATTTGTTTTGGCAATGGTAATTAATTTTAAATTAAGTAATGAAAATTCTATGTTTTGAATTTGGTAAAATATAAATCATTTTGGAATTCGGAATATCAAATATAGTTTAGGCAGAATTTATGGTATTTTTCAGAAAAAGATTAATTTCTGATGAATAGTGAAACCACTTAGTAATAGTTAAAAAATGGCCTTTTTTATTTAAATGAATATTTTCCACTTTTGTAAATTTAATTTTGAAAATCTGAAAAACATGGTTGTTTTTAGTAAGTAAAATGTGGTTCAATAAGATGAAAATATTTTTTGGTGAATAGTAACTTTTGACTTTTAATTACTGTGGTTAAAGGTAAATAGTGTAATTCAAGGAAAAACGAATATTATAATAACGTAATATTACCATAACACTTGTACTAACCTTATTGGATGAGTCGTGACCAACCATGGGCATACTGGGATGATTTTGGGACCCCATGGAGCCACATAAGTGTGATAATGACAATTTATTTTAATTAACTTAATGTAAAGACAAAAATGACATTGACAAATTTATATTAGTATAGATATTTTTACATGGGATTATATAAGTTTCTTTTGACTATAAATATTCATTGGGAAGATAATAATATATCCTAAATTATGGTATTTTGTTTATAATTTTTATACATTGAATATATTTAATTATTTATGACACAATAATGATGTAGTATTTACCTCGTTGATAAATGATTTAAATAAATAAGATTATTAATATTAAAACAGTATCTAAAACATATAAAATTTTTATTGGATGATTATATTTCTAACAAGAGTCATCTTATCTTCCACTTTAATGAGTTTTGGACGTTTTGAAACCGAATATAAGTTTATAATAAAATAACATTTTCAAACCTTCCTAATGTGCCCCTCATCTCCCTTATAAAAGGAAACCACTTCTAACCCTTTCCTCGCACATCTCATGCCCCTTGTATTTTCCAACCCTCTGCCCAAATAAGCTCTAAAGATCCATGTCCTCCTCCTAGAAGCCTTACCTTAGGTATAAGGAACTTCAATAAGACTTTTGGTTCAAACCAAAGGGGGTTACCAAAATTAAAGGTAACAGTTTTTCTTAAATTATTTTCATTTATTTTACTTCTCTACCCCCAAACATTTTTTATTCATTTATTTTATCAAAACACCAATATCATCAATATACTAGGTTTTTGGTATGATAATTATTCAAACTACACATACACACACCTCCATCTAATGGGTGAAGACCATACTGTTTCTGTGGATGGAAAACATACCTATGATTAGTGGCTCCATTATGATGGAACTGTATTTATATAGGATATATATTATGTTTTTGTTTTCTGTATTAATATGTAATTTTTATATACAAACATACCATTATGCTTTCCAATATGTTTAAACATGATAATTTCATTTGAGGAAGTGTGGACTACCGCACCCTCAAGGTGATATGATTTGTTCATAACATACATTGTACGTATAAATGATGGAGTTAATGAAATTATTTAACATATATAAAATATTATATTATACATTAATTATAATATACCTATGTATCATTATGTTTTCATTCCAATAAATATGAAATAGAAATGAAAGTAGTGTTCATGCATACATACGGCTTACCGTCTCCATGAATAGTGCATTTCATTTCTTATCTCTAAATTTTATGTACAAATATAAATACATATACATACTAGAAATATATGATATATATGATATATATATCATTAATATAATTCTTAAGATAATGGAATTTTGACCACATGGAAAACTGTAATTATTACAAGTTCATTTTTAAACTCTAATTCTAAACATCGAAAAAATGTCTGATATTAACATGAATAGTTAACTAACTGTTAGTGTAAGGTAATAAGTGATATAAAATTAATATGAAACATAAAAATGTTCTTAATAAATTAGTAATTAACATATGTTTATTATTCAGGAAGAACAAGGAACATACAAGACAAGATGGACTCGAGGTAAGGGGTTTCTTATCTCACTTTTAATTCTGTGAGATTTCCATTGTTCGCCAATTATTTTTTTCGTGTGGTGTAATGTGTACTTAAATTTGATATATATTATCATTATTCTCTTTATATTCATGGTTCTATATGATTAATTTTTTTGGTTATTAACTTTTGGTCATATGAATCGATTTATTACAATTAGGTAAGGGGTTTTCATCTCACTTTTTATTCTCGTGAGATTCAAGCTATATTTCCCACTATTTTTTTGTGGTGTATGTACTGTCCATGATTTTTTTCATTGTGTAATATAATTTAATTTATGGGTATTTACATCTTCCTTGTATGATCCTTCTTTCATGTGGTGTATGTTTTGTAAAGGGAAACTTAGACTCTTCTCTTTTAATAAAAGACATCTTTAATGTTATGTATTTTGAATTTCCATTATCTTATGTTTGGATATGTTATTATATATCATTATTGTTGAACATTTTTTGTAAATGTGATGAGAGGTCCTTTTCTCTATCATCAACTCATTTTCTGAATTTTAATGTGACGTCATTAGTTTGTCGATTTTTTTAAGGGAACGTCTTCACCCAATTTTCATTCTTTGGGATGAACTTATACTTCTTGATTATGTCATGATATAAATATGTTTGAATGACCTATGAGTTTTTTACACTTAATATCGAGTTATATTGGGTGTATTTATATTTTTCACACATAATTATGCAATTTCATTATCCTTAATCTAAGGATACTATCTTTATAAGGGATTTAATCTCAATTTACAATCCATTGAGACTTCATTGTTGTTATGCACCAATGCACTCTTATATGGAGTATATACTATCCTTTGGGATATTATATCATGAATCCATTTATTCTCATGATATTATAATGTTTTGATTAAATGTTATTCTTTAGTTATTTGAATTAAAGCTTCTCTCATTTTGTTAAAAACTCTTTAACTAAAATATCGTTTTAAATGACTTAATGATTTATTCTTCTAAATAGTTATCATTAAGGTACATGTTTTCAAAATTGGTTTTTAGGATTTATTTATATGGATATTAATTTTTTCAAATGATAATTCATTTAAAAGATTCAAACTGGTATGAGACACTTTGATTCAAAAATCTATTTTTAAATGGTTTGATAAAGCATTGATTATGTCAATACCCTGAAATGATATATTTTGATTTCAATGTGGAAATTGTATCATTCCTTTATTCTTGTTTTATGTGTTTTTAAATTTGGAATTTAATACATATACGGGTGGTTCCGTGATAAAACTAGGGCGTTTGAGCCTGAGATAGCTCTCCAATGAATTGGGTAACGTGGCGGAGGTAAAGATTAATGTTTCTCTTAAGAGAATTAGGGAATATAATGTGATGTGTATTCCAAATGTAACTCCCTATGTATCTATGATAGCTACAATGTAAGTATGATATTGATTTCATAAGTTACCTTTATGATTTATTATTTCTACATGTTATTCTTTAATCTTATGATTTCATGAGGTATGTTAGGATTGAAAAGTATGGTTTCATCTATTTGTGTTTTTTGATGGGTTAATGTTTCTTTTCTTTATTTTATAACCCCTACAAATCTTTTTATACTCATCCCAAGTTTTGAAATGTTTTCCACAAGACTTAATGATGAATAGGGTCAGGATGGGATCAAGGAAAAGTCATGCCGTATAAAACTCAGAACTATACAAGTTTCATTTTAAGAGTTTTTATTTTATGAAAAAAATTGATACTAAGTAGTAGTGTCTACATGTAAATATTCAAGTTGATATGTAATAGTTATGATCTAATTCTCTATAAATATGATCCTTATAAGATTCTCAATGTAAATAATTAACTTAATTCAAGATTATATAATGTTTTAAGGTTGGGTCATTATAATAAAAGGAAGTGAAATCAGTTCAATAATACTAGGATGGAATAAGAAGTGAACCTGGTTCAGTAATACAAGGTTGGATCAGAGACTGAACCTAGTTCAGTAATGAAAATTTTCTGCTAAGATAGTCTTGTGTGTGAACCCTAACTACAATATGTTAAATATATTTAACCCATTCCACTAATATAGACATTGTAGTAATCCTTGTCTAATATGGAAATCATTTTATTTGTTTATGTGTTTTACAAAATTCATTTCCTTATTCCTATAATATTATTTTAGGGATTATAATCCTAATTAACTTATGATTCATGTCTTATGAACCACCAATCATTACACCATGAATCTTGAATATGGCGTTTTATATGTATTGTATGATCTTCTAATATTATTATCATGTTATCATACCTTTATTCTCATGTTATGCTATCATATCTCCATTGTTTACCCTTATTTAGAATTTGAGCTTAACCCTTTCATTATATTCCATTCAATATGTTTTGAAGAAATGTTTTAGGTTGGATTAATAAAGGAGAATATCATTATGGGGGATTCAGAAGACCATTCACATACATATAATATTACGTTTTAATGATTCAATAAAAAATAAATTATTATGGTCCATGGTCAGGTATATTTGTAATGTTCTGAATATTCCTAAAAAATTCTTCAATATCCATGTATTTTACGACTATTTTCATATAACATCCATGAGACCTAGGACTATGGAGTGCTTTTTATTCCTTATATCAAAATTTCAATTTTGATCATAGGAAGTATATGATTTGGATTTGTTACCAATGGATCCAAAAAAATTAATACACTAATTAGTAATTTAATACATATCGATTTTTTTAAAACCACATCTATTTTTTTATTTTTAATTTGGTAGTTAATATTATTTTTTGACGTTTTTATTTTAGGATATTTTTAAAAGGAGGATTTATAATGGAATTATGATGAACATGGACATCAATAAGAGTTATGTTTTGAGAATTTATGAGTCCTGAGAGGTTTTTGAAATTTTTTTAGAGTTTAGGTCAAAATATTAAATTTTAGACATTTTTACCATGGTTTATAGAATGAGGTATACTATTTACAGAAAACCATGATATTACTCTTAAATAATAAAATTTTAGATCATTTTGATATTGACAGTTAGAATGGAATGTTATCACATAGTTTAGTGTAAAAATTGTGAGATGCAAGAGAGAGTATGTCAGTGAGTATTTCCATGGGGAGTAGAACATGAAATGTTCTTGTATGTAAAGAAATTAGCATGGAAATCATGCATGACATTGGCATTTTTTAGAGAGGGATATATGGTTGTAATTTGTTTTGGAAAACTATGTTTCTAAACTATGTGAGGAGGAGTGGAATAAGATAGTTGGAGAAAAATTTATAAAAAGCATCCTAGAAAATATTATGTCCAAAAAATGTTTATTTTTAGTGTTTACCAAATATGAAATTACTAAAATTAATGTATAAACTTGAAACCCTAAATCCATAATTTTCCCCCATTCAATTGAATAGGAGTTCCCTAGATATAATTTATCATCTCACCATGCTTGGGAAAATTTATCCATCAATCCTTGTTGTATTTGTCCATCACTTGTTCTGAGGGAGTGCATAAGGGAAACCTAACACTCTATATAAAACATTATTTGTATTCTGTTGCTGATTTTTGGTCTTATATTAATTTGTTCATTTTTCCAATATTTTAGGGATTTCAGAAGATTTTTCAATTATTTACCGTTGATATTGAATCAACTATTAATATTAAATTAGTAGACTACTATGTTCATATGGGTGGTGGTTCCTAGATTAATCTTAAATGATACATGTGTTATGTGATGTGTGGTAAATGTGCATGAGGGTGCTGGGATCTGTGAGATTAAAAAAGGAATTTTTTTTATTATTCCTAGGAGATAGTAGAGGGTAGCATGATACTATAAAAATAAACATTGTACTGTTATCAAATATATAGTGGAATGTTGGGTTCCTTAGTTGGATGAAAACAATGACCTCAATTTTATATGATGTTATTGGGATGTGATGATTGATTTGTTTCAATGAGAATATAGTGGGAATAACCTATATAACTATGTGGTATTAGTATCACCATTACTGGTGGTGATGTGGTATTATAGAAAGATGTATATTTTATTTAAAATAATTATGGGTTGAGGACAAGGTTTGTTGGTGGAGACATAGGTTCGTATTTGGTTTTTCGTTGGGTGTGATTGAAATTTCTCACTACGGGTTGGATGATCGGGAGATCATGCTCATGTGTACACTAGGAATGATCCATGATGTGTTTCAGTGAACTTTTGGTGGGTTGAGGCCTCCAAAGATTAATAAACCTAAGGGTTTTTGGATGAACATAACTATGGAGTATGTTCTCATTATAAAACACCATAGTTGGTGCTAGTTGAAACCACTTTATGTGGGTTTGAGACTCCGTAGTTATAGTGGGAATGGTGGATTATGAGTATGGAAGGATACATATCTCCATTACCGAGGTTCATTGATCTATTGAGTTTATGGTTGGAAAAAGATTCAGAAGTCTTTGGGTCTTTTTACATGTGTTATGGATATTCCATTGGGGTATTGTTTAGACTCTGGATGATTATTCAGTTGTGTTTTTCATGTGATGTCATGTGGTATGGAATTTCATGGATGGTAAGGGGATCTTCTAATATGATAAACTGTGGATGTATCACTCCTCTATGACATGTATTTAATTACGTAAAGGATATATTTTGATAGTATTATCATAATGGGAGAGAGTTTTGTGATAAATGGATGTCTACTTATAAGGTTTTTCATACACTACTATATGTATGGATATAAGATGAGGAATGTCGTGGTTGTGGCCTATATAATTTATAATCACACCCTATATGGGACATCCTGGAGACATGTGACCTTAATTGATCTTGGTGTAGGAAAGGGAAATGTCGTGTCATATGAAGCTCAATTGTAAAAAGTGTGTATATGGTGAAAGAGACATATGAAATCATATTTATGACAGTATCACTTGTTCCATGGTACTAGGATGGTGTTTATTTTTGTTTAAATTGTATAATAATATGTGTTATCGTCCCAAAGAAAATATATTTACTTATATACGTCTGGAATGACATTTTTATATTATTCGGATTATAGTATGTGATTATTTCGATCATCATTATTGTTTTTTAGTTTCTTCTTTTATTTCATCATCCTAATCATCATCATCATTTATAAAAACATTTTTTAGTGTCCCTAATATCTCCCCATAATCCCTTGTTTTTATTTAGATGTATTTTTTGTAATGGGGGGAAAGGCTAAGTTCCCAAGGCACTACATAGTTGTTATTGTGGGGTGAGTCATGTTTGGGTGTTAAAAAGTGTGATCAGAACCACAGTGTTACAACGTATTACTCGATTAAGGTTGTATCAAATTAAAATTGAAGAAAAGTTATTATATTTTGAAATTTTATTTTGTATGTAGTAAACTAGGAGTCTATAAGTTATTTTATCTTTGGACAGATGTCATGTTGTGTGTCTAAAAGTAAATACATGAGATGATTTTAATGATACGAGGTAATTGGGAATTTTATTTTGGTTTTATGGTTATCATTGGGTTTTATTTTTTGAATTATAATTTTTTATATAAAGATTTTGGTTCCAAATTATTGGATCTGAGAGTGCGTGGGGAGTAAACATGCATCAAATTAGGATTTTAGGGTTATGTAGAATTTATGGGTTTCTTTTTTTTTTGTGTTTTGAAACTATAATAAAAAGGAAGGTAATTATTATTTAAAGTCTTAATAAAAATTCAATTAATTATTTATAGTATATTCAAATGTTAAAATTGGACTCATATTACCAATGATGTGAGTGATTATAGAAATGAAAAGGGGTCCATATATTTAATGTTTCAGTGAAAAAATTTATGGTGTTTTTTATATAGAGATTACTAGTAGAATTATTTTTTCAAACCCTTGGTATGAAACTCTTATTTTGATCATTATAATTTTCCTACATGTGTATGGTTTTTGTGGTTGATGTCTCTGATATAGGTATGAATGATAACTAATTCTATTTTAATCATAAATTTTATGTGGTTGGGAAGTGTTATTTTTGTTGAGTAACATTTCCTATTTTGTATTTTCATGTATATGATTCTTGGGATAATATATTTGTTTTTGTTATCATGTTGTGTCTCAATGAGATGCTAACCAAATGGCCTATATTTTAAATTAATGATGGATATATGTGGTACCACTAGTTCAAGGATTGGATAAGGGCCTTGAGTGTATAGATGAGCATGTTTCATAGGTAGGTGATACAATATGGGCAGGATAAACACATAATGTGGATGATTTGGGGAAGTTGTTAGAAGAGAAAATCAAGGTGAGATTAGTATGAGAGATATAAAGTGTTGATTTAGGAGATCTGGGAGATATTCCTTTCATGCCATACCTGACACACAAGTTATTATAAATACATCCTATTTTCTTCTAGAGAGAGGTTGAACTGTAAGATTTTTGGTATTTGATAGGGTCTATATTGATTTTATTTTACCATATTGAGATTCCACTAGAGTGGAGGGTGTATTTTTACACATATATTATATTTAATATAGAAAAATAGTTGTTGGATGTATATGTACATGTAGGTAGACATAGAGGTGTATTTGGATTAATTTTGGGTTTATTTTTTAGAGAATTTAATTCACTAAACATTTATGGAAGATCAAGGACATGGGTTTATTAAGATGAAGTACAGAGTGACATCAGATACTAATTATTTGGGTAGGTTGACTTAATTTCTTTTTTCTCTAATGATGGTAGGTGATGAGGTCATTCTAGTGTGATGGTTAGAGGATGGTATACAAAAGACTATAAATATTTTGGTAAACATTTTTTTTGACAACATCATTATATGTGGAGAATTATTTTTTTATTGATAAGAGAAAGATGTTGGATGAGACTATAATGAGAAATATAGTTGATCTAGGTGATATAGGTCGTTGTGCTTCGAGTAGTCGAAATTGGGTTCATGTAGAGGCTCATCAGGGATGTTAGATTATTCTTATGATTACTACACTATATAGTAGATCATGAACATCATTTTTCAATGTAGTAAAGAAAATGTTGTCTAGAACCAATCTGATTTACTAGAGAATGAGTATAGAGAATGTTTCCTAATGGTGGATTTGGGACATTTTATCTGAGGACATTATATAATGTATGGATTCATGGATGAGGGAAGAGATTTCAATCTAGAATATGTCTAGGACTGGTATAGGGAACCAGTAAACAGGTTATGAAAACACACATTGGATGTGGAAGAGGGAGGGATAAATAGTAGTGTGGATAATAGTAGTTGGGGAGTACAACGCCACATGGAGGACATACATTAGATAGTTGGGATATATGAAATCTATATGGAGTTGATACATCATATTATAAGGACTAAGAGAAAATGATTCCCATGTTTATTCCATGAGCATATAATGATGGTTATTGGTTTTTTCTCACATATATTGTTGCACAAGATTTTTATTTGATAGATGGATTAACTAAGATCTGGTTAATATAATAACATCGTATACAATGTTTGGTAAATGTATGATATATTCAAATTTGGTTGAAATTTGGAATCTTTTATTTTGTGTGATAAAGTTGGAATCAAGTATGATACATGATAAAATAGGTCATTGAGTATAATGTTGGATGTTATATGGTCATCAAGATGATGCATGGTGATTATGGGTGATGACCATGGAATATATGTCGATAGACAATGTGTGTGTATATAGGATGGTTGTAATGAAAAAAGTGAGTCCATAAGTTTGGTTTATATGAGATAATGTATGTGATTCTTAGAGTGGGGGTTCCCATTGAATCGGTCGACCTTGTTTAGTTAGTGTCCAGGGTATTCTACGATACTCAGGATTTGATAGAGGAATTCATCATAGTACTAGTGGATGGGAATATATATAGAAGGATGATTTAGTTTTAGAGATTTTAGTCAGTGTGTGGTAAAATTATCTCATGTATGAGCTATTATATGATTTAGTGTTTATAAAAACCCAAACCATTTTGAGTTTTTTAGGGGTATTTTTAATTTATGATTTATGGAGTTGGGATTGTTTTGAAAATTAGGATTCAGATTGGGATTATATAGCCTGAAACCTATTTATGAGATGGGATTGGATGTGTTTAACAACAATAGAGATTTTTTTGAAATGAATTCGTGTGTTTGGGAGAGACAATTGAAGATTGGATACATTTCCTCAAGAATACATGTTGGGGAACATGTTTTTTGGAAACTATTCAGATCCAATTATGTTGTAAATTATTTTTCATTTTAAATGCGTATAATTAATATAAATTTATAGCATATAGTATATGGTAAAACTAAATGCATACTAAGAGAAACCATGTTGGTGTTTTTGGATTTGGGGTGTCAACATTTGGATTTCATTTGTTTTTAGAGATCTATGTGAGGTAACCATGCCCATGTATATAAATTCTTGAATAGAGATGTATATTTTTTTTATAAGTTTGAAAAATATATGGGAAAACAATAAAAGGGAGTGTGGGTTGGGGGAGTGTGATCCACATTATTGGAGAATATTTTGGAAAACCATATATCCAACATAAATTTTGTCCTAGATACATAAAAAATTGAATTTAACAAAATTCAAATGATGAATTTAATACCCCGATCACCTTTTTTACACAAATCATTGAATTATGAATCCATATCCATTAGTTCTTATCATCTACTCAATGTGTTGGGATATCTCTCCTTTGAAAAATTGTGTATTTGACCACCATTCATTACAATAGAATATTATAGGTATGTATAATACTCAATAGTTAACCCTTTATGGATTCTATTTTTTATTTTTGGATTAGAACCGTTTTGTTCATTTTTCCTTATATCCATACATATGTATGCTATTAGAATTTTTTTCAATCGAGGTAGAATTTGCGGTTGATATTGCATGAGTAGAATACAATGAATATAAGAAAATTAGTGCATATATTTTTATTAATTTATATTTGTATTATATGATTCATGGATAGTGAGCATGAGTGGGGATGTCAGTATGGGACCAGAAAAGGAACCTATGGTGGTTTTCATTATTTCAATGGAGATAACCTTGGGTATTCTCATAAGAGATAGAGTGAGTTTGGTTCTGTTATAGAATATATATTGTGTTGTGTGGTTCTACAGTTGGTTGGGTGACATTTTTATAGTTTTGGATGATGTGATTTGGATTTTAAGAATGATGTGGTTTCAAGAGAATATATAATTTCTTGATCATGTGATTATGGGTGATGAAATAACTAGAAGTGACGAAGAAATGTTATCATGGTTGATTCAAATGTTTGGACCATTTTTGTTGGTGGTTGACATATTTTATCAGAGGAGACAAATGGTCATCAATGGTATTCCTAGGTATTATAGTGATTCCAATCACCGTGGTTAGCCTATAGGGAGTTTTGGGTTTTGTTTTATAGGGACCCCAATTTTATAAATAAATATTACATGAATTTAGATTAAGATTTACTATATTTCACAACAATACATGAATCAAGACCTTAGAGGTTTATTGTATTGGGAAACATGGATTTTTAAACGAATGATATATAATATATCTAAATCATTCCAAATTATGTTGTTCACAACATGACCCCTTTAATACATATTACACATAAAGACTTTCTTCATATCGTGTGTAATATAAATATAAGAAAGGGTGACCTTAGATGATTTTCAATTTTGTATTAATTAGATATTAACCTATGATCATAGGTGAGTGTGTCATATTTATAAGGGTATTAAAATGATCCAGACTTATAATACTCCTTCCCAATAAATCAATGACCATATATAATTAAACATGGTGTATTGTTTTAAAAAAACATCATAAAAAAGATTATATAATAATAAATAATCAATCATGAGATATGAAAACATATCATAAGAATAAGACATAAATTGTTATCATGCAGATAAAAATAGAAAGTCATTCCCTTAGAAAAGGCTCATTTCCGATAATATAATTTTGGATTTTTATTAGTCAACATTCCATCATTTACATTTTCCAGGTTCCCTCTCCAAACCATATTTTTGGATAAAGTCCCTTACTAAACTAGGTTCACTCCGTATTCATGACATTATTTTCTCTTGAGAAATGAATATTTACCCTGTTAATTAGTTAACTATAACTTACCCAAATGACCATGGATTATAATTTAACCAAGCATCATTGGTCTATAACCTAACCACCCATTACATAATGAAAACCATGCACATGTCTGATAGAATATAATAAAGCATTCATTATATCTTCATGTCAAATACAATGAAAAGGATATGGGAATCATTAAAATTTCATAATAATAACCATAAACTATACAAATATATAATAAATATGTTTATAATTAATCGCATCCCTATCGAATCATAGTAAACATATAAGAATTTTGGTTAGAGATGATAATTCCTTTAAAAAAGGTCTAAAACATTTCCTGAGGAAAACAACCTTTTCATTTTGAAAAAACTAAATTAATATTTAAAAATTTTCAAAATATTAATCAAATAATTTAATTTTTAAATAAATAAGAAAAATTATAAATAAATCATTTAAAAAATAAAATTCATTATGGTGTGGAAATAAATTCATAGAGTGTACGTTGAAAAAAATTCCTTCACATTATCATTAATAACATAACATTTGAAAAAATATAAGAAAATTATTTCTGAATAACTTTACATAATATAAAATATAGATAAAATCATTTTAAATAATATTCTAAAATAGTGAAAATATACTTGAATACATTATAAACAAAATTAGAAAATTGAAGAAAATATTCAAATCTAAAGAGAGAAATAAACTTGGTTTTCCGTTAAAAACATTACTTCAATATTTTTATTACTTTATAAGGGGAAAAGAGATTAAAACATGTAATATCCAGAAGTTATCAACATTATAAAAAAAATACATAATATTTGCGAGAGAAAGATCATACAACTTCTCTTCCATAAATTTAAGTAGAAACAATCATACTTAAAATTCGATTTTAATATGTTATCATTACCATTTTAGTAAAATTTGAATCATAATCCTCATTAATGAAAAAAATTAAATTGAAACTTAAATTAGTATGATAATAAGTATAAAAATTATACTAAAAATAAATGCAAATGTAGACAAAATTGTAAAATAAGACATGTGTATAACATCAAATATGTATCGATCATACAAGATTGAGATGATAAACCCTTATAAAATTAGAAATTTTTTAAAATAATGTCATTGGGAGAATGAAAATCATATAGTCCTATAAATTCTTTATATTAAAAAAATTATTTTTAGAACAATAAATTCTTTGGAATTATATACACCATATAAATATAAAATTTCTATATAAAATTCAAAACATGTCTTAATGATGAGATGTTTTGACCGAAAGCATACCTTATATCTGACTTGGTTTAAAATTTTACAGAATCATATATAATAAATATGGAATTATATACAATATATAAATATTCATATGAATTCATAAAATATCATATATGATGTACTTATATAATTTCATCACCATTTTGTTTAAAAAATTATCTATTACAGTCATTATTTTTTATTTTAATTACTTAAATATTCATGTATGTTTTTGTTCAAAAGTTCTAGTCCATAAAATTTTATAATGATTCATACATCTCTTTAATGATAATAATGATATAATAACCAAATTTAATAATTATATATATATTTATAACCATTCATTTAAAGCGGTGATGATAAATTAATTTCATCACTACATGGAGAAGGTAACCTTTATATATGTGTGGGTGATGTTTCTATTTTCCTATGCATGTAATGATAAAAAGGTAAATGTTAATTAAAAATTACTGACGACTTATTATAGAATAAATATAATTTATCATAATTAAATATAATGGTTTTACTTTGAATGTAAATCAGAAATGCCATAAAAATAACATTTCTTTTTGGAGGTGGAATTCTACAATTACACATGAGAAACATTATCGTTTGCTATGTGAACATATGTTAAGTTGATAGTTATTATATTATAATGAAAAATAATAACCTTTTCATTGATATCATATATAATTAATTAAAATAATAATAACAAAATACATGAATTATGGTGGTGGAAATTCCGCCGTGCTGCTGTGTGGAGGTTGTAGTCCACACATACGCATGAGCGATACATCCATCGACCATTAGATTAAGAAGAAGATGTAAATAGTTGATAAATAACCATAATAAAATCTATTTATATTAATGATATAATATTAATAATTTTTTTTAATATAAAAATAGTTTATAGGTTTTATAATAAGAGATTAAATTGAAAGGGCCTAGTTATGATATATACATCTTCTTTGGGAGGCCTCCTTTGCTTTACTCCATAATACTTGAAGGATTGGTATAAAGGGAATAAAAAAACCTTGGATAAAAGGATATAATATATAAAGGATTTTGGGTTGGTAATTTCTGAGCTATAAGGACCAAATGGTGTGAATATTGGAGGATAAGAGGTTCCCATTTATAATTGTGGTGGGGGACACACATTGAATTTCCTTAACGATTTCAAAGATTTACGGTCAGATTCTTCAAAAAATTTCTCCAAATTCTAAAGTATTAAAATATTTGTTAATATAAGGTTTAAAAAAATTTAAATAATAATAATATATAAGTTTTGGGAGGCAGTTATACGCTTATCAAATTGTTTAACCCTTTGTAAATCCATTTTAACATTAACCATGATATTTTTTTATTGTTTTTAATACTCACAATGGGAAAAATTAAGCTAAACATAATGAATTATATTAATAAACATGATTATAAATATGGAATCCATTTTAATAGATTTTATTTTTTATTATATTCATAATTTGTTTTAAATTATGAATTCAAACTGCAATAAAAACCTATTTCAGAAAAATAAATTTTTAAGAATAAATAAAAATTTACATCCCTTACATACCATTTAATAAATATAAAAAAAATTTATAATAATAACATTAATATGGACTATATAAATTTATATTTTTTAAAATAAATATAGATTAAATTAATTAATTTTGATAAAAGCACATGGGGTGAGTATAAATAATTTTTTAGAAAAGTGACTTTTAAATCCAAAAAATTAAGTTATATAAAAATAAAATAAAATAATTATTACCATGTATTTTATTATATTTTTTCATGTTAGAATATATATAGGTTATATAATTATCAAAATAAAAATATAATTATACATTTACATGAAAGTGAATGTCAATTCTCATAAGTATCAAAAATTTTCATTATGAACGGAAAACAAAATATTATCTAAAAATTATAAAAATTAATAGTAAGATAATATTTAAATAGCATATTAATTTCAAAAAATAAAACTTCCAAAAATAAGAGAAATGAATTATAAAATTCTCATGGAGACATATGATAAAATCCATTTTTGGAGAAAATGTATTTTTGATGTATATAATAACTATACTAAAAATTGAGTATTTTATTATTATTAATTATAAAATAGATTTAAATTAATTGAAAATATTTTAAATATTATTCATATGAAAATTAAAAAAACATACTATCCAATTTAAAATCTATTTTACAATTGACAACTCTATCATGGTTTATACAAACTCATATTTTCATTTAAGGATAGATATCAAATACAATGTGTTATTTTTATAATAAAATTATTATAAAATATGAGGGTATTAAATTATACCCACCTTGAAATGAATATTCCCTTAAAAATTGATCTATAAATTTTAAAATATGAAGGAATATATTCTTTATCTAATCATGATGTTCCCATGTAGGTTTCTAAAATTTGAAATTTCTACAAAACAATATCAACCGATCGAGTAGCATTAATTCTTAGAAATTTATCTATATGGTTGTTGATTTATATCATTTTATATTGATAGGAAATACATGATCCAGTGGTATAAACTCTAATTTCAGAACATGTAAATAATCATTTATATACTTCGTTCAGGGAGATACATGGAACACATCATAAACCTAAGAGAGGTTTGGTGAGTGTTCCATGTGATAATATGTAGTCTATACTCAGTCAATAATCATAAAGGGACCAATGTACCTATATATTAGATTTATCTCATTTTGAAATCTTTTATCATTCTTCTTTGGAGTAATTCCCATTAAAACATTTAAAAAAACATAAAATTATAGATTTCACCAATGATTTTCGATATAATTCTTATGATGAATTTCTTCTTTGTTGATGTCATCTAAAATAACTCTATCAATCTATACAATTTCATCAGTGATATCATTTATTAGGTGATTTATTTATAAATAGTCATCAATGATGTCAATGTTCTACACTTATTTCCACATAGGGATTCATAGGGATCCATCTTAATTCTAATGTCAAATATATTATTATAACAAATCAGTATTAATGTACATATAAAATACATTATCACTGTGGAATACTTAAAACAACACAAAAATAGGTTCCCAAAGACCATATTAGTTTTTTACCTTTGGAAACATGGAAATGTAATCACAGGAACGTGAGTGAGCTACATTATCTCCCACTAGGTTCTCTATTAATTAAACCCCTGTGAGACATATCATACATATAATATATCCTCATAAACTAGGGAAGGAAAAAAGGGATGTGATAAGATGCTTAGTAAGGGTATAAATGGAGATATTTAAGCATAAAAATAACCATAAGGGTATGAAAACATGATCCTATGATTAGAAGATCATTCCATTCATATAAAAGATCATAAACCTAATTTATGAAAAAATGGTTAGCAGCTTATAATGCGTGAATAAAAAGTTAATCAAGATCATAATCCATGATAGAAAATATTTGGATCCTGATATGTAATTATTACGTTAACAAAAACATGTAATTTCATTACATATATGGTGAGGTGCATTTCTATAAATTGTCCTGAAAATCCATTGGGACTATGCCTATTGGGAGAGACATTCCACCATACGTAGTCATACTCAATTTTTTATAAGGGACCAGGTTTCCATGTCTTCCGATTGTGAATTGGAATTCCTCATATTCACATAGTGGAAGGGGTTTCACATTTTTCTATCATTATGGTGACTAACCATACTAGTCATGAAAATCCAACATACCAAGTCACAACCCTTTACTTATAAGGGATCATTTTTCACTATATTCCCATAGTGGATCAAGATAGTTGACATGATTGACAACATTATCTTGCGAGATATAAATCTTTACCCAATGCAATGGAGGGAGATGTAGGTCCCAACCATCATATAATAAAACAATTTATACATGTTGAACAATATAAAAATTCAATCATCATATCATGTCCCTTAAAAAGTGATGGGTTTCATATGCATCATATCATAACCCATGAAACTAAATGGGAATAATAAAAATTTCCTCACATCAAAACCTATATAAGGGAGATAGTCCTAATAATCATTTAATCAATGAATAACCTATGAAAATATGTGGGTTTCCAAATAATATAACCCAAGGGTGAGAAATATGTCTTAAAAATATCGTTTTATTAAGACATAACCCATTCCAGAAATAATATGAATGGTATTCATGGATAATTTTCATTGAATGTCATGAGTAAAAAAAATATATGTCATCATAGGTGGAAGAAAATTTTTAAATATATTTTAAACACATTAATTTAGGAAGATATCATTTATTCCATTAACATGGTTTCCATAAATTATTAAACCATTTTAAAGCCATTTACTTTGAAAATAATTGTTAAACAAATATTAATTTATTAAATCATTTTGAAAACCCTTTTCCTTGAAAAATTATAAAATAAGTTTAGAAACATTTTTAATCCCATTTTCCATGAAAACATATAAAATAATATGGAAAAAATTTGGGAATATTTTTCATTAAACATAATTTGATGTAATATAAAAGAATATTTGATAAAATTAAAAACATTTTCTCAAAAATATACCTTTTGAAAACATAATAAAGAATCTTTGAAAATCATTTACAACAATTTTGAAACATTTTTTTTGGAAAAAACAATTCTATGAAAAAAATAAAAAAATGTATTTAATATTAGGGAAAAAGTATCCTTAAAATTTAACCTCATAATCTTATAATGTTTGCATCAGGGAAATGCTGGTCATGATGTCGTGTGGGTTCATACATGCCGAACATTCCTTTATTTCATTAATATTTCTAATAAGTTTTTGGATTCGAAAATGAAAAACAGATTCCTTTTAAAACACATATTTTAAAAGGTATTACATTGGTATAAATTTCATTTCATCAACATAGGATAACAACAAAATGATTTTTAAAGTTATTAGAAAATTTTGTTTTGATTGAACATAGATTTCCAATCGGAAGGATTAATAAACCCATATTTTTATAAATAACATTTTTTTAATTATATAAATTAAATAATATTAGTAAAATTGTACCATTAATTGGATTCGACATGCATATATAGTGGTTAAGAAAAATTATGAGGTTATTTTGAGATATTTATTACATGATTTCATCATCAGAAGCATAATCATAAACAATCTCGATAAACAATGAGATTGAAGCTATAAACCCTTAACACTTTTTAAATCATATTAACATGGAAAGAATGAAAATAAATGAATATTAAACTATTATGAAAATAAGGAGATTTATAATATAAAATTACAAAAGGAATTATATAAATCTCAATGAAAATTATATGTCTATAACATTATAAGTGTCTCAAAGAAGACATATTAAGACAAAATTGCATTACCTATTTTTTATCATTTCAAACGTAAACCCCTAGAATCAAAGATAAAAAATTGGATATGTAAATAGAAATAAATATTATTATAAGAATCATATAATATATCAATGGTTCATATATAAACCAAACAAATGAAATGATTAGTGATTACGACATGTATCAGATGGTAATAAAAAGTGAGATGAAACTCCCTTTCCATATGTCTTGACATTATTTGTAAATGTTCAGAACTCCATTATAACAAATATATGTTTATTAAAAATATTAAAATTAATCATATTATTATATCTAACACCATATATTATTAAAATTTTAATTTGTTTAAATTATTTTATGAAGTACTCCATGTTAAAGTAATGTTTTGTGCAATAACTCCTTTATTCCACAAACATGTTTTGAATTTTTAAATTTTGACCTTCCATTAATCTTGATTTATTTACATAAATAATGTAAAAAATGATTTATGTATAATATATATTCATTATATAAATATTTATAGTAATATACATATGATATAAAGGACAAACAAAATACACTGTTCATGGGGATGGTAGGTCGTACGTACGCATGAACATTCAATCTGTTTTATTGTCGTATTGATTGAATTAATGTAATGGATATATATATATATATTATCATTTTAGTTTCATTAACATTTCTTTAATATAAAATATTTATAACAAAACCATCCTTAACAAATTCCATTTAATGTGTGAATGAATCACATGAGTTTGAGGAGGCGGTATCGACACGTCCACAAATGAAGTTATATTATTTACAAAAAATGGAACATGTAAAGGTACTTTTTAAAATTAATTCCATAATAATAAACCAATTATAAATATAAATTATGTTTAATAAATCAATTTTTAATTCTTTTCATACAATGTGTGAATGATTCACATCGCTTTGAGGAGTCAGTAGTCCACATGACCACAAACAAAGTTATTATATTTATAATAAATGGAAATCAGGAAGTTAAGATATATATAATAACTAAATAAGAAATAAAAAATAAAAATATAAAAAATATCATATAAATACATATTTTTCAACATAATTTCAGGGCAATATAGAGGTAATGTAAAAAAGAAGAACATCATTTCGTGAGGCGGTAGATCACCGTACACAAAAATGGTATGTTCGTTACCATTCGATGTAAGTGTGTGTATGTGTCGATAGAACCCATATAATTACAATATATAAGTATATTTAGGATACTAATGTGATTATATAATCATATAATAATAATATTTTTGTTGGTGTAGAATGAAAATAAAATTAATAGCTTGATGAAGGACAATACATCTTATCCGAGTTACTACTTTTAGTTTTCACCAAATGGATTCCATAGTAATATTTATGAAAAAGGAGAGGCTTAAAGGTAGAGGGATGTATTTTTGGGTAAATATGAGTAGATATTATTCGAGAAAAAGAGTCTTTATAGTTTTGAATATGTGGAAGGGTGAGTGAATTTTTATCGTTGAGGGAGGGCACACACTTGATACTTTCGAATAAAAATTAGGTGTACCCATGATTATACCTTAACAAGCACAGAAAAAACAAAAAAAACTGAATGGATGGTGAACAGAATAAATATGTCTATAAAATGGGTTATTAAAAGTGTATAGGTCATTTTGGATCTACTTTTTATGGTTTAGTCTCATGTTAATATTAACTATACATTAATTATTGTCATTAATTTTCATCTCTTTCGCTAAAATATTTTGTGAAAAATATGATGATATTATTAAAATATAATTACCATACTGAATAATTAGTTTTTTCCATTTTTCTAAATTCATTTCACAAAAGTAGATACATTATGTTTAATTTTAATCCCACAGTTGTGGTGAGAATGCAGGTTTTTAAACTCAAAATGTTCAAAAGTTCATCTAATTTTTTTATCTAAATTCAATTTCAAAATGATTATAATAACCTAAATTGGATTTAATGATTTATAATTTGACTATTTATAATTTAAAACAAATTTAAATGATTAATTAACTATATAAATAAATTATACAAAAAAAATCTTTGTAATACAATTCAGTATTTTTCACTATTCATCCAAAAATGATGTTTCTTAGAAAAATATCAAAAATTCAGCCTATGTTA
Organism: Viscum album; assembly: GCA_963277665.1. Classification (NCBI taxonomy): domain Eukaryota; kingdom Viridiplantae; phylum Streptophyta; class Magnoliopsida; order Santalales; family Viscaceae; genus Viscum; species Viscum album. The sequence continues at coordinate 1,433,458,688 of OY728151.1, read as the reverse complement.
AATATGTAATTATGAATTCTAAAAATTATGTTTATTTTAAATAAATTCAATATCTACAATTTTTTAGAACTAATATATTATTTTTCACAAAAGGATATAAATAACAGTTCCTTTAAAAAAACAATATTTGTATACTTAAAAACAGTACAAAAAAGTATACGTTTCATCAACAGTATGTTTCAAATATTTGAAAAATATTATGTATAAGTTTAAAATTATTTATTAGTATTCAAATTTTTACATTTAACTGCTAGGTTATAACTATCTAATATAAATAATTATTATATTAATGTTTTCATTCATAGAAACTCAATGTAGCGTGTAATGAATGCCAAGTAGATATTTTATGTAGAGTAAAATAATATAAGAAGTTTGTGTAGTATATGATAAAAAATGTAGTGATATTATATAAAAAACTATATTCTATATTGTTGAAAATGAAAAATATAAAAAATATTAAATTAGATTCAAGAAAATATTTCCAAAAGTCTAGGTGTTTCATTTTACCCCTTGAAAATCTATTTCTCCATTGAAATTAGTTTGGGTATAAAATGTTTATTACTTGAAATTTCCATTCATAGAAACCCACATCATATAAATGAATACTAAAACACCATTTAAAAACAATTTTAGAACCATAGAGGTTACCCAATGTAACTCTTAACTAGGCCCCCTCATAAGATATTATAGGTTGAAAGTGAAAAAATGGTCATAGAAGAGAAAGGTAACCATCATGTTCTGATGAAGAGTGAAATAGAACAAGGTCTAGATAAAGTTAACATTCAAATCCATATATAGAAAGGATTCTTGAAAATTTTATTTATATAATCAAGAAACAATGATAAGTTGATTGTATTTTTTTCATGATACTTTCCTAATGTTTATGAATATTCAAAAGGAGATATACTTACGTGATTTCAACACAATCTCAACCTTTGTAGTTCCTTGATCAGATTCCAATTTACCTCTTTCTCCAAAATGTATTTTTAAAGTTTCTTTTATAAAGAACTAACAGATTATGAGATTCAAGATATTCTATCCAATATGTAATCAGTTACTATGGACACAAAGTTGTTAAAACATGTTATCCAATATAAATAAATCCCCATGGGGATGGTTAATTCTTTAATCTCACAAACATTATCAGAATTTTAACAAAATAATTCCATAAATTTTGAACCTTATAATTCATACATATTATGAAATTCCAAAAAATTATGAATAAGGTTACAAAAGAAACATAACATCGATCCCCCATATATAAAAATTTATTTCATGGTTGTAGCCTTCCAAAAATGTGAATTCTCCCATTGTGTGTACTCTTTAAAAATTGGTAATAACCCAAATTACCATAAATCCTCATGGAAAACATTCAAAATTCCTCATTCTTAATATTATTGGATATATTTTGTAAATAAATGAAGGTGTAAAATCATCCTTGATAATATAGACTGACTTGTTCAAAAATAATTTATCAGTTTTGAGGTCATAAATACTATCCATCCCAAATAAATTATTTCAAAGTTATCCCATCATTTCAAAAACATTAAGTGTTAGCTTCCCTAATTTCCAAAAAAAAAACGTTCTATTAAATCACTTTTCATTTCCATAATAACCATTCTATTTATTCCTAAAAATACTTATCAAAAAATAATCTAAAAATTATTTATATATTTCTACATTCATAATTATAGAATCCAAATAAATGGAAACTACAATCCTTTTCCTTTAATGATTTGTATAGAATATGTCGTACCATGGTTTAGAAGAAAATTGTTTTGTTTGGGTATTGGGTTGGGTAACTCGGGTGTTATCTATAAGTAATAAATTTAATATCAAAGAATATTAATCACTCTATGACCCATTTTCCCCATAGATAACATATTTAACAACATTTGAGGTTTTAAAAAAGGATCTTAATCCCTTCATCATTAAATGTTGGAAGCCAAATATTTATTCCTATGTGTTTTTTATGATATATACATTTATCACATTACATGTTTGTGTTATTGGATGTGTTAGGAATATCACCAATTGTAAAAGTGTAAATAAAATATCACTATAGCTGATTCGACATAATCACAATATATTTCCCACCATCAATCATTTCATTTGACTGATCATATATAAATTTTTCGTCACCATCAATGTTAACCCATTTCTCTCTGGTTCCCTCCATTGAATAAAACTAGAAAGAATAATGTGAGTAAAACCTATCCTGGTAAAAAACATAAGGATGAAAAATTATTTATATAGTGTCAAAATTAGGACACCATCATTAATATATGGAAAAAGAGTTTTATCTAATGTTATTAATTAGAAAATTCCATTTAAATCCTTTATTATGGTTCGTGATGAGATTCTAAATATCTTATTTATATAACTTATGATTGTCAAACCTGGTGCACAGTAAGGCCTGTTGTTGTGTATGAAGTTATGCCATGTATGGCCCTACACACATTGTGAAAATAGTTACTTCTAGGTAAATATGTTCCAGAACAAAATCAACATGTTGTATCTAGACATTGATGTATTTCTAGTAATTCAATCGCTCTATCATTTACCGAAATTCCTGTACATTTTCATATATTCAAACACATTGTTATACTTAACCTGAGATAGTTCCCTAGAAATATATTAAGAAATATAACTTGGGATATCAATAATGTTTTCTCATCATAGTTTCCAAAGGTTGACTAAACCATTACATTGATACCAACTATAACAACCCATTCGTAATGTATATTTACATTACATCATCATTATAGAATAATTTGAACATTACACAAACTAACACCTAGAGACCGTATTAGTTTTTAGACTTTGGGAATATGAAAACATAAACATAGATAAATGATTGAGATACATTATCTACCACTAGGTTCTCCATGACTAGATACCCTCTTATGTATAGAATACATAAAATGAATCTTCATAAAATGGGGAATGAAACATTTAAAGAGGTGATCTCAACTACTCAATAAGGGTAAAAAATGAAGGTATGCAAGAATAAATATAATATTAAGGGTATGAGAATAATATAATACCATTATAAGACCATTCAATATATATAAAAGACCATAAACAAGAATCATGTCATAATGGTTATCATTTCGTAATAAAATATTCCTATGGAATTATAGAGCTTTTTCTATGAAATCAAAACATAGGAGTAAGAAATACAATGTTGTTATTCACATAAAAATTTAATTTAGTTCCACATAAGTCAAGACACATTGCTATAACATATCTGGTTACATCATGGGGATTGCACCTTATATATGTGGCATTCTACCATCCTCTGTCATAGTCATTCCCTTATAAGGCATCAGGATTCCCCAAATTCCCAGAGTGGATCTGGTTTCCCCTTCTTCCCATTGGGGAATACATTTCCCTATCTTCCATCTTCATGGTGACTACACGTACTAGGTGGGACACACCTCCATCCCCAGCTACATTCCTTTACATGTAATGGACCGGGTTTCCCCATTTTCCCATTGTGGATTAATCCCTTAAATATGATACCCATCAATATCTAGTGAGATATAAATCTATTACCAATACATCGAAAGGATACATCGGTCCCAACCATCACATAATTGAACCATTAATACAAGTGTAATAAGAGAATAAAACCCTCATAATATCATGAACCATAAAAATATATTGGTTTAATAAACAACATTTCCTACCCCATATTATGAAACCATATTCAAAAAATATAATCACATAATAACCTATAAAAAAGAGATATGTTTTATAATAATTCCATCAAAGAATAATCCATGTAATGAAATGGGCTTCTAAAGTATGCAACCGATGGGAGAGAAAAGGCCTCATAAACATCATTCTATCATGACATAAAACATTAATGAAAAAAAGTGAATGGTATTCTTCGATAATTTCTAAAAAAATACATGAGTAACACCAACGAATTTCATCGTAGATAGAAAATTATTTTTATATATCTTTTAACATCATTAATTGAAGAAAGTAACATTTCTTCTTTGAAAAATCTTATTTTATCACATAAAAACATTTGAAATTCATTTTCTTTCAAAAAATAATTATAAAACATAGAAATAAATTTTACAATAATTTTCAAAAACATTTTCCTCGAAAAATATAAAAGATTATTATAAATTTTTTGAAATATTTATCATTGAAAAAGTAAAAAATAATATTCAAAAATTATGAACACAATTTTCGTCAAAAATACATTGAAATAATATAAAATAAGCATATGGATCATTAAAATCATTTTCCATGGAAACATATTTTTGAAAAATAATAATGAATCTTTTAAAATAAATAAAAATATTTTTTTAATTAGAAAATATTTATTTTAAAAATCATATTTCCTTAAAAATGATTTTAAAATAAAAAAATTTATATAAAAATAGAAAAAAAAATATTTTAAAAAAAACTTGAAAAAATACAAATGACGACTTAAATAAAAAAAGTTATTATGGTGGTTGTTTTTTTATATAAAGAACATTCTATTTACATCATATATGTTCATAAAATTTCCTTGATTATAAAACAACTTGATGATTCATTTTGAAATCCATTTTTAGAAAAGAAAATAAATGGGTAAAATTTTGTTTAAAAAAAATAGGACAATATAAAATATTATTGAAATCTTTTTAGAAAACAACATTTTAAAAGAACGATGATTTTTTACTAAAATTATAAACAAATATATATTTTCATAAATTTTTTTATTAAATATATTAAGTAACAATGGGTAAAGGATGGTACCATTACATGGATATAAAGTAAATATACTGAGGTTATTAAATTTAATTAGTGTTATTGAGATATGGATCATAATATTTTATCAATGAATGCATAATCGTAAATAATCTCGATAAACGATGACATTGTAGCTGCACACCGTTACTACTTTCTAATAAAAAATACCATGTGAAGAATAAAAATAAATTATGATTATCCTATCATTAAAATAATTTTATTTATTATACAACATGTCAAATTCATTACATATGCCTCATATACAATTATAGGTGCATAACATGGTATGTGTCTCAAAGAAGGAAAATTGGGATAAAATTACTTTACCGGGTAGGTATCTTTTGAAACATAACACACAAAAAATAATTATTATAAAAAATGATATGTAAGAAAACATATTTAATTATAATTATCAAGTAGTATGTCTATGGAATTCATAAAACCCACAAAAATGAAATAGGTGGTAAATAATGTATTTATCTCATGGAAATAATAAGTGAGATGAAACTACAATTCGATAAGTCTTAACGTTCATTGTACACTTTCATAGATTTTATATAATAAATAAATGATGGTTATAAAATTTCCAAATAACCATATTAATATATATAACAGCATATATGATTCACTGATAACTTTATTTTAATTTTTTAATAACAATTTAAGGGTAATGTAATGATTTATGTGATAATCACTTTGTTAAATTTACGGGTTTTGGATTGATTTTATTGATATTATTAAATAGATCATGATTTATTTATCACAATATTGTAAAAAATAGTTTATGTATAATTTATATTCATTATAAAAATATTTATAGTAATATATGAACCATATAAATATCAAATGAAATACACCGTTCATGGAGACGATAGGTCGTACATACACATGAACGTAACATCCATTTTATTCTCATATTGAAAGAATGAATGTAAATGAAATATACGTTTATATATAATATAATTATAGTAGAATTATTATGTCATATATGCAATATAAATTTTCTATAACCATCATTATCAACTTTCATGTAATGTGTGATGAATTACATCACTTTGAGGAGGCGGTAGTCCACATGCCCACACATGATGTAATCATATTTACACAAAATTGAAAGTATAAAGGTATTTTTCATATCATTATAAAAAATCATAATGTAATTATAAATAGAATTTATATAATATAATTTTACTTAATCTATCATTAATACATTCCATTCAATGTGTGAACGAAAGCCATCACGTCGAGGGGGTCCCAGCCCACACGTCAACAAACGAAGTTATCATATTTATAAAAAATGTAAATCATAAAGGTAGGATTTTTTAATAAATAAATAAGTATGAATGAATCATATAGATAATATATATCATATAAATAAATTTTGTTCATCATAATTCCCAACCATGAGAGGTAGTAAAGGTAGGACAAACAAAATCGTTTCGTAAGGTGGTAGTTCACCGTACATAGGAATGATTAGTTTGTTAACCATTATATGGATGTGTGTATAACTGTTCATATATACCATAGAATTATAGCAACATTCTATATTTAGGATAATGTGGTTATTATAAAATAATTCAATGATAAGAATATTGGGGTTGATAATGAAAATAAAACTAAAGTGCATGGGGATATATGTTACCTCTTAATCAAGTAACTCCTTTTAGTTTTCACAAAAAGGCTTCCTTGGATGGATTTCATACAAAGGTGAGGATTATAGGCCGAGGGGAGGGATTTTTGGAACATATTAGAATAGATCATTTTTTATCCAAAGTGGCATTATAGGTGTGAGGAAGTGGGTTGGGTGGGTTCTTTTTTGTAGTGGTGGGAGGGGGAACACTTGGAATTTTTGAAAACAAGTTAGGTGTACCCAATTTTTCTACATAAAAATGTCATAAAAAATTAAAAATTTAATTTTTATGGAAGATTTATGTTCATCCAATCGGTGTTGGACATGTGTATAGGATATATTGGCAATTAATCTTAATTTGTAGTCCCTTGTTATTCTTAATTTTACCTTATTCACTATAATAAATTTTAATCACATTCACAAATCATTTTATTCATAATATAATTTTATATTATTAGTCTATAAGTATTATAATTATTATAATAATTCATTTCAATTTTTTAAAATATATTTCATAGAAGTAGAAAAATTATTTTTATTGATAATCCTAGAGTCGTGGAAAGAAAGCACATTGTTTGGGTGATGTATGCTCTTATCTAACTCACCAAAGGCAATGAACTATTTTCCAATGATAGAGATCGTTGATCCACCGCCCTTTCGAGAGGGGGGGGGGGTCTGGCCTTCAACCATCTCCTAATAACTGCCTTTTCCATATAATTTGTTTCCCGAATCTAAGGGTTAGTCCCTCATTCCCAAGGATTCTAATTTTCAGGAAAGTGATAGATCTATACCATGGATCACCTATAATTTATTTGTCATCATTAGAGTTACATAGTTGCTAAAATATTTTTTCCCTGATTATAGGATGAGATTTTAGCACCACTGTCCTCAAATTGATGATTTTAATCATTTTTTCGAATCACGGTGTTTACAAGAATGTGATGTTTTTGGTATTTTAGATTGAAAGAATATTATGATTCAGTTTGAGTTTATAAAAGATGCCATTATAGATTGGTCCAATTATCCTTGTCGATCTGATGGTTCTTTTTTCTATCTTCCCCTATGGAAGTTGAAATATCATTTGCAACCTGATAATCCATCTTACGGTGATATGGGAATGCTTCCCCAAAATCCCACTACCTTCCTAAAACACCTCTATTTTTTGTACTTTTTGGAAGATGGTGGGTTGTTACCTACACTTCAATATCAGAATAGTGTATATGTGTCATTCTATTTTCCCTCATGTTTATATGAAGGTTGATGTCTCCAAAACACCAATGGATTTTTCATGGATAACCATTGGAAATGAATTCCAGTGGAGAAAAGATGTTAAATTTGATTCATTTATAGACTATTTCACATCTTGCAACTCATTAGGACATCTACCTTTAGCCCACCATTGTGGGTCTATGAGAAAGAAGATACATGAGTGGAGGGAGGATGAATCTACAACATCTGACGGTTTTGTAGTGGGTTTGGATAATGATTTGGATTGTGATGGATTTTCTATCATAGCTGGCATGCATGTTTTTCATAAGAGTTCTGATGATGTACTGATGATGAATCAAGCACAGGTGATACATACTGATCCACTGGTTAATGAAATTTTTGGAAGATTGAAATGGGACTAGTATGTACTATGAAATTCATTGGTATTCATGAGTTAGGTATCTGGTGCTGCTGTTACGTTGAACCATGGATTGATAAATGAAATTCATGGAACTGCATGAGGATTATTAGGGTGGAAGTGGGAATAAGACTGCATTGGTTTCTTTTATGGTTGTTGAGGGAGGGATCCCGACTCCATTGGGTGCTTAATATAATGAAGTGATATTCCAAGTGAGTGGTATTATTGTTAGAGGTCATGATGATTATTGTAAAGAACCCTAAGAGGGAAATTATACATGATTCCAGTTATGTAATTGAATGGTGGAGGCAGAAATTGAGATGGGAATTTTCTTTGAATGATTTCCTAATGAGGATTTGATTACAGAGTCCAAGGAATATGGGATTAAGACATCCATGTATGGATATAATGTAACCAGGATCGAATCAGGTGGTTAATATTTGGCAGCTAATGAAGGGGAAGTGGTTGTGGGTCGTGTACTCTATAGTCTAAGGAGAAGTAGGATCCAGAAATGAATCTGAAAAGAGATAAAGGATTAATCCTATTTCAACTTATAATGGAGACTCAATATATAAATAACTATTAAAGAGAAGTATATGGAAAACGGAAAAGAATCCCCCTCTAATGATGTTTGTCAGTAGTCAAATCCTCATGAGCATCTTGAACGGTCTTTGGAATTTCTTATGAGCTCGGAAGAAGAGGTGGTTGATCTGGTTCTCTCACTTAATGGTACTAAATAAGAAGTTTCCAAAATTATGGGGAGTGAATTAACGGTGACACTCAATGTGGAGAAGTTTTTGAAGATTTAAATGATGAACCTAATTCTCTTAGGGGGGGTTCAACAATCGGAAGACTATCCTTGAGGATTACTTCAAGTCTTGGTAAATGCTTGCATTTTAGTTTCAAGATAACATATTGAATGAACCAGACACCCAGGTAAAAACAATATCTAGGATGTTACATAGATATATTAAATCTAGTATAAATAAAATATATTTTAATGGCTCTGTGATTTTGTATTTTAGTTGAACTTTTTGTTTCTCACTTTCTCCTTAACGGTGTTTAAATTAAAATATATTAATTTTTAGTTAGTGGCGATAATCCTGGTTTTGAGTGTTAAATCATCTAAAGTTACTTAAGATTTCATATCTAAAATCAACATAAATAAAATTAAAATTACTTTAATTAAATTAATATATCTATTATTACACTATTTTACTTTAAACGTGAATTTAAATAAAATTTAACTATATAAATAAATTATATGAGAGAATAGTTTTAAATTTAAATTCTATATATTTCCCTATTTATCAAAAAATTGTGTTTGATTATCAATATGTTTTTTATATATGAAAAGATTATAAGTGAAATTTTAGAATTAGTTATTTCTATTCAAATTATAGTTTTTATTTTCTAGGTTATAAATATCTCATTTAAATAAATATAATAATGATGTATTGTTTTCTAGAAACTCACTATTGCGTGAAACGCAAGCCAAGTCATTATTGTGTGTATCCAAAGCTAATATATTTACTATGTGCAGTGTTAAAAACAAACATAGTGATATAATATATTTCTTTTTTTCATTGTTATATGAAATGAAAAATATCAAAAATATTCAATTAATTGGAAAAAAATAATTCTCAAAATCTTAGGGTGTTACAATTACTAATAGAATAATTGACTAGAATAAGGTATTGAATCCAACAACCAATGAAATATATAAAACATTAAATTAAAATATAATAATTTGTTTGAATAGTACTTTAAAATTTACTATCCTTCTAAGGATGATATTTAGTACTCAAATACTACTCTTTATCTAGGGATAAAAGAAGGTTTCTCAAGAACTATGTGGTAACCCTCATATCCCAATAAGATAAAATCTAATGTCTTTGAACCTATAATATTAACAAATCATTAATTTTTATTAAGTAATTAGAGTCATGTGAGAAATATTATTTCATATTAAAGAAGGGAACATACTTCATAAGTTTATTGTCTACAACCCAAATAGCATTATGGCCTTTAGATGTTTTGGGGAGTCAAATAATGAAATCAAGGGTGAGTTTTTCACATATCCGTTGTCATATGGGTAGTGGTTGTAACATAAAATTATAATTTTATATCTTATCATTAACTTATAGATATAAATTCTTTAGATTTATAGTCCCCAACATCCCTCAAAATTTTTTCAACCAGAAATACTCTTATAAATATATATAGATCTATATTTCCTTTATATATTCACATCGGCCTTTTATGCCTCTTTAATATGGTGCAGGAATTATTAAGATCAAATGTAATCACTATAAATCCATTGTGTCTATACAACAAATGTATATTATTCATGGGAGTTTCGTCACACTTACCCATTAACTAATAGAATCTAGATGAAAGATCAATCTAGAAATATTTATGATTTTCCATTAATTTAACACAAAAATAATTGATACAGGGAAGGGGATACTTATTTTTTATCCAAATATTATTAATTTTATATAATCAATGAAACGTGAGATTGATCCATATTTCTTATTTACAAAGTATATAGGTACACCCCATGGTGACACACATTTAGAAATTAATCCCCTATAAATATTCTACTAGATTTTGTTCAAAAATTCGTAAAAAACAATCAGGTCAATTCAATATTGATTATTTTATATCTGTGTTACATTGATTATGATTATTATTGAAAACTAAACTTTACAATTTAGAAAAAGACATGGAAAATCGTTAAGAAATTAATCACAAAACTCCCAAATAATATGAATATCATTGATGTTCAGTTTTTTCCGAAAATATCTGATATTAATAACAAAATTCAATAAGAATAAATTCCTATTAAATGGATGTAATCTCAATTATAAGATCATAATTCACCTCTAACCGATAGATAATCAAGATTTGTTTCATATTATTATATATGAATTCCCTTCCTCAAAAATTATTATGGACATGATATAAAGAAACTAAATCCACCCCATACACATATAATATTGAATGAGATGAATAATAATCATATTTTTTGGATGAATATTCCAAAAAACACAAATCGTATAAGAATCATATAATTGAGATTCGGTCATTATACTATTAAGATGTTTTTAATGATATTTCAATATCTATTCCATAAAGAAATGAATTAATATTCCTTGATGCTCTTTTTAATATATATGATTTCATATAACAAATATCAAATAAAGTAATTCAATATTTGACCATATATATAACCACCTAATCATTAACATTATATATTTAATACCTTAGTAAATATAAAATGGTAAACATACCCACCATGTATTGTTAATCAGAGTAATGAATTATGAAATATCATTAGTAGGATATCTAATCATAGAATCATTCTTGTCAATATATGACACATTACATTGAAACTTGGTCATACAAGGTTAATATATTTTTTGAATCCATCATAATTTCATTTAAATAAAATAGGAATTAACTTAAGAATATCCCTTGGTCCTGTCAAACTCGGTCCACAACAAGGGCCGATTCACCATGCATCATAATAATAGAAAAGGTATACTCAACCAACTCTTTTCGGGGCTTTCACCCAAAAATTAATCTCTTCAAAAAACAACATCCACATCTAGTATCTTAGAAATTATTTATTTTAGTAATGAAACTAAACACATGTGTTTACTATAAAATTGGACATATTCCTATACATAGGATTATCCTATGTCTTCTCATTAAATTTTCATTATTATAGATTTTAAAAATTACAAAAAATATCATTTGATACTAACTATAATATCCCATTATTTTTATACATAAATAATAAATAATTTTAGAAAGAGAATAAATACATTAACCAGTAATACACGTGTTAAACAAACAAATGAAATATGATATAAGAGTGTACAATAATCAATAATAAATCATGATCCATGAAAATATATTATAAAAAGAATACATAAATTTGTTGCATGAAGAGAAGCATATAAAATCATTTCATTAGTAATTACTCATGGCCAAGATTATCAAAGTGGTTTTGGTTCACTTTCCATTACATCATTTACTTAGTAAATGATGTAACACCCCAGGTAAATAAAGAATATGACATTTTCATATTTATCCATATTTGTGAATACAATATTAATATGACTTTAAAGGGGAGGCTATGCTCGATGGCGTACCCAACACGCAACAATGAGTTTCTTGGGAATCTTACGTTGCACTCTAATAATAAAATAATATTATTTTAATTGGTAGTTAACATGTATCCATTGTATTGGTGGGAATGGATAGAAATAACTAAAATATTATTATATATGTTTTTAAATGTTTTTACATTTATCCAATAAAATATAAAGGCTTAAAATACGGAAAGAATTAAATTTTTGGCGTATATGCCCTAGTTTTCACTAAAGGTTCACTTATCGCCTTTTGATGGAGAACCATCATTAAATATAGTTTTGTTCACTCTGATACATTCTATTGGACCAAATAAAACTCTTCTTATGAATTGGGACATCAAAATTTACTTTGTGTAAATTTTTGGTATCTTTCCGATAAAGTTCATATTTAATGAAGTGTAAAATGTTGTATTTTAATTCAAAACCTCTTTTTAATATAATTTATTTATATTATTAGATTATCTTTTGAATTGGTTTTAAAGTGAAATTAGAAAATATTTTTACCATTAAATCCAATATTGGTTGTTGGAATTAATTTCACTTTGAAATCGGACTTAAACTAGTGTCAATCTTTTGATACTTATTGTTTCATAAAAACACGCTATTTGCTCTGATAGCGGAAATTTATTATTAAATTCATTAATGAAACTTATATGTTTTGAATTTTGTAAAATGGACTTTATTTTTGAATTCGGAATATCAAATATATCTTAGGGTGAATTTTTGGGATTTTTCTGAAAAACTTCAATTTTTGATGAATAGTGAAACCACTAAGTTGTACTTATAAAAACTGATTTTTTGTTTAAATGAATTTTTTCCAATTCTGTGTTTTGAATTTCAAAAATCCGACATACATGGTTGTCATTAAGAAGTAAAATGTGGTTCAATGTGATTAAAATAATTTTTTGGTGAATAGTAACTTTTAAGTTCTTAATCACGATTAGAGGTAATTAGTGTAGTTTAAGGTAAAAATAATGTTTTAATAATATGAAATAAACTTGAAACATGTCCTAAACTCATTGGATGTGTCATGGCCGACCAAGAAAACCCATGGGTCAACTTGGGGACCCCATGAGGCCACTTTGGTTGGAAAATGACATTAATATCTTTTTATTTAAAGTTATAGTAAAAATGAGACAAACATGACATGTTTTACTAATACATTTTTTACATGGGGTTATACAAATCAGATTTTTTACTATAAATATTCATTGGAAATACAAAACGATTTACTACATCATTGTATTTTTTTATAAGTTTTAGACATTAAATAAATTAAATTATTTATGACATCATGGTGATGCAGCGATGACCTCATTATTTAACGATTTAAATAAAATTGAAAGATAATGTAATATATAAGACCTAAACATGTCCAAAACCTATTGGATGAGTGTATTTAGAACCCTTACCACCTTCTCCTTGAAACACAGAAATTTTGGACCTCTTAAAACCGAATACCATTTTAAAATAAATTGACTTTTCTTTACCTTCCAAGAGTGCCCCTCCTCTCCTCTTATAAAAGGCCCCCACATCTACCTCCGTACCCACACTCCCAAAGCCTTTGACTCGGCCAAACTCTGCCCATTTTGTCTCTCCACTTCCCTCTCTTACTCCTTGAAGCCTCACTTTGTTCAGAAGTCTTTCCAAGGAAGCCTTTGAGCTCAAACCAAAAGGAGTTACCCGATTTTAAGGTAATGTCTTCACTTGAGTCCTTTTGTTTTATTTTGCTTCTCCAACCCCCTAAACTCTTTTTATTCATTTCTTTTGTAACAAATACAGTATCTTCTATATACTAGTATGTTGTTATAATAAGGATTCGAGCTACCCTTACACACACCTACATCTAATGGTTAAAGAACATACTGTTTCCGTGGATGGCGAATTTCTACCTCCCGAAACGATGATTGTTCAACATTATTCTAACACCTTCAAAGGTGGACATTAAGATGACACTATATTTATATATGATATCTAATATATTTATATTTTACTTAAGCTTCTGTATTTTTCATTTATGACATACCTTTATAGTTTCCATTATGGGTAAACGCGATATCTTCATTTAAGGAAGTGTGGACTACCGCCCCCTCAAAGTGATTTGATTCGTAAATACCATTTGTGGTACATATAAAGGATATATTTAATTATATTATATATGATACCATACTGGAATTAAAATAATATTATGTATCATTATGTTTTAATTCCATTAAATATGAAATTGAAATGGAAGTAGCGTTCATGCGTACGTACGGCTTACCGTCTCCATGAATGGTGCATTTCATTTCTTAACTCAAAATGTTATGTAATATTATAAATGCATGAATATACTGGATATATATGATATATATGATATATACATCATGAATAAAATTCTGGATATAATGAACCTTTGACCACACGAACAACATGTAATTGTAAGAAGTCCAGTTTCAACTTAAGAACCAAATATCGAAAAAACAAACATTATTAACTTAATTGATTAAATAATGTTTATGACATGGTAATAAGTGATATAAAAGGAATAATGAACTTGAAAAATGTTCTTAAGGAATTATAAATTAACTAAAGTTTATTATTCAGGATATTAAAGAACGATCAAGTCAAGTCGGACCTGAGGTAAGGGATCCTACTCCTCTCTTTCTTTTTAAGTACACTCTTTTATGTCATTCCTTTTAAAGCTCATCTTTCTTGTTATTGGGATGTTATTTTATATTACTCTTACTGTAATTTTTATTGTTCATATTATGAGATACCCTATTCTCTCTCATCAATCCATTTTGGAAGTTTTGAGTGGCACCGTTAGGCTGCCAACTTTTCGTAAGAGATCTAACCTCTCTCTTTATTTTTAAGTACTCTCCTTTATGTCACTTCTTTTATGCTTCTCTTTGTTATGATGGGGGATGTTATTTTATATTAATCTATCTTTACAATTTATTTTAATATGATGAGAGACCCTATTTGATCTCATCAATCCATTTTTTGGAAATTTTAAGTGGCGCCGTTAGGCTGCCGAGTTTTCGTAAGGGATTTTTCATCTCACCTTTATTCTCGTGAGATTTATGCTACATTTGCCACAATTTCCTTTGAGTGGTTCATATAATACCCATTATTATACACTTTTTGTATTATAATATCATTTATGGGTATTTTCATCTTCTTTGTATGACCCTTTATCCATGGGGTGTACGTTTCGAAAGATACCCAACTCGGTAAGAGGACCTTTCACCCTCCTCTTTTTAAAAGACTTCGTTTGTTATGTATTTTCATTCACATACTATTATGTTGGGATATGTTCTTCTATATCCTTATTGGCATAAATTTTATTTCCAAGTGATGAGATTCCCTTTTTATCTCTCATCAACACATTTTCTGAATTTTTGAAGTGACGCCGTTAGGCTGTCGAATTTTACCAAGGGAACTTCTTAACCCAATTTTGATTTTTTTGGGTTCAACATGTAGTTATTGAATATGTCATCCTTTTAATATGTGTGAATGACCTTTTACTGTTTTACACTTAATATCCAATTATATTGGGTGTATTTATATTTGTCACACAAAATTTTGAGATTGATTTATCCTTAATTTAAGGATATCTTCTTTATAAGGGATTTCATCACATTTTACATCTCTATTGAGACTTCATTGTTGTTATGCACCAATTCACTCTTATATGGTGTATATATTGTCCTTTAGAATATTATATCATGAATCCTTTTATTCTGATGATATTATAAAGTTCTGATTAAATGTCATTCCTTAATTATTGTATTCAAGTGTCTCTAATTTTGGTAAAAACCCTTTAACAAAAATATCTCTTTAAATGTTTTAATGATTTGTTCTTATTAATAACCATGTTTTCAAAATGGTTTTAAGGATTTATTTATATGGATATTAATGGTTTAAAATGTTAAAAGCTTCAAGGTGGTATGGGACACTTTGATTCAAAAATCTCTTTATTAAATGTTTTAAATGGTTTTGAAAATGGTTTTTTTAATGGATTCATTATTTCAATATCCTAAAATGTTATATTGTGATTGAAATTTGGAAATTTTATATTTATTTTATGCATGTTTTATGTGATACATTTATGTTATGGTTCTTGGGAATTGTTATGAAAATGGGTGGTTCCATGATAAACTAAGGGTGGGTGAGCCCGATATAGCTCTCCAATGCATTGGGTAACGCGAAGGAGTGTAACGTTAAGGTTTGTCCAAAGAGATTTAGGGAATATTCTGTGATGGGTATTCCAAACGTAACCAAGAGGGTTACTCCCTACGTAAGAATGTTATGAATGCCTCAAGTTACCTTTATGTCTTATGAATTCTATGATTTATTCATGGTTTGATGAGGTATGTTAAAGTTCCTATGTTTTATGGGTAAATTATGATTTGATTATTATGTATATATGAACTCATGTTTCCTTTCCATATTTTTATAACCCTTACTAAGCATTTTATGCTCATCCCATGTTTTTGGAATGTTTTTCACAGGTCAAGGGAAAGGTACATGATGTGATTATAGTTTCAAGGATGTGTCAAGAAAGAATCCATGTTTTATTTTAAATATGTTTCCGTTGATGGGAAGAATGAATATTGTCTTTTATGTAACCACTTTGTTTAAATGTGGAAAGTAATGCAAGTTTCATGATCTAATTCTCTAAAACTCTAAACCTAAAAAGATCATGAATGTGTAATCTAGTAATAACTCAAGATTAAGTATGGTTTAAGGCTAGGGCCTTATATTTGGTATCAAAGGTCAGTTTAGATAACTTTAGAGGTTAGGGTATTCTTTAATCATAAGTGGAATTACCATAATGGTTAGGATTTCAGAAAGAGTCATAGTTTTAGATAATGTAAATGAGTAAGTGTATCTTAGTGTTTACCTTCCTCATTTGTACATGATGGTTTTGTTAATATACTCACACTGACATTTCTATTTTTAGTGAATGGATGGATCTAGCAGGCACCAAAGAGACAACAGGTTTGAAGGAAACTATGGTGGTTCTATGATTAAGATACTAGATAAAATGGGGAATTCAATGAGGAAACTCGTGGTTGTTCTAAACTAACTATCAAGGAGTCATGATCAACCACTTGAACCTTGGTATTATCTTTAATGCATCATGTACGAGATGACCAATCGATGTGGAAGTTCAGGTAATAATAATTAAAGGTAACCATTAGAGTTTATATGATCCTTACTTTTGAGTTAATTATGGGTTACTATATGTTATGATGGAAGTGAAAGGCATGAGATAAAATTGAGGTTAAATTATGTTATGGTTATTTTTGATGATTTTATCTCTTTTTAGGGAATGATTTGAGAATTATATAGTTTTGGAAAAAGGACAACACACAGACCGTGTGAGTACCCATCGCGTCGGACAAAGCTGCGGGAATCGAACCCACAACCAAATTGTGACTGGTATTTATCGCCTACCACTGGAATACATGAATTCACTAGTTAGTTTGACTGTTTATTTTTAGTTATATGATTATATAAAATAAGAGTAAGTTGATTTTGGGTTATTTATGAAAATGATTAACCTATCATGGAGGATATGTGATTAGGTTAATTACTTTTCAATACAAGACTTTAGGAGCAACTGACGTTGTTTGGAGATAAATGTTATGATTTAACTTGGAAGACTATGTGACTAAATCCTTCAAATATTTGGGTTTCAATCATAAATTTGTTTACATTGAATAATTTTATGGACAAATTGTTTATCGGATGGTCCTCGTTGAACTTTGGGTTTTGTTGGACAAATTTTGGAGATTAAGCATAGATTTTCTTTTTAACGGGTTATCCTTTTCTGGATTATCTGACCTTGTACTAACCTTTTTGGTTTTGGTTTTGGTTAAGGTCTAAAGATATGGTAAGTATATAGTTCTCTTTGGTGGATTATGTGATTCTCCAAAAGTTTATTATAGTACTCTTAATGCGAACAAGTCTCCCTAAATACTCATCTTTTGGAAAAAAAATATGAGTTTGATTAAGGAATCTAGTAAAAGTTGAAAGTCAACATGATAAGTGATTATGTTTCCTTATGAATAAATTCCTCAATAAAAAGTAACTTAAAACAAAAATGTTTTCTATTAACTTTTCCTACTGGGGAATCGAATACCGTTTAACCCATCACAAGTTTGTGATTTTCTTATGGTTAACTTTATCCTAGACATGTTTACTATCACTCTCCCTCAAGAACATGAACCTTTGCTTTTTCTTCCATGTCCATTTTTTCCTATATGGAATCTTAGTATTGGTTAACTTGGGTGACCCTTGTACTTATCTTCCTTTATTTTAAAGTGATTGTTTTACCGACTCTTGTTCCGATGTGGGACTTTCAAGGATGTTTCCAAGCTAAATTTTAAAAATCGCGAGGACGCAATTCCCAAAAAGGGGGGAAGGATGTAACACCCCAGGTAAATAAAGAATATGAAAATTTCATATTTATCCATATTTGTGAATAAAATATTAATATGACTTTAAAGGGGACGCTATGCTCGATGGCGTACCAAACACGCAACAACGAGTTTCTTAGGAATCTTACGTTGCACTCTAATAATAAAATAATATTATTTTAAATGGTAGTTAACATGTAGCTGTTGTATTGGTGGGAATGGATAGAAATAACTAAAATATGATTATATATGTTTTTAAATGTTTTTACATTTATCCAATAAAAGATAAAGTCTTAAAATACGGAATGAATTCAATTTTAGGCGTATATTCCCTAGTTTTCACTAATGGTTCACTTATCGCCTTTTGATGGAGAAACATCATTAAATATAGTTTTTTTCACTCTTATAAATTCTATTGGACCAAATAAATCTCTTCTTAAGAATTGGGACATCAAAATTTACTTTGTGTAAATTTTTGGTATCTTTCCGATAAAGTTCATTTTTTTAATGAATAGTGTAAAATGTTGTATTTTAATTCAAAACCTCTTTTTAATCTAATTTATTTATATGATTATATTATCTTTTGAATTGGTTTTAAAGTGAAATTAGAAAAAAAAATTACCATTAAATCCAATAGTGGTCGTTGGAATTAATTTCACTTTGAAATCTGACTTAAACTA
The DNA here is from genome assembly GCA_963277665.1 of Viscum album. NCBI lineage: Eukaryota > Viridiplantae > Streptophyta > Magnoliopsida > Santalales > Viscaceae > Viscum > Viscum album. The sequence goes on along the minus strand of OY728151.1, from coordinate 1,433,439,423 downwards.
GTGTCAATCTTTTGATACTTATTGTTTCATAAAAACACGCTATATTCTCTGACAGCGGGAATTAATTATTAAATTAATTAATGAAACTTCTATGTTTTGAATTTTGTAAAATTTAATTTATTTTTTAATTCGGAATATCAAATATAGCTTATGGTGAATTTTTGGGATTTTTCTGAAAAACTTCAATTTTTGATGAATAGTGAAACCACTAAGTGGTACTTATAAAAACTAATTTTTCGTTTAAATGAAATTTTACCACTTCTATGTTTTGAATTTAAAAAAACCGACATAAATGGTTTTCATTAATAATTAAAATGTGGTTCAATGAGATTAAAATAATTTTTTGGTGAATAGTAACTTTTAAGTTCTTAATCGCGATTAGAGGTAATTAGTGTAGTTTAAGGTAAAAATAATGTTTTAATAATATGAAATGAACTTGACACATGTCCTAACCTTATTGTATGTGTCATGGCCGACCAAGAAAACCCATGGGTCAGCTTGGGTACCCCATGAAGCCACTTTGGTTGGAAAATGACATTAATATCTTTTTATTTAAAGTTATAGTAAAAATGAGACAAACATGAAATGTTTTACTAAATAAATTTTTACATGGGGTTATACAAATCCGATTTTTGACTATAAATATTAATTGGAAAGATAAAAAGATTTCCTACATCATAGTATTTTTTTTATAAGTTTTAGACATTAAATAAATTAAATTATATATGACATCATGATGATGCAGCAATGACCTCATTATTTAACGATTTAAATAAAATGGAAAGAAAATGTAATATGTAAGAACTAAAAATGTCCAAAACCTATTGGATTAGTGTATTTATAACCCTTATCACCTTATCATAGAAACACATCAATGTGGGACCTCTTAAAACCGATTACCATTTTAAAATAAAGTGACTTTTCTTTACCTTCCAAGAGTGCCCATCCTCTCCTCTTATAAAAGGCCCCCACCTCTACCTCCTTACCCACACTCCCAAAGCCTTTGGCTCGGCCAAACTCTGCCCATATTTTCTCTCCACTTCCCTATATTACTCCTTGAAGCCTCACATTGTGCAGAAGTCTTCCCAAGGAAGCCTTTGAGCTCAAACCAAAAGGAGTTACCCGATTTTAAGGTAATGTCTTCACTTGAGTCCTTTTGTTTTATTTTGCTTATCCAACCCCCTAAACTCTTTTTATTCATTTCTTTTGTAACAAATAAAGTATCTTCAATATACTATTATGTTGTTATAATAAGTATTAGAGCTACACTTACACACACCTACATCTAATGGTTAAAGAACATACTGTTTCCGTGGATGGCGAATTTCTGCCTCCCGAAACGATGATTGTTCAACACTCTTCTAACACCTTCAAAGGTGGCCATTAATATGACACTATATTTATATATGATATATAATATTTTTATATTTTACATAAGCTTCTGTATTTTTCATTTATGGCATACCTTTATGGTTTCCATTATGGGTAAACGCGATATCTTTATTTAAGGAAGTGCGGACTACCGCCCCCTCAAAGTGATTTGATTTGTTAATACCATTTGTGGTACGTATAAAGGATATATTTAATTATATTATATATGATACCATACTAGAATTAAAATACTATTATGTATCATTATGTTTTAATCCTATTAAATATGAAATAGAAATGGAAGTAGCGTTCATGAGTACGTACGACTTACTGTCTCCATGAATGGTGCATTTCATTTCTTAACTCAAAATATTATGTAATATTATAAATGCATGAATATACTGGATATATATTATATATATGATATTTAAATCATGAATACAATTCTGTATATAATGAACCTTTGACCACACTAACAACATGTAATTGTAAGAAGTCCACTTTCGACTTAAGAACCAAATATCGAAAAAACAAACATTATTATCATAAATGATTACATAATTTTTATGACATGGTAATAAGTGATATAAAAGGAATAATGAACTTGAAATAAGTTCTTAAGGAAGTAGAAATTAACTCAAGTTTATTATTCTGGATATTAAAGAACGATCATGTCAAGTCGGACCCGAGGTAAGGGATCCTACTCCTCTCTTTCTTTTTAAGTACACTCTTTTATGTCATTCCTTTTATAGCTCATCTTTATTGTTATTGGGATGTTATTTTATATTACTCTTACTGTAATTTTTATTGTTCATATGGTGATAGACCCTATTCTCTCTCATCAATCCATTTTGGATGTTTTGAGTGGCGCCGTTAGGCTGCCAACTTTTCGTAAGAGATCTAACCTCTCTCTTTCTTTTTAAGTACTCTCCTTTATGTCACTTCTTTTAAGATCCTCTTTGTTATGATGGGGGATGTTCTTTTATAATACTATTTCTGTACAATTTATTTTAATATTATGAGATACCCTATTTGATCTCATCAATCCATTTTTTAGAAATTTTAAGTGGCGTCGTTAGGCTTCCGAGTTTTCGTAAGGGATTTTTCATCTCACCTTTATTCCCGTGAGATTTATGCTACATTTGCCACAATTCCCTTTGAGTGGTGTATGTAATACCCATTATTATACACTTAGTGTAGTATAATATCATTTATGGGTATTTTCATCTTCATTGTATGACCCTTTATCCATGGGGTGTACGTTTCGAAAGTTACCCAACTCGGTAAGGGGACCTTCCACCCTCCTCTTTTTAAAAGACTTCATTTGTTATGTCTTATAATTCACATACTATTATGTTGGGATATGTTATTCTATATCCTGATTGGCGTAAATTTTATGTCCAAGTGATGAGATTCCCTTTTTTATCTCTCATCAACTCATTTTCTGAATTGTTGAAGTGACGTCGTTAGGCTGTCGAATATTACCAAGGGAACTTTTTAACCCAATTGTGATTTTTTTGGGTTCAACATGTAGTTATTGAATATGTCATCCTTGGAATATGTGTGAATGACCTTTTATTGTTTTACACTTAATATCCAATTATATTGGGTGTATTTATATTTGTCACACATAATTTTGAGATTGATTTATCCTTAATTTAAGGATATCTTCTTTATAAGGTATTTCATCACATTTTACATCTCTATTGAGACTTCATTGTTGTTATGCACCAATTCACTCTTATATGGTGTATATACTCTCCTTTGGAATATTATATCATGAATCCATTTATTCTCATGATATTATAATGTTCTGATTAAATGTTATTCCTCAATTATTGTATTCAAGTGTCTCTAATTTTGGTAAAAACCCTTTAACCAAAATATCGCTTTAAATGTTTTAATGATTTGTTCATATTAATATACATGTTTTCAAAATGGTTTTAAGGATTTATTTATATGGATATTAATGGTTTAAATTGTTAAAAGCTTCATGGTGGTATGGGACACTTTGATTCAAAAATCTCTTTATTAAATGTTTTAAATGGTTTTGAAAATGGTTTTTTTAATGGATTAATTATTTAAATATCCTAAAATGTTATACTGTGATTGAAATTTGGAAATGTTATATTTCCTTTATGCATGTTTTTTTGTGATAAATTTATGTTATGGTTCTTGGGCATTGTTATGAAAATGGGTGGTTCCATGATAAACTAAGGGCGGGTGAGCCCGATATAGCTCTCAAATGCATTGGGTAACGCGAAGGAGTGTAACTTTAAGGTTTGTCCGAATAGATTTAGGGAATATAATGTGATGGGTATTCCAAACGTAACCAAGAGGGTTACTCCCTACGTAAGAATGTTATGAATTCCTCAAGTTACCTTTATGTCTTATGATTTCTATGATTTATTCATGGTTTGATGAGGTATGTTAAAGTGCCTATGTTTCATGGGTAAATTATGATTTCATTCTTATGTATATATGAACTCATGTTTCCTTTCCATATTTTTATAACCCTTACTGAGCTTTTTATGCTCATCCCAAGTTTTTGGAATGTTTTTAACAGGTCAAGGGAAAGGTACATGATGTGATGATAGTTTCAAGGATGTGTCAAGAAAGAATCCGTGTTTTATTTTAAATATGTTTCCATTGATGGGAAGAATGAATATTGTCTTTTATGTAACCTTTTTGTTTAAATGTAGAATGTAATGCAAGTTTCATGATCTAATTCTCTAAAACTCTAAACCTAAAAAGATCCTGAATGTGTAATCTTGTAATAACTCAACATTAATTAAGGTTTAAGGCTGGGGCCTTATAATTGATCAATCCCAATACTACTTATAGGAAAATGTTCTATACTGATATCAATTAAATCACCATTCCATTCCTTATTATCTCATGATATATCATTTTAACCCAATTAATTATATGTCTATAACACACCCACCCGACTTTGGTAGGTAATGTAACAACTTTTCCATAAATTATAACAAAACAACCCCTCACATAATGAATACCATACATATGTGTGCCCAAATATCATAAAACATTAATCATAAAAGATGATCATAATCCCTGTAAAGGATACAAGTTTCATAATAAATTCATTATCCAAATCAGAAAACATCTAGGGAAATATTAAATATGGTAAGATTGAATAATATCCATATAAAATTGTTAGAAACAAAAAAGGATGTTGTTGTTGATGAAAATAAAATTATGTTTTCACTAAAATATTCTGTGAGAATGCACTCTATTCATTTCAAAATGACATGCAATATAATAGTTTCCATAATATTTTGGAAATAATGTTCTTTAAAAATAGCGAATGAAAATTATAAATTTATATTCAAATATAATATAAATAATGATATGGGGGAATAATATTAGTGTTGTGAATGTTAAAATAAATATTTATTTCACATTTTGAAATCCTTTTTATGAAAATATGAAAAGACTAAAATATCCCGATAAAAGAAACAAAATAAAATATGTTTCACTTAAAAATATTCTTCTTCTTACTTGAGTACATAAATAGGGGAAGATAAAGGAATACATGTAATCTCCAAAACAGAGTTGGAGTAAATGAGACCACCTAAAATTTTGGATACATAGATTATATTATTTTTTTATCACAATTAGTGTTATAAACAATCCTAGTAAAAATGATGTTATAACATAAATCTTTTACAATACTGAAATTTTTTTAATCATAGACCCCATGAAGGAAATAATAATTGATTATTCCTTATATAAGATCAATATAAGGATAACCATGATACAAAATATCAATGGTTATTTAGATATACCTCATAAAATAAGGTTGGTGTATAAAAATAAACATGACTCAATGAAAAAAAGTTAGTGGAAGAACCCTTTCAACTTTTGAAAATTTTGAAACAAGAGTAATAAGAATATTGGAAATCATATAGTTCTATTAATACCATACATTAAATCTTGTATTATTCTAAAATAATTTCTTTATTAGTATATACTGTAATCTACCAATCCATTATAAATGGAATTTATCCTTTCTTATAATTATTCAACACAGTATAAATCATATAAAATCACATATTGAACATAATAAAAAATTATAAATGATGAATGATTGAAATAAAAGGATTTTTCAGAAAATTTTCAACTTATACCAATGGAATAGTAATATGAACATTAGGAATTGTAATCCTTCCAATAGAATCGTAACTTCACTTATTATATTATAAACAAAATTTAGGCATCTAATGAATGAAAATAGAAGGCATTTATATTACAAAATAAGTAAATATTTATTTTGAAAATGATAATATATGTTTTGGTAATTTTAAATGTCATTAATAATTATTCACAATAATATTATATATATAAATATTTCAATGAAAATATATTTTCATAAAATAAATTAAAAAATTAATGTTTTGTGGTCTTAGGATTAGAATATAATTTTATGAGACCTTAGTTATTTTTCCAAAGAGTAATAAAATTTGTTATAATTTCAAAATGGGTATTTTTCAAGAAAATGGTGTGTTTGTTTAAAATTTATTTTATCATAATTAGATAATTAATTTCAAAAAATGATGTTGATTTTGGAATTCTGCATTAAAAGAAATGGTAATAGTGATTTTTTTAATTTTATAAAATACCTAAATTTCTACTGAGTAGTAAAATATGATAATTTACAATAGAAGCTAAATAAATGAATTATTGATTCATAGATGATTTTTTGATATAATACCATAATCTCAAACTCTCCATCATTATTTTTATATATTTAGTGATTATTCTCAATCTATCTAGATTCATGATACTAAATAATAAAGTAATAAATGAAACAATGAGAAAACACACTTCTACTCCACTCTAAATACAACCGCTCACCACATCATATCCTCATGCCTTCCAATCATTAATCATTTTCTGAATCGAACACTAAAATTTTACCAAAACTCTATTTAATGTCCCATATCTCTTTGTATCATAAAAAGGATAAACCCTTTTCTCTATGAAGGTTCTCAATGAGGAGAAATTCAAGAGGTAAAACCCTTGTTCATTTTCATTTAATTTCATTTCAATTTCATTTGTTTTAATATAATCTACTTAGATACTGAATCTATATGTCCTTGATAAAATATATATAATTTATATACTATATTTATTCAACTTTAATGGATGATCAAGCATCAAAATAATTTCTCTCTTTATTTTGTTCAAAAAATGAAATCATTGATCGTGATGTGTCAATTTACCAACATTGGGGATGATGCATTTTAATTTTAATTTAAATAATTCGTTGATATTTTTAAAACCACTATAATGGCCAATGAATAATATAAAATTTATTTAATAACAATTTTCATGTTCATGATCTAACTTAAATATGAAGTAATGAACAAAGGAACAAAACAACTTTTTTATATTTGAAACAACTACCAAAAAATTCAAATGATTATCACTATCCTTATATCTAATGATTCATCATCATAACATACAACCAAATTTTTTATTATTTCCTTTAATATTGTTATTTTTACTTAATAACATTTAATCACAATTATAAATAATTATCTTTATTTTACCCAAACATCCATGCATGTATACATGTAAAAAGATCAAGAAAACTAAGGAAACAAACACTATTGAATGATAAAATAGAACAATATAACTCATAAAAAAACAATAAATGAAATTAATAAAAATATAATAAATTCTTTACATATATATGATCTTCTATGTTTTTTATTAGTCAATTATATTTCATTATCTAGGAGACTAAAGAGATGAAACTTTTAGACATAAGATAAGGGGAATTATCAAACCCAACTCTATTTCTTCAGGTTTTATATCATTCACACTATTATATGAAAGGATTTCCCTTTATTTTTTCTATAAATATCATATATAATTTCATTATATTTCTTTTTATAGGATATATATGTGTCTAATATGGTTTTATTACAAATGTAATGATTTTTTCAGATAAACTATTCTTTCTAAAAAAACATACATATTTTCCTTCTCATGAGATTGTCTCTTCTTAAATAAAGTTTGATACCAAACATATTATTTTAAATTATATTTAGAACTAGAAATATTATTAATGTATGATTTATTAAATCAAACTCATTCCATTACATCTATTATTTTATATTTAATATTTATATATGTTATATTTCTCATGCCTGATAATGTATACGTTATTATGTGATGGGTGAACCTAGAATTTATATAGCATATGAAAATTTTATGATGTGATGGGTGCACCTGGAATTATATAAAACATTATTAATTGGGTGATGCGATGAATCTAATTATATAAAGGGAAATATGCAGGGGCATGAGGGTAGATTTGTTCACAACTATCTGTAATGATTTACTACTAAAAAATAATGTATCATTTTTATACATTCCCAAATTCCATGTCATTACCTAATTATTCTTATCATGATTATGATGATGATAAAATTATTATGTTAAGATTATAATGATTATTCTCACCCCAATTTTAAATTTATTCATGTTTTATCTATCCTCATACCATTATTTTTTCTCACCCCTTTCATTGATGTGCATCACCAGGTTATTACTTGTACTAACGATAATATAAGGGATTCTAAGAAGTTATTAAAAAAATAATGAAATTAATGGTTATATTTTATGTTGTAAATGTTATGTATTGTCCTAATTTTTACAATACACTAAACATTCTGATCCAGGTTATGTAATAATTTAATTTTTTTATCTTCAAAATGATGAAATAATCATAGATGAAAAAGTTGGGTCTCTATAATTGGTATTAGATCATGGTTTAGTTAATATTGGAATTATTATTAGGTAAACATAGTTGAGAACCTTTTTATAATAATATGTATATGTAAGCAAAATAGATTCTTTTCTAAATATAGGGATCCAATAAGATATCCCTTTAGAGTTAGTTTCAAAAAGGATTAAATTATTTCATCATGACTTGTTAACTATTTTATGTTTTAAATATTTTATATCTTATAAAATGGTAGGAACATAGAAAAACTTGGAGATTAACGTTTGTGAGGGATAACACAGTGATTTCCCTAATGAAATCCACAATGAATTGGGAGGTGGAGTTAAAAATTTCATGGAAATGCTTACCCAGCTATTTCAGGCAATGAATAATTACCAGAACAATGTAGAACTTCACCCTTCACCTAAGAGGGAGAAAGTAGTTATCTTTTGTTTTATGTCAAAATGACCATCGATGATTACTAGATCTTTTGATCCACTAGTCACAGAATAGTGGGTCAAGTCAATAGAGAAGATCATTTCTATACATATTTTTTTTAAATGTGGAGATGGTCCCGCTGGCCATTAATCCTCTTTAGGGAGAGGCCGACCATTGGTGGGAATTGAATAATGACATCAATTATAAAGAAAAAATTGAATAGATGGAGTGGGAATACCTAAAGATGACATTGACGTTTCTTAAACATTATTTCCCTTGAACTCTTTGTACAATAAAATGGAGAGAGAAATCATAAAGTTGAAACAAAAGGAAGATGAATATTTCATGGACTACGAATAATGGTTCTAAAGGATTTAATTGTATTCTTTAGGTGTTGTCATCACGAATTTTGAAAAATTTAAATATTTTTACGTTTTTTAAAACCACGCTGTCAAAAGTCTCCAACAATTTGAGTTATTGGGAGTTATGATGATGTTTTTTGAGGTGATGTCAAAGTGGAGATGGAATTTGAAAAATGGTCCCATATCTAAAAAAATATGGATTTTAATTGTGGGATGTCTAATGAGAAAGTTGGGATGAAATATTAGACACCCACAGGTAAAAAATGCAGGAAGTAGCATCATGGAAACTACCTAAAAGGGATGGGTAATGTAAAGATCCAAACATTCATTAATTGAAATTCCTCTTTGTCTTTTTAAATGTCTTATTATGTAAAATGGTTATGTAAATCATATTCAATTCCTTGGTTTTATTTTTTTGAATAGTGACCATTGCTAATATGGTCGTTGAATGGTGATCACATGATTAGTATAAATATAGGGCTTTAACAATCTAATTTAATCACACAAAGGAAGCGATGGCCTCATATAGTAGAATTTTTCCATACAAAGCCCATTTGTTGGAGATTGGGAAAGAGGTGGAATCATTGGGCTTCAATCTTGACCAAGACCAATCCAAGATTCATCATGTTAAGCTCGAACATGACCATCTACTGGAAAAGTAGAAGTTGATTGAGTTCACAACATGTGCAATGTTATCGAAGCCACCCCAAGAGTTTGTCACCATTTCGATCCTTACCCTTAGGTATTATGCAGCTGTTTTAAGGGGTTATATAACAAGACCATAGTACTATGGTTATGTAAGCTAATTCTGTATACTTTCATTTTTTTATTGTTACCTTGCAAATAGTTTTTAATGCAGAAATAAAATTTTTAGTTAATATTCCACTAAGAAATCTATTTTGATTAATTAATAGATTTTTGAATTAAATATATTTTAATAAAATATTATTATTATTATTATAAATTAATTTTTATTAAATATAAATGATCGTAAAATGTTATGAATGAAAATGTAAGTTTTATTAAGGTTTGAATGTCATTTTTGTCAAAACCCATGAATTTTTGATAAATGTAGGTTTCTATTTTAAAAGTGAAAATTCACATATTTAGGAAATTATTTAGATAAAATTAATTTTTTATGGAATCAGGATGTTGAAATTATCCAATAGTGAAATTTTCATTATTTTCTGAGAGAGTCAAGTTTTTTGGTAAAAAATAAATTCTATTAAAACATATAATGTATTTTATGACATAATAATGACCCAATAGTGATTTAATAAAATAATATAAGCTATATTTTCAGCCAATATATGTTTTTACATTAAAATAATGTGATTTTGGGTTGGTTTGACTTATTTTACAAAGCATTAATGGACCCTCCATGACATATAAAACATTTTCTCTTTTTAAATTGTTTTCCTTGAGTGTGTGACTCACCTCCACATAATCAACCATATTACTTTAAGAAGTTAGGACTTATTCATATAAAATATAGTTTTCCACTCCCCTTTGGAGAAAACCATGGGAAAAAACTATGGGCTGGTTTGTGGTTTTGTTTAGTTTAATGTAGAGGGTCCCAAACCTAAATAATAAACAATTCCATCTCATTTCCTATATATACCCAACCAAGATCCAACAACCTCCTCACTGAAAGCCTTTAGAGTTATTCCAACCTCTGCCCTACTCTCTATATAATCCTCTCAAGGTTCCCCATGCTCCCAAGAATCCTCTCTCAAGCCTCTCTGAAGCCTTTGGAAGCACACTTCCATGTAAGGGTTTTTTCTTCCTTTCCCATTTTGTCCAATATTCGTTAAGTTGTTATGACCTATTAATTTAAATTATAAATGTTATTGTATGGTTTAAAACCTCTCCCATACTGTCCTCTTTATGTTTGAATTATGAGAGACCCCTTTCTCTCTCAATAAATGTCTCCCATGTACACCAATTACTATGCCAAAATTCGGAAAGGAATTTATCTCTCATCACTTACATTCAAGCAATTATTTTTGTGTCATGAATCTAAATTCCATTATAATTTTTGGGACATGTATATATATGACCCCATTACTGTCCATTTCATGCACATATTATGAGACAACCCTTTCTCTCTCATAAACCATTTTTATGAATTCTTATGTCATTCTGTTACGCTACTAAAAGTGCACCAATTTTCCAAGCCAATGTCATTGTGTAGTAAATAACTTTCCCATTTCTCTATCAAGTGTATTCACCTTTATACACATTTACTTATTGTTTAAAGAGTGTCATTTATGTATTCCATATTCTTTTATCATTGAATAAAAGATTATGTTGAATGATTCAATGTTTTAGGATCCATGTGGCACACTTATGCGTGAAATGAAATGTTTAAGAAGGGTTCGCCCTTATAGAACTCCAATGCATTAGGTAATGTATAGTATCATGATATGTCATGTGCAATGGGTGTTTACTCATCCTAATTCAAGTGCAACTATAATTTACTCGTTCTTCCTGTGTAGTGAGGGTTTATTCATGCTCTTTGTGCAATGAGCCTTGGCTTATGCCAATTCCACATTAAGTGTTGTTACCATATTTCCATGTTATGATTATCATGATTTATCATCCCTTTATGTTTAGGCTTCTCTTGTGCTCTATTTATATTCCTATTATCTAACATGTATTGTATTCTTCATGTTATTCCATGATTATTCCCTTATAAGGATTTATAGCTCAACCTTTTCTTATGTGTGTCCTCGGGTTATCCCATGCAATGCTAAGTACGAGAGAATGTAGTGGTCATGTAAAGGAAGTTTTCAATAAAGATGTTTTATTTCATGTTTTAAGATATTATTTGATGATCCTATGCCCCAAATACACTATACCTCTTAATATTCCATGTTGTATCAAGTGAAGATTTTATGCAATAAATTATTTTCAGTGTGTAATAAAAAGCCGGGTTCTCATAGTTGGTATCAGAGGATAGGTTTAGTTATTTTTTTGATTAGGATGAGAAAAACCTAGTGAATCCTTAGAGACAAGACTATGTATAATAAAAATAGACCTATGTTTTTGTGAGTATTGATTAAGTGGTTTATCAAGAAAATAAATCTATGTCTGGATATGAGCAGGTAGAGGCGACTCTGGAACCGATGTATCCTAGGGGTAAACCCCGAATATACCACTTTGAGCTAGACTGGAACATGAACTGGGGCATGGAAATGGGACTTTCTACACTCTTGGTTACGACAATCTCGTGGGATATGATTTGGTACATTCATAAGCTTAGTATGAACCATTATTAAGGGAATTAAAAAAATCCCAATGAATATATGTTAGAAAGTAGATCATGGATAACATATATTGAAGCCAATAGATTCATATCTTTAGGAAATAAAAGTTATTTATAAGTCATTAGTTTTTATCATAATATTACCCTTTATGTGTTACCCCTAACATTCCTTGTATTCCATCCAATGGCCGGTAATAGGAGGGGTCGGGCTGACAACTGATGTGAAGATCAATGCGATGACTCTACTAATGAGATGCCCAATCCAATGGGAGCCGGAATTGCGAACTTTGTCACGATTATATCTTAGTTAACTCATGATTTTAATAGAAAAATGGGTCAATAGGAATGTTCAAACCCACCAACGAAAGAAGAAGTCACTATTGAGAGCTTCATGAGACAAAGACCTCCTACATTTAATGGATCATCTGATTCCTCAATCACCGAACTGTGGATCAACTCCATTGAAAAGAACTTATCCATCCTTTAATGTTCTGAAAAATAGAAGGTTCTTCTCGCTGCTTATCATATGGAGAGTGAAGCCAGTAAATGGTGTACATTGATCAAATATATGAAGACTGAGCAGGATATCTAGGCATTGGAATTGAAGGATTTCAAGAAGATATTTTTCGATAAATATTTTCCACGCACCCTCCGTATTAAGATGGAAAGGGACTTCCTTTCCCTCAAGAAAAAAGACGACGAATCCATCAGAGAATATGAGGAAAACTTATCAAGGCTTGAACGATTCGTCTCTATCTTTTTCGTTAACCCCTAATTCTAGGTTGACCACTTATTTGGTGGGATGAAGCCTAGCCTGCGGAAATCACTGGAGATCCGTGACTTCGACAAATATAAGAAAATTGTCTGATATGCCCTCAAGATTGAAATGGAGATCGAATAATCCCATGGGTATAATGGGGATAAGAAGCGTAAGGTGGAATTCAATGTTGGCGGACCGATGGATAAATCCAATGGTGCTAAGAAGATCCAGCAACCCACTTGACAAAGGTGCGGAAAGAAGAACCTCAGAAATTGCTTGAAGGGGATGAGGAAATGCTTCAGGTGTGGAAGTGAAGAGCACCTAGCTATTAATTGTTGGAAAGAAAAACTCGTGGCGCTGATAGAGGCAAGGAATTATCTGTTAAAATCTCAATGAGTTGTTCATTGATATAACTACAAATAACCCGGGCATATTGAAAATTAGTGCCATAAGCCAAGGGTTTTCGGAGGCAACCAACAACCTCCAAGGCAGCAAGGAAGATATTTTTTCATCACTTCCACTGAAGTGAACCCCAACAACGAAGTGGTGAAAAGTATTTTAGTTATTCATTTGAGAATAGTGAACTTGATTTTTGATTCTGGTTCAACACATTCTTCTATATCTCTAATGATTAGTAGAATAATCCCGACACCACAAAAACTAATGGATGTAAATTTTTCGGTGAGTACAGAAAATGGGGAAATCATTGAATCCCATGAATATAACTCCTCCCATGTTATAATACGTGGATTTAACTTCCCGGAGAACCTCTTCATACTCCCTCTATTGAAATTTTATGTAATTCTCGGCATGGATTGGCTTTCCTTATATAAGTCCAACATAAATTTCTTTGAGAGGGGAATCACTCTCCATATGGATAATTGACCCCCAATTCGGTACAAGTGCAAGGAGGATGATGAATCTTATTTAGTTCCATCATCTCAATGGTCGATATTACTGACCAGTGGACATGAGTATCTAGATTAGATGATTGAGTCCATGGAAGCAACCATCCTTGAAGAAATTTATATTGTGAGGGAATTCACTGAAGAAGAATTGCCTAGTCTTCCTCCTAGAAGAGAGGTTGAATTCTCAAATGAACTTTATACCTTGGCCGTTACCAATATCCAAGACTCCATATAGAATGGCTATCGTGGAGCTAGAAGAGATGAAGAAACAACTACATGAGAATATGGATAAAGGGTTTATATGACCAAGTGCTTCACCATGAGGTGATCCAGTCCACTTCGACAAGAAGAAGGATGGGTCAACGCGGCTTTGCATTGATTATCATGAGCTTAACAAAATCATGATAGAGAACAAGTATCCTCTTCCACGTATTGATGACTTATTTGATTAGCTTCATGGAGAACAATACTTCTCCAAGGTAGATTTGCGGTCGGAATATTATCAAGTAAGGGAGAAGAAGGAAGATGTCCCCAAGACTTCTTGTAGTACAAGATAGAGGAATTATGAATTCATAGTAATTCCTTTCGGACTAACTAATTCTCCAGCAATCTTCATTGAACTGATGAATTGAGTCATTAGAGATTCCCTTGAAAAATTTGTGGTTGTCTTTATAGATGATATTATTATATTCTCCAAAACCAAGGTGGATCATGAGGAGAATCTATGAACTGTACTAGAGGCCTTGCGGAAATAGAATCTCTATGCAAAGTACAACAAGTGTGAGTCCTGGTTGAAGTAGGTCTCATTCATAGGCCATATCATCAAAAGTAATGGGATATCAGTGGATCCCTCCAAGACAGATGCAATAGAGGGATTGCCGACGCCAACATCGGTAACAGTTATCCTTAACTTCTTGTGGTTAGCTGGATATTATCGACGATTTGTGATAAATTTCTCACGACTATCCAACCCTCTTACCAAGATAACTCGTAAGGGAGAAATGTTTTCTGGGAGTGGTGAATGCGAAGAAGATTCAAGGATTTGAAAATGAGGCTTGTCACTGCACCCATGCTCACTTTACCCACAACTGGAGAACTTTTTGTGGTATTCAGTGATGCTTTGAAGAAGGGCCTATGATGTGTGTTAATGAAAAATGACAAAGTCATTGCCTATTATTCAATGAAATTGAATTTTCCTGAATAGAACTATCCAACACATGACCTCGAGTTGGCTGCAGTGATTTTAGCTTTAAAAATTTGGTGGCATTATCTCTTTGGGGAGACGTGTGAAATATATACGAACCATGAATGCCTCAAGTATCTATTCACAAAGAAAGAGTTGAACATGAGCCAAAAATTATGGTTAGAACTGATCAAATACTATGATTGCTCAATCCATTACCACCCTGGGAAAGAGAAAAAGGTGGAAGATGCCCTATGGTGAAAGGACCCAACGATTCTATCAGTGATGAGAATTGTGAAATAACCAATCTTCTTAGACTTGATGATGATGGACATGGGAATCATAAAGAAGGGAACATCATCAATAATTTCACAAATGATTTCTCAGCCATCTCTTTTAGAATGGTTAAAGGATGCTCAAAAATATGATGTGGGAATTTCAGAAAAATTGGAAGCTATCAGAAAAGGAAAATCCTCGGAGTTTAATGTCAATGAAGATGGAATTGTGAGATTTTGGAAAAGACGATGCTTTCCACAAATTCCAGAGCTGAAGAAGGATATTTTGGATGATGCACATAGTTCAAATTTCTCTATTCACCTAGAAAACACAAAGATCTATCGAGATCTCATAGAGTATTTTAGGTGGGATAATATGAAGAAGTAGATCACTAAATATACATCAAAGTTCTTGGTGTGTCAGCAAGTGAAGGTAGAGAGGCAAAAGTCTAAGGGGATGATGAAACCATTGCCCATACCAAAATGTAAATGGGAGAACATAACCATGGACTTTGTCACCATATTTCCGAAGACATCCAAAGGCAACAATGAAATATAGGTTGTTGTGGATAGTCTTACAAAGGATGCACACTTCATTGTAATTCGGGAGGATTTCTAATTGGATCACCTAGCACGCATATATATCAGTACGACCTATCATCCTCAAACTGATGGCCAATCCGAGCGGACTATCCAAACACATGAGGAAATGTTGAGAGCATGATCAATGGAATTTATAGGAGGATGGGATCAACATCTTCATCTGGTTCAGTTCTCTTACAATAACTGTTTCCACTCGAGAATCCAAATGACAACTTATGAAGCTTTGAATTGAAGAGGTGAAGAACACCGACATATTGGGATGAAGTCTGTGAGTGTAAGCTACATGGACTAGAAATGGTTGAAGATATATTGGAGAAGGTGAAAACCATTCAGTAGCATATCAAGGCTACCCAGAGTCGGTAGAAGAGTTAAGCAGATAAACGTCGACTAGACCTAGAGATTAAGGGTGGAGACATGGTATTGCTACGCATATCTCCGTGGAAGGAGGTCATGAGGTTTGGAAGGAAAATGAATCTAGGTCCAACGTACATCGACCCCTTCATGATTCTTGATCGGGTCGGGGTTTTGGCCTATCAACTAGCACTTCCACATCCCATGGCCAATGTACATGATTTCTTTCATCTATCTCTCTTAAAAAAGTACATACCAGAACCTTCACATGTACACTCTTTAGATGTGGTATATTTAGAGGGAGATCTTTCCTATTAGGAGAAACCAATGAATATCTTAGATCGTAGGGAAAACATCCAACGAAATAAGACAACGCCCCTCATCTAGGTGTTGTGCCGAAAACAAAAGTTTGAAGAACCGATGTGGGAATCAGAGGAAATGATGAAGCAGAGTTACCCACATCTTTTGAGTATGGAAAAAAGAAATTCCGAGGGTGAAATTTCTTAAGGGGGGAAGATTGTAACATACCAAACATTCATTAATGTAAATTCCTCTTTGTCTTTTTAAATTTCTTATTATGTAAAATGGTTATATAAAACATATTCACTTCCTTGGTTTCATGTTTTTGAATTATGACCATTGCTAATATGCACATTGAATAGTGATAACATGATTATTATAAATATAGGGCTTTAACAATCCAATTTACTCAGACAAAGGAAGAGATGACCTTATCCAGTAGACTTTCTCCATATGAAGCCCGTTTGTCAGAGCTTGAGAAAGAGGTGGCGTCATTGGGATTCTCCCTTAACCAAGCCCAAGCCGAGCTTCGTCATGTTAAGCTCGAATGAGTCCGTCTACAGGAAATGTAGTAGTTGATAGATATCACCATGTGTGCAATGTTATCCAAGCCACCCCAAGTGGATGTCACCATCACGCACCTTACCCTTAGGTCTTATGTGGATGTTTTAACAGGTTATGTAACAAGACCCTAGTACTATGGTTATGTACATTATTTTTTTATACTTTCATTTTATTATTATCACCTTGTAAATAGTTTTTAAAGCACAAATAACATTTTTAGTAAATATTAAACTACGAAATCTATTTTGATGAATTAATGGATTTTTGAATTAAGTGATAGTTTAATAAAATATTATTATTATTATTAAATTAATTTTTATTAAATATAAATGATTGTATAATTATATGAATGAAAATGTAATTTTTATAATTATTTGAAAGGAAATTTTTTCAAAACCCATGAATTTTTTATGAATGTAAGTTTTTTTTAAAAGTGAAAATTCACTTATTTAAGAAATTATTTAAATAAAATGAATATTATTTTTGGAATTAGGACATCAAAATTATTGAATTGTGATATTTTCATAATCGTCTATGATAGTCATATTTTTGGGTAAAAATTAAATACTGTTTAAATATATAATGTGTTTTATGACATCATACTGACCCAATAGTGATGTAATAAAATACTATATGCTTTATTATTGGCCAATATATGTTTTAACATTAAAATAATGTGATTTTGGGTTTTCCTGACTTATTTTACAAAGAATTAATGGACCCTCGATGACTTATAAAACATTTTGTCATTTTAAATTGTTTTCCTTCAGTGTGTGAGTCACCTCCACATAATAAACACTATTATTTTTAGAATTTCGGACTTTGGACTTATAAAATATTTTTTTCCTCTCCCCTTGGGAAAAAACCATGGGAAAAAACCTTGGTTGGGTTTTTGGTTTTGTTTTTTTAATGTAAAGGGTCCCAAACCAAAATAATAAACAATTCCCTTTGCTTTCTTATATAAACCCATCCAAGATCTCACTTCCTCCTCACTCAAAGGAGTTTGTCCAACCCCTGCCCTAGTATCTCTATAATCCTCTAAAGGCGCCCCAAGCTCCCAAGTATCCTCTCTCAAGCCTTGCTCAAGCCTTTCGAAACACACATCCAAGTAATGGTTTTTCTCTCTCTTTCTCATTTTTGTCCTATATTTTTTAAGTTTTTATTCCCTTTTAATTTCAATTATAAATGTAGGGGTATGGTTTTTCACCTTCCTCATAATACCCTATTTATTTTTCAATTATGAGATACCACTTTCTCTCTAAATAAATTCCTCCCATGTACACCCGTTACTATGCTGAAATTCTGAATAGAATTTATCTCTCTTCACTTACATTCAAGAAATTATTTTTGTATCATGAATGCAAATCACATTATAATAGTTGGTAAATGAATGTATATGACCCCATTACTTTCCATTTAATATACATATGATAAGACACCCATTTATCTCTCATGAACTATTTTTATGAATTCTTACGTCGCGCCGTTACGCTGCCAAAATTGCATCAATTTTCCAAGCCAATGTCATTGTGTACTAAATTCCATTTCAATTTCTCTATCAATGATATTTACCTTTATGAACATTTACTTATTATTTAAATAGTTTCATTCATGTATTCCACATTAATTTATCTTTGAATAAATTATTATGTTGAATGATTTAATGTTTTATGATCCATGTGGCACACTTATGCATGAAATGAAATGTATAAGAAGGGTGAACCCTTATAGCGCTCCATTGCATTGGGTAAAGTATTGTATCATGATATGTCATGTGAAATGGGTGTTTACTCATTATAATTCAAGTTCAACGAGGATTTACTAGTGCTTCATGTGCAATGAGGGTTTACTCATACTCCATGTGCCATGAGCCTTGGCTCTTGCTAATTCCATGTTACCTATTGCTGCCACATTTCCATGTTATGATTATCATGTGTTATCAAGCCTGTATGTTTATGCTTCTATTATGCTCTATTTGTATTCCTATTATCTAACATGTGTTGTATTCCTCAAATTATTCCATGATTATTCCCTTACTGGGCTTCATTGCTCACCATTTTCTTATGCATGTCCTCAGGTTATCCCATGCAATGTTAAGTACGAGGGAATGTAGTGGTCATGTAAAGGAAGTTTTCAATAAACATGTTTTATTTCATGTTTCAAGTTGTTTTGTAATGATCATAAATCCCAAAGACACTAGACCTATCGATATTCCTTGTTTTATAAAGTTAATATTTTATGTAATAAATTATTTTAGTTGTGTAATAAAAAGCAGGGTTCTCATAGGTAAATGCTATAAATTTTTGAGAGAAGTCCACCAATCCCTTGAATGTCTAAAAGTCACAAGGTATCTTGAAAATGTGGTGGAATAAAGGAGAGAACCACCCATGCTCCAATTATAAAACAATATGGAGAAAGGGTTATATACTATCCAATAGATAAAACATATAGTCCTTGAGGGTTATCATTGTCATAAACCACCAAAGAAAATGGTGGATGTGAATGATTATTCCATCAATTATTCTAAAGTGTATCAAGAAAATTATGTCTTACAATGTACACTACCATTTCAATTAAGAATTTAAAATGTAATGTTTTATTCTAGTTCAATGTATTACTTTGTATCCTGAAATGTTTCTATAAATACTAAATAAACTCTATAGAACCTTCACGTATAGAAATTCATAAAAAGACCTAGTGGTGTAGTCATTTCAATCCAAATGTGGCAATCTTCTCTTACTGGAATATGTGGGAAGATTCTTTTAATTAATATCATGATACATCCCTTGGTGGAATCTAAGACTATAATGTTAATTGATTGATTATCATTGAATATAGAACACATTAACTATTAGGAAATTGAAATATGTTTTTATATTCTAATCAATCACTTGATCCTCTATAAATTTAATGAATATCTAGAATATCCCTATAACAATCCTTTAAAGATGTGGTTGTTGATTCCCTATAAAGAATCATACCTCTCTAAAAATGGTCAAGTTAATGGAAGGTATCAACCAATGGGAATTATTGTTGTGAGGGAATGTGATGATGTATTTATCAAATCGTTACCCAGACTTTCCCCAGATTACGAGGTTGATTCATCAATATAACTTGTGCAAGAAGATACTCTTATATCAAAATTTCCCTACAGGATGGCCCCAATAAAATTGGAGGAGTTAAATAATTAGTTAAAATATAATTTTGAAAATTTGTTAATATGACCAAGTGCAACACCAGGGGGTGTGCTAGTACACTTTTTCAAGATGAATGATGAATCAATGGATTTGTGTATCAATTTTTTGGAACTCAGACAGATCACCATAAAGAAAGAAAATCATCTTCCATGAATTGATGACTTGTTCAATAAAATATGAGGATATTCTGACTTATTGAAGATAGATCTTCAATTTTGATATCATAAAATAAATATGGGTAATTATGATAATTAGAAGACTCTATTCCTAATAAGGTATGTTAACTATGAGTTTCTAGTAATTCCCTTTATACATAATAATTCCCCTGAAATATTCATGGTTTTGATGAAGATATTATTTAGACATTACTGTAATAATTTTGTGCCATGTTTATCGATGATATTCTCATCTAATCCAGATAATGGAGTAACATGATGAACATATAAGGATTGTGTTATCATCTGTGATGATGGAAAAATTGTACATCAATTTTATAAAGTTATTCATTTTTATATATCACATTATTTTCTAGGGACATGTGATATCAAGTGTGGGAATTTCTATGGACCCTTATGAAATAGAGGCGACTGAGGAATAGACCATACCCTCTAGTGTAATAGAAATATTTTCTTTTCTGGATAAGCATGATACTAAAGATTTTTTTGATAAATATATCATGATTGTCTACCATAATTACTATGTTAACTATGAAAGGGGTAATTCATTTCTCTACGGATGAATATAAATAATTTTTCATGAAACAAATAAATATGATGATCGGTGGACTTGTACTGACATTACCATAATGTGATTAATTATTTTAAATATACAATGATGATTTAAATAAATGATTGGGGGTTTTAATCATGGGAAATTATATATTGATAGCCTATTACTCACATAAAATAAAGATCCATGACTAGAACTACCCAACACATTATCTGGAGCTAGTAGGTGTGATTTTTGGTTCGAAAATATGGCGGCACAACCTCAATGGGGAAGGGTGTGGAATATATAATGATAAAAGAGAATAAATGTAATATTCACACGAATTACATCCACATGAATCAAATTAGGTGGTTAGAGATACTCATGTACTATGATTTCTATATAAACTATCATCTTTGGAATGTAAAAAATGTAGCTGATGCCCTTTCAAGAAATGAACCTGCTCCTCTATCCATGAGGTGGATTGGGAAATACCCTGTAATCAGGGATATGAAAATTATGGATTTGGAAATCATAAAATCAAGGAATACATCCTACCATTCCAAAATTATTTCCCAACCATCTATGAATTAAAAGACAAGGAGGAACAAAGGGATGATATAGAGTTATAATAGAGGGTTAATGTAGTAAAGGAAGGGAATCCACAATTGTTTCATATCGATGGTAACAATGTCGTTTGGTTTGTATGGAGGATTTTTGGGCCTTCATATCTTGGGGTATGGAAATAGATATTGCATAATGCACATATCTCACAATTATCTACCCATCCACGTAGTACCAAGTTGTTTTGTGATTTTCGATAACACTTATCATTGGAAAACATGAAGAAAGTGATTTTAGATTATATCTTAAGGTTCTTGATATGTAAGCATGTCAATGTACAATGAAAAATATTCAAAGGGACAACAAGAACAATTCCAATACAAAAGTGCAAATTTAGTAATCTCACTATGGGATTTGTCACTGTTCTCCTGAATATATCGAAAGGAACCAATGAGATATGTGATGTGGTGTAACGACTCACCAAGACTTCCCACTTTATCACAATTTGGGTAGGCATATTACATGGGAAAAATACCATGATATATGCGAAGGAAGTGGTATCTTTTTATGGGGTTCCAATTTTGATCTTCCCTGATCATGATCCAAGTTTCACATCTAAATTCTGGACTATTTATCAACATGCCTCAAGTACTTAATTGAATTTATGAATGGCATATCACCCTAAAATTGATGGTCAAACTGTACAGAATATTTAGACACATGAAGACATGCTACGATCATGATAAATGGAATTTAAAGGTAGATGGAATCAATATTTCCCATTGGTGGAGTTCTCATAAAACAATTTATTCAACTCATGTATTCAGATGGATCCATATAATTCTCAGTAAGGATAGTAATATTTTACTCCAACCTATTAGGATGAATTTGGAGATTAAATATACATGGATATAATCTTGTGAGAGAGATGATAGAAAAGGTTCAATCCATACAACAGCATATCAATGATGCTAAGTGTCATCAAAATTGATATGTGGACAACGATCTAAGGGACATGGTGTTTAACATTGGAGACAAGGTATTCCTCAATTATCACCATGGAATATAGTCATGTGGTTTGGACACAATGGGAAGAAAATTCCAATGTACATTGGCCCCTTTGAGATAAATAATCACCTAGGATAAGTAGCCTATCAATTTTCACTTATAGTAAGTATGGATTAAATTCATGACATGATCTATGTATCACTCCTGAAGAAGTAGATATCATATCCCTCACATGTACTAAACGTAGAGGCGGTATAGCTGCAGGATGATATCTCTTATGAGGAGAATATGGAAAAGATCTTGGATCATAGAGATAAATTTCCTCTAAAATGGACTACCCACCTGGTCAAATTACTATGGCATAACCAAAAGTATGAAGAAGCGACTTTAGAACCAGAGGAGGCGATGAAGGAAAAATTCCCTCACTTGATTATGTAAAATAAAATTTCGGCGGAGCAATTTAAAAAGAGGGGAAGAATATAATGACCCAAACATTTATTAATGGAATTTATCCTTTATAATAATTATTTCATATAGAATAAATCACAAAAAATCACATATAGGCCACAATATAATCTTTTTAAATTAAGATTGAATGAAATAAGAGAATTTTTTAGAAATTAACGAACCTATACTGATGGAATTGTAACATGAAATTAAGAATAGTAATCCATAAAATATAATAGATACTTCACATATGAAATTATAAATAAACATTATTCATATTGTGAATGGTAATATAATATATTTATATAATGTAATAAGTAAATAATCATTTTGAAAATGATAAATATTGTTCTCATTTCTTTATAATTCATGAATATTTATTTATTGTTTTATAATTTATATAATGATTTAATATAATAAATATTCTCCTAAAATAATTTTTGAAATTAATATTTTTTTGTCTTATTATTAGAAGATAGTTTAATGAAACCTTATTTAATATTTCAGTGTCCGAAAATAAGTTATAATTTGAAAATTGGTATTTGTCAAGTAAATAATTATTTTATAAAAAAAGAAAATTTATCATATTTATGATATTATATTCATAAAATAGATTTATTTTTTTTGAATTCTAGGCCTAAAAAAGTGGTTATGGTGAATTTTGGGAATTTTTAAAAATACTTGAATTTTTGGTCAATAGTAAAATATGATAAATTATAATATAAGTTAAATACATGAATTATTGATTAATAGATGATTTATGGCTAATTTAATCCCATAATCATGAAATCTCAATTATTTTTTCAATATATTTACTTATAATTTCTAAAATATTTTATTTCATTAGTCAAAACTACAAACTAATCAATAAAAAATTACAAAACACCCCTCTCCTCTACCATAAATAATGCCCATCACAATCTCATTTCCTTACACCTTTAAAGATCTGATATATATTCAAATTCTTCCTAACCCTATTCCAAATCTCCTACCACCTGTCTATGATCTCTTGGTATCATCAACATACCAATCCTTTTTCCCTGTGGAGGTTCTCAAGGAGGTGAAATTCAATAGGTAAGTCTCAATTTATTTTCAGTTTCATTTGTCATACTTTCATCTCCTCACCTACTCTATAAAGATGTGCATGAGAAATACAGAATATTTTACATTCTAGAATTATGTCTTGATAATTTAATATCATCCATAAAACCCATTCTCCTCTCTTTTATTTTAAAGATGAAATCATCCCTCGTGATGAGTCAATTTACCGACATCATGGATAATGCATTTTCATTTTCCTTTAATTCCTTCAGTGGTATTTATAAAAAAAATATTGGTTAGTAAATATTATAAAATTTATGTAATAATTGTTTTTATTTCATGAATAAAACTTATATGAATAATAATAAATAATGGTACAAAATTTTTTTTTGATATTCAAAACAACCGCCAAAAAATATAAATTATTATCGCTAACTTTTTATTGAATGATTTTTCCTTATAACATAAATCCAAATGATTTATAAGAATAATTAATCTTATAGAATTTAATTAATAAAATATAATCTCAAATATAGAGAATCATGATTATTTGACATGAACATGCATACAGATCTACAAGCGATCTGATGAAGAAACCCACAAAAAAACACTCTCGAACAATGAAATTAAACTCTATAAATCATGAAAAGTCTATAAATTAACATAATAAAACGAAAATAATTAAAATAAATATAATATAGGATATATATTTTTTAGTTAATTAATTTAATTTTATTATCATGGATATCAAATAGAAGAATTCATTCAGACATAAGGTAACAAGAATTCTTGATCCAAACTCTCTTTATTTTGGTTTTATCTTTTACACCTCATTCTCAATACAGATGTTAATTTATTTTTCTATAAATAACATTTATTTTTTTATTTCCCTTTATTTTTTTGTGATATAAATTATTCCATTATAGTTTTAGGACAAATTAATTGATTCTTTAAAATGAACTAATCAGTCTAAAAAACACACCTTTTACTTTTCATGAGATTGTTTCTTCTTCAATCAAGATTGGAACCAAGCATATTATTTAACATAATACAGGGAACTCCATATATTATAAAAAATTATTTATAAAATGAAAACCATTCGTTTATATGGGTTATTTTATGTACAATACTGATATATGTTCTATTTGGCATGCATGGTAATGTAAATGTTATGATTTGTTGGGTCCAAGCAAAATTATATAGTGAAATTGAATGTTATAATGTGAAGGTTCACCCATAATTATATAGCACTCTAATTAATTAGGTAACATGATGAATCTCTTGTGATAAAGTAAAATATTCATGAAAATTATTCAACCTTTTTTCACAATTGTGTGTTGTGG
This sequence comes from Viscum album, assembly GCA_963277665.1. NCBI lineage: Eukaryota > Viridiplantae > Streptophyta > Magnoliopsida > Santalales > Viscaceae > Viscum > Viscum album. The sequence continues at coordinate 1,433,413,975 of OY728151.1, read as the reverse complement.
TTTACCACTAATATAGGAGGTTTCATTTTTATATATTCCCACATTCCATGACTTTATATTTTTATTCCTCGCATGATCATGATTATGATGCCAATATAATGTTATGACGATGTTTTTTATTATCACCCTAATGTTATATTTATATGTGACCTTATCAATCCTAATAATATTTTTTTAACTCAACCCTTTCATTGATGTATATCTTCCACTGATTACTTTTACCTTGGAGAACGCAAGGCCACTAGGAATATATAGAAGAAAGAATTAAAATAAAATTTATCTATTTTTTTAAGTGTTATGTATGGTTCTAATTTTCCAAATACACTAATACATTGGATACTAGTTTTTAATTCATGTTGTTTGATTATCTTTAAAATGATGTAACAATCATGTATGAAAATGTAGGGTCATTATATATATTCCATGAAAATTATCAATTAGTGCATTAAATGAAAGAATGTTTTAGTGAAGAGAAATTGGGACGAGACCCATAACATAAATCCCACATTATTCATAAGCACTATAGCCTCTGATATAATAAATTTTTATTTATTAAAATTTAATAATAAAATATATCTATACATTTATATTCATATATTATCCACTTATATCATTTAATCACCTTTTCAATAATAGTTATATAATAATGTCATCATTTTGGTTGTTAATTGATTATTTGTTCATGTATGTTTTGGATCAGCAGTTATATTCCTTGTACATTGAACATGTTTACTCCTTATACAGAATTTTAATCATGATATAATTATCATATATAGTAATTATATATATTTATGTCCAATAATTTAAGGATGTGATTGAAAATGAGTTACATCACTATGTGGAGATGGTAGTCCATGCGTATGGACAATTTGTGATTCCATTTTTTATTGATGGTATTAAATAAAGGTAGATGATAATTAAATATTATAGAACAATTATTTCATCATAAATATCTTATATGATCATTAAATCTATTCTAGTTACCATCTAAGTAAATTGGAAATTTAATAACAAATTGCATTTCATCATGGAGGGGGTAGTCCTCACATATAAAAGAGTGATACTATAATTTTATAATAGATAAAAAGGTAATAAGTTAGAATGATAGTATAATTACATATTAATTATTATTTCTTAATTATCATATGTACACATTAAAACCTTTATAAAAACAAACCATGAATGATGGTGGTGGAAAATGAGTTTTATCGAGGGATACTTTCATATTATATTTTATTGAAAAGTGTTTTTAAATTGTTTTCAATCATAAAAATAAAATATATTTATATTTATGAAACTGTACGAATAATTTTTTGACGGATAAATGAAATTTTTTGGAATTAAAATAACTATTCGATTGAAAGTGATTAGTTTTGATCTCTATCTATTCTTTGATAGAACTAATTTATCTAAAACCTTAACACACAAAGTGTTAGTATTAATAGAATTACATAAGATATTGAATTAAGTTAGGGATTCTAGGAATGTTTTTAATTATTTATTTCCCATGATATAAGGATACAATGGAGTGAACAATGGAGGAGAAGTTGTCCCTTTTATAAGTGAGGGAGTGACACAAATTCAACTTCTTAAAAGATTTCTATTATTTAAGGTAATTTTAATGTTAAAATTGATATGATGATAATAGATTAAAATTTGGATGGGAAAATGATAAAAAATATTCCTACAATAAAAAAGTTTCATGTTTGGGTGGAAATATTAACCTTATCTGATAATTTAACCCCACTATGAACTCATTCAAACCATAAATGTGGTAACAAAATTTTACTATTTTCTCTATTAACTATGCCAAAAATTAAGTTTACAATATTGAAATATATTAGTTATTATAATTTAAATTATGTAATCTAGTTTACTAGAGACAATTTCAATAAGTGGATGAATTAAATTTTAATTAAGTATGACAACCCAGTTCTTTATTACACACTTAATAAAGTTTTATTACATAGAAAAAATCACTTGATAAAACATAGAATATCTATAGTTCTAGTGTCATTGGGCCTTATGATCATTACATAACAACTCAAAACATAGGATGCAATATCTTCTTGAAAACATCCTTTACAAGACAACTACATTCCCCCGTACTTAGAATTGCAGGGGATAACCTGAGGACATGTATTTTAAAAGGTTGAGCTATAAAGACTAGTAAGGGAGTGAACAAGGAATAACATGAAATATAACATACATGTTTGTAGACAGGTATATCAATATATCATATGATAATCATGAACATAATGGAATGATAAAACATGATTAACATAACATGGAAATGTGGTAATAACATTTAACATGATTTTAGCATGAGCGAAGGATCAATGAAAATGTATCACGAGTATACCCTCATTGAACATGAATTATAATGATTAAAACCTCATTTCACTTGATGTATCATGATACTAATCTTCACCCAATTCATTGGAGCACTATCAAGGGAACCCTTTTTAAACATTTCATTTCATGCATAAATGTGCCAAATGGACCATATAACATGGATTCATTAAACATCATTATTTATTTCACGATAAAAGAATTGTGGAATTAATACATGAATAACTATAATCAATATGTAAATGTTCATAAATTTGAATATCCTTGATAGAGAAATGGGCATGGTATTCACTACACAATGACATTGGCTTGGAAAATCGTGGTGCAATTCCAACTGCGTAATAACATGACATAAGAATTCATAAAGTGTCTGATGATAGAGAAATTGGGGTATCATCATATTTATACCGAAATAGACAGTTATTTGGTCATATATATATATTTCCCAACAAATATAATAGAAACTAGACTCATAATACAAAACAATTTCTTGAACATGATTGAGAGGAGAGAATTTTCTTATAGAATTTCGGCATGGTAATGGATGTACATGGAAGGAATTAATGAGGGAGAAAGAGGTCTAACATCATTTCAAAAATAAATAGGTCAATTTGAGGAAGGGGAAAAATAATTCCCCATCATTTTTAATTGATACTAAAAGGGTATAAAAACATAATGAAATTAAGACAAAAATGAGAAAAGAGGGAATCTCTAACTTGGAAGTGTGGTCCAAAAGGCTCGGGTGAGGCTTATGAGATAATTCATGGGAGGTTGGGAGGATTATAGAGATATGGGGGAAGAGTTTGGAAGAACACAAAATGATTTGAGTGAAGTGGAAGTGGGAACTTGGGTGGGTTTATATAGGAGAGTAGAGGGAATTTTGTATTATTTTGGTTTGGGTCACCACACATTAAACTAATCAATAAGAAAAACCAGCACATGGTTTTTCCCATAGTTTTTTCCAAATGGTATAGGAAAACAATATTTTATAAGGAAAATGGCTGAACATCTTAAAATCATCGGGATTCATATGTGGAGGTGGGTTACACTCTCATGGAAATTCATTTAAAAAGTGAAAATGTCTTATAACTCATGGAGGGTCCACTAATATTTTGTAAAATAGATTAAACAAACCTATAATAACCATATTTTAATGGTAAAACATATATCATCCGAAAATATAATTTATAGTATTTTATTACATCACTATTGGGTCATTATGATGTTATCAAACACATTATACATTTAAATAGTATTTAATTTTTTACCCAAAAAATCGAATTTCTCCTAATATTATGAAAAATTCACCGTTGGATAATTTTGACATCCTAATTCCAAAAAAAATATTAATTTTATCTAAATATTTCAATTTTTACATTTAAAATAAAAAATGTAATTTATAGAAAATTCATGGGATTTGACAAAAACGGCTTTCAAACAATAATAAAAATTACATTTTCATCCACAAAATTAGACGATCATTTATATTTAATAAAAATAAATTTTATAATAATGATAATATTTTATTAAAATATAATTTAATTCATAAAACCATTAATTCATCAAAATATATTTCTTAGTTGAATATAAATAGAAAATACTATTTTTTCTTTAAAAACTATCTACAAAGAGACAATAATAAAATGAATGTATATTAACTATTATATAAAAAATAATTCACATATTAATAATTCTAAGGTCATTCTACATAACCACTTTTAACACCTTCATAATACCGAAGGGTCAGGCATGCGATGGTGATAGAATCTTGGACTGGCTCAGATAACATTACTTCGGTGGTAATCTCAATCAACTTCCACTTATATCGTAGGTCATTCCGTTTGAGCATAATGTGTTGATTCTCACCTTGGACTTGGGCATGAGAGATGCCCAATGAAGCCACCTCCATTATATGCTCTGAAAAATGGTCTTTATATGGGGAAAGTCTACTAGATGAGGCTATCGCTTCCTTGGTCTGAGTAAATTGGATTTTTTAGAGCCCTATATTTATACTAATAATGTGATCACTGTTTGATGACTATATTAGAAAAAATCACAATTCATAATGGTATTTTAAAATCTAAAAAACAATAAACCAAAGAATTTCACATTTTATGTAATAAGGAATTTAATTAGATCAAGAAGAATTTCACTAATGAAAGTTTAGGTCTTAACAATATTCCCCCCCTTAAGAAATTTCTCCCTCAAATTTCTTTTTACCGCACTAAAATAGATGTGGGTAACATTCCTTCATCATTTCCTATAATTACCATGTCGGTTTTTCCAACTTGTGGTTTCTTCACAACACCTTGATGAGGGGCATTGTCTTTTTTCATATAAATTTTTCTCTATTATCTAAGATCTTAAATATTTTATCCTTATAAGAATGATCATCCACTAACTATACCACCTCTGTAGATAGTACATGTGAAGGGTTTGGTATGTACTTCCTTAAAAGGGATACATGAAAGACATCATGTACTTTGTCCATTACAGGTGGAAGTTCCAGTCAATAGGCCACAGCCTCGACACACTCAAGAATCTCGAAGGGGACGATGTACCAAGGACTTAACCTACCTTTCTTACCAAACCTCATAACCCTCTTTCATTGAGATATGTGTAGAAATACCATGTGTCCAACTTTAAACTCCAGGTCTCATCGATGGTAATCTGTAAAACTCTTCTGTTTACTTTGGGCATCCTTGAAATGCTGCTGAATGGTTTTTACCTTCTCCACCATTTCTTCGTCCATTTCTGTTCCTAGCATCTTACTTTCACTGACACAATCTTATTTCGCCGATGTTCTACACCTTTTCAATAAAAGTCATCATATGGTTCCATTTGGATGCTTGAATGGAAACTGTTATTATAGGAGAAGTCAACTAGTGGATGATGTTGGTCCCATCCTACTTTTAAGTGTATTGATAAACCTCTCAACATGTCCTTAAATGTTTGAATAGTTTGCTCAAAGTGGCCATCATTTTGAGGATGATAGTCCATACATGAGTTCAGTTTAGTATCCAGAGCATGTTGAAGACTCTTCCAAAACATAGAGGTGAATCTTAGATCTTGATCGGATACAATAGATAGTGGTACACCATGCAGCCTTGCAACTTATTTGATGTAAATCTGTTCAAGTTGATCTAGTGATAAGTCCTCTCAAATCACGATAAAGAGAGATATCTTGGATAGACGATCCACAATGATGTATATGGCATTGTTTCATCTGGATGTCCTTCAAAGTCTAGTGAAAAGTCCATGTTAATGTTGTCCCACATCTATGATGGTATGGGTAGTGGTTTACTTATACCATTATACTTTTGCCTCTCAGCCTTGACTTACTGACATACCAATCCCTTTAATGTATATTCCACAATCTCCCTTTTCATATTGTCCCAACAAAAGATTTCTCGAAGATCTAGATAAATCCTTGTGCTCCATGGGTGACAAGAATGGGTTGAGCTATATGAGTCATCCAGAAGCTCCTTATTTATATCTAGATTAGATGGTACACATAATCATGACCCAAATCTCACGATTCCATCCTTGTCAACCACGAACACTGAGGATTTCCAATTTTTGAAAGCATTCACCCTTTTCAGAATTCCCAGATCCTTCTTTTGAGCATCAATTATTTTCTCCATGTTGGACGGTTGATCAATCATTTGAGAAATGATTTAATATGTTCCTCTGTTAATTATTCCCATGTCCATATTCTGCAAATCTAAGAATATTGGATCCTTTCAATTCTCATCAATGATATAGATGCATGATCTTTTCTACGTAGAGCATCCACCACCTTTTTCTCTATCCCAGGGTGGTAATGGATTGAGAAATCATAGTCATTGATCATCTCTATCCATCTTAGTTGGAGAATGTTAAACTCTTTCTGTGTGAATATATACTTGAGTCTTTTTTGTTCCATATATATTTCACACTTCTCCCCAAAGAGATTATGCCACCAAATGTTCTAAGCGAAGATCACCGGGGCCAACTCAAGATAATGTGTTGGATATTTCTTCTCATGAACTTTCAATTACCTTGAAGCATAGTCAATGAATTTTTAATTGTTCATCAACACACATCCCATGCCCTTTTTCGAGGCGTCACTAAATACCACAAAAGTTTTCCACTTATCGGTATTGTGAGCACAGGCGCATTGATAATCATACTTTTTATCTCTTTGATGCATTCTTCATATTAATCACTCCACCAAATGTTTAATCCCTACCGAGTTAGCATGGTAAGAGGGTTGGAAAATCATCATAAATTTCTCAAAAATCGTCAATAATATCAAGTTAACCCCAAGAAGCATCATATATCCATTACCAATTTTGGCCTCGGCCATCCTTCTATCACAAGTGTCTTGGAGGGATCCACAGATATCCTATTTCCTAGGATTATTTTTCCAAGGAATGATACCTCCTTCAACCATAACTCACACATTCTGTAATTTTCATAGAGCTTCTCCTTCCACAAGGTCTCTAGTACAGTTCTTAGATGCTCCTCATGATCATTATATGTTTCGGATTATATTATAATATCATCTATAAAGACTACCAAAAATTTGTCGAGGTAATCTCTAAAGACTCAATTCATCAAGTCCATGATGATTTTTGGATCAATAGTTAGTCCGAAAGGAATTAATATGAATTCATATATCATGTATCTTGTACGAAAAGAAATCTTGGGGATATCTTCTTTCATCACCCTTACATGATAGTATCCAGACCGAAAGTCCACCTTGGAGAAGTATTGTGCTCCATGTAGCTGATCGAACAAGTCAACAATTCGTGGGAGAGGATACTTTTTATTTAGCGTGATTTTTTGAGCTCATGATAATCTATGTAAAGGCACTTTGACCTGTCCTTCTACTTGACTAAGAGGACTAGTGCACCACATGGTGAGGCACTTGGGCATATAAACCCTTTATCTAGATTCTCTTGTAGTTGGTTTTTCATATCCTCAAGCTCCAAAACTACCATTCAATATGGGGTCTTGGATATTTGTAATGCCCTAGGTATAAAATCAATTTAGAATTCAACTTCTCTTCAACGAGGAAGACTATAAAATTCTTCAGGAAACACATCCAAAAATTACTCACAACAGGCATGTATTCAAGGATGATTGCTTCCTTGGACTCAATCATCTGATCCAGATATGCGTACTCATAGGGCAGTAATATCCATTCTTGAGATGATGGAGAAAAATAGGATTCATCTTCATCCTTTCACTTGTATATAATCAGAGGTCAATTCTCATCATGGAGAGTGATTTCCCTCTCCAAAACTTTATATTGAATTTATATAAGGAAAGCCAATCCATGATGATAATTGCATCAAATTACACCAGAGGGATTATGATAAGGTTTGGAGGTATTTTCAGTCCACATATTATGTCAGGGGAGGAGTAATATTCTTGGGATGCGATGATTTCCCCATTTTCCATACTCACCGACATATTTACATCCTTGATTTATGGTTGTGCAAGGATTGTTCTACTAAACATTTGAGATATTAAATAATGTGTTGAACTATAATAAAAAAGTATGTTTACAATTCTTGAATGAATAACTAGTGTACCTGTCACCACATCATTGTCAGGGTTCACATCAGTGGTAGTGATGGAAATAGATTTCCCTTGCTACATAATAGGTTGATGGTTGCCTCTGACATCCCTTGTCGTAGGGAAATGATTTTCAATGTGCCCTATTTCTTTATAGTTGAAGCAACGAACAACATGCTAAGTGTTGAACAAAGCATTCTTCTCCTCTATCATAGCCAGAATTTTTTCTTGTGGACAGTAAATAGCTAGGTGCCCTTCTCTTCCACACCTAATGTGTTTCCTCATCCCCTTCAAGAAATTTTTTGGGCGACTCTATCTAAACTGTTGGCAAGTGGGGTGCTAGTTTTTCTTAGAACCATTTGATTTATCCATCGAACTGCTAGAATTGATTTCCATCTCACGCTTATTACCCCCTTGATACCCGTGAGATTCCAAATCTCCATTTCAACTTTGAGGGCTTATCAGACAATTTTCTCATTGTTGTCGATGTCACGAATCACTAGATCCTTTCACATGCTAGGTTTCATCCCACCAAAGAAGTTTTCAACCAAGAATTCGGGGGTAATGAAAAATCTTGATGCATATCATTCAATGCTTGTGATGTTTTCTTCATATGCTATGATAGATTCGTCAGCTTTATTCTTAAGGGTAACGAAGTCCTGTTCGATCTTAATTTGAAGTGTGCGCAAAAAATATTGAAAAAAAATCTTCTGAAAGACCTTCCACTCCAATGCCTCGATCTACACCTCAGGATTTATGTTTTTGATCAATTTCCACCATTGATCAGATTCACCCTCCATACGATAAGCAGCTAGAAGAACACTCTCATGTTAGGAACATTGAAGGATGGAGAAGATCATCTCAATGGAATTGATCCATTGTTCAAAAATTGAGGGTTCAGATGATCTATTAAAATTTGGATTCCTTTTTCTATTGAATCTATCAATAGTGACTTGTTATTTCTTGGGGGGGGGTGAAACTTTCTCTTGACCCATGTTTCTATTCAAATCTTGAGTAAACTGAAAGGGAAGCAAGACGAAGTTCGTGATTCCTGCTCGCATTGGATTGGGCATCTCATTAGCACAATCAACACATTGATCATCACATCTATTGTTAGCTTGAGTCCTCCTATTACTGCCCATTTTTTGAAATAAAATGAATTTTAGGTGTAACAATAAAGTCTAATCCATGGAGAAAAACATATAACTTATAAATTAATTTTATTCCTTCACTTATCAATCTATAGGCTTTAATCTATGCTATTCATGATCTATATTCTATCATATATTCTTTGGGGAATTTTTTAGTTGCCTTAATAAGGGTTCATGATAAGTTTATTAATTTACCAAATCATTTCCTCATGGTGTGTCATAACCAAGATTGATGAAAAGCCTATTGTTGTGTACTCGGATACCCCAGGTCAAGCCTGAAACTCATGGTCAGGGTTTTCACCCCTACGTACATATGTGCTAGAGCCGCCTCTACCTACACGTATCTAGATAGGGATGCATTTTCTTGATAAAACACATCCTCAATACTAACCAAAACATATGGATGTAGTTATTACACTTAGTATTGTCTCTATGGATTTATAATGGTTTTCTAATCCTAATCCCAAAAATAACTAAATCGGTCCTCTAATACCAACTATGACAACCCTGTTCTTTAATACACAAATAAACATGATTTATTACATAGAAAACATCACTAGATATAAGATAAAATATTGATAAGTCTAGTGTATTTGGGGATTAGCAACATTAAATATCAACTTAAAACATTGGATGCAACATCTTATTGAAAACATCCTTTACATGACCACTACATTCCCTCGTACATAGCATTGTATGGGATAACCGTAGGACATGCATAAGAAATGGGTGAGCTATAAAGCCAAGTAATGGAGTGAACAAGGCATTACATGAATGAAAAATACATGTTTTGAAATAGGAATTTCAACATAGAATAAAATAATCATGAACATAAAGGCATGATATAACATTATTAACATAACATGGAAATCTGGAAACAACATTTAACATGATTTTAGCAATATCCAAGGCTCATTACACATGGAGCATGATTAAAACCTCATTTAATTTGAATTACAATGAGTAAAACCTCATTTTAACTTGACATATCATGATACTAATATTTACCCAATGCATTGGAGTGATATCAGGGAACACCTTTCTTAAACATTTCATTTCATGCATAAATGTGCCACATGGATCATATAACATGGATTCATTAAACCTCATAATTTATTTCATGATGAAGGAAAAGTGAAATTAATTCATAAAACACTATAATCAATACATTTATGAGCATAATGGTGAATACCCTTGATAGTGAAATGGGCATGGTACACACTACACGATGACATTGGCTTGGAAAATTACGGTGCAATTTTGGCAGCGTAACGACGTGACATAAGAATTCATAAAAATCTTTGATGAGAGGAGAAATTGGATTCTAATAATATGTAAATGAATTTTAAATTAACGGGGTCATATAGATAAATATTCCAATCAATGTAATGTAAATTATACTCATAATAAAAAAGCATTTCATGAAAGTGAAGGAGAAGATATAATTTCTTTATGGAATTTTTGGCATGGTAATGGGTGTACACTGAAGAAATTAATGAGAGTGAAATAGGTATCTCATCATTTAGAACATAAATTGGGAAGTATTGGGTATGTGATAAATCATACCCCAACATTTCTAATTTAAATCAAAAGGGTATAATCACATAATGAAATTGAGACAAAAATGAGAAAAGAGGAAATCTCTTAAACGGAAGTATGATCCCAATAGACCGAGAGAGGGTTGAGAGTGGATTCTTGGGACATTGGGACCCCATGGGAGGATTATATAAAGATTAGGGTAGAGGGCGGAATATCTCAAAAATATTTTAGGGAAGAGGATGTGGGATCATGGGTGGGTTTATATAGGAAAGGATAGGGAATTTTTTATTATTTAGGTTTGGGTCACCACACATTGAACTAATCAATAAAACAAACCATCCAATGGTTTTTGCCCAATGGGAGTGAAAATATATATTTTATAATGCCAATGGCCTAACTTCTTAAAATAATATAGTATCTTATGTTGAAGTGAGTCACACTTTCAAGGAAATTCATTTAAAAATTAAAAATGTTTTATAACACTTAGAGGGTCCACTATTGTTTTGTAAAATAAATCATGAAAACGTAAAATCACATTCTATTAGTGGTAAAACATATTTTATCTGAATATATCATTTATATTATTTTATTACATCAGTATTGGGTCTTTATGATGTCATAAAACACATTATACATTTTAACGGTATTTAATTTTTTACCCAAAAATTTTACTGTCTTGGAAAATTATGAAAAATTTACTATTGGATAATTTCGACATCCTATTTCAAAAAATAATAGTAATTTTATCTTAATAATTTTCTAAATATGTGAATTTTTATGTTTTAAATAAATACTCTCATTTATAAAAAATTCTTGGGTTTTGACAAAAATGTCTTTCAAACCTTAATAAATATTACAATTGCATTCAAAAAATTATACGATAATTTATATTTAATAAAAAGTAATTTAATAATAATAATAATAATAATATTTTATTAAAATATAATTTAATTAAAAATTCCATTAATTCATTAAAATATATTTTCAATCGAATATTAACTAAAAACACTATTTGTTCTTTATAAACTATTTACAATGTGACAATAATAAAATAAATTTATATACATTATTATATAAAAAATAATGCCCATATTAATAATGCTAGGGTATTGTTACATAAACTCTTATAAATCCCATGTAATACTAAAGGGTCAGGTGTGTGATGTTGACAGAATCAAGGGGTGGCTCTTATAACATTACACGGGTGTTAATCTCTATCAACTTCCACTTCTCTCATAGGCGGTTATGTTCGAGCTTAACATCTGGAAGTTCAGCTTGGGATTGGTCAAGATCGAAGCCCAATGATTCCACCTCCTTTTTGAGCTCCAAAAAATGGGCTTCATATAGGGAATGTCTATTTGATGGGGCCATCACTTCCTTTGTCTGAGTAAATTGGATTTTTTAAAGCCCTATATTTGTACTAATCATGTGATCAATGTTCAACAGCTACATTAGAAATAGTCACAAATCTTAATAGGATTTAAAAATTACAAAACATAAAACCAAAGAAGCTCACATTTTATATAAACATTTTACATAATAAGATATTTAATTATATCATGAGTAATTATCATTAATGAAAGTTTGGGTCGTTACATTAAGCGCACAAATTGCAATGAAAACCCATTTTCAATAGAAGATGGATTCAGCATAAAATTTAATTCACTTCAATTCTTTGTTATGTAAACACCCAAATAAATAATTTCAAAATAATATATTTAATTTATGATCTAAAAATTTCATTATAACCATCAATAAATAAAAATTAAATTAATTTATTAAGATAAAAACACATTTTCTTCATAAAATGGTTTTTTAGATGAATAGGTTTTCACGACCAAACACTATCTGACACCAAAATCATGTATAATGAATATTAAAATGTATTTAATTATACTATTTGAAATTAAAGGATAATTAGGTTACATTAGAATAAATTCAAAACATAACGAGACATTTAATTTACAATAAATGATAATTTTTACAGAAATATTTGTTTTCACTAGTACTGGATAAGATATATATTTAGAAAAATATTAAAAAATTACAGAAGGATAATATTTGAATTGTGATTTTAAAAATGATATTCATTTTGTAACACCCCGAGATTTTATGAAAAATTTTATTTTAATTTCATTAATGTCTTGTGTTGTATTCTACACCAAGATTACCTTGCGCTATACGCAACACCGTATTAGCTTGCAGTATACGCAACATTATTTTTGGACCGTGCTACACACAATTTTGATAATAGTTATTCTATGCAACATTGAGAATATATATATATATTAAATGTATAAATGAAATATGGTTGGATTCTGTTATATGAAACAACGAAGGATTCTTTCACAACACGGAACCCTGACTTGGCTTGCATTACACGCAATCACGACCTTCCTCGATAGCGTGTGTTGTACGCAATACCAGGTTTTAATAAACAATGATATATTATTATAATATTGTCATGAACTAGCCGTTATGAATAGTATTAACTAAATTTTGAATTTTATAACATTATTATTAATCTTACACATTTTCTAAAACATGGTATAAGAACAAAATAAATTTTTCGGGTAAAATAAGTATTTTTCAAAAAATGCAGTTTTGCCGCCTTTTGATGGTGCACCCACTTTAAATCTAGTTTTTGACATGTTTATATGTTTAATTTCACAAAATAAAATTCTTCTTTTGAATCAGGATGTAAAAATTTACATTAGATAAAGTTTTGATATTTTTCCGATAACTTTCATATTTTAATGAATAGTAAAGACACGCTATATTTTAATTAAAAACAACTTTTTTCATCATAATATCTTATGTGGTTAAATTATAATATTTAATGGTTTTAAATTATTAATAAAATATATTTTTACCATTTAATATAATGTATGTCATTAGCATTGATTTTACCTTGAATTCGTAGGTTAAATCAATTCAATCTTTTGCAATGTTTTAAACAAAAACCCGTTTTTATTCGACAACGGGATTAATTTTAATTTAATTTTTGCAATTTCTGTGTATTGAATTTTAAAAAATGGATTCCATATTTGGAATCAGTGGGTCCAAATTATGTTAATAGGCTACTTTTTATTTTTTGGAATTATGAATAGTAACTACGGTAAATTTTATTTACCGTAGTTAAAGGTAAATCGGGTAATTAACGGTAAATATAATATTATAAAATTACCCTAACACATGCCCAAATCCTATTTGATGGCTAAAGGTAAACCCATATCAACTAAGGGTCGGATTAGATTCATTTTATGGACTTTTGACCATGAAAATAATTTAATTATTATTAAAACCAAAGAAAGTGACAACATGTCAATTTCTTAAATCTTATAAGTATAATAATTTTAACTTAGTGATAAACATCATAAAACATCGAACATGAATAGTATCCATAAAGCTAACAAAATTATCTACATTATGAGAATTTATTTAGAATTTTTTGGGATTAAATAGTTATCATTAATTGTGACACAATAGTGATGCAGAAATTATTTATCTAGTGAAAAATCAAGAGTATAGTTTTTATTAAACTAATAGTGACCATAAAAGGCACAAAACCCTGACCAAAACTTATTTGTCATGTAAACTGAAACTATAATCATCCAATGGTATAATATTTGTCCATTTTGAGTCTTATACAAGAAATTATGACACTTATATTATTTTATTTTAAATGATGCCAAAGTTGTCACCTTCATAATTTAATAAATATAACAATGTAAATATTGTGATTTTAAGATGATAAATTCTATTAAAAGTATTATTGTGAAAGTTAATATATTTATTTTCATCATAGGATTTTATTTTAAATTTTTATGCAAAAAATAAGTATATTAAATAATTATACAAAAATGATGTAGTAATTATTTTATTAAGAGATAAACCAAATAAATGGTTTTAAAAATAATAAAATAAATATTATATGAACTATTTAATATGATACACTAATTTTATAGATACATATTACCTTTTATTAATATATTAATGCTTTTAGTTTGAACATATATTCTGTATATATTTTATTTAAATTCAAATAAATGAATAGTGTCAAGATTGACACTATTGTTATTTTATAAACATAACATATTATAAAATTGTTTAAAAATCACAAAAATATTTAAAAATTATAAATTTAACTTTATATGGTCTATAATGTTATAACGTAAACAATTATGGAAAATTCACAACAAATAAGTAATTATTTATTCTAATTTAAAATTTAGAATTTTATTACCACAAATAAACTTAAATAGATTAAATAAGGATAAATCAAAATGATAAGGTCTAAAATAAGATCCAAACATGTCTAAATTTGATTGGTTGATGAGATTACAACCCTATCTCATCTAATCTTCGAATATGAGTCATTTTTGGAGGTTTTTAAGTGGGGTTAGATTTATTATAAATTAATATTTTTAAGAATTCGAATGGTGCCCCTCTCCTCCCTTATAAAAGGGCACCTCCTCCCTCTCTTCCTCACACAACTTTGAGCCTTCAAGCTCGGCCAAACCCTGCCAAATTCTCTTCTCCACTTCCCTAGAAACATCCTAGAGGTTTTGGTCTTCCTCAAAGACCAATTTTAGTGCCCTAAGAGGAGGTCTCAAAAAGGCACTTCAGAGAAGAGGTAATTTCCGTTACCGATTCTTTCACCTTTATTTATTCTTCCACTTCTTCTTCTTAGGTTGTTTAATTATGAAGTAATAAAATAAGTATCAGTCATATACTGATATGTTATTATAAGTATGAAACAATCCTAATTCACCATCTATCCATCCTACGGAAAATGAAATCACCGTGCGTGCGTACGTACGGAATGCCGTCTCCACGCCGTGGTGTATTCTGTTTTTCCACCAACACCTTACATGGATGGGTATTATGGTGTAAATAATAACTATAAATAGTTATTATAACATCATAATGATTCTGATATATTGTATCATCCACTCCAATTCAATTCAATAGTTATGGAAATGATATCATCGCTCGTGCGTACGTACGGACTACCGTCTCCACGACGCGATGAGAATAATTCTCCATGTTAACCATTTAAGAATTATTATAAAGTATATATAAGCAATAATAATGAAATATATGAAATTATAAAGCTACTGAATTTATGTGTATATATATGTATTTCATCTACTTAATTCCACTCAATTCAATAAGAAAACGAAAACAGCGTTCATGCGTACGTACGGCCTACCGTCTCCATGAACGGTGTATTTCTTTCCATTTATTGATCCATTATATATATGTATATTCTGAATATATATTTTATATAAATCATGTTTTATATTCTATAATTAAGTAATAATTATCTAAGTAATCATATGAATAATTACAAGTTAAAACACGAACGACAAATGAGACGATTTTACCGAAAACGCTACATTAACATGAATTTAGAAAAGAACGGGTAATATAAAGTCATAAGTGAACCATATATGATATAATAACAATGAATATAATTCTTTAATAAGTCAATGACATTATTTAAATCATTATACAGGAGGTTCGGACACTTACGAATCAAATCGGACCTAAGGTAAGGGAAATATCACAATCTCATTTTTATCTGAGATTGTTTATACTTTGGCATTTACTGGGGTGTATTTTATCATCCACATCCATGTTTCCTCAATATGTAATATTATTTCCATCAACCTACAATTTTTTAAATCCAATTTTACCCTTCTGTGAGTTTTTAGTAAAATATATGAAATGAATCTTTTGTCATTTTTCGTACGAGGTACTTTCTGACTTTTCCGACAAAAGTACGAGAAGAATGTTTTTTTAACTTATACTGCATGAATAGATTTTTAAAAAATTATTTCCAAGAAGCTTCCTTTTCAAGTTTTCAAGTTTATTTTTAATCAACTTCTCTTAGTTTATAATTGTATGACATGTTATTAAAGGAAAAGTGTTTTTGAAGTAGAAAGGATATTTTCCTCAAGAATGGAGTTCAAGTGTTTTATCAAAATTATTTTCCATGTAAGATAATAAAGGGTTCTGTTTCTATCCGTATTATTACATGGATTTTATTATGTTGTTATGGAAATATTTTTATGAATTCCTTTATCTTATATGAATTGTTTTATGATGTCATGTTGTTTAAGAATCCCATTTTTACTACATGGGTTATGCAATGATGTATGATTTATGATTTTGTGGCACACATAAGAATGGTATCATTATGAGATGGTTGGCGCCTATATCTCCCACCAATGCATTGGGTAAAGATTTTATATCTCATGAGATAGACATGGATGGAACGTTAGGTTATACCGGTTCAGTGAAACAGGACTGAAACGAGGGTGACTCGGTTCAGAAATGGACTTTGTCCACTAAGATAGTCTTGGCAATGAGTCTTCACCAATAAGATATGATTCTTTATGATTATGTGTGTATGACACAAAGTTTCATGTTTTAAGTTATGATTATTGTGATTACATTTCACTGCCATGAGTTATCCCAGGTTATGAAATTATGATCTATTTTACAGGTTAATATTTCCAAAAGTTATGTGCTTATGTATATGATGTGATTGATATTTCTTTTGTTTACCCTTACTGAGCATTTGAGCTCACCCTTTTATGTTTTCTTTTCCCTGGGATATAAAGAAAGGTTTTAGGTATAAAAAAAGAAGATCTTTATGGGAGATGTTGAAGATCTTTCACCAGGATTAGAAGATTATATTCCGAGTTTCCAAAGACACTAAATTATTACGATCCTTGTGTGTGTGTGTTTTTGTTATGTACTAAGTATTCCGAAAAGGTAATGTAATGTCAATGTACGTCAAGCTTTGGTTCTCTACATTTGGTTTCAAAGGAAACGTTTAGTCAACCTTTGGAAACTAGCATGTGAGAACGTTAGTGAGATCCCTAGAGATATTTCTAAGGTATGTCTAGGGATGTCCCTAAGGATAAGTATACGTATAGGATATAGTCCTAGAACTACAGTAACGATCTTAGAATCTAACCTAAGATGTTAGATATTGAGGGTACTCCCCCTTTACTATGTTGTTTTCTCTAGCATGATTTTTTCCTCCCAACGAATTCTTTTTGTGTTTTAGTTAATGGAGGGAACCAGACGGAATTCGGTTAACATTGAATCCAATGTAAAAATTGATGACTATAAGCAACAAAATTATGTAATTCCTAGAGAGAAAGATATTATGATTATGCCAAATCAGTCATCGCGATATATGATTAACAAGGTGAAATTTAGTGGTATAACTAATTCATCAAAGAAGAGGAAGATAGACTATTATGCATGTTCACATGTTGAGCAGCATAAAGAAAGGAAGATTGAGATTTCTAAAGAAGGGAAGAAGAACCTTGATGAATACCTCAAATGGAGGTACTGATGTTATTTGTGTGGAGAAAAGGGTCATAGAGTGACAGACTGTTATGGAGTTCAATGTATTATTTGTGGAGAACATGGGCATTACCCAACTCAATGCCCTGACCTAAAAAGTTACTTCTAAATCATGGAAGGAATTATTCCAGGACAATAATTGAAGAGGATGGATTGAAGTGTTTATGTATTGGTATTCAAGAATAATGTTGTTGAGGTACTTTTATTGTTTATTAGAATATTTTTGTATTATTGTGGTTTTCAATAATTTTAAGGTACCGGTAACCATGAAAAGTGATTCAAATATTTTGGAAAGAAAATGATATGTGCATAATAAAGGGATAAAGAGAAAATGAAATATTTGACAGTATTCATGAGCTCATGATTGAAGTAAGGACTAAGTGATATCATGGTTTGAGTATATAGAATTTTGAGGATTTTGGTATGTGGAAGGTGTTAACTTTTAACTGCATTCATGTTTTCACTAAGGTTCAATGGGTATTCAAGAGAATACATGATTAAGGCCTTCGAATGATTGGAATGTGACCAATAAGATAGGAATGCAGTATTACGATATATGGGGATCAACGATGGTATTAAATCTCTGGTAATGGTTTTCACTATATTATGAGAGTGGACCGATGTATTTTAGATAAGCCTAAATATTGGAATGGATTATGTTAAGTTAGTATTGTTTAAGGATATAACTTTATTTCGATATTATTGATGGGATGTTATAGTAATGTAGTTTTAGAAAAAGGACAACCTGCACGACGAGTGACATCACATCGTGTCGGACAATGCTATGGGAATCGAACCCACAACCGAAGTGTGACTGGCCTTTATCGCCTAAAACTGACCTACAGGAAGTCCCTGGTTAGTAGAAACTAGTTTTATTTTATTAAGAGGTATGATATATGAAGTATAAGTTCAACCTCACAAAAGACGGACTTATGAATATTTGATAACTATTTCTAACCTTTTGTTTGAAACAGATGGAATGACCAATCATTCTATCACATGATCGTTTAACACTTCATTTCTTTAAGAGATGAAGTGGAAACTGTTCAAAGCCGGAACAACAGTGAGATTGTACCATAATCAAGTAAGTATTTCTTCTAATTCAAAATTTTCAACTGTAGGGAAATGATATGGAAAACCAAAAATGTTGTTCTAGTGATCTTATATCCGATGAATCAGATGGTACCCTAGATCATCACAAATTTATGGCTTTGTGATTGTTGGATTTTTCATAGCCATGTCCTCTACCACTCTCCATCAGAACATGACAGTTAGATTTCTCTTCCATGTCCATATTTTCACCTATGTTCTCCTATGTGGATACCCAGTGATTAGTTAACTTGGGTAACCATTACGTTTTATACTTTAGTTTTTAAAGATAAGTTTTGGTATTCATTTTTACGATGCGGGTTTCTATCAAAGAAACGTTCGAAGAGTAAACCATTTATAACCGCGACGAATTTCGAGGGCGAAATTCATTTTAAGGGGGGTAGAATGTAACACCCTGAGATTTTATGAAAAATATTATTTTAATTTCATTAATGTCTTGTGTTGTATTCTACACCAAGATTACCTTGCGTTATACGCAACACCGTATTAGCTTGCAGTATACGCAACACTATTCTTGGACCGTGTTACACACAATTTTGATAATAGTTATTCTACGCAACATTGAGTATATATATATATATTAAATGTATAAATGAAATATAGTTGGATTTTGTTATACAAAACAACGAAGGATTCTTTCACAACACGCAACCCTGACTTGGCTTGCATTACACGCAATCGCGACCTTCCTCGATAGCGTGTGTTGTACTCAATACCGGGTTTTAATAAACAATGATATATTATTATAATATTGTCATGAACTAGCCATTATGAATAGTATTAACTAAATTTTGAATTTTATAACATTATTATTCATCTTACAAATTTTCTAGAACATGGTATAAGAACAAAATAAATTTTTCGGGTAAAATAAGTATTTTAAAAAAATGCAGTTTTGCTACCTTTTGATGGCGCACCCACTTTAAATCTAGTTTTTGACATTTTTATATGTTAAATTTGACAAAATAAAATTCTTCTTTTGAATCAGGATGTAAAAATTTACATTAGATAAAGTTTGGATATTTTTCCGACAACTTTCATATTTTAATGAATAGTTAAAACATGCTATATTTTAATTAAAAACAACTTTTTTCATCATAATATCTTATGTGGTGAAATTATAATATTGAATGGTTTTAAAGTATAAATAAAATATATTTTTACCATTTAATATAATGTATGTCATTAGCATTGATTTTACCTTGAATTCGTAGGTTAAATCAATTCAATCTTTTGCAATGTTTTAAACAAAAACCCGTTTTTATTCGACAAGGAGATTAATTTTAATTTAATTTCTTCAACTTCTGCGTATTGAATTTTAAAAAATGGATTCCATATTTGGAATCAGTGGGTCCAAATTATGTTAATAGGCTACTTTTTATTTTTGGGAATTATGAATAGTAACTACGGTAAATTTTATTTACCATAGTTAAAGGTAAATCGGGTAATTACGGGTAAATATAATATTATAAAATTACCCTAACACATGCCAAAATTATATTTGATGGATAAAAGTAAACCCATATCAACTATGGATCAGATTAGATTCATTTTATGGACTTTTGACCATGAAAATAATTTAATTATTATTAAAACCAAAGAAAGTGACAACATGTCACTTTCTTAAATCTTATAAGTATAATAATTTTAACTTAGTGATAAACATAATAAAACGTCCAACATGAATAGTATCCAGAAAGCTTACAAAATTATCTACATCATGAGAATTTATTTAGAATTTTTTGGGATTAAATAGTTATCATTAATTTTGACACAATAGTGATGCATAAATTATTTATCTAGTGAAAAATCAAGAATAATGTTTTTATTAAACTAATAATGACCATAAAAGGCACAAAACCCAGACCAAAACTTATTGATAATGTAAATTGAAACAGTAAGCATCCAATGGTAGAATATTTGACCATTTGGAGTCTTATACAAGCAATTATGACACTTATATTATTTTATTTTAAATGATGCCAAAGTTGTCACCTTCATAATTTAATAAATATAACAATTTAAATATTGTTATTTTAAGATGATAAATTCGAGTAAAAGTATTATTGTGAAAGGTAATATATTTATCTTCATCATAGGATTTTATTTTAAATTATTATTCAACAAATAAATATATTAAATAATTACAAAAAAATGATGTAGTAATTATTTTATTAAGAGATAAACCAAATAAATGGTTTTAAAAATAATAAAATAAATATTAAATGAACTATATAATGTGCTCCACTAATTTTATAGATACATATGTCCTTTTATTAATATATTAAAGCTTTTATTTTGAACATATCTTCTATATATATTTTATTTAAATTCAAATAAATGAATAGTGTCAAAATTGACACTATTGTTATTTTATAAAAATAACATATTATAAAATTGTTTAAAAATCACAAAAATATTTAAAAATTATAAATTTAACTTTATATGTTCTATAATTTTATAAAGTAAACAATTATGGAAAATTCACAACAAATAAGTAATTATTTGTTATAATTTAAAATTTAGAATTTTATTACCACAAATAAACTTAAATAGATTAAATAAGGATAAATCAAAATGATAAGGTCTAAAATAAGATCAAATCATGTCTAAATTTGATTGGTTGATGAGATTACAACCCTATATCATCTAATATTCGAATATGAGTCATTTTTGGTGGTTTTTAAGTGGGGTTAGATTTATTATAAATTAATATTTTTAAGAATTCCAATGGTGCCCCTCTCCTCCCTTATAAAAGGGCACCTCCTCCCTCTCTTCCTCACACAAATTTGAGCCATCAAGATTGGCCAAACCCTGCCAAATTATCTTCTCCACTTCCCTAGAAAAATCCTAGAGGTTTTGGTCTTCCTCAAAGACCAATTTTAGTGCCCTAAGAGGAGGTCTCAAAAAGGCGCTTCAAAGAAGAGGTAATTTCCGTTACCGATTCATTCACCTTTATTTCTTCTTCCACTTATTCTTATTAGGTTGTTTAATTATGAAGTAATAACATCAGTATCACTCATATACTGATATGTTATTATATGTATTAAACAATCCTAATTCACCATCTATCCATCCTACGGAAAATGAAATCACCGCGCGTGCGTAAGTACGGAATACCGTCTCCACGCCGTGGTGTAATCTGTTTTTCCACCAACACCTTACATGGATGGGTATTATGGTGTAAAGAATAACTATACATAGTTATTATAACATCATAATGATTCTGATATATTGTATCATCCACTCCAATTCAATTCAATAATTATGGAAATGATATCATCGCTCGTGCGTACGTACGGACTACCATCTCCACGAAGTGATGAGATTCATTCTCCATGTTAACCATTTAAGAATGATTATAAAGTGTATATAAGCAATAATAATTAAATATATGACATTATAAAGCTACTGGATTTATGTTTATATATATTTATGTCATCTACATAATTCCACTCAATTCAATAAGGAAACAAAAACAGCGTTCATGCGTACGTATGGCCTACCGTCTCCATGAACGGTGTATTTCTTTCCATTTATCGATCCATTATATATATGTATATTCTGAATATATATTATATATAAATAATTTTTTATATTCTATAATTAAGTAATAATGATCTAAGTAATCATATGAATAATTACAAGTTAAAACACGAACGACAAATGAGACGATTTTACCCAAAACACTACTTTAACATGAATTTACAAAAGAACGGGTAATATAAAGTCATAAGTGAACCATATATGATATAATAACAATGAATATAATTTTTTAATAAGTCAATGACATTATTTAAATCATTATACAGGAGGTTCGGACACTTACGAAGCAAATTGGACCTAAGGTAAGGGAAATATCACAATCTCATTTTTATCCGAGATTGTTTATACATTGGCATTTACTGGGGTGTATTTTTTCATACAAATCCATGTTTCCTCAATATGTAATATTATTTCCATCCACCTACAATTGTTTAAATCCAATTTTACCCTTCGGTGAGTTTTTAGTAAAAGATATGAAATGAATTTTTTGTCGTTCTTCGTACGAGGTACTTTTTGACTTTTCCGACAAAAGTACGAGAAGAATGATTTTTTTAACTTATACGACATGAATGGATTTTAAAAAAATTATTTCCAAGAAGCATCCTTTACAAGTTTTCAAATTTATTTTTAATCAACTTCTCTTAGTTTAGAATTTTATGACATGTTATGAAAGGAAAAGTTTTTTTGAAGTAGAAAGGATATTTTCCTCAAGAATGGAGTTCTAGTGTTTTATCAAAATTATTTTCCATGTATGATAATAAAGGGTTCTGTTTCTATCCCTATTATTACATGGATTTTATTATGTTGTTATGGAAATATTTTTATGAATTCCTTTATCTTATATGAATTGTTTTATGATGTCATGTTGTTTAAGAATCCCATTTTTACTACATGGGTTATGCAATGATGTATGATTTATGATTTTGTGGCACAAATAAGAATAGTATCATTATGAGATGGGTGGGACCTATATATCCCTCCAATGCATTGGTAATGATTTTATATCTCATTAGATAGACATGGCTGGAACGGTAGGTTATACGGGTTCAGTGAAATAGGACTGAAACGAGGGTGACTCAGTTCAGAAATGGACTTTGTCCACTAAGATAGTCTTGGCAATGAGTCTTGACTAATAAGATATGATTATTTATGATTATGTGTGTATGCCACAAAGTTTCATGTTTTATGTTATGATTATTGTGATTATATTTCACTGCCATGAGTTATCCCAGGTTATGAAATTATGATCTCTTTTACATGTTAAGATTTCCAAAAGTTATGCGCTTATGTATATGATGAGATTGATATTTCTTTTGTTTACCCTTACTGAGCATTTGAGTTCACCCTTTTATGTTTTCTTTTCCCCAGGATATAAAGAAATGTTTTAGGTATAAAAAATAATAAGATCTTTATGGGAGATGTTGAAGATCTTTCACCAGGATTAGAAGATTATATTCCGAGTTTCCAAAGACACTAAACTATTAAGATCCTTGTGTGTGTGTTTTTGTAATGTACTATATATTCCGCAAATGTAATGTAATTTCAATGTACGTCAAGCTTCGGGTCTCTACAGTTGGTATCAAAGGAAAGGTTTAGTCAACCTTTGGAAACTAGGATGTGAGAACGTTAGTGAGATCCCTAGAGATATTTCTAAGGTATTTCTAGGGATGTCCCTAAGGATAAGTATACGTATAGGATATAGTCCTAGAACTACGGTAACGATCTTAGAATTTAACCTAAGATGTTAGATATTGAGGGTACTCCCCCTTTACTATATTGTTTTCTCTAGCATGATTTTTGCCTCCCAACGAATTCTTTTTGTGTTTTAGTTAATGGAGGGAACCAGACGGAGTTCGGTTAACATTGAATCCAATGGACAAATTGATGACTATAAGCAACAAAATTATGTAATGCCTAGAGAGAAAGATATTGTGATTATGCCGAATCAGTCATCGCGATATATGATTAACAAGGTGAAATTTAGTAGTATACCTAATTCATTAAAGAAAAGGAAGATAGACTATTATGCATGTTCGCATGTTGAGCAGCATAATCAAAGGAAGATTGAGATTTATAAAGAAGGGAAGAAGAACCTTGAAGAATACCTCAAATGGAGGGACCGATGTTATTTGTCTAGAGAAAAGGGTCATAGAGTGACAGACTGTTATGGAGTTCAATGTATTATTTGTGGAGAACATGGGCATTACCCAACTCAATTCCCTGACCTAAAAAGTTACTTCTAAATCATGGAAGGACTTATTCCAGGACAATAATTGAAGAGGATGGATTGAAGTGTTTATGTATTGGTATTCAAGAATAATGTTGTTGAGGTACTTTTATTGTTTATTAGAATTTTTTATTATTATTGTGGTTTTCAATAATTTTAAGGTACCGGTAACCATGAAAAGTGATTCAAAAATTTTGGAAAGAAGATGATATGCGCATAATGAAGGGGTAAGGAGAAAACGAAATTTTTGACAGTATTCATGAGCTCATGATTGAAGTAAGGACTAAGTGATATCATGGTTTGAGTATATAGAATTTTGAGGATTTTGGTATGTGGAAGGTGTTAACTTTTAACTACATTCATGTTCTCACTAAGGTTCAATGGGTATTCAAGAGAATACATGATTAAGGCCTTCGAATGATTGGAATGTGACCAACAAGATAGGAATGCAGTATTACGACATATGGGGATCAACGATGGAATTAAATCTCTGGTAATAGTTTTCACTATGTTATGAGAGTGGAGCGAAGTATTTTAGATAAGCCTAAAGATTGGAATGGATTATGTTAAGTTAGTATTGTTTAAGGATATAACTTTTTTTTCGATTTTATTGATGGGATGTTATAGTAATGTAGTTTTAGAAAAAGGACAACCTGCAGGACGGGCGACAACACATCGCGTCGGACAAGGCTGTGGGAATCGAACCCACAACCGAAGTGCGACTGGCCTTTATCGCCTACCACTGACCCGCTTGAAGTCCCTGGTAAGTAGAAACTAGTTTTATTTTATTAAGAGGTATGATATATGAAGTATATGTTCAACCTCACAAAAGACGGTCTTATGAATATTTGATAACTATTTCTAACCTTTTGTTTGAAATAGATGGAATGACCCATCATTCTATCACATGATCTTTTAACACTTCATTTCTTTAAGAGATGAAGTGGAAACTATTTAAAGTAGGAACAACAGTGAGATTGTACCAAAATCAAGTAAGTATTTATTCTAATTAAAAAATTTCAACTTTAGGGAAATGATATTGAAAACCAAAAATGTTTTTCTAGTGATCTTATATCCGATGAATCAGATGGTACCCTAGATCATCACAAATTTATGGCTTTGTGATTGTTGGATTTTTCATAGCCATGTCCTCTACCACTCTCCATCAGAACATGACGGTTAGATTTCTCTTCCATGTCCATATTTTCACCTATGTTCTCCTATGTGGATACCCAGTGCTTAGTTAACTTGGGTAACCATTAAATTTTATACTTTAGTTTTTAAAGATAAGTTTTGGTATTCCTTTTTACGATGTGGGTTTCTATCAAAGAAACTTTCAAATAATAATCCATTTATAACCCCGACGAATTTTGAGGGCGAAATTCATTTTAAGGGGGGTAGAATGTAACACCCGGAGATTTTATGAAAAATATTATTTTAATTTCATTAATGTCTTTTGTTGTATTCTACACCATGATTACCTTCCGCTATACGCAACACCGTATTAGCTTGCAGTATACGCAACACTATTCTTGGACCGTGTTACACACAATTTTGATAATAGTTATTCTACACAACATTGAGTGTATATATATATATATATTAAATGTATAAATGAAATATGGTTGGATTTTGTTATACAAAACAACGAAGGATTCTTTCACAACACGCAACCCTTACTTGGCTTGCATTACACGCAATCGCGACCTTCCTCGATAGAGTGTGTTGTACGCAATACCGGGTTTTAATAAACAATGATATATTATTATAATATTGTCATGAACTAGCCGTTATGAATAGTATTAACTAAATTTTGAATTTTATAACATTATTATTCATCTTACACATTTTCTATAACATGGTATAAGAACAAAATAAATATTTCGGGTAAAATAAGTATTTTTAAAAAAATGCAGTTTTGCCACCTTTTGATGGCGCACCCACATTAAATCTTGTTTTTGACATGTTTATATGTTCAATTTGACAAAATAAAATTCTTATTTTGAATCAGGATGTAAAAATTTACATTAGATAAAGTTTTGATATTTTTCCGATAACTAACATATTTTAATGAATAGTAAAAACATGCTATATTTTAATTAAAAAAAACTTTTTTCATCATAATATCTTATGTGGTTAAATTATAATATTGAATGTTTTTAAAGTATAAATAAAATATATTTTTACCATTTAATATAATGTATGTCATTAGCATTGATTTTACCTTGAATTCGTAGGTTAAATCAATTCAATCTTTTGCAATGTTTTAAACAAAAACCCGTTTTTATTCGACAATGGGATTGATTTTAATTTAATTTATGCAACTTATGTGTATTGAATTTTAAAAAATGGATTCCATATTTGGAATCAGTGGGTCCAGATTATGTTAATAGGATACTTTTTATTTTTGGGAATTATGAATAGTAACTATGGTAAATTTTATTTATCATAGTTAAAGGTAAATCGGGTAATTAAGGGTAAATATAATATTATACAATTACACTAAAAATGCCAAAATTCTATTTGATGGATAAAAGTAAACTCATATCAACTAAGGGTCTAATTAGATTCATTTTATGGACTTTTGACCATGAAAATAATTTAATTATTATTAAAACCAAAGAAAGTGACAACATGTCACTTTCTTAAATCTTATAAGTATAATAATTTTAACTTAGTGATAAACATCATAAAACTTCGAACATGAATAGTATCCAGAAATCTAACAAAATTATCTACATCATGAGAATTTATTTAGAATTTTTTGGGATTAAATAGTTATCATTAATTGTGACACAATAGTGATGCATAAATTATTTATCTAGTGAAAAATCAAGAATATAGTTTTTATTAAACTAATAGTGACCATAAAAGGCACAAAACCCTGACCAAAACTTATTTGTCATGTAAATTGAAACAATAATCATCCAATGGTAGAATATTTGACCATTTGGAGTCTTATACAAGTAATTATGATACTTATATTATTTTATTTTAAATGATGCCAAAGCTGTCACCTTCATAATTTAATAAATATAACAATTTAAGTATTGTGATTTTAAGATGATAAATTCGAGTAAAAGTATTATTGTGAAAGGTAATATATTTATATTCAACATAGGATTTTATTTTAAATTTTTATTCAACAAATATTTATATTAAACAATTATACAAAAATGATGTAGTAATTATTTTATTAAGAGATAAACCAAATAAATGGTATTAAAAATAATAAAACAAATATTATACGAACTATTTAATGTGATCCACTAATTTTATAGATACATATGACCTTTTATTAATATATTAATGATTTTAGTTTGAACATATCTTCTGTATATATTTTATTTAAATTCAAATAAATGAATAGTGTCAAAATTGAAACTATTGTTATTTTATAAAAATAACATATTATAAAATTGTTTCAAAATCACAAAATTTTTTAAAAATTATAAATTTAACTTTATATAGTCTATAATGTTATAAAGTAAAAAATTATGGAAAATTCACAACAAATAAGTAATTAATTGTTATAATTTAAAATTTAGAATTTTATTACCACAAATAAACTTAAATAGATTAAATAAGGATAAATCAAAATGAAAAGGCCTAAAATAAGATCCAAACATGTCTAAATTTGATTAGATGATGATATTACAACCCTATATCATCTAATATTCTAATATGAGTCATTTTTGGAGGTTTTTAAGTGGGGTTAGATTTATTATAAATTAATATTTTTAAGAATTCCAAGGGTGCCCCTCTCCTCCCTTATAAAAGGGAACCTCCTCCCTCTCTTACTCACACAACATTGAGCCTTCAAGCTCGGCCAACCCCTACAAAATTCTCTTCTCCACTTCCCTAGAAACATCATAGAGGTTCTGGGCTTCCTCAAAGACCAATTTTAGTGCCCTAAGAAGAGGTATAAAAAAGGCGCTTCAAAGAAGAGGTAATTTCTGTTACCGATTCTTTCACCTTTATTTCATCTTCCACTTTTTATTATAAGGTTGTTTAATTATGAAGTAATAACATCAGTATCACTCATATACTGATATGTTATTATAAGTATGAAACAATCCTAATTCACCATCTATCCATCCTACGGAAAATGAAATCACCGCGCGTGCGTACGTACGGAATACCGTCTCCACACCGTGGTGTAATCTGTTTTTTCACCAACACCTTACATGTATGGGTATTATGGTGTAAATAATAACTATAAATAGTTATTATAACATCATAAAGATTCTGATATATTTTATCATCCACTCCAATTCAATTCAATAATTATGGAAATGATATCATCGCTCGTGCGTAAGTACGGACTACCGTCTCCACGACGCGATGAGATTCATTCTCCATGTTAACCATTTAAGAATGATTATAATGTATATATAAGAAATAATAATGAAATATATGACATTATAAAGCTACTGGATTTATTTATATATATATGTATGTCATCTACTTAATTCCACTCAATTCAATAAGGAAACGAAAACAACGTTCATGCGTACGTACGGCCTACCGTCTCCATGAACGGTGTATTTCATTCCATTTATCGATCCATTATATATATGTATATTCTGAATATATATTATATATAAATCATGTTTTATATTCTATAACTATGTAATAATGATCTAAGTAATCATATTAATAATTACAAGTTAAAACACGAACGACAAATGAGACGATTTTACCCAAAACGCAACTTTAACATGAATTTACAAAAGAACGGGTAATATAAAGTCATAAGTGAATGATATATGATATAATAACAATGAATATGATTCTGTAATAAGTCAATGACATTATTTAAATCATTATACAGGAGGTTCGGACACTTACGAAGCAAATCAGACCTAAGGTAAGGGAAATATCACAATCTCATTTTTATCCGAGATTGTTTATACTTTGGCATTTACTAGGGTGTATTTTATCATCCACATCCATGTTTCCTCAATATGTAATATTATTTCCATCCAAATAAAATTCTTTAAATCCAATTTTACCCTTCTTTGAGTTTTTAGTAAAAGATATGAAATGAATCTTTTGTCGTTTTTTGTACGAGGTACTTTTTGACTTTTCTGACAAAAGTACGAGAAGAATGTTTTTTTAACTTATACGGAATGAATGGATTTTTAAAACATTATATCCAAGAAGCTTCCATTACAAGTTTTCAATTTTATTTTTAATCAAATTATCTTAGTTTAGAATTGTATGACATGTTATGAAAGGAAAACTGTTTTTGAAGTAGAAAGGATATTTTCCTCAAGAATGGAGTTCAAGTGTTTTATCAAAATTATTTTCCATGTAAGATAATTAAGGGTTCTGTTTCTATCCCTATTATTACATGGATTTTATTATGTTTTTATGGAAATATTTTTATGAATTCCTTTATCTTATATGAATTGTTTTATGATGTCATGTTGTTTAAGAATCTCATTTTTACTACATGGGTTATGCAATGATGTATGATTTATGATTTTGTGGAAAACATAAGAATGGTATTATTATGAGATGGGTGGGACCTATATCTCCCTCCAATGCATTGGGTAAATATTTTATATCTCATGAGATAGACATGGCTGGAACGGTAGGTTAAACCGGTTTAGTGAAACATGACTGAAACGGGGGTGACTCGGTTTAGAAATGGACTTTGTCCACTAAGATAGTCTTCGCAATGAGTCTTGACTAATAAGATATGATTTTTTATGATTATGTGTGTATGAGACAAAGTTTCATGTTTTATGTTATGATTATTGTGATTACATTTCACTGCCATGAGTTATCCTAGGTTATGAAATTATGATCTCTTTTACAGGTTAAGATTTCCAAAAGTTATGTGCTTATGTATATGATGTGATTGATATTTCTTTTGTTTACCCTTACTGAGCATTTGAGCTCACCCTTTTATGTTTTCTTTTCCCCAGGATATAAAGAAAGGTTTTAGGTATAAAAAAAAGAATATCTTTATGGGAGATGTTGAAGATATTTTACCAGGATTAGAAGATTATATTACGAGTTTCCATAGACACTAAACTATTACGATCCTTGTGTGTGTGTTTTTGTTATGTACTAAGTATTCCGCAAATGTAATGTAATGTCAATGTACGTCATGCTTTGGGTCTCTACACATTTACTCATGTAAAATATCTATAGATAGTATAAATTAAATATAAAATTCATGTCAAAAATTTAAATAAAAATCACTTTTTAAGAAGACTTATTTTCAAAGAATAAAATAAATTTACTAAAAATTGAAAACAAATTTATTATAAATTAGTAAATACATTTTTTTGAATAAAATAATTTAAAATATTTTTCATAATGTTGTTATTAATACTCTTATCTACTAATTTAGTGACATGTTAATGAAGTTTTACCATATAGAGGCTTATATAAACTCAAGGATGTGTGTATGGAAAGGCATCAAAATATTGATGTTTTATTTCAATGGAAATACATATAAAATATTGGGATTTTAGATGTGAACATAGGGAATGAACCATGAGGTGGTTTATTCCACTCATTATGGGTGGAATCCACTATAGATTAATTAGAATATGGGACAATGTTTAGTATGAGTATGAGGGATGTTATCTTCATAATAGACCACAATTACTGATAGTTTAGACAACAAGATGTGTTGATTTAGGATCACTATTATTTTTTGGGTAGATGGTGTATGATTACGGAGGTATGCATTTTTTCCCTTTAGTTCATTTGAAATTAAATATGGTGGCTGGAAAAATGATTTTGATGACCATTGGTCCTCTTGCATGGGTTGTGGATGTGCCTTTGTTGAATAGTGGAAACTGTAGATGGTTATGTGTTTATGGTTGGGATTCGATTTTAGGAGGTATGGAATTTTTTGGAAGGATAATGGATCTATTTTTATGAAATACTGTGGATGTATTGTTCCACTCCTATATTTGTGAAGTAGGTAAAGGATTAGTTTTTCTTTTTTGAGAAAAAAGGGGATATGGTGGGGTGATATCTTGAATGTAATTTACTATGTTTTACAAGAAAAATTATTTTTATGGACATAATCAAGGGAAACTATTAGTGGGTTTTTACTAAGTTCTAACACACACCATTCATGGAAACAACATGAAACATGATGAATTTATTGTACTTGTCACATCCAACCCAGGGGAACCCTGAAACGGTCTACAAAAAGTCCTGATAGGTGTTACGAATCCTCCCGGGCTTGAAACTACTATCGACCATCAAATATAATCTTATTGGGATTGATTTATCCCAAAGACAAAAAAAATATATAAAAGAAAGACCTTGAATGATACATAATCTGATGAACACAAAAAAATACAAAAATAGATAGAAATACAACTAAGTTAGGAAAAAATAAAAAGAAACTAAAATAAAACAAAAAAACTAAAGCAAACTAGAACCTTCATTATATAAATGTGACATATTTCTCACAAAAATCCACAAGAACCCAAATGCTCCATAAGAAAACTTTAATAATTCCTAAATGGAAAAATTATTGGGTCTACTGATACTTAGTGAAATAATTTGGGTGTGAGCATAAAACAACTCAGTATGTTAGCACCATAGGATTTATACATTTTCATTCCCAAAAATGTAGTTATATGCTAGTTGTAAATACAATTAATGAAAATATGGTTTTTAACATCTAAATTTCCAAACTCATGTTTTCTTTTTAAAGTCAAATATAAAAACATAAATCCAATAAGGAAACAAAAACCAATTTTTTTTGTGAAATAGATGAAAATAAAAAACTATGTGCAGTAACATGATGAAGAAAAAAATCCAGAAATAAAAATGAAATAATATGCTAGAAAGAATACTTGTACTAATATATCATATAACCAAACTACTTCATAAATAAACTGGAACATACATATATGTAATAATTCGATATTTATTTGTATACATGAAATAAATTCATAGACGTACTTAGTTCAAACCCACCTACCTTCATATAATGATAATCCATAGTCAAAAACCAACATGGTTACTCTACACTAGCCTCACCCACATAAATCCAACAAATCACATCCTTTATATAGGTTTTCAATCTATATAATTGGGTCTATAAAGTAATAATCACTTAACCATCTAGATGATGTCAATGAATCCCATGACAATATTATAAAGGAGAGTTATGCCGTCATAACATTATAGACATAACACACATTACACACAATTAATTTATTACACATTATCCAAAAAAGACTTCTAAAAAGGCCGTATCATCAGAAGGATTACTGTCGGGGTTCCCATCACACATGAAACCATTCAAAATTTATAACCGGGACTACTATTAATATGAATTTGAAACCAATTTCCCAAAACATCATAAATTCTGAACCATTCCTTAAGATATAAAATTTTAAAATCATTATTAATGAAAATACCTTTCTTCTCAACCCATTAATAAAACCATGATAAAAATACCTTTTGACTGTGGATGGTTCCAGATGGGTCTATAGAGTCATGGGTTTACCAATCAAGCTTCAAAGTACCAAAAATTACATGTTTCATGTAACACACATGGAAACCACATATGATATTATCTAAAAATCATGTATCAAATTTTAGATCATTATATGTTTTCAGGGAAGAAATGTGAGAGATGATATCCAGAATGAAGGCAATACATGCAAAATGTATTGTGATCCACCTTGTTGTTCAAAAAAGTAATCAATTAATGGTAGAAAATACATTTTATTGATTTTAATAATTTTCAACTCCCAATAATTAATAAAGAGTATCATTGATCCCTCATTATTTTTAAAAAAATGAACAGGTTCACCCCAAGTTGATACACTTGGAAGAATGAAATGCCCAATAATATTCTCCAAGATGTACTTCTGTTGTCCCTAAAACTCAATCAGGGCCACATTATAAGGAGTCTTTGGTAAAATTATACCCCCAAGTATGTGGTATATTGAGAACTAAACTTTAGTTTCCCATGGAAGACTTTAAAACACTTCTAGAAAGACATCAACAAACTATTACATAGTAGGCATTTCATTGATGTTGAAATTATCCCTAACAATATAAGATCAGCATCCATTTTGAATGCAAATAAAGACCCATAAATTGGATGTGGTATCCACCAATGATTTATATTTATCATCTCAATGATAGAAAATCATAGATTGGTATGGAATAATATATGTGACTTTCATTTATTGTAAATTATTATGGGAATTATGTTAAATTAAATCCATGCCTAAGATAATATAAAATTAAACTAGAGGTAGAATAATAACACTATCTAGAAAAAATTTCCACAAACATCAAATGGAGAGGAATCATATTCTAGATATGAGATCATTGTTCCATTTAGGTCTTTTACTAGTAATTTAATATATTATTTTTGGGAATAAGAATTAACATTTCAAGATACTTTTCATGATATATGGGAATTAATTTAGCTATAATCAAAGAAAAAACTATATTATTTGAGTGTAACTGTCAACACCATAACAACATTGTTCTATCTTAAATCCCTTGACAAAACCAAAACTGTTAGAATAGCCATCAAGCTTCATTAATCAAAATGACCAGTCATGGAAAATCAATAATTATATTTATAAAAGATTACACCTTTTTTAAATATACCACATATTGTTTTTAAACTAGTTCATCCATGGTAGTCATAAATTCAAATCAATCATGGTGGTTTATAAAGGGTTTTTAAATTTCATAAACAGATCCCTTAGGATTTTCATACCAGTTGTTTAGAAATTTCAGTATTCATGCACTATAAGGATTTTAAGTCTTAATAAATGCACCTTTTTAGGGATAATACACCTAGGTATAACTATTCTATATCCACATCCACATTTACTTTCTATACATGGATGTAGTTTTTCAGATTCCTCTCACTCAATCCATCAACTAACCTCAATGATATATTCTTGTAATTAGAGTTTTTCATTAAGGTTCTAACTAAATTTTTCTCATAATCATTTCAAAAGGTAAAAAAACCTTGAATTTATACCAACAATGTTTATAAACACTTATGATACATATATATTATTAATAATAGATAAATATTCCGTTCATAACATAATGATCATTGTTCAAATTTTATAGTTCTAGTGCCTTTCAAAAACTGGATACATTAACAACTCGTTCTTAAGTGTACTGACTCATCTCCCAATATGTTATTCATCACTATAAACCTTCATATGATTATCATAAATAATTAATTTACATTTAATCTAGGTAATGGAAGCATAATAAATTGTTATGTAAAATTTATTTAATTGGAAAACATGGAAAATATTCACATAACATTAGATTAAGGGGAGTCCAATATGAAAATAAAATTTGAAAAACCATAAAATATTTATCATAGATCATAAAATTAAGTCATGGCATAAATCATGGAAGTTTATAAGGCATGAATCACAAAGGAATCAAAGATCATAATATTTGAGAGAATAATATTTTCATAACATAAAAAATTATGGAATAAATATAAGCAAATTAAATCATTTCCTTAGTAGTCAATGATTATTTCCAATGATGTCATAGTGGAATTAGTACACTCTCCAAACCATGAGAGTATTCAAAGTATAATCTCAAGACTATAATATCTACAAAACTCCCTTACTAAACTAGGTTCACTCCCCATTCTATTCTATTTAATCTCATAAGATATAAATTGTTACCAATTGAATTGGAGGGATATATCAGTCCCACCCATCTTTGGTTATAATTTGACTATCTCCCTTAATTATAACATAACCATCACACTTAGTTACAACATAAACACCATCCAAGGTTATAATATAATGAATATCTTTTTTTATATCATAACCAAAATACTTCATTATAATGTAACAACCTTCACATAATGAAAACTACACATATGTGTTCCACACTATCAAATATCATTCATTATATAAGAACCCAATACAAGTAAAGGGATTAATAATAATATTTTAATATTAATAATAAACTATACAGGAAAATAATAATTATGGAAACATTTTATTACATTCTCAGTAATTATTCGATAACATCAAAGGATGTCTTCTTATATGTAAATTTATTTTGAATGATCAGTTGGAAAATTTATTGAGGAAAATAACATTCTAACATTGAAATTAACCTTTAAAAAAAATAA
This sequence comes from Viscum album, assembly GCA_963277665.1. Classification (NCBI taxonomy): domain Eukaryota; kingdom Viridiplantae; phylum Streptophyta; class Magnoliopsida; order Santalales; family Viscaceae; genus Viscum; species Viscum album. The sequence goes on along the minus strand of OY728151.1, from coordinate 1,433,377,959 downwards.
AAAATAACATAAAATTGTGGAAATTAATTGTATTGAAAATATAATTAGGAATATATAGTGGTGTATTTAAAACATTTATTTTCAACGATGGTGGAAAATAGAGCTTCTTCCATACACATTCTGAATAAATCCTATCACATTTTTAGTAAAATTCAAATGTACATGATTTATAACGTGAAGAGAAGATTAATTTATTACCACATTGTAACAATGTAAACTTTGGTGGAAAATTATATAAAATAATCACTATGAAATAAGAAAAAAAATCTTTTAAACTTTTTTATAAAATATATAGATGGAAGAATGAATATTTATGATTGAGGATAGAAAAAATGTTTACTTTTGATAAAAAAATTATTTTTGAATTTTAAGAACATAAATAAAGGAAAAATAAAGGAAAATATTTATTTATAATAAAATTAATAGAGGATAATAATTTTATTATTTATAGATAGAAAATAAAAGTTCTTCATCAAAATCATAATTATAAACAATCTCAACAAACAATGAGATTGTATCATAAAAAATTTACCACTTTGGTAACTTGTGAATCATAAGAATCGATAGATAATTGTTAGATAATAATCATAAAAAATGAAGTCCTTCGGGCCATTGGAGTAAGAGGATTGATGATATAATATTTAAATTTGGTAGTTAATAAACTACATAAATGAAATAGGTGGTGAATATGGAATATTTATCAAAGAAATAAAAGATACTAGATGCACTTTAACTTATGTGTCAAATTCCTTCGTACACATTCAAAAACACTTTATAATACATATAAGTGTTCTATAAATGTTTTAAATGACCATGAAAATATATATAATACCATATATGATTTAAATGTTAACTTTTATTTCCCTTTTATTAACATGTCATTGTTAATATCATGTCTTGGGTAATAACATCTTCATTTTTCATATGTGTTTTGGTTTCATATTATTTTCATTTTAGTTCGATCATGAATACATCATCCCCCTAATTTTAAATATGATATAATAATAACTTATATTTACTATATATTTAATTAATTAAATCCATTAATGTTATATATATAATATGAATTATACAATTCATGGAGATGGGGGACATATATAATGACCGACAATTTCATACATAGACATGATATATAAATAGATGAATAATAATTATATAATATTAAGAAACCATGCAAGAACCATATGGAATTAGGTTTTTTTGGAAACATGACAATATAAAAAATTGGTCTATAAAAAATCTACATCATCTCCCAATTGTAATTTCATAGCTAGATCCCTTTTTGACGTATCAACTTAATACCTTTAATCATGTCCCAGGTAAAATAAACATAATTAGGGGTGGGAACATATGATAATTAATGACAAACATATGAGTTATAAATCCATGATCAAATGTAATAATAAGATAATATTATTTTTATGAGATGATGACCATAACTTACAATGTTCATACCCAACCAGTCAAAGATTAAAAACAAGATTTATGGTATAAGCATTATAATACATGAAGATATGGACAATTAGAGTGGAAAATAATCAAAATTCAATAGTGATTCCTAATATCATATCATAAAAGTGGGGAACGCTCATAAATCTATATATCCATTTCAAATGTTAATGATAACCACTAAATCCATCAACATGGTGGATATGGACACCCTTGTTTCCCTTAGTAGATAAAGAAACACTTGTTTCCCATTACAGATGATGACCATTTACTACATTCCCATTATTATCTCAGGGATATAATTCTTTACAAAATTAATTATAGGTATATATTTCCAACCCATCATATAATGAAAACCATATATAGGTGTTCAACAAGAAAATTTATAATTTATCATATCAAAAACAATGAAATGAAATGGGTTTCTTAAATATTATATCATAGTATAAACCAAGGAATAGAAATTGGTTCCATAAATATCATTCCATTATAAAAATAAACAAAAAATAAAATTAATAAGGATAGAATACTTGAGTATTATCCCTATTGAATCATAAGTAACATAAAAAATAATGTCTTAGATGGAAAATAATTATGAGAGATCACTTGAAAAAATTCTTGAAAAAACATTTCCATTTTGAAACCATTTATCTTTAAAGATATGTAGAATTATAAACAAATTCATTTTAAAAAAACTATTAAGCATAAATAACATAAAATCATTAAGGAATCATAATGGTGTGAAAATATACACATCTGTATAAGTTAAAATAATATTCCTTCTATAATTTTTTTTGGAATAGACACAAATAAAAAAATTTAGAAAAAGAGAAAAAATAATTTCAAATCATTTTGTAAGAACTAAAACAATAGTAAAAATGAATTTAAAAAATTGATGATATAATAGTGAAATTATTTTTAAAAAAAATCTTATAAAACGATAGAACAAAATAAAAATATTTTTTAGATAAAATTTAAAAATGACAAATTTTAAAATATATTTCTTTATAAATACCATATAATTAGATTGAGAATTAATAAATTGAATCTATTAACCGTATCCATTATAAATGGACATTAACTAATATTAAATATATAATAAGATAATAAAAATTAATCTCAAAAATAATATCGACATGCACAAATCAATTAGGATGAACATTAATCCAATGAACAGAGGTTGAGTAAATAAATCCCTTACCACATTGCAATCAGTCAAATTTTATACCCCATATAATTAAAAATTATCAAATTAAATGTGGAATACAATGAAGGTAATGGGATTCATGATGTGATATATTAAACAACACAATATAAAGAACAAAAAATCAATAAGTAGTTAATATGGAATATATATCATAGAATTAAAAGTGAGATGAGAAACCCTTACCTCACGATTCCCCTTAGTTATTCATAATTTATCTTATAATATAATAGATTTAAAAATTTTAATAATTTGTTACCCAATAATAATCTTTTTAATACCATATATAATACTTTTAAAACATCATACCACCATTTTATTAAAAATATTTTCATTTTTTCATTTTTTTCAGGTTCGTTCATTTCAGAGTTTTCATGGTCAGTTCATTTGGGTATAAATATGATTTTTCATTTGAAATGGAAATAAAACATCAAAATTGAAAATAAATGGTATTCAAGAACATATTCAAGATACAGTGGTCTCATATATATTTTTATATTATTATTATGATTTTTTTAGTTGCATCAAATGTATAGTGACCCACACTTAAAGTACATGGATATTACATCATTTTAGATGAAAATTCGAAACATTAAAAAAAATCTTGTGGATAATAGTAGTTTTGTTTATTTGTAAATATAGAAACAAAATCTTCTTAATCATGAATGGTCTTTAACATGTCCCCTGAAGATCTCCACCTTTAGTAATTCTACCTAAAACATTTCATCATAAATTTGCAGAAAGAAACATAAACATGGATGTTCTCAGATGCTCAATAAGGGAAACCAAGGGAGACATGTAAGCATAAAAATAAACCTAAGGGTATGATAATGTGATATAAAAATTAAAAGATCATACCCTACACATCAAATATCAAAAACATGAGTTATGGGAAAACGATAAGAAGTTCATAAGACATAAATAATATAGAAATGGAGAACATAATCCACAAAACCATAATTGTGGAATAAGACATAGAATTTGTGGCATTCACATAAGAATAAAAAATATTATTTCAATGCTACCTACCCAGACCTTTATAACATTTTATTCTTGGGCTCTAACCTATGTACATACTATGGGATTGTCCAAGATTCTTGTGTAGACTCTTAATTTTAGGATTGGTATAAAAACCATGTAACTTCTTGTTTTCATACTTGGGTACAACCCATGTACTTTCCAATTTTCAAGATTGGGATATTACCTGTGTACCCTCCTTTATTTAGGATAGGCCTAAAAACTGTGTACCTCATTTTTTCAGGTTTTGGATATTACTCGTATACCCTCTTTCTTATAATATTGGGCTATATTCAAATACCTTCTTTTTTTCAGGCTCAGAATATATCCTGTGTACCTTATTTCTTTAAGGCATGGGCTACAACCCATGTACCATCTTGTTTTCTTTCATGGGATATAACTTGTGTACCCTATTTCTATTAGGCTCGGGGTATAAACCACATACCTTCATATATTCTGGAATCATCTCTAACATTTATACTCTCTTTATTTTAGTCTTAGTATACAATCTGTGTACCTTCTTGATTTCAGGTTCTGGCTATAACCCATGCATCATCTTTCTTTTAGGTATAGGCTACAACCCATTTACCATCTTTTATTCTAGCTTCTAAAATAACCCATATACCCTTTGATCTCATTTAAACCTATCATTACCCAATTCATTGGAGGGAGATATTGGTCCCACCCATCTCATAATATAATCATTCATACATTTCCACAAGATAATACACCATTCATCATATTCTGACCCATAACAAGTGATAGGTTTTATAAAAATCACATCATAACCCATGAAATGCAATGGGTATCATTAAAATTCATCAAATCATTACCTATGAGATGAGATAGGTTTCATAAAATCTTTATGAGAATATACATCATTATGATATGTGGGTTTCAAATTCATAAAACTGAAGGAATTGAAATAGTGGTCTTAAGCATCATTCCATCAAAACATAAATCATTCAAGAAATTAAGTGAATAGATCCATTGGATAATTTCTTATAATGGAATGATAAAATTTAGTATATGTTATCATAGATAGAAATAACTTTTAAGAATATTTTGAAATTTTTTCATGAGTTTGATATCCTTCCTTCATTGAAAAAGGATCTTGAAAACCTAAAACCTTTTGAAAACCATTTTCCATAAAATCATATAAAATAATATTGTAAACATGTTGAAAACAATTTTATTAAAAATTATTTTAAAAAAAATAAATAAAATTAATATTTTAAACACGTAAATATGTAATCATAGAATTAATGGAGTGTATATCAGTACATGTCATACGATTTTGAAAGAATATTCCTTTTTCTTGGTGAAAACATCCAGAAAATATCTCATTAAGAAAGATATAATATGATTAATTTAAAAACATTGGTAACAGACAAGAAGGCTAAAAATAATTTTAATTATTATAGGATATTAGTTCAATATTCTTGATAATTGATTTTAGAAAACACGGGTTTGAAGGATGACATATTTCCAACCGAAGAGAGGGTAAAATCGGGCTTTCGTAAAAAACATTATTGAATATATTATGTGCCAAAGATTGTAAAACATGTATGAATATGTGAATATATAATAACTAAATATAGGATAAGAAATTTCATGAATGTTCTTTAAGGGATGGATCATAATTTTTAATCGAAGGAAGAATAAACATAAACAATATTGAAAAGCGATGAGACTGTGTCAGTACACTCTAATAACATGTTAACATTGGATAATAATCTCTATGTATGAAAAATAAAATAATGTAATTTTAAAATATCTTTTAAAAAATAAATTTCATTATATAAAAATTTAAATGGTAGTATATACACCTCGATAAATAATTTTGGTGTATAAAAAGCACGATTCTCAATGAAGGAAAATTGAGACAAAACAATTTTACCAATTTTGTAACTTTTGAAAATTAATCCTTTTGAATGAAATATCATAATATAGAACTTTTAATACATATAAATTTATTTATATAATATATATAATACATTAATGGGTAGTAAATACACCGCACAAATGTAAAGAGTGGCAAACATAGCTTGTATCTCCTGGAAATAAAAAGACAGATGAAATCCATTTAACTTTTACCTTGACTTTCATCATACTCATTAAAAAAACTATATATTAAATATTATTTGTTATAAATAATTTTAAGAAGCATATTATTATATCTAATACCATATATGGTTTCATTATTACGTTATATTACACTCTTGTTAACCGTCCTATGTTAAGGATTCACATTAGATAATATTTTCTTTTTTGTTCACATGTGTATTAATATGTGGTATTGTAGGACCTTATAATTATATCATTATCCAATAATGTAAAAAAATATAAATATCATTTTTATAAAATATGTATTTATTATAATAGTCTTTATAAAATATATGTTATAAATATAATACACCGTTCACGGAGATGGTAAGCCGTACATATCCATGAAGGATGTTTGTGTTTTTATTTTCATATTGAAACAAAAAGTGAAAATGAAATATATGTATATAGGAATATAATATCATTAATGTAACATTATAATGTTATATATATATATATATCTTGTATGTTCATAAAACCAATCTTTAATATATTCTATTTAGTGTGTGAAGGAATCACATAACTTTGAGGGGGTGATATTCCGCACTTACTCAAATGAAATTATCATTTTAACACAAAATGAAAAGTTAAATTATTTGTGATGTAAAATGAATCAAGAATATTAAATTATAGAATAAATATAACATATAATATAGATAAATTGATATTCCATCATAATTTCCATCATGAGAGGTGATACGAAAGTTGAACAATCATCGTTTACTAAGGAGGTAGTTTGTTGTACACATAAACAGTATGATTGTTATGCATTAGATGGAGGTGTGTGTATGTATATGATGATAAAATATAGTGAATATATTATAGTGTACATTAGATAATTTTTTTGTTATAAAATCTGTGATAAATAATGTGGAGGGGTGGAGAATGAAAATAAAAGAATGGATATTGAGAGAAGTCATTACCTCTTATTCGGGTAACTCCTTTTTGTTTGTGCCAAAAGGATTTCATGGACTGATTTCAACCAAAGGGGAAGCATCTACGAAGAAGGTTGGGATTTTTAGAGCTTATTTTTGATATTTTGGGTTATTTAAGAGGTTTTAGAGTTGTATGGATGTGGGAGGAGAGGATACCGTTTTATAATTGAAGAGGAGTGGTACATTTGTAATATTTTGAAAAAGGAATTATTTTCATGTTTTTCACAATTAGATTGTATAAAAATTAGTGAAATTGGATTATAGTGTCTAAATATTTCTAGAAAATGTCTCGTGGGAATGTTTTTAGGCTATTTGGGCCCCTATGATTGTGGTTTAGTCCATAATTAAGCTTAATTTGACCTTAAGCAGTGTGATTTATTTAAATAACGTTTACTAATAATTTTTCCCCAAAAATAAACATGATAAAATTGGACTCTAAATATTATTTTAATTATAATGGTGTGTATTTATTTTTATAAATTAAATTCCTAGATTCATTGATGTTACGATTATGCTAATCCCCCATATGAGACCAAATTACGTGGTTTTATTGTAGATATAAGGTCAAAAGTTTATTTGTTTTTAGTATTAAATTTCATAGACAAATTGATTTTAATAACCTAAATTTTACTAGTGGATTTATAATTGATCAAATGTAAAATTAAAATAAATTCTAAATTTAATTTAACATTAATAAATAATTTAAAAATAATGTTTTTTACAAAAAAGTAGTATTCTTAACTATTCATCAAAAAATGAAGATTCACTTAAAAATCCAAAAAATTGACAATAAGATAATTTTCGAATTCAAAATTAAAAAATAAATTTTATTTTATCAAATTAAATTTATTGATTTGTATTAAAATAATTTTTTTTGTTTTTTCATACGATTACATGAAGTGTAGTTTATAATTTTTTTAAACATGATTGGCCTTAAAGAAAAATTATATCTTTTCTTATCAATATGTTTTATTCTTATAAAACCAAGATATATTTTTTTAAAATCAATTTAATGCTATTAATATTACTATGTTTAATGGCTAGGTGATATGTATCTCATTTGAATAATTATAACATTAAAATTATGTTTGGTATAATCATTAGTGTTGTGTGTAATGTACATCAATATGTGGTTTCATGTAACATATACTGAGTCAATGTTCGGAATATCATATGCTGATTTGGTGTTGTGTAATGTATGCTAAGGTTGTTTCATGTGAAATGAATTTTCAACTTGGTGATTTAATAATTTAATTGAATATGATTTTTTTATTTTTTTGAAATATAGTATATGAAAAGATAAAATTAATTAAAAAATAATAATTCTCAAAATCTCAGGCTGTTACATTCTACCCTGCTTAAAATAAATTTCTGCCTAAAAATTCTTCTATGTTATCATGGGTTCAATGTTTGAATTATTCATTCATATAATTCCTCGTCATAAAAAAGATACTAATATATACATTAAAAATGGAAATTTGTAAACATTGTGGTTAACTGATGTAACCTAAATCAAGAGTTTCCATATAAGATAACATAGGAGGGAAGTGAATGTATGGAATAGAAGAATAATATAACAATCACATTATGATAGAGATTAATATAGAATAAGGCCAGGATAAAGTTAATTATCTAAAATCAATAAATATATAATGAACTAAGGGACCATCCGATCAATTAGAACTTGAGGTAGTAGGATAACATTTTATGTTTCAAGATACTTTTAACTAAAGATAATGATTTTTCCTGAAACGATATACCTGAATGATTCCAAGACAACCTCTCCATTTGTTGTTCCAAGATTCATTTCACCACTTTCTCAAAAAATGAATGTTAATTTTTCATTCCCAAAGCTCGAACTGATCATGAGACACAATATATGACATCACATATGTCATTGATTATCAGAAACACCACGTTTTTATAACATGTTATAAAATTTGATTAAATACTCATGTGGTAAGATATTTCTTTATTTTCAGAAACTTTATCCAATGTTAATATTAATTATTCCATAAATGGTTAACCTTATAAACCTTCCAAAATTTGAAAATTCAAATATTTGGAAAGGATGTCTAAAAATCAACATAACATTGATCCCCCATATATCAAAAATGTCAACTTTTTTGTCACATTCCAAGCATGTCAATAACCCCATAACATATTCACATGAAACATTGTAAAAACCATAGTTACCATATTTCATTTTGGAAAAAATGAATTCTTCCTTATTCCAATGATTACTAGATATATTCCTTAAATCCAAGAAGATGAAAGCTCTATCCATGATAACATAGACCATTTTTTTCAAAAATTAGTTCTAGGTTAATTTATACAATCTAATTGACTTATTCATATCCAACAAATAATTATGAAAATTTGATTATCTCAAATTTCAAGAATTAATTAAGGGTAACAATATGTTAATCCAAATATCACATCTCTATGGAATCCGTTTTTTTGTATTCATCACCATTCAACATGTCCTTTTAAATCATTAATTAAAACTTATACTGAAAATATGTATACATTTCATGATTCAAGTAACATATTCTTTGAATTCCAAAACAAGAATACATCATAAATCCATCCATATTTTCATAAAACATTACTCATTATTCATCAAAAAATTACATAGCACCTATTTCCAATAATATGAAATCTGAATCATGTTTTGAGGTTCCATAACCTCAATCTAATCATCCTTGTCAAGATACATTTAAAAAAACTGAAAGAACATTGCATACCATTCAAATGTTTTTTGTGGTATCTTTATATTTAGATGTATAACCAATACTCATACCACATTCCTGACACCTTTAATGAGATTTAATCTTGGGTCATTGAAATTCATAATGGATATTTAATCAAAACTCAAAACACTTATCACTCAACGATATCTTATGGAGGCCAACATTCTCATCTATTCCATTAAATGAACTCTTCATTTTTCTCTTTTATTCAATTTATTTTTGTCCTTATTTTCCATTATAGTGAAATGTTATTTTTCCTATAATACATTCAAATATGTTATTCTTTCCCCATTCTTGACACAAAGGAAACCGAATCATCTTTACTCAATTGTATCCATTACCCAAGTTCTCAATGAACTCCTTATTTCTCTTATTTTTGGAATTTGAGAGTTAGTTAGGGTACACATTGTTAATCATGTTCCATAAAACCTGATTAGGCATGATCACAACATCTTTCACCCTAGTGATCACCCCAATTGACTACTCATTAGAAAATATTCCATCACATTCTACATTAATCCATTTCGTTCCAGTTCCCTCTATTGACTTAATCTAGAAGAATAGTGTGAGCATTAATTATCATAGAAGAAAACCTCATATTCATGAAAATAATTACTTATAAGATGTCTAATTCATGATACCTACATTAATCTATGACACTATATGTTTGTCATAGGTTATTAATAGCCAAAATATATTTAAATCCTTCATAATGGTTCATTAAGGTTTTTTGAATTCCCAATGAACATCCCCTTGAAGTGTCAAACTAGGTGTGAAATGAGGCTCATTTTCATGTACCAAATTATCATGAGTGAGGCTCGTAACATCTTGTCAGAGTTGTTACCCCTAGGTACTTCAAGGTTAATGCCACATCCACTTGTAGTATCTAGACATGTTGGTGATTCTATGAAACCAATTACTCTACCATTTACCGAAATTACAGGACATTATATAATATTTTATCTCATTCTTATACTTATCCTTAGAGACATCCCTATACATGAATATTCATAGAAATATACCTAGGTATACCACTAATGTTTTCTCATACTAGTTTCCAATGGATGAATAAATGTTTCCATTGATACCAACTATAGAAACATAGGGTTAACATAAATTGATATTATATCATTTTAGATGAATATTATATACTTTAGAATAATACATTCATAAGGAAGATAATAGTTTAGTGTCTATTGAAACATGGAAACAAAACCGTCTATCATGGTGAAAGCTCTTCAACATCTCCCATGATGATCTCCACCTTAAGTACCTCTATGTAAAAACTTTCTTCAAAACCTGGGAAAATGAAACATAAAATGGGGTGAGCTCAGATTATTATTAAGGGTAAACAAGGGAGACCTGAAATCATAAACTCAAACATAGTGGTATTGAAACGTGATTATAACATTAGAAGATCATACCCTACATATCAATGATCATAAACATAAGTAATGGGATAAATCAAGGAAGATATTAAGACATGAATCAAAAGGAAAGAAATAGAATAAGGCATGAAAGAATTACTGAGGAATATGATATATAATTAATGAAATACAAATAATAATAGAAAATATTAGGTCAAGGATACCTACCCAAAACATTAAAATATGTTAGTCTTGGTAAATAACCTGTGTACCTACTAGAGGTATGGGATAAAAACCCACACACAAACTTACTTTTAGGATTGATCTAAAACCCATGTACATTATGGGTTTTGGACATGGGATAAAACATGTGTGCGTTCATGTTTTTGGGATTGGTTTATAACCCATGTACTCTCTTTGTTTTACGATTGGGCTACAACAAATGAACCTTCTTGTTTCCGAGATTGGGCTATAACCTGTGTACCCTCATTCATTTTGTATTGGACTATAACCCATGTACCTTCTTGTTTTTGGGATTAGGATATTACCAATGTAACATCATTATTTTATTCTGGGGATAAACCCACATGCCTTATTTTTTTGGTCTTGGGCTATAACCTATGTGCCCTCATTATTTTCGGTTTGGGATATATCCTATGTAACAACTTTTTTGGGGATTAGTATATAAACCATGTAATCTATTTCTTTAATTAATGGAATACAACCCATGTAACCTCTTGATTTGGCGTTTGGGATATTACCTGTGTATACTTTGAGATTATATAAATCATATTGAAACCCAATCTGTTGGTAGGAGATATAGGTTCCACCCATCTCAAAAAAAATTAGTCATACATGTGCGATAATATAATAAAACATTAATCGTAAAATGACCCAAAAAATAGATAAGTTTTATAAAAAATCACATCATCACCTCTAAAATATAATGGTTATCATTATAATTTTATCACATCATAACATATGGGAGGATATAGGTTTAATAACCACTTAAGGAAATAATAACCCAAGAAAACAATCGTATTTCAATAGTATAAAACCCATAGATGTTAAATGGGTGTCTTAAGCATAATTCCATCACAACAAAAACCATTCAAGAATAAATATGTATGCAACCATTGGATAGTTTCCATGAATGGAATGAGTAACCTAAAAAAATGTTATCATAGACGGAAAATAACTTATAAGTATATTTGGGAAAAATTTATTGATTTAAATATCATTTCTTCATTGAAAAATTTTATTTAAAACATAAATCCATTTGAAACCCATTTTTTTACAATCATAACAAGTATGCTTGAAATCTATTTGAAAATCAATTCCATGAAAATTTCTTTTAAAATAACATTTTTTTCAAAATTAAACATTTAAACATGAAAATGAATATTCCTTTTAAATAAATTTTAAATGTTTAAAATGGTAAAAAAAATAATTTAATGATCAATAGATATTATTATAATATTCGTGGAAACCCATTTTAGAAAACATGGTTTTTATGGAACACAAATTTCTGACAGAAGAGAGGGTAATGTCAGGCTTTATTAAATCTAATTCTAAGATATCTTATGTACCAAATATTTGTGAAATTGTACCAATACATTAATATATCATGAATAACCATAGTATAATAAATTTAATGAATGTTATCTTTTATATTGATCATAATATTTCATCAAAGGAATCATAAACATAAATAACTTAAAAAGTGGTGAGATTTCCTCAATAGACACTTATAACACAGTAACATGGTATCATACTCTACATGAATGAAAATGAAATTTTAAGAAGCATAAAATATCATTAAAAGATGAAATTTCATTATATTACTTGTTAAATGTATGTATATACAGCTTGAAAATGAATTTACATGCATAACAAAACCTAAGTCTCAAAGAAGGAAAATTGAGAGAAAACTATTTTAAAGATTTGGTAACATTTGAAACATAAACCCCATAAATGAAAGGACATAAAATGGGTATGTGAATACTAATAAACTTAATTATAATATAAACATAATACAATCATTTCATGTATGTACACCACTCAACAGTAATGAGTGGTGAACACAACTTGTATCTCATGGAAATAAAAAGTGATAACAAATCCCTTTAACTTGTGTCTTGACTCTCATAATAATCATTCCAAATACCACTATCATAAATATGAATTTATTATAAAACTTTTAAGAAACTATATTATTATATCTAATACAATATATGGAAGGATTGTGAACTTATATTTCACGCTTCTTAACCACCCTATGTTATGGTTTCACTCTGTTTTATATTCTCCCTACTAGAAATTAAAGCTATAGCCATAGATATATAACTAATTTTTTATTGGTCCATAGCTATATCTTTCTAATTTCCACAGTTTAATTAAACCACCATGGCTATACTATGTCTATGAAATTTTTCTCTATTTGGTATTGAGCTCATCCTCCCCTGATCAGCTACTCACCTCGTAGTGCTCCTCCAGACGACTTCTCCACCCCAAATAATTCTCCTTCCCAACCTGTCCTCACCACGATGCCCTCCTCCCAAACAACTTCTCCTCCCCGACCTATCCTTCCTGACATATCCTCCCCATGGCTCCCTCCCCTCTGACGATCTCTCTCACTGTGGCGCCCTCCTCCCTGATGTCCTCTCTCACAACACCACCATCCTCCCTAGAGGCTTATCTCTCTGCGACGCCCTCCTCCACAACTCTTCCAATCAATGCAGACATCCACGATATTTTATACAGTATTATTTCATCAATGATATGATTTTAACGAAGTAATATGATTTTAATTTCATGTGATGGTTATTTATATCACCCTCCTCTTGAATATAGGCAATATGTGCTTCGTAAAATCCATCTATGGAGGATTTATATCTACCCACTAAAAGTTTAAACTCCTCTTGGGATGAATTAATTGTCACCTCTCATTGAATGATTCATTCCGAGATGAAATGGAAATTATCAATCTAGGGATTATTGATAGAATATTCTACATGGAATACAACCATGTGGAGGCACAGGGTTGATCAAAATATGGATTTTATCATGTTTTTTAAATTGAAATCAATCATTATCATGTTTGGGTTATATCAAAATAAATATTAGTTATTTCAAAAACAATGGCTGGTATTATGACAGTCATGATCATTAAGGGTTAGAAAATCAAATTTTATGTGACATGGTTTAGCCAAATGAGATGAATCTAATGTTGATGGTTTATATGTTCCCTCTTATTAGGTGAATTCACTTGATGGTATATATAGTCTATCTACATGACAAATCACATAATTTTAAAACCACATCTATTTTCTTTAATATTGATTCTCATGAAATTATCTATTTCAATTTCATATTCATTGCATATATTCTTAGTGGAAAGAGCATGAAATCATTTATGTAGTGGGTAGGATATATCCAGGAAATTTACATTTTATTTAGTTGAGGCCTTCCTTGTCATGAAATATCTATATATTTATAGGATCTATAAGATATTTAATCTACCTATTTAACCATATGAACACACATTCATCATGTGCTTTAGTGAGAGCCATATTATGGTTGGATATTATATCATTATGATCATCCTTTATTGTTTCAAGATATATGTTATCTACTTTTATAATGAAAATAAAATTTAAATATGTAATGTGAATAACTGTGATCTAATACTCTCCATTGTTGTAGGGGGATTCATTTCCATTAAACAATATTTAAGTGGAAAAAAACAACTATCATTGATATTTTCAATCTTGGTAGTCCATTTTAAATTATGATCGCTACGAGGATCCTCTCCCTCTATATATATCTCTCTCTCTTAAATGATCTATCAAAAGTGGTTTTTGATTGGTAAATGTGAGTGATTTTTCAATGTATTGCATTAATCTAGATCTTAATGAGGTAGTATGATCATAAGGTGGATTGAGAAAAGATAATTCTTACTATGAAGTCCCTCCTAACCAAGATATGGCCAAATACCTTTAAGGGGAACGATGTAATAATTATCATATCTATATGGTATGAGGGTAATCGACCACCATTATGACTATATTTGAGGATGAAATGGTTATAATAATATCCAAATAATTATGGTGTGGGGTTTCTCCTATATTATAATATAGGTAGTTTTATCCACAATATTTATTTCTGTTTCGGCTTCAACTAGGTTATGAGTTTGGTGTAATAAGTTTTTCTGGGTGAAAAATTCACATGATTAGGAGTTTCTTTATTATGGCATGTTTTGTTTTCCCTAAATTGAAGGCATATTTAACCTTATTGGAATCTTATTTCATGATTCTATTAATATATTTTCTTGTCTGGTATTTTATTTCGATGATTTTTGAATCCTGTAATTTTTTCACATATAACAACTTGAATATAAGAAGTTAGGACTTCAGACCTATTAGGGGGGATGCAGTGTGCGTGAAGGGGGGAAGGGGGTGTAGGGGGAGGGGGCAGTTTAGGAGGGGGTGTCCAGGGTGGGGTTTGGGGGGCTATGTGCATGGGGTGGGGGTGCGGGGGAGGGGGCATGGGGGGTTGGGGTGCGGGGGGGTGTCTATGGGGCAGTATACAGGGAGGGGGAAGGGGGGTCAGAGGGAGGGGGTTGTCCAGGAGGGGGTGGGAGTTGGGGGGGGGGGTAGTGAGTCGGGAGCATGGTGTGTGGGGTGAAAGGGGGAGGGGGAATGGGTGGTTGGGTGCTTGGGGAGGGGGGTAGGGGGTGCAGGGGGGTGGGGCGATGTCCTAGTGGGGGGTGTCCATGGTGGGGAAGTCTATAGGGGGTGTCCAGGGGGGAAGTGTGCTGGGAGGGCGATAGGGGGTGTATGGGGAGGGGGTTGTACTTGAGGGGGGGATTACAACTGGGGGGAAGTGTATAGGGGGGAGGAGGTGTGGGGTGTAGGGGGTGGGGGGGTAGGGGTGCAGGGGGATGGATGCCGTCCAGAAGGGGGGGTGTCCAAGGTGGGGGTTTGGGGGGGTAGTGTGTAGGGGGTGTGGGGGTGCAGGGGAGTGGGGATGGGGTGTGGGGATGGGGGGAGGGGGGAGGGACACAGAGCAGGGTGTGTGGGGGTCTAGGGTAGGGGTTGTCCAAGAGGGTGGGGGGGGGGGTGTTGGGGGGAGTGTTTACGGAGGGGGTAGGGGGTGCACGAGGAGGGGGGATGTTCATGAGGGGTTGTGAAGGGGGTTGGGGGAGTAGTGTGTAGTGTGAATTGAGGGTGAAGGGGTGTGGGGGTGCAGGGGAAGGGGTATCCATGTGGTCGGGGGGGGGGGGGGATGTCCTTGGGGTGTCATGGAGGGAGGGGGTGTCCGGGGGGGGGTCCCGGAGGGGGGGTGTCCATGAGGGAGGGGGTGTCCAAGATGGGGGATTCCATTAAACAATTCTATAAAAAACATAATCGGATGTTGTTCAAACATGTAAGTTTTAATGTGGGTGTTTTATGTACATGAAAATAATCTTATGTGGTTATAGAGAGGTGTGAGTATTCATGTTTTTTTTAATTGTAAATATTTAAGAATTCCCTTAACCATAAAATTTTTTATGATTTTTTACTGACATGTTATTGATGGTTTCTTATTATCTTACGAAAAAATACATATAATGTGAGGTCATTTCCCTGATTATTTATTTTATGTATGTTTATATGCCTTGGAATGGATAGATACTGGATGTACACCAAGAAGGCAATTATAAGTACATTTCAATTTAAATAATTTTTAGTGAATTTGATTCCCTATCTTTTTATCATTTTAATATATGTTGTATATCAATCAACAAAATGCTTGGGAGAAATTGGAAGCAAAATAACCATACAATTTTTACCTGAACGATCATCTACATCAGGTATTAAGATATGAGGATCTGGTTATAGTGCCTTGTCTACTTGGGAAGAAGATTATACCATCTTGATTCTAGTCCGCTGACAATGTTTCATTGAGTAAAAGTTCTAGTTTGGTCACACTGGAAAAGTTGAATTATGAAATTGAATAAGCTACTCAAAAAGTTGAAAATGTGATATTTGAAAATAGGATTAAAGTTATGTCTTCCATTTCTTCTACACATTTATTAGAATCAGCTACAACGGTTAATGCATGTTTGATATTGATGATTTTTTCTAATATAGATTATTCTGCTGGAGAAGGAGCCTGAGATAGAGCTATAGAGGGAGTCATTCCCAGTGTCGGTGTCGATACCGATGCTGACGTTGATGATTACGTTTGTGGTGTGATAGGTGCTGATGATGTTTCTGTAGGATGCGAGGATGACAGTTATCATGAATATGATGGAACTGGTATTGAGAATTAATATTGATGTGAATTGTATATTTTGAATGTTAATATGTGTAATTATATAATGCAGTGAGGTTTGATTATTGAAATACTAAATTGTTTTGTGGTGTTTCTAACTGATTCAACGTATATTAAATTATTCTATCATGAGGTAAGTTTTTTTATATAGTAGATGAGTTTTATTATTAATTTATTGAATTGTATCTTCCTATGACATGACCATTGTACCTCGTTGATGATGCTACTCTAAGGAGGCCCCTCTATCTCCTCTGACACACCTCTGATGGTATGTAGTCCAATTTTCCAGTTTTTGAGGAGGACCCTCTATTAGTTTCGCCGATCTTATTTTTAGTTGGATGAATTGTATTGGTATGTAGCATATGGATTCATGATATGTAGGGAACCAACAAGAAAACATAGCCTATGAAATTGACTTGCTTCCATGACTTGCAACTGATATTGATGAGAATATAAAATTCAGTAGGTAATGGTTATTTTATACCATTTTTTTCAAGATATTAGTAACCATTCGTTGTGTTTAAAATCCAATTGAATTGGAATACACCATGATTGAAAATTTTATGATTTAGATTTTACTCCTGAGTGTGCAATATTCGATCTTCTAAACATTGGTATGTATCATGGTCGGATAGTTGATCCCTAGGGATGTACTTTTGAATCACGTGCCTTTATATTTTTGTTATAACAAATGACACATTATACTCATACCTTCATCATATTTATTTATTTTAAATATATGAATAATTTTTAAGGAAATAGGTTGAATATGAATTGAGAATTCATATAATCTAATTGTCTAATAAAGTGTATGAGGATAAGAAATGAATGTATCTAGAAACTAATATAATACTATAGGTTGTGCTGTATATATGACTATGATGAGGAGCATGGAATCCTCTCTAAGATATGTTTTTTCCATGTTACCTTTTAGGAAAAAGGACCCCAGGTAGGGCGCCTCTCCTATGTAAAGAACTAGGGGATCCCATTGGGTGCCTCGATGACTTAGCAAACCTAAGAGGGTGTGTTACTAATTGTTTGGAGATGGTATTATGTGGAACCTTAGAATCCTTAAAGGTCATCTGATGATTCTAATGATATCAAATTAAATAACTTTATCCTAATTCATGGATTTCATAGAATCTGTAGTGTTTCATTAAAAACAATGTTCCATTGATTTTCTATTCCATGATTTCTAGGAAACAATTGATTCACATGAATATCAATTTATTGGCATTTCTTTGAAATCCTGTGATAAATTGTTTCTTGGAATTCTAAATACTCTATTATATTACAATACAAACTATATTTTTCTTTTTTTATTTGTCACAAGAAATGTTAAAAAATGAATTGCAAACCCATCAATTTCATGGGATTATTTCTCCAACAATTTTCATCAGGTATCATCAGGTTATCCATTGTAAATTTCCGGGGTGGGGGCTACTGCGCGGGGGGGGGGGGGGGGGGGGTATAGACGGACTGTCCAATGGGACATGGGAGAGTGAGAGGGGGTGCTTTCAAGGGGGTTGGAGGGGGTGAAAGGGGAAAGGGACTCTATAGGGTGGGGGAATGGGTGGGGTGTGCAGGGGGAAGGGGGTGTGCAAGGGGGAGGTGGGAGGGATATGGGGTGATGTCCACGGGGTGTGAGGGGGGGGGTGAATTAGTGGTTTCTTGTTTATAAATTTTGTTTCATTCTAATTCAAACTCTCTAACTTGTTAAAACTACAGACTTAATGAATGATTATTCGACAATAGAATAATATTTAATTGTCATCAATAAAATGCATGCAAGAGGTGCACATAATGTTCTTCAATATTTTATTCAATATAGGACTTTCACAATATCAAATAGATTCATCAAGAAACATCAAATAAATTTAATTAGGAATACTTCAGGCATGGGATGAATGGAATCCAAAACATTAACACAATTATTTATATATTATATTACATTATGTGTTATTTAATAACTTGTTTTAGGATTGTCATTTATGCTTTCATGAATTAATGGGTAGCATGAAACGTTTGTCTTTCTCTTTTATTTATTTTATTATGAAAAGTGCATGACAGTATCTATCTATGGATGTCTGGGGGGTGTCCATGGGGGGGGGGGTCCAAGGGGTGTCGAGTAGTCTTGGTATTACGTATGGTGAAAATTAATCTGTTTCAAAATTTTAATTACCTTATTTAGATTTGTGAGAGGAAATTTTCTACTATTGAGAAACAACTTCTATTTGAACTCCGACATAGTAGAGGTGTGAGAAAAAAAATTACTCTCCCTGGTTACAGAATTCTTAATATATTCAAATAGTAATGTCAAAGTAATTTCAATGTTTTTTTCTTCATGAGGGTTTTCCTTTTCGATAATTTATTGATTTTGATTACTTGTATTGGTATGCAGGATAGGGATTCATTCTATGTAGAGAACTAACATCAATATATAGCCCTGCATATGCGTGTGACCATATATATTAGGATCCTCTTATGTGTGGCTTGACTCCTTTGAGGTTGATTCCCTCTCACAGCCTCTTTAATTCAAGAATTTTGTAAATTTCATTTAGCTACATTAATAATTATGCTTGTTTATATTAATTTGTAATTCTTTATAATGTGTTAGTTAAAATATTTGTTTCATTTGATAAAAATATTATGGTTTTGTAATAAGACCCCTCCAATGGAGGTCTGCTGTTTGTGAAAACATACAGTGGTAGTTTATGCTTATATAACTTGTTTTACAGTATTGTATTTATGTTTTCCATTTTAATACTTACCCCTTCTTATTTCATTTGAGACACCATGAGCATCTCCAAAAAACTTTTTGACTCACATGGGTGTGTGTAGGGGGGAAGTGGGTATGCAAAGTGGGGTGGAGGTGTGTGTTGGGGGGTTGGTCCAGTATGGGGGGTGGTTGTCCATGGGGGAGGGGGCTGCAGGGAGGGGGTGGGTGGATACTGTGGGGGGGGGGGCACTGATGGGGTGGGGGCCAAGGGGCTATCAAGGGGGTGATCAAGGGGGTGGAAGGGGGATGTCCAGGGGGTGCAAGGGGGATGTCTAGTGGTCATGGGGGTGAAGGGGGATATCCATGGGGGGAAAGGGATATCTAGGGGGTGCATGAGGGTTTTATAGGGGTGAATGGGGGATATCCAAGGGCATGGGGGTGAAGGGGGTGCAAGGGCTATCCGGAGGGGTGAAAGGGGGATTTCTAGGTGGTCTGAAGGGGGGACGAGGTTGTGAATTGGTGGTTTCTTTTTTAGGAATTCATTTTCATTAAAATTAATACATTGTAACTTGTTAAGACTACATACGTAATAAATTCTTAATCTACCATAGGATAATATTTAATTTCCTCCATGAGCTTGTAGGTTCAGATTTGATCGTTTACACTTAATATATCTTAGAAAAGAGTAGAAGATGCCTATATTACATGATCAATTAATTTTGATTACATGTAATGACCAATTTACTTAGTGAAACAATTCTCAGGATACAATTCCTTCTATCATAATTAATGACCTCAATAAAATGCATGCAATAGGTGCACATATTGTTATTCAAAATTTTTTTCAATGTAGGACTTCAAAAATATCAAATTGCTTCTTCAAGAATCATCAAATTAATTTAATTAGGTACACATCACACACGGGATGCATGGAATCCAAAAATTTAACACACTTGTTTATATATTATATTACATTAGGTGTTATTTAATAACTTGTTTTAGGTATGTCAATTATGCTTTCCTGAATTTATATATAGCATGAAACCTTTTTCTTTCTCTCTTATTTGTATTATTATGAAAAGTTCTTGATCTAAGAAAGGTTTTGTGATCTATTCATGATCATTGAGTAACCCATGTGTGGCTCAACGAATTTTTTTTTCATAAGCCAAAATATTATTTGTTAGATAACATGAATTGTCTACGGGTAGTTGTCTCAATGTATTCACAAGAACTAGATTTATTGTGTGTATGCTTTTGAATGATAGGATGTGTCATTCGATAGGGTTTCATGCTATGAAGAGAACCAGTAATAGAAGAAAGAACATACTTATGCATGTTGGCATATAATACGGATCCTATTGTGCGTGGCTTGACTTTTTTGAGGTAGAATCCCACTACTAGCCTCTTTAATTCATGAATTTTTAAATTACATTTAATTTCCTTCTTGATTATTTTTTTATTAAATTCCAATTATTGATCAAGTGTTAGTTAAAATTTTTGTTTTTTTATAAAATTCCCTGGTTTTGTAATAATCATACTCTAAAAGAGGTGTGCTATCTGTGAAAATTCACATTGGTAGTTTAGGCTCATATGGATTGTTTGACATTATTGCATTTATGTTATCCATTTTAATCATTACCCCTTATTCTATCAGTTGAGACACCACAAGATCATCCAAAGATTTTTATTACTCACAGGCGGGTGTGCATGGGGCAGGGGTGTGCAAGGTGGGGTGAGGGTGTACTGGGGGGGGGGGTGGGTCTATCCATGGGGTGTTTCTAGGGAGGGGGGATGTAGGGAGGGGCTGCTTGGAAGGGGGCTGTCTGAGTGGGAGGGGGGTTCAAGGGGGTTGTAGAGGGGGTGCAAGGGCGTTGTCTAGGGGGAATGATGGTGTAGGGGGGCTGTCCTGGGGTTGAAAGGGCTGCCAGGGGGGGGGGGGGGGTATTTCCAGGGGTGTAGGGAGCCTGTCCATGGGGTGAAAAAGGTTGTCCAGGGGTGCAAGGGGGATATCTAGGGGGTATGGGGGTGCTGGGGGATGTCTATGGGGTGTAAGGGCTGTCGAGGTGGGTGCAAGGGGTATGTCAAGGGGGCATGGGGTGCAATGGGGGGGTCAGGGGGTGCTAAGAGGTTGTACAGGTCAGTGCAAGGGGGTTGTACAGGGGGTGTAAGTGTTGTCCATGTGGTGCAAGGGGGATTTCCAAGGGGCATGGGGCTGTACAGAGGGTGTTCAAGGTGGTGCATGGGGGTTATCCAATGATGTGCTATGGGATTGTATAGGGGTTCAGAGGGGATGTCCAATGGGTATGGGGGTGTTGGGGGCTGTCTTGGGGGGTGCGAGGGGGCTGTCCAGGGGGCCATGAGGGTTCTTGGGCGATATCTGGGGAGGGTGTATGTGGGCTGTCCAGGGGGGCATGATGTGTAGGGGGGTGTTGGGGGGGGGGGGGGGTTGTGTATGCATTTTCTTATGAAAGATGAATCCCAAAAGCTTTAGTTTTAAAATATGGATATTACCCTATTTCCACGGTTTTAAACTGTGGCTAAAACCATAATTCCATGGTTTTGAACCATGGTTATATGCCTTGTGTGGTTTAATGTTCTTCCCTGATTTCAAACAGTAGCTATAGTGTTTTATCCATAGTTTTAAAATGTGGGCATAGGTCATGCCCTATACCCACACAAATACCAGCCAGTTTCCATTGAACCGTGGCTATAACCTATAGCCACAGTTTTTGGGCTTATAGCCATAGTTTGAAACCGTGGTTATAGCCTAAATTTTCTGTAGTGTCTATTAGTTATTCTCATATGTCTAAATTTTATTTTATCATTCATACTTATACATATATCAAGTATAAAAAATGTAAATCATGATATAAGAATTTTTTATATCCAATATATTTTTATAATAATAATCCATTTAATATAGATATTCAAAATTGAATACACCCTTCATGGAAACGGTATGCTGTACGTACGCATGCATGTTGTTTCCATTTTTATTATCTTAATGAAGGAATTATAGAAAAAGAAATGTATATACATATATATATAATATCATTATAGTAAAATTATAATGTTATATATATAATATAATTTCACTTAACCCATCTTAATTAATTCTATGTTGTTTTTTGAATGAATCACATCATTTTGAGGGGGCGTTAGTCCACACTTCCTCAAATACATTATTATTTTAACGAAATAACGAAATGTAAAAAGATATTTTTTGTAAAAGGAATAAATAATATTAAAATAAATAGTATATATAATATATAATATATATAAATATATTGTCTATCATAATTTACACCGTGAGAGGCGGAATGGAAAATTGAACAATCATCATTTTGTGAGGCGATAGTTCACCGTACACATAAATAGTATGTTCGTTGTCCATTAGATTGAGGTGTCTGTAAGTGTATGTTGAAATGATAGGATAAAAAATAAAATTATATTGATGATACTGGTTTTTTATATAATAATAGAAAAATAACATTGATGGGGAATATGAATATAAAAGAATGGATCTTGAGATAAGTCGTTACCACTTAATCAGGTACCTTCTTCTCGTATGTGCACAAATGCTTACATGGATTGATTTATTTCCATGGTTGGATTCAATTAGTAAGGTATTGATGTTGGGAGCATATTTTAGTAGTGTTTGGGAGAGGAATGGGGCTACAAATATTTGATAAAGTGCAAAGAGAGGAGGCCCAATTATAGTGGAGGAGGAGTGACACTCTTGTAATATTACGACAATTGAATTTCATACATGTGTTTCACATCTCAAGAAGATAAAAATTATAGAAAAGTCAAGATATAGTAGAAATATTTCCATCCAACGGCTATTTTAAAAGTGACACAGTCATTTGGGCCACTAATATCCCTTATTAGTCAAAATTTTACCTTAATCACTATGATTATTTTTAATCATATTTACAAATAATTTTTGTCAAAAATCAACATGATATAATTACAATATATATATTACAGTAATTAAAATAGTGTATTTTGGTTTTTAAAAATTAAATTAATAGAAAAATTGAAATTATGATTATGGCGCATCCTACCAATGGGACGAAATTACGGGGTTCTAAATTAGAATGATGTTCAAAAGTTTAATACGGTTTAATATTTAATTTCATTATAATATAGATTCTAATGACCAAAATTGAATGAATATATGTATTATTGATCTAATGTGACCTGAAAAAAATTTAACATATAACTAATCATTATTATTTATTAAAAAAAGACAGTTTTGAACTAAAACGTAGAATTTTTCACTATTTATCAAAACATGATGTTTTCTATAAAATACAAAAAATTAACCCCGAGATAATTTAGGAATACTAAATTAAAAAATAACGTTTATTTTATTAAATTATATATCTATATTTTTCTGAAATTAAATTTATTATTTTTCAGAGGATATAAAGTGTAGTTTATAGTATAATTTAATATATATTGTCTTTACCAAAAATGTATTTTTTATTATAAATATGTTTAATTTTTATAAAACCATTATATAAAATATTTGAAAAGTAGTTATTACTATTCATATTACTTTTTTTAATGATAATGTGACAATTATCTCACATAAAAAAATATAATAGTAAAATAATGTTTCATAGAAACTTCATTGTTATGTGTAACGTATACAAAGTCATGGTTGTGCATAATGTACGGCGGGTCGATGTTCCCTGTGTCATACACTGAGTTGGTATTGTGTAAGGTATTCCGAGTTGATTTCTCATGAATAGAATTTTTGACTTGGTAATTTAATAAATAAATATAAACTATTTTCAGAGTTGCGTGAAATGAAAAACATCAAAATATTAAATTTATTGGAAAAAATTAAAAAAAATTAAGGTATTAATAGAAATCATGCAGAGGATGGAGATATATTAATAATTATTTTTAATAATATTTTCCAAAAACCATGAGTGATGATACTGATGGTCATATTTTTAAATATTTTTTTTTATTTTAACAATTAAATACATGCGCATAGGAACATTTTTCATTGGTCAATGTTGATCATCATAAAATACCATGTCTGATTAACATTATTACTTTGTGAGGATCTAATGATATATTTCCTCTAGTGGTTATCCAGACATTCTCTTATGATCTCTGAGCAACAAAACATGATCTTATGGTGCTAGTGAAAAAAGTTGAATGTCTTGCGTTGTTCTTTCTTGATTGATCATTCTTTCTTCTTGAGGGAATATCTCTTAAACATCTCATTCTTGAGAGGGACAGTGGAATATTTGATAGATAATTCATTATGGACAACAATTCTTTATTCTCAATTTTGGATTCAGTACACAATTGACATATCCATCTGTTTATAGATTGTTGATTTACATTATCCAATTATTTAATTGCATACCATGAATTAAATAAGATTTATTACATTTAATAAACCCCATTATATATAATAATAACTATATTATTACTATTTCTTTGTGCATTCCAACATAGAAAATAAAAAAATAGGCAATGGACTTATTAATTAATGTTTTTCATCGGACTCTATCTTGGTCCAATAAAACTCATCCATCATTTATTGAGTAACCAAATAAATATTTTTTTATAATTAAATTTGTTATTCACAATCTTGGGAATACATGTTTTTTAAAATATTCAATAAATAAAATAAAAATTACACTAACATACCAATGAATAAATATTTATCTAATTTAAGCGATCAATATGACATGAATTAAATTATTCCATTAACATGAGAATAATAATAATTACATTAATTATACTGAAATATAATTTAATCAAGATCAAGGGAAACCCTTAGTGTGTGACCCTTGAGAATAATTTCTCATTGGAGTTAGGGGGTTTTACTAATGTCCAAGATTTCTTTCTAGCGATATGTCACAGAATCCAAGAGAAATAAAATAATATTGCATCATAAATGAAAAAATATGGACACTCAATGGGTAATATAATCCCTATATCACAATATCTCATCAAGTTGGTTTCACATTTGTGTGCCCAACCTATATGCTCGATATTTATTTTGTTTCCTTTCTAAAATAAACATGTCATTACACTATGGACATAGAATTTATTAGGGTGTTTATATTCAAATTAATGTGCCTCAATATCAGCTTCCATAAAATTGGATCGGAAAAATCCTTCCTATACTTATTCATTATTGGCATGTCAATCGGGATGCACAAAGATTATATAAATTTTCCATCAACATTTTTCATTATGGTTTATAATATAAATCTATTTAAGAGAGTTGTAAAATTCATTAGTAAAAATATTAACTTATTTAGTCCATCCCACATGATCAGAGATAAGAATATATGATGACACCAGAACATGGATAATTCATACATGATAGTGTGTTCTCCTAATCTATCATCTGGTAGATGACCAAGTTCAAACATATTGAGAAGAAGCCTCATCTTCTTATGATTAATCACACCTAGCAATCTACGCACTATGTGTCTCATCATAATATGTTATCAAACCGTAATATTATATTTGGGAATATCATTATAGAACATCAAGTTTCTCATCATAGAGGGAATCTTCAAAGTCTTTATAAATGAAACATATAATATAGGACATTATTATGTTAGAGTAATGTTGACCAAAAAGAAACATGTAATAAGAATTTTTATAAATATTTATTACCTAAAATATTGAGGTAATGAATGTAAAAAAACGTATTCCTAGGTCTCCAAAACCAAAAAAACTCACATAGACTTGATTCGACTACCTACAACCATTAGTTCCCTAGACCTCAGATGATATTCATGTTTTTAATGAGTAATGGATTTAGTCAAGGGGTTATCCTAATTGTATTTTATTGAAATACTCTTCATTTCATGTTCACCTCTCTAAGAAAAACACCTCAAGATATTATAGTTATGATGTATGTGTTTCATAAAATGATGTGACCTTGGTTCTTTTTCAAGATCCACTGTTACAGTATTATGACAATATTGTTTGATAGGTTCTTTACCTCTAATAATAACATCAATCTCTTGGGTGAATTTTTTCATACATTATGATTCTTTAGCTACCTAGGAAGCAGAAATGTACTCCGATTCTACTATATAATCTACAACCACAACCCGATTTGATCTCTTCTAGATCAAAATAAAGTAATTCAATGGGATGAAGTATCTAGTTTGTTAATTCATCATATTTATCAGTTTTGAAATGATAATATACATATCATATTATTTATTTTTTCTCATGTCATCCATAATCATCGAAAAATGCACAGTATACCACTGATACCTAATGGTAATCTTTACATCCATCTAATGGCGGTCACCAGGATCAGCTAGATATCTTTCTACCAAACATTATGTTTAGGAAGTATCTTGCATAGTACAAACTATTCGATACATTAATGACCCAATCTATGATTTTCATGGAATCCTTTTCATTTTTTTCATTCCAAATGTTTTTGAGGAAACATTTTCCTAGAAAAAGTAATGCCATGTGATATTGGAAAAATTCCACTTTTGGATGGTTCCATAATGATTCTCTTCAGAATCTTGTCAATGTATGTACTTTAACATAGGCTTCCAAACCTAATAAATGTATCATTATGGATCTTGATCCAATGAATATATTATGCTTCACCAATGTCCTTAATGTAGAATCAAGTATTCAACGATGACTTAATAGTCTGTGAGACTGGTTATTCATTTTGAATGAGTAATATGTCATCAGAATATAATATTAAAAACTAATAAAATCCCAAAAAAAAATTTATAGACACAAGAATCACATTCCTATATTGTGGAACCAAATACTATTATGGCCTCATCAAAAAGAATTTTCCATGACCCATATTCTTGAATCACTCCATAAATGGAACATTGTAACTTTAAAAAATATGTTGGCATCTTTTGGAGTCACAAAACCGTAAAGTAGTGTCATCAAAAAATCGTCATAATGGTTTCAATTAATGTTGGATATTTTATATGAATTTTCGAAATTTCATAGTCAATGAATGAGATAATGGAATGTATGATTCTGATGGATTTCAACATTACAACTGGTGAAAAGGTTTCATCAAAGTCAATGCCTTTATGTTGTTTAAACCTTTTTAGAACTAGTTACTCATTATAGGTAATTACTTGTACTTCCACGTCCATTTTCATCTAGAATACCCATTTTCAAACAATGAGGTTTACATCTAACTGAGGGTCTACCAAAATCTAGACTTGGGTTTTGTTCTTGGATTCAATTTTATAATTCAAGGATTCTTTTACACACGATAAAATATGCTCCACTTACTAAATACTTGTTGGAATGAGGATCATTTTTATCCACTAAAAACCAGTTACCATACTTAGTGACTATAAAAATATATCATTTTTGTTCTATAACCATACTATAATTGCTACGTAGAAATTATATCTATAAAAAATCCCTTCTTCCATGAGGCTTTGTGAAAATGTTTCCTATTCTAGTTTTTTGTATCTTGAGCTTAGACTTCATTGAATTTTATCTTTCTCACAATAATTATTTTAGAGATAAGATTATCCTCATGGAACAGGGGTTGTATTTCATCCAAAACCTTTTTTTCAGAAGGATTGTATAGGTAGTACCCCATTGTTTCTTCGTGATATCCAATAAAGATACACATCATTCCTTATTCTGAAATCTTGTTACCTGCAGGGGCCTTAATAGTTTCTTTGCAACCCCAAAACCTACATAAGGCAACATATTTTTCTTTCCATTCCCTAATTGGTATGGTATATCATCCATTTCATAAGTTGGAACTCAATTTAGTACATATTCTACTATTTTAATGCATATCCCCAATAGGATAATAGACGTTTTCCATGAACCATCAATAAAATCACCATGTTCAACAAGGTGTGGTTCATCCTCTCACTTACAACAATCCAGTGAGGTGTATAAGGATAAGTGATTTTAGATAAAATCTCAAACTCTCATAAATATTCAATGATGTATTTATTAATATATTCACTATCATAGTCTGAGTGATGTTTCATAATCATATTACCATGATGGTTCTCAACATTATTCTTGTCTTCCTTGATGTTTTCAAATGAGTCCGACTTGTACCTCATTTAGTAGAAATATCCATATATTTTAAAATAATTTGTGAATGTTAAAATGTATGTGTACCAGCCCCGTGATTTATTTTGAAATGGTCTACACATATTAGTATGAACTAATTCAGGATGCTCATTTTCACTTTCATCATTCTTACTAAATGGGGATTTGTTCATTTTCCTTATAAACAGTCATCACATAAACTATGTGTTTTTAGTTCAAAATATTCTAAATAGCCATCATGATGTAATTTAGCGAATTCATTTTCATTTAACTTAACTAGAATGTGATGCTAATGATGGGTGTGGTATGAGTCATGTAAAGTTACATCATTTTCAATTTCCACTATTCATTTCATGTAATCCAACATATAATGATCGTAATTTTATTTTCCTTAACAATAAAAATTTTAGCTATAAAAAAGAATAAACATTTATTCCCAAATATGAAAATAAATCTATTCATATCATGTATGGATAAATAAATTTTTTTGGTAACTAAAGTGACATAAAAAAATCTTTAGATCCTAGATCATTTTGGTTGGAAATGTGAGGTGGTAGTCTCTGATAGCTATAGTAGAACATTTAGGTCCATTGGATACTCAATATCCACCTCTCCTCGGAAAAAAATTATGAATCTACATGGTTCTTTTATTTGAATAAATTTTAGAAAACCCTAATCAGTATCTAATACCCAATTTGTAAAATTTTTTAATACTATTTGATAACAAATTCACCGAAAGCTTCCCCTTGCATGTCTGGATGTGTGTAGATTTTCTTCTAGTGACCGTTCATACCCCATGTGAAATATATAACACCCTATTCCCTTTCATTCCACAACATCTTCCTCTTCCTGGAAGGGTTTGAAAAATATTTATTCTTAAATATATAATCTTGAACATTCCATATATTCACCATAAGGATGGATGCTTTTCAACACTTCGTATCCTAATCTACTTTAAAAAGAAGAGTAATAAAATCTGGAAGATTCTTATTAATGTTTTTTATATTTATATTTAGAACAATGATGGATAAGCCCTGTGCGAGTGATTTTTGAATGTGTTCAGTTCCCAGTTTCTCATGATTTTTAAACTGTATATCATCTAATATATCAATATAGAAATTGCTCTTGAATACATGAGGACCTTCTGGAGAACCCTCTCCATTATTTATTTGAATGATATGCTTATAAATTTTAAATTTTTCACGTCTATCACTCTTATAGTAAAGCCTAAAGAGGTTCTTATGCATTTTAAATACATCATCATTTTCATGAGACATAATTAGGTCATTATACATTGATTAAAGCATCAATCATTAAATGTAGACCACTTCTAGGAAATTTTATTCAATGAAGTGGAACTTTTAACAATTCACCTCATTATTATATGGATAAGGCATTGAGGATTATAGAATGTAATATTTTCATTCATTGTGGAACCCAACCTGAAAGAATTTAAATATCTCTTGGATCATACTTCTAGTTTGGAGGACATCATTAATAAAAAATTACCATAGGGATAGTGTGTGAGATAATGTTTTCATTGAATTCTACATTTAAATTGATAGAATTATTATTACTTTTACATTATTAGAATATAAGTGAGATATAAAAAGTCAAATGTTTTTTTTAATTTAATTTTTACATATCCAATTATTTTATCAAGCCTCAATAGAACTCACCATTGAACTATAAATATATTGTGTATGTGACATACTAGTGCAAATTATTCACATAAAATTTGATAATGATACATATATTTTACATGAAAACCATAATAATGTAATTAGGTATGCAGTCTTTCCAACTAAGGACTTGAAACTCCTTCATCCATTGATTGAATTCCCCTGTCCTAAAATCAGGACTTGAATTTCCTCAATAATGGCCTCCAAATTTTTATTGAACAGACTTGGGATGATAATATAAAAAAAATTTTGATCAATTAAACCAAAAAATATCATGAGAACTCCCTTATAAAAGTTAGTGTCTAATCATTGGCAATGTCTAAACCTAGTTATACGGTTTTATTCCAAATCATGTAAAGTAAGACTTAGTCTGAAAAAATATTTATTTGAAGTACTTTAATTTGTTTTGTATAAACATTATCTTGTTTTACCATTTACAAATGTTATTATTATTAACTGGATGGTACTTAATTAGTTATAGAGGTTAGATAAGACATTTACACATAAATCATCTATTTATTTTTGTGTTTTTTGGATTAATTCATTTATTTATGTGATCCCTGCCTTGCATCCATAAAATAAATAAAATCATAGATAATAGTAAATAATAAATTAAATGACATGTTCAAGAGGTTTATCTAATAATTGAATTAATGAGATGACATTAAACCAGCCATTGGCCTAAGGTAAATTACACGTATTTCTAGTCTAAGATTGAGTTATAATATTCCACCAATCCAGATGTGTATCACTTAGTATGGAATCATTATGGTTTTTTCATGAACCACCTCAAAGAACCATATGGTGCTCCCTTAATATCAAATATTTATTACTCACACATAGGTGGGGGGAACCCAAGGATTTGTTAAATGGGGGTACATAATTATCGTTGGAAATGTAGGTCCTACATAATTATAGAGTGGGGTTAGGATACATGCATTCCCTCATTTAATTTATTATAAAATAATTTAAAACTCCTGAAATAAATTAAATTAAAATATCTAACACATACACAGATCTTGGTCAAGCTCATGAATGATATTACAAGCAATGAAAATGCAAAAGTAAATTTCAAGAATACATTTCATTATTTTTCATCTAATCAGTTAATATAAACTCACATGCATTAATTAATTAATAAATTATTTAATTATTTTAATTTCATCTTAGTGATCATCTTTTCTTATTTGGAAATACCCGTCATTAATGGTATTCATGGAAAATAAATGGAATAATAGATAATGAAATATTAATTACTGTAAATTGATAGAGAATTTGAAATTAAATATATAATTATAAAAATTTCAAATAGACAATGGTTTTCCTATAAATAAAACAAGGTTTTAATGATAATATTTTAATATTTTAATTATTTTTAATATTTTACATTAATGGCATAATATTCTGAGTTTACATATAGTTACACTCCATGTACCATTGTTTGGACGCTTTCAGGCATGAGTTCACTACCAGCATTATCGAAGAAGAAGTTAGTTATAGTGGTGGATGAAGGTGAAGTGGACGACGTTGATGGGAATGTGATGAAAGTGACATATGATGGCGATGGTGGTAATCTTGACTAAGCATCTTAATACACGCAATATTGTGGACTGTACGGTGGATCAATTTTTAAATTTTAATGTTGTGTTGTTGGTTTTTGGTTTTGAAATTTGAAATTTGAATTTTGTAATGTTCTTGTTGTATTCTAGTTCTGAAAGTTTTCAGTTCTCACTAATCCATAAAGTGGATTTAGAGAATTTTAAAAAAGGGATTCTGTTGGAGTGAGATGAATATATTGAATTTTTCTTTCTTGACCACTCATTAATCAATTTTAAAGAAATATATATTAAACATCTTGAACATAAGATGGAGATAAAATGATTAATTGAGAGAGAATTCATCTTTCATAAAAGTTCACTATTATCAATTCTAGAGATAGTAAAAAATAGGCATAGTTGATTATTTATAGAAATTGGATTTTATAAAAATACTATTTTATTTCATGAAATAAATTAAATAACATTTTTACCTTTAATAAAACCCACTCTATATAATAATAATTATATTATAACTATTTTTGGTGTTCACCAACTTGTGAAATCAAAAATATTAAGTAATGGCTTTGTAAATTAAAATTTTTCACTAGAATCTATCCTGGTCTATTCGAACACCTCCATCACTATTTGAATAACAATCTAAAAAATTTATTCATAAATATAAATATTATTGACAATTGAATGAATAAATATTTATTAAAATATCTAGTAAATAAAATAAATATTTTATTCACATGACGGTGAAAAAATATTTATTTAATTTATGCAATCGATATAACTTGAATAAAATTCTTCTTAATGAATAAGAATAAAATTTATTCCATTAATTAAACTCTAATGGAATGTAATTGAGGTCAATGAAAAACATTGTCAATGATTCTATATGATTCTTTCTCAAGTGAATTAGTTAGGCTTGCCTAATTTCAAAGACTAATGTCTAGAACTGGGTCAATGTACCAACTAGAAAGAATATAAAGTCACAAATTCGACAACTACATATGAATGATCAATGTTTAATATAAACCCTTCTTCATAATATCTCATAAATCAGGATGCATATTTGTTTCAACAACCTATATTCTTGATATGTATTTATATGAAAATCTGAAATAAATACATCATTACACCTTATAAATGGTATATAATGCAATCGTCCAATTTCTATAAAATGGTTGTGATATCATCTTCCATAAAGAAGAAATAGAGAAATCTATCCTCAAATTATTCGTTAATTAAATGTCACTCATGAAACACCAAATGAATTCAACTTCATCATGAAATTTTATAATCGTGTTTTACAAAATACATCTATGTACATGAGTTGTAAGATGGATTAATAATAATAAAAAGTATAAGGATCATCAAAAATTCTCATAGATAATAATATCTAGGGTTTTTTCTTATAATATCCCATATTAGAGATCACCAAGTGTGAACTTCATTAGTAGAAACCTTATCCTGATCATTAGTACTCACACCAAACATTCAATATACTATGTGTCCCAAAATAGTACATTATCCAACAGCTGAACATTATTTGAGAATATCATCATAGAATATAATGGATCTCATCATAGTAGGGAACATATATGACCTTTTCAATGTGACATATACTATTAGACATTATTTATAAGGCCCCGGCCTTAAACCTTACATAATCTTGAGTTATCACAAGATTACACGTTGAGGATCTTTTCAGGTTTAGAATTTTAGAGAATTAGATCATAAAACATGCATTACATTGCACATGTAAACAAAGTGGTTACATAAAGATAATATTATTCTTTCCCATAAATGGAAACATATTTAAAATAAAACATGTATTCTTTCTTGACACTTCCTTGACACTATCATAATATCATGTACCTTTCCCTTGACCTGTGAAAAACATTTCAAAAAAACTTGGGATGAGCATAAAAAGCTCAGTAAGGGATATAAAATATGGAAAGGAAACATGGGTACATATATACATAAGAATGAGATCATACTTTACCCATAAAACATAAGCATTTTAACATACCTCATCAAATCATGAATAAATCATAGAAATCATAAGACATAATGGTAACTTGAGGCATTCAAAACATTCTTACGTAGGGAGTAACCCTCTTGGTTACGTTTGGAATACCCATCACAGTATATTCCCTAAATCTCTTCGGAGAAACCTTAACATTTCACTCCATTGCGTTACCCAATGCATTGGAGAGCTATAACGGGCTCACCCGCCCTTAGTTTATCACGGAACCACCCGTCTTCATAATAATGCCCAAGAACCATAACAGAATCATATCACATAAAACATGCATAAAGGAAACATAAAATTTCCACATTTCAATCACAAGATATAAATACAAAACATTGATATAATAAAAACAATATGAAAACCATTTTCAATACCAAAGAAAAACATGGTATTTATTTTTCATTCAAAAAAAGGGTATGGCTTGTAGAGGAAGCCGAAACTCAAATAATGGTCACGAAGGCGGAGAAGTCATTGTCGCCGCATATGTATGACAAGAAAACATTCCCTTTTGTCGTTTTGTAAAATTATTTGTATAAAAAAGATTCCTTTTGAATAAGCGTGAATGTCAAAGGGGTTTATACACCATATAAAAGAAGGTTGTGTATAAAATAAAATATGCCTCAATGAATGAAGATTGAGACGAAGTCCCATACCTCGTATCCAACTTGACCCGACCGTTCTTTAATCTCCTGAATAATAAACTTGAGTTAATCCTTACTTTCTTAAGAACCCTTTTCAAGTTCATTATTCCTTTTATACCATTTTATGAACATCATGTAATCATTTAAGTTAATAATGTTCATTTTTTCGGTATTTGGTTCTTAAGTCAAAAATAGACTTCTTACACTTACATGTTGTTAATTTGGTCAAAGGTTCGTTATATCCAGAATTATATTAATGATTTGGATAAAATATATATCATATATATTCAACATATACATGTATTTATAATATTACATCACATTTAGAGGTAAGAAATGAAATGCACCGTTCATGGAGACGGTACAACGTACGTACGCATGAACGCTACTTCCATTTCTATTTCGTATTTTCTGGAATGGAATCATAATTATATAAGAGTATATTATAATTCCAGTATAATAACATATATAATATCATTAACTTTATCCTTTACACATCCCACATATGGTATTAACGAATCAAATCACTTTTAGGGGGCGGTAGTCTGCACTTCCTAAAAGGAAGATATCATGTTTACCCATAATGGAAACAATAATGGTATTCCATAAATGAAAAATAAAGAAGATTAAGGAAAGAATAAACATATTATATATAATATATAAAAATTGTGACATCATAATGGCCACCTTTGAAGGTGTTAAATGAGTATTGAACAATCATCGTTTCGGGAGGCAGAATTTCGCCATCCATAGAAACTGTATGTTCCATAACCATTTGATGTAGTTGTGTGAGAGTGTAGCTCTAATAAATCTAATAACAACTTCCTAGTATATTGAAGATACTGGTGTTGTTACAAAATAAGTAAATAAAAAGAGTTTAGGGGGTTGGAGAAGCAAAATAAAACAATTGAACATGATAGAATGAATTACCTTTAAAAGTGTAACTCTTTTTGATTTGAGCCTAAAGGCTTCTTTTGAAAGGATTCTTCCCAAAGGGAATCCTCTAGGATGAGGAGAGGGATGTGGAGAGAGTAAATGGGCAGGGGATTGCTGAGCCAAAGGCTTGAGGAGTGTGTGAAATGAGGTAGAGGTGGGGGCCTTTTATAAGAGGAGAGGAGGGGCACTTTTGGAAAGTAAAGATACGTTACTTTATTTTAAAAAGCGTTTCGGATTAAAAAGGTCCCACATTGATATAATTCGATTATAAGGTGATAAGGGTTAGAAATACACTCATCCAATAGGTTTTGGACATGTTTAGGTCTTAGATATTACATTATCTTTCCATTTTATTTAAATCGTTAAATAATGAGGTCATCACTGCATCATCATGATGTCATAAATAATTTAATTTATTTAATGTCTAAAAATTATAAAACAAATACTATGATGTATGAAATCTTTTTAGATTTCCAATTACTATTTATAATAAAAAATCTGATCTTTATAACCCCATGTAAAAATTGTATTTGTAAAACATATTATGTTTGTGTCATTTTTACTTTTACATTAAATAAAAAGTTATTTATGTCATTTCCCAACCAAAGTGGCTCCATGGGGTCCCCAAGTTGACCCATGGCTTTTCTTGGTCGGCCATGACACAACCAATGAGGGTAGGACATGTTTCAAGCTCATCTCATTTTATTAATGCATTATTTTTACCTTAAACTACACTAATTACCACTAATCGCGATTTAAAACTTAATAAGTTACTATTCACCAAAAAATTATTTTAATCTCATTGAACAACATTTTATTTCTTAATGAAAACCATGTATGTCGGATTTTTGAAATTAAAAACACAATGATGGCAAAATTTCATTTAAACCGAAAATCAGGTTTTATAAGTACCAGTTAGTGGTTTAACTATTCATCAAAAATTGAAGTTTTTCAGAAAATTACCAAAAATTCAACCTAAGCTATATTTGATATTCCGAGTTCAAAAATGAAGTCTATTTTACAAAATTCAAAAATATAAGTCACATTAATTAATTTAATAATTAATTCCTACTGTCATGACAAAAAGCGTGTTTTTATGAAACAATAAGTATCAAAAGATTGACACTAGTTTAAGTCCAATTTCAAAGTGAAATTGATTCCAATGACCACCATTGGATAAAATGGTAAAAATATATTCCAATTTAACTTTAAAACCAATTAAAAAGATAATCTAATCATATAAATAAATTAGATTAAAAAGAGGTTTTGAATTAAAATACAACAGTTTTCACTATTCATTAAAAATGAACTTTATCAAAAAAAATACCAAAAATTCACACAAAGTAAATTTTGATGTCCCGATCATAAAGCATACGTTTATTTTGAAAAACGTGGCTTATAAAATTGTCAAAATATAGATTTAAAAATGGTTTTCCATTAAAAGGCAGTAAACAATCTTTTAAAAATATTAGTGTATTCCATGCTTAAAATTGGATTTATTTTCATTTTAAGCCTCTAAAACACTATCTAATTCATTAATAGGCATAGATAAAAATATCTATTATTAATTACTTATTTGGGATGTTAAATTATTACATTAGAGTCACGAAGATCAAGAAAATATGTAGTAAGATGTTTTATTAATATTCAATAAATAAAATAATTATTTATTAAAAGTAAAAAGAGTTGGTCTAAAAAAATAAAATCCAATGGATGATTCTTTTGATAAAAAGTTAATGAAAATAATTAGATTATTTTTGTTACTTTTCTGATCATCACGGACTTGTTTTATTATTTAACATTATGTATATATTTGTTCCAGATCATACAATAAGTTGTGATATACCTCTTATAACTAAAATTAGGGAAAATAATTATTTTATGACTAGTCTTGATCATTTTAATGGAAAAAAATTATACATAGATTTGATTAATCACAATAATTTGACCAATGGTTTCATTTCATCGAATAAGAGGAGATGAGAAAAGATGGGGATATAAAATATTACATTAGTAAAATAAAATAAAATTATATAATTATTATTGGTGATATAAATATTTTTTGGAAGAAGGAGGTTAATATATGGTATAAAAATAAATTATTTTAAGAGTGATATTTTTAGAAAATTACCTATTGAATATTAACTACTTATAGAACCCTTAAATAATATGAAATTGGCCATTTGGTGAGACCTATAACACATGTACATGGGAGAGTGGTGAGGAGGGTGTCTGGATAATATTTTAATATATTGATGGATGGTGAGGATAAATAGGGTGGTGAGAGGTAATATTTACACTTTAAGAGTAGTGGCTTAATGTGATTTTATAATTATTATTTTATATTCAAAGACAATGATGTTTGCGTGGAATTAATTACAATGAATATGGAAAAATAATTAATATTTTAAAGGATGGTTATGTACAATAAATACACAAAAAACCCATTTTTTCTTCAGTTTTTTTGTATTTTATACACTTACCATTTAAAATTTACATGCTATATTAATTTATCTATACTTGAGTAAATCGTTTTTACAACTATACTTTTTTTATGCCTAAAAATGAAAATGACCCTCTCAACTAATTTGTAAGTCCAAATTACAAAAATTGAATCTATTTTTTAAAATTTAAAATAGATAAGTTTTGAAATTACTTTTAAAATTAAATATTTAAAATTCAATGAAAAAAAACTATTTTTTTTAAAAAAAATCTGTTTTAAGACAAAAAATGAACTTATACGAAAATAAGATTTAATGATTGTTTAAATGTAATTAACTATATAATATCTACCTAGAAATTAATTAATATAGATTGATATTAGTTTAAAATAATAATATGAATTTTATATATAACAAAAATATGATTTTTATAAAATTTTTTATTTATTTACTATTCACAGGAAAATTACACTTTTCAATTAATTGTTAACAATTCATCATAATACATTTTTTACATGATGAATCAAAAAAAATAATTTATTTTTATAAAATAAATTTTCTAAATGTATCAAAAATTATTTATATTTATTTTCTTATAGATGTCAACAAAAATTTCTTTGTGAAGAAAACATATATATGGAGAAAAAAATGACATAACTCAAAATTATGTATTTATTTTATAATAATGAAATTGTTTTTATTGAAGCTGAAATTAAAATATATCACACATAACATATTTAATCTTATACACACCATCCATTTTAACTACTAGTGTATAGTGGTCATGTTAAAATATTAATATTTTGGTGTACATTTAAGATTAATGATCTATGACGAGTAATCCATCAATGAGATTAATTTTTTTTTCTAATGAGATATAAAGTAAAATCTTGAGGTGTTTCATTCAACCAACATTAAAATTAATTTCTCCCTCTAAAATTTTCACTTGGATAAATAGATGAGGATACCTCTTCCTCATCACTGCCACATGTTCCCACACAACTTCCTTGAAATGATGGTCTCTCAACAAAACATTAACCAGGAAAGTGGTTTTGTTTCATAAAAAAATATATCTTCAATCCAAAATGACTACAGATATCTCTTTATAAGAATAATATTTATAGAGCGGTATAAACTATGATTTTATTATATTTGAAGGATTAGGAATGTAATTCCTTAAGAAATATACATGGAAAACATCCATAAAATTTGAAATATTGAGTGGAATCCCAAATATATAATAAACCATCCCACTATGATTAATAATTTTATTAGTAAAAATCATGCACTTAATTTGAAATTTTGCTTCATAAATGAGGGAAGTGTATTTTAAAATTCTATCGTGGGAAACCCAAATTGTAAAAACGGTCAATAAAACATTATCATAAAATGTGGTAACGAAAAAAGTAAAATTTAAGAAAAAAACTAGGATCTTTATAAGGAGAACATTATTAGAAAGAGAAAATATGGACATCGAAGAAAATTATAACTAGGACTGTCAAATTGATATTAATAAAGATAATTGTCAAGATAAGGTTAATGAACACAAAACCATTTAATAGAATGGTTTGAAAAAGGCTATTGATATCATTATAACAGATGATAATATGATTTATTTCAAAATATTTTATGAAGATATTCTTGCATGAATGCATCACCCATGTACAATCTCACATGTTGGTTATTCCTTGATCCATTTTTAGATTCATTTATTACTCTACGAAATAGATTTGAAACTGTAATTCTTGATGAAGTAGTGAATCAGATGATCCATAATTGAATGAAACATCATTCCTTTTATCAATAGTTACCATCGTAATAAAAATTTTATTACATGTTATCCAATATTCATAAATATTCTTCTCGTTAAATAATGATTTAATATCTAAAACATAATGAATATTTAAAGGTAATAATTTTCATAAATGGTTTCCCTTATGAACCTTCCAATAGATTAAAATAAAAAATATTCAAATGAAGGTTACTAAATTTTAAAATCCAAATTATCATTTACAACACAAATACCATGATGTAGATCTTAATTTTCTCACACCAAACCTTTGAAGAGCATTTTCATGTATTCTCATGAAACAAGCTAATAACTTAAATTACCATAAAAACCTCTTAGAAACACATTTGATTAACAATTAACACTTTCCTTGTATAATATATCCAAAAATTTGGTAAACCTAATCCATAAAAAACATTTTAATCATATTACAATTAAGATACAAGGTGATAAATACTACCATATATATTTTTTCACAATAATACATCTAATTATATAATTATTATCCCAAAATCATGAACATATTCATGATTATATTTCCCTTCATCATGTTTTCTCAAAAAATATTACCCTACAACCTCAATCACATTTAATGGTTACCATTTATATTAAATATATACTTTCAAATACTCAAGGAATAAATAAAGTGGAAGAATCCTTATATGTTTCCCTATTTCATAATACCATAAATCTACTTCGTCAAAATTTTTATTGACTTCCAATACCAAAACACTATATCATTCAACATCCTTATTAAACTATCAAACATTCATTTTCATCTCATTCCTTAACACTTCATACACCTCATATGTTCAGACTACAACTCCTGTTTCATTTGGTTGCTCATCAGGAAGATCGTTATATTGTCCATAAAATTCACTATCAACAAAAAAAATTCTCCTTCTATCCATTGTATTATGCACAAAAAGCAGAGTGTGAGAAATAATAATCATACAAGGAAACCATATAATTAGTATAAATTTCTTATAATATTTCAATATATGAATCCTTTTGTCTAATCCATTGTAATTCATGATTACTATGAAAACAATATGATTGTAATGTAGAATTACCCTTAGAGTTCTTATTATGGTTAACTTGACGTAGTTTTCAAAGGATAAATCAACCCTACTATAATACCAACAATAATGACCGCATGCTCATACATAGATATTATATCTAAATAGATGAATATATAATAAATAAAAAACCTACAATAGAACCTGATGGGTTTAGTGACTTTGGAATCATGGAAATATAAAAAATTGGTTTATAAAACGTCTATGTCATATACCTATTGTTTATTTATAATTAACCCTTTTGGAAATATCATACATACTACATTACTTTATATCATAGAAAGAACAAGCATAAGAAATGGTGAGTTCAGATTATTAGTAAGGATAAATGTATGCGATATCAATCCATGATCATATGATACAACAATATATGAATAATGTTATTTTATCATGAACCTAACTTATGATGTTTATAACCTACCTTCCCTAGATTATAAACATGATTTATGGCATAAACAATGTAATTTTAGAAAAAATGGATTTTATTGTGAGAAACCATCATAAATTAATCATGACACATAAAATTAGTTCTTAAAACTGTGTAACCAAAATAAATATAGAAAAATATTTCTTATGTCATGGTTGACTACCATGACAATGGACATAGTGTACTAGGACATAGTTGTGTCCCATTTTGGATCAAGATGCACCAATTTCCCATAGCAAATCAATCCAATAGAATTGTTCTTCATTTTTATCAAATGGGATATAAATATTTACCCAATTAATTAGAGGATGATATATGTCCCACACAACGTATAATAATGACAATAAATATTTTTTTCAATAAGAACATAATTCATTTATCATATTAAATCCCATGAAGAGAAATGGGTTTCATAAACATAATGTCATAGTATAACCCATGTAAAAGAAATGGGTTTCATAAATATCCTGCCATCACAAAAATAATATTAATAGAAAATTAATAAGTATTTCCCCAAATAGTAATTTCCTATGTAAATTATATGTAACCTCAAAAAATGCTATCCTAAACGGAAAATAATACTGAGAGATCACTCGATATAATTATTTTAAAAAATGACACTTTCATTTTATAATAATTTATATTAAAAGGATGGAAATTT
Source organism: Viscum album (assembly GCA_963277665.1). Lineage (NCBI taxonomy): Eukaryota > Viridiplantae > Streptophyta > Magnoliopsida > Santalales > Viscaceae > Viscum > Viscum album. The sequence continues at coordinate 1,433,335,778 of OY728151.1, read as the reverse complement.
AAGAGGGAAAAAGATTACGTTAAATGAACTCTATAATATTTTAATGTAATTTTTAATGCATTAAGGATTGATAATAGAGGTAAAATCATCTCATTTCATATAATCTAATACAAACATTCCTTCATTACTTTTGTTGGATAAGTTACAAAGAATGTCATTTATAAAAAAAAAGAATCCATTCGACGAGTTTAAAAAACTAAAAGAATTAGTAATAGTGATATAAGAAAATCATAAGATAATTGTTAAAAAACATTATGTAAATGATATTAGAAAACATGGACTGGGATGAAATAGATAGTTAAATGGGAATTTTAAAAAAAGAAATTTTCAAAATAAATACCCTTATTTTTATCATATTATTGAAGTGAGTATTATTAAAATGAACTGAATTTATATATCTGATATAAATCCACATAATAGTTTTTGAAATAAAACACAATATTATAAAAAATTATCTCACACATAATCTTAAAATGACATAATGAAAGAAGTAGAATTATAACCCAATGACTCGAAATTGAGTTAAGAAATCCCATAGGACTATGAAATGAATCAAATAGTATGACATATAAAAGTTATAGTTATTAAATGAAACATTAAATACCATGAAGTTATATATTCATGATAATATATATCAAAGGGTAATATATACACTACCAAAATGAAATATGGGGTGAATAATGCATATATCTCACAGAATTAAAAGTGATATGAGATACCCTTACTTCACGCTTCCTTTAAGTTTTATGTACATTAAAATCCTATATAAAGGATTAAATATGGGTATTAATTTAATATTTAACTATTTTAGTATTTATAATACCTTATATTAAACTTTTTGAATATTTTATAACCCATTAATTAATAATATTTCATTATTTTCATTGTTTGTGGGCTTTCATTTCATGGTATTCATGGTCCGTTCATTAATGTATAATCATATATTTTTTAATAAAATATAAATAAAACTAATGATTTTAAATGAAATCATATTAATTCACATATATAAGTTTAAATCTTCTCATATATCATTATTCATTCTGGTATGAGTACGACTCATTTAATAAATCGCTAATGATAATTTTTTTTGTTTTGTTTTGTCGTTTATCCGATTATCATGAACTAGTTTTGTGTAATATAATATTATGAATATATATTATTTATAAGAAAAGAAAAATTTATAATATACCAATTAAAATATTTTTTTACGAGAATAATACTTTTATTTCCTTCTTATAAGGTGTTAATAGAAAACAAAAAAAATATCATTATCCCGAGAGATAGTTAACCGCCATATTTTGAACAGTGGAATTGTTTAGTTGAATTACTGGGAATAATAATAATATGGATATAAAATATTCTATAAAACATATAAAATTAAATTATATATATTATAAATCAGTTTTTTTATGGATTATGTATGTGACTATAATTTAGAATGTAATGAAATTGAGAGAGGTTTTTTAATACAGCCAACTCATGAATATCACTTCATTGGAGGACCCCTTATGGAACATTTAATTTATATTGGGATGAGAATAGTTGTAAATGGACACTAGTTTGGTGGAGATAATAATTTCAGGTATATTTTTTAATATATTTAGGCTTATTAAGAGAATGGTGAGGTATTTATACACAAAGAGGAGTTTTTTATGTGATTTTATAATGATTATTTTTTATTTTAATCCAACCACATTTTGGTGTAATTAAATAAAATTAAATTGGATTATAAGTAATATTTTAATGGTTGGTTTGTGTAAATTAACATATAATCCATCCATTTAATTCTTCATTTATTAGTTATATTATTCTTTTATATTTTAATTTTAACCTACTAAATTATTTTACATATACCACATTAAATATTTTTTTACCTTGGTAAAATTTTTTGGATAAAAATTAAAATAAACATATAAAATAATTCATTTCTATGCATTAAAAAATGGATTCCATATCAAAAAAATTTAATCATAGAATTTGAAAAATAAAATTGATAATTAATACTTCAAAAGGAAAAAATTTCTTTTTTTTGGAATTTTTTAAGCCGTAAAATATAGACATAAAATATGGTACAGAGTACTTTTAAGTATAAATAAATATATTATATGAAAATAATTTTTTTATATGTAATTGATATAAGTTAAAAAATAAAAAATCCCTTTAGTATATAAAGAAATTACTGTTTTATAAAAATTGATATTTTCTAACAATTCAATGATATATTAAAATTTACAATAAATGGTAAAGAATACATCCTAACATAATTTTTACATCCTTAATCTTGAAATTTTTCTTTTTTTTATAATATAAATTTCATAATATTTTACAAAATTAATTATATTTATTATCTCTTATAATGTAATAAAAATATATTTTTAATGAAAAAATATATTTGAAGAAGAAAATGACTTTAAAAAATTTATCTGATTAGTTAATAAACATGAAAAAAATTTCATTGAAGAGGACATTCATCTATATTTCATAATATGATAAGAAATGTTAACACATTCATATTTAATGGCTAGTGTATAATGTCCATGTTAAAATAATAATATTTTGGAGTCATTTTTCGATTGGTTTTCCAGGAAATATATGATATCGAAGATATTAAATTTAATTACAAAGAGATATACCATAATAAAATGGGCTATTACAACATACATATGCATGAAAGTTATTTCAATTTTCTTGATTAATGTAGAAAATGAAATATTAATAATATATTACATTTATATAATCATTTTAATTTTATATATATATCAAATATGTTTATTAAACATGTCATTATTACATTCCATGTAAATAATAATTAAAGAACTAATTAGATCACCTCATGAGACTATATTCAACCATTCACATGTGTAATGTTATCATATTCCCTGAAAATTAAATGTAAGAAGGTATATATGATATTAAAATTATATAACTATAATTAATTTTTAAATATCATCTAACTATGTAAAATAATTAATAATATACAATTTTGAGAGATGGAGAGGGGGAATGAATTATATAAATTTGTGATGTGGTAATCTAATGTACAAATAATCCATAGTTTCAGTTGCCATTTCATGAAAAAGGATATGTGTAACACCCCAGGTAAATAAAGAATATGACATTTTCATGCTTATCCATATTTGTGAATAAAATATTAATATAACTTTAAAGGGGACTCTATGCTCGATGGCGTACCCAATACGCAACAATGAGTTTCTTGGGAATCTTACGTTGCACTCTAATAATAAAATAATATTATATTAAATGGTAGTTAACGCCTAGCTGTTGTAATGGCGGGAATGAACGAACTAACTAAAAAATGATTATATATGTTTGTCAATTATTTTTACTTTTATCCAATAAATGTTAGATGCTTAAAATTTGAATGAATCCAATTTTAAGCGTAAATATTCTAATATTCTTTAAAAGGTCGATTAACCACCTTTTGATGAAAAAAATCTTTTAAATCCACCTTTTGACAATTTTATGTGTTATATTTGACAAAATAAAATTCTTATTTAGAATCGGGACATCAAATTTACTTTGTGTAAATTTTTGGTATTTTTCCGATAAAGTTCATTTTTTAATGAATAATGAAAAATGTTGTATTTTAAATCAAAACCTCTTTTTAATATAATTTATTTATATGATTAAATTATTTTTTGAATTGGTTTTAAAGTGAAATTAGAATATATTTTTACCTTTTAATCCAATATTGGTCATTGGAATTAATTTCACTTTGAAATTGGACTTAAACTAGTGTCAATCTTTTAATAGATATTGTTTCTTAAAAACACACTATTTGTTTTGACAGCAGGGATTTAATTATTAAATTAACTAATGCAACTTATATGTTTTCAATTTTGTAAAATAGACATAATTTTTGAATTCAGAATATCAAATTTAGCTTAGGGTGAATTTTTGGTATTTTTCTGAAAAACATAAATTTTAGATGAATAGTGAAACCAATAAGTGGTAGTTAAAGAAACTGATTTTTCATTTAAATGAAAATTTTTCACCTGTGTGATTTTATTTTCAAAAATATGACATACATGGTTGTCATTAAAAAGTAAAATGTGGTTCAACGAGATTAAAATAATTTTTGGTGAATAGTAATTTTTTAAGTTTTATTAATCGCGATTGAAGGTAATTAGTGTAATTTAAGGTAAAAATAATGCTTTAATAATATGAAATGACCTAGACTCATGTCCTACCTTCATTGGATGTGTCATGGCCGACCAATACAATACATGGGTCAACTTGGGGACCCCATGGAGCTACATTGGTAGGAAAATGACATAAATAACTTTTTATTTAAAGTTAAAATTAAAATGTCACATACATGTGTTGTTTTACTAAAACAATTTTTACATGGGGTTATACAAGTAATATTTTTGACTATAAATATTCATTAGAAATATAAAAATATTTCCTACATCATTATATTTTTTTTATAAATTTTAGACATTAAATAAATTAAATTATTTATGACACCATGATGATACAACGATTACCTCATTATTTAACGATTTAAATAAAATGAGACGATAATGTAAAATCTAAGACCTAAACTTGTCAAAAACCTATTGGATGGGTGGATTTCTAACCCTCAACACCTTACCCAAGAAATAAATCAATGTGGGACCTTTAAAATCTGAAAATCATTTGAAAATAAAGTAACATTTTGTAACATTCCAAGAGTGCCCCTCCTCTCCTCTTATAAAAGTCCCCCACCTCTACCACCTCACACACACCTCTCAAGACTTTTTCTCGGCCAACCCCTACCCATTTCATCCCTACACATCCCTATCTTCATCATTGAAGCCTCACTTTTGGAATAATCCTTTCCAAGGAAGCCTTTGTGCTCAAATCAAAGAGAGTTACCTGATTTAAAGGTAATGTCTTCCCTTGTGTTCTTTTGTTTTATTTTTCTTCTCCAAACCCCTAAACTCTTTTTATTACTATTTTTTTGTAACAACACCTGTATTTTAATTATACTAGGACGTATTTATAAAAACGATTCGAGCTACACTTTCACACACCTCCGTCTAATGGTTAAAGAACATACTGTTTCTGTGGATGGAGAATTACTGCCTTATGAAATTATGATTGTTCAATATTATTTTAACACCTTCAAAGGTGTCCATTAAGATGTAACTATATTTATATATGATATATAATATGTTTATGTTTTCCTTAAGCTTCTGTATTTTTCATTTATGGCATACCTTTATGGTTTCCATTATGGGTAAACACGATATCTTCATTTTAGGAAGTGCATACTACCGCCCCCTCAAAGTGATTTGATTCGTTAATGCCATATATGGGATGTATAAAGGATGTAATTAATGGTATTACATATGATATCCTAATGGAATTATAATATACCTTTATATCATTATTATTTATTTCCATTGAATACAAAATAAAAAGAAATAAATGAAAGTAGCGTTCATGCGTACGTACGGCTTACCGTCTCCAAGAACGGTACATTTCATTTCTTATCTACAAATTTTATGTACTATTATAAGTACATATATATAATGAATATATATGTAATATATTACATATAAATGATCTATATCATTCTGGAATTATTATATATATATATATATATATCTCATTTTGATTTAATTCCATTAATATGACAAAAAATTAAAGTAGCGTTCATGCGTACATACGGCCTACCATCTCCATGAACGGTGCTTTTAATTTTTTATCTCCAAATGCTATGGAATAGTATAAAATGAATATATACTGGATATATATGATATTTAAAACATCGATACTATTCTAGATATGATGTACCTAAAACTATATGGAAAATTCTTTTCCAACAAGTTTGATTTTTACTCATGTACCGAACATTGACAAAAACATTTGATATGAACTCACTTTATTAACCAATTATTATAACCTTATATGATGTGATATTAACTGAATAATAATCTATAATGAAATTCCCTATGAAATTATAAATTGACCAAATTTTATTATTCAGGAGATTAAAGAACGATCGAGTCGTCTCGGACACGAGGTAAGGGATCAAACCTCTGTCATTCTTTTTAAGTAATCTCTTTTATGTCATTTATTTTAAGCTCATATTTCTTATGATTGAGATGTTATTTTATTTTACTCCTACTGTATGTTTTATTTTCATATGATGAGAGACCCTATTTTCTCTCATCAATCCATTTTGGATGTTTTGAGTGGCACTGTTAGGCTGCCGAATTTTTGTAAGAGATCTAACCCCTCTCTTTCTTTTTAATTACCCTCCATTATGTCACTTCTTTTAAGATCCTATTTGTTGTTATGGGGGATGTTATTTTATATAAATATTTCTTTAAATTTTATTTTAATATGATGAGAGACCCTATTTGATCTCATCAATCCATTTTTGGAAGTTTTAAGTGGCGTCGTTAGGCTGCCGAGTTTTCGTAAGGGATGTTTCTTTTCAATTTTAGTCCCATGATATTTATGCTACATTTGCCTCAATTTCCTTTGAGTGGTGTATGTACTTCAAATTATTATACTCTTTGAGTAATATAATTTCATTTATGGGTATTTACATATTCATTGTATGACCCTTCTTCAATGGGGTGTACGTTTCCAAAGTTACCCAAGTCCGTAAGGAACCTTTCACCCTCCTCTTTTTAAAAGACTTCTTTTGTTATGTCATTTAATTCACATACTATTATGTTGGGATATGTTATTATATATCCTTATTGATGTAAATTTTATGTCCAAGTGAAGAGATACCCTTTTTATCTCTCATCAACTCTTTTTCTGAATTTTGAAGTGACGCCGTTAGGCTGTCGAATTTTTGCAAGGGAACTTCTTAAACCAATTTTGATTATTTGGGATAAACTTGTACTCCTTGAATATGTTGTTCTATTAATATGTGTGAATGTCCTCTTATTGTTTTACACTTAATATCCACTTATATTTGGTGTATTCATTTGTCACACATAATTATGTAATTGATTTGTCCATAATCCAAGGATACCGTCTTTGTAAGGGACATCGTCTCAATCTCCTTTCATTGGGGAATATTTTGTTTTATACACAAATTTCTTTTATATGGTGTATAAACCCCTTTGAATTTTAGTTTATTCAAAAGGAATATTTTTATAGGAAGCGTTTTACTAAAGGACAAAAAGGACTGTTTTTCTTGTCGTACGTATGCGGCGACAACGACTTCTCAGCCGCCGTGACCATTATTTGAGTTTTGGCTTCCTATACAAGTCATAAATTTTTTTTAATGAAAAATAAATACCATGTTTTACTCTTATTTTATTTTGGTATTGAAATTTTTTTTCATAATTTTTTTATATCAATGTGTTTTATTGATATCTTGTGATTGAAAAGTGAAAATGTTAGGTTTCCTTTATACATGTTTTAAGTGATACGATTATGTTATGGTTCTTGGGAATTATTATGAAGACGGGTGGTTCCATGATGAACTAAGTGCGGGTGAGCCCGATATAGCTCTCCAATTCATTGGGTAACGCGAAGGGGTTAAACGTTAAGGTTTCTCTGAAGAGATTTAGGGAATATACTGTGATGGGTATTTCAAACGTAACCAAGAGGGTTACTCCCTATGTAATAATGTTATGAATGCCTCAGGTTACCTTTATGCCTTATGATTTCTATGATATATTAATGATTTTATGAGGTATGTTAAAATGATTATGTTTTATGAGTAAAGTATCATTTCATACATGGACTAATGTTTTCTTTTCATACTTTTATATCTCTTATTGAGATTTTTATGCTCACCCCATATTTTTGAAATGTTTTACATAGGTCAAGGGAAAGGTGCATGATATGATGATAATGTCAAGGAAGTGTCAATAAATAATCCATGATTTATTTTAAATATGTTTCCGTTGATGGGAAAAAATGAATACTATGCTTTATGTAACCACTTTGTTTAAATGTGGAATGTAATTCATGATTTATGATCTAATTCTCTAAAACTCTAAACCTTAAAAGATCCTCAATGTGAATTATTCATTTAATTGAATATTAAGTAATGTTTAAGTCCAGGTCCTTATAGTTGTTATCAGAGGTCGGTTTAGATATCTTTAGAAGTTAGGGTATTCTCTAGGTATAAGTGACATTACCATAATGGTTAGGATTTCAGAAAGACTCCTAGTTTTAGATAAAGTGAATGAGTTAGTATATCTTAGTGTTTATCTTCCTCATTAGTAAATGATGGTTTTGTTGATATATTCACACTGACATTTCTATTTTCAGTTAATGGATGGATCTAGCATGCACCAAAGTGACAATAGGTTTGAAGGAAACAATGATGGTTCTCTGATTAAGAGACTGGATGAAATGGGGGATTCAATGAGGAAACTCGTGGTTGTTCTAAACCAACTATCAAGGATTCATGATCAACCACTTGTACCTTGGTATGTTTTGTAATGCATCATGTAAGATATGACTAATCAATGTGGAAGTTCAGGTAATAATTATAAAGGTAACCATTAGGGTTTATATGATCCTTAGATTTGAGGTAATTATGGGTTATTATATATTACGGTGGAAAATGAAAGGCATGAGATAAAATTGAGGTTAAAATATGTTATGAATAATTTTGAAGATTTTATCTCGTTTTGGGGAATGTTTTAATAATTATATAGTTTTGGGAAAAGGACAACACGCAGACCGTGTGACAACCCGTCGCGTTGGACAAAGCTACTGGAATCGAACCCACAACCAAAGTGTGGCTGGTATTTATCACCTACCACTGGACTACTTGAATTCCCTGGTTAGTATGACTTATTCTTTTTAGTTATATGATTTTATGAATTAATAGTAAGTTGATTTTGGGTTATGTATGGAAATTATTAACCTATCAGGGAGGATATGTGATTAGATTAATTAATTTTCAATATGAGACTTTAAGAGAAACTGATGTTATTTGGAGATAAGTGTTAACTTGGTAGACTATGCGATTAAATCCTTAAAATATTTGGGTTTCAATCTTAGTTTGTTTTACATTGATTAATTTTATGGACAATTGTTTATCGAATGGTCTTCGTTGAACTTTGATTTTTTTGAAAAAATTTTGGAGATTAAGAATTGATTTTGTTTTTATAATGGATTATAATTTTGTGGATTATCTGATCTCATAATAACAATTTTGGTTTTGGATTTTGTCTAAAGACATGGGAAATATATAGTTCTCTTTTTTGGATTAGTTGATTCTCAAGAAGTTGATTATAGTACTCTTAATGCGAACAAGTCTTCCTAAATACTCGTCTTTTGGAGAAAATATGAGTTTGAATAAGGAATCTAGTAAAAGTATAAAGTCTACGTGACAAGTAAGTATGTTTCATTATGATTTAGTTAATCTAAAAACTAAATTCCTCAATGAAGAGTAACTTAGAACCAAAATGTTTTCTGTTAACTATTCCTACTGAGGAATCAAATACCGTTTAACCCATCAAAGGTTTGTGATTTTCTTATGGTTAAATTTCTCCTAGACATGTTTACTATCACTCTCCATCAGAACATGGCCCTTTGTTTTTTTCCTCCATGTCCATATTTTCATACTTGGAATCCTATTATGGGTTAACTCGGGTGACATTTGTACTTCTCTTTCTTTATATTAATGTTATTTTTTACTGACTCTTTTTCTGATGTGGGATTTTCAATGAAGTTTCCAAGCCCAATTTTAAAAATTGCGGGGATGCAATTCCCAAAAGTGGGGAAGGATGTAACACCCCAGGTAAATAAATAATATGACATTTTCATGTTTATCCATATTTGTGAATAAAATATTAATATAACATTAAAGGGGATGCTATGCTCGATGGCGTACCCAATACGCAACAACGAGTTTCTTGGGAATCTTACGTTGCACTCTAATAATAAAATAATATTATTTTAAATGGTACTTAACGCCCAACTGTTGTAATGGCAGGAATGAACATAATTAACTACAAAATTATTATATATGTTTGTCAAATATGTTTACTTTTATCCAATAGATGTTAGAGGATTAAAATTTGAAAGAATCCAATTTTTAGCGTAAATATTCTAATATTCTTTAAAAGGTCGATTAACCGCCTTTTGATGGAGAGCCTCTTTTAAATCCAACTTTTGACAATTTTATGTGTTATATTTGACAAAATAAAATTCTTCATTAGAATCGGGACATCAAAATTTACTTTGCGTACATTTTTGGTATTTTTCCGATAATGTTCTTTTTTTAATGAATAGTGAAAAATGTTGTATTTTAATACAAAACCGCTTTTTAATATAATTTATTTATATGATTAGATTATATTTTTAATTGGTTATAAAGTGAAATTAAAATATATTTTTACCATTTAATCCAATAGTGCTCATTAAAATTAATTTAACTTTGAAATTGGACATAAACTAGTTTCAATCTTTTAATAGATATTGTTTCTTAAAAACACGCTATTTGTTTTGACAAAGGGAATTAATTATTAAATTAATTAATGAAACTTATATGTTTTCTATTTTTTAAAATAGACATAATTTTTGAATTCATAATATCAAATATATCTTAGGGTGAATTTTTGGTATTTTTCTAAAAAACTTCAATTTTTGATGAATAGTGAAACCACAAAGTGGTAGTTAAAGAAACTGATTTATCGTTTAAATGAATCTTTGTAACTTATGTGATTTGATTTTCAAAAATCCTACATACATGGTTGTCATTAAGAAGTAAAATGTGGTTCAATGAGATTAAACTAATTTTTACGAATAGTAATTTTTTATGTTTTATTAATCGCAATTAAAGGTAATTAGTGTAATTTAAGGTAAAAATAATGCTTTAATAATAAGAAATGACCTAGACACATGTCCTACCCTCATTGGATGTGTCATGGGCGACCAAGAAAATTCATGGGTCAACTTGGGGACCCCATGGAGCCACTTTGGTAGGAAAATGACATAAATAACTTTGTATTTAAAGTTAAAATTAAAATGTCAAAAACATGTGTTGTTTTACTAAAACAATTTTTACATGGGGTTATACAAGTCATATTTTTGTCTATAAATATTCATTAGAAATATAAAAATATTTGCTACATCATGATATTTGTTTTATAATTTTTGGACACTATATAAATTAAATTATTTATGAATCCATGATGATGTAGTGATTACCTCATTATTTAACGATTTAAATAAAATGAAATGATAATGTAAAATATAAGACCTAAACTTGTCACAAACCTATTGTATGGGTATATTTAGAACCCTTACCACCTTATCCTAGAAATATATCAATGTGGGACCTTTAAAATCCGAACCCCATTTGAAAATAAAGTAACATTTTGTAACTTTCCAAGAGTGCCCCTCCTCTCCTCTTATAAAAGGCCCCCACCTCTACAACCTTACACACACCTCTAAAGCCTTTGGCTCGGCCTACCCATGACCATTTAATCTCTCCACATCCCTATATTCATCATTTAATCCTTAATTTGTGCATAATACTTTCCAAGGAAGCCTTTGAGCTCAAATTAAAAAGAGTTACCCGATTTAAAGGCAATGTCTTCCCTTGTGTTCTTTTGTTTTATTTTTCTTCTCCAAACCCCTAAACTCTTATTATTTATTTTTTGTAACAACAACAGTATATTAAATATACTAGTATGTTTTTATAATAAGTATTAGAGCTATACTTTCACACACCTCCGTCTAATGGTTAAAGAACATATTGTTTCTGTGGATGGCGAATTACTGCCTCATGAAATGATGATTGTTCAATATTATATTAACTCCTTCAATGGTGGCCATTAATATGTCACTATATTTATATATGATATATAATATGTTTATGTTTTCTTTAAGCTTATGTATTTTTCATTTACGGCATAACTTTATGGTTTCCATTATAGGTAAACGCAATATCTTCATTTTAGGAATTGCGGACTACCGCCCCCTCAAAGTGATTTGATTCATTAATGCCATATATGGGATGTATAAAGGATGTAATTAATTTTATAAAATATGATATCCTACTGGAATTATAATATACCTGTATATCATTATTATTTATTTCCCTTGAATAAAAAATAAAAATAAATAAATGAAAGTAGCGTTCATGCGTACGTACGGCTTACCGTCTCCATGAACGGTACATTTCATTTCTTATCTCTAAATGTTTTGTACAATTATATATACATATATATAATGGATATATAAGTAATATATTACATCTAAATTATCGATATCATTCTGTAATTTTTATATATATATATATCTCATTTTGTTTTAATTCCATTAATATGACAAAAAAATGAAAGTAGTGTTCATGCGTACGTACGGCCTACCGTCTCCATGAGCTGTGCTTTTAATTTTTTATCTCCAAATGCTATGGAATAGTATAGAATGAATATATAGTGGATATATATGATATTTAAAACATCAATACTATTCTGGATATGATGTACCTATAACTACATGGAAAATTCTTTTCCAACAAGTTCGATTTTTACTCATGTACCGAACATCGACAAAAATGTCTGATATGAAGTCACTTTATTAACCAATTATTATAACCTTATAATATGTGGTATTAACTGAATAATAATCTATAAAGAAAGTCCTGAGGAAGTTATAAATTGACCAAATTTTATTATTCAGGAGATTAAAGAACGATCGAGTCATGTCAGACACGAGGTAAGGGATCCAACCTCTCTCGTTCTTTTTATGTAATCTCTTTTATGTCATTTCTATTAAGCTCATATTTCTTATGATTGGGATGTTATTTTATATTACTCCTACTGTAACTTTTACGTTAATATGATTAGAGACCCTATTTTCTCTTATCAATCCATTTTGGAAGTTTTGAGTGGCACCGTTAGGCTGCCGAACTTTCGTAAGTGATCTAACCTCTCTCTTTTTTTATGTACTCTCCTTTATGTCACTTCTTTTAAGATCATCTTTGTTGTTATGGGGGATGTTATTTTATATTACTATTTCTGTACATTTTATTGTAATATGTTGAGAGACCCTATTTGATCTCATCAATCCAGTTTTGGATGTTTTAAGTGGCGCCGTTAGGCTGCCAAGTTTTCGTAAGGGATTTTTCATCTCACTTTTAGTCCCGTGAGATTTATTCTACGTTTTCCACCATTTCCTTTGAGTGGTGTATGTACTTCGCATTATTATACTCTTTGTGTAATATAATTTCATTTATGGGTATTTACATATTCATTGTGTTACCCTTCTTCAGTGGGGTGTACGTTTCGAAAGTTACCCAAGTCGGTAAGGGAACCTTTCACCCTCCTCTTTTTAAAAGACTTTTTTGTTATGTCTTTTTATTCACATACTATTATGTTGGGATATGTTAATATATATCCTTATTGATGTAAATTTTATTTACAAGTGATTAGATACCTTTTTTATCTCTCATCAAGTCTTTTTCTGAATTTTGAAGTGACGCCGTTAGGTTGTCGAATTTTTGCATGGAAACTTCTTAACCCAATTTTGATTCTTTGGGATAAACTTGTAATCCTTGAATATGTTGTTATATGAATATGTGTGAATGTCCTATTATTGTTTTACACTTAATATCCACTTATATTTTGTGTATTAATTTGTCACACATAATTATGTAATTGATTTATCATTAATCCATGTATACCGTCTTTGTAAGCGACATCGTCTCAATCTCTTTTCATTGAGGCATATTTTTTTTTATACACAAATTTCTTTTATACGGTGTATAAACCCCTTTGAATTTTCCTTTATTCAAAAGTAATCTTTTTATATGAAGCGTTTTACTAAACGACAAAAAGGAATGTTTTTCTTGTCGTACGTATGCGGCGACAATGACTTCTCCGCCGTCGTGACCATTATTTGAGTTTCGACTTCCTCTAAAAGCCATAACTTTTTTTGAATGTAAAATAAATACCATGTTTTACTCTTATTTTATTTTGGTATTGAAAATGGTTTTCATAATGTTTTTATATCAATGTGTTTTATTGATATCTTGTGATTGAAAAGTGGAAATGTTAGGTTTCCATTATACATGTTTTATGTGATATGATTATGTTGTGGTTCTTGGGAATTATTACGAAGACGGGTGGTTTTGTGATAAACTAAGGGCGGGTGAGCCTAATATAGCTCTCCAATGCATTGGGTAACATGGATGGGTTAAACGTTAAGGTTTCTCCGAAGAGATTTTGGGAATATACTGTGATGTGTATTCCAAACGTAACGAAGAGAGTTACTCCCTACGTAAGAATGTTATGAATGCCTCAAGTTACCTTTATGCCTTATGATTTCTATGATTTATTCATGATTTGACGAGGTATGTTAAAATGATTATGTTTTATGCGTAAAGTATGATTTTAAACATGGACTAATGTTTTCTTTTCATACTTTTATTTCTCTTACTGAGCTTTTTATACTCATCCAAAGTTTTTGAAATGTTTTTCGCAGGTCAAGGGAAATGTGCATGATATGATGATAGTGTCATGGAAGTGTCAATAAATAATCCATGTTTTATTTTAAATATGTTTCCATTGATTGGAAAAAATGAATACTATCTTTTATGTAACCACTTTGTTTAAATGTGGAATGTAATTCCTGATTTATGATCTAATTCTCTAAAACTCTAAACCTGAAAAGATCCTCAATGTGAATTATTCATTTAATTCAATATTAAGTAAGGTTTAAGTTCGAGGCCTTATAATATGGATATTGGTTATACCATTAACATTTTAAGATCTAAGTAAATGAGATATAGTGGTGTTATTATATTAGTATAGTTGAAGTATATTTAAAGGAGGTGTAGGAGGAAATATAACAAAAATACATGTTTATGAATCTTACTTCTTCTTTAGAGAACCTTTTAAGTTTATAATTAAATCCTTAATAGTAGGGATTTATAATAAAACAGATATCTCTATTATGATTAAAGGAAACTAATTATGATTTCTGGATAGTTCTTTAAATGAAAAGGGTTCTAGATTTTTGAAGAGGAGAGGGAGTGGCTTTTTATAAGTCGGTTAGTGGACACACTTGAATGTTTTGAGAAAACAATGGTGTGACCACATTTTAAACATGTAAAAATGAAAAACAAATGTTTATTTATGTAACCTTAGAATAAATATTTTTGATATATGTCCACAAAATAGTATTAAGAATAGTTTTTATGACATTTTACACATTCTATTTTTAGTTTAACCCTAGATAAACCTGTTTTAACCTTAATTATAGTAATTAATTTTAATTTCATTTACAAATCACTATGAAAAAAACATTACATTAATATATTATATAATAATACAAAAAATTATTTAAAATATTGAATCAAATTTTAAAAATTTAATTAATTTAATTTTAAAATTTTGATTTAAAATTAAACACACTCACGTCTAGAAAAAATAGGTTTCCACAGATAAAATATACATATGTTACAAAATACTTAATATTGAAATTTAATATGATATCAATTAAAATGAAATAAATTATAATTAAAAATATACTGTTAAACTAATTTTTCTTCACGAACAATATTAAAAAAATTTATCTAATAGATGATTTAAATGAAAATTGTTTTTTTAATAAAAATAATTATTTTTAATATTTATAAAAACCAAATGTTTTTATAAAATTTTATAAAAACATTCTATTATTATTTTGATATATATATTTAAAGAATTATTTTTTTTCAAATATATTTTCTACAATTTTTAAAAAATAAATATATTACTTTTCCAAAAAAACTATATGATAAATTATTTGTGAAAATTGTCTTTTAAAAAAAGAGACTTTAATAAAACTAAGTAATTTTTATCAATAATGATTTATCATATAAAAAAATTACACCGAATTTTTACTTTTTTTAATATTCACACTTCCATGTTTATTTTCTTTTTTATAATGCTGTTGATTAAATAAAAATATAATCAATATGACAAGGTTTGTTAATAGTCAGGGTTATGTGTATCATAAGATTTTGAAGAAATTAAAATTAATCACAAATAATAATAATAAAATATGGTGTTAGAAATAATAACTTTTATACCATTACATTATAGTATAGAAATTTTACTAATAAGAATACATTAGTTTTGATAAAATTAATTTTAAATAATATAATTAAGAGGAAAACTAAGTAGTTCATAATACTCACATGAAGGACATGAATTTTCCGTGGAATTATCCTTAGAAATGTTGGCCATATAATAAATTATATTGACCAAAATATTATTTAAATTCAATAGAATTATAGGGGAGAAAATATAAAGTGTTTAAAGGGTAAACTATGTGGATAATTGATTCTTTAATTGATAAAGATGTCCCCAATTTAATAGTGAATAGAAGTGCAGTTTTTGAAATACCCATTGAGTTTCAAGAGGAGTTTCAGTTAAGAAAAACTAAACTATACATTTGAAAATATGTTTTGGCCTTCTTCCATTAGTAAAATTCATTTGAACATTTTTAAATTTTATGAGGATAACTAATTTTTAAAAATAGTAATTACATTTAATGACACGAATTAAAGAGATGATCAACTCCCCTAAACTTCAACTTCTAAATCCTATCAAGGGAATTGTGGACAATTACTATTTCAGCCTCAATGAGGATCTCCTCGTTTGGGAACCTGCTCATAATGGTCTTTTAGACTCAAAAACGTTTTATCACTTTCACTTCCCTAACAGGGATGAAAATTTTAATTGGTTGTCCAATTTCAATAAAGCCTGGATTAAGCCTTCTCCTCTCACTCTTATGTGGCGGATTGCGCATAATAAAATTCCAACTGATGTTTTCTTGCAATGTTATGGTTTTTAATCTTTGCTCTAAATGTAGATTATGCAATCAGCATCGCGAGGACCTAAATCATCTCTTCTTATCCTGTGATACTGCTATGGCCCTTTGGCATTAGATCTTTGACCTTTTTGGATGCAGATGGCGTTTAGATTCTTTTATTTTCTCTCAGCTGAAAAGAGCGGTGGAATTCCCATGATCTTCCCAAATCAAGAATCTCATTCTTACTGTTGTTGAGGAACTTCTGCACATTATATGGTATGGTAGAAATGACTCTTTTTTCAACAATAACACTTTTTATATGAATACAGGTAAAATGAGGATTATGCTGGCTATAAAGGAAGAGGCTACGATCCAAACAGCATGCTATGACAATTCTGTCACAGATTTTGAAACCATTCGCCGAATTGGTGTCAAAGGTATTTTTTCTGAAGCCACGCTATACTATTGAGGTTTTTTGGCAGGCACTCCCTCCTGGATGGCTTAAGGTAAACATGGACGGAGCCTCAAAAGGAAATCCTGGACTTGCTGGATGCGGTGGAATTTTCAGAGACCATCAAGATCGGATCCTTGGATGTTTCTTTGGAAGCTGTGGAAATGCTTCTGCGCTGGAGGCAGAAATGCTTACTATCATCCATGCCATCTCCTATGTAAATCTCTTCAACTCGAAGAATATCTGGATTGAAAGAGACTCCACAAATATTGTGCAAGCCATCTGGAAGGGTGATGTACATCTTGCATGGTCTCTAACTCCCAGATGGATGGACTACCTAGCTGCGCTCACCGACCTCAATTTCATTGCCATCCATACCTATCGGGAGGCGAATATGATCACTGATGGACTTGCCATCTTGGGAGTTTCTCATGAGATTACCTGGAGGAATGAACTCCCACCTGAGTTGCTTCCTTCCTTTATTTAGGATTCTAGAAAATTGCCCTCTTTCCATTTGTTGTAACTGGTTTTTGACTATTTTTCTTTGAATAAATCCCTTTGTTCTGGTCTTTTGACCAGAACCCACCTTTAAAAAAAATCATTAAAATTATGTTTAATGAATAATTATAATGGATTCTGATTCTTTCAATGTATACCTAATTATTTCAAAAAAAAATTCAAGTATTTAAAAAATTGAATCGCTTTTAAGAAATACTTGATTTAAAAAAATACTAAAATAAATATTTTAGTTTAAATAAACACTTTAATTTAGGTATAAAAATGATTTCCATAGGATTTACATATTGATAGATAATTTAAATATTTATAATTTAATTAAAAAAGTAATATTTTATCACATTAAATGTTTTACAAATTTATAGGTCATTCATATATAATGAGAAAGTTATATGAATTAAAAATTTCTTGAAAAATGTATTTTTTTGACTAAAACCAAACTTTTCATAAAAAAGATGATAAATTAATACTAAGTAAATTTTAATTTTATGAATTATAAAAGAAAGATTATTTTTATTAATTTCATGTTCTGAAATTAATAAAATCAATTTGTGAATAAAATCAGAAAATATAATTTAGAAATCATTTTTTTGGAAAATGTCATTTAAATGTAATAACAGTTATTATTATTATTTATATTAATATACCAACTAAATTGGTGTTAACCAATTATTAATACATTACATCATTTTTCAATAGACATATGTTTGAAGAAATAGAAATGTGTTTCAAATGAACTATAATAAATGACTTTTTTTCATAATTTTATTCAAAATAATTTATTTTGTTATGATTATAAGTGGATATTATTTTCATCATATATATATTCAAAAATTATTTACTCTTATTTAACCCATATAATTCAATGTATAGGATTTTAAATATTATTATTTAATATTAATATTTTACCAAAATAAATCCTGATTTCGTTTATGTTCAATTTTGTGTCTGAGAAAAGCTATTGAACACATTTAATTTTTAAAGGTAATCATACTAGAAAATCCTAGTGTCTTATCAGATTAGAAAAAATTATTTGTTTAAAATATACACAATTTATTCTAATAGTAATGATATTTAAAATATAAAAGTAATATTTTTTATGGCACTTTCTTTCTGTAGATATTTTTAATTTTATCCAAATACATTAAATAGACCAATTTTGAAACATTATATTACCATTAAATATATTAAGAAATTATATGAAATGATATTAAAAACAACTACTGTGTTTTAGAAATTTGTAAATAAAATAAGAATTTCATTTTATTTTGAATCTTATCTTAAAAATAAATTAGAAAATTCAATAAATTTATTTATATAAAATAAACATCATTTTTTAATCATTAATGTAAAAATTATAATATTTTGTATTCCGTGAAATTTTTCTTAAATAGTCAATTTTTATGTGAATAGTGTAAATAATGATTTTTACCAAAACACTAACTGTTATTATATAATAATGACCTATATGTTTATAAAACAATTTTAATGGATCAAATATGTTTCTATGTAGTAAAAATATATATTTTTTAATACTATAAACCCATGTTTAATATTTAATAAGATTAAGTAATATTTTCCAACAATTTTAATTATTTCTAGTCATTATTTTAATTAAATGTTATTTGCTTATGGTTAGATTTTTGATTGCAATAAAAGCCAAATATCATTTATTTATTTTTTAAGAAAATAATATTATTTCATTTAAAATAAAATTCGTGGACAATTATATCCTACATTTTATTTTTTATTCTTCAAAATAATCCATTTTTAAAAACTAGTTTTTTAAGTCTACATATGAAAATAATAATGTTAATTCTATTTAAATTGGAAAAATAGAATTTTAAAAAATTATTTTAATATTTTTAATCTTAATTTTAAAGTTATGTATTGGGGGTAATTTATTATATATATAAAAATTATGTTAACAAAAAAAATATTGGTAAACATTATAAAATATATATTTTTTCATTGAATCATACATTTAAAATTATTTTTTTTCTAAATTAAAATGATAAAATTTATAATAATGGTAGTAATAATTTTCGAAAAAATATATAAAGAGAACTAAAATCTCATTTATTTAGTAATCAATTAAAAAAAATATGAACAAAATATAATGAATAAAATGAATTTTTTTTACCAAAATAGTTTTCATTGCATTATGTGTTTTAGTATAAATGTAAATTATATCATATTCATACATTTAAATAGGTAAAATGTATCCCATATACACTTTAATAATTTAATAATTTTATTTGATGGTTTATCTTATATTTTTAGTTACTAAATAATTGCCAGGATTAATATTTAATAAAGATTAATAGGCGTTAAAATGTATTGTCTAATGTGGTTTGAACATTACTAAATCAATGTGCCTCATAGACCATCAATAAATACATTGTTAAATTATAAATCCATACTTAATTTCCTTAAAAATTCCCCCTATTTTCCCACACTCATGAAAAAAATTTAACCCCAAGATCATTTAATTATTCTCTATAATAATACATTAGTTTCTTTGAAAAATAGAATGTTTTCACCTATAAATGGAGGTCACATCCCCACAATCTATCATCTTTATCTAAAAACGTCATTTATAATGAATTTCCCTACACTTCCCCACAAAAATTCTATCATAATTAGTTCCAAATATTCAATGGATTCTTCCCAATCTTTAAGAACATACTTAGTTAGGTAAGGATTATCCTCCACCATTCAATCAATTTATTCTTTTGTTATGATCCATTTAATTTCCATGTGATAATTCTTTACTATATTATTAACCAATCCTTTCCTCACAAAATAATTACCAATTAATTATAAATTTCTCACTAATATTATTCTAATCATTCTCAAATTATTTTTATTATTTTAATATTGAGGTTATCACTCCTTATTTCTCTCCCACATATTTTTAAATCAAATGCATTCATTTCATTAGTTTTCATCCTCTATATATGTATTCTTACATGTTTTCGCAACAAATACTTCACTATTCAAATTATTCACTATTAATGAGATACTACATTTCTCCCCTGTTAAACCATTTCCATAATCTATTTCATATCTCCTTTGTGCTTTATAAGTAACTAATTGATTCTATAAATAATATTTGAATGTTATAAGAATTTTTTTCCATGTGATTATAATTCCATGTGTTTATAATTAATCCCTTTGTATAAAAATTATTCCATATTATTTAGATATTACCCTTCTCAGTCATTAAAACCATTATATTATCCATTTTGATTGTCCCCCATGCTATTCAAGTCATTGATTGATTTTCAATTTTATATGCTCATGTTGAGAATAACCATCTTAAATATCATTCATGGGTATCCATATATATGTAAAATTATATTCTTTTTTTGACATATAAAATTTTCAAACCGAAAATCTAGACTCATGGGATAAAATTATATTTTCATAAGAACATTAATTGATGTGTCATACATAATGATAATCGTATATATCATGTGCCCTTATAGAACACCAATGCAGTGGTTAATGAATTCACATTCAAATAATATATATTTATAATAACATGTATGAATTACTTCGTAATTATTTATGATATATTGGTGTACAACTTTGATAATATGAAGGGTCATATCTGATAACTCTTTAATTAATTCTCTAATGAATTAATATGTAGAGATGACATGTTTAGGATCCTTGCCCACATTCCATGGTAATGTTTTATGAAACATTGGTGAATAAACTTGTTAATATAATTCTTCAACACATTAGTGATAATACTTATACTAAAGTTCCATGTTTATGTTATAGTCTCACTTTTATTGTAGAGACCCGAAGCTTGACGTACATGGACATTACATTACTTTTGCGGAATACTTAGTACATAACAAAAACACACACACAAGGATCGTAATAGTTTAGTGACTTTGGAAACTCGGAACATAATCTTCTAATCGTGGTGAAAGATCTTCAATATATCCCATAAAGATCTTCCCTTTTTTTTACCTAAAACCTTTCTTTATATCCTGGGGAAAAGAAAACATAAAAGGGTGAGCTCAAATGCTCAGTAAGGGTATACAAAAGAAATAAAAATCATATCATATCTTTTTGAAAATCATAACCTGCAAAAGAGATCATAATATCTTAACATGGAACAAATCATAGAAGTGAAAATGAGATCCCCATAATCATAACATGAAACTTGAAACTTTGTGGCATGCACACATAATCATGGAAAATCATTTCTTGTTAGTCATGACTCATTGCCAAGACTATCTTAGAGGACAAAGTCTCTTTCTGAATCGAGTAACCCTCATTTCAGTCCTGTTTCACTAAACCGGTATAACCTACCGTTCCAGCCCTGTCTATCTCATGAGATATAAAATCCTTACCCAATGCATTGGAGGGAGATATAGGTCCCACCCATCTTATAATTAATCCTTTCTTATGTGTGCCACATAATCATAAATCATACATCATCGCATAACACATGTAACAAAAATTGGATTCTTGAAACATCATGACATCATAAAACAAATCATGACAACATAATCAAATCAATGTAATAATAGGGATAAAAACAGAACCCTTTATTATCTTAGATGGAAAATAATTTTGATAAAACACTTGAACTCCATTCTTGAGGAAAATATCCTTTCTTCTTTAAAAACATTTTTTCCTTTATTAACATGTCATACAAATTTAAACTAAAAGAAGTTGATTAAAAATAAACTTGAAAACTTGTAATGTAAATTTCTTAAAAATCCATTCATGCCGTATAAGTTAAAAAAACATTCTTCGTACTTTTGTCGGAAAAGTCAAAAAGTACCTCGTACGAAAAACGAAAAAAGATTCCTTTCATATCTTTTAAATAAAAACTTACCAAAGGGTAAAATTGGATTTAAACTATTGTAAGTGGATGGAAGTAATATTACATAATGATGAAACATGGGTGTGGATGATAAAATACACCCCAGTAAATACTTACGAATAAACAATCTCGGATAAAAATGAGATTGTGATATTTCCCTTACCTTAGTTCTGATTTACTTCGTAAGTGTCCGAACATCCTGTATAATGATTTAAATAATGTCATTGACTTATTCCAGAATCATACTAATTGTTATGATATCATATATGGTTCACTCATGACTTTATTTTACCCGTTCTTTTGTAAATTCCATGTTAAAGAGCGTTTTGGGTAAAATCGTTTCATTTATCGTAGGTGTTTTGACTTGTTGTTCTTGACATTATTATTACTTATATCATGATTTACTTACTTCCAGAATATAAAATATGATTTATATATATATTCAGTATATATATAATAGATAGATAAATGAAATGAAAAGCACCGTTCTTGGAGACGGTAGTCCGTACGTACGCATGAACGCTGTTTTTCTTTCCTTATTGTCTTGAATGGAAGTAAGTAGATGACATACATATAAATATACATAAATAAAGTATCATTATTATGTCATATATTTCATTAGTACTTATTATATATACTTTATAATCATTCATGAATGGTTAATCATTGAGAATGAATCTCATCGCGTCGTGGAGACGGTAGTCCGTACGTACGCACGAGCGATGATATCATTCCCATGGTCGTGGAATTGTGTTGAAGTGTATGTATATTATTTAATTATCAATATCACTTTATAATAATCATATATAGTTACTCATTACACCATTATACCCATCCAATTAAGGTGGTGACGGAAAATAGATTACACCACGGCATGGAGACGGTATTCCGTACGTACGCACGCGCGGTGATTTCATTTTCCGTAGGATGGATAGAAGGTTAATTAGAGTTGTTTCATATTTATAATAACATATCAGTATGTAAGTAATAATGATGTTATAACTTTATCATGAAACAACTAAATAATAAGAAGTTGAAGAAGAAAGAAATTGAAAAGATCGGTAATGGATATTACCTCTTCTTTGAAACGCCTCTTTGAATCCTCCACTTAGGGAACTAAGATTGGTCTTTGAAGAATATCAGGACCTCTAGGATTATTCTAGAGAAGTTTATAAGGGATTTTGGCAGGCTTTGGCCGAGCTTGAGTGCTCAAATTGGTGTGAGGAGGAGGGGGAGGAGGTGCCCTTTTATAAGGGAGGAGAGGGGCACCTTAGGAATATCTCAAAATATTATTTTACATTAAAGTCAAAATCTATTTATAATGGTTCCAAAGGGTCTTATTTCGAAGATAAAGTGGGGATGGGTCGAAATCCTATCATCCAATTGGATTTAGACAAGTTTAGGGTATTATTTTAACCTTATCAATTAGATTTAACTCTAAGTTAAATAATTTAACTTTTACCGTGTCTTTTTGTTTTCTTTCACTATATGGTTAATACACTTACTATAACATGCCAAACGAACCCCAAATTGTTTATTATTAATACATATATCCTTATCTAAGTCATTTGGCCGAACCTTTGATTTTTAGGAATAAAATAACAATTAATAATATAATATTTGATTTAAAAACTATTTAGTGTCAATTTTGACACTATTTGATATATGATTTTTGTGAAAGTCATAACAGAATTATATGTTCAAAACAAGTTGATTAAATCAACACTAATATATCATAGTAACCTATAAAATTAGTGGAATTCATAAAAAGTCTTAAATTACATTTATTTTGGTATTTATAATATCAATTATGTCAATATTTCATTAATAATATAATTACTGCATCATGTTTGTGTCATAAATAAATTAAATTATTTGATGTCTAAAAATTACAAATAAAATACCATTATGTAGGAAATATTTTTATACAATCGAATTTATCTTATGTAAAACCCTATATTAAAAATGTTTTAGTAAATATACTTTGATTTTAACTCTTTTAACTCTTCTTTGAATTAAATAATAATAAATGTCCTAATCTAATCCAAGTGGGCCTAAATGATAATATTTTACACTTAAGGTTGTTTTTGGTCGAGATAAACTTGTCCAATAGGATTAGGACATGTGTTAGGGTAATATTAATATCATTTTTACCCTTAATTACCCTATTTACTTTTAACCGTGGTAAATAAAAGTACAAAGTTACTATTCACCAAAAAACAATTTCATCTCATTGAACCACATTTTACTTACTGAAATCAACCGTGTCTCTCGGATTTTTGAAATTCCATTCACAGAAGCGGTAAAATTAAGTTTTATGAAAAATTTAGTTTTTTAACTACCACTTAGTAGTTTCACTATTCATCAAAAATTGATGTTTTTCAGAACAATGCCAAAATTTCATCCTAAGCTATATTTCATATTACGAATTCAAAAATGAAGTCCATTTTACCAAATTAATAACATAAAAGTTGCATTAATTAATTTTATAATTAAATCCCGCTGTTAAAACAAATAGCGTGTTTTTAAGAAACAATATCTATCAAAAGATTGACACTTGTTTATGTCGCGTTTAAATTTGAAATTATATCCAATGAACAACATTGTATTAAATTGTAAAAATATATTCTAAATATACTTTAAAACCACTCAAATTAATAATTTATCACTATTAATTATTTTGATTAAAAAGTTGTTTTTAATTATAATTTAGTAATTTTCACTATTCATCAGAATATGAAAGTTATCCAAAAAGTACCAAAATTTTACCTTAGGCTAAATTCGATACTCCGAATCCAAAAATAAAGTCCATTTTGAGAGATAAAATTTCTAAATTTTAAAAAGTGGTTATTACTATTCATAACGACTAGTTTTAATAATATTTTAATAGCATATCGTTGTTTCGTGAAACTCAGTATTGCGTACTACACACGCTATCGAGGAAGGTTGTGATTGCGTGTAATGCAAGGCAATTCAAAGATGCGTGTTGTGCAAGATCCTTTTGGTGTAGCGTACAACACAAGACATTAATAAAATTAAAAAGAATAATTTTCATAAAATCTCGGGCTATTACATTTATGTTCTAACTAATTTGTTTATGTTCTTGTTCATATGATATTTCCATTATTTTACCTATGATGGTAAGACCATATAGATTTTTTTCCTGTACTAAAAGGATAATTCAATGATTGTTTGATTATGATTCCTTGTTTTATAGGTTATCAAATCATTATGATGTTTTTATTCTCATTGATTATATTTTCATACAAATATATTTATCTTATTCTCACCTATGAGCTTCTATAATTATTGCATATACTTATGATTACTAATCATTTCATCTCACCCCTTACATATGATTCTATTCCCCAACATTGTGATGAAAATTAATATGTAACATGTGACTACAAGAGAATCTTGATGATTTTTTGGGGATGTTGAATGTAAAGACTCACCGATTAGTAACCACCTACAATGAAAAAGGCCATGTGAGACCTCCTAAGGCTCACTCCAATAGGTTAGGTACTGAAGACCAATATTAAGAATGAATAATTAAAATGGAATGCCTTTTATTAATGTAACTATATGCACACAAAAAACTATATCCTTGTAAATGTGAATATGAATAAAAAAATAATGAAAAAACTATAGAAAATCAAGGAATGTAATAAACTCTAGTAAATACATCAGATTTCTACAGTATAGACCAAAATGAAAACGGAAAAAATAAAAACCCAATTAGAATTGAAATCACGATCTGAAAACATCGAAAATAAATTTAAATAGAGGTATCCAACCTCCAGATCTATAATCCCACCCACTGAACACATTCATTGCACCAATGAATTTCTATTCTCTGCTGATTTACTTTCAGAACTATCATTTATCTTCATAAGACATGATGCATTCTAGAAAATTTCATGCATGGGTGTGTATATACCTACCTCGCTGGATGCCCAAAAATAAATGAAGGTAGTAATTAAGGAGAGAAAAAAATTTCTCTCAACCCATAATAATATGGATGAGAAAAAAGACATATATACACATAATGAAACCATATTGAGAGAAAGAAATCATATCTACATATAAAGCCCAGTCAAAGTCAATGAGTCTACATGTAGCTCTAAAAGTCCATCTATGATGTATATCCTCGTAAGAATATATATAGAGGTGATCTTCCCCTTGTTGAAGTGCTCCATAACTGAGGGATCCACAACTACTATGGATAGACCTCTTCCATCTAGAGCTTGAGGGAAGGGGAGTATCACTATATAAATAGAGGACACATTCCCTAATATGGTGGTGTGATGACTCTACCTATGTATAGAGTACGGGGGATCTAAACACTAGTGAGATTGAGAAATACTGGCCATATCATCACTCTAATGATCCCACCCCCATCATTTCCATCCTCAAGCATCACCTATAGAAGATTCATGATCAGTATATCTAATGTTGTATCTATTATGCCAAAATTAAGGATAAAATCATTTTATATGTAGACATGCACTAAAAATAGTATAATAGTGTCCCAAAATCCATTCCTTAAAGAAGTAGATATAGGAAAAAATGTTCTTGGTGAAATACCAAGTCTGTATGGGGGTCCAAACTATATGTGACCACTCCCCATCAATAGGACATGTTCTACCCTAGACATGGTTTGGGAATTTATGTCATAATACATGATGTGTATTGGTTTTAAATGGAATGAATCATCTACGTATTACCTTACTATTCACTTCTATCCAATCCCGTGTACATCATCTCATCCCCATGTATATTGTTGTGTCTGTGTATCCTTTCAATGTTTGAGTACACTATTGTGACCTTGTACTCTCATAGTTCTTGTGTGTTTGGATTTATCTGTGCTCATTTACGTTTAGATAACATGATATTCTTACACAATAGGGCCACATATAATGTGGTGGATCTACAAAACATGTGATATTTATCTCCTACCATAACCAAAGCTTCCACAACTAGGATAATACACAGTGCATGTCCATCACATTACATACAGTGTAGTGGAGTTCTTTGTAGAAAACAATTATTCTTATTGAGGATACAAATCCTCCATTATGTACACAAAATAAGAAATTTATCAACCAAAAATTACAGGGTAACACATCATTATATTATTTCTAATCATATAATGGGCTAAAATTTGAAATCCAATCATCCGTTAATGATCCATTATTCATATTATGCAGCTTCAATAAACTATTGTAGATTTGAATACTAGATACACTAAGAACCACCTACAATACAACAATATCCATCCCAAAATCAGATTCAAAATCATTTTCCACACAACCAACACTTATTTAGATTTTCAATCATGCTCAAACATTCACCAATAATGTCGAATAGTGACCCCTTGGGATAATGTTAATGAACATGAAGAACATTGGGGATAAATTCACATGAACAAATTAAATTGATCATTTTTCAAGAATTATTGTCCATAAAACATATAAATGGGGATATCAATGGGAGTTACAAGGTGTAATAATGGAAGATAATCAAATTAATAAATATTTAATTATGGTAGGGTTCATTCAATGATCAAAAAAATACATATGAAAATAAGATGATAATTAAATCCATGATTAGAGAATAAAATATTGAAAAATCCATAATTATTGTTCCCTACCATAATTTAGGATTTATCATTAGTTATGAACGCATTATCTTATAATAAAGAATACATGATGGATTTTCTCACTCTTCATCCTCTTAATTTGATCAATTCTTATCATCTGATCTTGTTCCACTAATGAAGATCACCTACTTCCCTCCACTCAAATCCTCCCAAGGTGATGTTGATAACCGTGGTGTTTTTAACCACCAGAAATTTATTGGGGTTTTGAGTTAGTTTATTTAATAAAAAATAAATATACAAAATTATTTGTTTTATTAAACACACCATCCAACAGTCACCTCCCACATAATTTCTAATGATTTCCAATATTATCTCTCTCATAGTGGAAAACCCATGTTTTAGAAAAAACAATGGTATCATATTTCATATACATTAGTTGAAATTTTTTTGTAAAACCACAAACACTAAAATGATTCATTAACACATTCATAGAAAATTTATAAATATTTTTGATATAATAATTTTGGGGTTCCAAGACACCCAAACATCATGTGGAATAATATGATAAATCTAGATATATATATATTCAATGGTAGAATCCATAAAAACCATTATTGATACATTATTCCATCATTCATGTATTTTTTGTTAAAATAATGAGCTATATAAAGATATGGTGCTACTGAGTCTGCATCTGACTCTCTCGATCCTAAGAGAGCTCTTATATGTTACTGTGCTACCACATCAGACAAACCAAGGGAATGATCAATTTTCCCAGAATCATCTCATACTGATAATCAACTGCAACTATGTACACTATGAAGGTGGATAAATCCTTTATTTACATATATCCTTAGTTAATTAAATGTGTAGGGTCAAGCATGTATCTCCTTAGTTGAAATTAATTTAAGACATCATGCACTTGGACCAATTGTAGGGGTTGGGCTTGGAGATATGAATCTTCTCCAACCATACATCAGATCTCAACTAGCCTAATTAACATCAAATAAATCATACCTCTATTTCAAAACCTCCAAAATCACGGATATGGTAAGAATATATAGACAAAATGGTCTCTATTCTTGTACTCTATGGTCCTATGATGTTGATCTACATAATATTTACGTATTTTATGGGTTTTCCTCATATCTACATCGATCTCCTAATCCTTACTCATCATATCCTTCACCACCTATGGCCTAAACAGAGATATTTAACTGATCATAGTCTTGCATAATGTTGAACTATATGGTCTCTTTCACTAGGCCACAATAGATTTCATGACAATATTAGAGTGAAAGGTTTTATTATTAAAAAAATAAACCAGTGCCAAGTGATCCTCCCAGATCCTGAAAAATTATTACATGTAGTCTCCTAGAATATTTTATAAAACATGTATAGTCCTAGAAGTATAACCATATTTTTGGGGGTGAAAAGCTATAGTCTTCCTCAACCGAGTCCCAAATGTATACTTCAACAATCTCCACAACTGTTATGTGAACTGAGAATCTTGGTTGATGATAATCACCAAGTGTAACAAATGAAGGGAGATGATCTACATCATGTAAAACCACCCCAAAAATTGAAATGGACTATACTCCCCGGTGAAAATTTAGTATATAGAATTGGTTATTCGGTCATCAATCACAGATATAGCATTGTTTCCATTCACTATCCTTTAAGCATCATCACAAAATCCTTAGATATTCCATCCAATTTCAACATTGGGATATCAGGAGGCTACACCAAATGTACCAGAAAAAAGTCATCAATCTTTTCCTAGTAACATACAAGACACTGAAAGATGAAATTATATATGACCCACCTCATCCCAACACTCCAAAACAAACCTTTAATGCCAGTTTACATCTTTTTCACACCATGATGTACAACCATGGGGGAATTGTGAAACTCCATAATCATGTCATAATGAAATGTGACTGGAACCATTGTCTGTACTCAGTAATGGATGACAAGACCCACTAATTCAAAATGTACATTTGGTGCATTCTATATGGATAAATCATCACATAAAATTTCATGGTCTCTATATCTAAACAGAGCCTATATCACATGTTATAGAATAATAGGAGTCAACATCTTCTATAAATGAAAAC
The DNA here is from genome assembly GCA_963277665.1 of Viscum album. Taxonomy (NCBI): domain Eukaryota; kingdom Viridiplantae; phylum Streptophyta; class Magnoliopsida; order Santalales; family Viscaceae; genus Viscum; species Viscum album. The sequence goes on along the minus strand of OY728151.1, from coordinate 1,433,305,491 downwards.
ATTTATCCCTATCCTCCACCAGAGTAACCTATAATAAACGAAACTAATTGGTTCATCCTAACAATGTTAGAATGGGACATACTGCTTAGGGAATCTACAACCACATTTCCCCTCCCTGGATTATAGACTATCTTGATGTCATAATACAACAAGAAATCCTAAAAACTCTACTATCAAATGTTATGATATATTTGAGTGAATATGAAACTGATACTGTAGTGTCCCATGTATACCAAAAAAATAATTCCCATCTTATAGTGGTCCACAGATTCTATGAATAGACTACAACTTCCAAATATAGGTCATGGGGAATGTTGTTTGTTTTCTGGTATCCCAACTACCTAAGACTATATATCATCACTTCTTGTATATATATTACATTGAAACTATTCCAGTACTAATAAATTTTTTAAAAAATACACTCTTCTTGCCCTCCTCCATTAGTCTCAACACAATTGCAATAATCAACCTTAACCTCAACCCCAAAAAGGCTCCAGGGATTTGGTAATTCAAGATAAATGGATTCCCTTTCCATGATTGGGTGGTCAAAGGGACTTCAATCCAAAATAAGTCATTATGAATACTCATTAAATAACCATTCAAGCAAAGATATATTTGTATCTCTATCACTCTCATGGGTGGATACTAAGAAATATCAACATTAATATTCATCATGTTTATCACTAAACCACTATAAGAAATGATATTCCCAAAAAAGTAAACCTCGTGGATAGAAAACCATAAAATCATGAAATTTTATGATTATGTTTCTCTTGAAGTAATTTTAGAAAAATATTCAGATTATATGAGTATGTAATCAATGATGAAAACCAAAAATCAGTAAATTTATGGCAATAATAATTGATTCATAATGTCTATATACATTTTAGGGTAATTTTTCACACCGAATGGCATCTTAAAGAACTCATAGTGTCCATAGAATCATCATATTTCCTTTTTTAGGGTATCATCTCGAAAAACCTTCAATTGGTGGAGCACAGAAATTTGATCAATCTTTAAAGACTTAATATGTCCTCACAATAGGTCAATGATGACATCAGTCCTTAGTAATGGTACATTTATATTACCATTACCAGATTTGGGAGATGATAATCAATTATATTCCTTGAGATCCAATATATATATTTCAAGAACAAAACTAGAGCTTCCTAAGGAGTTACACTCGGTATAATGAATCCCTCCTATCAAAGGACCTCCATCATCACCATCAAATGCATGATCTTAGTAGGGGGTATGACATGATTCGATAGAAATTGATTCAGTATTGGTGTATATGTCAATGAATAAATTCAACTCACTGCATGGAGGTAGTCTTATAATGACTGAGGGGAAGATTTTCACAAAGTCCTCCACCATTGAATGAATATAGATGCCTAAAGATCCCAACATACCAAGGGATACACTTAAAAACTAATGTGTGATGTTATACATCAATTATCCCATAATAACCACTTAGACATCCATGGGATCTCTATTTACCCAAAATGAGAATTTTATCCCATATGTCTGAAGGATTTCATCTCCAACATGTTGAATGCAAATCGGGTCCAATACAATAGATAAATACTATATATCCAAGACGATGAGATAAGGATTCATTATGATAACCAAGAGATCCCTTGATAATCTCTCTCCATTGGATATTAAATCACAATGTGGTAAGATATGCTATATTGATGAATTAGTCTCTTTATCAACCTCTAGAAGTGGATCTTTTGTAAAAGCATCAACTGTTAGTTCCAGATCATTCATATGGAAAAAAGTGACAAAAGAATTACTTGTTACTATGTCATTTAGTATATCAAAAGAGTATAAAGAAAATATTGTAACTTTAATCTTCTCTTGAGAAACTAAGTTATAACCTTCCATAATCTATAGTTATCCATGACCTTATCTTCGAGCTCTCTGATCCTGATGTGAGACAAATGGTGGTTTTGTTGGTAGTATCTCATAGTTTTAGCCTCCACTAACTATAACATCCCAGGATAATAAAGACTATAAAATTTTAATATTTATTAATATTTGTGAAGTGAATATTAAATTCTATTTTAAAGTGGATGTTATGTTCAAAGGCATACCCGAACACAATAACGGGTTTCTTTAAAATCTTACGTTGCACACATATAATATAATATTATTATTTTAAATAGTTGTTAAAGCCTAGAATTTGTATTAGTGTGATTGTACATAAATATCTACAATATGATTATACATTTTTTAATTGTTTTTACATTAATCCAATAAAATTTAGAGGCAAAAAAAAGAAAGAATCCAATTTTAAGCATTAATACTCTAATATTCATTAAAAGGTCAATTTACCACCTTTTAATGGAGAACAATATTTAAATATAATTTTGTACACTTTTATATGTCATATTTGATAGAATAAAATTATTACTTAGAATCAATACATAAAAATTTACTTTGGGTAAAATTTGGGTATTTTTCTATTAATGTTCATTTTTTATGAATAGTGAAAAACACAGTATTTTAATTCAAAACTGCCTTTTAATTTAATTTATTTGTTTGGATATATTATATTTTTAAATGGTTTTAAAGTGTAACTAGAATATATTTTTACTATTTAATAAAATTTTTCTCATCACAAATAATTTAACATCTAAATTGGACATAAACAAGTGTCAATCTTTAAATAGGTATTATTTATTAATAACATTTTTTTTATTTTGACAAAGAGAATTAATAGTAAATTAATTTCTTCCACTTATGTGTTTTGAATTTGTAAAAATTGATTCCATATTTGGAATCATAAGGTCAAATTTTTTTAAATAGATAACCTTTATTTTTATACATTATGAATATTTACTTCGGTAATATTTTTTTTCCATGGTTAAATGGTAAATCTCGTAAACATGGGTAAACAAGTATTATAATAATATTATTAAATTAACCTAACATTTGTCATAATCCTATTTGTTGATATATTTCTGACCCTGGGCATACTTGGGTTGAATTTGGGACCCCATTGAGCCACTTGGGAGAAATAATGACACATTATACTAATTAATTTAATGTAATGACACAAATGACACAAACATATATCTTTTAGTAAATCAATTCATAAAAGGGGTTATAAAAGTTTTATTTTAAAATATAAATATTCATTGTAAATATAAAATGATATCAAACATCATGGTATTATTTTTTAATTTTAAAAAATTAAATAAATAAAATTATTTAGGACACAATATTGATGAAGTGTTTACCTCATTAATGGATGAATTAAATAAATAAGATTATAAATACTAAAAAAATATCAAAAAATTACCCATTTCTTATTGGATGATTTTATTTAAAACATGAGTCATCGTATGTTTGAATTTAATGAGTTTTGGACCTTTTGAAACCAAAGATATATTTATAATAAAATAACACTCTCAAACATTCTTAAAGATCCCCTCCTCCACATTATCAAAGGACACAAATTCTAACTGATTACTCAAACTTCTCAAGCCCCTTGGATCGTCCAAAATCTACCCAGTTAAGCTCCATAAATACCTATATTCTTCTTATAAGACTTAACATAGGTAGAAGGCACTTCAAGTAAACCTTTTGGCTCAAACTAAAGAGAGTTACATGATGTATAGGTAAAGTCTCCCCTTAAGTTCTTATATTTTATTTTACTTCTCCAACCCCCAATACTATTTTTATTAATTTATTTTATAACAAAACTATTATCATAAATATACTAGGTTGTTTTTATGATATGTATTACAACTACACATACACATACCTCCATCTAATGGTGAATAACTTACAGTTTTTATGGATTGAAAACTGTCGCCTCATGAAACGATTATTGTTCAATTGTCTCCTAATGCCTCTAATGGTGGATATTAAGATGGTAATGTATTTATATATGATAGACATTATGTTTATTTTTTTCTTTATTCATATTAATTTTTCATTTATATAATACCTTTATGGTTTCCATAGTGGGTAAATGTGATAATTTCATTTGAGGAAGTGCAGACTACCACCCCCTCAAAGTGATATCACTCATTAATTCCATATGTCAGGACATATAAAAGATAGATTTAATGATATTATATATGATATGATACACTTATTATAATATACCTCTGTATAATTATGTTTTAATTCCATTAAAATATGAAATAGAAGTTAAACTAGCGTACATATGGCTTACCATCTCTAGGAATGGTGCAATTCATATCTTACATCAAAATGTTATGTACTATTATAAATACATATATATACTAGATTTATGTGATATATATGATATCTATATCATGAATATAATTTTTGAGGTTATAAAATTTTGACCACATGTATTACTAGTAAATATAAGAAGGTCATTTTTGACTCAAATACGAAATATCGACAAAATGACAGTTATTAACTTAAATGAATATATAATGTTTATAACATGGTAATAAGTGATATAAAAAGATTAAGAAAGTTTAAAAATGATCTTAAGGATGTATAAATTTTACTTTAGTTTATTATTCAAGAGATTAAAGAACTAACAGGTCAAGTTAGACAAGAGGTAATGGACTTCTTCTCAATCTCCTTTCATTGAGGAATATTTTGGTTTTTTCACGAATTTTTTTTCTAAGGTATATAAACAACATTTAATTTTCTATTCATTCAATGGGATTCATTTTCTATGTGGTGTTTTACTAAACGTCAAAAAAGAATGTTTCTTTTTAAGGTACGCTGTTACCGCCACCTTTCCATGACCACAGGTATTATGTGATCTTTAGCTTCCTTAACAAGTCGTAGTGTTTTTAAATGGAAAATAAATACCACATACTACTTTATGTATTTCTTTATTTGAAATGTTTTTTATAATGTATTTGTTATGTTAATATATTTAATAGATATATTTTTATTGAAATATGGAAATGTTATCTTTCCTTTATGTTAGTTTTATGTGTTATGAATATGTTATGGTTATTGGGAATTGATTAGGTATACAGGTGGTTCCATGATTAACCTAGGGTCGGTGTGTCCGAGATAGCTCCCTATTGCATTGGGTAATGTAACAGAGTTAAACATTAATGTTTCTCTTAAGAGATTTAGGGAATATACTGTGATGGGTATTCCAATTTTAACTCTTTACATAGCTATGTAAGCTACAACATAATTATGTTATGGATTCCACAAGTTACCTTTATTATTTATGATTACTATGTGTTATTCATAAATCATATGATTTCATGAGGTATGTTAAGGAGTTAATGTTTTGTATGTATTGATGAACTAATGTTTTCTTTATTTTATTTTATAACCCTCACTAAGATTTATTTTCTCACCCCATGTTTTGAAATGTTTTTCAATGGCCTTAAATATGAATAGGGTAATGGATGGGATCAAGAAAAGGTCTTACTATCTAAAACCTAGAACTAGATATAACTCTTTTTTAAGTGTTTTTATTTTATTAAAATAATGGAAACTTAGTAGAAGTGTCTACTTTGTAAATTTTGAGATGTAATGTACTTTTTATTGCCCAATTCACTAAAAATGTGAACCTGAAAAGATCATAAATGTGAATTATCCTTTTAAATCATGATTATGCAATGTTTTAAGGCTAGGCCTTTATCATTGGTATCAGAGGTCAGTTTTGATAACTTTTGGATTTAGAATATTGTTAAATTAATGTCCTTAAATTAATTTATGGTAATATTGAAATGATATATAATTTATAGATTACCATGTTTCTTCGTCTAAGATATTTCTATGTTCAGAATGGTTTTTCGCAGAGAAAACATGGCAGTAATGTTGGGACAACATCAGGTGGAACAAAAACTTCCAAATTAGTAACCTGAGATGGTTGAAATCAGAACTGAATAGTTTTTTGCAGTGATGGAACAGTTGACGTAGGTTATAAATAGTAGTTGTACCTATGCATGAGATCAACTAAATAAACCATAGATGAACATGTTAGTAGAAGAGAATTTCATGAACAAAATACCACATCATTTAGAGGATCATCTTACCCTCTGCTAGCTGAACGGTGGATTAAATCACTGGAGAAGATTTTTTATGTCATGGGGTGATCAAAACATCAAAAGGTTAGTCTTGTTAATTTCCGTTTTGAAGGTGAAGCTGATCAGTGGTGGTCGATAGTGAAAAATATCATGGATAGTGAGGATATTGATGCACCTAATTGGGTTGGATTCAAAGGTATATTTCTTATGATATATTTTCCTAATGAGGTTCATCTTAGAATCAAAAACAGTTTTTGGAATTGATGTAGGAGGATGACTTAGTGGATACTTATGAAGAAAAATTCACTCGACTGGATAGGTGTTCTCCAAATTGCATAGAATATCTTGATAGTAAAATCAACTGTTTTTACTCAAGATTAAAGAAAAAGTATCGAAGGGTTTTAGATTCTCGTGTGTTAAAAAGTTATGAATTTTTTTAAATGTATAGAGAAGTTGGAAATGGAGTTTGTTGATGATCAGGTGTTCGTTTAAAAAGAACATAATAAGTGGTCGAGGTGGTAGACAAAAGGGAAGAACTGTTCAAAAAAGACTGATGGTAAGAGTCATAAGTTTACAATTTGTGAAAATTGTTGTAAAAATCATGATGGGGAACGTATTTTGAATTTGGGTATGCGCTAACGATGTGGTAAAATTGGACATAAGGCCAGTAATTGCACTGAGAAAGATAAGATTATTGCTAAGAAAAAATTTTATTTACAATCAGTAAAATGTTTTAGGTGTAATGAAATGGGTTATTATGCAAATGAGTGTCCAAATAAGAAATCAAATGTGGGAAAGAATCCAGATTACAAGAAAAAAGGGGTGGGGAAATACTTTTGAACTACTTAAACAAATGATGGTCCATAAAATGAAGTAGTATTAGGTACACTGTTTGTTTGTTCAAATTATGCCAATGTTTTTTTTGATTCAGGGTCTACGCAGTATTTCATTTCTGAGAAGTTGTCTAGTAAAATTGGAATTCCATATCAAGAGATGCAACTTGAACTTATGGTAAAAACACTAGGTGTAAATTTTAATACAAAAAGAAATTATGAGAACCTTCCTGTAATTGTGTTCAAAAATAATCTACCTGCAAACCATATTGTTTTGCCTCTAGTAGAGTTTAATGTTATTTTGGGTATGTATTAAATTTTTGTTTATCATGCTAAGATTGATTGTAGAGATAAAAAGATTTATTTTCAGAAATATTTTCAGTTTATGTAATAGATTTAACCCTTACTTTTGTAACATATTTGGAAGCTGAGAAACTAGTAAAATATGGAAATGAATGTTACCTTACTCATATTGTTTAAAACAAAAGAACTGTTCATATTAATGACCTGATCGAGGTAAATGTGTATCGTGATGTTTTCTTGATTAATTGCCTAGTATTATACCTAATCGGTAAGTTGAATTTACTATTTACGTAGTTCATCATGCTAATCCAATTTCAAAACCCCCTTATTGAATGGATCAAATTGATCTTGTAGAGTTATAGAAGCAATTGTAGGAGTTATTAGATAAATGTTTCATTCGACCTAGCACATCACCATGTGGTGCTCCTATCTTGTTTGTTAAAAATAATGATGGTTCAGTGAGACTTTGAATTGATTATAGAGCATTGAATATCATCATTGTAGAGAACAAGTATCCTTTTCCTCATACAAGTGATTTGTTTGGTCAGCTCATGGGAGCATAATATTTTTCGATGATTGATTTGAGGTCTGTGTACCATCAGTTGAAATTAATGGAAGAAAACATTCTGAAGAATGCATTTCATACTAGATAAGGCCGTTATGAATATGTAGTTATTCCTTTTGGGTTAACCAATGCACCAACTGTCTTCATGGATCTTATTAATAGAATTTTCTAGGAGTTCTTGGATATGTTTTTGGTTGTTTTCATTGATGATATATTGGTGTATTTTAAAAGTAATGAGGAAAATTAAAGTCATTTAATGTTTGTATTGAAAACCATAAAAGAAAATAAAGTATTTGGGAAATTCATAAAGTGTGAGTTTTGGTTTTAGAAAATTTCATTCTATAATCACATTGTTTCCAAAAATGGCACAACAGTTTATCCCACTAAAAAAATTGTTGAATAGTGGTCATGACCCACAAAAATAATCGAGATTCGTAGTTTTCTTGGTTTGGAAGGTTTTTACCAGAGGTTTGTTGAATTTTTTTCACTGTTATCTAGCCCGTTGACCAAGTTAACTCGAAAAGGTGTTATGTTAACTTGGGAAAAAGAATGTGATGATTGTTTAGATGAATTGAGGAAAAAATTAGAGAATTATCCTATTTTGGCATTACCTTGCAGAAATGGTGAGTATGTTATCTATAGTTATGCTTCATTGAAAGGACTTAGTTGTGTCTTAATGAAGAATCATTAGGTAATTACTTATCCTTGATCTCAGTTGAATCCTCATGACTTAAATTACCCTATACATGGTCTGGAATTAGCTGTTGTTGTTTTTTATTTAAGAGTTTGGAGGCATCATTTATAAGGAATAAAGTGTGAAATATATTCTGATCACAAAATTTTAATGTATATATTCACTCTAAAAGAATTGAACATGAGATAGTGGTGATTGTTGGAATTAATCAAGGATTACTATTACACAATTATTTACCATCCAGGAAAGGAAAATAAAGTGGCTGATGCTTTGAGTCAAAAGAGAAATGCATTATTAACCATGCTACATTTGGAAGGAGATCCTTTGGTTTTTTATTTGATGAACTTTGGCATAGAAGATGTTGGTGCACGAAATTCTTCTATTTTGTTTCAGGTGTTAGTGAAATAATCTCTATCAGATAGAATTAAGAAAGTGCAGAAGGAAGACATAGAGTTGTAGAGAAGGATATAGTTCATTCAGAAGGGTATGTTGCCTGATTTTAACCATGATAATGATTGTATTTTTATATTTTTAAAGAGATTATGTATGTGTTGTGACTCACAGTTGAGGAATGAGTAGTTATGTGAAGCTCATAGTTCACCATTTTCAGTTAATCCTAGAATTACTAAGATATATAGAGATATTCGGGAGTATTACTGGTTGGACAGAATTAAAAGATATATTACAAATTTTACTATGAGGTGTTTGACTTGTCAGTAGGATAAAGTAGAGCAGTAGTTACCAAAAGGGATGATTCAGTCTTTACTGGTTCTGGAGTGGAAATGGGAAAATATTTCCATGGAAGTTATTGAGGGATTATCGAAGATGAATCAATGTAATAATGCAATCTGGGTTATTGTTGATCAATTGACTAAATCCTCTCATTTACTTACTTTTCTAGATACTTTCTCTATAGATAAACTTTCTTTTTTGTATGTCAAAAAGATATTCTGGTGGCATGGAGTTCCCCTCTTCATTGTATCTGATCGTGTTCCCAGGGTCACTTCTAACTTTTGTAAAGGCCTTCAAAAGTTGTTGGGACCACCATCTTTATTTGGTTGAATTTTCATATAATAACAGTTTCAATTCTCTTATAACGATGGCTCCAGTGGAGGCATTATATGGGAAGCGGTGTTGAACTCTATAATTTTGGGATGAAGTAGGTGAAAGGAAGTTGATGGGACCTGAATTGGTAGAAGAGATGACATAAAAATTTTAGTTGATTCAGAAGCACATGAGAATACCATAGAGAAGGTTGAAAAGATATGTGGATAACTGAAGGAAGGATCTCTCTTTTGAGGTAGTTTATCATGTCTTTCCCAATGTTTTCCATGGAAAAGTGTGATGCATTTTGGTAAGAAGGGAATGTTGAGTCGAAGGATAATTAGACCTTATGAAATCCAAGATAAAGATGGATAATTTTCCTACTGAGTGGAATTACCTCCATATTTATCCTAGGTAGAAATTTTTTTTCATGTTTCAATGTTGAGAATGTATATACCATATCCATCTCATGTTTTGAGCCCAGAGGTAGTTCAGTTGGATGAGAATCTCTGTTATGAGGAGAAACTAGAACAGATTCTTGACTAATGGGATCATGTTTAGAGAAATAATATAATTCATCGGGTAATGGTTTTGTGGAAAACCCATATGGTTAAAGAGGAAATGTGGGAATTTTAAAATTCTATGAGGGATAAATACCCCAATTTATTCGATAAATGAATAAAATTGCGAGGAAACAATTTCCGAAAGGTTGGAAGGATGTAGCATCCCAGGTTAAAAATGAATATATAATTTTAAAATTTATTAATATTTGTGAATTAAATATTAATTTTTTACTTTAATGGGTATTCTACGTTTGATGGCATACCCGATACGTAACAACATGTTTGTTTGAAATCTTACGTTGCACACAAATAATATAATATTATTATTTTAAATAGTAGTTAATGCCTAGCTGTTTTATTAGCGGGAATTACTAGAACTGCCTTCAATATTATTATACATGTTTTTTAAATGTTTTTACATTAATCCAATAAAATATAGAGGCTTAAAATAAGAATGAATCCGATTTTAAGCATAAATACTCAAATATTAATTAAAAGGTCGATTTAATGCCTGTTGATGGAGAACCCAAATTAAATATAATTTTTTACACTTTTATTTGTTTTATTTGAAAAAATAAAATTATTCTTTTGAATCGGGACATAAAAATTTACTTAGGGTAAAATTTTAGTATTTTTCGGATCATGTTCATTTTTATGAATAGTGAACACACTGTATTATAATTCAAAACTGCCATTTAATGTAATTTATTTATATAGAAAGATTATGTTTTTAAATTTATTTAATGTGTAACTATAATATCCCTTTACCATTTAATACAATTTTGGTGATTAAATGTAATTTCACTTATAAATTGGACATAAACAAGTGTCAATCTTTTGATAGTTATTGTTTTTTTAAAACCATGCTTTTTGTTTTGACAACATGAATTAATTTTGTATTAATTTGTGCCACTTATGTGTTTTGAATTTGGAAAAATTGATTCCATATTTGGATTCAGGAGGTCCAAATTGTGTAAATTAGTAAATTTTATTTTTTGACATTATGACTATTTACTTCAGTAAATATTTTATTTATCATGGTTAAAGAGTAAATCTGTTAAATAAGGGTAAAAAAATTTTATTATAAAAATATTAAATTACCCTAAAAAGTTTCATAATCATATTAGGTGATACATTTCAGACCATGAGCATATTTGGGTCGAATTTGGGACCCCATGGAGCCACATGGGAGTAATGATGACACATTGTATTAATTAATTTAATGTAATGAAAAAATGACACAAACATATATCTTTTAGTAAATCAATTATTATAAGGGGTTAAATAAATTATATTTTCACAATAAATATTCATTTTAAATATTAATATATTTCTAACATCATGGTAATTTTTTATATTTTTTAGACATCAAATAAATAAATTTTTTATTATACGATAATGATGGAGTGTTTACCTCATTAATGGATGAATTAAATAAATAACAATATAAATAATAAAAAAATATACAAAACATGTCCAATTATTATTGTATTATATTATTTTAAACACGAGTCATCTTATATTTGACTTTAATTAGTTTTTTACCTTTTGAAAAAGAATATAATTTTATAATAAAATAACATTTTCAAACATTCCTAAAGAGTCCCTCCTCCCTATTATAAAAGGAAAACACATCTAACCCATTACTCACACATCTAATGACCATTGGATCGTCCATACTCTACCCAATTAAGCCCCCTAAATCCCTCTCTTCCTCCTTAAAGTATTACATTAGGAAGAAGGAACTTGAAGTAAACCCTTTGGTTCAAACCAAAGGGAGTTACTCGATTTAAAGGTAATGTATCCTCTTAAGTTCTTTTATTATATTTTAATTATCCAACCCCATACCCTCTTTTGTATTCATTTAATTTATAAAAACCCCATTATCCTCAATATAATATGTTTTTTTTATGAGAACGATTTGAACTGCACTTATACACACTTCCATCTAATGGGTGAAAAACATACTGTTTCTATGGATGGAAAACTCACAAATCACAAAATGATGATTGTTCAATTATCTCCTACCACCTCTCATGGTGGCCATTAAGATGGTATTATATTTATATATAAAACATATTATATTTATTTTTTCTTTATGCTTCTGTTTTTATCATTTATAGCATAGCATTATGGTTTCCATAGTGAGTAAATGCGATAATTTCATTTGTGGAAGTGCAGACTACTGCCCCCTCAAAGTGACAAGACACGTTAATGCCATATGTGGGGACATATAAAGGATGGATCTAATGATATTATATTTGATATTATAATGGATTTATAATATACCTATGTATCATTATATTATCATTACATTAATATACAAAATGGAAATGAAAGTAGCGTTCATGCCTACATATGACTTACCGTCTCCATGAACGGTGAATTTCATTTCATACCTCTAAATATTAGGTACTTTTATAAATAAATATATATACTGGATATATATGACATATATGATATACAATTCATGAATATCAAATTGAAGATAATGATCTTTTCACAACATTAAAAACATGTAAATATAAGATTTTCATTTTTGACTCAAGTGCCAAATATAGACAAAACAACCGTTACTAAATTAAATGATTACATAATTCTTATAACATGGTAATAAGTGATATAAAAATAAAAATAAACTTGAAAACGGGTTTTAGGAAAGTATAAATATAATTTTAGTTTATTATTCAGTTGATTAAGGAAAGAAAAGGTCATGTCGGACACGAGGTATGAGACATCGTATCAATCTCCAATAATTGAGGAATATTTTGTTTTATACATGACATTATTTTATATGTATATAAACACCTTTTTCGTTTCTTTTCATTCTATGGGAATATTTTTTATGAGGTTTTTTACTAAACGACCAAAAAGAATGTTTCTTTTTAACGTATGCTTTGACAACGACCTTTTCACCGCCGCGAGTATTATTTGATCTTTGGCTTCCATAACATGTCATAATGTTTTTAAAAGAAAAATAAATACCATATACTAGTTTACTTATTTTGGTATTGAAAATGGTTTTGGTAATTGATTTTTTATGTCAATATTTTTAATGGATATATTGTGATTGATATGTGGAAATGATATCTTTCCATTATGTTGGTTTTATGAGTTATGAATATGTAATGGTTCATGACAATTGTTTACTTATGAAGGTTTTTCTATGATAATCCTAGGGTGGGTGAACCTAATATAGCTCCCCATTGCATTGGGTAACATGATAGAGTTAATGTGAATGTTTCTCCTAATATATTTAGGGAATATATTGTGATGGGTATTCCAAATGTAACTCTCTACGTAGTTGTGAAATCAATAATGTAATTTTGTTATGGAAGCAACAAGTTACCTTTATGATTTGTGGTTACTATTTTTTATTCATAAATCTTATGATTTAATAAGGTAAGATAATGTCCTTATGTTATTTTTTTATTCATGAACAAATTTTTTATTTCTTTCATTTTATAACCCTTACTACGATTTTTATGCTCATCCCATGTTTTGAAATGTTTTTTCATAGTACTTAAAGACGAATAGTGTCAAGGATGGGATCATGGAAATGTTTTGCTATCTAAAACATGGAACTAGACATGACTCCTTTTTTATGTGTTTTTATTTTATTAAAAAATTTAAACAAAGTAGATGTGTCTACTTTGTAACTATTGAGATATAATGTAATTGTTATGGTATAATTATCTAAAACTATAATCCTGAAATGATTCTCAATGTGAATTATTCTTTTAATTCAAGATTATGTAATATTTTAAGGCCGGGTCCTTATACTAACATATCCTCCCATTGGACCTCCATATACTCCTCTTTCTACACCTTCTCTTGAGGCCATAAAGACTGTGACTCAAAGATCCCTTATCATAGAAATGCCTCTTCAATGGTGGTCTATCAACAATCAATCAATCTATCTCAGCATGAAAGGTCCATTTATCACAGTCTATCATACCACACTCATAAAAACAATTTCATTTGCCCATAAATTTCTAGATAGATCCTTTACATGATCCTTGATCCATTGATCCACACATATATATCCTAGAATGATAATTACTCCTATACTAAGGAATGACCATCTAATGCCTATGAAATATTGGAAATGACTACACTAAATGATACACACCACTAGATACATCACCATGATGTATCTATACTATAAATTTCATAGTTACAACAGCCTAATATAGAACCTCAAAATATGTTAGAGGGAATAATGAAACTATTATATTGCAAAGTTCACCATAGAGAGCATACTAAAACTTCTATTCCCAAAAAATACCATCCCACACCATATCTAGGGAGTAAAATGTGAGTTTACTGAACACTGTAGCATACTCTGCAGCTATCATGTCACCCTATTACTTCTTGATTATTTCTTTAGTATGTATAGAGTGTAAAAATGAGGTGTAATAATCATCAAAAATGGATTCTATAAATCTAACCATGAGAGAATCATATCATCAAGGGTATGAATCATCAATCTCCACTAGAACCCTATGGATCAATTTAAATGGTTATATACAAGAACAATAATTTAATCATTAAGGTTCTAAACTACGATAAATAAATGAACTACTAACTAAATATGATCCAACTCTACCTCATGATCTTGATCACCTCAAAATCACATCCATATTACACTAGATCTCATGGATTGAACTAAGAATATTCACATCATCAACAAACCTAACCGGTTCTATTTTCATCATGATAGATGTGGGTACTACCTCCTATTCACCTATGGGAAAAACTCATGTGACAAACCCTAATCTAAGGTATCATCACTCAAGGTATTATTGTCACAATACTATATCAATATCTAAACCAACTCTCTATGCAGAGAATTCTTAAGACTGATCAATATGTACCATGTTAAGATGAAAAATTATATATATAGTGATTTTAATAAAGAAATATTGTCAATGGAATCAGTTATATGTTATTCACGCTCCCATATTTTCCTATAACCAATTTATTATTATTCCTATATTGAACGTAGATAGTGAGAGTCTTGGAAGATAGATATGTTGGCTGCCACACCAACAATGGGTTCTGTAGCCGTAATTATGCACTATAGATACTCCAACCCTAATTCTCTATTTCCGAACCATTCCCCACAAAGGGGAGGACTCAAAAATCCATCCCAAGGATTCAATCGAACCTGTGACACTATTTCATGTATCAACTAACCAGGGCCCACCTAGAAAAAAAGGCCACACTAGACCAGCTAAAGCCGACCTCAAATATGATAGGAGCATTAAAAATTCTTGAGAAGGTATAAAAAAGGAATATATTTTACTAATGTACATATAATAATAAACATACCCATCTCCATTAAAATGTGTTGAGGAATATAAATAAAAATATCATCATTTTGAGTAAAACCATAATGGAAATAACATCCAAGGAATACATCAGAGTGACATAGTATAATGAAAAGTAAAAAGGAAAAAATACTTTCCCAATTTGAAACGATTTCCTACTTGTCATCTATATAAGACATGACTCATGTTGAAAATATCACACATGGTGATTATATACAAATCCAGTATGATCCATATAATAAAACATCAGGAGAAACATTGAGATAAAAACAAAGTTAGATTAACCCATATCAATATAGAAATAAAAATAAAATAAAAATATTTTCACAAATAAAATGATTTGAGAGGGAAATTGGATCTTCATATCATAACCAATCTGTAGTCGATCAGTCTACATAAAGCACAAAAATTCCATTTCTAATGAAAAAATCATGCACAATCTAATAGGAATATATGTGTAGGGTCTTGTTCCTTAACAACATTCTCCCTATCTGAGGGAGAGACAAATAATACAGAGGACCCACTTCCCAATAGATCTCTAAGATGGGGGAGTTCCACTTCAAAGATAGAGGAAATATTCACTATTGTGGGGGAGTACTGACTCTACGTATGTAATGTGTATGGGATACCAATGACTAGGTGAAATATGGGAGTACTGAAACCAATATCACTCCAATAATTCCCTAGTCACTCTACTATCTAGATGTATTCTCCCTTAGACATGTATTAGGAATCCATGTCATACTACATGACATGTACTAGTTGTAATCAATGTGTCTCATCCACCCAGGACCTAACTATTCTCATCCATCTTTTCTCGTGTATATTGACCCTTCACCATGTATATGGCCATGCCTATGAATCCTGGCCATGTCCATGTACGTGAAATTCCCATTTAATCTGGAAGTTCGTGTGTGCATCACCATTACCATACCCATGTACTCCCTATGTAAATTTGGATCCGCCAGCATATTCTCACATATCATGATGTCTATACAGACTGCATGTGATATTTATCTCCACTAAACACCCTATCTGCTACAATTTGAGGACTATACAGTGTTTGTTGTTCATAATAAACATTGTTTAGTATAGTTTTTTTATAAAACTAGGTTTCCTCGTGAATATATATATCCACATTCACAGCCACAAAATAAATGTTTTTCTACATGAAATTGAAGGGTATAATTTCTAACCATCGATTTCCAACCACTAGTCAACGAAAATTATAAATTCTGAATTCTATTATTGAGTTGTCGCATATCCCATGCACATCCCATCAAACATGGTCACTATAGATTCTTGATTGATGAAGAATCACCCAAGATCCATATATATTATCTATAATATCAATATCACATTCATTTTTCACAAATCCTCTATGAATATATGGGTTCAATTGTGCTCGAACCCTCCTTAGAAATGCTGAACCACAACCCCATGGCCTAAAAACAGTGAATTTGTAAAACAGTGGGGAGAAATGAACAATAATGATGTTAGTGATTTGTTGGCCAATAATTATTTTCATACGATCACATAAATAGGGACATCCATTTGTGATATTTGGCAGAATGAGGGAAGAAAATCAAATTCATAAAAATTGAATTTGCGGAAGATCTCATGGAATGATCAAAAGATCATAGATCAAAATATATAGATAATTAAATCCATTACTGTAATATAAAATAGTTCATAAATACATAAATAATGTTCTCTAAGTTAATTTAGGATCGATCACTGGTGAAGAATGTGCTCTCCATCGATGACGATGGTCTAATACATTCATAACCTATCAATCTAGTTCGATATGATCATCATTCATCATCGGATCTAGATCCTCCCATATATAATTCTCATTTATATCCTCTTAAATCCATCCATTATTATGAAGATATCCCAATATATATTTATATAATGTTATTTTTATAGCTGTTTAATTTTAGTTTATTTAGGATAAATAAATAATTGAAATATTTATTTTATTAAATACATCTGGCAATGATCACCTCCCAAAGAATATCCAACACCGACCCATCATAGGTCATCTCTAGGATAATATATTAATTCCAAAATCTACTAGGAAATTATATTTTTCATCCAAGGTTCTAAACTAAGGGAAACCAAAAAAAATCATGTGTTCAATAATTCATTAAAATAATTTTGTATTTTAATATATTAATTTTGGGTTCCCGAGACTCCTAAACACCACATCTAATATGAGTATAATTCTATATTTATACATACATATATTCATAGGAAAAATCCATCAAAACTATATTTAAATTATTGAATATTTTTTATGGATTAAGAAGCTTCCTCCATAGTGGAAAAAGTTCCCTTTATAACAGTTTGTGGGTTTTTTAGTTAATTTTGTTCCTAAAAAACTAAAAACTATATACCTAAACAAACATGGTAATATATATATATATAACAAATTATTTTTATTATATCATGTAATTCTAATATGGTCATGTACAAGGGGTTTTGTAGTTAGTATTTGGGAGGGGGTTTGATAACATTATTTGTTTAGATGATGACGTGGATAATTCAGGGGATGATATGTAAAATTTGATCACAATAAGAAAGGCATAAACAACCCTTATTATTATTGATATAATATTGAATATTTTTGGTATTAAGATAATAAATTAATAGTAATATCTATTGGGAGATTTATAAGGGATATGTATTAGTATAAGATAACATTGCGATGTTTTAGTAAAGTATATACTTTGGGGTTCTCCTAAAAATTAAATCCATGTCAGGATATTGAGAAGTGTATTTGGTTGTGTCACAGATGCACCTATGGGCAATCACCTTGAAAAAGGCTGGTTGATAATTTTCTCAATCTTTAATCTAGTGAATAATGAGTGAGCCTAATACATCTCACCTAGAAATAAACTCATGGTGGATACACTATGGTTAATCACATACTCTTTATAATCCATTATGTATGATTTATGATGTCATGGAATAATACTATGAAAATTTGGGAAAACAAATCCTAAATAAAATTATATTGAACCAATATTGAATTTTTGGACAAAAATAAAATTTTAATAATTAAAATGTGTAATATATTTTGTGTAATTAGCGAACAATAAGTCCTTATTGGAATTAATTACACATATTAAATTCTTTGGACTTTTTTAATAGATAAGTATAAGTGGAACAATGTTAATGATTATTACCATAGAAAATATGGTGGATTTCACAATTATATATATAATGGGTTAAGAACTAATGTGATAAATATTGTGATTATGACCAAATAATCAATAAATAATATTAATTAATAATTTTAACGAATTTAAATTCCGTAAAACACAAATAAGAGAATGATTAAGTATCAAGGAAGTTCCACTGATGAAGATGATGATAGAAAGAATATTAAATGACCTTCGTGTAAAAATTTAGATAGGAATTATCAAAGAGAATATATTAAATTTTTTTGGTGCTATTTTATATTTGTAAAAGGAAGGACTATAGAAAATTTTTTTTTTATGACAAATGAAACAATCGGTAAACATAATAAAGGGAAATTTTTTTTCTCTTTATCTTACCTATGATTTTAGGACCCAAACCTTATTTAAAAATATACCATGATTTATGATAGTAATTTAGATACAATAATCTAATTTTATTTTTGAGTGATAATAATAATTAAAATAATGAATTTTTTTATGGTGGATAATGCAACACCCTAGTATTTTTGAAATCATAATATTTTTATAAACCATTTATAAATCATTACATTCTTTGTTCATTTTTACATTTTTATCAAAATAATTGAAATTTATTATGAAACGAGTCATAGTAGATAATAAATAAACTATCAACACATTATTCATACATATTAAGACATTAAAACAAAATAACATAAAAAAATTTTCACACGAAGGATTATTACTCACCATGGATTGTTAAAATCATTAAAAGTACATTAACTAAAGTGGAAAATAAAGAGAAAAAAATTTAACATTAGGAGATCTCTCAGATTATTATCACCCATAATTATCATTAATAGACAAAGATAACATATAATGAGGAACATCACCACAGTATAATACATATTGTGATATATAAAATGAAAGCTATGGAATTGAGATGTGTGAAATAATAAGTGTGAATGAGATAAATTAGATTTGTAAGACTGCATATAGGAACACAATCTCTCCAATTATAAATATTTTCAATGTAAATATAATCTTTTCACATACATTTATCAAATAGTTACAGTGTTTTTTATTTGTATTTTTAAATTTAAAATCATATAATGAATTAATTACAAAAAATGAAGAAAAAAAATTAGATTTTAAAATATTATTAATTTAAATTTGTGAATTATATATTATAAATAAAATTATAATTATAATTTTATTATATTATTTATGAAAAAAATTTAATTAAAGTAATTAGTATAAATATATTAGTAAAATTACATTTTTTGAATATAAATAATTAATTTAGATCTTAAATGTTATTTTAATACAAAAAATTATTTTTTTGGGGAAATATTTTTCTTTTAAGTGTTCATATTTTGTCCTATTAAATTACATGGACCCCTTTTGATATATTATATTAATAATTATTTATATAAATTTTTTTAGGAAACAATACTAAAAACACATAATGTTTAAAATGGACAATGTTTTTGAAAAATGAACTCTTTCATTATTTTAGGAATTTTCACTCAAAAATTTGTATACTATTTTTATAATTTAATTTATGGAATATTAATATATTTATTGAATTATATGATTCAAAACAAGGTAAGTATAAATTTGTGGGATATTCCTAAAATAGTTAGTTTTTAATTAAATAGTGCAAATGTATTTCTTTATCAAAACTATAAATATTATTTTATCTAAAAGAAATAGAGGATTAAAAAACATATTAAAATGATATAATATGATTTTAATTAATAAAAATATACATTTTTAATGATATAACAACTAGATTTACATTTTATGACCATAAATAATATTTTTCAATAAACGATACATTATTTGGTCTTTTATTTTAATTAATTGTTATTCTGGATTTTTTTGAATTTATTTAATTTAATCATAAATTTTAATTCATTTGCAATAAAATAATTTATATCATGAAAATTAAATACATGGATAATTTTTCCCAAATATAATATTCATGGATAAAAATAAACCTTTTCTCAAAATTGGTTTTAACACATTACACACACTAGAAATAAAAAAAATTCTGTCACTTTTATAAATTTATTCATATAATTTTTTTTAATATTTATAATCACAATTTTTCAAATAATATAATGATTTAAATTTCATTTTTATGAATAAAATTATGATTCTGAGATAATTATTTATTATAATATTAAAACTATTATTTTTTAAGGAATAATACTTTTCAAAAGATTATAATTATAAAAAAAATTATATTTTAAAATATATAAACTAATATGATGTTTAAATATATATTGAAATATTTTCAAACACATTTAATTAATTATAAATCATAAAAATGATTAATATCAATTAATGATTAAAAGGACATTTTCTTGCCAAAACATGTTATACATATTATTTGTTTAAAATTAAAAATTAATATTTAACAATTAGAAAATAAAATATGTTAAGTGGATACCAATATCATATTAATCATGAAAATTATTGGTATCTAGTATATTGTATAATTTTATTAAATTTTTTTAAACATGATTAATATTTATTTAAGATTAATAGTGTTTAAATGGGAAAATTTAACATATCTTGAATTTTACTAAATCGAATTGACATTGATTCCTTATATAATACAATTTTTGGGTTATAAAGTCATTAATACTTGTCTCATTGACATTTCACCACCTAAAACACAGAAATTAAAAAACATAGTTAACCCCCATGTGATATCATTCTTACCCCATACCAAACATTAGTTTCCTTAAAAAGATAATTTTCACTAATAAAAAATCACTATCCTAGTAATTATTTAATCCATATCCACCCTAAAGTAATTTATCTAAAATTGACCATCTCAATACCTCTATAAATACCTCTGAGAGAGTATCTAATGTTCCCTAGAGATATTCGAAGCGTTATGAAGACAGATATCAAGATATGAGATCTGTTACTCCTACATTGGATTCGAGTACTTATTTTTTATAAGAAATATTAATTATATGTGATAATGCTTCACTAGGTTCGTAATCAAATAATTTATACCGAAATTATTCCCTATTAATGATAAACTTCAATTTTCTATCAATTTACCCATTCCATATTCCTTTTTTATTGTATTCATGATGCAAAAATAACTCATTGAT